>CM074587.1:2612500-3920000 GCA_037305975.1 Chrysolophus pictus
GTGTGTACGTGTGTGTGTGCAGTCAGAACTCTAAGTCAAGAAGAAAGAACATTATGCATCTATATGCAGCTAAATTATGCATCCTCTGTATTGTTGGTGGATGTTACTGCTGTCAGTCCCATGGAGCTGGCAGCACACTCATTGGGGAGGCACTTCATTTTATGTGTCTCTCTCTTTGCTTTATGACAGAACTGCTTTTATGCACGTACTGTTTGCAGCTTCTTCCCTTTGGCACTTTCTGCTGGTAAAATGGACCACATTCCTTGTAGTCCAGCTGCTGCTTATACTGAATTCACAACATTCATCCCCATTTATCTCTTCTCCCTAAGTTCTACAGAATACAACTTTCTGGGATGGCTTTTATTATCCTCACGGTGATCATGTTGTTCTCTCCAGCCTTGTGCATTCATTTCATGTCACATCTTTCAAGGCTCCTTCTGGTGTTGAACCAGTCGATGGTTGTAATGTTTGAATAATAAACGTCATTTGTCAGTTCAAGTAAATAACTCCATCTCTATTTTTTCATGCTACCGTTCTTTTGCTCAGCCTAATGATCTTGATCTTTATAACTTTGTCAACAAATGGAGTGGCCAAACAGCCTCTCACTGTAATACATTTCTCTGAAGAGAGCTGTGCTTTGTGCGTGTTTGCTTCCCACTTGGTTCAATTTGTTACAGTGCACTCTCAGTCCTTTATTCAGTGTCAGTTGCAGCAATATAACAAATAGTTCTGCTTCATCCCTTTTTTTTTTCCTAATACATGATCTATTGAAAATAAGTCACAATGGTACCGTACATAGAGCCCCTTAATTTTCCTTTTGACATACTGGTAGCGGCCTATTTTCTTTTTCACTGAAAACACCTTTAACCTTCATTTGCTAAAAACTTCTGTTTTCTTTCTGTAATTTACTGGGTTTGTGTCAATCTATATTTTCAATCTCTTTTTAGGTGTATATGCACGTATATACACATATTTACATTTATCTGTGTGTACACACAGGGAATTTTGCATTGTTGAGTCAGCGAAATCCTGCACTTCATCATCTGTCCAAGAAGAGGACAGCAAAGCTGAGCAAGGTCAGAGAACTGAGCCGTCCAAGGAAGGTCCTTGCAGGTCAGTGGAGACACAGACGAAGCTGGACCAACAAGCAAGGCAGTCGCTCTGTAGGTTCATGCTGAAGAAGAGCCAGGAAGGTGCAAGTCATTGCATGGTGTAAGTTATTCATGTTTCAGATCACCGTTACCCATGTCTGTATTGGCCTAGTAAAAAAGAATATATTCTAGGATTTGCTAGACAAATTCTTTGTTTCAAATTCTGTCATTTCATTCTGTTTTATCCTTGCAAAATTGTCAGCTTAGAGCTTATAAATGAATATGTATAAATGAATAGGGTGCCAGGACAAAAAGCTGAGGCAGCCAATGGAGATTTTAGAGAAACAGGAACGTGAGGACAGTAGTGTTCATTTTCCACCCCTAGGAAAACACAAATATATTATTCTATGGGTTGTAAAGGTTGAATAATGCCACTTCCCCTCTCCAAAGTGTTCAGGAAACGAGCCTGTGGAAGTCAATGGATGTTTTGCCACTGCTTTCCTTGATTGGGCCCCAGATAAATCATGATTCATGGAGCCACTTAAATGGTAAATGTGAAAAATGAAAATGACCTATCCATTAACTTAATCATCATTCCATCCCTTCTCTAAGGCAAATAAAGTGTTAGATGGAGGCAGATGTTGTTGTAATTGAGGTCTTTTTTCTTATTTGAAGAAACCAGTTTCTAAAGGTCATTGATGGAACTTGATGGAAATAAGCCTTTAAAGTGTGAATATTGATGGCTGAATAAAGTGAGTCTTCCAGGAGGAAGACTGCAAAAAACCATAGCTATTTTTTAAAAAATTATGGGTCAAATTCTTCTTCCACTCAGGGCACTGTAAATCTGAAGTCATCTGAAGAAATCATTGACTTCTGTGTAAATGAGGGCACAGCCTTCTTCAGCAGAATGAACTTAAGGTTTTTATTCTCATAGAGGAGAACAGAACAAAATTTACTGTGATTTTGTCACAGCCCTAACGGAAGGGGGGGGTGATTATGACTGTCAGACATCCTTAAGGAAGTTCCTTTATTCTCCCCTTGGATGTGCCCTGCTTCAGTAACCCATGTTGTGCCTGGCAGGCACGTGCCCCAGCACAGCTGCAGTTCAGAAGCAGTTTTAGACACTATCTTTAATGTTCTTCTAGAAAAACAATTAGGCAGAACTGAGCTTCCGTTTTAAATTTGAGGAGAGACTGTATCCTCAAAGGTATTGAAGAATACAGATCCCAAAATAAGTATATTGTCTGTCATTCCAGTACGTTTTTGTAAAAGAGAAATTCTACCACAGAAATAATAGTAATCAATAGCTATTATGCATTTATTTTGTAGTTTTGTTGCTTCTATTAGACATCCATAATACTTTGATATATTTTATATGCACGTAATTGATAAGTATGTAAATAACTTGTAGATTTTAAAAGTTAATAACGGTATCTTAGCAAAATCTACAGATCTGTAGAACAAATCTTTATGGCTGCTAGAAACTTTGGATGGATGTCATTTTTAATGCTATTCTGACACAGTCTTAACTGTCATAGCACAAACAGCCCCACTAAAATTCATCTTCTTTGGACAGCTGCTCTAGTGTGATACCTAGCAGATAAAAGAAATCAAGGAGAAGATGCAGGATAGCCTGGAATACAGGAATGAGACATAAAACATCACAAGTAACAGTTTCTCTTTCAGCCAAAAAATAAGAGGGGGAGGTCAAACAGGTTCATCCTTCTGAGAATAACACATAGCTCAACTAGGCAGCCCCTCTCCAGGCAAATGGAAGATAAACCTACCGATATCCAAGGAAAAAAAGAATGGATCGATGATGAGAATTATGCTGCATGATAGCAAGCTCTAGTGCCATGGAAATGGAGAGCAGAGCAATAGAGATGTTTTGAGTGGGAAAAACAGGGGGAAGCTGGCAGGAGAAGGGATTATCACCACGACAAGGGGTGACAGCTGGGAGGATGCAACTACAGCTTGGCCTGCCTGAGAAATGCACAGTCAAAATTAGCTAGGCAGGGAGACGTGCACAAAAGAACAGGATTGCAGAGGAAATGAAGTGTGTCAGGGATTAGAGATAGTCCAGCAAGCAAAACAAATGCAGATGAAGTTAAAAAAAAAAAAAAAAGACAAAAACACAACAGAACTTTACAGGTGTGCATAGCTTTCAGTGAGTTTGTATGGCAGAAAAAAAAATTGAATTGGCTTTAAGTGATTTATGGGAACTCCTCAAAGACAGAAATAAGTAATCGTTGTTTTCAGTAACACTTACTACAGGTTACTGCAACCTGACTCTGGTTTGATTCTTAGAGGAACTGCTTGCCTTTCCAGTACCTGCAATCAACTCCCAAGACTTTATATAATGCAGCAGTGAGTAGCAATGACTACTTCTTTGTTAGCACTCCTGAGTACCCCCAATACCATGATATCTACACTTCACATAGCTACTAATTCCACTTGTATTACTGCTATACAAGGAGCTATGCAGCACTTGCGTTGGGCTTTTTGCAAGTTAAAAAGTGCAAAGTAAAATCCTCCATCATTTCTTGGGTAACTGCTTTGTAGAAGTTCAGTTTTTTCTAATCATAAATGCCATTTCTAAGGTAAATACGCTCTTGTGTTGGATGACAGGAATAAATAATGTTTACATTATAGAATTAAGTAAAAATGATTTTACTAAATGATGCTTTGGGAGAATTTTACATCTAACTACCTCCTGAAGTGGTGGCTTTTCAGTAGTCTGCACTGGTTAGGCTTATGTTTTTTTCCTCACGCGTGTAAAAGAAAGATTCTGAAAAACATGTAATGCCTTCCAGTAGCTGTAAGCACTTCTGAACACAGGGCCATCAACAAATACACATGCACATTAATGCAATCTGCCATGCTAACTTTTTGGTATGAGATGTTTGGTCCTAGCAAGGTGGGCACAGCACAATTGCCACAAGGATCGGAGGTCTCCATCTTGCTTTTAATGTTTGTCTTGAATAATGCCTGAAATCATTCTGTCTGGCTTTAAAAATCTATTTGGTCAAGTTTTCCCAAAGCTGCATAGAAGGTCATTACATGAGGCTTTAAGTTGCTGTGTATTTTCTAGTTGGGCACCAGCCATTACTCTGAAATGAGGACACTTATTTGCTGTGCCTAATGTTTTCATAGCTTCAGTTACCATCTTCGGAATGAATACCTGCTGCTAAAACTAACAGGCTCCTGCAAAAAGGTTCATCTTTAGTACATCCATCAAGCTTTCAAGCAGGATCTGTTCAAAGAGCACTTTCAAAATCCCCACATTTTTGCAGTTCATAGGAAATTTGATTCTTATTGCGCAAAGTGATCTTTTGCCCACTTGTGTGCACAAATTTCTTTATTTTGTAGCTGGAAGGTATTTTTCAAGCTTGTCTGGAGTCCAATATATGGGAAAGTCAAAGCGTAACAGAAAATTAGATTCAAGGGTAGATTTAGTAGTGTCATAATTTTAATCTGGTTGTAGTTCAAAGCTTGTCATTACTTAAAAGAAATAATAATAATAATAAGCATTATTTGATTTGATCTTTCTGCAATCAGAAAGAGTGCATTTTGGTCATGATTTTGGTATATAATGACCAAAACTTGAACAGAATTCATGCAGCAGCACTCCAGTCAGTAGAGGAGCAAGAAGTGGCAGCCGGCAAACATTTGTTAATTTATTAGGACATTACTAAAACTGTTTTTTAGGCACCTGCAAATATTGGCAATATGGTTTTGCTACAGTTCTGAATATATCAGTTTGAATTCAGACCATGTAGTGAACACGTATGACTTGGTGTAGAAGTGCCTGGGTTATAACTCAAATGATATCTGCTGTTTGAACAGAATTTGTATCGTCTCCAAGGCCTGTGAAGCATGACTTGTCTTTATTATTATTATCAGCCTTTATTGCTGGACATTTTCCACTGACACGTTTATATAAATGCAAATACAAAAATGTGAAGTGTTTAACCTTCTATTCAATGCCCGTGATTCACTTAGCGCGTGCAGAAATCCTGAGAGTTGTCCATTATGTCCTCAACTCTTCCAAATTTCCCTTCCTGTCCTTCACACCTAAGCCATCTGTTTGTCATTTCTTGGCACCCTCCATGCCTCTTTCACAAACAAACCATCTGCTCAGTGCCTTTAAACTTCTATTTACCATACATACTCTTTTATCTATTTTACAATTCTTTGCATATGTCAAAATTTTAATTACATAGTCACATATTAGGATGGCGTCAGCTTAAGGGCTTTTTCTAACAAGTGTCTGTGATGGGCTAGAAGGCATTTGAAATGTGTTGTATCACTCGCTGATATATGGTATTTATGAAAAGTGCAACAAATTTTGAAGTGAAGAAGCAGATGATGCATGAAGTCAGTAATTGTTCCAAGACACCCCCCAAGTGATTGATGTCTACATAATTCTGTAAATCTACTGCTTTATTAAAATACAATAACAATATTAATTTATATGAAAATTCAGTTTGGCTAACAACTAATGCATTTAAATTTCACATAATCTATTGCAGTCTGAACTCCTGTTAGGTTGGAAAGAAGGAGAAGCTTCTTACTAGAAATTTACTACATACCTCAGGCCTTACAAAATGTAAGAAGACATGAGAGATTTTTATAAATGCTACAAATATGATTAAGACATTTTGAAGAAAGAGAGCAAAACTGATTTTCCTAAATGCAAAACAGCTAAGAAAATTAAAAAGTAACAGTCACGGTACAAGCACTGTACATACATAATGCTTACAGACACACACAGTGTTTGTTCATTACGTTCAGATGGGGTTTCATTCATCCAGAGCAAACGCTTTTCATCCAAACTCCTGCAGAATGTTACCTACTCTTTCAGGGTGAGTTTGCTTTGTTGTACCATTGGTGCATAGTCTGATGGTCAGGATAAGATGAAGTTTTAGAGGAGAAAGAAGTGGCAGATCTCTTGCCACATGATCTGCAGTATAGAAGAAAGGAGCATTAGAGGAGTGAGATTCCCTTTTGCTGGACTTCAAGGGCTTTGCCTGCATCTGTCCTGTCTCCTCCTAAGTCATGAGGGTTGTGAAAGGGAAGCACATACAGCAATGCAAAGTACATTGGTAGGAAAGTGTTTGGAAGAACAACAATCTTAAGATAGATGAACAGGATCAGCACTAGTAGAGTATGGGCTCCCACTGAAGCATGTGTGAGATGAGTCTGGTTGCACCAGGGCTGATCCCAGTTGAAGGGTGAATTAAGAGTCACCCTGGCTCGCTTGCAATGACTGCAGTTGGCTTTTTATACGACCAAGATATGCCACAGAGACCTTTGTTTTCCCATCTGCTTGCAGGGACGACTGAGAGCTATGTAGAAGTCCTGCAGAGTAGATCCTAATCAAAATAACATTGATTAAGTACAGAAACACTTCCCTGTATCTAAATTAAAAAAAAAAAAAAAAATTGAAATGGCTTAATTTACTCTAAGCACAATTCTAGGAAACAGTTGTTGAAATTCAGCTGCTTATGCTTATGGCAGCTACATCTCTAACTGAGCAAAGAACCACTCCAAACCACTTGACAGTAAATTGATCTGTGTATGTATTGCAGGTGGCTTCTCCAGTGCAGACATGCATACAAGCATGTCTGAAAACCAACAGAAGACCAGTGGGTTCATAAAGATGACTTTTCCACAGACATTACAGACGCAATACTAGAGTTAAGTCAGTACCCAAATAACCCTGATTCAGTCTTAAATCATCCCATCCTTAGGACTCCAGTGATAGATATACACGTGACCCATAGACCATTTTGTATATCATTTCCTTCAGGACTGCTGAGAGATGGGATCCCATAGAGGATATCAATGACAACTAAATCCCAACAGGGCAATTGCATCTCTTTCCTTTTGTTTTATCCCTTGGCACTTCACTATGCTCGTTGTGTGGTACCAAGCACCCCAGTACTTCTGTGAGCAGGGGTGGCTGCTGTCGCATGAGACAAATCACATATTTGATACTTCCTTGCCCCTTAGTTCAGTGTGCTGAGTGATGGGTTCCTTTGTGAAGTTTTATTAGCTTGACTAGAGTGAGCAGCTGTCCTAAGTCTAAAATTACACAGTGTTGGAATGGTACCAAAAGAGCTATTCTAAGCATGTAAATGGGGGAGACAATCCCACCTTCTTTTTTTAATTGATTAAGGTAAATAACTAAAGCCTGGAAGAGCTCTAAGGGAGCCACTGTACTTTATACATGAATTATCCCCCTCAGCTTTTAATTATACCTGTCTATTTAATAATGTAGCTTTTGATATCATAGACATAACCTCGTAGACATTTGAATATCTCCATCTAATATTATTGTGTGCATACTTGCCATGATGGCTTCTTTACAGAAATTAAAGAATCTCAGTTCCTCATTATACTTTTAAAAATTCTTAAAAAGATTGGCTGTCATGATCCCTCAATTTACCATCTGATGTTCTGCTTCCTAACCAGTGCTGCACAAATTGATGGTAACGGATTTCAGTCATCTTCAGGCAATGCAATTTCTCTCCTCCACCTATTCAAACAGTAGAGATTATACTCATAAAGCAGATCAATCAATACTACCTGACTTAATACCCTATTTTCCGTTGCTTTCAGATCCTCAAATTTAATCATGCAGCCTGAAGATTCAGCTGCTTTGTTTTGGAGAAATTTCAATTGAAAAAAAAAAAAAAGAAAAAAGAAGAAAAAGAAAGCTATTCATTTTGGAAATGGGATTAAGGAAAAAAAAAGATACCATATTCTTTACATAAAAGTTCTTATAAATTTTCAGCTGAAATACTTTAATGTTTCTTTGACTTAAATGAGTGGCTTGAAATGCCTTTTTATGTTCTGCAGAAGTTGATAAAGGATACTAGACAACAAAATGTATTTCTTTCAATATGGAATTGTCTAAGTTACAGATCTGAATAGAGAAAACTCATTAGATAATAACTCTTTCTGGGATGTCTACGTTGGTTAAATCAATGCTTTCTGTACTGTTTCTGTACCAGTAAAACAAGACTTTAGAATCGATTGATCTATATTTTCTCACCAAATATGACATAAAAATATGAACTTCTGTGATATATCTATTCTTTTCTTATTGCATATATACAATGGATTCATACATATTTGATGAAAACCTTTCACCAAAAGCTCTTGCAGTCCTATAAAAATGCCTGCGTGTTGTGATTTTTGAGACACAGGAAGATTGATATTTGGAAGGATGATGGACTTCAAAAATAACTTTGGATTTTCTGACCCGCTTCATTACTGTGCCATGTTGTAAAATCAGGGTGGCTTGGAAGTGCATCAGGTGAATGTTTTAGAGACATTTGAAGTCCAACTGTTGGATTAGCTGCCAAAACTTGTTGGAGGAACCATCCGTAGGTCCAAACAGGAACCCAAGCCTCCAAGCCTGGTCAGAGAGGGTGTCAGCCTCCTCAGCCTAAAAACAAAGGAGAAATCTGTGTTCTAAAAGTGCCTGTTTCTTGCTTTTTGACTGTTCCTATCATAATTAAATCATTTTCCTGCTTTCCAGCACTCTGTGATCGGAGGGAAGCACTTGCATCATTTGTTATTAATGTTTTTTTCCATCCATTCTAGTTGCTACAATAGCTGCATCATCAAGAGGTTTGAAGTTTGAACAATTAGATCATGATTTTCTTTAAGCATGCACAAGACATCACAAAAATCCAGCTGTGTGAACAAAGTAAAGAATCATCTTTGAGAGCAAATGCTGTTTGCAATCTTACAATTTGCAGACTAAAAATTAAATGACTATTTTTATCCTCCCTTTTCTGCCAGACACTAACTAAATTTGTCACAGTAAGCATGCTTAGGATTAAAATTTTATTGATTTTTTTTTTTTTTTAAAGGCAAAATTAAATACGGTGCATAAAGTTTTCATAGCTGCATTAGACTGTGGAAGACATCCTGGCCCAGATTCCATCTCCTGCCATGTCCAGTTCTGCTGCTTAGAGCTTCCAACCTCACTCCGGGTGACAGGTGGCAATCTGGCTCATGGTCCCTTAAGAATCACAGAATTCTTAAGGGATGGAAAAGTGTGTGAGAGAGAGACTGGGAGAACCTCTGTGGGAAAGGAGTCACCCAATGGTGGGCATCACCCACAGGTTAGTGGAGATGGTCATCAGCCTGGGAGCAGGACATAGTCTTGACAGGGAATGGGTTAATTCAGTGTTTGATGTGAAAGGTTTCTGTTGGTGTATTTTGTGTGTTTGAAAGGACAACTTAAGGTCTTTTTTTTTTTTTTTTTAGTTTCCATTGAATTAGTCTTGCATTTCTGTGAGTTGTCTTTTATTCCCTTCTTAGCATGCACCATACACAAATTGGCATTTTTAAGGTAAGAGGAAAAGCAGGAATATTTTAAGAACTACTGTTCTCTGAGTCCCTTGGTAGGCTACTTTCCAAGGAGGTTACCCACCAGCCTTCTGTGAGATTCTAATCTTGTTCTCTTGAAGAGAATCCTGTGGTCTTCAGTAGACGAGACAATATTGAATGTCAATTTTTAAGTAGTTTGTCAACTATCTCATTGCTGTTCACTATCTGAGATGTTCTTTGGGTTACTGTGGAAGGCCTTGGACACCTTTTGTATTACAAATTCAACAGATTTATGGTATTTTGGTGTACTTACAAGAACACAGAAAAGTAAGTGCATTTGCACCATAGCATTTGCCTGTGACTAAAGGAAATTAAGCAAAATGGAGTCTTGTCTTGTGTAGTCCAGTAGGTACAGCCATTCGAAAGAAAAAAACTTCTATATGTCAGTGAAATTAATTTTGTGGGATCTGTAGCCACAACTGCTGAGAGTTCCAACTCTACAGCTGCAGTAAGGGGAAAAGTAATCAGTTTATGATGTCATTCCTTAAAGGTAAGAGTGAGATATTTTAATGCAGTCCAGAAAGATGCACCAACCTACAACAGCCAGTGAGACATCAGCTCCACCTACAGCAAAGGCTGTTCCATAGCTCTCACAGAAACACATCAAACAGGTCCAAAACATTGGCACTTGCAGTAGTTCGTCTTGCTCAGGAAGATTACCTAGCTACAAGTGGACAGAAAGAGGTAGTGGATTAAAGAGGCCTGCACGGAATTATTGAGTCCTGCGCAACTTCATACAGAGGGATTTTTAACAGCAGAGGCAAGTAACTATTGGAAAGTACTTTATTATGTAAAATATGAAAACCAAATTGACGTATCTTCTTCCTGATGCAATCGAGATTTTTCACATTTCTATTATGAACTGAAAACAATGTGCAGCCTGCCCAGCAGCATCCTCAGCCTCAAATACCTGAGTCTCTCAAGTGCTGAGTGCGATCTGTGGTACCAGCTATGCAGGGGAGGGTAAGAAATTCTCCATAAAAGATTCCCAGTGTCGATTACAAATTCTGCATTTGCTTCTTAGTTTATCTGAAGCTGAAGGAGGCGGCTCTCTCTTGCAGTCAAAACATGTCATCTGCATATTCTCACACAGAAAGCAGTGGAGGTTCTAAAGCCTATCTTAGAGTGTGTTTGATTTCCTGGCTGCCTTATTTGTTTACAACAATGCTCTTAAAATTGTCTCTACCATCTGTGTGGTTTCTAGTTGTTTGAATGAGAATGAGATATTAAAATGCCATCCAGATGTCTCGTTGCATATCAGCATTAACATATTATGCAAATTGTCACAAGGATAGGTTTTTTTCTTCTTAAACAAAACAATATTTTTAGATGGAATGGAGAGAAATAAATCTGTGAAGGATGACAAGGGAAAAAATGCGCTGAGCATATTCAGCTGAACTTTTCAATCATTTTTTATGAAAGGGTTAGGCACAAAGTGTCCTTAGTTTTTTTTTTTTTTTTTACCATAAATCTGTAGAAGAACAATTGGGTGAAAACACAATAATAAACCAACAAAGTATCTCTAAACCCAAATATCTCAGAAAATGAATTCAACAAAGTGAAATACAAAACTTGCCTCTGTGTATTTATCTCACAAGAGCAGGACTTTGTGAAGAATGATAACAAATATCTGCTGGCTACTAAGCATCCAATTTAAAGAAACCTTTGTCTCTTATTCTGCAGATATTTACATTTGGAGATAAGTCCACAGAATCAACAGTGCAAGGCCAGACCTGTGCCCTCATTGTTCTCAGAAATAGGAAGAGATGTCTGGCAATTAAAACAAGTGTCTGAGATTATACTGTTTTCTTGCATTTTGATTCTTACAGCTAAGAACAAACATGTTGTTGCTTGTGTTTTCCTTAGAACCATTTATCTAGTGAGGACGTATCAAGCTGTAGCCCAATATGTAGTATGAATTTGTCATGTAGTACGAAATGGCTTGAGTTGGAAGGGATCTTGATGATCATCCAGTTCCACTCCCACATCATGGACAGGATTGCCATCTTATTCAGGTATTCTTATGGACACAGAGCAGCATATGGTAGGTCTCCAATTCCTCATCATTTTTTAAACATATTGCTGTTTTATTGTTCTTTTTGGTTCTTATTTTGTCTGCTACCAGTGGCATATAATCTTCACAAAGAGAATGTATTGTGCTGGGGACTTAATCCACAGAGAAATGGAGAAGAAAGGATTGAGCCTGAGCTGCTGCTACTGCTGTGCAAGGACAGCAGTCCCAGTATGCAGCAGATCAATGATAACACAAAAATTGGTTATTAATAAAAAGGCTGAGAGTCCTGTAGCACCAAGTGCTATATACATTATAGCAGAATATATGCACTATCCCACCCTGAGAGTGATGAAGAGACTTGCAATGATCATTTTCAAATGTCAATCTAACGTCACAAAAGAGTGAAAAAAAAAGAAAGAAAAAGAAAAGAAACGTAACTGTACGTTTTAGTTCCTTCATTCATTAAAGCAGGAATCCCAGCCTGGTTGAAAAAGCTATTGCTGTTCAGAGGATAGCTAACTATTCAGAGAATAAATCTGTTTGCAGATTATTAACTACAAAGTAAAAGCCTATTTGCTGTGTATGAACAATAGCTGCTCTTTATATTGTTGTGTTTGGACTTTCTGCAGCTAGAGATACAAACATTTATAAACAATCCGTGCATACATCTTAATTCAGAGTTCCTGAGAGTTACAAAGTGATGCCAAGAGGATAATCAATCAGCTGCCATTTTTTAAGGCTGCTTTTTACTTGGCATGCAGGGAGTTTTAGTGCTGCTTCTAAAAGCAACAAGGTTTTGTCTGTTGTGCTGCAGGAACTGAAAAAGATGAGCTCATTCCAGGTTTCCAGGCATACACGTGGAAGTTTTACTTCACGCTTTGGCCAAGTGGAAAGAATGAATGACTCCTATGATTCATTGTCATCACTCTTCCACTTTCCTCTTCCTGTGCTGGTCAGCCTGGATTTTTGCGGGCATAAGCATCAGCTGTCCTCTCAAACACATATGTGAGAGTGTTTTAGCATGGAGTATTTTAACACTTCCAAGAATGGCTAATTATGCACATGAGAGGTCTATTTCAAGGCCTTATGCAGAACATATTGATCTTCCATTGACTCTCGTTGCCCTTAATAGACTGGTGGGCAGTGGGGCTCTTTGTGGCTCATTTGATCTCTGCTACTTACCAGAAAGGCAATTTCTTTACAAGTGGAGATCTAGACATGTTTTCATTTTGTGTCTTCTCACATTACCTCAGTAGTTGTTGTTTCTCCCCTTTGTTTGAACCTTCTACACAGAGTGCTTCGAGGGAAATAACGGAATTGCACTGATGGAAATAAAAGATTGGATGTAATCCTGAGACATGTTTTAGTTAAACACAGGCAATTTGTCTGAGAGCAGTTCAATATCAGGATGGAAGTATATGGCCTTTGTGTACATGAGATGGTATCATCTATCCTAAAAAGCTATGAAACTGTTAATTAGAGCAGATCAAGACATAGCAGTAATTTTACTGGCACGCTAAGAAATAATTAATTTTTATTTCTGCCTCTGCCCTTCACAATGACTTTCCTCAAGTGCTCGGTAAGCGAGCTCCAGTTGCACAAACTATTCTTAACACATTTTAGCTATGAATATTTTCTTTGAAGTAACTTCTTAAATGCTTTTCAATTAGCATATGCAGAGGTAATATGAGTCTTTCCTAATTTACAGTATGAGTTGT
Source organism: Chrysolophus pictus (assembly GCA_037305975.1). NCBI lineage: Eukaryota > Metazoa > Chordata > Aves > Galliformes > Phasianidae > Chrysolophus > Chrysolophus pictus. The sequence goes on from CM074587.1 coordinate 2,625,733, forward strand.
TTTTTGTACCTATTATCTGCAGATACAGTATCTGTTACTGTGTTCTCAAGCACCAATAGTCTTTGAAAGAAATACTTTTATATCTACTCAGAAACGTTTCACAGAGCAAAAGCGCTGAAATTAGATTAATGCATTATTAATGATGGGCGATTTGCTCAGCCCCACGAACAATAAAGGAGCATTTTTAACCCATTCAATCAAAGGCCTGGGAAGGGAGGTGAAAGCACATTGCGTTCCTCATCATCTTGGCATTACAGAAGAATGTCTGAATTACTTCTTAGGCCTTCACTTCACAATTTGTCACGTGCCAGCTATCGGTGAAGAGCTGGGCTGGATAGATGAGGAAACCACTGCAATACGCCATCGGGTTCAGGAGGGATGCGACTGTAAAACTTACTCTCTGTTCTGAAGTGCAGTTGGGCACTGATGCAGCTGTGCTCTGCAAAGGTGCCCTGATAGGATCAGAGTCCTTGGACCAGGCTGACCTCTCTCCATTTTTAGCCATAACATCTGTGCTCACTGCTTCAGGTTTTGCACAGCATGGCTTCTTAGAGAACATTCTTCTTCCCCTGTTAGCTGTTCTCATATATAGTTCTAGTAAAGATAGTGCAACTAGAGAAGAAATGCAGTGCAGAATGGAAAATGAATTCACGTTAGTCATACACCTCACTGGATAATTAATGGCATATCTTGCTGCCTGCATGCAAGGCTTCAAAACTGATTAGCTGGCAGCTTTCACTGCTGTCCTGCTGTATGAGAAAGCGTGGCTATAAAAGAGAATTCAGCTTCACAGCGTCGTATTCGCTTAAATTTCATTGATAGTAACAACGTGAACAAGAAAATGTGGGGTATGGGGAAAAAAAGCATAAGAAAACAATTCTTCAAACCTAAAAATAAAAAAAAACACAGAACAACCACCTACCAACCAATGTAAGAAATTGAGGTTGCAAGAGAAAACACTTCAATCCCACAAGAAGCAATTAGAAGATCTTGTGGAAATAGTGCATCAAGAAGATGAGTCTCCAGAGGAACAAACTGCTTTTCCTTATACATTTTTTTTTTTATTATTGTTCACATGGAACTCATCTGACTGTATATTCTCTCTACAGCATTTGAATGTTGCTTTCCCCTTTCTGGATGATTATCTGTCCTCTGCTGTGAGGAGCTATGAATAAGCAAAAGCTTTCAAGGTTGCTGGAAAGGATGAAGTACTTTTTTATATCTCTGCGTAGAACACAATGCTTGTAGGGGGGAAATAGCAAAATATTGTTCTTCTCCAGCATGCTTTGGAGAAGTGCTTGGTTTATTTACTTGTGTCCCGCCTGAAACAACCCACAGATTCATTTAAATAAATAAGCTTGCACTGCACAGTAGGTTTTTATGTGTGTAGAACAGGGTAGAGAGACTAACGGAAATTCTCCCTTGTGCAGGGCACATTAGTTGATGCTTAGGCAATTTTTACCAACCCCCCCACTTGGTTTTACTGCTTACCCTGTGAAGTTGGTTTGAGCTGAAAGAGCCTGAGTCTCTCCTAATCCAGGGCACTTATTTTCCTTGGTTTTGGGCACTTTATAATCTTCTAGATCACACGTGGTTTAAAATGTGTCATAGTAATTCTCTAATCACTCAGTTGGAAGCTGAAAAGACCTTCATATCCTTGAATTTGATACCAGCTTAGAAATTGCAGCTCTTTCTCAGAGGTAACTGAAGGCATGTTACAATCTGGTTTAATAGGTTTTATGATCAATCAACGCAAAGGCACATACCTGTCCTATTAATAATGTGATAGGATTATTGAGCTATGACTAGCTTATCAACAAATATTCACCACTTACACGTTCATGAAAGCTGAGAAAAATCTTAATTAGCTTTGATGCTCATGGATTGCCGAGTAAAGGATAGTTTTACCAAGGCCTGATTGAATTGATTGTTGTGACCCCATGCTCTGCATTCTGTGTTTCCACAACAGAATTGATCTTTTTCCCGGATGAAGACATACACCATTCTGAACCACATTTGAGGGTGTTTCCAACTAAGCTTGGTGAGGTCAGTAAATAATGAAACTGACCTGCTGCAAATTTTTTTCCCTCCAACACCACACGGCTTATTGTCACTGTAATATTATTTCTCTGACTTCAGAAATGCCTTTTCATTTGCAGCACTTCACTAACAGTATCAGTTGTCCATTAGTCATTATCTCTTCTAATTTTCTTTGGACTAATTTTAAAAAGCATAAGCAAAACTGTTAGGATACTGGAGCACTGAGGGATAAAAGAAAAAAGGAGCAGGTCAAGATTACATTGGGTCATTGCAACTTTCAGCAATATTTCTTTCAAGAAATTTGAAGGTCTAAGAGTCAACTGATAAAAATAAGGCAGAAGAAAACCTGCTAATATCTATTCAAAAATCAATAGAAATATCCAGTCTGACATGAACTTTTATAGAAACTTCTACGGAAAATGCTTACTTTATGACATGACAGGCATCTTTATTACATACGTTAAACGAGGCAGCAAAGGGAAAAAATATTGCTAGCATATTGGAACATAGCAAGAGAACTGAAGAGCAAATATATATCCAAGCACAAAGATAAGAAAGTCAAAAAAACAACCAACCAACCAAAAAAAAACCCTATTGGAATTGATGTTTACAGTGCAAAGCTGGTGTTTGGAGAAAGGGGCATTCTTGGTGATCAAAAGGCATCATTTATCTGACTAATGTTTCCAAGAACTTGAAAAAAATAGAAATAACATTTGTGAAATTATTACAGGTTGTGAGTAAAGCAGTTTTGCTTTAGTCTGCTTTACCTTGGCTAACCACAGCAGGAGTTTCCTTATAACCTTAGCTGATTATGAATACAAATCATCAGGTTTATATACACATGGTTAAAAATTCGTTTTTGATAGCAATGAATGGGGGCGGTGAAAATTGTAAATCAAAATACATACTTAAACAGTGTCCTGTTGTGTCATGATAAAGGGGTAGAAACGTGTGAATGACAGTTGTGGGAATTATTTCTTTTTCTTATTTCCCGTCTTTCAGAATTTAAACTAATAGGTGGGTGTTCCGTGAGAAGACAGACAGCAATTGGAATTGTATTGGTCACATGTAGCAAACAAGTAAGATATAGGCATCTTTATAAATCAAATCTACAGCTAGAGCACAGACAGATTAACAGGTGGTGAAACAACAGATGACACGTACAGTGCTAGTGGTGAAGACATATGGCCAGGTTGAATAGTTTTATACTGAATTAAAACTCATCCAAACACTTTTTTTTAAATAGATGGCTTTTAAAATACTAGGGAATGATTTTGCTCTGCCCACATTGCCTGCCGGCCCCTGGGACTAGAAATTAATCCAGAACTGTTGTTGGGGTAGTGAGCACTAAAGCGAGCAGTTGCTCATGTTCACTTTGCACCAATTTGAAGTGGTTCTCCTGCTCAACTTCTCAGGCTGTGGCTGAAATCAGTGACCACTGAGGGTCAGTTAGAGTTGTCCTGACCACTCAGTATTTCCACAGTTCTTGATGCTACTAGATGAGAAGTTACACTGATATTACACTATTGCAAAGCCAAGGATTCATTTGTCTTGCAGAGGTTCTCACTGCCTAGGTGGGGACAGGGGGGAAGGGTATTGCTGGGTCCCTCGTGGATGAGGCCAAAAACAAATGTTAGCCTTGGAGTAAATTAAAGGCAGGTAAACAGAGCAGCAGAAATATCAGTCATAATAATGAAGGTGGAAGTAGATGGATTTTCCAGATTGGTAACCTTCATCAAACAAATGCAGGGTGAGATCATTTGAACACAGCCTGGAAGAATTATGGAATGAAAAATAAGTTGAGTAAATCAACAAGCATGTCAAGTGATACTCTGCAGCGAAGATGGAGGTTTCTTTTTTAATCTACTGAAAAGGCACATTCTATTCTCACAGGGATGAAGCTATAAGGACTCATTGCCAAGAAATGCTAGTGGATGCACACCTTCAACCCCCTCTCACAGAGAACTATTGATGGGCTTGCATGGCTGAGATATTTATGAAGAAACTTTTTGTACAAGGTATGAGTGTATGTGCATGTGCACCGTTGCATTTAGTGCTAAAATAATTGCCTGAGGTGCAGAACAGACAAAATCAGAAGTGTGAGGAATGAAATAAATGAAACTTGTCGGGTCTGTACTCTTTTCTGACTATCTAAAAGTATGAATTCTCCTTCTGTGGGAAACTCACTTGCCTGTTCCCCAGGCTGTTAGCAGGAAGGATTGATTTGAGGCCTTAACCTATGCAGTTCCAGCTGGGACATTCAGATGGTGCAGACAGCACACGAATGGTTGTTGCAAATAATAGTATTCCATCACTGATGGTACTACGTAATAGTAGGAAGAAAGAAGGGTTATGATTTATATCGTGTGTCATGCCAGTGTAAAAGAGAAAGATCTGCTGAAGCATCTGTTTGTTTCTCCTGAGAACAGCACTGTCAGCTCAAGATTGTGCCCCAAGGTGTGTTTTGACCAAGGGAAAATAAAACAGTCGTATAGACAGGTGGGTACCTCTTATCCCAATAATGACAGCAGCATGACCATACCAGACAGGCTGTTAATCTTTCAAGGCTTGTATATCTTTATCTACCTCGTTCTATGCTCGAATTTTGCCCCTTAGGTTGTGAAGCCTGTTCTGACTTCTACACAATTAAAATTTTCAATTTAGATATCACTAATATTTTTTAAATATTGTTTATCTGCTGCCTTGATTCTAGATGTCTTCCAAAATATCTGCACCATCTGTCACGGTCTAAGAATTGCCATTCTAATTATCACTAATAAAGGGATGAAGTCATTTGTTACAAAATTTATGCATAGCACCAGTCACCCATTCACCCAATACACAATTGAATCTACCACTGGGGGATTCTGGATAACTCACGAGTCAAAGAGCAGGTTAATTGTATGCACAGAGGGCTAAGAGGAGTGTACTAGAATTGTGTAGATAGTTTGAAAGGGTGGGTATGAATGGCCATATGTGAGATAGAGTGAGGGTGGGCTTTTAATTGGTGGTGGCAAAATGAGGTTGTTTTGAAGCATAGTGTGGGATGAGGGAGATAGGTATTTGTTCCAATAGTGGATTCCGCAATAGCTATATCTAGTTTGTGTTTTCCAAGAGTAAGGGTGCAATGAATCATTTAGTGCTCTGTTGTAAGTGTGGTTATGGTGACTGCAGGTTAAAGGTCACACACTGGGAAAGGAAAGCAGCTGCTTTCTAAGCACTCCTCCAGTAAGTTTATGGAGACTTTATGAGAAACATCATCATCTGTGATGCAGGCTCATCTGCTCAGCCAACAAAACAGCCAATAACTCCAGGGTTTGGAGACATCTGAGTTGAGGTTTTGAGGATATTCCTTTTAGCATCTGATCCAAAATCACAGCTACAGAGTTTGGAGTACCCTAGTGAGTCTAGCACACAACACTTAAACAACATTGTACAATCAGTAGGTGTACAATCAGGAAGTGTACAGAGGTTAGGTTAAGTAGGATTATCGCAGTGAAAAGAGAATAAATGAAAAACACTCACCGATGTTGTAGGCTCACAATAAACTCCACGAGCAGCGATCTCCAGGAAGAGATCCTTCCTCAGTGGCAGTCAGCACTTAAATGGGATCTTGGAGAGGTGGAGCCAGGCTCTACCCCTTCTGGTAGCACAGGTGAATTGCCTTCACCTGTGCTCCTGCAGCTGACTCATTGCTTGCCTCAGGTGGTCAATCAGAGGTTCAGGCCGTGATTCAGCAGTTCCCATACAAATACAAAACCTTTGTTCTGATGCAAACATCAAGTGACAAAAAAAAAAAAAAAAAAACAGTATAACAAAAACTGCTACTAGAACATCTAACTAGATTAAATGCCATTCTTGTCCTAAGTAAGGCTAAAAATTATAGGCATATGTTTTCCACAATCTGCTAATTGTTAATTAATATCAAGGATAAGAATATAAGCCCACTGCATCACTCAGATTTAATGATCCTGTGCTGGAAAGTGTTCCGAAACTTTGAAATACTTAGCTCACCAGAAAATTCCCCATAAGTCTTTTAGTTTCTTCTCCACTGAAGGGTACTCTGAAATTTTCACCTTTTTCCTTTTGGGCGTTTATACAGAAGATGACCACTGAACATGAGCATGAACAACTTTTACTGTTCCTTGAGCTTGAGGTTCATAATGCTGTTTGGACATTATAAGCCCTTAAGTGCTGTAACAAAGTGAACATTCAGCTCCAGAAATTTAAAATCCAGGCAAAGTGAACTTGCTGATTAACTCTGTGAATGAAATTCGTAGTTTAGTAGAGTCTCTGATGACAGCAAATGAAAATCTGTCTTAAACTGTAGTAAAACCTGCAGGAAATACAAGGCACCTGCTGAGAAATCAGCTTTCTCTTTAGCTATTACGTTTAATCTCTTTGACTCTTGTCTAGTTCTTCTAGGGTAGTGGGAACATAGGTATGGATTTTACAGTGCTGTCATCACCACTGAAATGCTCATATTAATCTAGATTTGTATGCTATATGGCTGTTGGCAATGAGGACAGTTAACATTCCAGTATCAATTTCCCTTCAAGGATACTGAAGAGCATTGGAAGCATTAAGCTTTGAGGCTGGTAATTTACTAATGAGAACACTGATTCAAAGAGAAATTAGAACCTTAATCTCTCACCCATTGAAGCCAATAGAAATCATTTTGCGATTTCCTTGGGCGGACTCTGTGTAGCTCGTAAAAGGTCACAGAAGAAATCACAGAAAAATTAGACTGAAGTCCAATAACTTTTTGCTTACCCAGTAGGAGAGTAGCTACCTCTTGTGCTGCATCTATCTCCTTTCCATCTGAATCCCTTTTCCTTAGTGCAGCTGAAAAATATTCCAATAAACCTCGATTTGCTGGGATCTCATTCCCGTGTCACCACCAGCTGTGCGCTGTAGCAGAGGAGATGTGGAACAACATTATAAAAGCTTTGGAGCTCTATTATTTTTCATTCAGGCTGAACACCAGGTCTCCTCCTTGGCACCCTGTGGTGAAGGCTGATGCTCTAAGCAGATTTTGGAAGCAAAGATCTTGGGCAAGTTTGCTACAGAAGCGTAAAGCCGGTCCCACCAAATTGAAGAACCAGAGCCTTGCCGCTGTGTTCACATGCTCACAGTGACATGAAGTCCTTTAGTACAACTCAAGGCGATGCCCGATTTCATAGAAATGACATTTCCAAATCCTTTGAAGCAGTTAAACTTTAACAAAAAGCTGTACTGCACTGCTGAGACCTTTCATTGAACTAAAGCATCCGGTTTTCAGAGTGACACGGTGACATTGAGGAAATCACAATTAAGTTCTTCAAACGTGTTATTTTATAGGTAGTATCCTCCAAGGCCTGATCCAAAGCACTCTGTACTCAGTAGGAACCATTTCACCTCGGGGCTCACTCAATGTTTTCCAGCATGCTCTGTCTCTGGTAATATTTCAAGCAGTTTATTACAGAATTTCAGAATGCAATATGCATTGCTTGTGTGGCTAGAAACCTTTATATCAACAGTCTAGATAAATGCCAGCACTGCTATCATAATATACTTCAACAGAGGTAAGAAATATAGTGATGTGTTTACAAATTTGATCCATTCAGGGCCCTGGGCTGTAGTAACTTATATATAGGAGCATTTATGCACAAAACCGCTGGAGCATACGCATGATTATTTATCAAGATGCTCTGTGTATGGTGTTGGTATTATGCATTAGCACCTACTTGATATAACAGGAATAAACACTTCATGAAAGAACACAAAGGACACCGGAAAGGTATATCACAAACGTATTTTTATACTGAACCCACAGAGTATTTATGCTGTAGGTTCCACATAAAGTGTGTGTGAGCTAGCCAAGTACAGCCCTCCCAAAGCTGGATAAGCAGTACAGTTTTATAATGATGATATAACTGAAAGAGCCTTCGTTGACTTTAAGTACAAACCTTATGTTTTCTAATGTTCCTTCAACTTTCTTATCACATAAAGGTCATTCCACAGCACAATAGAAGGAATAGATGTATATCTACGATACGCACAGCAGATTTAAGCATTTGTACTCATCTGGGTTCAGCCAACTGTGGTGTGCAGTGAGTGGCAAATGTATTATTCTGTTGTGCCGTATAAAGTATTATTTCAGATGTTTGAAATAATGCATATAGTTAAAGGTTATGGCAGAATAACGTTAAAGGAATTCACCGTTTCTTGGCCTGATGGTAGTATGGATGATAAAAACGAGATGGTTATTACAGCCTTGAAGCATTACAGGTATTTTGCTATGATATTAGTCCTCAAATTTTGTTATAGCCCTAATATGTTGCCTGAAAGTTAAAATCCAATTCACAGGTCTGTGATCACTTATTGTCTAGAATGTAATTTCTAAAAGAAAAGGAGTAGTGATCTTGAGGATAAATCTTGGTTTCTTTAAACTTTTCCTTTTCTATTTTTTTTTTTTTTTCTTAAGGGGAGGTTTATTCTTCAGAGAATGAATCAATCCAGGACTGTCACTTCTAGATTGAAATATGCCAAGATGAATATCTCTTCCACTTCATACTGTTATCACTCTTTGTTACCAAGTTATTATGGACTACAGGCAGCAAGTGCTTCTGGACTTACAGCGATACACCAAAGCTGTCAAGTGACCGAGAGCTTCCAACCAGACCCTGCATGATTTGAGAGGCCCCCAATGGACTGTTTTGGTTCTACTTGTGAGATATTTTGAAATATTACAGTGTCCATTACCGCAGTACTAGCACTTCAACTGTCCTTAATGCTGTTTAATCCATCAGTTTTAGAGTCCCAAACCAAGGACTCCCTGCCAGTAGTCACCGCTGCTGATGCAATGAGCACTGTCAGATTGCAACCTTGGCCATAACAAGGTCATGTAATAAAGCACACGACAGAGGAAAGACTGTAATAATAATTATTTCCATTGTGTATAATAAATAATATAACAAAGGTTAGTTGTAAGCATTAGAAGAGCCGTGAAAGTCAAGGCAGTTCTTTTGTGTTTCTGACTTTTTCTGTGTATAGAACTAAAATTAAGAAAAAAGGAAAAGAATGGGAAGAATGTCCCAGATAAAGCAGAGCTGGTTCCAGACAAGCTGAGAAAGAAATGAGATAGTGTCTCAACTATGACAATGCAGAATAGAAACTTAATATTTGTTCTGCTGTTTGTATTCTGTGTTACTTTACTTTAAGGGACTGGGAAATATTTGATTAAAAAAGGACTCCTGTTCCTGTTCTCATTGCAGATTTCCCTTTGGAACTAGGGGTACTCAAAGTCATTTCTTCCACCAGAGATATCTGATATCTCTGTCTTTCTGGAGCTTCACACATGTGATTGGAAATCAAACATTGAAGGCAAATACTGCAGTTAAGTATTAAACCTGACAGTTTTATATGTCTTGTACAATAATTGATTCCATGTTATGCTAACCTACTCCACAGGTTAAAGCAGTGAGGGACAGCTCCATCTCATACAGGAATCCCTGAATTATTATTTTTAAAGTATTTAAAAGCACTGAGGCAATTCTGTTTTCTTTTATAAGCACTTACATGGTTGAACTGTAGAATACAGGGAGCACTTGCAGTGTCTAAAGGAGAAACTCAACCCTGAAGTTTCCTCTGAAAAAAGAAAACATAGTAAAATAATAGTAAAATATTTAAAATAAGGGTTTGGGGTTTTGTTTTGTTGTTTGGTTTTGGTTGTTTTTTTTTGAAGGAGCTTATCTGTCCATTCTTTCTCTCTCTGTGCTGCTCTGTTTATTACCTGCTTATGGGTTGTCAGAGGAGCTCCTTCCCACCTCTTCAGCTGGGGAGTGCTGGGTGCTGGCACAGGCTGAGCAATTTCTGGCATTTCAGAGTTTATAAACAAAGCAAATGAATGCTCTTTTGATCACTCTCCTACCAAAAACACATCACTATAATGTCAGTGATGACAAACTGCGGATTCACCCACTCTCTTCTTGATGGGAAGTTTCCAAGAAGAGCAGCTACTTCCCCAGCATGGTGATAGAAACCTGCAGGTCAGGAGGAATCTCAGAACTGCCCTCTGCCCTCCCATGTGTTTCCATTTCACCTGAACCTGTGTTACACCTGAAAAGAGAGGCTGCTTCTGTAGGCAGCTGCTCAGGGCACCCAATTAATATAGGAACACCTGGATTCACACCCTGCTCTCACTCACCAACCATTTATGCTGTGCCAAGTGGAAAACCATTAACTCAGGATTAATGCATGAGACAATGTCTTTTTATCTACTGTTAGCAGTAATTGCTGTGACCTAGTGCCTGTTGAAGTAACAGAATTTCTGCTTCAATAAGGACCAAATCAGGCTGTACGTGGTCAGAGACCACTTCTTTTTACAGGTAGTTTTCAGTGTGTATTTATGGTGAGAAATGAGTGCCGCTTTCTTTTTGCGCATTAGAAGTGCTGGGCTGAAGAAAATGGGTATAACTTTTCTTTTAATTCTATAATCTTATTACCTTGGCTCCAATAAAAACTGATAATGAAATCTGAGGATATTCAGAACTTGGATTTTTTCCATTAAGTTTAACTTTGTATTTTTATCAAGCAATGTGGTACTTACTAGAGTCCAACTCTCTTTAAGACTATCCAGGGAAACATAAACCCTTGCAGCGAGCCATTTTCTGTCAAAATTACATCTGACCTGCATATTTTTGCAATTCTCCGATGCATTATACAGTCAGATCAGGTTGTTCCTTGACCAGTTGTTCACCCCTATCAATTGCATTAGCATTTAACCTGTCAGTTTAAATTACAAAGGTAACAAAGGTTTAGGAAGGTTACAATAGATCCAATCTTATACAGAAGTGTGGAAGAATAATCTTAAATCATCCTTCAATGCAAGTGTTATTTTTTCTCCTGACATACATATACTCACCTTCTAGAAACATCACTGTAACTGTGAGCAGCTTTTTATGGTGGAGGAGTACATGACATCAGCAAAGCCTGTGAAATAAGAGAAGTACCAGCAGTAAGACAAACATGTAGATTTTGTTTGATCTTAGATTGCATCACCTTTTCTCATTTTCTTTTCTGTTCTTCATCCTTTTCTAGTCTTAAATTTCCTCTTCTCTCCGGGGACTTTATTCCTCATTGTGCCTGATTACTAATTTAGGCCCTATTCTGTAGTCTCATAAGCACCTCGTCAGGGGCTGGAGTCCATCAAATGCTGCTAAATCTTGATCCTTTAGACCTGAGGATACCATGGCTGTTAGAACCCAGCCTCTCCTTGAACTGTGGTCGTCCTCTGCTGCTCTCTTACAGCCCCACTGTGTCAGTTTGTCTTTGCGTGGCTTCACTACTGTAGGTATTCCTGTAGGGTTGTTCCGAGGCATAAGGAACTTGTGCAAAATGCCCCCTTCCAGCCCTGCATTGCCCTCAGAGCATCAGGAGAGCAGAGGAGGAAACCACAGGGTGTGCCTATGAACAATAATGTTGCAAGTGCCACTGTACGTGTCCTGAATACAGAATGTCATGTAATTTCCACTGCAACTACCCTGCCAAGCTCTCTGTACCCCCCCCAAGATCAGCACAGGCACTCCATAGCCTTTCACAAGGCTAAACCAGCATATGTTGAGCCTCAAATGCCACTGACTCAAGCAACAGAAAGAAAAAAAGAAAAAAAAGAAAAAAAAAAAAGCAACCCAAAAAGCAAAATCCTAGTTCTGTTAGCCTATAAATGCCATGATATTTCTTCATATTTTGCTCCCTTTCTTACTAAGGGTAAAAGAAATAGATTTTGCCAATAGTATTCATATGCACGAAGCACACACCAAACTCATTCTCTTTTGTCTGCACAGAAACTGTATCATTAAGATAATAACAAAACAATACCAAAAGTAAAGCCAGATTGTGGCTGTTGCTGAGTACATGCTCCTAGTTGTGTATTTCTTCTAATATTTGTAGATATTTGAAACACAATAAAAAGATACTGTTCCCAGTGTGTCCAGAATGCGTGGCAAAAAATGCTCTAAAAATAGCAGTGCCTGCCTGTGTCTTAAGTTCAGCAATGGGCAAATGCTAAAAGCAGTGTTGTTGGAAAAATAGTTTGGGTGTATATCTTTGTATGCTTGCACAAACACCGACTTCACTGCATGCTGCATTAGCTGTGCCGTGATGAATGCTGTTTAATAAGCAGAAGAGAGGAGGTGGCTGCGTCTGGGCAGTGCTGCAGTCAGGATGTGTGGGTCCCACCATCACCAGCTGCCCCACGGCATACAGAAGGATATGATGCTCCCAGCGTGGCATCGGAGAGCTGTAAGCATCCAGAAATGGATATATGTAAATGCGTAACTGATTTAAGAACATCATGAAAATCTGAGTATTCAGATAGATAGAAAATAGACCTCAGTGCCTCCATGCCAGTCAGCACGAATTTCCAGTGAGCCTTTAGAGCCATGCAGGCATCAGAAAGAGTCTTTGCTGTGACAAGAACGACTCAAATCCTGTTGATGTCATCCACAGCGCTGAGCAAAGACAGGTGGATGGCTGTACTGATCCATGCCAGGTTTTATTAAACAGCACATTGGGAATTGTCAAACTTCTGAAGGCTGCCACAATATCAATGCACTCAGAGGGCTCTTAGGGCCCTTCTCCCATACACTCTCTCTTTTCTCAGTGCCTATGGAATAATATTAAGGAGCGGCACAAAAGGTGAAGTGATTTCCATTTTCAGTGCAATGTTCACTACTTTGCTAACATAACTGTAGGCTCTGTTCTTCCTTACAGAGGCAGAGCTTGGATTTTGGTAGTTTTCGGCCCCAGCTCACCTGCTGTTTGTATCTTCAGCCTCCCTTATCCTGACCAGCTGGGGCTGTTCCTCCAGAGGAGGTTCCTCCACCAAACCTATCCTTCACTGAAGTCTGCAGTGAGTGCAGTGGGGGATCAGGCTGCAGCTGGGGAGCTGACTGACTCAGCACACAGATATCAGAACGGATTTCCCGGTGCAATGAATTTCTTCAGTGGATACATCTGAGAAGTATCTTTTTCATTTTTCATGACTTTTTTTCCTTCTGGAAGAGCAGAACATTAAAGCTATTGAAAGTGGACTGGCTCCAGATTTATTTTTTGCTGCTTCGCTGTTATTTCCTCTTTCCCAAAAGAAGCAGCCTTCATTGTGGAACAGAAAATCCACTGCCCTCAGGTGTCCCCAGGGACACAGCTGGGACCTAAAGTTCAATCAAGGAGACAAAGACATGAACAAAGAACAGAAAACCACAGCCCTTCAGTTGGCACCAGTGCTCACGTCCCTGCAGCTACACTCAAGCAGCCAAACCTGGAGTTAATTATGCTTTGGTCCTAATCCATGTCTTCCCCCCATGAAAAATGAAAACTAAATACGAGGCTTTTCCATGGGTTTATATATTGAATTTTCCGGGGCACAGATGAAGATATTTGTGGGGAAATGATGAATAGAGCAAATCACATCATCTGGATGTCCAGCTGCCACACTGGTCCCCACAGCACAAAACGAAATTTTATCTGAAAAACAGGAATAGCAAAAAAACATTCTATTCCCAGTGCAATGGAGAGCCCTGAAATGTGGAAATGTGAAAAGCAGAGTGAGAGAAAAAGCAATGTGAAGACAACTTCATTTCAGATAAACAAAACAAAACAAAACAAAACAAAAAAACCCCAAAAAACAAAAAGAAGATTCAGAACAGCAAAAATATTTTTGAAATGAAATACCAATTCTGAAGGAAATGTTTTGAAAAATTAATTTTCAGCTCCAAAATGAGCGTTATAAACAATTTTTTTAGATTACATGTGCTACGTAGCCATTGCTGTCATGTTTCCTATTCCAGATGCGTTCTCAATATAAAGGAAATTAGGCCATGTATTCAATGCGGCACACATGCTCTATTTATGGTTTGCAATCAAGCTGTGGAATTCAGTGCCCCTCTCTATCATGAAGTCAGACTCCGAGGCTGAATGACTTCATATCCTTAAATTTTGTCCCCAACCATATATTCCTGCTTTGGAGAACGAACGCCTGAGCTGAAGGCTCCAAAGTAATTTGTTTGGAGTGCTGACCTTCCTTTGAGGTATTACCACACTTTGTCACTCTCCTGTTCATGATATTGGATGAGACTTACTTACCAGTCCTCGTTGCCCGTGCTATCAAATTGCTTAACTTACATATTTAAAATGGAAAATGATTTTCTGTTTTATCAATCTGGAGTAATTCAGGGATAGGAGCTCTGTAGTACCTGGTAGCTCCCTGGGACTCCTGGTGCACTCCTGCTGTGTTAATGTAGAGCAGGGAGTGCCACCTGGGTTCACTACATTCAATCTCTGATTAAAAACAGGAACAGAAAGAGAGATGAAGAGATGCCCTGAAGGCTGCGGACCCAACTGCACTTCCTTGATGTGCCCATGTCCAGGCCCAGAAAGCCAGGAGGCAGTGATGCCAAATGCCTATTTCCATTTTTTGAAGCTTTTACTGAGCTAAATACCCTTTATATTTGCTGTTTAAAGCAGTAGCTACTTTCAGTTTTTCTTAACTATGACCTTTCCGTTTATTGGGTCAAGGATATAATCTGACCATGGTGTTGGAAGTCAAATAATTCCTGACACTTTACATTTTATTTCTTCTAGGTGGCAGCTGTAGCCCTTGGCTGCTAATCCATACCTTGAAGAATTACTGATTCTTATGTTTTGCTAAAGAAAATACACAATCACATTTTCTCCTCAAACTGCAAGGATGTATAATATATATATATATTATTCTTTTTCTACCCATCCATTTGTTCCTACAACAAATACAGTGCGCTGCTCAGCCTAACCTAAATGCATCCACCCTGCTAAAAACATAATCTTCAGAACAATTATAGTCACAAAGTCTCAGGCAGTCTTCCTGCAGAGTACAGCAGCAATCTGTAGAGGAAAGTACAGACAAGGAAAAACAATAGCTCAATTACTTCATCTATTATTAACATTGTGGCTCTACTGAGAAATTTAATGACAGGATCACAATGAGATGCTGACATACATGTCACAATAATATTGTCATAGCAGGTGCGTGTACCAAATGTAACTTCTGAGCAATCTCTGCTACACAAAGTGAGGGTACTCTTGTTGGAGCATCTCTGCCATTAGCTAAGTGTGTCTAATTCAGATGTACTTATCCAGGATGAAGGAGAAGAGACAAGTTTGGAGAAGTGGCTTCTGCTTCTGAACACCTTCTGTCTGTCAGTGCCTCCCATGCCAAGATCTGTTGGTGTTCTCTATTGATAGCCATCTAGCTGCAGATTTTTAAGATGTGTTTAGATACCGAGGCACTGTGTAAGTTTTAAAGGCACATAAATATCTCTCTGCACTTACAGAACATCACCCTGAAAACTATTCCCCTTGGTCCGTCAGACCTAGGGCTCTCTGGTGCTTGATGGCATTGATTTCTGTGTAATGCATTGTCACCTCAGAGAGCAGATGCTTCACTCTCCTCTGAAAGGTAAATTACAAAGGAGCGAAGGAAAAACAGAGGAAAACTTGTGAGAAGGGGTGGAGGAGGTGAGACAATAACTTCAGCAAAGGTGAAGCTGTTCTCTTGAATCTGGTTCTCTCAGGCAGAACTGAAGTAGATAAAACACACGTTGGCATCTTAATGCTTACATTTTCTTTCTTCCCTTTATCATAAAATGAAGGAAAATATTTCCTCGCCCATCTTAGATCTCCCCATCAGACAGCAGATCTGTAAAGCTATGCCAAAAAAGAAGAATGTTCCCAAAGCAATAGAAATTCTTGAAGTTTGCTTGATAAATTATTTCTTCATTTCTATATTCAAACAAAGCTCGTGTATTTTCATGCACCGTTGAACAGAGAAATACTGTGAATTTCTGTAGAAAGCTGCTATCTTTTACTTGGAGAAGTCATTTGCTAGGCTTCTCAAAGCACAGTAAAACACTCTGCTATCCTCCCTGCACCCTACTGAGTGAAAGTGCAAATAAATTTTTTTTATGTTATTAATTGGATAGCTTCAGATTTTACTTAAAGTAATTCAAGTGTTTCCTATGTGTTTTTCAAACTAACCTGACAGGAACCTGATATTACAGTAATGTCAATCTCAAGGAAAGCCATCGTTAGACATGCATTAATATCAGTTCATTGCGAAAATGTGCAGTTCAGAGGACTGAGACAAAGAGGAGATGCTCTGCAGAGCAAAGCAGGACCACAGAAGGGCTGGTGTGAGCTGTGCCTGGGTCCAGAGAGCCCCTGAGCCTCTGTGAAGGAGGCTGGTAGGTCAAGAAACATGCAGTTCGATAATTAAATGAGACAGAGCAGACTTATTATTACATTACAGTGTTAATTGAATTCTTAAATGATATCATGGCATCCAGATGTGTGACTGGAATCACACAAGGTGCCAGCCAGAAGTGAAGAATGGAGGAGTGAGCCTTTTGGGTTACTTGGGCTCACTCATGCCCTGGGACCTCAACAGATCATCAACCAGAAGATGGAAGGAGGAAAAGTGACTGTTAATGGCTTCTAGATGGAGATTCGGATTTTTTTTCACCAGTTTCTCAACTGAGCAGAGGTTGAGGGGTCTCTGGAGCCTGGAGCACAGTGGGAAAGTTCCCAGCACAGATGGAAGAAAAATGGCATTCAGGATGCAATGGCGTAAATCTCACATTTCCAGTCAGCTCCTCCCCACCACCAACTTTTGTCAGCTCAGTCAAATTAATTGGTTTCAACTTTCTTTTTTAAAACTATAAATTCATTAAAATTTTGAAAAATTGCCATCACAAGAAAAAGCACAGTCTTCAGTTAACAGTGTCAACCTGCTGTTGCGCTTGCTTCTTTTAGTTCTTAATTGGATATGTGGAATCAAATTCTGCTTAGCAAACAGTTTTTATTTTGGCAAATCAGCTTTTTTTTTCTTTTTTTTTTTCAGTTATAAAAAAATCGTCAAGAAATTCCCAACAATCTTGTATTATTTCCCAGATGTGGCGGTAGCTTAATGAAGTCATAGCCGATTTCAGACTACGTTCTTGTATCTTTTAGGGCTTCCTGAGGTATCGAGGGACAATCAGTCACCATGCACACTCAACAAACTAGGAGATGATACTGCAGGAATCAATGTAGCTCTGTAATGTTTGGGGAGGTGTGGCTATGTTGGAGAAAGCAGTAAATAAAAATACAACTCTACTGGAATTTAATGTGACCATCTAACAAGTGAGTACTTGTACCTGTGTGCTTATATAAATAACTCAGCCAAAGGAAAGGAAAAATTGTGAACTTATTAAGTATCGATTAATGTACAAAATGTAAGGCCAACATTATAAAGTTATCCTCAGCTATATGCTAATTCTGCAACCATTTCCATAGAGGCTCTTTCTGATTGGAAGCAGATAATGTCTGTTTCTCCATTCTATCAAGAAAAATCAATTTGGGGACATCATAGAGTAAATCAATATTTTCCTACTACATATACCAAGCCCCATTCCTTGTACAGGCAAATTTGTGTTTCCAAAGCTAACAGAGGGTGCCACTGTCCTGTGCTTATGCAGAAAACATTACGAATAATGTTGTGTCAATATTGCACTAACACTAATAGCAGCAACATTTTTAAGGACTCTTGGACAACTCACTATTAACGTTTCAAGCATTATGAAAATAGACAAAGGCATTGCTTTACCTGCAATAAAGTCAATGGAATTGCTGGAGATATAGCAAGAGTATTACACACATAATTACCACCATGGTAATTTATTCAATAAAGCACTCGTTTAATTACAGGAACCTATTACATTGAGTGATGTGTTTAGTGTGATTTATATCTCAGACGTAAATATTCAGAGACCCATGATGAAAGGAGCTCCAGGCTCCTCTCCATCTGCATTTTGCTTGGGGTGCTGATACAGGGAGGCACAACAGTGCGTCCCACTGGACGGTCAACGTGCCCATAGGAGGTGGTCAAAGACGGCAGCCTACAGCCCACTTGCTGTGATCAGCCCTGCATGGCAAGTGGGAGAAACCACCACTCAAGCTGGTGATCATTCTGGAAACATTCACTGCCAGCTGTTGGACCTGGGATGGGAAAGGGTAGAGCCAGCAGGATGAAGGCTGAATAAAGCCCATGGGCTCAAAGGCCCTATTGAATACTCTGTCCAGACTTCTCTTTTTGTCAGATAAATGTGGAGACCAGCTCCTTGCTCCAGCAAGCATTTGATTAAGGAAATAGTAACCATTATTTGGCGATGATGATTCCCTGCAGCTCAAGACTGTTGTCCTCTGCCACCAGAGGCATACACAAGCCAGTGGTGATCTGTGACATACAATCTGTGATATGTCCTCTTACAACATTTTGCTCATCATCAAACACCGAGAGAGCTGAAATGGTAAAAAAAAAAAAAATTAAGTCTTTGTGCATGCATCAACAGACCGTGTATCTGAAATAATACAGTAGGAATATATACTGATATACATTAAATTCAGAACACAGAGAATTTTTGTTCATGGTGTGGAAAATTAAATATTGTTTCCTACCAGCATGACATTGCAGTGTGCTCGCAGCTGCCTGCGCTCTCGCCGCCCTCGTTCCTTTCTGCTGGTGCCCTTGGGGCATCTGAAGGCCGTGGTGACTGCACAGAGCTTCTGAACTCCAGAGCTTTAAAAGAGAAAGATATTTAGCTTTGTAATAAGTCTCTGTCTCTGTATGAGCTGAATGTGCACTGTTTTAGTACCAAAAAATTTGCGGAATCACTCCGTTACTTAAGGTTTGTCATCTGCAGATCTCAAAACTCAGAAGAAACAGCAGAATGAAAACATTTCTATTTGAACAGAGCACATTTTTCAGCACCCATCCCTCAGAAGATGCTCGCTTCTGTTATCACAAATTTAAACAACAGCAAAAACCTCAAGCTCATTCAGACTCAACCATGTCAAACCTGACAGGAAATGACGATGCTCATAAAAGCCTCAGCTTTCTACAGAGACATCTTGCTTCTGGAAGGTGTTACCAATTGATAACACAAGTAATAGTCAGCATTCTGCATCTATGCTGATGCTCAAAGCTGCTGTCAGAGCTGTTCTTTATTGACATTGTCACGAATGCTTTGCTCCCTAGGTAAAGATTGTTTATTGTCAGAAACAGCTGACAACATTCCATAAGACATTTCTCAGTTTAACTATGTTAAAAGTCTATTTTTAGAGACCCTCTTCACAACAGCCATTCGTGAATTTACCTAAAGGCTCACTTAGAGTCTTAAAGAAGCATTTTAACTTGAAAGTAAATCTGGGTCTGTGTCACTGCAGCCATGGGCAAGGAGCTGACATCCTGTGTGCTGACCTGGTGAGGGGCTGTATCAGCCCAGAGGAGTCCTGTTCCCTACACACCACTCCTGCTACACCATGAAAGATTAATGATGACCAGGTAGATACTGCTTAGTCGCTTAGTGCCACAACATGTGCTGAATCTGCTTTATCATTATGTGTTTGTAATTTCAGACCTTGTCCTTGACGAGCTTTTAATGATGAGGAAACTACTCAACAATCGATGCTCAAGAGGTTGAATTAAGAAAGCCACCTCAGCCACGTAGGAACCATTGCAGAACTCCAGGGATGCTTCATTGCAGCACGACAAAAGTTAGGAGCAGTGCTGAGGAGCGATGAGGATCTGTGGAGGAACAAAGCAAGAATTTCTGTGCCCAGTGCTGTATTCTCCTTCAACACATGCTGAAAACAATGCTGGAAATAAAAAGAATAAACCATTTTGGTGCTGACATTATTTAACCTCACTTTAACGTAACACTTAAGGCAAGTCACTGAAGATCAAATCTACTGAAAGATCTAAACAGTTTGCATCCAGTGGAGTCAAAAGCTGCAGGTTCTAGCTCAGGACCTCATGGCTCAGTCCTGCTGTGGTCTCACCCCTCTGGTGATTAGAGCTCAGTGCCATTTCACCCCAATCAGCTCTTACATCTAACCTAATTTGACTGAGCTGGAGAAACCTCACACTCTCCAGAGATTGATTCTCCTCAAACGCAGCACACAAATAAATATTTTACAAGCCATATGAATGAATCACTTTCCGTTTTTCTCTTTTTCATCTGCTGCATGAAGGAGATGCTGGTACCAACCTGCAGCAGTCAGGTCCCATGCCAGGGGTCAGCAGGCACAGCTCTCCATGTGCCAGCCTCTGCCCATCCCTCCTCTTTTTTGGGCTCCCTCCTAGGTTCCAAAAATAACATTTGTTACTATTCAGGTTAGTTTTTGACATCGTTTTAACTACTGCTCAGCTGTAACAATTGACTATTAAAAATATATAACTGCTCATTTGTCCCAGAAAACACATTCCTGAGGCCCTGTGCATCAGTGGTCTGCAGTGACCTCTCTGTTAGTAACAAACTTTGCATCGAAACTACTGATGTGTGAAACCCTGAGCAGGAAGAAAACTCTACATGTGGTTACACCCTTTAGCACTCAGTGGTCAGTAGCTAATACAGTGTGCCTTGAATGTGGCTACGGGGAATTAACACTTGACACATCAGGATCCCACTGCAATAACCCTACGCTTTTGACTTCAAAGTCGACAGAAGAGTAATGTTGAGATCAAAGACTTCCAGCACAATTACAGGTTTTG
Source organism: Chrysolophus pictus (assembly GCA_037305975.1). Taxonomy (NCBI): domain Eukaryota; kingdom Metazoa; phylum Chordata; class Aves; order Galliformes; family Phasianidae; genus Chrysolophus; species Chrysolophus pictus. The sequence goes on from CM074587.1 coordinate 2,646,380, forward strand.
AAGTCTGCAGGCCATAGAAATGGGAGGCATTTTCCTTGATTTGCTCTTGTAGTTTTATGAACTCCCAAGATCTTTGAGTCACTCTTCCAATTTTTGATGCAAACTAATATTTGATGCACAAGGATCTGAAGAGGTGAAGCAATTTCAGATTAATCTGTGCTGACAGCAGATGCTCTTTAACTTCCCACCGATTGCTCAGATAGAATGTAAGGTTTTCCTCTGGAAAAAAAAAGAAAAAAGAAAAAAAATCTCCCTTACCACCTTAATCAAGGAACTCCTCCAGTCCAACTTTCTTTTACAGCCTAGACACCAGTAGTAGTCAGACACTCAGAATCATACAATTTCCTGATACTGTGACAGATACATGGTTGTCCGTTTTTTCTGGTACATACGTTTATCAAATCCCTTTATCCTTCCCTGTATATGAGCAATCTTCTCTTCCTGCTCATCTACTTGCTTTTATCAATATTGGTTGCCTCGCTTCCTCTGCCAAAAGTTATCTTTCTCCATGATGCTCCACGATGGATCATTTCAAATAGATGTAATCAATTGTGTTTATTGTGAAATTCAGTATTTTGTGGGGAAATATTTTTAACTTCTTACCGGACAGCCGCTTGTAACCAGGACATCAGAAGCACGAGGAATGCACTGTCCCTTTTACTGCTCTTGAATGGAAGAGCAGATGCTGGTTTAAGGCTCATCTATGATATGGTCTAGATTTATACAAGAAATAATTGCTCAATTACCATGACAACATGCCTGTGCTCAATATTCCGAATGAGCTATAAAACCTCAATAGGAAACGATTAACTCAGGCCTTGCAATCCATTTCAGACAGTGCTGCAAGTAAAACCTGGCCAGTTTACATTGCACCCCGAGCACCTGCAAAAGCTGGAGAGGGCCAAAAGCACCCACTGCACTTTGGACAGCAAGGAAGTGCCAATGCTGCCAGCACTGCTGCCTGGGGACTCCTGGAAGTCGCATTGCATTACTGCTTCAATGTGGAAACTCAATTGCTTATCCTTTATGAGAGATAATCTTTGAATGTAGCAGTGTACCGCATTAACCCCATTTGTTCACAAGACAGTCCTGGGCTGTTAACGTGTTTATAAATCCTCTGTCTGTTTGGGGGGCTCCAGTTGGGTGACATCCTCTTTCTGAACTACAGAGTCCTTGTAAAACAGGCTTAATATAGCAATAAACCTGTTTATTTTTGTTATGGTTCTTCCATCACTCTCTTACTGCTTCTGTTTTCTTTCTGAAAGCACTTGATTGTACCATTCTCTGTCTGTTTTCAGCATCATAAAATGAAATTCACCTCATTGATCAAACGATGACCTCTATCCAGTGCCTCTTAGATTAGAGATAACAGCAGGCTGCTGTCTAACTGAGAAATAATTCCTTCAGCTTCTTCAGCTCTCTTTATTATGATTGCTTCCTAAAATATCACTTAAAACTGGGATGAAAACAAATGAGAATGTCTTCTCTTGATGCTGGCGTTTTAACTCACCAACACACACACACACACACTGCAGTGTGCATTGTTTTAGAATAATTCATTTTACCCCTAGAAGGTGAAGAAAATGTTTAACTGCACATAACTGATAGGAAGAAAGGAGTAAAAGCGGATTGACATAATGCCTACCTTTTGCCTGAAAGACTTCGTGCTTTAAAACTGGAAAAAATGGTAGCTGTACATTCATGCGAAACTTAAATTGTGCTATTCAGGAACAGGTTTTTAAATATCAGCATTAAAGATCGCATTAGAATACATTATCACATTCTGTGCTGTAGCATGTGTTACGTATTTATAACAAGGGAAGCATGAAAGACTAATCATACACTGGGAATAATGACATGTTTTCATGGTGAGATTTGCAAGGCATTATCCCAGACATTCCCTTCTGCTGGGGCAGGAAAAGGAAGATGCTGTTCTGCACTGCTGCTCAGCATCTGCTGCTGGGTAGAACACTGTGAAGGTGTTAGATCTGTGGTGACATTTATCCCCAAATAGGCATAAATGTGTGCATTATTTCAGCTAATTCAGGCCTACCACTGAGCTGCAGGAGATCACAGAATCATGGAATCATTAAGGTTGGCAAAGACCACTGAGATCCCAAAGTCCACCCCCAAACCATCCCCACCATGCCCACTGGCCATGTCCCGCAGCGTCACATCAGTTCTGGAGCAGCTCCAGGGACAGAGACTGCTCTGGGCCCTATCACCCTGGCTAAGCAATGGGATCTCAGGGGGACTTGTCTGCCTCCATCAAGCCTCTCAGCTTCAGCCTGACTTTCCTTCAGTTCTCCATATTGAATAATGCATTTTTTTCAGGAATAAAATGAACCTTTTCCCCCAACAAAACATTGAGTGCCTCAGACACTGGAATGGGTTTTTGACAGCCGATCTTATTTTATCAAGTAATATGTCACCAAAGCAATGCAATTCTAACAGCGTCTTACACCAGTACAGATGACATATTACACAAATGTACTGATCCAGCAATGCTGGCTTGATGACCCCTTTGCACTAACATAAGTTACCCAGCAGAAGCCTTTCCCAGCTTACTGGGATTTTTGTTAAAGACAGATAATAGGGAGAAAATCATTTTCTTTGTGGCTGTAGTGTCTACCACTGCCTCTTCCAGGTGATGCAAATAAGCTGTGACTGAAGCAGTCTGAGACACAGTGTGATGAGGTTAAGAAACTTAACACTGCCTTCCTTGCTTTAAGCAAGGGGACAGACCACTCTTCAGAACTCTGTCCCAGTAGACAAAAGACAGACTTTGGAGTCTGTGTTAAGCTATCTGCCCTTCGTTCTCCAGTGGCCAATTGTGAAGTCTATACAGAAACCGACACACCCAGGCTTGAAAACTCAGAGCGTGCTCCCAAGAGAAAAGTGCAGCAATTTCTCAAGGCTTATCTATCACAGAGCTATGGAATAAAGACAGCTTGAACAGCCCCTAGCTGGGAAATATCATTCGGGAATCATCTCCGTGTTCTTGAGAAGGAAGTCCTTGGGGCACAGAATCTCCTCTGAGTACGCTTGGTCCTTGACACTGTACTGAAATAACACGAGCATTATTAATTCTGAAAACTTGTTCTCACGAAACTATCTGCATGCTCCAAACTTCTCTGTATCAAGCACTGTCCCCTTTAAAAACCAACCAACCAAAACAAAAAGCATCGAAGTACGTGGCATAATAGCCCCACTGTTACCCCGTAGGTGCAAGGAACTGAATTTTCAGATGGTTGCAGTTTTGGGGTAATACCAGATATCACACACTGCACAGCACACATTGCAGTGAGAACCTGGCAGTACTTCAGACAACTCAATCCATTCTGGGATTTTCAAAACTAGTAAAAGCACACAAATAGGTTGACAGATACATTTGCTGTGTAGTACTGGCTCTGCAATGCTAACGTTGGCTGTTGCCTGACATTCCATATCGCAACACTTATACAACCAAAGTCCCTATCATTTCTAAGTTATCTGATGCACCATGAAATTTCAAGGCAGTGATTCCATTTTCTTTGCTGATCAACCTAAAGCTCGTGATGAATCAAGTAATATCAAAGAAGATAAATTATGCAGCTGTTTATTTACAGTTTACATCCCTGCAGTCGATATACCTCATGCAGAAATTGACCTTTGGAAGAACTATAGCAGCACATTATTTTTGCAGCAGTAAAATTGATGGAAATTGATGGTGCCTGAAAAACACACAATTATAGTGTCTTGATTAAAAATGGAGCACATTTCAATGAACTTTTTCCCTTCTTTGTATGATTATGATACACAAGTACTAACATTAATGGTATTTTTTTATATAATGAACCATAAAATTACAGTTGGCAGTCAAGAGCACTCTAGCAGATAAGTAAGGCAATTTTCCTCATCATTTTTCCCTTTGTTGTCAATCTTGTTGCATAGCCCATTGCCTTTTCAATGAGCTGTAATGTGAATATTCAAGATCTTGCTTTTCCCCGGTGTATATATTCCAGCTGAAATAATTCAGTTTCATGCCACCCATTTTAATAGGTTTTATTAAGTAAACTTAATATTTTTAGGTTTTCCATTACTACTAGAATTTGTCTGCACGTTGTCAAAATGAATAATGGCACCTAAATCATACAGGTTTTATGGTTAGCAAAGATGCTTATGGAGCTTACTGCACAAACAAGCTAAAAGGTCTGTTTGTGGCTTTCCACTAATACTGTCCTTCTCTCCAGACAGGTTTATTAAGTTTAGGCATATTTGAATACATACCTTCCTTATCCAATTAACTATCACTTTAGAGTGAACCGAGTTAACAGGAAACATACATTACAGCTACTAGCTCTCATATTAAAGCATTTTAGGAAGCATTTACTTTGTGCTATTTTCAATTGTCTGGCAATTTACTGCTCAATGTAAATTACAGTTACTGGAGAACGGGAAATGAGCAAAATGTTGCATTCCCTCATTTCTGTTTTGCATGGCTTAAAATGGTAATAGAGATTAATATGTTATTTTGAGTTAGAGAAAAGATGTGAAATATTCTTGAGGGGAATTACCATCCTTACCTCCCACTACAGGTGAACTAATGGCTGTCAGATAATCACGGTTTTCTTGTGCTCCAGAGCAGGATGAAGACAGTTGTTGGTGAGCCCGATCTCCTCTACAGCTTGCAGTGGTGGATGAGAAAAATTCTTCCCAAAAAAGCCTGAAAACCTTACTTTTGTCCCTCAGTTGCAGTGTTTGCTCTGAGAGCTTAGCAGTAGAGGACGATGATGTAGATAGCTCACGCTGGATAAGGATCAACATGTTATCATCAGTCAGTGCAGAGCCATGAGAAACTCATCTTGCAGACATGAGCAGGCCTTTCTGGCATCTGAAAGTCAATAGGATTTTAGGCTTCTGTAGACTGCAATCATTTCCTGACTCACCCAAATCTTTCCTGATCATCCCCTCCTTTTATTATTTTCCACAAAAGATGTTATCTAAACAAGATATCACAATGCTGGCGGGTTTCTAGATGGCAACCAGCAGTGCTTAAGAATAGCAATAGCATGAACAGACCAAAACATGTTCACTCCCTGTTTGTAAGTAGGAGCCTTAATTAGAAAAGGCTGTGACCCCTTACGCTCATCACTCAGCCCAGCTGTCAAGCAGGAGATCCTGGCTCCATTCTAAAAGTTATTCCTGGCTCACAATTAATTATACACACTAATTCTAAAAGTAACTTTTAATAAATGATCATATAGTTTTACTTTTCCTCCATACACTGTGAATCAAATAATACTGTCATTATCACTCAATGAAAGTAAAACCAACAACTTTAACTTGAGTATTGGCTAATGCTGCTGAAATCATAGAATCATAATATCATCTAGATTGGAAAAGACCTTCAGAAACAACAAGGGGAAATACTGTGGAAAAGTTCTAGTTCAATTCATGACATTTGCTTACAGAAGTCTAGACATCAGCTGATTGCAAAATACTTTGGTTTTGCACAAACTGCCTAAAGCTTTCTTTTCCAGCAGCAGCGTTCAGATTTATTGAATTTAAATTGAATATCAGATAAATTTCCAGCACTCACAGAAGTGCTTACACTTAGTTTCAGCTAATATTTCAGCTCCAACAATTGCAATTGTCTCCTAAAACCAAGTCTGAATATAAAGTTGACCAACCCCATTTTTTAGAGGAAACAACCATCAAACCCCACACAGGCTAGTTCTGATCACTGAATAGCATGAACTCACTGTTAATTTCAAGCATAGGCTGGTCTGTTGTGTAACAGCTCTTATTAAGGCGGACAAACTCTATAGCATAAATCAGAGCTAAAACAAATAGCAATTAAATTTTGTTATGAGCTGTGAACAGTAAGATGTATTTCTGTTGTGGAACACGAGTTGGTGAATAAAGGTTCTGGTATGAAAAAGAAAACACTATATGTCAGCTTTTGATACATGCCCATATATCTTTCACATAAACAGTGGTGGCTAATCTTGACTCAGAGAAGAATCTACAGCTGAGAAATGAAGAGTGTCAGGTTTGCAATGAGCTAATGTGGCGGAAGGTCAAGGCTGACAAATCAGCACCAGCCTAATGCCTTGAATATTTCCACTGCAGTGTTAGACTACGAAAGATAAATGAAGAAACTGTCAGCCATATCCAGTCTAAACAATGGGACAATTTAAAGTGGAGGGAATCATAATGTGAAGCAATTTGTTTCATACTGTACAATCGTGATAAGGAAAGCCTCATTTTTTTCCTATCAAATTGGGGTGTAAAAAGGAGTTTCAGCTGAAAATTTTTCATTGGAATACAAGGCGCATTTCAAGGTATCCTTAATGATCAGAGCCCAGTTTTAACCTCAGTGGTACAGCAGATGTGAGAAAACAATTTGTGTTTGGTCATGCAGCGGTCAGTGAAGTGCTGCCATTGGTAGTGCCCATATGGAGGTGCAGGAGGAAGAGGTGGGTGTTCACCTCATAAAGGATTCCTCCACATTGGGTCCTTAAGGTAACAAATTGAGGGGAGCATGCAAGAATCAATACTTCACAGAGATTTCCTGCTATTTGGTCCTTTATTCTATCAATGGCATTGCGAGGGTCTTCACCATCAGCCATCCAAGTAGAGCACTCTGCAAAAAGAATGGTGAGGAAATGGGTTGTAACGTGTATGTTTCACTACATAAAAATGGTACAGTAACAGTTAGTATGTGTTAAGCCCACAGAGTGAGAGAAATTGAAACTTAAGACTCTCTGTGATCTGCTCTGTAACTTCACACTTCAGTTATGGGCTTTTATTTCAGCTCTTTCATGAGTTTCTGAGCTTACAATTCTCTTTCCCATTTTCCAGATTTTAATGAGTCTATCAAGACATTTGTATAGCGCTGAGAAGAAGGTTATGCAAAGTCTGAAGTAAATTCAAATTGGTTTTGAGTACAAGGCAATTTGGCTTAATATGCATCTCCCTCTACTCAAAAAGGCTCGTTACTACCACCTCACACTTCCAAACTCACAGTCGTCGTATTTAAATAAAACAAGTTCCTATTATCTTGTGCTGTTAATAATTCAAGGCCTGATCCCATTGCCATTAATACCAGTGGGAGCTCCAAAGGGAAGAGGTGTGCATGTGATATGTGTATCATTAGATACACACCAATAGATAGCTGAGGAGTTCAGAGAGCTGACAGTCTGCAGAAACCTTACTTCGGGGAAACACAATGAGTGCATCTTTTAAGGTATAATTTTATGGTTGTAGTTTTCTCAAACACAATTATTCCTATTTAATCCCAGTGACACTGAAGAGACAACGTGTTGCACACACTGAGGGATGAATGGTTGGCCTCACCAGGTTTGTCAGCAGTGATGCTCAGATGCAAAGTTCCTGTTGGCATTTGGGATGCATCTCAGGTCTCTTCCTCTGGCATTAAGGCCAGTCTTGAATGTACTGCCTTCCAGCAGCACCTCTGTCCCCACTGGTGCACTTGGCACGGCTGCTGGAGGCATCCCAGCATCCAGCAGAACTTGCTGGGTCCACTCTCCTTTGAGAAAGGGCTGCTCTGCAGTTGTCTCTGCTGATTCTCCCCCGTTGCCTTCAGGCTGAAATGGCGTTGTGAAGAAGTTCCACACTGACAGCAAATTCACCAGTGAAACCACATGAGTTGAAGCAACAACAACAAAAATGAAAACAAAAAGAGGAAGACTAAGGAGACTGCTCTAAAATTAGTCTGTGCTTTTAGGATGTGTCTCACCAAATGATTTTCAGATGAAGCTGGTGTAAAACAACCAATGCTATTGACAGGTATTGACTTGATGCATAAGGATCCGGCCCATGCATTTCACATCTCTCTCGTTGGACTTTAAGCCCTCTGAGATTACAGAGAATAGTTTCTATAAAACTAAACCTAAGAGTGTATTATTTCTCAGAGGACACAATTGTAACAGGCTTTTCCTGATGGCAAAAAGCCAATTATTGCAGTAAAGGTTGTGCTCAGTCACTTCTTGCTTCATGTCAAAGCAGATTGTAAAATGAGGTGCATGGGAACTCTGCTGCTCTACCTTTACAGATACAACAGCTTACCTTGTACATTTTTGCTGTTGTTAGTAAGACAACAGAAGGAAAAACTGAAGGCTAATGCCATCAACTACCAGCCAAGAGTGTGATGCATAGATTTTTTGTGTTTCTCAAAGACTGCAAAGAAAAGTATAGCATAGATTATACCAAAAATATATTTTTCTTTGCTGACAGGTGTAAAGTTATCTTCACCTCTATTGAATTTTTCTTCTTTGATAGTAGTGTACATTAAACTACTACAAGTGCTGTTTCTATTTGCTTGACAGAGAAAAAGAAGGAAAGGAACTCCACTCAAAACTAAGGGCTAAAGCAATTATTCCTAGTGTTATGTTTGCGAAATGGAAGCCAGGCTTGCAAGGAAAGCTAACTTATATTTCTCAAGGATGTAAGAATGAAGACGTTGGTGTGTCTTCTGCACCTGTCAGTGGAAATGATATCCCATATTGCAGCCCTGGAACTCATGGCAGTCTAGCCTCAGAGCAAAGTATCTTCTTTGAACAATTGCTCCCTGTTTTCCTAGCTTAGTGTCATTAATGTTTAGTGTCATTAGTGGTTCTATTTTATTTTATTTTCTGTTTTAGGTTTCCTTTCAGATATTATGAATATGCAGAAGAATGGCACTGCAAGCAATGCTCACTTGATCTGGCTGCCCCTTCTGTCCACACCTGAAAAGCACAGCTCTTTGGGTCATGGGTAAGGTTACACATTTCAGCAGCCATTGCTTCTCTGTCATTAACATTGTACATAGGTATAAGGAGATGACTTGCATTCCTTGCTCAGCAGGAACTGGGCCCTACAGCAGGACATGACTTGGGCAGAACTGGACACAGCAGAGAATCGAGGCTGTATTCCTATGGCATGCATAAGCTGAAACACAGCCTAAAACCAGGGATTTCCCTGGGCAGCTCACTTTGACCTCCCTTGAGACAACCTAATTCAATTTCAGAAATCCTTCTGAGGCATTTGCTAAATAAGACTAAATCAAACAAACAAACCAGAAAGCCGACACAGATTAATGCTGACCTGTGACATCCTGGTCTGAAATGACGCCAGATCCCTCTTCACATTCACAGGTATGAATGGGATTTCTCTGTCAGATGGGAAAATTTAATTAAGAACAGAATACAGCCTTCTTCCTATTAATGGGGTGAAGCAGCACTCATAAAGCAGTGAGGAAAAGGCCGGCAAAACCTGACACCAAATTTAGTTTTAACTTCTTTGCATTAAATATACATGTGGAAGAGTGACTGTGCAGTATGAATAGTGTATTTGGAAAAGTGCTCAGCACTCACAAAGATGCATTACCTATTGCTGGGGAAATGCTATACCCATCACTGAAAATGATGTCTCTCAGACTGATCAGGCTGAAGACTTTAAGTGAGCACCTGCATCCAGGTGAGATAGCATTAATTTGGGATTGTTCTGCTGAAGCTCGCTATGATGTTAGAGAGTCCTTCATTGATGATTGGCTGTCTCCTAACAGTACAAACTGCATTTAGACAGGAGTTCTGAAGAACCAACACTAAATACAATGCCTACAGCATACGCTTGGGGAAGGGAGGGGAGACCCCTTTCCAGACATTCAAAACATTTAATATTGCATCGATCAGGAAAGAGAAAGAAGGGCTGTCCTCAATGGTCTCACCTTCATGCATTCATTGGGGTCAGCAAACTCAGTGAGCAAAGAATCAGATCCCTTTTCTATTTGGGGCCTAGTGTTCAGTAAACATCTAAATCATACCTTCAGCAATAAGTTCCTCTCATTCAAAACTCTTCTAAAAGCAGCACGTTATACAAATCTTAGAAAGCGCTGCAGGAGGTAGCCATGTTTTCTATAATGCTCTTAGTAAAACTACTACATAAAAGGCAATAGGAATATGGATGGCAGGAACCCAGCACTGTATGCAGGCTTGTGGTTGCTTATTCTTCCAAGCCCCAGATCGGGTTTATTTACCAGTCTTGCTGACAAGGGGTGTAAAGCATTTCTTAAACACGGCTGTGAACGCATAGTTAAAAGCTAAACAAAGTGCCACCTCCACTCGTGAGAAAAATGCATCTTTTGGAGGAAAATAAAACCAAAGGAAGTTGACAGGTTTATCTGAAAGTAAACTGTAATAAATAAAATAACCCCCGTGGAATATTCCACTAAACAGTTTTTTATATTCAGACTGCTTTAAATAGCGTGTAGGGTAAATTTGATATAGATGAGATTGCAGCCTCTATTTATTTGCATTGATACATACAGCAGCAACACAAAACCTCTGGAGTTCATAGAGGAGTCTGTAGCAAATTCGCAAATAACCGTATCTACAGCAACAGTGCATGATGTTCCGGGGTAATATACTGGAAAAAGTTGTCACTTGTTTGGCAATTAACACTGATACAGGAGAAAAAAACGAACGAGAGGATATTAGCAGATTAATCTCAGTCCCCGTTAGATTGCACTGAAGATGACAACAGCTTCCCCCGACTGCTGTCGGATCAGTGCCCTCTGCTGCTCGCTGCCTGCATGAACGTTCCCATCACAGCCAAAATAGGCAGCTTCTCAGGGAGAAACTACGCACGTATAGAATCCTCAGCCCCACGTAGCAGCACCGCCCCGTGCTGACGAAGTACCCGGCCCCATGCGAACAGCCCACACCATGGCACACTCACAGGGGAAGCAAACAACAGGTGAGCAGCTGAGCCCATAGATGCAAAAATACATGAGCAAAAACTTACGTGCAGATTTTCTTATGCTGACCAAAGTACCGTATAAAATGCTGGACTTTGTCCTTCGTAACTGTAATGGTACATGTGTTACAAGCTGATATCTTTGTTTAAATAATAACCAAAATGCCGACGTGGGACAGAACCTGAGAGAGTATCTGGGCGTCACTGCATCCAGCAGTGCAGGAGGGAGGGCTGCTTTGCCTCAGCTGGATGTGCAGCCATGCCTGGGGATGATGGCACTTGTAGGGTCGTACCCTCAACCAAGGGAATGCCAAAAAGGTGTAAAGCTGCAGGTAAGTAGTTAGGCTCCATCAGTTAAAAAAAAAAACGGAACTGTAGCTACAACAAAACAGAACAGTTATGAAAAGAGGAAAAATCCGATAGCTGAGAAATCTGACAGCAGCCCAAGCTAAGTGCTGCCTGCAGGAAGGAAGGGATTGTTCCACCAGAATAAAAAAATGCACGTAGCAGTTTTTGGAGGCCCATCGATACTATTTACATTTAATTCCCACTTGGTGTCAGCCCAAACTTCCTGCTTGTATAAATCAATAGAATTCAGCCAACTTTGAAAAAACAGCACCAAAGCCTTTCCCATCTGGGAGCCCAGAGGAGCACCGTGCGCTGCATTACCGAGAGATAAACCCCACTCTGCTGTTCACCATTCCTATATTGTACAGGAATTAGAAAAGAAGCGTGCTTTGGTACTCCTTGCATGTGCCTATGCATGACCTCCTGCAGCAGCTGACAGGGGCAGGCTGGCTGTTCCATGCTGGCAGGTGTCCCTGTGTCACCCCCTGTGCTCCACAGCATCACACAGCCCTGTGGCAACACGTGCTTCTCCATATGTCCATAGCATATTACAAGGGTCAAAGCAAGGTCCCTCGCATATGGGCTGCTGAATCTCTTTAGCTGTCCCTAGAGGCGCTCTGTCTCAAAACACAGCTCTGAGATGGAGGGTTGGCACTCGTGTTGCTCACACGCTTTTTGTAGCGCTTTGCCACCGTTCTTCTCTCTGTGCTGTGAAAATATGTGGCTGCACACATGGCAGTGGGGTGTTCGCATTAGGGAGCAGTGAGAGCAATCCCTAACCATTAGACTGAGAAATGGAAATGAATAGCTGCTGAATCCTATACAAAAACATAGAATGGCTTAGGTTGGAAGGGATCTTAAAGATCATCTAGTTTCACTATCAAATGATAAAGCAGATATCTAGAATAGAAATAGATCTGCCATTTTAAAACTCGTTAAAGAGATGCTGGGATGGGGCAGGAAAGATTCCCATCTCAGTGTCTGTGCCCCATTCAGCCCAGCCTGCTGCCCACCTGATGCATCCCAGTGCAAAGAGGGCTCACAAAAGTGCAGCTTAGTGGACAGATGGAGGCTGCGAACAGCAGATTTTGTGCTTGTGAATGCAATTGGGACCTCCCATGCCAGGGCTCCACGTGCTGTGGTTTGTTAGTGGCACAGCCCAAATAAGCACCAGCTCAGTTCTGGAGCACCACACCCAGACCATTTGTTGGGAAAACTCAGGAAAACACAGAAAGTTACTTCCCACTGTGCTCTTAGGTAGGACATACTATTTCATTGGTTTTTTTTTTTGCTCTTCCATGTTAATTGAGCCACTTGCTCACAAATCCTTTCCCTTCCCTAAGTGAAATGTCAGTATTAGTGCTGATTCAGTGCCACTAATGTCTGCAAGCACAGAGCTAACATTTAAGCACAACGGTACTGCTGGCAAGGTACTATTGGCAGAATGAGAGCAAAAAGTTTGGCAACTATGGACCACCATAAGTAGCAGATGTTTTTAATGCCAGCTTCCCTCTAATTGTAAAGCAGTAGCAACAGCACAGCGTGAAAGGAGAATACCATAAATCTCTAACGTGGTGACTAGTCCATGAGCACATAAATTCTGCCGCTTGTTAGCAGAATTGGCTGACAATCTGCATGCTCCACTTAAAGAGTGTGGTGTGCAGCTCTGCTCGGCTCCCTATTGATAGGCAGGGCAAGCTGGGGCTGGGCTGCAGCTCCTGCACCACTGCAATTGCAGGGGCCAGTGTGGAGCACAAGGGTGAATCTTGCATACAGCCAAACCTCGGTGCCAAGCGTCTTTGCTCAGCATTGGAGTATGAGCACATATAATTAAACATCTCTGATTTTCAGGCTGAGCTGGCAGTAATGGGCTTTTCCCCTCACTTTTAGATAATGCAGCCCATACTTGAACAGGCTGTAAGGGTCAATACTTTGAAAAGGTTTTCACCCCATGAGCTTAATTTTGGCTTTGTGCCCTCCCTTCTAAATGCAGCCATGCACCTGTTTTCCTCTATGGCACTGCAAAAATCTCAGTGCTTTCATCCCCTCCCTTAGAGGCAGCAGAGCTGAGTCAGCAGCCCCTGCTCTACCCCAACTGCTAAACCTGTAAACATGTGCTCAGAGCCTCCGGTCCCATCTATCTGTGCTACTTTCACTAAATAGCAGGGGTTAGACTACAAACATAGGAATCATGCCTTTGACCCGACCTGGAAAGCAATGCTTTATGAAACATTTATTCACTGTTCTGACATCTAGAGGGAGATGCTTCATTTAGGTCACGGAAGTTTCTGGTTGGATTGTGCTGCCCATGCACCTTCTAACCCACAACTAGTTTTTAAAGTGGGGGAGGACAATTCTTAAGGCTTGGAAAGCAAACTGCTATTCAGAAGGAAAGAAAATCCCGTATATTCATAAAAGTAAAATGAAAAAAGTATCCTCTCAAATCTTGCAGAGGAATGTGAACTGGATTAATTGATTACTGAACTATTGACAGGGAAACTTGTTGGCAAGCTGGTTGCTAAGGGTGTACACAGATGGCTTTACACACCTGGCCACTTTTTTAAGCAATTAGGGACAGGCTGCCAGCCAACTTAAAGCCAGGAAGCACCATCCTAATCAGTACAGCTGAGTTGAGTTGCTCGGGCTACAGACATTGTTTGTCCAATTTTTTATATCCTTCATTATAAAATTAGAGAATATTGACTTGACATACGATGGCCAATGACACTGCAAGAAGTTTGCTCAGCTTTGTTCGTTGGTAGGCAGTGCACATCTCAGCCCCTATACATGCTATCTGAAAACTGGAAGGGTATTTCCAAAGGACAGAGAGAAAACTGCCAAAGAAGTCAAAACCCATACTTCTGCCTATTACAGTACTTCCCGAGACAGAATCCCCTGAAGGAAGAGCCTGTGAAAGCGGGAGCTGCTTCTCTCTCTGACAGAAAATGGATTGACAGATTCTGTATTTATTTTTAAAAAATGCCTAACTAAGCAGCATTAGTCATCCATTATCCATAGTCCTCTGTATAAGTGAGAGCTCATGAAGTTACAGTCTGCAGAGAAAGCAATTACAATACTAATTTCATCAAAATGAAATTTAAAAAAATCAGCTAATTTAAGAAATTCCATTATTTTAGATCCCGATTATGAGAACTACTTCACAAACACCGAAAAACATCAGTCACCTATATAAGCTTTAAGTGAGCTCCTGGAAGGCACTACAGAGAGCGATGGCTGTGTAGGAAGGCATTGCAGCAGTGATCAATGTGCAAGCCTTCAAGTCTTTTGAGCTGCAAGTTTGACTGTGAAATAGATGAGATCCCCAAGATGGGTGAGCTAGGCACTCAGGCAGCCCTTTTGTTCAGTTACCTCTACTGGCATCTTTGCACTGAAGGTCAAAGAGCTGCACTTCATGATCCCGATCTACTTGCCATGATCCTGTACTGTACAGCTGGGTGTTGCTCACAGCCTCAGTGAAGCCCTGTGTGATCCTCACCTTGAAGGTTTCATGGATCCATACAGATCTTGGCTGGAGTGGGCCATGGGGGGGTCATCATTTTCCCTCTCATAGTGAGCCATGGTTTTTTCTAGCAGTCTTGAAGATGTCCAAGGATGGAAGTCGTGCAGTTTTCTGAGCAGCTGGATCCAGTGCTGCTAGGTGAAAACCTGGGAGGAAACTCCCCATCTTTTTTCAAAGTGCAGGCTTGAAAGAAATCTTGTAGCTCACTCCTTTGAAAGAACATGGAGGGCAAAGTCACAGCATGACAGTTAGAAGTCCCACAGGGCTCTGGCTGTCTCCTTATCTTCACTCACTGCTGGCAAGGTGAGGCCAGTAACCTCTACACTCAGCTCTCCTGAATTTTGCCACCACTTCAACACCAACAAGAGCTTATGCCCTAATTTAGATTTCAGGCCAAATTCTTCTGATGAAATGGCAACAATATAATGATTGTCCGATCAGTTCATTTAATAATGAAATCCAATTGTATGCCAAGAACGTTTCCCTTAAGAGCTATTTTTCTTCACAGCATATAGAACTATTGGAAATATGGTGGCCTGCCATCCTCTGAGCGACACGAAGTATTTTATCCCAATGGTAAAGCTGCCAAAAACACATGGAAATCTGTTCCTTCAAACATCAACAAGATTGATGGGATGTTGTATTCTAATTGCACTGACTGGTTATGGTTTAGCTTTTTTTTTTTTTTTAAGCAAAATATTTCCCATTAAATAATGTCATAATGCTAAAAACATTATTAAAAATAAAACAAAAAGGGGCAGAGGTTCTTTGAAAGATTCCAAGGGGCGTCTCACTTCAAACCACTCTCTTAAATGGAGATCTTTTGTGAAAAGGGAGGAGCTGGTGATCACTAAAACCAGTTTAAAAGTTTTCTTCAAAAGGAAAAACAGATATATATCCTCCATTATATATATATTAGTGAATAACCTTCACTAACTTCTAAGCATCCATAATTTGTCACAGAACTGGCTCTTTCTTCAGAGGGGTTGGAATACAGATGTGCCTCAATCTGACGGGTTAAACTGCACCTTGTTGAACAGAATGCCTGGCACACAGTGCAGCTGGGAGCCCTTCAGAGCAACAGTGTTCTGCAGAAGCTGTATCTTCTCTGTTGGCTTGGAAAATAAGCCAAAGTGTTGCTTCACTTTCTGTCTCTCATATAGTATCACCCAAATGAAGACGTGACTATAAGCTGCCAAACGGGAGCTGCATTGATTTTCTTGAACTTCTGCCTATGCCTTCAGATCTGACAGATTCAAGTTTCTGATCCCAGTTCAGCAGCCCCATCTCCATCCTTCAACCTGAGCAAGAAATAGGTAGAAGGGGCTACCATATGTTTGGGTTTTCAGTTCATTAACTCCTTGATTGTGCAAAACCTTTTAATAGATACTACCCCATGAAACTCACACAAAGATATATTTTGTGTTGTCTGGGAGAACCCTATTAAATGCTGTCTCCAAAGAAATATTCCAACCTTTTGTGAATCAGCATGACACTTAAATGAATTATTCATGCAAAGCTCTGCAAGATGGGCAAGTTTCCTGCCAAGACTTGCACAGTGAGGGGTGTTATAAAGCTCAAATTGGAATGTGGAGAGAACTGATGGAAAAGATTTCAAAGATCATCTCTGTTAAAAATAAAAAAAAATAATAATAAAAAGACACAAATTCAAGAGAATTTGTTCTCTTCACAGAAGTAGGCCTTCTAAGTGTCCTGCTTCACATCCACCCCAACTTCTTCAGGTTTAAAACGTGCTCTCAAGCAGATACATATTTTTAAATGAAGCTGCTGAGTGATGTCAGTGCAATTCATGAGAAGCATCGGCACGTAACTCACTTCAGTGACCCTTAATGAGGCTTCCTCTCTGGAAACTCAGGTGAGATTTCCCTTGCCATCTTCGTGGAGTTCCTGTCCACTGATGTTGTGGAGCTCTTCCTAAATTACCCAGCACAGGACCAACCGAGAGCTTCCCCATGCATATAGAAGCAGACCTGGGGAAACAACTGAGTCTAAGAATAAAATTTGCACCGTTTGTCCAAAAGTTGAAGTCTTTGATTTTTACCCATATTTGTAGTGTTTGATACTGATGAAAATAAATAAGGCTTCTGCCACTGTCAGCTCACGCTACTGATTGGGAACAGGCTGAGCCTGGGGAAATGGAAGGTTCCAAGTGGAAGGAATCAATATGAGACATCAGGAATGCAAGCAGTCCAAAGGATAGCTGTGAGTTTCGCAGGCAGCTCATGTACCTCTCCTTTCCTTCTCCCCACTTACCTTCTTCCCAACAAGTGCATTGCCTTGAATAACTAATAATTCAACCTCACTTTAAATAATACTACAGATAGAAGAAGAACTGCTGTTGTTAATGCAAGGCTACTTGCTTCCACAGAACACTGCTTTGAGGGCATTTGCACGAGGAAAAAAAAATTGCAAATGTGGATGCTCAGCATGAGTGATTGTTGAGCACATTTAAATATTTAGTTCCACAAATAAGTGAAGTCTATTTTAATTTTAGCTTAGACAGCACTGCTACCTCACTGAAGAAAATTGCAAGTCCTTTTCTATTACTGTACCCAACACTGACACTTTAGAAACATTACAAAAGCAGTGGGAATGTAATGAAAAATATATATAGCACTGAGATTTCTGAGCTATCCAAAGTGCTCTTTAAGATCCTGCAGATAATCTTCAGGGAATAATCCAAACAGCTCTGTTGTCTAAAGTTACATTAAATGACTGCACATCATGCTGTGATTGAAAAGCCGTGCCTCAAAATGCTGATCAGTTTGATTGGACACAGGTTCTGCTTCAGCTCCTTTAAAGGTCTGTTAAGAACCACTTAATGAAGAAAAATAACTAAAACCACCAGAACGATCATCTTTGCATGTTTCTATCTGAAACATAGTAGAATTATTTTAGAATATTTTTAGACATAAGGAAAAAATCTTCTACGTGAGGGTGGTGAGGTACTGAAATGGGGTGCCTAGTGATGTGGTTGGTGCCCCATCCCTGGAGACTTTCTGGATTAGATGGCTCTCGGATGTCCCTTCCATCTCTAAGAATTCTATGATTCTATGATTCTGTTTGTCTGTGAAAGGAACTCCCAAGAGTATCAGATGAAAAATAAAATATTTGGAAACCTTCACGTCTCCATTTTGGGATGATCTCATGCGTGGCCATACCCCAAGGAGGAATCCCTCCTGGGCTGTGCATCTGAGGGCAGCAGCTCCTTTAATGTTTCACCGGAGGAAGTCCTGCTTCCAGATCAGAGGGAACGCACTTTTGGAAGAAAGTTCACTCTTTTCATCAGCATTAGGTCTCAAAAGGATTTCTCTGGTACCTGAAAATTCATGGCCCTGTTCCAGCTTCAACAGAAGCGTTATTATGGCTGCAGCATCCACAACGTATGTTTTACAGGAGAAGCTACATTTCTTTATTACAATTTCTTTGCATTTAGAAAAAGAAAAAAGGACTTAGGCACAATGCAGCCCAGGAGGGGGACTTATTAGGTTACACCAGGTGCAAGTTTTATGCCTGGTACTGTGAAATGTTATCATGTGAAGCTGTGCTCAGCTTGTGCTGGAGATGTGCATGCTTTGCCTGAGATAAGAGCTCTGGGATATTCTGCAGATCAGGTCTCACAAGAAAAAGAGATTATAAACACATGTTACTACTGGTCCTAGCCTAAAGTATATTCAGCAAATACATCTTAAGGTTCTGTAAATAAGGTTACCACACATAATCCCACAGGTACTGGTATTATACATACATAATAAAGCTTAAGATCTTACTCAATTCTCAGGTATTGTATGAGGGAAGATACTGCCAGATTCTCAAGGGTCAAATATTTCATTCAAAGGCAAGGAGATATTATCATACTCTGAATAGATACAGTAGTTAGTTTGTACAGCATCTCATAAAACCGTAATTTGCAGACTTCAGGAGAAAAAGAAATGCTTTAAGGAACACAGGGAATATTTATGTAGCCACACAAATTACTTGGTTGAGTGGGGTTGTCTCTTCAGGATGATTTTAGAGACTGAAGTTGCTCTTTGCAATATGACTTTTGCAATTATTATTATCTCTTGCACTTAGAGATATTGAAATTTGGTTCATGAACACGCAGTTATGATTAAAGCAGTTCATCTTTTTGGCCCATTAATTCATCACAGCAACAAGCCACATTCCTCTGCGTGGAAATTCCAAAAGGAATGGAGCTGGGCCAGCTAACCTCATTGCAACACAGCGAATACCCCCCCAAGGTGAACATATCACCTGGGCTTAAATATGCACTTTTAAGGTGTAAAGAGTTGGTGTGAACTGCAGTCTCAAAGCAATGACCCAAATACCTCCAGAATTGAGTTAGAGCCCTTCAAGAAAGGCTCATCATTTAAAGACTCAGAAACAGGACCCTCATGCCAAAATCCATCTGAGTGTTTTTATTGCTGCATCCAGCACTGCATCCAATAGCCAGCCCACCCCAGGCACACGCTTGCTACTCATGCCCACGCTGGGAAGCAGTGATTTAAATGACCCCACAGAAAGATCTCATACAACCAAAGGACAGAACAACCACCTCCGAAAGCAGAGCTACTTGGGAAAATGAAGTGGCATTCACATTTTCTAACCAGTTGTGAAAATAAACTCAATGATAAATTATTAATGTGAAAGAGACATGTTTTTCTCATGCTTTGCCAAAGTTGCTCCAGCGAATTCCTTCTCTGCTCTGTTTCCCTGAGCAAGCTGTCTCTCACAGCAGCATGAGGCATGTTTTACTGAAGATATATCGTCGGAAAACTTGCATTAGGTAAGACTGTGAGATTCAAATCTTATGCAGAAGGGCTCTAGGACTGGAGTGTTAGTATACTTCATTATTAAAGTTAATGAAGGCCATTGCTTCAGACAAGAAGATATGCTTATCACACTTGTATCTTATCTATCATTACTACGTTTAGTCAATAGACAATGATGCTGAACATATCTGTGCAAACATACCTAATTTTTTACCCTGAAAGCTAATCAATAATATTTCTGTTAGCATACTTCAGCCTAAACATTGGAAACCAGTGACTGGAAAAACGTAACTGATATTTCCTCCTTGTCCCATGTTCGTGGGTACTAAATCCTGATTAAGAAGACTGCTAAACTATGTAATTACACATTCATATCACATACAAAAAAAAAAAAAAGGTATTCTGAAAATGAGAGCACAACACAACTCAGATAAGTCATTAGACAGCAAGTCAGAAAGCTAAACAGTGCCCACATAGGATTCCTCTCCTTGCATTTACGCTGGCCACAAAGAGGTATTGTCCTGAGTGTAATTCTTCTGTAGCATTCAAAGCTATGATTCCATCAATTGATAATGACTGAAGCACGAATATAAAGTCATTACCACTTTCCAGGGAAAATGGCAGTGGTAAAAATAATGACCAGGAGAAAATAAAAATGGAAGGAATATATTAATGTCTGAAAAACAATGTGGCTGTAGCCTTTGAGCTGGAGCTGCATGCCTGCGTGTGTGCTTTCATCACCTGCGCAGTGATCCCCAGGAGATGCTGCTCCAGCAGCAAGAGATGGAGGTGATGCTGGCCCTGCTGCACAGCTCAGCCTGGGTCAGGGTCCCAGGCTTGGGATTCTGCTCTTTGCTCTTTCTCCTCCTAGCACCAGACTGCTTTCTCTGCTAGGTTTTCAATGAAGAAGACCACAAGTTTCACAATATTAACTCGACAGAGGAGCCCCCCAGCTCATCCTAGCTCACAGCAGAGGATGCCATGTTGGTACACGCTAATGATAATCAGCACACAAAGTCACATTCCTCCGCTCCTATCCCCCTGATCTTCCACTTACAGCTCTAAAACATCACAGCTTCAAAGGCCATGACAGAGAGATGCTGCAGGTGGCTCCCAGTGCTCTTCTGTGAGTGATGAGCCTTTGAAAATCACGCACTGGCAGTCAATATTCACTGCTAAGAAATCTCTATTTCATCTGTTTCCCTTGGCTATAGTTCTTCACAGGTACACATGATACTAAAAAAGAGAACAAATCAGGTTATATGATCAAAATTTCATATTTAGTTTCTGATAATTCACTCCCAAGTGACTCATATAGGAACCAGAACCCTTAAATGAAATTACAGCTCCATGTAATACAAAGTCATCTGCCAATTAATATATGTTAGCACTAACACCAATGAAAGTCAGCCTGACAGCGCTCAAAATATGTGCATATTACAATAACGAAGACTTCATTAGAAACCCTTTAAAAAAGTCACTTCCATACGTTTCATAAAAATTGAATGCTGGCTGCTCGTTGGCTCTGGTTTTGCTTCATTATGGAAAGCTCATTTGAAAGCATTAAAAGAGTTACACAAAACTATGCTTTATCTTTTTCAGGACTTGGAAGCAGAGGACAATGTGTCAGCTGGCCAAAGAACAAATTATTTCCCATTTTAACTCCAACTGGCTACAACTGACAATATCATATCAATTAATGATATTCTGAACATTGCTGATGCCATTAAACAATATTGCAGTTGCAAAGATGCTCTCTTTTGTCAGTACTTTAGGGGCAAAGGCAAAAAGAGCTTTCATAAGGAAAAAAAAGCAACAAAAACCTACACAATAATGTTCATTTCCTTTATGGAACACATTAAAAAGCTTTAAGATCTAGAGAAATTATGCATACTCAGAAAAATCAAAAAGTTAGTTAATTGTTTTGGGTTGAAAGTGATTCAGTTCTACCAATTATATTCCATTGAGCGGGAACCTGTTGATTGGAAATTAACTTATAAATCTGACATGGTTCCACCCAGATCAATGCAATTCCATCGACTAGCCAAAGGAGCATTGATAATCAGGCTCATTAACTTCACATAAGCAGAAATTGATTTACTGGTCATGAGGAAGAGCCAAATTAGACTCCCAGATATATGTTAATTCTAGAAGACCTCCATGCAAACATTCTGAGTATGAAACTCTCCAGTAAATATTTTAATAATCTTACAAACATGATGGATAAGTAAGGTTGCAAAGTTTTGCTGGCTGAGAGAAAGGAGAAAAACTGCAATTTGGAAGGAAGAAAAGGATAGGAAAAGTCAAAGGAAAGTCTGTGAAAGTGAAGTTCTGGAAACAAATACATTCTAGAGACTGCAGCAAGGTGTAACCTCAGCACAGCAGGGGGAGACGAATGGGTTGTCAAAGCTGTTCTGAGCATTCATACCTTCAGAACAGCCCTGTACTGGGATGATTGTCTGTTGCACCGAGGGACCTCAGCCTCCTGAAGTGTTTTTTATGAGTAGCTAGATCGAGGAGACAAATATTGGCCTATTTTTTGAGAAATATCAATATTAAACTTCATCTGCCCAGGAATTAAATGGATGGTAGAAAACCTGGGGGAGAATGGTGAAAAAAGAGAGGGGAAGTGTTCTACAAAATGTGAGACCTGTATTTTTCCCCAGTGAAAGGTTTGAAGGACTTCATTTAGTTTTGATCTTTCAAAAATAGAGGATATTGATTTAAACTCCAAACCCAAATGTCATACGTACTCTCCAAATGAAAATTTCACTTGAAAAAAAAAAAAAAAACGATACTTAAATATATGTAGTAATGATGAAATTTGTCAAATGCACCTTTACTCCTAAGATAGATTTTTTTTTTCCATTTCTCCTTACCTTCAGGTGGAAAATCAGGATAGTTGTATCCAAACAGTAGTCTTACTCTGCAGTCTCAGATGCTCTTCCAAACAAAGTACCTCCAGGACTGTGGGATTCTCATGACTTTTATGACCTTTTTTTTTTTTTAATAAAGATGTTAGGTGGTTATTTTTAACTTTATTTTATTTACTTTTATCATTTTAACATTGTTTTTAACTTCGTAAATGCATTATAGATGTACAAATCGTATTGTCCAGTATTTTCATACAGAAGATTCAACAAAAAACACAGGGCAGGTAGTGTTACTAATGAAATTAATTTGTTTAGCAATGAAAGGAAGTTAGAAAAGAATCTGGGCTGTGCAGGATTTCAGCGGTTGCTTAAAAACTGAGAAGATCATGAGTTTTCCACAATAATTTAGAAAACACCATACCTGGAAAATATTTTTAGATTTTGCAGAGTTTGTAGACACCTGTGCATCCTGACCTGCAGTGAAGATGCTAAAAATAGGAGTCAAGGCAGATTTACACTGTGCCTCCCAAAAATAGCCTTGTAGCCTGCATTTAGACAGCTACAAATAATAGAGGAGCTTATGTAGGCATCACCTCTGAGTCTGGTGGTCAAGCAGATCCTGTCAAACCTGAAGGGTTGACTACCAATTTCCCATTTTGTTGCAGATGTACATTCCTTATTCCCTTGACTGCCCAAAACGAGATGCACTGATCCCATATCCAGTGAAGGAATTTGCTGCAATACTGATTTATCTGCTCAATAATTAATAAGCCTGATGCAGGCTGTTTTTATCCTGAGCTCTCCAAGTCCAAGCTGCAGCCACTCCGTTTTCTGCCACCATTATGAATCATTAGAGATCAACTGGGGAAGTCCTTTGCCTTTCCCCTCCAGCTCCAATATAATGCCAGCTCTATATTGCTGGACTGCAACCCTTTAATTATTTTGCTCATTTTTCCCTAAACTCCCCTGAATTTTCAGCTGGCTTCATCAGTTGTGGGCAGCAGAACAGGATGGCAGCATTGCTGCCTCGCCTTCCTCAGCAGCAGAGAGATAGAGCAGTGCTCTGCTCAGACTTATTCAGCCATTTCCTATTGTACACTGATGCTCAGGATAAGATCTCCTATCCTGCAAGAATCAGCTACATTCATTATTCTTGGTTATACGACCTTACATTTTGCGGTACGAAACACATATTGATTGAATACTCATCTGACAGGCCTATAATTACTCAGGTCATCCCATTTGCCCTCTTTAAATAATGGCAGAACACGAGTTTTCATCCAGCCTACTGAAGTTTCCCTAGCGATCCAAGACTTATTAAAAATAAACATTAATGATCCAAAGAGTAGCTCAGCCAGCTCTTAAAAATTTTAGGTGCCCATTACCCAGACTTGTCCATTTAACACAGCCCAACTTCACGAGCTGTCACTTAACCACCTCTTAACCACTCCAGATGTAAACAGTCCCCCCTGCGAGGCAGCGGTATTACCGAGCCAAGGAGGATGGGAGCACTGACAGCAAACCCCCTGCTGCACTTGTTGCACTTCTTGTCCATCCTGTCCTATCTAAAGAACATTATAAACCAGGCTTAGATTGCTGACCATACATTTTCTTATGTCCTTTAACCCTCTATCTTACCCTATCCAACTCCCTGTGTATATCTATATATTTTCTGCTCTACATTCCCAACCACCTGAATCACAGTTTGATACAGATTCTTTTGCTAAGGGCGAGGGGAGGAATTTAGGGAGTTTTACTCTTTTCACCTGTGTGCAACCAGATCTTCTGGAGAACAAAAAGTAAATTACTAAGATGACTTTCCCCATTAGCACACAGCAGATGTAATCAAGTCATGCACCACACAAACCACTCTCTCTTCATTCGGTGATCAGTTGCTCTCTTGCCGTGGAGATGAGATCTGCCATAAGAGCTTCCTTCTTTGGTTGCAGTCCACCTTCACCCAAGGAAATGTCAAGCACAGTTTTTAAGAAACTCCCACAGTTTTCTCATCCCCAAAGCTCCCCAGGTGGAGGAATGACCCACAGCTCTGTCCTCCACTCACACCACCCTCCCACCCTGCAAGCATAGCTAACAGCATCCTGTGTGGTTTGTTTTCCCAGCAGGCATGGCCAAGTGCCCCAGCTCTTATTTTAGCTGTTCAAAAACTGAACTCAAACGCTGATGGCTCATTTGTATTAATTGTCTGTGACAGACAAGGGTAATGCACTCTGATCTAAGTGCCATTTCTCCATGCCTTCTGCTTGCTTCCTTCTTCCAAAAGAGCAGAAAGAGCCACTAATTGTCATATTCAATACTCTATATTTCCTGCAAGCAATACCAATTTAATTAAATTTACATGGTCATAAGTGACCGGCTACAATTCCTCTTGTCTGTTTATACAGGGCACTAGAATTGATGAATCTCCATTTCATTGCTGACATCTTCATGTGAAGTGCTCCCTCAGTCTCTTACTGACCTTTTTTTTAAAGCTGTTTTCTACCCTTTGCACTCAGCTACTCACACTGCATAGTGAGAGGGTTGGAAAAAAGGTCCTCTCCTTCCAGAGGGATTGGAGAGCAGTTCATAAAACCCAAACTTCCATATGTGCCACTACCTCAAGCAGCAGGTCACTGCCAGAAAGAGGGAAAAGAAGGAAGAAAAAGAAGAAGAAGAAAGAGGAGGGAGAAAGAAAGAGGAGGAAGAAGGCCTCTTCTGAAGAGGAAACAATAGCAAACTTATTGGGGAAAAAAAAAATAAAAGAAATCCACACTGCTGACTTGAGAGATACACAAACCGAGAATGAAAGCGCAGCTCCAATTCAATATCTTGTATGCATCACATCAGAGCTTGTGCCATGTCTAATTCACCTTGAATTGAAGTCATCACGTTTTATTTTTCATGAGAAGTGTAAGAAAAATAAAGGATGTTTGGGTCTCTATGAAAATAGGGCGAATCTTTAGAACAATGGTAAATTATTTCTAATTCATTGCAAGAGTCATAAAATAAATGACATAGAGCTGTCAAGTAAAATTTATCTAAACAGCTCTACAGATCTCAGGGGGAAACTTCCTTCTTCTGCAAAATAGTTACAAGGAAGTGGGTCAGCTGTATAAATCTAAATGTAAATTCCTCAGTATACCATGACTAAATCAAACCATGAGGAAATCTCAGATTGAATACCTGACTTGATTTATATTAAATGCAGACAGCATACTTGAAAGGTTTGCAATGAAGGCAAACAGCTTCAATATAAAGACTTCTTAACAGCAAGTGAGGGGTTGATGTCAGACCCCACTGCAAAAATCAGACATCCTTGCATCCACATTGACCATGACTGCAGAGCAGCAGAAGATGGAGGCTCTTTGACCCTCATCAGGCTTGAGCTGGGTTCCCAGAGCTGCTTTTCTGCCTCCTTACCTGCTAAATGGGTCCCACTGTACAGCTGTTACGCACAAAGTGAAAGGAAGACAGATAGACATACGTATATATGTTCATTTTTATGTATATTCATTGTACGTGTATATATATATATATATACACACATATACATACACATATACATACACTTATATGTATATATATATATTTTTTTTATATATATATATATATATTTTGCCTTGGCAGCTGTGTGCACACCTGACCCCCATCAGAGCAGCCCTCAGGCCATTCTCTCCAATTCCTGCTGTGGCTGCTGCAGGAGTTCTGCAGAGGTAAAGGCACTGTAGGGGCTCAGCCACTTTCTTCTCATCAGACAGCTTTTTCCTGTAGCAAGGAGATTGTCTTCAGAGTTAGCTGTGAAGATGCATTTGATATGGAGCAGAAGCAAAGCAGACTGATTATACCACTGTTGCCATGTGTGTTCAGTCAGAGACAGAACTCAAAGCAGCCAAAAGGCAAATCTGGCCCAGTTTCTCCTCTTTCCCTCCGGGGAGAACTCAATCAAGAATTGATTAATGCTTGAATTCTCATCAAGAATTAATAAGTTCCTGATGTGGTGAAAATGAATAGTCTCAGAGAAGCAGCTAAGCTTGTTGCTTTGTGCGGGGGGGAAAGAAAAGATGTTTGGCAACTCTGATGCGATGGCTGAGCTACAGAGAGGGGGGATTCTGAATTCCCTGACTGTTTATGCTTTTTTAATAACATAATGAATGAACTGACTGAACGCCAGTTCTCACAGATTGGAAGGGATGGTTTTTCCACCACTGATTTCTCAAGCTCATGCATGATGCTCAGACTCCCTACAAACATCTTAGGAGAGACCTGGGCACACCCCTTTGCAACCACAGCAGGAGTTAGATCCTAGTAAAGAGGAAACCGGGCAGCTCGGGGTGCCTTGGAAATGCCTTAAGACTTGTGCTTCAACAAAGCTTTTGCAAGGAGAGTAACTAGTGTTAAGAAAAGAGTGGAGGAGATTTCTTGCTATGGGATTTAAAAAAATATATTTATAAATGAATGTTACTGCCCAATTATTGGTTGGAGCATCCACTGAGGAAGGACTCTCCCAACCTCAGCCAGGTCAGGCCTCTGCATCACACCTCAGTCCCAGGGTCCTCGTTCCCAGACCATCCTGCTGGGGTCCAGTCCCACCTCTATGGGAACACCAGTGTGTTCTATGGAGGGGAACGCACCCCAATGACCTCCTGCCCCCATATGTCCTGCCTGGCCACACCTGCAGAAGCTGTGAGGAGGCAGATCTGTCTGGAAATCTGCTGCTCATGCAGGAGGTGCTCTGCACAGATAGGACTGAGCTTTAGGAGAGACAATGAAAGGTAGTATCAAAATACACCTGCTCCCATAGAGAAATGGATAATAAGCATTTGCACAGGTCAGGTTGCTGCTTCTAAACAAGAGTTTTGGAGCTGGACTGGGATGTTTCAGCTGTTTTTTGAGGTCTAGTCTCAAATCCTCATGCAGCAAAAGTTTCAAGAACAAAAAGCAGATGCTGAAACACAGTTAAGAGTCAAGAACTGGAGGCAAGAGAGAGCACACATTATTGAGGTACGGAGAAGGCTTCTTTCACTCCAGGAGGGAGAAGAGGCAGGGAAATAATAATCTCAGGTGATTTCCTACAATCACTATGTCCTCAAATCCTTCCAGAGGGCACAGCCAAGGAGGTTACAAAAGTTATTATCTAAAGAGACACAGGAACAAGCAATAACCCTGGCACAATTGCTGCCTGTAATTATCTTGAAGCATTTCCTGGAAGAGTCATCATGCACGTTGCAGCATCTGCCTATTTCCCCCGTGTAACCACAGCAACACTTGCTTTTCTGCTCCCAGTGGCAAAGAACAGAAGGGATTGGGGATAACAGCAGAATATGGAACTCTGCATTTGGGCCCATAGGAGCATTGGTTCCTCTTATAAAATAAAATAATTTAACAACAGTTATCAAATAGTGAGCACCTGGAATTTACCACTCAAGAAGGACTTTAGTCCCCTTATCTCCCTTACGGGTCCCAGGCACCCAACCACAATTCTTTAGCAGGGGAGCAACACAATTTGTATGTAAAAATGCACGTTTGCAACAAAATGTGCTGAGTAGCACTCAGCCCAATAGGAACAGCTTCATTTGGAGTATTTGGGAGCACTGAGGAATAGCCAACCTGCTGTCTTTTGTCAGAACATAGCCAATGGGCTTTGCTGCTGTAGCATAGCTCATTCCCTTGCCGAAGAAAAGCATCACAACATGGTGAAACTAAGGGAAAACCACAAAACCAGTCAATATTTTCTCATCCCAAACCTCAGTATAACTGCATACAGTGGTTAAAATGGGACTACACAAATAGAGCCAGAAAGTGATGATGATTAGAACATTCTTAGCATCTTCTTCAGCTGCCTGGACAACTAAAATAACACACACAGCCCACCCCCGAAGAAAAGAGAAGAATAAAAAGAGACATGCTGCTTCAAGACTAATTGAACCAATAATCAAAGGCTGTCTCTAATTCCTGGACTAGGAGGTCAATTACTGAAATAAATTTGACAGCAGATAGATGGCAACAGTGTGCAATTACCATTTAAAGACTTGATAATTATGGCAAGAATTAGTCTGTATTTTCAACTGCAGCAAAAAATCCATCGGTTTTTAGCAGTTATTATCATGATTATAAGAAGAAATGGTTCGGCTCTGTCTTGTCAAACTGACAGAAACTTGAAAATACAATGGGCACTGATAATAGGCTGATGAAATGAGCTGGTCGAGTTTAAAAGTTTCTTTTCCTTATGTGGAAACTTAAATCACAGACGTGAGAAAATGTTAATGTTCAGAGCATTTGGCAGGGAGGGAATGTAGATAAATTTACACTCATAAATAATAGGATTGAGAAACTCATACTTTTATGAGATTTGCCAAAATTAGTCAGAACACGGTCTGCTCATTCAGACAAACTCCATTTTGAAAGCTAGAGGCACAGTCACAGTCCCCTGCATCTGAATAATTCAGGTGCTGCTTTTCCATCCACCTCTGCTGCTGGAACCGTTGGGTTTTTGCTTTCAGGTCTCCTCAAGCTTGGTGTTTAGGGTTGGCTTTTTTGTATGATTTTTTGAAATCTAAAATTCTCAGTAGAACAGGTATCATTCTTGATGACTTTTCTGCATTGGGACCGAATGTAATTTTTTCCCTGCTGAAACAACCAAAAGAGTTATACACAGATTTGGAGTCTGTGAACTCCAGACAATCGTAGGCAGACATACCCCCCTTGCCACAAGCATTCTTTATGTGCAAACTTCAAACCTGCAGATTGGTTCTCCTCTCCCTTTTCTTTACTTCAAAGTCTCAAACCGCTCAGAAACATTAGAATCGTTAAGGTTGGAAAAGGCCACTAAGACCATCAAGTCCAACCATCACCACATTGACCCAAGGCACTGGGGTGGAGCACGTCAGAAACAACCCATGGCTCTTGGTGAATGAGGTTACAGCCCTGCAGTGCTTACCCATTGGACAGCAGGGCTGCTGAGTGAGACCAGTGGCATTTCCCCACGGTGACTGAGGTGCATCGCTGTAATTCCATTTCCAGCAGGTGGCAAAAGTCCCAAAATAATGACATTTTATTGTACTATTGAGGAAAACAATAAAAGATCTGCCCTCAAAATAGTGCCACTTCGGTATTAAGAGCAAAATACCAACGTGTTATCTCCTCCAATGTCTGCAGCTGGGTGCAGTGCCAGCCTCGCTGCTTCGTTCTCCCTCCAGTGAACCACATGATTGTGAGACTTCTTTCTCCATTATGCTATTAGGAACAGTGTAAATCTCATTATTCCAGAATATGAATAATAATAATAAAGATGTGGAATGCTCTTGATACCTTCCTGAAAGGTGAAAGCTTGTTAACACAGCTCTGCTTGCTCCTGTGTCTACACGGAATGCATTCAGGAGGGTTGCCAGGTGAAGAAAGCATTAGAAAAGTCCTGAAATCTTGCTGAGGTGAAGCAGGGAAACATGAGAGCATTTCTTTTCCTGAGAGAACTGTTCTCATGAGAGTGCAGTAAACAGCCCAGGGTTGGAAGCCAGAGACTGCTGTGTAACTCACATCTCACACCTGAGCACAGATTAAATCTTTAACATTTCTATTAAATACATTTTTTTTTCCTCCTTTTTAAATTGATTTTGTAGCAATATCAGTTGCCACAGATTTGTCTGATGACTTTAGTGACTCCTCAATAGCAGTGGTGTTGCTGCTCCAGGTGCTGCCTGGTTAACACCCCTGCAAAGTCAATGTAAAACCCAAGAAACCCCATTGTGTTGAGGACTGGGAGGAAAATATCATGCTATGAAATGAGGCCCTTGGGTTCAGGTTCACCCTGCTGGGT
The DNA here is from genome assembly GCA_037305975.1 of Chrysolophus pictus. NCBI lineage: Eukaryota > Metazoa > Chordata > Aves > Galliformes > Phasianidae > Chrysolophus > Chrysolophus pictus. The sequence goes on from CM074587.1 coordinate 2,676,464, forward strand.
GGTCAGGTCTGTCTGTCCATCTGTGGTGCCCCACAGCCCCCATAGAGTCCCTGCACCACCAACGCTACAGATGGAGCCTGGAGCAAATGCCCAGCACAGCTGTGCTACCCAAAACCAAACAAACCAAATCTGCTGATTGCAGCTAAGGCTTTTGAAGATTACACCAAGTCAAACTTTTATTAGCAAAGTTGAATTTCATGTAAAATGAAAATATCTTTTAAAACCATACGTGCACATATGCATGATACAAACAGCCACTACGGTACAACACAGTTCTCTAAACTTTAATCAATGCACACTAACATTTAGCTCAAAAAGGAACATCGTAATGGTGACACCACATTTGCTTTGATCTTTTCTCATGAAATTACAAAGTGTTGTTTAAAGTAATAATAATAAAAAAAGGAAACCAAGGATGCTTTGGCTCAAACCCATGTACTGTTTTCTGCATGGAAGCTGAAAAACCAGCACGGAGCATGGAAATCACTCATCTCATCGTGTTGGAATTTGTACATGAAAGATACAGAACTGCAATGTTAACACAGATTGGTACTCCAACATTGCTATTTGCCATGTATTGGGATGCTGAACATTTGAAGGGATGCAGCTGAGGGCTCGATCCATTGTCAAAGAAAGGAAATTCTCTTGCCATGAAGAACTGTAAGTATGTATTTTTAATGTCTGTTCTTTCAGATACTTAAACTAATCTAAGACTTACCACACACCTGAAAAGTAACAGCTATAAGAAATTATGATGAGATTTCCTTTCAGAGGTGAATGCTACTTTAACTTTAGTTTACAAAGCTACATGTGGAATTACTGTAAAAAAAAAAAAAGATAATCCTTAGTATAGAAAGATTGTGCTGGCACTTGTTTTTACCTCGACTGCTGACTGAAAACCTCTCGTGCACTGCATTTGACCTATTAAGTCAATGGAAGTAGTCATCAGAATAAAGAGCTGCTCATTAAAATTGGGATAATAAGGCCACAACAGAATAAAAATCATAAATCATTAAATGATATACGCTATTTAAATCCATTTAAAACTTGTATAGTAAACATAAAATCTTCTTGTAATACATGCAGACATTTTAATCCCGAGGGAAATGCCATTTCCTGGCATGGTTTCTAACCCTGCTCCTGCTGAGGACCCAGCCCTGTATGCAGCCCCCTGCTGAGGAGTGGCAAAGAAAAAAGAACTTCTTGAGAGTACATCCCCAGATTTGGCCAATTTTTTATAATCCATATATTGAAAAAGGTCTTAGGACTAAAATTGTAACCCATACCAAATCAACCATGCACTCCAAACAGCTCACCAGCACTGGAGCTTGCACACAATGTTGTTTTCTTCAATTATTTGTTCATTTCTCAGGGGTGTGTGCTCCCCGTTACTTAGGAGGAAAGGATTTTATTTGCTTATCTTACATACAGTCAAGTCCTGACAACTTTTTGAGAAACATCCATACCTCTCTTGCTCCATCAGGGGCTGCTTAAGGCCACAAGTCAGGATTCCTGCAGCCAGGGAAACGCCTCTCCTTGCTGGATAAAACTGCATTCCACGTTGGCACGCATATCAAATCTGAAAGTGTCATTTCTCCTCTTGCAGCAAAAAGCAACGGCATAGGATAGCCAGCTGCAACCAAGAACCCCTGGAACCCATAGTTACTAATTGCCTGACACAGCCTGCAGGCTCATGCACTGGTCACCCCTGACTCCCTCATCCCATTTTAACAAACACCCTTGGCCAGAGCAAAACTGCTACATGATGCATGGCCTCCTGCCAAAAAAAAAAAAAAAAAAAGGGAAGGGAAGGGGAAATAAATGATTGGAAAAGAGAAAAACGTTCACGTGAGCGAGACTCCCTGGGAGATTCAGCCATTTGTTTAATATTCATTGGGTATATTCCTCAAAAGTCAGTGCACACTGTACAAATTCCACTGCACATCTTTTTGTCACTGTGTGATTTTTAGGCCCTGAGGCACAATGAAACACTAACATTAAGATTTAAGGATCGGAATTAAAATTTTAATAGAAAAAGCACTCATTCCAAGCATAGATGAGTAGCACATCACAGGAATGTCATAAACATAGCTTAGCAGCAGCAGAGCAAGTGATAGCACAGGGGATTTATTCATTCTTCGATAAGCTGACACTCGCTAATGCAATTTGAAGCTTGTGTCTGTTTAACATAGGTGTTTTCCAGGACAATGAGTTTGGTAGATTGCATCAACCCACAACACAAGAATACACAGAGCTGTGGATGCTGATAGGTGGCATCACAGAATGGCCCGGGTTGGAAGAGACTCAAGGATCATGAAGCTCCAACCCCCCTGTCACATGCAGGCCTCCAGTGGTACTCTGGGTGAGAAAACCCCACTGCTGGGAACACTGCCTGCTTCAGCCCTTCCCAAGCTCTGCACAGGGACAGTGGTGCAGTCCTGTGGGTGCCTGCCCTGATTGCATTCCTCAGACATCCATACCTTGAGCATCTTTGCCTAAGGACACTGCCAACGTCCTCCAGGTCTAACACCCAGGGGGGTTCTGTAAGCTGTGCAGCTGAGGATGCTAGGAAAGGAAAGTGAGGAACCATTTGAGATGCATCTGGAACTTCACTATGTGCTGAAATATCTCCATGTAAAACACAAAACATTCAGTGAAAATGTCAGAAAACAAACCAGTGCATCTGACTGAGCCAGTGCAGGTGATTCCTAGAGGAAATGCATTAAAACCAGAAAACGAATGCAACAGAAGCTGCCACAAGCCTCATCAGCTCTCAGGCTACAGCAGATAAAGATCCTGGCTCTGTAGACAAGATGCCCAGTTTCACATTTCTCCACTTATGCTACCTACTTCTTAAATGAAGCTTTTTTTTTTTTTTTTAGTGCTGATGACTTTGGATTTCCTTCAGACTGAGTGAAAGACAAAATAGAAAACTTGATAAATAATAAAAAAGTGAATGACATGGTCAAGTCCTTCACAACACAGGGCTAATGGATATGTACTGGGGGCTGTTTCTGACAGATTCCTGCTGATCCTGCTCACGCATATGGCAACACAGCTGGCTTTTTCAAAATAGAGGCTGCAGGAAAGGTCCTTACGAGCAAAATACAAAACAAACAAATGAGGAATGGATAGACAGGAACATCAAGCACCAAAACCCCTTCCTATGTTCAGAAACCGTGCACAAGTAGCTGCCTGTAGTCCATGGCCCTTCCACTGTTAGGAAAGTGCACTTCTATGCACAACCAATAGAACTTCAGTTGTGGGGGTTATCTGTAAACCCGTAATCATTTGAGTAATTCTTGCTTCCTTTCTTTCTTCCACTGAAGTAATGGAGACCATGAAGGAGCCATCAGGGATATTTGCCTAATTAATACCGTGACATAAAATGGCTTGTAGGACCTCCTTGAATAACTGTTCAAAAAATATTTTAATTGAAGCGATGATGACTTGTAAGTTCAAAAAGAAATGAAGCAATATTAACAGTTTCAAAATGCAAATGTTTTAAAAAGAAAATCAGGAGATTCCAATACAAAAAGACCAAAAAAACGTGCTGGGCAGCATTGCTGATTTAGTCGTGGGAAGCACTGGCAAAGAACAGAACCAGATTTAAACCAGCATTAAGTAAACACAATATAAAGAAACTGTACTGTAGTGTTTTCTCTTTGCTTTTGCTTCTGTTTATTTAACAATGAATAATTTGAAAATAAACAATCTTTTGAAAGTCAGTAGATCTATTTTATGGGATACTAAAAAGAAGACTTATATGACCGGTATACACACAACTCTGCTGAAATCCTGTTTTGCTGGTTGAAAGTCATACTGAGAAGCAATTCTATTCCTACACAGCTATACATACAGACCCATGCTAGCAACATGTCTCATTTCAAAAGAAAACAAGGCTGATTTTCACTTGTGTCACTATTAATATCATCTGTACAACATCTCCATGAAATGTATGCTAGCACACAAATATACAGATATGAGACGGACAAAGCACTTTGCTTAGAAATGCAGCTTGCAGAGACTGAGGAAAACAAATTAAAATTCTTTCTAATGACAGTGGATGGGAACCCTGTTTCACCTTGCCACAGGAAAGTTACTGCAGCTTAACTTATTTAAGGAAATAGTGCCAGCTACTGGACACATCATCCACAAGGCCAGAGCTTCGTCTTCCGAGAGCAAATTTTCTGTGGAGAAAGTTGCATCTCAAAGTACTGGTAATTGCAGTCAGCTGTAACCACTAAAACAATTTTAGAGTATCATAAACAAAGGAGTTTATGCCTGTACGAAAATATTATACAATATAGAGAATATTTTTCTCCAGTGTTTTAAAATATCATTTTTCTCAGTAGGATGCATTGTGCCACTATGCAGAGTACCCTGCGCTTTTGCTCACGTTCCTTGCTGTGTTCTGACCTCTGTAATACTGAGATCATGATACACGAGGGAATAGCACGCATAAATGTATGTACAAAGTGACAACAGCCACAGAAGGAAAAAAAAATAATACTATACAGAGAACCACATTACAAACGTAAGAAACATGGAGTAGCAGTTAATTATACGTATGTGACACTGAGAAACTCTGTTTTGGTAAGACTGACATATTTTGTATAATAAAGAATGCTTTGTTTTGTTTCAATTAGAAGAAAATACCTAAAAATTAGGATGGAAAAGTCTCGAAAATCATCTCTTAGTGGCAGTGACTTTTTTTCCCCGTTACCTGATGTCAGTCTTGCTCAGTTGGCAACCTGCTTCCAATCCCTTCTGGTAACTGTGGAGTACTGATCAATATAAATATCACAATTAAACATGAATCTTCTCACTAGAATTTTATGCGTGGAGAGGAAAAGTTGCTGTAGAGCTCCCATTGCCTTCGACTGATCCTTTTTCCTTAGATCCAGAATAAGCTCCAATAAATGAACCATCTTCATTGAACATCCCGTGCTCCCCTTCTCCATAATCTACCAGACTATCAGCACTTTCGGTGGCTTTAATGTCCCCGTTAATGGACCGCAGGCTGCCTTTCAGCGGCTTTTCATCGCTGTCACTACAAAACAAAGAAACGCCTTTCCAAAAATCTAGCTTTTGATTGCATGCACGGAAACTACTCTTTTACTGTGAAGAATGCAGCAGGAGGGAAGAGCAAAGGAAACATTTCTCTGTGGGTTGTGCATTCAGAGCAACCCAAGTCCTCTTTGGTCCACTGCACCTCACACAGTTCATCTACGCTGATCTATGATATGCCTGAACGCCATGTGCGTGACTTTCTGATTAACAGAATGAATAACATATTAATCTACTCAAATGTTGTATTTGTTCAACGGTATTTTGAGGGGTAAATGGACAAATCTATCACCAAAATTAAGAAAAAAAAAGAAATTCTATTACCTATTCATTCTATTGGTAATGCAGAAAAATAACCAAAGCAGCCTAACGTCTGTTGACTGACTGACTTTCCATTGACCCTTAGAATCATCATATAATCATAGAATGGCTTGGATTGGAAGGGACCTCAAGGATCATCAAGCTCCAACCCCCTGCTGCAGGCAAGGCCGCCAACCTCCATACCTTTACTTATTTCCAAACAATTGAGAAAACAGTAACTGCTGTTAACATCCTACAGACTCAGATTTTGCAGGTGGCTTGCTCAGTAACAAATGCTGGTAAAGCCTATCACAGATATGAAGAGAAGTCCCATAGCATATGGCAATGTGCCCCCAGTTCACTGCAGCCCCCAAGTGCAGAGCCCTGCCTGGCTCTGTAGGGGCTGAATGAAGGGAAGAGGACATCAGGATTCCAAATAAATCTATCATGTTCTAAATATAATTTCAATTCTCGAAAATAATCAAACACAAAGAGGAGAGGGAACGTAGGTTAAAAGATTATTAAAAGCATGAAATCAGGGCTCTGAACTAGTCCTTGCTAGTGCCAATCCAGTTTGAAAGCTTTGGTAATGTTATATGAGGAATAACAGAGAAACCACATTTGAACTTCAACTCAACCACACCTACACTCAATCTCTTCAGCATATAATCAATTACACACATAATCTATACAACAACAATATTTCTACTTATAAAATAGGGCAAACTTGGAGTTTTGGGGGGAAGGGGAAGGGTCAAAGTGATTAACCTCAGGACTTTCTTACCTTTCTAAATATTTGTCCCATTAGAAAGCATTAAAAATTAAATAAAGATGAAATTATGCAGAAAAAAAAATATTCCAGTACAAATAATGTAGTATATATAAGTGGGATTTCACCAGAAATGTTACGTCTTTAAGGCCAGCTGCACCAGTTTTCCAGCATGGCTCTTATAATAATATATTTTTCTTCATATCACATTTAAATAGAAATATTGACAGCTTTAGTTATTTTGATTCAGCCGAAGTGATAATTTCAGTTCTCCTACAGGAATTTCTGCAGTGAGATGGTATTTTTCAGTTGGTTGTTTCTATTTTTTTCTCGCCATCTCTCTTACAAGCCCACTGAAGACAAAGAATTCTTTCTATTGGCTTCAGTGCACATGAGAGCACAACTCCAAATTATCCAATATATTTACATTATTCATACAATGTTTAAAAAAAAAAAAGTGAAAAACAACCACTGATGCATCAACATTTACTTGTATCCCAATCTGGATGGATTTCAGTGTGCTGGATATACCTGTATATCCCTACTGTTATCCACTCATGTCAGGTTTGCTTTAAAAATGAAAAATAGCGTTACTTGCATGCTATAAAAATGTCCTAAATAATGATGACGTCTGGAAACAAACAAAAGCCCAACAGACAGAAACGCTTGTTAACACAGGTCCTATTTACCTATATTCCCCAAAGATTTCATCTTTTATTGATTGAGCTTCAGGGTCTGGATGCAAATCTTCTTTTTCTTTCACTGTACAAATAAAATAAAGCACAGATCTGTATGCCGTGTTCCGGGGCAGATTTTTCATTTTGCAGGCATGATGGGAGAATCGCCTGTCATCTCCTACAGCCTAACCCAGGAGCAGCAAGGACCAAACCCAACAAGCATGCTTCTACCAACTTGGTGCCATCACGGAATTGTTAAAAAGCCACTGGGTGTTCGCGCTTAAATCTTTACTCGTTGTTTTGAAAAATAAAGAATTACGTTTAGCAAAACAGGTGCTCAGCAGCGTGGCTACTCATGCAAGTTATGGCAGTTGTTAAGCAGCAGTTATCAGGTAGGAAGTGGGCACATATCCCAGCCAGACGGGGCTCAGAGCCTTTGCTGAAGGACGTGGCTCTGCGGGTGCATTACGCACTGTGAGATCCAACAAGCAGAATCCAGGCCTGAGCTGCAGCTCTGACCTGCACACTGCACTGCCTCACACAGAGACACGGTTTCACTTATATTCATTAGAACCCATTCCGTGGATATTTATCAAAAGCTGCAAATCCTAATTGGATGTTTTCGCTTGCGGCTTTGCAGCCTCCAGAGATAACAGGCTGAAGAATGTCTGTTATTAGCATGCGAGCACAGCAGAAGAACAATAAATCCATTTACCTGAGTATTTTCCTCCTTTATTTCTTCTGACAAAGCAAATAGTTAGCAGCATCAGAGTGAGCAAGGCAATGGCACACATCAGTCCAATAAACCAGCCCTGGGTGGAAATCCCATCGTAAATGCCCGCGTAGGCTTTGTGAAACAGGAGTTTAAAAAAAGAAAAAGAACATTAATCAGATGAAAATGGCATCACCCTGCCATTAAGCAAATATATAACATTTTCTTCACTGAATCATGATTGAATCAGAGTATCACTACTTATCGTGTTCAGCGTAAAGAAATACAAGGCAGAAATATGTCCAGAGCGTGACATTTTTAGACTTCAGGTGAACGTGCTGACTACAGGGCACAGTACAGACATTTTGGAAAGGTAATTCTGAGAGAGCATTTGACTCAAAGGATTAATGCCAAACGGGAAAGCTGAACAGAGAATTGTTAAGCTTCTCATGCAAAAGTAGTTTTGTGAAAGAAATAGAGTTAAAAGTGCACCTGATGCATGCAAAGCACTGGACTGGCACATTTAGAATGGATTATATCACAGCACTACACAAAATCACACTGGTAAAGCTATGCTTTGTAAGGGTTTGTAATTGTTCCAGGTTCTTGTGCATCAGTTAAAGCACAAGGCTCATTTATGTTCCCTTGGGACTCAACTACAAGAGCCAGCTTAAAAATCACAGAACACAATGATGCAGTGAAGTCTTTGGTGCGCTTTCGTTGCACAGTGTCATATATAACGTCAACATTTACTGACATTCAAAATAAATTTGTATCATCTTGAAGGGTTTCATTTCTCACCTCTCCCCCTCGTCTCAATTACATCTTCAAAAATGCTATTGTTATCAACCCAATTCTTAGTCACTAGACGAACTGTATATTCAGTTCCAGGCTCAAGTGCCTCAATGGGGTGAAACTTTTGGGTGGGGTTTACTGCTTCTGAATTCTTGCCGATCCCTTTACCTATGGAATGTACATATTCAAGTCACACTGATTAATTAAATTCATTGAACAAAAGTCCTGCGAAATGCACAGTTAGAAATCACATCAGTAGCACACAAATACGAGACATGAGAATTTTTATCCTTTGTCATCAGATAATCTGATTTTCCAAAGCAGGCAGTAAACTAAAAAACATTCCCCCGTCTGATTTTTAATATTCCACCAAATAAAATAAACAGCAGACTGAAATAATCCTGATGTTTTTGAAGGGTTTTGTACATTTTCCAAGATGAAAGCCAATCTTGATGGGGGATTATGGATCTGCTTTAACTAATGCATACTTAAAAAAATTACAACTTGAAAACGGGCTTGCTTTGTATAGATAATCTGAGCCTTGATGCTTCTCCCATTGAACCCAAGCAGCGGGGAAGCACAGATAGCTTGTTAGCTGGAAATGGATTCTTATGCGTCTCATGAAAAAATTAACACTGGGATTTGTACTCATTTCTCCCCTGGCAGTGATTTTCCACGTCCTTTTAAAGTCCACAACGCCCGTGGAAAGCACTGTTTTAGATAAAGAGGAGGGTTTCTTTTAAATTGATATTTAGGCTTTTAAATGCTCCTGACTGATTTAATACTTGAAAAAGAGGCAGAAGGGAGATTCCAGCAGGCCTCACTTTCGAGTCTTTTTACTTGCAAAAGACCAGCTTTTGTCTGCATTAAGATTGCAGGATATTAACTCCGCTTTTTCAAAACAGCATTTTTGGATAACAGAGAAAGGATATCCCAGAGCATCAGCACCCATGGTGTGAACATCACAAAAGATCCATTTAGATCTGTGTGTTCACATGGGAGTCCCTATTAAGAATTTTCAGGTATATGCCCTCAATAATAGAAAACAAGTTTTGGAAGCTAGCAATGATAAGTACAGCTCTGTAATTGCATTCAATTGCCTAACTCGCCAGATTTATCTTTTGAAGTCTTCTAAATTAAGGACTGAGCCTGCAGTATAATTTGAAAACTACTTGACCAATTAGCACTGACAGTAAAACAACGCTCATTAATACTTAAACTAGTAAATGAGCAAAGCAAGAAGCTTTGAGAGATTAGGGCTTAGTCAACAGTAGAAGGAAAAAAATAAAGATTAAGACCAATGTAAGCACAATCAAAGGAGCAGTTCAAGAAAAGCATTCCAAGGCACATACACAGGTATTGCAATAAGCAGTTAAACTGGTACACCACCGGGCCCCAGAGGGAGCAGATACAGCTGAAATACTGCTGATAGCAAAACACAGCATATTAGCATAAACTAATACCTCTATCGGTAGTTTTGGCTGAGTGTGTGAAACTGAGCTGTAATTTTTAATCAAACTACAAGTTAAGCAACAGGATATCACAGGTATGTTTTAACCACGTTCTAAAATCAAGGCGTTACAAAATACAGCTAATCAAAACAGCACCCATCAAGTAACAAGAAGAAATATGAACTTGAACTCATTGTGCATTAAACACCACGTAACATATACGCATGCCAAGCAGAGATGGTCATCACACGTTCCAGTCTGCCAACAACAGAGGTCTCCGTGGGTCACTGAATTCCTAGGAAGTAAAATCCTCAACCTGGAGCTCAACGATAAACCACAGCAGTGGTTCAGGGGCATTTGCTTACACTTGTCCACATACCCTACCTATTTGTTCCCACTTTTTGAATGCTCAGCTATTTACAGAAGCAGAAAGGGGGAATGCAGCCCCTCCAGTGTCATGATGGGATGTGCCAAAACGGTATCCAGCATTCACTGAACCCAGAGACGGGGCTTTACCATTGGCTCCCCAGGCTGTTTAACATCCCTTGTTCCACAACTCTAAACAAGATTTTTTGGGGGTAGGAAACCCGTAAAACTTAGTATGGGCGTCCAGTGATAGGTGATTATGAGGTTTCTTTCCACATGATGTCTTTCTGGTCTGTGTTTGACAATCAAATTGGTACCTAGAGAGGAGAAAGCATTGCTAACTGGGACAAGCATGGTGCTTGGAATAGAAAAAGCAGTGTAGCGTCCTGAAAAATAAAAGCAAAGATATTCAGATAAGGAAAAGCTCAATGTACAGACAGGTCAGCGAGCTGCAGAAATTAGCTTCAGAAAATTGAAAGCAGTTGGGTTAGGTTTTTAATCTACAATACGGGAAAAGAAGCATTAGTAATAAAGGCATATCACCAGCACTTCTCTTCCTCCCCTGCTATTTATCAGCCATACCAGGGGACTCTCATGAACATTAAACACTGAACTGCAATTTTACAATATTCCTACCGGGCTTAGAGATTTATGAGAACAACAGAACACACTTTTTTTTTTTTTTTTTTTTTATATAGAAGCTTATGGCATGAAGGGAAAAACAATATAAACTGCCCCCAAAGAGTTACAAGAAAACTAGTTCTCCAAAAGTTAGCCCATCTGTTATAAAGCATACTTATATAAAAAGAGCTAGCAGTCAAACAGCTAAATACTAATTGTTGGCAACATCCTAATTTATTAATGTACCTTTCTAAATACATCTGCTGCAATAAATGGAAATTTGAACTTAGTTTTCCCCAACTGCCTGGCTATGAAAACTGTATAAATATGCATCAAATGTATTCTTCATCTTCTGTGCTTTTTTAGTCCAGGAAGTAATTCATGCTAAATTGGGAATATTTAAAGCTATAGAGATTAGCAAACCTGCTGTGTGTAAAGATTATTGAGGGTTTACAGGTGAGGCTACTAAGTTTGCAATCAGTGGTTTGTAGGAGAAATCTGAGCTCAGACAAGAGGAGATGCCATGGCTTGTTTCATCTCTTGCTGCTTCTCCTTTGCGTTGGCTGCACTGGGAAAGGCTGCTAGGGGAGGAAAAGCAAAGCAAAACACATAGCCGAGACAGGCAGCTAACTGCAAATTTGCTTAAAGTAGCTGAAGGCTGGTATGTTTAGCACATTATATTTAATAGGCCTATTTTTCCAGCTCAAAGTGACAGGGTTTTGAAACAATTCTATCTATATCACATCCTTCTCCCTGTGCTACAAGTCTGCTGGCTGCAGAAGAGGCAGAGGATGACAAAATAGGAAACTTGTCGCCAAGTTCATCAAGTTCTCTCCATTATGAGCAAACAGGGTAGACTTTCTCCTAGGATCTGGGACTCTGCTGGTAACAATGTAGTAGTTACACGTAGCTAAAAGTTGTATTTTTCCTCTTCCATTTTGCCTGTGGCAAAAGAACTAAAACCATATTTTTGTTACAAATGACTGCTTTCCTCATCTTATGATGTGTCTTGAAGGCTAGCGCCCTCCAACTAAGGTTTTCAAAAAGGCTGTGGGTGTTTGGTGCCAACTGCCATTGACTTTCATCTTCTCTGAAAAAAATAATAATGCTCCAGCTGTGCAGCATCCACTGCATGGAGTTTTCATTTAACTTTGAGTTGTTGGACACACAGCAATCATTGTCAACATGGACTGCCACATTACTTTTTTTTTTTTTTTTCCACTTATGTAAAAACATTTGGTTTAAACTTCTGAGGGTTAACAATTGTTGGCAAACCGACATTTTCAAGGGGAAAATTAATTAGTTTGTAGGTCATTTAGGAAATACTGCCTGAAAATGAAGAATGAGAGATAAAATGTTTCCTAAAGACAGCATACCTTCTTCTGTGAAATGAATCCAAGATAAATCCACAAAAATTAAACTTATTTATTTTTCAGTATAATGCAAATATCCCTGTGCTCATGTTCTTCACAATTGCCCTCGGTATTTTATCTAACATAGATAACGACCTTTGGGTGTACAGCAGCGTTTCAAATCTGAATAATTCTGAATACATTTGATATATTTCTTAGGAAATTGGTCTTTCAGTTTGTGGACTTCGCATTAGCTGCCAATGGCAGTACTGTTCAGTCATGCAACAAGGATGCTATAAATGAAAGCCTTTCTATAGCCTAATTCTGTCTCACTAATTCCAGTGGGACTTGGCTTAATCCCAGAGACAAATATTAAAGTGTGCTTTCCCTTGGTTAAATACCTATAGGGAAATAGCATCTTCTGCAGCATAGAGGTTTCTGCCTCTGCTGCTGGACATTTGCAAGCTGCAGGCATTGCTCCCCGGGGAACAAAGGAAGAGAGATGGGAAATTATTTTCTTTCCCTATCATAACCACTGATAGACTTCTTGGTAAATGCTGCTAACTCAAGGGAACATGCAATTCCTGACACAAAAAGTGAATCAGGATGATTCATTCACAGAATAAGATGCTGGAGTTGTAGATGGAGAGCAGGATGTACTCTTATCTGCACAGGGAACTAGAGTTAATTAATTGGGACGAAGCTTGTCTCTCAAATTTTGGACTTTGCCAACAGGGATATCTGTAAATAAATGAAAGCAATAGAAGTGTCGTATTTCCAGTATATCAATAATAAAACGTGAATGACTCCATTGCTTCTACCTCAACCCTTCTGCTTTCCTGGCAGAATGCACTGTGCCATTCTGCAACACCCCAGCACAGGTTGCACTGCAGCAGCAGAAGCTACTCAGTCTTAAAATGAATAATGAGAGATTTATCTTCACAAGACAGCAGAGTCTGTTTCTGTAATAATGCTGGGGACAGAGATTATTTAGATCTTCAGCTTTCTGTTCACAACTAAATGCTAAGCGCTGATTCTCGAACAGCTTAAGGGGTTGATGGTGGGGACACAAGCACAGCACTGTACAACAAAATGGATCAGATAAGCTCTGCTTTTCTGAATAGCTGCATGGCTACATTTAAAAAGTTTATTGACTGTTCTCCTCAAAAGGAAAATATATTTTTTTTTCCTCTAATTACAAAGGAAATGTCAATTCTCAAATATTCCCAATAGATTTTTCCATTATTGCTAAAACTTGTCCACATAAAAACATACTGCCCAATAACTTACTCCCTTGAGCCACTGTCAGCCCTTCTTCTGTCACCGGCTTCCCACAGCCCTTGGCTGTGCAGGCCTTGACGTAGAACTTGTACTTGGTGCTGGGGCTGAGGTCCATAAGCCTCCAGCTCAGCGTGGTGTGGTTGGCCACGCTGATGTCCATCAGAGGCCCAATCTCATGCGTTTCGTTTACTGAAAGAGAACGAAAAGCAGAGTCAGTTTGCAAAGGTAGCCTCGTTATTAGCAGAGAGCAGTGAAAAGTGAATCATTTTTATTTTGTAGTCAGAATCTTAGAATCACAGAATCATAAAATGGCCTGGGTTGAAAAGGACTACAATAATCTTCTCGTTTCAACCCCCCTTCTACATGCAGGGTCACCAACCACCAGAGAAGGCTGCCCAGAGCCACATCCAGCCTGGTCTTGAATGCCTCCAAGGATGGGGCATCCCCAGCCTCCTTGGGCAAAGGCAGCAATTGGTCTAATCCACCCTCAAAGAACTCTCAAACCTGATGGCACATTGGGCAGCCAACGCCACTCCCTGCCTGAGGTTATCTGCTCAAGGTCTGCATCCCCGTTACTCAGTGTTTCACAGGCATGTTTTGCATTGAATGAGTTTTAACTCAGTAAAAGGCACCTAAAATTTAACAACCTTCTTAACCGTCACATGAGGTATAATTTGTAATTACGAAATAACTGAATTAGCCTGTATGATATGGAACAGAGCATGGCAGCAATAAGAGCTTACACTACCAGAAACCTGCACGGAAAAGTTTTTTGCTCTGGAAAATGACTTTGTCCTGCCCTCTAGCAGGCTGTGTGCAGATTGCAGCTCAAAACACACTGCTCTGCTGTTTGGCTGTTACTCAGAAACAGCCCCTCTCATCAGTCTCTATCTTAAAGGACTCTGCACATACAAAACTATAAAAAAACAAGCAAACAAAAAACACCTAACAGTGCACGAGTTTAAAAATCGAAGAAAAACAAGCACATACTTATCTGGTATTGCAAAATGTAGCCAGTAATGTGACCATTGGCTCTCTTGGGAAGTCCCCACGATAGGGTGACAGAGTCCTTGTCAAAATTCACGACCTTCAGAAAACGGGGCTGTTCAGGGACTGAAGAAACAGGGATTAGCTTACACAGAACACTGCCTCTGCATGTATTTGTTTACTGAGCACAAAGATTAGCTCAATACCTACAGCTCCCCACCTGCAGTTCTATGAATACTGGAGATTTTACAACCACTTTATGAAATCCAATTGCCTGTTAAGTGAACAATTTCACTTTATTCCTCTCCATCCCACTTTTTCTTACCTCCTTCCGGAGTTTCAAACACCACAGGAGCACTTTCTGGTCCATCACCCCTGGAGTTGTATGCCAGCACAGTCAAGCGGAATTCGCTGAAGGGCTCCAGACCAGGGATCATCCCGTAGTTTCTGTCTCCTACAAACGTCAGGAAGTGTTTCTCCGGATGATGCCTTTTTCCATCCAGCATGCTTTTTGTTTTCCACCAGCTGACCTGCATTGAGATTAGCATTTCTATAACAAATTACCTTTGTTGGGGCTGAACACCATATTGATTTCTGTCATCGTCCCAGAAATGACAGATTGCGATCTATCATTGACAGAGGATTTATTTAATAGCTTGTTAAACTGCATGCAATTAAAGAGAAATTCGTAACCTTATAGCCTCTTAAATGTCCACGAACTCTGTCCCTTGGTATTCCAAACCAGAAGACTTTGACCAGCGTGCTGTTGACAATATCCACCGAGACGCCGGAAGGAGCAGCATCTGGAACTATAAAAATAGGAGTGCTGCATATTAAAGACACTTACAGGAGCTCAATTTCACACTGTTTATACGCTACAGGGCTTGGTTTTTCAGCTCAAGCTGTGCCAGCTCATGCAATCTTCCCGCAGGCAAGAAAAAAGCCATTCCACCTGCATCCAGTGGGTGATACGGGCCAATAAACATTATTCTGTGGTATCAGAGCTTTCTGCTGAGGGCTGGAATACAGGGGCACTGGGACATATGAATTTCTATTTATGATTTCCTGTTTTGAGTAATGCTTACAGCAGTGAGAAGAATAAAAAAATGATTAACACAGCACTCAAGAAGGCAATCACAACAGTTTTGTTTTGTGCCTTTTCTTTTACAATCAATTTCATTTTACAGCTAAACTCATTAAACAGTGGGATTTTAATCACTGCACATCACAGACAGCTATTATAGAGCAAGAATTTTTTTTTTTCTTTTAAAAAGTCTTGATCTACTGACGACTGAATAGCAAGGAAGATTTTCCAGTGATAGAAGCAGATGTAGAATTAGACCCACCTTAGACACACAGTGCAAACAAACACATCATGGTGTCTCTTTATTCTCACTGTCTTGCATGGAGGGCAGAGGAATCTATCACCAGAGGTTCCCATTGCCCACACCTCTGACTTAGGCTCTGAAGCCTGTTGTTGGTGAAACACTCAGCAGGTGTTAAGTGTCAAACTGAGTATGCTGACTGCTTGACATAACCTGCAATGAATTCTGGTGCACCAAAATGGCTGCTGCAGGAGCTGCAGCAAGTGCAGAGGTGGCTGCAGCATCATGTCCTGACACAGCAGCGGGGAGTGCTGGCAGGTTACAGTCAGGTCATGGCTGGATGTTTCACTAAGCAGCACAACACATGCTGGTCTCAGTTGGTTAAGCCACTGTAGACCTTCCAAAGGCCAGTCAAGCTGTTAGTTTAATTCTTTTTGGGGAAAACAGCTGCAAGATTTCAGATTGCGCACGGGATGAGAACTGTCTGACTTTAATAAGATTAATTGGCAGATCTGAAATGCAGAGTGCTCGCAAACACCACTGACCCTCCTTTGCCAACTGTTCCCAGCCCCTGCTGCTAAGCGTTTGCAAATGTAATAAGCATTTGTGCTTGGGATCAGGGAAGCTTGGAGCCACACACTAGCTGGCCACAAGGCTGCTAACTCCCTCGATGATTTAAATCCTTAAATCCTACCAAAAATATATTCTTTTTTAGGTGGTGGTGGTAGTGCTTAACTACGTTGATTTCTTAAGCAAGGCTGGCGTTTCATTACTGCAGCTGGATACAGTTCCAGTCCTCCAAATCCCTTCTGTTGTCATGTAGTAAACACCAGAGGGGAAAGGCTGCTTTCAGAGATGTCGGGATGGCTGCAGCAGTGCCATTATCCACTGTCCCATAGGTCATATCAGTTGTCACAGCCTGGTGACATTGGCATTACCTGTGCCACCAAGGAACCATGGAAAGCCCCTGGGCAGAAACCCAGGCTGGAGAAGAGGAGCTGGCCATAGGGACACAGGGAACAAAGGAAAGAATTGGGATTACATGTGGAAATGTGGCATCATTTAGAAATTAATTTACAATGCCCAAGAGCTGAGTGCTTGTACTTAGTTCTCAGAGTATAAAAGTTCCCATTACTCACTGTCCTCTCCCGAATATCCAGTGGTAATATTTGGTTCAGGCCCAGCTCCTAAATTATTTATTGCTTGGACCTTGATCTCGTAGGGCACGAAGGTGGGGGTGTTCCTCAGGGTCAGGGAGTGCTTCTTCACTGTTTCCTCATTCCATTCAGTCTCAACACCCCGCTGCCTCCAGCTGACTCTGTACTCCAGCCCCGGTCCGTTTTGCTCCATGGACTTCAGTGGCTGCAGGAAAAGGGGAGAAATTAAAAGAGAGCCACAAGTTGGGATTACATATTTATTTATTTACTGCTTCATTTTGCTGGGAAGTAAAACAGCATGTCTTTTTGCACAACTAAAATGCGTATTGTGGCATAAGGCTGTTTGTGCCTTTCAGTACAGCTTAAATGCATTTTATCTTGGAATTTTATGTAGCACAGCAATTCGGGTCATTAAAATTTAGATTTGTTCTAAATATTCACAAAATGCTTGAAATTGAGCCTGGTCATTTAATGGGCCACTGCTGCGCTACTGGTTTTTACTGATCAAATGAAGAATTCATCACAGCATGGTCCTCGTCTAATTAACATGAATTTTAAATTATTAGAAGACACATAGCTAAGGCCTGTCATGAGACATTCTCCAATTGAGTTCCTTTCTT
Source organism: Chrysolophus pictus (assembly GCA_037305975.1). NCBI lineage: Eukaryota > Metazoa > Chordata > Aves > Galliformes > Phasianidae > Chrysolophus > Chrysolophus pictus. Next base: position 2,693,947 of record CM074587.1, read on the forward strand.
TGAAAAGGTATCTCTTTCATTAATAATGTTAATTGGTCACGTGTGCTCCCGTAAAATGATGAGGATTGGGGAATATTACACACCACCACACAGCCTACTTTCAGTAATATTTAAATTATACATTACATGTATCAAATACATAACATCTGCTGTTTAGCCAAGCCACACATAGAGCCCAGATCAGCACACATTGGTCAGAGCAGCTTTCTAACAGGCAGTGCTGGGTAAAGCACCTCCTCAGCCAAGATCCCAGGGCATGGGACTTGCAAGAGAAACTGGAGAAATAAAATTTTCTACTCAAAAATAACTTCTCATTTGGACTTAAAATTCAGCGCTGCTTGACTCTTATTTTGATCTCTCTTAATGCCGCAAATCCTTGGCTGAAAAGCTAGTCACTAATGCTCATCTGGTCTCCTAATCCAAAGTAGGCAGATTAACATCATTTTGCAGCTTTTGTCTGCCAGAAATAGGTTTGGTTTGGTGGTTTTTGTTTTTTTTTTTAGCATATTCAGTGCCTAGCATTTCCTCTGAAAAGCACGCAGGACATACACAAATAAATGAATATCCTGCTTAGGACATTCAAATGATTCAACAAGATTTAACAAAGCCTGTCCATCCCATTCTCTCTCTTTAGTCTCAATTTTCACTTTTACTTTTGCCCTGTCTGAGCTGGGAATTATTGGCTGCCTGGCAGGGAGGATGGCCAACCCTTCTGCCCGCTGCTGTTCTCAGCATTGCCCACCCAATGCTGAGCACCACCTCCTGCATTGCTTCCAAGAAGCAGACTCGTCTTCCCTGACCCTGGACCATGTCATCCAGCAAAAATCCACATCCAGATCCAAGTCAACAGATCTAGAGGGCCATCTCCTCTTTGGCATCATTATAGCCTGGTGGGGATTCACACTGGGGAAATGTTTATTGTTTCTTTGCTGTGAGCAGCAGATTGAGAAGTAAATCTCATGTAAATTGAGTTTAATTCAAGCTGCAAAAAATATGCTTCTTTCCACAATTGTTGAAAGTTGTGTTAAATGGAGAAATATATATCTCTCTAAGTGGTTGGCACAGAAGCTGTAAGCTTCAAAGCCAGAGAAATTGAAGACTGGAATCCATCCTCAACACTTCGACACAATTCTTCTGACACGTGCTTAGGAGCTATATCTGCACACCTTTAGCTTGGTGGTGTAGAAATTCAAGCTCACGTTCTCTTGGCCAACTGACCAGAGTCATTTTCAAACCTCCAGGCTCAAAGAACAGAAGCTCTGCGCAACTGATTCCCTCTCTCCTGGCCCTGGCTGCTCCTCCTGCAGAGCAGGGTTGAGGCCTCATTTACTGCAAAAGTTGCCTTGCATGCAAGATGCAGGGGAGCACACTCTGGGCAACTCTCCATGCCCATGCAGGGCATCTCTATTTCCTTACAGCCTGCAAAGTTTAGATGTAAAAATTTGCCTTTTGAAACAAAAATGAAAGTAGGAGAGGAAAGCCCGAAGACATTTAAGACAACTATAACTTTACCTTTCATTTCAGTATCATTAATAATCTCACCTATGGAATTAGTTAATGCTTCCTAAAGGACGGAGAGATCAAGACAAGGGATTCATTATCTCTTTTTTAATGTATTTATATTAAAACATCCTGATCAATTCCATGCTTGACTTGTTGCTTGAAAGGAGAACCTGTCCTTGATACCGTAGCACTGACAGACACATTTCATTACCTCCCATTTCATCACCATTTCGTTTGGTTCAGAAGCTTCAACTCGGATGTTTTCTGGGTTCTTGTCTGGAGCTGGAAACAGTTAACAAAGTTAGTTTCCATATCCCTATTTTTATTTGTAGTTATTATTTAACTGCAAAAAACCCTTTTCTTATTTCAGCATTACTGAGAGTGAAAGACACCTAAACAAAGTGTTCATGAGATTAATTACTTGGATCAGCAAAGCTGCTGAGAATGAAACATGTTTTTAATGCAGTCTTGATTCCTAAGTGCCCTTGTTGTTTGGAGCCACCAGCTAACATGAAACCGTGACTTTTGGATTTCAAAGCACCAGATGTAGGGGGATTATCAGAATGACATTTTTCTCCCTACAGGGATAGGAAACAGAAGGTGTATCATTAGTGGGGTGCACACAGCTGAAAAGCTGGAGGACGTGGAATTGAAGTGAAAGGAGGGGAAAAGAAAAGAAAGAAAAATGCTGGAAATGCAAATGCTGGGCTGAATAATTGGCCTCTAAAATGACTTTCAGGGACACAACATTTTCTGTTACAATGAAAAATACACTGTGAATGAACATTTCTGACAAGCCTAGTGCTGCTGAAAGGTTCCCCATAAATCTTGAAGATCCTCTCCAGCATCTGTTTGTCTGTGAATGGCTGCAAGGGGCCTTAAAGGTGCACAATCAGCAGAGCTCAGGAAAGCTTTCTGTTGTAGGTACCCTGGTAGCAAACACACTGATAACCACGGCAGTACAAATTCCTCAGTTGGGCATCCTCAGGCTGATGGAGGCAGCTGCAGGGTGAATCCTCTCTTTGGGCAAACTACTGCTTTAGCATGCAGGTTTGGCAAGAAAGCATTTGTGGTGTGCAGAGTGCTTTAGTTCATCATCTCCTACCACGCACATCGAGCAGAAAAAAACAGCACAAGGGGTCCTGGCTTCTTTACACCTCTCAGAAGCACAGGAGGGTAATGCTATTCCCAGCAAAGCTGGGAATACAAATATTAACATTTAGAAAACTAGATGGCAGTGTTTACCAGCAGGAGGTGTCACGTAGCGCAGCGATGGTTTACTGGGCTGGCTCCTTCCGACAGCATTCACAGATATGACACGGAACTGGTAATTGGTGTATGGGGCCAAGGACAAGAGGGTGGTGGTAGTGTTCCCTGGGGCTCGGGCCAGCTCCTGCCACCTCCCCGGCTCCCACCGGCTCTCTTCAAACTCTATAATCGACTCTGGAGAAGAGAGGAAAGAAAAGAGAGGAAAAAGGACAGCGCCGATATGAACTGCTTCTGAATAGCAGGATGGAAATGAACTTACAGCAAATTAACTGTCACAGTAAAACCAATTATGTACAATATTGGGCATAGTTTATTCTGACAGCTGTGATGTGCCATTATGTTAAATGACGTACAGTGATGCTACTGAAATTCTCCATACCGTTAACAGGGCTGTTGTGGCTGGCCCCAGCTTTCCAAGACAGTCGAACACTTCGATTTTGATGTTCTGAGAGCTGCAGGTCTTCCGGTGGGTCAGGAACATCTGAGACACAGAAAGACTGTCAGGAGCAAGCCAATTACTTCTGTTTATTTTGGTATTTTGGATAGGACTGGAACAGAAAGCTCTGGTGAAGACAGTGGTATAACATCTCCTGATTTCAAAGTGGCCAAGATTAGAAAAGCAGGAATTGCTTTGAAAGATCCTGCTTTGTAACAGAAAAACACACTGAATTGTCTGGCTCTGCTTTCTCTCCTATAAATGCAACATCCCTCTTTAAGTGCATTTCCACCTGCTCTCATTACTGCGCTAGGAGCAACATTTTTCTTTTCAAATCATCACTAAGATCTATTGAATCATTAATAGATATTGACACTGCTCAGCAGAAAGTTATGTCAGCATCACTTGGATTTACTCTCTGCAAACTAGAGTGCTAGAAGGGGCCTCGGTCGTGACAGCTATTGAACCTTGTCTGCTAGAGTGAAAGGATAACATTCATTATCCCAGCCATGGGGATCTATATTAAAAGGAAACAAGAAAATTCATTACCTGCCAGCTCAACTTGTGCTGTCCTGAGAATACGTTAAGAGTCAGCTGTGTATCTGGTGTGATAACTGCACTGCACCTCCTGGGGAGGAGAGTGGGACTATAGTGGGACTATCCAAGCCCTGAGCACAAGGCTGCCCCTATGGTGCTCTGCACACATTAAAGCTCACTTTTCATATACGTGGCTGACAATTTGCAGTCTGATTATATTGGATTAGTTTGGAAATTGGATTGCATAAGGTCTTCTGCAAAAAACAATTTCTCACAGCAGGAGGCTGATGGTAACCTCTCATTCCTTCACAATCACACACACACTGCAGTCCTGAACACAAAGCTGCATTCACCACAGTCTCAGAGCTGATGCAGGAAATGCTTCCTGGTCATGAGGCTACTTTCAAAATTTAAGAACTCTGCGGACCAAGGAAATGAGATTGCAGAGTTCTTGATGGGTTTGACCTCCTTCTGCCCCAGTGTTCCAACTACATTTTTGGCTGACAGTGTCACTTCTTACAGCAAAAACAACTGGCTCAATACACAGTGCTGTCCCTGTCATTGTGAAGGAATAGGGAATGGACAGAATTTTTCAGATAACAATCCTGAGTTTTCTTGTGCATCTCAAGGCACATCAAAAAGTGTTAAAGGTTATGATTTTTTGTTTTTTCTTTCTTTATATTTCTTTCCCGTGTTTTCTTGGGGAAAAAAAAATCAGGAAAGCCTAATTTAATCTGCAAAGATTTTGCTGTTTTAAACCTGGAGTTAAACCTGGGGCTAAAATCCTGCATGTTAATTTGAAGATAGTGATGGTTATCTTTGAGATATCCAACCTACTGTCTGTTCATCAATAATAAAACAAATACCCAGAAGAATTCTAACTAGATTTTTCTTTTGCCCATATTCTTACACATGCAGCTGTTCCACACTCAGTTCTTAAGTCATCTCACTAGTCTTTCATTGCAAAAGAAGCCTGAATTTTTCATTTGGAAAATAGACATTGTTAATCCACCAAGACCTTTCTTATGTACAATAAACAAGGAAGAAAGAGCAAAAGACTGCTCTTCCTCTACTGCATATTACCTTTTTAAAAGTGAATAAAGCATGCCATGAAATTTTCATAAGTAATTTAAGATACAGTTTACAAACATCTGGAATTATACGGTACTAAAGAACACAGTAACATAAATAACATGCATAGCATCTTCTTAATTTACTATTTACTGAAAAATATCATTCATTTAAAGTGTGGAAAAAAATCTTCAATGTCAGATGGTGATAGCTCTGTTGCAAGCACTGCCAAAAATGAACAAAAATGTAAAATTAAAAAAACTACTTGAAATTATAATGACAAAAGTTCCCTGCAAAACAGCATTCTAGCAGTTGACTCATGCCCTCAAGGTAAGTGTTAGAAGCTGATGCAGCAAAGGAATGTGCATCTACACAAGTTCATCCCCTTAATTCTGAGTGGTTCTTCAGGCCAGCAGGCAGCTAGTAAGGATGCTCAAGACAGCCAAGCTGGAGGCTGCCTGGGTTGAGATCCTCCTCTGCTATGGATTTGCTGTTTCCCACTGGCCAACAATTTATGCTCACAGAGATAATTAGTCCTTTTAGATGCATAACTGCTTTTCAAGAGAGTTGGACATCTAAGCATCGTCCTTATGCGTTCCTTCCTCAAAACACAGTCCAAGTGATAATCAGCACAGAAGTCTCCAGTAAAGTGCTGTGAAGAACTGACCAATGACTTCAAAGCAGTGCCGTATTTAATATGCTATCACACTTCCAGCCTGGACAAGCTCCTACAGCTCTGGGTGACTCCTGAACTGAGAACAACAGCTACCTAATCTTTGAGGTGATCAACTTAACAGAAAACAGATGTTTGCTTCAGCATTCCCACTCCTGAAAATATAAAGATGGCACATTCTTAACTGAGCTTAACAAGTGAGAGGCATGCTACACCTAGGTCACTGAGGTAATTGAAATGGGTAAGAGAACCAAATAAACAGAAGTATTGCATCAAGCTGTAGGCATACTAGGAAAATATCTGCTTACCAAGAACAATTAACCGCGTTTTGGCGGTGACACTGTCAAGAGAAGTGCTAGCCACACATGTGTAAATGCCTTGATCCTCCAGCATCACATTTGATATGAACAGCGTGTCCATGTCCATAATTATCCTACAGGGAAAAGAAGGGCAATGCAAATAAAGAAAGTAAAATCTGTAAGACAAACACGTAACAGACTGACGCTGTTCGCTGAAAAACTGTTCAGGAAAAGCTTAGTAAAGGAACATTTTGAATAACCTAATTGCACATTAGGTCTATTTATTTTAATGCAATTGTAGTTGCATTATCTACTGCGGCATAGACTATTATTTGCATTTTGTAACAATTTAGACTCCATGGCCTGAAGTTGGCATGTCTTTCTTGTTCTGAAAAGAAACACATTGATATGCATCAGAGGAGCATTTGGAACGTAGGGTTTTGACACATCACTAACAAGGGAAATCAATGATCTTAATGTATAAACTTTTAATAGGGCTGAGTAAAATTGAATGTTCCCAGCCCACTGGTGTTATGCCCTGTGCACCAGGGCAGCTGGTACTGATCCAGGCCCCTGGGTTCTGTTGGACTGAAAACTGATTGGGCATTTCCCTGGCTCTACCACCCCACCCTTCCAGGCCTTGGCAGGACCCTCCTCCACCTCTCCTGTACTGCACTGTTTGGGAAATCATCCCTCCGCTGTGTCTAATTAATAAAGATATCTGAGAGCCCAACGTGGGGCCCTTCATGCAGACTAAAGGCTGAGCTCCATCCCATTTCAGTCAGTGGAAACAAAAAAGTAGACAGAAATTCAGCCTGCACTTGCACTCCCCTACTCATGTAAGAAAAGCTCATTGATTTGACTGTATACGATCCCAGAAACACGTTTTCTATTCACTTTAACATTACAAAGACTTGTTTTGGCCAGCTGTAAAACACAGGAAAATACTAGTTCAACTGAAGTGGAGAGACAGAACTCCAATTGACCCCAAAAAGGTTAGAGTTTTATTTTTGGGTTAAACCAACATTTACGTGGCATTGTGCCATGATAGTGAGACAGGGTAAATAAAATAATTTGCCAGTCACGGCTACAGATGCATGTATATTTACAGGTATATAAAAATGCAGATCTATTCATGTGTCAAGTGAAGAATTCTCACAGACAGAAATTTGCATTTCAAGCTATTAAGTTTCATGTTTATTAATACTATTGCTCCGGCACCATACAGCATTATTTCAGCTGAGCTCAAGAAAACTCTTGTTCTTCCCTGCTTACCTGCTGTCTTGTATGCTGCTGACTGACAGCTCATATCCATCTTTCCTCCAGGATAATTTGAAGCTGTTTTTCAAGTGTGAATCATACTCAGACTGACATTTCAATAAAATTGAATGCGATTTCAACACTTGGGGGTTCTTCGGAGTAATGACAATTTTTGTAGCATCTGGTTGATCACAGAAAACACTTCGATTAGGAGAGAGAGATTATTACATCAAATTTTCACCAAGCACTTCATATATAGGAATCAACTTCAGGAGCAACGATCATGTCTTTATCTATCTATCTATATACAAACACTTCAAGTGAAGGAGGCTGGTTTTGAAATGGAGATGTGACAGGATATAATTTTCTATCTTGGAAAATTCTTTTTTAGCTCAGTCCAAACCACTGTGTTCTAGAAAAAAACAAACATACACACTCAAAAAAAAACAAAAACCAAAATCAAAAAAACACAGATAAAAATTCTAGTTAGAAGATTGTCACGAAATGGATGATTAAAAAAAAGCTGGAATATGATTTTTATGTCCAATTGCCATTGAAATTGCAATAGCTTTGGCAGTGAACCAAGAAAAATTACAAGCTTATTAAAGTCAAGTGAGAAAAAATACTGCAATCAAGTTTGTTCTTTTAATTGCCTCTAATCTGAATGCAGAAACAGATGAGTAAGTAGGAAGAAAGCACTTCTCTTTACAGTGAAATATTGCTTTGTGGGAATTTCATTGTACAATTTCATGTTTATTATAACTGTAAAACTTACAAAGCAAGGAGACTGGCCTGAAGTAGAACACAAAAAGACTTTCTTTTTCTTGAGTTAGTTACAGCAAATCTGAATCTCAGAGTGCATTTGAGGACTTTGCTAACTGAGCGTTTAAGTTCTTTTTATTGGCAAAGCCTAATTCCTAAATAACTTTGTATACAACTCACCATCCTGAATCTGTGTCCTCAACAGAAACTATGCACCCTCATCACGACCCTTAGGGAACATGCCCAACCAACCAACGAAATACTTTACAACAGAATTGGAGCAGCGCATACGTATCTGAACCTTACAAAGCCCCCTCACTCATCCTGCTGTAACGCACATGGTGTTGATTGTAGACATTCATTAAGTTTGGAAGATAAATGAGGTATTACCTCTTATATCCAGATTTGCTGTGATTGCTCTTTTTCCAACAGAATTTGCAGCCCAGCAGGCGTATGATCCCGAATCTTCCTTCTTTGTTTCTTTGATTTCTAGGGTGCCATTTTTATTTAATTCATAGCGTAATGTTGAGAGTGGCTCTATGCTATCATCCTTAGTCCTAAGGAGAATAATAACAGTTATGGCTCATTTCAGTGATTGTAGGAACCATTGTTTCATGGTTAGGGGACAGACGAGTTTAGAGTCAGCATGTCAGCCTACTCACACGCAGGCAAATCATAAAGGGACATAAGCTTCCTGCAAACGTACAACGGACTGACAGTCTCTAGCAAGACCTTTAAACTACTCTAACTGAGCCTTTAATCCATAACTGTCATATGTAATTTTATTGCAACTGTCAACTGCTATGTCAATCCAGTGATTTCCAACCGTATGGAACCACTTTCAGGTAGATGTACTCTTTAAATTATTGCCTTTCCAACTCAGCAACGTGTCCAAACTTCAAAAGGTGCCAACATTAAACTAAGGCTGATGAAGCTGTAGCAGGATTTGGCTACACACAGCTTGGTTCTGCTTAATAAATATCCCAGCACCTCCTACACAAGTATCAAGGACTTTCATCAACCTTTCATTTATTTAAAAATTAATTAAAAAAATATATGTATCAGGGAGGATCTTGAAAGAGAGTGCACTTAAACAAAGGACACAGATATTAAACACAATCTTGCTATAAATTGCTAATTTATCTCCTCAAAACCAGCTCATTTTTCAGGTTTGGGAAGCCTAGATAAACTTATTTCATGTGAAAAAGCCATTCTCAATAGCTTACCATCTAACATCTGCTGCAGGTGAGGCAAAAATTTCACAGTGCAGGAAGGCACTGTAACCAACAACTGCAGCATAGTTTTCACCATCTGAAGTCAGGATTAAGGGAGCAATATCTGCAGAACAGGATGCAAAACAAGCAACAATGCAATTCAGAACTGGGCTATAAATATGGTCCTTGTATCATACCCTTTTCCCACCATAGAGAGGTCAACTGAGCTCTCATAAGCCTCAGTGATAACAGTGGGTGACTGCTGGATGCTTTAGATCACTAAATCTTGACTTCAGGATAGAGAACATGCTCAGTTCTGCTTCCTTGTGAGACCTATCTTATCAAATCAGTTCCCATCAAAATGTTTCCTCAAACAACAGGCTAAGCATCACAACTGAAATTAAAGATTGACAATCCATAATACCTTTAATAATTCAAAGACACAACTGTGGCCACAATCCAGTCCCCAGTGGTCTTAATACATCTGAATTCTAAAGGTTTTAAGCCCAAAACAACCACCACGTTGTTAAAAATATCAACACTCAATCTAAATACTGCTCATCATAAGGCTTGCTGCATGAGTTTGGACAACATATTTCTTAAAAGCTGGGGTCAATGCAGCAGAACAGTGACATGATTACAAACCCAAAGATCTATTCCAAAGATCTAAGAATTATCAAAATGGGACACCTCAGTTACACCTTTCCTGTAAACACAAAAGAGGTGGGAAACTACTCACTGAGGACATTCACGTTGGCACTAGCAAGGAGGGTACCATGCTTATTACTGGCCTCACAATGGTACACAGCAGTGTCCTGAAGCTGAAGGTTGGTAAGGCTGAGCTCCCCATCAGAGATTCGCCCTCTGAAGGTCCTACCTGCAAAGACCCAGACCATATCAGAAGATGGTGCTAATTAAGAGATGAAAAAAGACCAGAAGTCAATGAGCATGAGTGCTATCCCACATTCCCAACAGATGAGAGCAGCACTGGCTGAGGGACTCATGGATACCGCACCTACTTTATTCGAGACCATATTTAAATATTCAGTATTAATTAAATAAACCTGAAGTTATGTCTAAATAAACATCAAACAAGATGTCATTTGGTGCACTGGAGTTTGTGCATTCCCTGGGCATGATACATGTGCATCTCACCCACTCCCAACAGAATGATGTTGAATCTTTACTTACTATCAATGGGCATCCCGTTAAGTTTCCACTGAATGGTTGGTTCTGGGTTGCCAATGGCCTCGCAAAGCAGCAAAAGATTCTCTCCTAAGCTGTAAACACCACCTCTGGGCTCCTTAATCCACCGAGGAGGCTCTGCAAGAGAGACATGGCATGTAGCAGGTGTCACAGCCAGAACAGCGTAACTCTGCTATTACCGTGGTTCTCCAGGAGATGGCAAATGCTGTCAGCAGTTTCCACAGCTCCTGGCAGCCTATTGTGCAGCTGCAGTGTATTTCTTGCAAATTGACATTAGAAAAGGTAAAAATTAGCATTAACATACATCAGCTTCTGTCCTTCGGCTCTGTAAAATGCAAACGTTGGGGAAAGTGTGAAAGCAATGGGCAATGTCTACCCAAGTGGAAAACAAACACTAAGGAGATGGGAGGTGAGAGGCTGGAAGGGAGGTAAACTTAATTGTGTCAGCATTTTCACAAAGACCCTCAGACAGGAGATTGCTGCCTCTGAAATGACATGAGACTATTTCAGCAAGTCAAAACACAATGCAAACAGCCATTCAGCTGAGAGACTTGCTGGATGTGAGCAAGTGGTTTGCATCAGCTCACCCAGGAGGTCAGAGCACGGTGATGCAGGAACAGTGTTGATCACCTCCATCTGCTCATTTCCGTGTGCTGGGGAGATGCACTGTGCTATTCATTCAACAGCCTAGTTTTCCATTTCAGCTCAGATGCTCACACATAGCATGTTAAAGCATGCTGAGGCATGGAATGGGAGGGCCACCATCCTACGGAGCAAGTTGCCCACAGGGTGGTGGTAGAGGAGCAGCAGTTGGTTGCTGCATTCCCTATGCCCTCTCTCCCTAGCACTACCAGTTGAACCAGGACAGCTCTGTCTTCTGCAGAACAACCTCTGAACATCAGATATCCAGATCTCATTAGAAAAAGGAACAACCATAAGGGAGGGAACTGAGAGAAAAAAATAAACGCATTAATCTGATGAAAGCTTTCCGCTATCCACAAACCAAACACATTGAGCCTGCCTGCACTGCAGAGGATGGCCTTGATCCAAAATACAGCCTCACATTTGTCATTACCTCTCCCTGAGAAGCAAAGTTCCAAGTTTTAATTCCAGACCTGACGCTACCTCTCTTCTGCTGGCCCTGAGCCGATCGTTGGACTCCTCCATCCCTCCTTCCCTATTAGAAAAAGATGAGCTAATGTGCGGGAAGCATGAGGATTCATTAGTTAATTCTCATAAAATGCTTTGAAGATTAACAGTGCTGCTATCTGGTAATACATCTCCAGATGCTATCAGTGTGATATACTAAAACGGTGTCATTGCTCATATTCACACAGAGATATTAAAAAAATACCCCTGATCTGTGCTAAACAGGACACAAGCTCTGCCATTTCCACTTCAGAGCACCCATGAAGAAGTGCTGTTCAGCAACAGCTGAAAAACAAAGTAAAATTTAAGACACCAAAGTTTATATAAAACTATAACATCTTTGCATTTCATTCACAGTCCAGATTTCTTCTTTCTGTAGTGCTGGTTGCCCTCCTGCAGCGCAGCACGTGCAACCATACTTGTTATGCTTCCTTATATTTAACTCCAGGAAAAAAAAATGCACGCAGCAGAACGTTTTGGTTTTGCCAATCTCTTTTCTTTTTCTCTCTTCTACTCTTTACGCTTTCATCAGAAAAAAAAAAAAACAGGTCAAAGGCATGGAGGTGAAAAGGAGGTAACACTCCTGATGATTTTTTCCCTTTTCTCTGTCCATCACAGACAGAGTACTTGAGACAGGATGCTTCATTGTTTTGGAGGAAGTCAGACACCAGACACAGCCTACATAGAAAGCACACTTCCTAATTTCATCTGTCCATTCACTTTTGAAAGTCAGCTGCAGATATATTTCACTGCTGCTTTCCTTTCTCAGCACGACAATTGCTGTGGTTGCCCGAAGGAAGTGATGCAACTGTGAAGTTTCAGTCAATGAGATTTTGCCAAGTATGAAATGCAATTTCACAGAAAGGTTGAAGAACTTTTCTTCTTTGTGGCTGATATGTTATACCACTTATAAGTAGATAAAAGGTAATAACAACAAAATATACACTTACACTTTAACAACTGCAACAACCAGTGGTTGGACAATCAAATTGTTAATCTGCACAAGTAAAATAGTATGGCAAATGTTTCACTGCATAACATATCCTTGCAGGTAAGAGTTATGAATGTGGTTTATCTAATCAACAGATTTATACTTTTTATATGAATATAATGATAGGTCTGAAAACAGAAAGGATCTAAAATGGTAATCAAGCCCATTCTTGTGCAATAAAACAAGATTCTCTGCACCTACAACACATGGGGTGTTTTTTTTCTTTTTCTGCAAGAGCTGTGTTTCTGAGCAGAGTTCAGATTGTGATCCAGTATATCTTCCAGACCAGCCTAAGCAGACATCTTCCATCCTGTGTTTATGAAGCCAATTAGTGCTGCCTGATGAGATTGCTTTGCACTTGTGCTTAGTGAAGCCCATCTTTTTTATTCCTGTCCCAATTTGTCAAGATCACTTCAAATTCTCCTTGCATTTACCCAAGCTCTGGCAATCCATCCCACTTTAGGGTTATCACCTTCAGATTCAGATGCAGTTATCACCTTGGGGTCTGCATCCCAGCTGAAACAGCTTCCCCATGAAACAAGGAGAACCACAGCTTGAGTCTCGTTAAACCAACCAGCCATCTATCTGCCCAACACAAGGTTCACCTATTGTATTTTTCTCTAGCTCAGTAATGAAAGTATTACAAGATATAGCTGCAAAGGCCTTTAGCTATCTCTCATTACGATAATTAATCATTACATTGTAATGATTATTTCTATTAAAGACAGCCTTGAAGCCTCAGTCAAGATCAAGGTACCATTAGATCAGGCACTGTGATAGTGGCAAGAGTTTGAGGTTATATAGTCCCCCAAGCCTAACATATAAGCAATAACTGAATAAACAAACATTCCCAGTTAAAACAATTTGAGAGCTTGTTTCCATTTTTTTAATAGTTTGTTCTCTAACAACAACAGGCTACATCTTTCCTTGCAGAGAAATTAAAATAGTCAAGTAGTCAACAAATCTGCTGGCTGAACATTTTCATATGAGTGGTAATAGTTGCCTGAATCTTTGCCCTTGAAGTACAGTAGGATTAGTAAGTGGGCTACACGAAAATATCATCACTTCAAACTGTTATTTAGAAATCTGATGTGTTGGCTTGAGAGCCTAAAATATCAGACAGAAGAGCGGAAGAAGTGACACAGCGCAGGAATGGTAGTGAAATCTTGATTTATACACCAGCATTAGATTGAGCATAGTTGGCAGTTAATAACTGAGATAATTTTTCTTCCATATTTAATTTTCTTTTCCTTGCATACATCCCTTGAGAACTGCCTGTCAGACATGAGGATGCCCTACGTCAGCAAAACCTCCCTGAAACCAGGGATTTGCCCTTGAGTGTGCACACGCGAGTTGCAGCAAGAATGATGAACATGCCCATCTCTGATGAACGTTAATGACATTTTCTGTTTTGAAATTACAGGAAAAAATGCTATTTGTGCTCATGATACTCTGCATGTGAGGTCCTAATAGATAGAATTTGTGTTAGTGACACCAGCTGACGTTAGTTATACAAATGAAAAATGAACTCAACAGGAATTGCAAAAGCATTCTTTACATTGCAATGGTTAGAGTGTATTTCTTTCTTTCTTAAAATACTTGTTTGCTAATGAGTAGGAACAGCAATTTGCCTAGAAGACTTCCTTCCTCTAGAGATGGGGAGAAAGAGGGTCAATAATCTGGACTGTTTAATAAATGTTATTTCCATCGTACTTTAGTTTTTGCAGCTCCTGCAATTTCTTTGAAGGATTCAATTTTTACAGGCAAGAAAATCATAGCCAGATTGTTAAAATATTCAGCTAGAGCAGTGATGCTCCAAACCATCTGTAATGATTTCTAGGAGTCAGCACTTCCCCTCCATCGCAGCTGAACACTTGCCATGCTTTGGTATCCTCCTCTGCCTCACTTCCAGGAAGGGAGAGAAGACTATGACACAAAAGGCTGTGCCAAGTGAAAGGGGAGAATTTATCACGTAAGGAGAGAATTCAATTTTCTAAAGGAAGAGAGGAGTGGTACCATATGCATTTAACTTTGGTGTAAACTAAAAAAAAGAAAATTGAGCTAAATGATCTGGCCCAGTATAGACATTTTTACATTTTTAAGATCAAGTAGAATAATTACATTCTCTAGTCTGACTTTCAGATTAATACAAGACATTTTATCAATACCTCTGCTTGACTAACTTGCATCTCAATGTATTGGATCTATAATTTATGCATATATTTGTGCTTTTGCTTACTCCTTTGTAAAGCCTTCATGGTTTAGGAAAAAATCACACATTAATTGTATTCAAAAACAAATGCTCCTTTCTGCAAGTTTCCCAGAACTAGAGAGCAGGTCCTGCTAGCAAAAGTTGATATCACAGTTAAGTTTATGGTTTATTAAAAAGTGATATTAGCAAAATTTACTTCCCATTGATCATCTATCAGCGTTCAAAATAAAAGGCTCAGTAAAATGTACTCCGCACCTTCTACATGAACATGGAATTCATGTTTTGCTCTGCCCACAGGGTTGCTTGCCGTGCAGTGGTAGGTTCCTTCATCAGCTGCAGACACGTTTTCTATCTTCAGTACCTTCCCAAATTTATCTGTTACAGGTTTGTCCTTGGGCAAGCTATCAGTATCTTTGACCCAGCTTAGATGAGGAGTTGGGCTAGTAGTAAAGAAGAAAAGAATTTTTGAGTTGGATACCAAGACGCTGTAATGATTCGTGTTAGTATAGCTGCTGGAGTTCATGCATATGAGTTGCAAGAAGTTTTCAGTTGTTTGAGCTCTTTCAAAACCCCAAGCAATAGTACTGGCTGTACTAAAGACTACTTCTAGTCAACACTGTCCCTTGATTTGAAGGACCCCCCTATGAATAAGTCCTTCATAGCCAAGCCCAGGCCATGGCACAAGGCTGCATTCCTCGTAAACATTGGCATGAACTGTGTCAGAAGGAATGGAGCTCATCTTGTCTGACTCCAAAAGGGCATTCTAGGACAAACAAGGAGGTAAAGACTTCAGTGGAGTGACTTCATTCAGCCTTGCTGGATTAGGAAGACGTCCAGACATTGGAGATGGCTGAAAACGTTCCTTACGCTTTCAGAAAGCAAGTGGCAATGACACAGAAATTCAGGACAGACTGCTGTATGCACAGTCCCAGCTGGGATTCATGACCCCGACACCATACACTTTGTCATATCTGCTTACACTTGTGTCCATCTGTCATGGTGGCAAACTGCCCAGGCACAAGCTATTCAAAGACTCAGGTACCAAAAAAAAACCTATGGGTTTCCAAGAGCAGTGAGCATAACGGTACAAATGTTCTGTTTCCTGCAAGGGTTCTTTTCTTGCTTGTCTACCAAAGTCTGGCACCATGTTGCCTCAGTGCTGTACTGAGGGAATGCCCTCCTGACATTGATGTTACTCAGATTATAAGATTTCAGAAATGACAGATTGAAAATGTACTTATTTCCTTATTTTGCAATTGGTTGCCCCTGATCTTAGTTACTTGAAATCTGCCTCAATCTATCCACTTCCCTGATTTGTGGGCATTTGGTTGGATGGACTGGCAGAGACATAGATAAAGCTAATCATTTTTCTACTGAAAGTGAAGAATTCAACAAATATTTTTGCTTAAGTGCTGCGTTTTTGAAGCGGTGCCATGAAAAAAAGTCTAATGACTGAAGAAATAAAGCTCTTCTTGAGCACAGACTTTGTCATCCTTTGAAACTGAATAGTAAAATAAAAAATGGCTTTTTGTTTCAAAAATAAAAAAAAGCTTACTAGAAATTATTGAATGAAACAAAAACATTTCTTTTTTTTCATATTTTTCCAAACAGTGCCTTTTTTTTTTTTCTCTCTTTTATACATGGTATTATTAGTTCCTGCACATGAAAATAGATATTTGGATATTTCTGAGACGTTGCCTGTTCAGGACCTTGACAACAGTATAAACTCATAGCTATGCATTTGTGGCCTGCGAATTAGTTTGATGTGCAATGAATTAGACAAGAAAGTGCTGCAAGAGGGAACTAAAACTCACTGCAGGTAGCTGGAGCAAATCCAACCGAGACAAGTAATTCACCACCTCTCAAAAGATGGCAACCAACTGCAGAGGCATAATCTTGCCAACTCAAATGATGCTCAAAGAGCGACGCCTTTTCAAGTCCACACGGAAAAACAAAATGCCCCAAACACGTTTGTTCAGGCAGATAAATATCCTGATTTCAGAATTTTATAGGGGGGGATAATTGCACAGCCTTTAATATGAGTTATCAGCCTACTAACCATAGCGTGCATCCACAGAATGCACAGCCCCACAAAAGACCATGAGAACACAATGGTTTAAGTCTCCATTTAATAAAAAGCCCTATCACAAACAAACCAGAAGGTTTGTTTCATTGTGGTTTAGTGATGACAGAGATTTTCTGTCTACCAGTTTTTTCTCTGGTGGTAACTCTATTGGGGCAGACTACTGCATCTGCAAGCAGGCAGTAAAATCAGAAAGCTGGACTGAGGGCATAGTGGCGCTTATTTCTGCCCTGAGCTACGGCTGCAGAAACCAGGTCCAGAGAGATACTCACAGCTTCATCTTGAGGACCACACTTAAACGAGCACTGTTCCATTTCTTTACTTACCTTATTTTGTCCTGTTAATTACAATACAAAATAAAATTGCTCTGATCTCATTTCCCAGCACTTAACAGCTGCTTGAACTGCTCCCTGTATTATTACGGTGAGCATATCCTCACTGAGATATTCTGCTATGCTTAGTACAGCCAGAGCCATGACTAGAGCTGCCAGAGCTCTGTGCTGCTTTACAAGGAGTACACTTGCTCTAGGAAAACACTGCATAAGTCTCAATTTAAAATTAAACAGATATATACATACATTTGTAGCAGAATAAGGTGATTAAATCTGTGTATTATTGCACATTACTCACAGCCCTTCAGCAATACACTCGAGTTGCAGGACACCTCCCTTGATAACAGTGACTGATGAGCTGCTGCCAGCAGATTCAGGAGGGATCAGCAGTTTGGGTTTTCTTTCTTTAATAAAATTTGCTAAAATAAAAAATATATATATAAGTTAGATTCAAAATCTTAGCATCTTTGCTTATCCTTCCAGTAATGTTACAAACATTAGTCTAGTCTGAAGGCTTCGGACATCAGTTTCTAAGTTTTCTTATTGCTTCATATGGTTTAAGATCAATGCAGGAAGAATCCTGTTCTGCTTACAGCCAGGAAATGGTGACAGTGGTAACAGGAGGCAGTGGTACTACAGAAGCTTCATTTCTTATGGCTTCAAGTCCTTGCTTTCTCAGCACTGGCCCCTTTCTATCATATATGTTGGCCAATTGTTGATACACTTGATCTTTCAATTATTGATCTTCTGGTGTGCAGCATCCTTCTTAGCACCCTTCTTCTGCACTGACTCTCCATCATTTTCTAAAACTCAGATGGAAACCCATCTTTCTGACTTGAATATCCCTCAGAAATGCTCTTGTTATAATTACGAAATCTATGGTAATGGAGATAGAATTAGTAAAGGAGACTGTTTAAATAATAAAACAAGATTGGCCTGCATTTGATTTCAATAGACCATTTATTCCAGCCTGCTAAACGATGGTTTCATGATGAAACATGCATAGAGTCAAATGGCTGTCCAGTTATTGCTATAGTAACAATTAGTACAGTAATGAATAAGTCCCCAAATGGTCTCGTTGTTAAAAAATAGTCAGTTATGGATGATTTGGTGAAATACTGTATGTATCTTTTCGAAAAATCTTTTATTTTTTTCATCCCCTTGCTATTTATCTTTTCAAACCTGTGTTAGAAGTGTTCAGAGCTGCAGCAAAACACTTTGGTGCCTCTGGACATGCTCACATGTTTTCCATCTGCCCTCCTGCTGCCATAGGCAGGCATGCACTCCTCCACCAAAGCACTGCACACAAGCCTTGCCTGTTCTGCTCACACTGACAGCCTCCTTGGGACAAGTCCTGAGGATTTACCAGTGCTTTGAGCTATGCCACCTTGAAATACTCAAGGAGGATCCACTTTTCAAAAGCTCCAGTGCTCATTCAGCAAAATGAGGTGCTTCAGATTTGGCATCTTGAAAAACAGAGGCTCTCAGAAGCAATTTAACCAAACAAATTGGCTTCAAAAGCTACACATGAAAATGGAGACACTCATTTTTAGTTAGTTTTTTTGTTGTTGTTTGTTTTTTTTAAAGAAACTAGCAGGTTGGAGAACAGCAGGAATAGGCACCAGCTGCCTTCTGAACTATCCACATTGTCTGCGTAAATTTCAGAGCGTTTTTGGGATATGACTCCATAAAGAAGTGAGCACAAAACAAGGGAAGAGGTGAATCTTCAGGATGAGAAGTGCTTTGTTGGAGTGCTTACCTGTGGTGAATATCAAACAGCACAACACACAGTCAAAGTGAACCATCTCACGTTCACCCTGTGTACAGCTACAGACGTGCACAATTAACACAGAGCAGCTAAAGCTCTGCAAATCCACACCTTAAGCTCGCCCTGGAGTAATGCAGCCCCAGGGTGACCTGTTAGACATGGATTCAGAGTTTCAAACCTCAGCAGCTTAATGCCAGTGTCTCCTCACCACCAGAGGAAGACACAGAGTGCCACGCTCCGACTCCTGCTCTGAACTGATAACACTGCCTGACTCCTTACTTACATTGCGTTCTGAGATGTGAATATTTCTTTCTTGAATAAGAAAACTACCTCTTTGTTAAAAACCCTTCAGATTTCTGTCAAAAAGTACAAGATGAGCAAATTGTACTCCACGGACTACTTAAATCCATCCCATTGCAATAAAAAGGCTTTTGTGATTTTTTTCTTTTCATCCTCCCAAGCAGCAGCTCACATTTCATTTCAGCTGGTAGATTCTCAGCATAAAGGCTAAATAACAGATGCATTCAACTCACCCTTAGTAACCGCAGCATTAGGTGAGCCTGAGTCATTAGCATGCTTAACTGAAATAAATAAAAGTGACAACCAAATACAAACGTGTATAGTTGATATAAAATGAAAAGAAACAACAAATCAACCAAAACCAAACAATGTCCCCCCCCAGTAAATTTCTGCCATATGGAAATAAAAAAGAAACAAAAGATGACATAAATCAACAGATGAACAATGAATTTCTGAAAATAAAGAAAATCATTCACATATATGTAATATTCTGCAAAATTATGGTGCTATAACCAACTTGGCATAGAGAAGAGCAGGCAACCTCCAGCTGAGGTTACAAAACCTTGTGAACGCATACCTCACATCTACACTTGCACTCAGCATCAGGTCTCCAACAGCATGCATGCACACACCAAAGCTTTTCTTCCAGAGACCCAGAATCAAACACTGCCCCATTTTCTCTAATCTGCGTGTGCACGGCTGTGGGGCTGGACACATTATAAATGCTATGGAGGGCAACGTGGCATTTTGCTATTTATCTCTCAATTATTATCCCAAGATACAGATTAAGCAAGTATTAAGATACACAAACCCAGTATTAATCATTTATCTTTTTTTTTTTTTTAAATCCTAACAAGAAACTCTCAAAATCATATATTTAATATTAGGCTTTCATTCACAAATAAAAATCTCCTTGGCTTTCTGGGCTACATAAGCCCAAAAGGTCAGAAGCATTAACAAAACAGAAGACTGATATTGAGGGCACAGGCAGCTTCAGCTCTGCTGCAAACCTTAACTGAATTCATTACAGCCAAAAGAGATTCAAGCAAAACAGGATGGCTCTGCAGCTGCTGTAAGCTGCCTCATCTCCACCAGCTTCTGCAGGGCCTTACTCTTTTAACAGAGCTGACAGCATGCCTTGAAAAGCTTCCAGTGTTTTGCAAAACACTTTGACGCTCCCTGCACAACATTTCACAAGGAAGATGTTAATGCCCTGTGTGTCCCTGTGGCAATCTGAAAAGGGACCATTTTGCTTCTGGCCTGCAACGCACAGGCAGCGTGTGCTGTCATTATGGACCATTGCAGCAGTCACTGTTGCAGAGGTTGAAAATCAGGCCTATAGATCTTGCTGCTGAGCAGCAGCCCATTTCTCCTTAGAGAAGAGGGGACGGACAGTTGTGTCTCCTTTTTCATGAAAGCAAAGACACAGGGGCTTCCAGTGCCAAGCCACCAGCAGGGCTGAGCCTGCAGCCCAGTCCCTGTCCTCCCCAGCCCCACAGCTGCACCCAGACCAACAGTGCAGTGATGTGGAAGCCTCAACATCCTTGAGACCCAGGCAAGTCCCATCAGGGACCACCAGAGAAGCAGGTTTCCCTCCTGCTTCATCACCTTTCACTGAAGGGAGAGCAGGAGAAAGAGCAGGGTACGCTGGGGGCCCAACAGCTGCATGTGGGGGCTTTGGGTCTCATATCTGTTGATATATGATGTGATCACACTGATGTCTTGGGAGTCAAAAGAGAAAAGCAACAGTAAGCAAGAAACAACGCATCCAGAAACTTACAACGGGAAACCTTCAGTGTCATTGGCATTTTCTGTACAATTGTCCTCAGTTTTGGAAATGCTGCGAAGCAACAATAATCACTTCGGCTGTCATTTTCTTCCACATTTGCAAAGTAGAGATCTCCCTTAAGGCTCATGGAGACCCTTTCATCTTGAGGAATGTGCTGCAAATCTAGCAAGAAAAAATAATTACGATATGGTAATGATACTGAGCTGCTTCACCAGTATGACTACCAATGCTCTGCTGTCATGTGTTTGCTTCCAGATACAGAACATAACTTTGATGTGAAAGAGGCAGAAGGCCCAGCACAACCCATGGGTTATTCACCAATACTCAGCATACAGAACTGCATACACAGTTCCTTCTCAGAAAATGTCCAACACCTCTCCCCAATACAAAGGCCTGTGATGCTGATATGGAGGTCACTATTTGCAGATGTGCCAATCTCCTGACCACTTTGCTCTTCTGTAATTACAGATTAGAGCAGGGCAGCATTAGTATGGACTGGTGAGACTATACCGTCTCATTCTTGATCCAGCCATATGCAGAACAGTGCTAAGTATGTATGTCAGGAGTGGAGAGGCTGCCTCACAAGATCAGAGGTTTAATCTGGCACCCTGTCTCTGCAAGAACTTGGTCAACATCAGAAACAAACCCTTCGTGTCACAGTGGTATTTTGCTTCTCAGTAGCCAGAAAACCCTACAGAATACAAATGCTGAAGAAACACTGAAGAATGCAACAATGAAAATCATGTCAAAACTAAGAAACAATTATGCACACCTGACACTGAAGTTGTTTTTCTTAATATCAGCATAAACTAATGGTTGATTCATGAGAAGAAAACAGTAATGATAGACATAATATATTGGTACATTTTATTTTCTCTACAGTAAATGCAGCGATCTTCCTTACTGGTGGATGTACTCACTGATATTTAAGCTCTGCTATGTAACAGTTAATAACATGTGCTGTCAATGTACTCTACAATTTGCTTGTTCTATGTAAAGACATCTCTATTTCCCACTTTTCAATTTTTTATTTATTTATCAATATCCAGATCTTTTCCCCAGACACCTGAAGAATTACCACTCCCATCAGTTATAAAACTGTTATGAAACTGCTTTGGAAGACAAATATTCTGAGTTTCCTTACATGAAGCACGTGTTAAGTTGTTCACTTACCAATATTCATCCAATAGATATGCAAAGGTGGGATCCCTTTTGGAGGGTTACAGTGCAAGATCACAGAATCACCATGCTCCACGTCAAGGGGCTCAATTTTTTCTTTAGGGAATTTCGGTACACCTGTGCGAAAGCAAAGAAGTTCCTCTTTTACTGTTACCCTTGGAGATTTTTCCTTTAGTTCCCAATAAAATATTTACCTTAACATCACCATTTGCATTCTCAGCCTTTAGGTATTCCTGTTGTTTACCAAGTGATACAGGCTAACAAAGCATTTTAAAAAGAGCAACACATTTTTGCTAGTTTTGTTCATTCATTAAGTGATTTGTCCGTTCTGCCCATGAGTTTTGCTGAAAAATTACTTTAGTGTACTTATTTTCAAATGCTGTCACTTATTTGACTACTCTCTGCCAGACGGCACAAAGAGACAGATAACTGAAATGGGATCCTAAAATGAGCACAGAGGACAGGGTTCTGGCAGATCTGTGAAGATCAAAAATCAGTCTGGGAGTACAGGCTCTTCTGGGAAGTCTTTGGCTAAACAGCAGTTCCCAAGAAGCCACTGCAAGTCAGTGCAGGTGAGGACAGACATCAGACAGCTCTTCTGCCTTGTGCTTGGAGCCATCCTGACTCTTATCCATCTCCAGATTGAGATGAAGCAGAAGCCTTATGTAAAGACAATATTGCCTCCACATGCCCTCAGATGTAAAAAAAACCTCTGCTGTGCAGATCTGCAGGGTTTCTCAGCAAGCTTGTCCTTCAGGATGCAGAGACAGGCTTGGCACAAGGGAATACACCGGAGGTGCAAAAGGAAAGCATTATTTGGGCTTAAACATAGGTTAAATAATTAATGGATCAAGGACTTGGATTAATAGCCAAGGGAGTCAGCAGACTGTTTAAAGCCTGAACGACACCTGGCAAAGATCATCAACCTGGACTGTATCAGCAGCCCAAAATGCAACTGGAGCACATCCAAGTAGAGAGGAAGTCGAGCTGGGCTGGAACCCTCCCCAGAGCAAGCACTGGAAGACTGAAGAGATTACTGTGAAGAAATTAGTCTGCAAAATGTAACCACTCCTTAAACGAATTTAACTAAGACAGTTTCAGGGCGGACACTCTTCTGATTTCAGGCAAGTCCAAACTTACAAAAGTTTCAGTTCAGGCAACTTCATTAAACATTAAAATTATCAGCAATTAAACAGCTACAGAATGAAAGCATCCTGGCTGTGCAGGGCCAGACTGACACAGCAACTACAGCCATCCTGGTGTTCAAGGCATGAGAGGGCACTCTGGGAGCAAATAAACAATTTAATATGTCCATAGTCCAAGGGCACTGCAAGACAGCTGCAGTGTCACACAGCAGAAGTCAAGCTGAAAAGGAGGTTGAGAAGAAATACAGGGCCAGGACTGGGGAGTACTTATTCATTGTAGCATTAGCGAACACAAAATGAAGCAATCAAACCAATGCTGATTGCCTAAGTGCAAATTGGTCATAGGTTTTGTTTTTTTTTTAATCTCCAAAAGTGTTATTAGTACAAATAGAAATTATTAGGAAAAACAACATGGATCTAATGAGCATCACCCACTCTGTAGTTGGCATTTCAAGTAAGGGAAAGAACTATATGTTAAATCCAATACATTCAATAATCAATACTCTTCAAGCCCTGGAAAGTGCATCTATTGACTGCTGGAGAGGGAAAACATTTTCCAGTGGGAAAAAGCCAATTTGTTGACCTAAAGCTTGCTTACTTTTCCCAAAAGCACATCATTCAATAAAGCTAAGAGTGCTGGATCAGGTGAAGGATAAAGGTGAAGGATGAGGGATTTCTGACTAAGTCAAAATCAGGAAGTCAGCAAATAGACCAATAGTGATACTGCTCATCTAAGGCATGGGAAACTTTTGTTCAAACCCATTTTCTGCCTCATTTGGCGCAACAATAAAATCTGGGTCTCCAATACTCCAGTTGGGTGCCATAATCACTGGCCTTTCCAGTCAGCTTCTGTAGCCAATAACTACCTAATTATACAAAAAAGATATCAATTCCCACCAGGAGACAGTGAAAAATCACTATCTTGGAGTCAGTAGCTGGCAGTGCAGGCATTCCTTTCAGCACAGGCCCAAATGCCCACTTTGGTCCCTACCTGGGGAAGCAGCACTGTGAACCCCAATGTCTTGTATAACTTTAAATCGTATTTGAACAATGAGGTGTTTGAGGCTTTGAGGCTCCTTGGGTTTTCTACACTGTTTCATTTCACTTTGTTCAAAACTTTGATGTTCCCTCAATGCATAACTGGGAGTGCTTTGAACCCTTCAAGTTTTACAAGAGAAGAAAATTCAATTTTCATAACAAATTCCTGAGTCAAATCTCCTGACAAATATATTTATTTGCTGGTGCCCCATTGGTCTCAAAGTCTAGAAAAATGATTGCTTCTGAAAGGAGATTTATTAAGGCTCAGAAGCTAATATCACTGTAGGCTTTGGCTCTTGCACATCAGTTTTCAGTACATACATGGAAGAAATGGCTGGTTTTCTTTTCTGCTGTGCTGCTCTGTTTTAATTGGTGGATATTCCAGAATCAATCACTACTGATTTGTGGCTGATCTCAGAAACTATCACCATCAAATTAAGCTAGAAAGTGCCGCAGAAGATTAACTGTGTCACAAAAGTGACACAGGATGGAGTTATCAAAGCAGCACATGGACACTGTAAAATTTACAACCAATTGATCTCCTTGCAGCGATACCACTAGAACTGTCACGTCAGTCCTACGTGCAATTCCCCACATACAGACATAATGAGAGAGGCCAGAGAATCCAGAGTAGCTCTAAGTGCTACATCTCACATATCCATAACGCAGGGGAGAATGTTATTTAATGGCTCTGAGAAAGGCTTGCTGAAGTACCAGTGGGAGGACACTCACAACACAGGCAATCAAGGAGTGAAATAGCCACAGGGAAGATGACAAACTGCACACCTGACTTCAGTTATGGAAACATCTTCTAAAAGCCCATATTGATATATAAAGCTCTCAAAACAGTAGCGGGAAAGACTTCATTGCTAAAGTATTATTTCCTGTCAAGGCTGTATCTTGAATGATGTACAGCATTCAAAAACCAGAATCACAGTGCTGTGGCAGTGTATAAACCATGGAAATGAAAGATTATCAGTTTCCAGAGTCATCTGTATAAGCAACCAGCCTCTCTTTAATCCCCGGGGTGACTCAAAGTTTAATGACCTAACTGTACTTGAGATTAGGCTGAAATACCAGTGACAAATTAGGCTGGCTGAGAGAAATTTCAGAACAGAGGCTGGGTCAGTCCCTCCCACTTATCTGTTCAGAATATACAGTAGAGACATGAAAAGCAAGAATAAAATCTGAATTTGAGTTAAGCTGTATACAGAAGTTGAGCAACCCGACTCTCAGCACTCTGGTGCCAGCAAGACTGCTGCAGGTTTACTCAGACACCTATTAGCACACTTTCTGTTTCTGTCCTAATGCTAATAGCTGTAATGACTTTGTACAATTACAATTGTACTGAGGATGAGAATTTGTACCAGATAGAGAATAGAGTGCATTTAGCCTGGTGTTTTGCACGTTCCTGGGAAAAGCACTGAGAAGTCAAACTGAAGGCAGAAGGTTTCTGTAAGTAGCTGTAGAAGTCCTTGGCACCACTGTACCTGGTTCCTATCAGTAACTGGTTTAAAATGGGAGCTGATTCATTATTTTAAGTCAGCAATTAATATATATTTTGAGAAACAATTGCAGGAAAACACCACTATGCACTAGGTCTCCTTTTGTAACTTTCTCTGTAGTCATTGTTGGAGATGTGTCCTGGATGCACAGTTGTATCGTGAATACAACAAAATCTCTAAAAGATCTAACGGTAATGAAGAATAGAAATAATCAATACAATTCTATACCCTGGAAATTCCTACCTCATCAGACGCTTTGATTAGGAGCTAAACAATTTGTTATACGTATGTATGGCATAACACATCAAAGAATCTTAAAAATCACTTAAAATCACCAACTACATGAGTAGCTTCCTGTATTCAGCTCAGTGCATCAACTGCTATTCTGGTCCATGCTGTAAATGCAGTAGTAAAATCTGTAATTTCCGCTGCAACCTTTGAACTGTTAATGAGATATTACCTGCTTTAGTAATGGATTTTTTTAATTGCTTCATTACATTGAAAAAGTTAGGAAGTCTGACTGTAAGGAAGTCCGGGGATGTCAGGCCCCTTGCTCTCAAAGAAACAATTGTCTCTCAAGCAGACAATTTTATGTCTAGGCTCTGTTTCCATCCTCAGAACTTTGGTCTTTTAGAGCAAAGGCTTTAGAAATACTGAACATAAATTTTAACTGTTTGCCATGAAGAGTCTTTTACACTACAGTTAATTAAAGAAGTTTAAACCCTACTTCTTCTCCTTCTTCTGGCATTGGGCCTACTAAGTAATTTGACCAATAGATTCCCTGAATACAGGAGGAGAGGAACCGAGGTCTGTGTTCTCACCACTACATCCATCTTCATTCTGCATGTATCTTGTAACAATCTAGGCTTTGTAAATGATACAAAAATGCAGATTAATCTCAGAGCCAATTCTTCCTCTTTCTCCTTTATGTCATCACATATAGAGGAGGTGGGGTATTTTCATTATGTAGGAGACATTTAATGATCATTCCTCCTGACGTTGCTAATGCTTTCCTGGAATGACTACTCTGAGTAAACACTCTTTTGTTTTCCTTTTCAGCAGCAGCCTTACTTTCCTTACAAACCTGGCATTATACTTCTGTACAATGGAAATTTAATTTATGAAAAAAAACCTACCCTAGTCCGTCTTGCTGTTTTCTTCTTTACTTCATTGGCACAGCGACTTGCCAAGCAGCTTACATTTTACTTGAATACAGCTGGCAAAGCACTGCCACCTCTGCATCATTATCATGAATACATGTAGTGATCTCATATGTACCAGTCGCTGCTTCAAAACTTGTGGGTGAATAGAGGTAATTTATCCCAAAGTCTTCTGTGTCTGATTGCCTAATTTGCAGCAGTTCTGTGCACCAGCAGATCTCTTTCATTTGAGCAGAGCTGTAGACTATCCAGCGCTTCAGAAAATGAAAGGTGTCTTCTGTGCTCCCTGAATCCTGATTTAATTTGCAGCATCTACGTTATACAGTTAAAGAAATAGAGGCAGAAGTATAGGAATTAAAGTAAATGCCCTACTCTCATTTAGAGGGTTCTCAAATTTTCCTCTTCTAATTTCATGTTTTCCTATCTGAATGTATGACCAATACTGCCTTTCTCTTCCTCAGTTACTCTCAAACGACAAGTTCCCTAATTTCTTGATATGAAGCATCATAGGAACATTGTCCTGGCCAATGACCAGATAGATGACCTCCAGCTTTTACCAGTCAATTTTGTTCATCTCCACAACCCCAGTCCTGAAAGACACCTAATTTTCCCCCTGCCTTCCTCTGTGCTAATGATGGAAGTACTCATTTCTATGATCAGTAATTTTCATAACTACAGTTTTGAGAGCTCATTTCCCATTCAGCTCCAGAACTTTAATATTCTTCCCTTAAGTATTTATACTACACCCTGAATGCTAATGACACCAGGCTAACGAACTTAGGGTTGATTGGATCACCACCCCTTGAGTTTCCAAACACTTGCATTGTTTGCTGTTTCACAACAATAAGCTGTATTTCCCCCAGCCCAACCCATGACTTCATATTCCATGCTCTGAGATGGAGGCCATACTGTCTTCCCAATTTCTGGGCACTCAGCCCCACAGTAACCAGGCTGGTATATTATAGGCTTATGACTCTAAGCAGCATTTACCTTCCAATAAATATTTGGAAAGTGAAAGTATGATTCTTAATTCTTCATCAAACAGACTTTTCTTGTATTAGAAATAACACTAACTGAAAAGTTTCCCCCCTTTTTCTTAAAAAACATTTTCCCAGCCTTAGATTCAAATCATTTTTGTTTTCACTGACAATGCATTTCTGTTCATTGCCCACTACATTTTTAATTTTTCAAATATTTCTTGCACTACTACTTATGTCTTTTTTTTAATATTTTTTCTTCTTCTCATTTCTGCCATTTGTTTTCTCTCTCCAAGCATTCCAATATGTTAATGATGTGCTGGTATCCTCTCTCAAACCAATTATTTCTGTCCAGATTAGGCAGAGAATTTTATCATGCGGCAATTATCATCAATAGCTCTACTTTCTTCTTCACAGAAAGAGCGAAGTATTAGAAGTGGAAGCATCACAAGAGAAAGCAGAGGCTTTAAGCAAATACAAATCAGAAAAGAATCCTGATTGGTTTCACGAAACAGGCAAAGAAAGCAAACTATAAAGAGATTTAAATAGCCAAGTCGAAACAAATAATCGTTTTCTGTCACTGAACATTCGGTCCCCCTTTGAAAGTCTGTATTAATTTATCCACTAGCCCAACCTCCCAAGGCAAAGTGCAGCTCAGAAAGCAGAAGTAAACAATAAATGTTTTCCAGACTAATTTATCTGGGAAAACAGATGTGCGATTTACCCCATTGTTTTTGTATTAAGATGGTGAGGAGCATCACTTGGAAACACGTAAGATAAATGGTGTGGTCTGAATCCCTGCATTCAGATTTTGTTGTTCAGATTTCTTGTCTCAAAAATTGGAATGAAATAACAGTTCAGAGGGCACAAAGTTTTCTTTCAGGCATCCACTGATTTACGAACAACACCATTTCCCAAGTTTTTTTTACATGAAGTATAATGAAAGTGAAGCAAAAGCCCTTACTTGGAACAATGAGTTCAATTTCTTTTGACATGGCAGTTCCCAGAACATTGGATGCATAGCAACGATATTTCCCTTGAAAATTGGTGATGATTCCATGGTTCTGAATCACAAATGTCCCAGAGTTGTTACGTGTGATTATCCTGGGATCAGATAACAAATCAAATGGTTTTCCATCCTTTGTCCAGTTGAAACTGAAAAATAAAACAACGATTACAAAGGAATAACCGCAGTATAGAGAATACAAAAACTGTGGAAATTATAGTTCCAACACTGTGGTATCAAAACAAAAGAAAAGCAAAACTCTATAAAAGGAGGTGATGGTAAAATGAACACTGTACTGCTATAATCTGTGCTAGCTATTAGGCATGTCTGCTATTGGACAGTTCACTTTTTTTGGACAACTGACTGTGACACAAAATAAGAACAGAGAGCTTAACAAAAGGACAATAAATGAGAGATGCCACCTGTGAAAGCAGGAGCCACACACTGGAAGAAATTACAGGACTCCAAAAAAAAGCTATTTGCAGGACAGTTGGGACTTTCGACAGGGATCTATATGAGCTCTACAAGAGGTACCACAACAGAACCCAGGAGAACATGAGCAGAAATGAAACCTCTCCCAACGAGAAAAAGTCACGTTGCTATCTATTCACAGAGAGAGCGAAGGATTTCTAACAGCAGAAGCTGAATGGTTTAAATGGAAACAAAGCTTAACCTTGCCTTGCGATTCTGAACAGGTTCCCAGACACCTGCTATTCCTTTCCTCCTCAAAAAAGGAATAATGTTTGGCAAAGGCTAAAAGCAAACTCAACGTCTGCTTGCTTCTCCAGGTGAAAGCAGTACTTACGTGGGCTGCGGGTTTCCACTGGCTTCACATTTAATTGTAAAGTTCTCATCAAAAGGGTAGGCAACCTGGGTTTCAGATTGCTCCTTGATTGTTGGAAGCTGTGCAACTGAACACAAAGAGACAGCAGATTAAATCCTCTTTCAAGCATAGCTGTGCACAGCTCAGGGTCTTTCTTTCAACAAGACAATGTCAGGATTACCTCACTGCTGCAAACTGTGAGGCTTGCCTTAAATAAGGGATGATTATCATCACCCTCCTGACATCAACAACACTTTGCTCCCCAAATCTGTATGTGTCTATAGACTCACAGGCACAGGTATACACAAAGTCACAAACTTCTGTCTTAATTCTGGCTAAAATTACAAGGAAAACCATTGACTGCAAAGATGAGAATGCACCCTGCAGGACAAAAATGCCACGAGCAGTCACACAATTACACAGTGATTTTTCACTATCTTTTTTTTTCTAAGGGAATTAAAAGTGTTGCAAATATCAGTGTAACAAAGCCACAGAAGGAAAGATGTGCCCTGCCACATAGCTAGGGATAATGGGATCGTCACATCCTTATAAGCAGCCAGAAAGAAAATTAACATCATCGCTGGTTTCTCTTCTAAGTCCAGGAAGCTCAGAGCTGAAGCAAACCGTGGAATGATACCGTACCATATGGTCTCAAAGCTGAGCAATTTCAGGCCCACCAGCTTCACTGATCAGACACAATTCCTTTTTATTAAAACATAAAGACCTTCATTAAAGCACATTAAGGGCTGGATGACTCCCCTGTGTAGGTATTTAAAGCCAGTGGTTGCCCAGACAGTTTGGCCTGCACTTTGCAGTCCAAGCTCTGCTCCTGCTTTACCTCAGCACAGGGAATCGCTTCCATCTCCTTCACTGATAAACAAGTTCAGGTAGCTTTATGAAAACAGGCTAAAACCCTGCTTAATCGCCTTAATCCTCTGCAACCAGGGCTGCTCACAGCAGGTACCCATGCTGCCAATGTCCTGCTCCGAAGCTGCTGCACTCAAAAGCCTGCTGAGACCCTACAGTTCTTTTTCCATCAGTATAGTTCATTCAAAACCCAATATGGTTGAATTTTGTTCTGCTTCATCCCCAGAAAGCAAACTGTAGTGTGTAATCCTCCTGGCCACCCAGGCAGTGGAGTCCATTGGCCATCACTTATGTGGGGCCTCATCTTGTATTTCACACACATTGAATGTACACAAACCATGTAGAATAGGCAGCTTGAACATCCCAGCCAGACGAACAGAGCTGGTGGGGTGCAAGGCATAGGAAATTCTTCTCTGGGGATTCATGTGCATCCTGAGACATGCACCTGCTCCTTCTCCAGGTGAGACAGCAGGTTGGAGACAAGTAAATACTGTTTCATGTACATCCAAGAAGCTTCAGGGAGACTCAGAGCCAAAATAATGGATTTATGTGAAGGACAGATCTGACCCCTCAGAGCTAAGCAGTGTGTTGGATCTTGAACATCAGGTAGATGTTATTAGACAAGTTTACTGCTGCATCCAAACAAGTCTAAACAAAGTGCTTCACGTTTTTATCACTTCTAAATTTCCCAAAGGCCATGTTCTGGCAGAATTAAATTCAAAATGGAACAACTGGAAGTAGGATTTAATACTTTTTTCTTCAGGGAAAGGGAAAAAAGGGAAAAAAAAAATAAAAGCAAGCATGCCAAAACAAAGCAGCAAAGTGTTCAGTAAATAGCTACAACTCACCTGATAACGGTATTTCAATAGCTGCTGCCAAATTCAGTACAAAGAAAAACAGGCATATGGTGATCCTCTTTGTGCTTAATAGCATCTCCATCATTCTTCTGTAAACAAGGAGTCCAAACAGAATGAGATATACCTTATGCTTCCTCTCACCATCAATTCAAATCAGATCTAAGATGGGAAACTGGGAGCCTAGCAAGGAGAAGAAACAGCCATATTAGTGTGTATTAACTTGGCTCTAATGAAGTTACTAAATTAAAGCAGTGCTTCAGGATTTGCAGTAAATTGCATGAAGGTACCGTTCCCTTTCCTCTCTCCATCTCCTAGCTAGAGGAAGGTCCTATATTAAACCTCTAAAGTAAAATACATGCAAAAAGTAAAAATCAATTACAACACAAAAGTATAATTATTTTTTGCTTTGCAATTAAAGCAGGAATAGTTTAAAATATGATATATTTGTAATTATTCCAGTTCATAAGTTTTTCTAATGAGAACTGTGTAAGTTGGAAAGTAATGTAACAGAGCTAATGAGAGAAATTTAGTAATTTAGTACATTAATGACCTTACTCATAAATCTCATACATCTTTTTATCTTTTATTTATGCCTTAAAAAAACATAAAAAGGACATTTAGTCCAATTTAGTTCATTAATAAGGAGCAGAGCACGAAACATTGCCTTTTACTCCATTATCCCAGAACTACTGCACACAGGTTTCACACATTCCATTACACATCCTCAGCACTGCATTACAAGGTAAAAACGTCAGGCACCAGCCAAAAGGAGCAAAAATCTTTGCTAATGAGAGCTTAAGTGCACTCACAGGGGAGTAAAGGAGAGGGCTCACAAGTGTGGGTGTATGAAGGATTTCAGTCATCAGCACCACTTGCAAATATCAGCGAAATATTAACAAGTGTAAGGTATGTTTCGTACTGCTTATCTGCTAACACAGCACTTACAGCACATCTACCTCGAGAAATTCAGATTTCAGCTGTCAGGATAGTTTTGCAGGAGCAGCGTCCACTACTGGGAACCTTTACTCACATAACTCATGAAACCTTCCTGGAAATCAACGTCCTCGAGACTAAAATCCCTGGTTTAAGATTGAAATTGGCCAGTGAGGGGACAAGAGACAGACATGATAATCCCGTAAGCCTCATTTGTGTAGAAATGAGGCTAAAAAGCAGATGTCACACAGATATCTTAGGCACTGAACTCTCCCTGGTGGAAGATGCTAGCTGACCTGTTCAGTGCCATGCTCAGCAGAGAGGGACATGGGGATGGGGACCCTCTGACTGCAGATCAGCAAGCAGCAGCAGCACACTGGTTTGAGGCAGGAGATAATCAGCTCAGCTGCATTCCTTCTGGCCCTGACCTGCGAGCAAGAGGCCCTTCCACAGCTCAGGATACTAAGATCCTTATTCCATGTCCCAGGTGACAATACATGGTGACTGCACAGCCTCTGCCCATACCTGGATCCACAGCCACATGGATGCTCTGGCAGCACACTCCCTAGCTACACAGTTGCACTTCAGGTTCAAGCATCCCTCAGGCTCTCCCATCCATCCCAGCCTCGAACGCTGCCATGTACCCAAACTTCAGGCAGTGCAACGCTTCACTTCTACAACCATTCAACTCCGAACCAAAATTTCTCATCTCATGCCAGATCCCAGCAAATGAACAATTTAGTTGCTGAAGTAATTTGGAGCAATAATTGAGGTGGCTGCAAAAGAACTTGGCAGCAAAGGGCAGGTTTCGGTCTCAGCAGTGCCAAAGCACAGCGTTCTCCTGGGGCTCAGTGTGTGCCAGATAAAAACCTGCAGAATCTTAACCCTGGTAAAAACAACAGCTCAGCAGGAAGCTGGAGCAGCCCCACAGCCTGCTTTGGATACCTGTTTTTTTCCCCCAGGAATCCCGAATTCTCCTCTGTTCTCCTTAGGAGTTGTCCAAAGCATCCCTTGCACCTGGGTGACAAAGACGACAGCAGAAAACCTTTCCTTGGCACAATGATCAGGAATGCCACAGTAAATGCTATGCTTAGGATCCCTTCTCCTCCTTTTTCCTTTTCCCCCTCCACCCCCGTTCCTCTCTTCTCTCAGCCTCAGGCTTAAGCCAACTAATTTGAATTCACCACAAATACTTATCTGCAGTTCCCTACCTGCAATTCATTATTTACTGTGCTGTTTGGTTAATAGTAAATACTGATTGCTCTAAGGACAGACCATTTGTTTGTTTAATGAGCTGCCTATTATTTACAGTGAGCAAATCTTTCAAAATATCGGCATTTCCAAGGAGTGATGCAGTTCCAGATTATTTCTACGTATAGCACTGCTTCCAAAACATGCTATACAAACATTGGATGGCTAAACAGGGAAAAAAATTAAGTTGTCATTTTTTTCCTCATAAACCTCGTGAGCAGTTTTCCCTACATGTAATTACTGCATTAAAATTGCTCATTAACAGTAGCAGGATGACAGCCAAAAATCCCAGATTAGAGATCTACTGCTTCCAAGAGAAATTACATTGTACTATTAAATATGGAATCAATCTCAGCTATTTGCTCCTCTCAAGCTATGGAAGATTTGGCTCCTGTATAAATTCTGTATGGCACAAATATTAAAGAAAGTACTGAATTCCCACAGCTTAATATTGCTGTGTTTCTGAGCTGACCTTTTCATTAGCTAGAATCAGATTTAATTTCTCAGTGACACGTATATTTCAAGACTGTTGAATAAAAGCTGTCAGTAATTAAAAGTCTCAGCCTTCAGGGTGGCCGCAGTGACAGAACAGCAAAACAAAACTCTGGAAAATAAAAAAAAAAAAAGTCTTTCCTGGTGTGAGAAATGAAAGTTGGGTTATTTAATTAGATCATATATTGCAAGATAAGTGACTGTACAGCACAGAAGTTTAAATCAAGCAGTGTCACTTTTGGATCCAATCACAGAAGAAAAAAATCCCAGCCCTGGACAAAGACAAGGAAGCACACTGCTCTGCTCCATGCTCAGCTCCCTCTGCACCGCTGCTCCAGAGCTGCTAGAGCACAGCTCAGTGCCAGCACCTCCTCTACCTCCCGATTTCTTTATGACCTCCCACCAGTTTGGAAATGCCACCTTCCTTCACCCGCAGCACCACTTAAATCCCAGCAGCTGGAAGAGAAAAATTCTGCATTTTCCACGCCGTGGGCAGGAACACCTCACTGCTTCACTAATTAGCTAAGAAAGGTTGATATTTATGCCAGTGAGGCCTTAAACGTAATGCTACAGCTACAGTATTCAGGCAGCTGTTGTCTGTTTTTTCCCCCTGAAAACAAGATAAAATAGCACCAAAAATAATGACAAAGAACCACCACCTGTGGTCATTCATGTTTGGAAAAGATGAGAAGGAACATTCACAGGGACCCATCATTTTACTCTGAGTGCTGATGTCGTGCATAGCTTTTCCCCCTAAAAAGCACACACAGCAGTGAGAAGATAACCTTCACTTGACTCCATCCCTATTGCCTATTTTTGGAACTTGCTGCTTTCTCCGGAAAGCAGTCCATATGCAAATGCTGGAGATGATTAAAGTAATCATCCAAATCAGAAAGGTGCCCTTCCTTCTGCAGGGAAATATTTCCCAAGTGTGTATGAGGCTGCAGCACACAGTCGTGATGTGGCCTCGCTCCCAGGAGGCTTAGTGAGATGAGCCTATGCACCATGCACCTTGCCAAGGATTTTGTCAACATCTTTGGACTGCGCTGGTCAAAGTTTCCAGTGCAGTTAAGCAAGTTTTCAGCATTATTTCAGCAAATTCATGCTTTGAATGTGATTTTAACAGCTGTGCCTTAAAAGTTTTGTGATCTATCGGTTTTTAGGTCTTTCAATCTCACAAAAAACAAAGCTATCACTAGAAATGCAATAGATTGCATATAAAGGATAAAGAAACACGCGTGCAAGGCTGTGAAATGTACTCCTGCAGTGCAAGCAGCAGTAAGACTGCTGATCCAATAACCAGTGTAAGCAGCATAACTAATTTCCCTGGGATGAGGCTTTCAGAAACAAATAAGGGTTCAGGGAGCCCAAACCTTGCCTGGTTTGCAGGAGGAAAAGGCCAGCAGACGTGATGTCACCACCAGGCAGGCAGATACCAGCATAGCTGCTGCCTATCCCCAAGGCAAGGCCTGCTGCCCCCAGCTGTGACCCACACTTGGGTTGATTACGTGGAAACTCATTTTATGCAATTTCTGTTTGCAAGCTCCACAGGTTAGGAAGGGCAACACGTGCATCACCAGTCCTGCTGCCTGCCTGTGGGGAAACACAGCAGGACCAGCAATCCAGTTCTGGACAATGCCTATCTGCTTCCAGCTGCTTCCAGCAAAATCCTAGAATGCGATCCCGAGACCTCAGTACATCACGCCCCATGTTGTTCTCAAACCATTTACAAGCTCTGGGAGTAGTTAATGTTGTCTCTTGGCCATCACTCTGTCGTGTAAGGACCCACTGGCAGGTCTGCTTTAATTTGTTCTGTGCATCTCACTGCTGGAGCACCATACTACTGCATCACAGGATACCAGCACCATCTTTCTTAAGGCCTTGCACGTGTTATACATACACAGAGTGCCTGAAATGCACAGAAACAGTGCTTCTAATCAGTACACATGACCTGCTCATTGGTAGCTGCTTGCCAGCATGAAGCCTTCCTTCTTCGAGGCATCTAAGAATGTGAGCTCTAGCTGTCACTGGGGCTGTCTGCCAAAATCACTGCCTCATTCTCACATCTTCCCACCCTCTAATATCAGCAACCAGGACATGCAACACAGACTTTTATGGACCACCATAAAAACATTCCTCTCATGGGCTGCAGAATGGCCCTCGTTATTTTAGGCACTTAGAACCAAGAAAATACAGAAAATTAACAGTTATGAGCTGAGGGACCCAGAGGGGCAGAGCAAGACAGAGACCTGCAAGGGGTACAAACTCAGCTTATGGGGAGACCAGTGCAGCTCCCTGCACAGACTTGGTCCTTCTCTGAGTGGGAACTAATCTGAACCTTCACACTCCATTTCTTCCAGCCTGCTCCTTGTTCTACTGTGGCAGCAATCTTTTTTTCTTTTTTTCCAGGGGAATATCTGAATTTATGATGGCATACTTGAGCTGTACAAACCCCATCCTGCAACATAAACTGCTCTCCTAAGTGCTTTGCAAACTTCTGAGAGATATACAATGATTTAATTAGCAAGGCTTTATGTTATCTAAAGTTAAAGTAGAAATAAAAATACCCTACTGCAATTTCAGATTATATTTCTCCATTGTACTATACAGCATAATTTACATAACACATGTATCAAGCACCATAAAATAAGGTGCTTGGCTTTATACATGCACAGCTTTACAGATGCAACCACAATCCAACCCCCTGCACATGCTGCATCGCTTTTCTTAAAAGCAAGGCCACGCATTCATTCAGTTCTCATTAACCACTGGAATCAGAGACTTCCCCAGCCCCAGCAGGTGATGCAGTACAGGAGAGACAAGCACAACAGCCAGCTAAAAATCCAACTACTCTCAGAGGCTTTTGCCATTTTTTTTTTCTTTCCACTTGACATACTGCACCCCCTAGATGAGTTACCTATATTTCTGGCTGAAACTAGTTTTACATTAATTGAAATTTTCATCAGCAATTAGCATTTCAGCTCATAGGTCAAGCATGAAACACAAAATAAAGTACGGTAGCAGTGGGGCTGAATGACTGGAAAGGACAGCATGTCAACCATGCACCGAGGGAATGAAAGCTGGTTGCAGTTTGTTTTCAGATCAGACTGCCAGCGACGGCCTCCTTTAGTGGAGGTGATGCAAATCCTCCTGATTGCAAAAGGAACTTGCACAGCAACGGCACCTTTCTTCTTTTGTATGCTCATTCTCACTGTTTCAAAGCAGAAAACAATAGGAAAATCATGAGCTTTCTCATGATTCACCTTACATTGAAGCAATACCTCCTGGAGGAGCCCCACCTTGATGTTCAGCTCTCACCAGTGCTGGCCACAGCTCAGCAGGTTTCCACAGCATGGGGCTGGGTTTGCTTCAGAGTTCCCTGTGCTCAAAGCATGGTGACAACATGAACAAGAAAAAGGATATAACTGCAAGCAAACTACCCCTACAAACAGCAGTAAATAGCTACTGCTCCTAAAGGCAAACTAAGTGGAAACTGAAACAAGTCTCTTTTCACATCCTATATTCCTGTATCCTCCTCCATCTTGCTAGAAATTAAAGTACAACATCAATAAGCATCCATTTGGAAGGGAAAATTCTGCTTGAATCCTGTTAAGTTGCATAAAATTGGAAAGAGAATCTTAATGTTCAACATCAGCCTCGCAAAACTGTGGCCTTCATTACCCATTCTGCCCATAACACAATATTCCTCAGAACAAGTGTGACTTCTGCTCACCAGTCTGTCTGCAGACATCGTGTAATCAATTACATGCGCATTGGGAAAAAGCGCTTTCCACACTGTGTACGTGAAAACTGTGCCATACACTTTGCACAGAGCCTCTATAGCACCACACGTTGTCCTTTTTCTTTAGAAAAAATGAAGAAATCACAAATTCTGTTGGTCACGTTGTTTTTTCATCTCATTTGTATGGTACACATGGACAGATCCACCTCATTACTCTGCCATCCTCGCCCATAACTCACATCCCGTTATGCGCTGATCAGAAAACAGCTCAGAAAGCTGCAGAGAAGAGTCACTTATTAAAAAGCCAAGCATTACACGAGGCCTTTCATGCACTTCACTTTCCAATGCCTCTGACCTGTCTCCTGCCTCCTTTGCGCTCCCCTGCAGCTCCCTCTGAGCCTATACACATCCCTGGAGCACAGGAAACCCCTGGAGCTGAGCTGCTGCTCTTATTTGGTCAGCAAATGCAGGAAAGGAACAAATCTTCCAACTACTGCATTCTGTTTTATTCCACTCCGCAGAACAGTCAGTGGGGGCTTTCCTCATTAGATCCAGCAGGAGCTGCAGGTGACGCACTGCTGCAGTAACACTTCCATAACCCATGGATACCCCACACTGCAAACAGGCACTAATGGCTGGTAAAGGCATTGCAATGGGAAACTGAAAACTGCTTTTGCAATTACAGCCCATGCCCTTTGAGCTTTTCCCTCCTCTCTCCTCCTTCTCCTTTTATTTAGCTGCAGTTATTTAAAGCCCAGATCTCTGTTTAAGCAGCTGCCACAACCAGGCAGCCCCAGCAGCTCTTCTAATTAAATATTTGCTGCTGTGCAAGTTTTCTCTCCCTTTCCTGCTGTCCTCCTGGACAACGTTTGGTCCTGCAGAGATAACAGGTCGGCTGAGCACCCTCAGTCCCGTGCCTGAAGCGTCCCAAATGATGCAACGTCTCCATGAAAATTAATTTTATGATAAGCACCTTGTCATTTGCTATCAAAGAGAGCCATCAATAATAAGGAAAAGAAATAAAACTTGCTTGGATTTAATAATCATTATTAAATTATGTCATTTACATAATTAGACTTCAGTAATAACTACAGACTATGGCATCTCTCTTCTATGACATGGAAAATTGTCAGAGTGCTTCACAAAGCAATAAAATGATTTTTCTTCTATTCCCTCTCATCTATAACTGCAAACATTAAGTTGACCAGGTAAGTGATGCCAGACCTCAACAGCTACCGAGGTCTGCGTACAGGATGGGAATGGAGATGGGTATCACAACGTGAACAGAAGAATTTTTGAGAAATCTGAATTTCAAGCAGCTTTCTCATACATTTGGAGTTCCTCCTTAGCCAGCAGAGCAGGATCCTGTGCACAGCCAACTGCAGCAGTACCATGGGATGCTATGTGCCTTCATCCAAAAGCAGAGCGCAAAGGATTTCCCCTCCTGCCTGCACTCCCAGCAGAGCATCTCAGGAACGGTGCACAGGGCTGAACACACACCACCAGGGCAGAATGTGCCTGGGGGGAAGGCAGC
Organism: Chrysolophus pictus; assembly: GCA_037305975.1. Classification (NCBI taxonomy): domain Eukaryota; kingdom Metazoa; phylum Chordata; class Aves; order Galliformes; family Phasianidae; genus Chrysolophus; species Chrysolophus pictus. Next base: position 2,733,310 of record CM074587.1, read on the forward strand.
TGGTGGCAGGAGGGGTCACAGAGCAGAGCTGTCCTGACTCATCCCTGCATGGTCCATGCATGACTCAGACTTGAAACAGCAGAGTCAACTTGGTGTGAAACCCCATTCATCCATCTGACACTACTTGACGTCTGAAATAGAACAGGAAAAGGAATAATAATTAAATGCTTGCTGAGCGTGGATGCTCACAGCCCTCCTGCATGCAGACATGAGAGCAGGTTGGAGCTGAAGGGGTGCAGCGCTGCGGAACTGTACAGATCAACACAAGACTTGGATAATGAAAAGGAGATGGAGAGAGAGAGAGATTTGGGGAAGCAGGAAGCAGCAAGAAGAGTACATGAGGAAATTGGAGCAGACACCAACAAGCATGGTACAGCCATGTGGGGCCATGAAGCAGCTGCTGTCAGATGTAGATGAGAGAGGGTACAGCTCCTGGGAGAGCACTGATGCTGTCAGAGCAGCAGGGATGCAGATGAGCTCAGGTTGGTGCCGGGCAGAGACAGACAGGGCAGGGAGAACTCACGCTGATGAAGCAGAATGCACTGGGGAGGGAATAAAAGCAGCACCGGATCCCAGAGCACCAAGTGGGGAATGGGAGATGCTGCAGTGGTGACAGCAGCTGCAGTGCTGGGAGAGCAGCATAGAAAGCACACAGCCCACGGGGGGGGGGGGGGGGAGGGGGAAGAGGGGGATCGAAACTGCTTGATCTCTCCCAGTGTCTCTACACAGTGCAAATTTATTGCAGAAATAAACTTCACCTATATTTATTTATACACATAAAATACATATACACACACAAGAACCATTGCAAAATACAACATGGTGCAAGTGGTTCATTTGCATCAATGCATGTGCACAGGAGGACTCTGATCTGCACCAGACTGTGTGCTCTGAGGTCAGGAGAGATACTCCTGGCTGACATCACCTCCACAGGCATAAACCAACAAACAAACAAACCTGACCTTCTATCTCTATAGGAAACAAAATTGAATTCTGCTTGTGTGCACCAAATCTCTTTCCCAGCCTTTCCAGTTAGTGGAAGAGATTGGTAAAGCAAAGCAGGGCTGGAGTTAGAACCAGATAAGAAAACCTTGATGGGGTGGTGTGTGGTATTACAGTGATATATATATTGGATATATGGGTTTAAAAAATGTTTCCAAATATCTGCAATTCAGTGTTTCCTGAGAGAAACAGAAAAAGGCAATGCCTGGAATCCCACTCTTCCCTAATTCATTCTCCAGTAAAGCGCAGTCACAGAATCACAGAATCACAGAATTGTAGGGGTTGGAAGGGACCTCCAGAGATCATCGAGTCCAACCCCCCTGCCAAAGCAGGCTCCCTACACCAGGTCGCACAGGTAGGCGTCCAGGCGGGTCTTGAATATCTCCAAAGAAGGAGACTCCACAACCTCCCTGGGCAGCCTGTTCCAGTGCTCCGTCACCCTGGCAGCAGTCACCTCCAGTCCACTGGCAGCAGGCAAATAAATGCAAACAAAGAATTCTAAGGAACAGACTCTTATCTCCAGTTGTTGGGCTGGAAGCCCCAAAGTGAAGACAAATGAGTTTCCTCCTTCAGAGCAAACGCCTTCTGCAGTTGCTAACCTTAAATTACATTTAAAATTACATTAAATTAAATTACAGTAGTCTTGTGGGGCACAAGGACTACTGCTTTCATCAAAGAATCAGCATTTTCCCTAAATACTTAAAGCTTGTGTAATCCGGGACAAGTTTGGGCACCCCAGGTGTTTGGGAGCGGCTCTCTCTGGCTGCTCCATCAGCTCTGGGGCTGCAGCCAGGAGGACCCACCCAGACACCCAGCCTGTTATCTCCAGCTCTACTTCTCAGGGCAACAGAAAACACACAGAAAACACCCAGACTGGCACAGAGCCTGGCTGCTGTGTTTCTAGAGCTGAGGGATGCACAGATAGGAACAGTGCTTCAAGATAGCCCTGTGCAAAGCAAGCTGGGTTTATCCCAAGCCCTTGATGTGCCAGCTCAGCATTCCAAAAAAGCTGCAGATGAAGCACACACATGAAGCACTCAGCTCCAATGCTTGCACAATGGCTTCACCCACACTCCAGAGCTGACCATTGCAGTTTGCTGCTCTCAGCAGCTCTTCCACAATGAATAGCTGGGAGTACATCTTTGCATTTCATCGCCAGGACAGCACACCACCTTTGCTTCAAGGCTTTGCAGAACTCAGGGCTGACCCCAAACCAATGACCCTAATGCCATCCCAAAAGCCCTTGTAGTCCTCCACCAGTGATGGAGCTCCCTACAGTACCCAGGTCCCTCCATCCTCCTTGTTTAAACTACTCCCAAACCACATAACAGCTTAAAATATCTGTCATCCATGCTTCCTCCCTGCTGTTCTCCCCGTAGCCATGCTGGGAGCACCACAATGCAGTGATGAGCTCTGGGAAATTACCCCGCAGCTGGGGAATCAACAGCTACCAAAGTGCATGTCATCAGTGGGACGTGGGATGGATGCTTGTAATTCTAAAGCATGGCATTTTTATTATTTTTTTAATGCCTCTGTACTTCTTGAACTAATATTTTGCTTCTTAACAGTTGCATTTTATAGCTAGGACAGAACTTGGTGAGGTACAAACTTCTGCAGTATAAAGTCAAGCTCTGCGGTAAAGTCAAGCAAACACTTGTAGCCATTACATGCCCAGGAGATTTCATAACATCACAGAATTAACAAGCTGTCAGTTAATGATATATCACTCCACCTGCAATGGCTCCATCTCCAGAGAGGAAGCCCAGTCCACCTGCAATGACAATGACACAGCACAGCGGGGCAGTTATCACACACCAATATGAGATCCCACCTTATCTCAAAACGTTTCTTTCTGAAGTATTCAAGTGCAATTTGCTTCCACTTTCTCTCCAAGGAGGCAGTTTGCAGAGCCTCTGGATTGGAAAAACGAGGTTCTGCAGAACAGAAACAATCTCAATGAGTAACAAGAGGCAGTTTTCTCACCTCTTGTGACTGGCACTTGAAATCACTGCCACTTTTCTTTTGCTACAGAGCATCTGTTTCAAAGAACCAGCCCCCTGCAAAGGTGATGGATGGAGTCTTAACTCAAAATGGGTGTCAGTGAGGTTGAAGGTGAGCAGAGCTGCTCCAGCGGCGGATGTGTTATGGAAGCCATGGCTCTGTACAGCTCATTATGCACGCTGATAATTATTGTGATTAAGCGCAATCCAAGAGCTACCGCCTCTACTATTGAAAACTTAATGATTGAGAAAAGCTCAAAAGATTTCAAGGAAAAATACCGTTTTTTAATTATTATTTTTAAATATTACTTTGTAGGCTTCTCAGCAACGCCAAAGGTTACCAAAGCGATTACAAGCAATCCATACAAGGGGGTATTTGAGCTCTGCAATGAACTGCCCCAGCAGCTGCTGCCTTCAGCTCAGAGGTGAGCACCTGTTTGCTAAAGGGATTTCCTGCAAAATCTGTCTTGTTGGCCTGGCACCGAGAAACAGAAGAAGCATACAGAGGTGGGCAGCCTGGAGCAGCACCCAGCTCCTTCTTTATTTCATCCTGCTGACAAATCTGAAGCTGACTCAAATCCTATTGGGTACATGACAAAGCAATAGAACTGCACCTCTGCACAGAGCTGACCTTATCATTTGTGTATTGGTTTCTTTCAGCAAATGACTAATTTATACATGCAGACCTTAATGCCACACTGTCTGGCAAAAGATGTAAAAACAATCCGTATTGTTACAGAGTCTATTAATATGTATTAAAAGTCACACTGCAGCTGACAGAAGACATTACTGTACACAGCATAAAAAATATGACTATTATATTTAAAATTTTCAACTAATCATGCATCGCTGATTTTCTCTGAGTTTATAATTTAAACCTTTAACTGTTTCCCAGCAACATCATCAAGTCAGGATTTCTGATGGATGGGGAGCCAAGAACTCATTACAGTAACAAGAAAATATAAAAAGAAAGGAAATGGGAACCCTGCTCTGAAAAAAAAAAAAAAAGGAAAAATAAAAATAGAATTAATTTTTGCAAAATAAAAAGAGTGAGAAATAGCATGCACCTGCTTCCCCTACTGCTTCGTATTCTATTGGTCATAATGCTAGCATGGCACACAGCACAAATCCATGCAGAATGATGCCCAGCAGACAGCAGGTGATGCACTGCAGAACACAAACACACAGACTGGAGGTGAATTCTGTGTCCACGGTGGGGCTGATATCCTGGGAAATCAGACATCAGCACCAACCCACCAGCACAGCTTTGCCTTCTGCAGAAGGCAGGAAACAGCCCCCAATTCCTGTTTCACTCATGATTTTAAAGCCCTTTACTCAGCTCAGCTTATTTATAATCACACGACTCGAGAGCCCAAACCCTGAGAGCCCCTGAAGCCCAGCGCAGGAGCAGAGGTCCCAGTTCTCTCCAGAACAGCTCTCCCCAAGGGAGGAAGCCCTTCAGGCGTTGGATGAGGTTGAGATCAGGATTTCAAGGGATTCGGATGCTCTATTCACATTAATATCATACCCAATCTCAAGCAGTAATTTGAAAATCCCAGAGAGGGTTTTTGGTTTTATCTTCTTGGTTTGTGTACTCTCCCCACGCAAGGAAGAAGCAGATCTGCTTATTAAAGCATTTATTAAACTTGCCAAGCTGTCTTCCTCCCCCCCCCACACACACACCTCTGAGCTACCTTGTGTGAATGTTAATCAGCACCATTACATGGCACATCCTCTATGAAACGCTCACTGTGACTCCCACACTGCCCCCAAAAACAAAATTAGTAACCACTCAGGACAGAAAGTTAAGAACAACAACCTAAAACTGTAAGATATTTTATAAACATTCATTTTTCCAGAGATTCCTATCCTTTTCCCCTCTGGTCACATCACTCATTTCCAAGCTCTTGGTGATCTCCTCATATAGTTGCCTTCAAAACAATCTTAAGGGAGCAAGCAGAGTTCTTCCCGTATTGTATAGATGCTGAGGCACAGAGGAGATATTTTTTATGATCAAACATGGCACAAAGATTTCAGATAACTGGACTATCTGAAGCCATTCTGTGTATGTGCAAGCTCCTGGAGCTCCCCATCACCTCAGGCACACGTGTGTAGGTAGATACGAATATATGTAGCTACACATGCACAAACATGAAAAAGAGGACAAGGTTACAGCAGCAAACCCTTTCAGCTCACTTGTCATCACCAGAAAGATTCGATTTCAAAAGCAGTGAGGCACCAGCATCCCAGTGCACCTCTGCTCATCTCCACCCCCCTGCAATCAGCTGTATTTCTGAGGCCAGGTGACACCACTCAACACAAGGACAGCTGGAGTGGTTGAGTCGGAAGAGCTCTCACAAACATCTCTCCTGATACACAGGTCATGGCATGCTGAGATGGGAGCACTGCTCTTACTGAAGTCACACCATTTCCTTCAGCATCCTTCTCCAAAGGAAACCTTCCTAGAAAAATCAATATACAGGGGAGGGCTGCTGAGTTTCAACCTTCTCATCTCTCCCAGGCCTCCCTGTGATTAGCAGTGCCTTCTGCAACACTGGCACAGAGCTTTTAAACTGCTCGTTCCTCTCCTTTCTGTCACACTGACTGTGATTAATCTGCCACCTCTTTCAATTATCCCAACAAGACCTTCTAGGAGGACTTGCTTCCCGGTCTGTAGATGCTTCTGAATTTAACGTAGAAGATTGAGTAAATGATACAAGTAATTAAGAGATTCCATTAATCTAATTATCATTTAAATCTAATTGTTCATATTATTCATTCAAATCTCGATTTTTTTTTTTTTATTCCACGCTACTCAATTAACATTTTTTACCACATAAACCCATTACAAACCCAAGATAGGAAAAACTAGGAAGCTTTTCTAGGAACTCTCTCTCCGGTGTTCCCACATGTGCCTCTCTGTAATTTCAGAACAAACCAGCTTGAAGAGCAGTCACTGACATCACTGTACCAGGAGCAATCTGCTGCAATGCCAGCTCATTGCTCTCCTCCTGGGCTCCCTTTCAGCCCCACTGCCTGGCTGGCACTGAGTCACACCTTGCACAAAGGCAGTCCCAACTCCAGATGATGGAGCTCTGCAGTCAGAGCATTTACACAGTACTACTGTGGGTTTTGCAAACAGCACACATTTGGAACGTGAGTCACAGCAAATAACACACTAGTTATAGAAAAACTTGGACAGTATCAAACAACTGCCAGGAAGCAGAAGAATATGAATGCAGAAAAAAGCCTGGAAGTCTCTGGATCTTCTCATGAGTGTCATCCTGTTTTCAAGAAGAAAGTATTTTTACTGCCTGAATCTTGGAGGTTAGAAGTACCTGGAAAATTAATGCATTTGTAAGAGACCAGGCTATTAAATAAGATGTTTCCTTCTCGTTTATCCATTATTCCAATGTTACTTTGAGTAGCTTCGTGCCCTCGGTGACCACGTACCAACTTTACTTCCAGAGTGGTTCAAGTGTTACTGCATTCAGCCAAACCAACACGTCATTTTCTACTCAGACCACTTCAGAACACTCAGGTTAGTTCAGCCAAAGCCTTTCAGATCTTTATCTGCATAGTGTCCCTCTCTTTGGCAATAACCATTCTGACCTGCAATGCTCAGATGACTGAGAACAGCTCACTTGCATCTCACCCATCCTGACACCTCTCACAGCCCCCCTGGATGGGGCACTCCTTGCTCTCTTGTACAGAGTAGCTCCCAAAGCGCAGGAATTAAGCCACTCCAAACATGGATTGCCCCAAAATAAAAATAAATACATCCCAAAGGAACTGATTTAATGGCAGATAGAAAAGATTTCTTCCTGCATGTTTGTAAAAATGCAGGTAACACACAGGGAATGCTTTTGAGTCAAAAAAGACGAGCCAGTGTTGGAGTGGATTAAAGACATCCATTACATCAGGAGGTAGACGCAGACTTATCACTAGTGTGCCTCCAGATAGAGAGGTGATGATACTGTGATTAATTTCAATCCATCAGAATAATGTTTAATTATTAACAACATTCATCCCCCAGCTCACTTGAATTATTAATACTTGATTATCTATTAATTGATTGTATTATTTTTTCATCAAGTGCTGGAGTTTCTCTCTAGAACTATTTCTGCTCCGGCTCTTTCACCACCCTGAAATCACCACAGCCCTACTAAGGGCAGTAAACTCATCAAGTAGTGAGAAATTAGCAACTGTATCTCATCTGCGTCAGAAACTGGACTTGTGAGGAAGTCCATCTGTATGAAAAGAAAATACCTTTCATTCCAAGGCTATTATCAGTAGTGACAGCTTCATTTTCATACTCTGTGCCTTCAGTCTACCACTGCATGTAGACAAACTTCAGGCCAGCAGAGAAAAGCAATCATCTTCTAAAGGCCAACGTCTGCTGTGTTGCAGCTCACAGTACAATTTGCTCCTCTTGGCAGCGAAGTATTTAAATGTACAGAAAGCAAAATGTGCAGTTTTTTCAAGGGAGATCAGCACAGAATTCTCTTTAACCTGGATATGAGAGAAACTTCATACTTGAATATACCCAGATGCAATATAGCATAAAACCCTAAGATTGTAGTGCGTATATCATAGCATCAGGGAAAACAATTGCATTGATGTTATTAAAATGAAACTTTTCTTCTGATCACTGCATTCAGCAGAGCACAGCAAATGGACCAAGGAGGGCAGGGAGGACTCCCATGGCATTAAGGGCAGTAGTGGGAGGGCAGCACGGAAACGTGCTGCAAACACACATATAGCATTCTCATACAGCTTACAATACAAAATACACATTATTAATCAAATCTGAATGAGAGAATTTCGGGCTTGAAATTGGCTTTCAAGGATGAAGGACTGAGAGATTCATGCAGACACACAGTGACATGTTGCACAACAAGAAACCACGAGGGAATGAAATGGACCAGAAACAACACTTGGATGACCTTTGTGCTCAAGTGAAGTGGGACAGAGAGAGTGATGAGCAATGAGGAGATGATTATTTTTTACTTACAGCATATTAAAAGCTTAGTGAGATGCAATTCATAGAAATGAATATTTAAATTTAGCTCATATAAAAAAAACTTATTAATGTTTTATTTTGCCATCCCTAATGAAACGAGAAAGTAGGGTAGTGATTCCTAATGATATACGTGGCACACAAGCAAGATTGCTGGACGTAATGCATAATGCTGGACCAGATGCACACACGAACCAGTGCTCCTCCTGCACTCAAAGAAATGCTTACAAATGTGGAGTCATGGTGTGGGTTACAAGACTCAAGTATGTCCTTGTCAATGCAGTCCTTTGCTTTCCTGGAACATTCTGCTGCTTTTAATTAGGGAGATGGACCAGAGGGAATTTGGTCCCCAACTCTGACAGACTTCTCACAGGACCTTAAGAGCCTACTAAAACTTCTTATGTCCATTTTCTCTTTTCATTCTTTCAGTAGCAACAGTAAAACAAAAAGTCTTACAGCAATTCTTTTCTCCCGCTTACCCACAAAGTCTTTCTAACAGACAAAGATCACATTTATAGTGCTGATATTTCTCAGTGACCAACTCAATTGGTTTCTCCTGAGCCCCAGGTAATAAAACACCACTTGGAAAACCTGGAAAATGACTCTTTACCCTTGCAGGTCTGCACTGAGTTGACCCTGCAAAGGCAACAGTCCAGGGCCACGTGCATAGGGAAGCCTGGAGATAAATCCAAGTTTTTGATACTGAGAATTTTAGTAAGCTGGGTTCAGCCAATAGTCTCCTGCAGAGCAATTCCCTGCCATACTTCAGTCATTTATTACATGGCAGGACGTCCGTGCTGATTTATTTTGCATATACTATTACTCACCAAGAGCATTTAGTACCAAGCTCCTCTGGAGAGCCCATTATGGAGGATTATGGACTAAATTGGCCAAAGATGTCCCTGGAGAACACGACTGTTTTGGTGCAGGAGAGAGAAACAACTGCTGCTGGGGCCAAAGATAAAGGAGTCAGGGAGGGACAGTGGAAGAGTTAAAGCTTTCTACACTGGATTTCCTAATGACTGCATCAGTGACTAATCCCTAATAAACTAAATTATTTACAATAACATACTTCTGACTCAACATTTGCTATAGCCAGATGTATAGGATATTCTCAGGCATTTCTTATAAATCTGGTTCAATTTCATCCCCTATTGCTAAAAACATCTTTTTTTTTTTGCTTAGAAATAGCTTGCATTATATCAGTAGCCTAATTAACACATCATGCTTATTATTTGAGCTCAGTATTACAATAATCAATTCCAAAAAAAGCTTCCACAGGATCCCAGTATGTGCCACGTACCCCTGGTTTGCAATGGATTTGTTTCCATTATCATATATATACCTTTATGGTAAATTAGGGAAGAAAAATAAAGACATTTTCTCTACAAATGGGGTGTTTGTTTCTTCTTCATCTTCTCGTGCTTTTTTCATTTCCACTGTATGCCTCTGAGGCACAAAATTCAGAGCAATTCTCAAACACAAAGTTTCTGTATTTAATCAAAATTAAGCTTTATGACCAATCTGATAGCAAATCACTGGAATGTAAGTATTCACACTGACTAAATGCAGCATGATTGTAATTACATAGCTAAAAATCATAGTGTGATAGTGTTAACTTATGCTTCAGAACAGATTTTTCTACTATTCTATACATAGAACACACCTGATACTTTTACACGTGACCACTTTGTCTGGCCTTTGGCTAGAAATTGAAGCCAATTCTTTCAAACCATTTTGTTTTTTCCTTTCTAACAGACCCTACCAAGAAAATTAAAGACTACTTTCTTTCTAGTTAGAAAGCCTTTGAATGCAGGCAAAATAAATAAGCCTTGCGTTCACTCCTTTTCTGGAAATGCCATCTTGGTTTGTACTGCAGAGATCACCCTTAAGAGCTTTGTAACTTCAATAACTTCAGTTCGGAAACTTCTTCTATACCAAAAACCATAAGATACAGCAATTTGTTATTATTTTCCTCAACCATTTCGATAGCAATTGAGAAAGAAGACTGTGGCTGGAATCAAGTCTTTCATATGCTTCTGAGGACTCTGATAGAGCTGGATAAAATAAATATATTCAGATCTCACTTCTAAATTAAAGATGAAATAAAACCACCTTACTGATGTCTCGGAGCATTCTTCAAACCCTTCCCTCTGGGAAGAGCATTGGCCATCAGTTTTACCCTCCTTTCACAGGAACCAACTGTACAAGTGAGGCCGAGCTTTCCACACCACAAATGTGGCTTGAATGCACACAAGCTCTTTCTGCCCCCAGCCAACACAAGGAATTGCCTTTTGCCTTACATAGCAGCCAGCAACTGTGTTTGCATCCTAGGGAAAGAATAAGGAAATCCCAGATTTCCCTCTGCACAAATTTCATTGACTCTGTATGCAGTTCGTGGTGAGTGGGCTGAAACCCGCAGATTCAGTCACTGTCTCCATCAAATATGATTTTTTTTTATTATTATTTATTTTTCACAAATGCAGAAGCCAGTCATTCCATCAAGGAGGCTTAAAACTTGCTTTCTGCAAGCAGCAGTGCAAAAAATCCTAAACACACCAGTGCTTGTGGGAAATAAGGTGAATCCTCTTAGAAAAAAAAAAAATCAAACTTGTAGTCACCGAATTCCTCTCTTGTCTTTTGGGGGACACTTGCTTCCAATAGGCCTGACCCAGCCTTCTGTAGATAAATGAAGAGAAGCCACTGATCTAATGGCACAGAAATATCTCAGCTAATATGAAAACCTACATATGCCAGCATGGGGCATTTCAAAGATAATTTTATCCTACTGCATCTTGTTATCCAAATGGAGAAATGTCAGCAGTGTATTAAGCTGATAGGAAAGCTGAAAGACTCATTAAGCCACGTTTATAGTATGAGAACATGCAAAATGGAATATTTTCCAGGATCATTAAAACAAGACTTAATTACAGAATTCAGGTTTATCCATGTCACCCAATGTCACAATACTTCAAGATGGATGATGAGGGGAAAAGGCAAAAAACCCTCAGCAGCCACATTTAGCACCACAGCAGTATCTGCATTATTCATCATCACTTGTGCAATGACAGATCCTAAATAATTAGTATTACTCACATTAATTAAGTTATGCAATTCTCCCACCTAGAAGAGGATTTGTAAAGAAATGCACACTAATAACACGTTGGTCACAGGCTCTGCCCAACAGGGCCACGTGTGCCAGCTGCACACAGCTCCAGCTTCCACAAACCATAGAACATATGGTTTTAACTGGGAGTTTTACTGTACTCGGTTATTTTTTTTTCCTTTTGTACAATTTTTTTCCTGCTGATTTTCCTTCAGCTGTCGTAGACATGAAAATTTGCTCACATCTTACCAAGACAGATTTCTGTTTCATCTCCTGATACGAGCCCTGAAGCATTCCTCAAATTCCAAAGGAAAGAATTTACCCGAGACAAAATTACTCCTCTTGTATTCTGTAAAAGAAAATATTGGTCTGCTGCTGCAAAACACACACCTGTGGAACGCACAGACTTACCTGAATGAAAGGTCTGCATTTCAGGGTGGGAGACAGACAAGAATGCAAGTCACCTTGCCAGAAAGCAAAGGAATCAATGCTTACAGATAGCATTGATCCTGTTGCTGTAAATAGAATATTCCCCTTTATTTTCCCCAGTCTCAGGGCATTGTACGAATTGTAAAATGCCGCAGCATTTTTTCAAAATCCAAACACACCTAATAGCAGATATTAAGTTAATTTGTACTAATTTTCCACATAGTGTCATAGTATACTGACAATCAGAGCAAAATGCAGTGTTTGCCAACACACGCTCATTTCCCAGCACATGCTATTACTGCAACCTAAAGAATATGCTGGAGTGGTTTTGTACCTGCATCTCAGACCAAGCAACCAAAAAGCTCTGGTTATTGTAGAACAAACACAGGTCTATCAGCTATGCATCGGCTGAACTTCTGTCACTTGCACTCTGCCCTGTTGGTGCTTTGAGTTATGAAGGGCACCATGCACAGGGATGCATTGGGACCCCCCCACTGGCAGAGGTACAGCAGGGAGAGACTGAATAGCAGGTTTATTGAGAAATAAAAAATCCGGCTAACCATTTCAGAATACTGACCTGACAGGAAGAAAAGATCTGATCTTATAACCAAGATGTGCAGTAAACAAGGCTGTGTCACACAATGCAGCAAATAGATTATATGGAAAAACAGCATATGGAAATTCACGCCTTGATATGAAATAGTGACTACAGTCCACACATCAACGGATCACAAACATCTCAGCAAAATGAGCTCACAAATCTTCATGTTCCCTAAGCTCTGCCCCACGCACCATCAGTGGCACCTTGGGACAAGAAAAACATGTTCCACATAAGCTCCTTTCTGGTGACCCCAAGCAACCAACCAGCTGTCAGCACTCAAAACCTGCTTCAGATTTGCTTTTAATAAACTCAAATCTCAAACCTTCTAGCGATGAGCGTCTGTGTTCCTCCTCCTGGTTGGGACAGCCACACAAAGCTGATGACTGCTGCCTTCCTCCTGCCTTGCCCTGAGCTGCTGCAGCAGCACCAGCTTTGCAACACAGAGGAGCTTCTACAAGAAATCATTGCTTTTTCAGAGAATTTAACCCGAAGTGCTCCACAGATGCAATGAATGGCCATTTGAGTAGTGAGTCATCCTTCCTCAGATCCTTTTAAGGAACTTAGCTGGCGTATTTTAAAGGCGTGTTTCTTAATACTTAGTTTTGCAATTTTCAGGGTGATGCAGCCAGAAGTTGGGAATACAGATCACGTGGCAACAGAGCCACATTTGTCAGGGGAAAGTGTTCAGCCCTATATTTCCTTGTATATGGTACTTGCAAAGCCTAATCTTTAGGATATTTGAGTTTGTCCTCCTGCCTGCTATTCAGTGAGCTGCTAGAAGTCAACTGAACTTGGAGAAATATTTTAAATTCCATCCCGCATCACAGCTGAGTAAATTATATTTTTAAGTTTTTAAAATGTATTCCAGAATTCAGCTTATTTCTGTCTTTGAACGTCATGGCAATCCCAGGGCCTTCTTTCTGCTTTCCACAGAAAATACCTACATCTGCACTCACTTTGCAGGAGAGCCTGTAGTAGAGTCTGCCTCAGACTGGGACAGTTGGCCCAATAATTCACCACTGCTTCCTGCTTAATTAGCTAAAACTCTCCCGGTGCTATCACTTCCAACAGGTACATGCCAGGCTTGCTGGCAGCTAACACAGCTTCTGCAGGACCAGCGTGAAATGACTTTCTAGCACACATTTACCTACACAGAGCATCCAGGCTGTAAATCTGCATTACAGAGACAACCAAGTTCCTTTCAGAGAGATCTCAGGATTCACCAGAACACTCACTACCAATTTATGAGTACGGCACCTTCCCCTTTTAATTAAGTTTTCACTCAGTAAATTATTTTAGATTATTCTAAGTTCTCCAGTGGATGTCAGGCTGCACCTGCCTGCAGCACACCAACAAATTGCTGGCATTGGGCAGCTGGCTCAATAATACCTGCCAGTATTTCTAGGCCTTTTTTCAAATGGGAAACTGAGATGAGCTGCAGATGGGTGAAAAGCATTGGACTTTGAGATGGGAAAAAGCAAGAAGCAAGTCACAGATATCTGACAATCTGTTTGACACCAGGCATTGGAAATAGGAAAAACAGAGCTATAATCTCCCATCAAAAACAAGTCAGTGATGTTATCTAACCAATCCGTTAGTAGATAATGTATTTATTATTTCTAGCACATACATACGATGTACAAATATGATCTGTGAAGGACACCTCCCATGAAGAAGCTAAATCAATTGCATTAATAACTTAGGACTGAAAAATCATTATTCTCTGCAGGTCTACCAACCTACAGTAGAACACTCAACTTTATGCAGGAAAATATCCCAAAGAAATTCAATTCCTTTAACCTTTCATTTAGAATACCATTCCCCCTCAGGTTTCTCCTCAGCTGACAGCACCGTGCTGGCTTGCTGCCCCATGGCAACATCACCTCCCAGTGACACTCAGAGCACAGCTGTGGGATCCTGTGCTGCACTTCCCTTCAGACACAGCGCTCTGAAATGACAGATCCCTCCTTCTGGAAGCGTGAGAATGACTTGGAACAGAAAACAGAGTGAAGAGAGACCGCAGCTCAAGTTAATCCTTGCACTAAAGCAACCTTTTCTCACTGATTTTTAATACTTCACGCAAGAGGGAAAAATAAAGTTTTGGGCCTGAGCATCGCCAGCAAACCGCAGGGAGCCCAAAGGCTACAGCTCAGAAGGAGAACTTCAAAAAACATGTCAAAAGCATTACCAGTTTAGAGGGAGACGAAAGGCCATGTTTGCATTCAAGCCCGTTTGCTGAGGAAAGCATTTAATAATGAGTGGCATCAGGAGCTGGCTGCAGTTATTCTCAGCTGCAAAGCAAGCAGCAAACAAGTTCTGCATGCACTTTCTTGTGCCTGCCCCAGTACATTCACAGTGCCCACAGTGGGATAACACCGCAGCATGGCATATTATGGGATACATGGCCTTGGCAATGGGTGCTGGATACATCCCCACCAACATGCCCCCAGAGCCATCAGTGCCCACACTGCACCCCCTCCTGGGCACCACCCATGGATAAAGCCCATGGTGTAAACCCATCAGAGAGAAACAAAAATCCTGGGCAATGTGCAGGGTTTGGGCCAAAAAAAAAAAAAAAAAAAGAAAAGAAAAAAAAAAACATTTAAGGGATAAAGGTTCCAACACTGGAATAGATTGGTTTGATGAGATTTTTTTTTTTTTTTTTGGCAGAGAAAAAAGTACCATTTTCTAGAACAGCTTGTCAAGGAAATGAGGTTTTTACACTTTTGCAGTCTCTCCCATCTATCCAAACCCCTCAGTCACTGGCATAGGGGGAATTTTCCAAGGAAAAGTCTCAAACTAGCACCTCTACTGAGAAAAAGTACATTGGAAATGCTGTTTGAGAGTAGCTGAATGGCAAATCCCAATATAGTCACTGGCAAGGCAGCCAGCCTGAATGTAATCTAGGGAGTAACCCAGCATTATCTCCTGTCAGGTGGAGAAGACAGAAATTGCCTGAACACTGCCCCATGCAGAGCAATGGGGGATGAAAGTCAGTGGAAACCAAGTCAGGCTTTTAGGTTCAGAGGTTACAGGATACCTTTTTTTGTTACAAAGAGCTCAGTTTTAAGTCACCTGCAGAGAATTACTCTCCCTGTAATTTTGGGCTGCATGGGTATTATCAACTTTTTTACTCAAATCTCTTGTGTGGAGAGATCAGCTGAAGTTGGTTACTGAAAACAACCATGCTGCAGATACAGAGCATGTCAACAGACAATCAAGATCTCTTCCATCATTAACTGATAGGATTTCTACTCTCCTCAGGTCTTTTGAAGGCAATAAGTATTTACTGTAGGTATGAAACATCCTTCAAAAGGTTTATCCCCCGAGCAAGTAGTTTGTCCAGAACTGCCATGCAGCAACAAAGACTCACTCAAATTCAAAACTAAATCATTAAGCAGAAAGCAGCCGCTGGGAAAGCAGCTCCTGCCTACTCTAAGAGGTTTCATAGCCATCCCATCTGCAGCCTGCCATTTGTTCGTTAATTTCCAAATGACAGATTATGAGCACAGACAGCGTCCCTTTGTTCCACACACAGCACATTGGGAACAACACGGGGTTCCCTATTAGCAGCCACCCCTCACCCCGTGCTCTCACCCCATGGGGCGGCAGGACCTGCCATGACCTCCAGCTGATGCAAGACCACAACAAGTGTTTATCCTGCAGCACTCTCTCCTGAGCTCTGGGTACACGTGAAAGTCCCTGCAGCAGCAGCCCCAACAGCCCTTCTTTGGTATTTGTTTGGGTTCTGAGCCCCATCGGATGCAGAAGGATCCCGAGCATCTGGCAGGTGTCTGCATGTGCCATGCAGCAGATTACAGAAAGCAACCCTTCAGAAAAAGCATGCCTATTAAATCCAGAGGAGCGAGGACAGTATCTGAGTTCTTGGATTTAATGAGCCAGCATCACTTAGGGCTCATTCTTAGCAAATGTATAAGGAAATAATTTCCTTGTAATGAACACATGTGGCAATTGGCTTTGCCCTTTCTATGTGCTAATAATAATAAATTTCATCCAAATTACTTCGAGCAGCAGGTAGATGGAATACTCTAAGCCCAAGCTCTGAATGCAAGGACAAAACAACAACTACAGTCAAGTAAAAAAGGTACATCAGGCCACGTAGTAATAAGTTTGTCCATTTGTTTTTCCCTTTTGTTTTTCACCACACTCTGATTCAATCAAGGATTTTCTGGCAGAACACAGAACATTCACCTTGGCAGGAAGGTGCTCAGAAAGAAATGACTTCTTCACCCCAAACAGGCAGCAGTGAATAAATATGCAAAGTGAGATATCTTGAAGAGATATCTGCTCTGTGGTAACGCCGCCGCTGCACAACCAAGGAAGACAGCACAGCCACATAAACAGATTACCAGGCACCAGCTGTCAGCACAATTGAACAACAATCTATCTTATAGATCCATAGGAATAATTTCCACTGCGACAATTTTCGAGTTAGCATGACAGGATGGGTTTTGAGGAGCTATCTCAATAGCACAGCAGCATCTGAAGAAAATTCCTAAGTAATCTGTCACATTTCTGTCAAGACACATTCAGGACTACGCGTCACTCTGTTACACATCAGATCTGAGGAAATGGAGTTGCAACCACTTCCAAGGTTAAGCTTTAACAAGTAGTTGATTTGGTTGGCTAAGGTATCATTCTGCGAGTCTGCTTGGTGTGCAC
The DNA here is from genome assembly GCA_037305975.1 of Chrysolophus pictus. Classification (NCBI taxonomy): domain Eukaryota; kingdom Metazoa; phylum Chordata; class Aves; order Galliformes; family Phasianidae; genus Chrysolophus; species Chrysolophus pictus. Next base: position 2,750,151 of record CM074587.1, read on the forward strand.
AGGTGGCACAGAGACCAGGATTTACAAGGGTACGCATTGAGCATCCTTACCACACAATACAGGTGGCTGAGGGGGGGGCAAGCAGCAGTCCATGCATCCAAACCTTCACTTGAGCAGACATTACCCCATGGGTGGTACCCCATTACCACCCTGAGCGCTTTTTGCGTGTGGGAGATGCAAGCACTTTGCAAAGCACATTGGATTTGGGAAGAAAAACCCAGGGCTGAGCCTAACGTGAGCTGGCACATCACCACTGCCCACGTCAGCTTGAGGCAATGCCCACATGGGGGTTGTTCTTTTCTAGAGAAACATCACTCTGGTTAACGCCATCAGGGCCGGAGCGGGGTGTCATAAGCAGTTTTCAGGCTGTCAGGAAACAAGGCCATTTCTCACCCTTTTACAGACTGAAAGGGTTACTGATCCCTCAGGACACGATATTTGCAATAACAGTAATAATTTGGGTCACAGACCCTCAATCTCTTAGCAGTCGCTTTGCTTTTCATATTTTTCTTACAATATTCAGACAAAATTATGATTCCATATCCTGGTCTGATCATCCCCACATTTTTAATTAATGTACTTCTATTAGCATTTAATCTGAAAAGTTTTGAGTCCCAGAGGTAAAGGATGGTCAAACACTGCTGCTATTGAAATGGGAAAGAGGAATATTACGCAGTTTGGATTTAGTTGGAAGACAGAGGAACAGTGGGCAAGCAATGGAATTAAGAACCCAGAGGAATATAACATGAGAAGAAATAAACAAAATATGTTTGTGAAGAACTAAGCATATCAACCCAATCTTTTCTCTCTCTCTTTTAAATAAGGATAATCACTCTATTATAAGAGGAGCTAAATACCTTTTGATGAAAAAAAAAAGTATTCTATTACAATAAGAATAAATACAGTCATAGAGAAACCATCCCATCTGCCTCCAAACAGATGGAAAACACCAGTCCATCTCCACAGGAGACTGCACTTGACCCAGTTATTCATGAATGACTTTGGTAACACAAAGATACAGTACGGAGGAGCTTCAAGCCCTGGGGAAGATAGCACCAGCATACCAAGTGATCTCAGCGTGTAGCTAAAACATCAAAACTTGTAAAGATAATTAGGCAAAAAAAGTACACAACGTTCAGCCTATTTTGGAAATAAATGCCAACCTGAGGATGTGCTTTGTAAGGAAGGCAGCACCAGAGAGAACATAGAGGTCAGGAAGGATAAAAGCTAAACGTGAGTCAGCAGTGGGAGTCTGCCAGAGAGACAAGTGGTGGTTTGAGAAATGCTAACAGATGTTAACCACGGGACATGGAAAGTAATTATTCATATCAGGTTTAGAAAACATGACCTAGAAAGAAGGGTATTTGCTCAATCCATGAAAAGGGAGGTCCAAAACGTAGACATAAAGGCCATCTTCCAACATAAAACATGTTTTAATTAAGAAAATTATGATTGTACTTGATGAGCATGAGAAGTAACTGCTTTATTGCACAGTAAAAAAAAAGGTACAATTAAAACTATGAGTTACACAGAAAGTCAATCAATGGAATATGTTATCTCCAAGGAGGCTGTTGGTACCCTCACTGAAAGGCTGCAAGGTCACCTAGATGACCCTTTAAGCTCCTGGGTCAGATTTGCATTCCAGCACTTTTGCTGTCAAAAACATCCAGGAAATAATACTTTATCTCCACTGGAACAAAATAATGAAGAAATGATCATTTGGCACAACTGAGCACTGCTGCTCAGCACATCATCATCCTTACATAATATGCATTTTGAAGAAAGATAACATTCTTGAAGTCAGGTTATCTATGGACAATCAGCTGTCATAGTTCAGAGTTTGCAATGATTCTGTGCATAAAGGCACTTCCATCCCAGTTCTGCTTGCTTTCCCAAGGTCACATCCAAATAAAACCAAAATAGAAAAAGCTCCCTCATCACAGCTCTGCTTAGCATCCCTATTTCCCTGGTTTCCTAACATGGACTGCCTTCTAGAATAATCCATTCAGGAGGAAGAGGGTGGCATGTACTACAGTTCCTCCACTGCATTAGTTTACGTTGCACATACTTATTCATTTTTCTTAACTTAATGTGCATTTGGTAGTCCTGTATGGTAGTTTTCAGGAAAAGCTTATTTCAGCATCAAAACTGAATATTGTATTTCAATTTACTGAACTGATACATGAACTTTGCTGATGTTCAATTGTATTTCTGTGATTTTATTAACTCATTTATATGACACTGAATCACAGTCTCTCACCAACCTATTTCCTCTATTTCTCCACATATATAGTAATATAGCAGATATATTTGAAACAATAGAAATAACACACAAGTAGAATTTTGCACAATTATAGCCAGCAGTGCACAAAATAAGACATTGTTAATAATAAATAGTAACATTATATAAAGAAATACCATCTGAAAGTTGATTTTACACGGCATATTAAAGACTTGATGGCTCAAGAGATTGGTAATAGAATAAAAAGCCTTTTATCTCAAGGTCATCAATTCAAATACAAGTCAGACTGATAGCAACTGAAAGCCATTTGATGAGAGCGTTAATGAGCCTAGTCTCGTTTCTAAAAATTTAAGAATAGCCATAACATTCAGCCCTTTCTCTGCCTCTGACAGCAGTCAATACAGAAATCATATGGAGGCACTGCACCCATCTGGCTGGTGGAGCCGTATTCCTCTCTTATACACTGCCAGCCCCAGGCTATTGCTATTTTAGCAGTTTCCTAGCAGGTATCCATTTGTTCTGTTCCAAAATTCAAAATCCTCAGCGCTGCCAACTGCGTCTTTTATTGCTTGGAGGGCTGAAAAACAGAACTGGGCTTTCAGCTCCCCACACAACCACTTCAAGTGATACATGAGCAACACTCCGGTCATTTGCTGGAGTCATAACAATCTGATACACTAATAGATTACCTTTTTTGCTACTTTAATACTTTTTTTCTGGTTTGTATCAACGACAGCAATGTACCATAGCAAGGCAATGCACTGAGAAAGAAAAGAATCCCAGTGCAAACTGCAACAACTGTTGAGCTATCCTCTCATCAGCCAGCAAACAAAGCAAGCCACACATTGTGCAACTTCACAAGCAAGCTCAACATCTTCCAGAATAAAACTCCTGGTATGATTTCCTTTGTTCCAGTAAAATGCCTAAGTAATTTACTATTGGCTGTAGTATTAGCATGATGCAATGCACTGATAAGAAAACCACTGATGATGTTCTTTTGTCTGAATTTTTATGCTGAGCAAGTTTTATATTTTTATATATATACACACAAACACATATATACGCACACACAGTTCCACGGGCAAAGGTCAGTGTTTACATATGCAAACTAACTGCCCAGGACATCTACAATTATTTATACCTGTTGGCAGGTATAAGTGGGGACATCCAGAAGCAGCACTCAGTGCAACATGCAGTAAAAGGGTACGTTTTCACCATGATCTGAATTTGAAACCCATTGATTTCTTTCTGAACTGTGGCATATAAACAAGTTCCCCAAGTAAAAATTATTCCAAATTGTATAAACCACCAACCTCACAGCTCAAGTAACCTCCATCTGCAGTGCCCAGGCTTTGGAGGGCTGCTTTGTCTCTCAGAAGTGACTAATGGATTCATTTCAAAGGTGATTGGGTGCTTAAAGATGCCATTTACAACCAGCATGGGTTACAGTGCCTGGGTAATCAATTCCCTTAATGCAGTTTTCCCCTTAGCACAGCACAGGTGCCTAATAGCTGTTACACAGCCAGCTCTGGTGCAGGGCAGGTAGTGGAAATGCCCAAGTTCCCACTTCGTGGGCAGCCTGCCCTACCCTCAGAACTTCCCACAGAGCGCATGAACAGCTCCATCACACTACAGAGCATCTCCTCATCCACAGCTCCAGCAGAATTTGTTCATGGCACATACAACCATGAGCTTTAAAGGTTCAACATCACGGAAGCTCTCTGTATGACAAAGGCAGTATGAACACCTGGACACAGTACCCAAACCACACGTGCCCCACTGGTGTCTGGCCCACAGTGCTGATGGCCAACTTGAATTTTCCCCTGCAAGTGGTCAGGGCTGAACCTACTCCGATTTGCAAAGGAAAAAGCTGGAGACTGCCATGTTTCTGCAAAGAGGAGCCTCCCAGCCTGCCACACCAAGTGGATCTACTTACCCACGTCTGTCTAGAAGACTGTCAGGAGTACAGAAATCTGAATTTAAGTGGATTTCAGAGTGTGGAGAACTCCTGAATCCATCAGTTAAGGTCATTAGCTCATGTGACACACCTCGCTGAAGTCAATTTTCAGAGATAAGCGTGTGACAACCTGACTGGAGGAATTCTCCTGTAATGTATTATTAATTCATTTATTATTACAGTTATTATAATCTTTATGTGGGGGCACTGAAGCTCAATTTGTTCTATTGCAGCTAAAGCTTTTAATGAGCCCTTTCTTCTCCTTGGGATAGGAGCTTCATTCAGCAGCTCTGTGGCTTTTAGAGAGTAGAAAATGACAACGGTGTGTCCAATTTACAAAGGCAGCTTCACACACTGTGCCCTGAATTTTACATGCAAACAATGGGACAACCAACCTTCAAACTGCAGAGTATCTCTTAAAATGTAACGAACTCACAGATTCTAAATATAGGAAGGCTTATAAGCAAACGTATCACAACGCAATGAAATCTTAATGACAATTCCCCTAGCTGAGAAAGAGGAGGAGTGTGTTTAAATAAAGAGGCCCTGTGTAAATGCACATATTTGCGGGGCAGATGGGGGAGCATATATTAACTTAACTCTCAGCCCCAACTGAATGGCTCCGGGTTCATCCCCTGGTCACAGGGCTGATCCCAGATAGGCGCTGGCTGAGCTGGGGAAAAGGGCAGAGCCTGCAGAGCAATGGGAAAGCTGTGAACAGAGTGGAGGAGAGCAGCACACTTCCTAGACACGCACATCTCTGACGCATGGGGCCGAGCACACAGCTGGCGAGAAAGGCTGCATCACTGGGTAACCTTTTCTTCTCGGGGAGAAGGTCAGAGACAACAATCTGTGCCAGTTTACGCTCAGAACATTACGCCTACACTTCCAGTATTTCCCTTTTGAAATGGGAAGCCCAGCTCATGTGACAGCCTCATGGAAAACACAGGAGGAGCTATTTTTTTTTTTTTTATTTAGAAAAAAAAAGCACATGTTTTGGGGGGTTATGCAAGAATAATCAAGACAAATCACCCCACAAAAAAAAAAAAGAGCAGAGGAAACCTTTATTCTTTTTGCTCATGCAGACCTACCAAACAAGCAGCCTTCACAGGGTGACCTTTCCAGCTGGTTGGTCTTGAAAGAGAGAAACTTTCTAAGCTAACTTACGGACTGACACAGTGAGCTCCTGTTCAGAGCCTCTCCTAAGGGAGGAGAATCAAAATGCAATCAGATTTTATAGAGGCACACAGCACCCAAATCCCATTGCTTGATTTGTTGAGGTTTATCAAAAATCAGTACATTATTTTCCATCTGAAACTACCACTGGATGCAAACAAAAATAAATATGGCACCAATACAAGAATAAAAATCTTCCTACTCAAGAAAGTTAGAGCAGCATGCTGACAGACTTCATTTTATCAGCAACTTGTTGGTATGAATTTCAGAGACCACAACAATACACAAAATGAAATTCAGCAGTAGATGCAGTGTTCTCCACTCTGCCCTCTGCAATAGTAAAGGGCAGGGAGCAGAATAAAGGAAACAAAAATACCAACAAGAAACAAACAGAACAAACAGTATTTCCAAAGAAGTGGTAAATAATTCCTGCTGTACAGAAGTCTTAGAGCTCTCATTAATTAAAACAAATGGGAAATACTTAGTGAAACTCCACATATTGATAGCACAGACTCTCTTGTCATCAGCCACAAACAAGAAACAGAACAAGAATATATAGATTTGTAGCAAATAGGATTTAGGAAAATAGTTAGAATCCTGTTGCCAGTGTGTTTATTTCCTTTATGTACATCTCTTTACAGAACAGGTCCAAGGGCATTGGAATTCCCATAAGAGGCAACTCTAGTGAAGTCCAACTCACAAAACACCTCTGAGGCTCCCAGACCTCCTTCCCCCAATAAACACCTCTTGGCCACACATCACCAAGGCTCTGCTCCTTCCCTGCTTCTTCAGCACACCATGAGGCAGCTGGAAGGAGGGCAAGGTGCAGGGAGCAATGCATTGCACTCACTGCCCCAATGACCACCACCACTGGAGAGTAGGAAGGAAGATTTGCTTGGAATTAATCCGGATGATTACACCACTTTCTCCCAACAGGTTGAAGAACCAAATGGATTTGAGGGGCTTTTTCACATACAAAACCACAAGTTCCTTATCCATGAGAACCTACTACAGGATAAAGCCCAGCTTAGGGCTTGGCCTTATATAATATTTTATATAGAGATATATACAATCACATGGAATTATTCCACAGCACGTACAATTACACAAACACATTTACACTACTACAGTAAGCATGTTAAAGAGAGAAAGTTTCCAATGAGGATATAGTACTTATAAAGACTTCAACTGTTACCATTCAGAAATAAAGAAGGATGGATTCTCAGCAGTCACTGCGGCTGCTCCTTCATCAGCGCTTGGTCAGTTTGCAGTTCACACCTGATTCACTCTCTCCACCTTACAGCATCTACAGGGAAAGACAAGTGTGTGAGTTGTCATACACCGCGTTCACCTAAAAACAGCATCTTTATCAGTGCCACTACTTGGTTTTCATTCTCCCCCCCCCATCACTGAATTTGAACTCATCCCCTTCGCCCTCCACTAAGCTGGAATAGGATGGGGCTTTCCACATTTGAATGATAAATGCAGTATACCAAATAGAACAGGAAAATGGGCTGAAGGCAGAAGATCTGACTCTGATTCTCAATCTGCTTTTTGACCTTGGAACGAGGCATGTCTCTGTTGCTCTGTTTTCCCTCTTTCTTTGCCTTTCTTGCGCCCTTAGATTACTACCTTCCTAAAGCCTGCTAAGTGTTTGTATGGTACCAACCAGATAAGACTCAGTGTTCACAGGAACCACCAGATAACACAAAAGCAGAAACAATAAACCTTATCAATCATTACTCTCCTACAGTCCACCAATGAGATACAAGATTTCAAAGTAATTTCCAAAAGTTACTTTCATTTAAAATAGAAATTCTCATGAAAGAAGAGCGTATTCAAGATGCACTGTTTTTTGCGTTCCCCCTCCCAACCCAATAACATTCCTCTCTTCTTCAACCAAGATGATAAAGAGTTGCATTTCAGTATCCCTCCTGGTAGACACAGCTACAATATCCCTCTGCTTTTCAGCTGGCATCTCCCTGCAGAGCTGTTGCAGGGTCCTGCTCAGCATCCTACTGTGACGATGCTCTCTACACGCTGGTAGCAGCAATGAGAATGAGGAGACCCAAGTCTCATTTCACCACGTGCAGACAGACTTCCTCCCCCCATGGACAGACCCACCCCTTTCCCCAAGCACACACGCACCTCCTTTCCCGACAGCCTTCCCAACTCAAATTTTAACACCTTGCTATTTTGGTGTAAGTAGCCAGAATTGGCATACAGGGATGTACATGCCTATGCTTAATGCCACACACATCTCTCATCTTCCAGGTAGGTTCTGTGGTTATGGGCACATACAGAGCATTTATATGAACCTCCCTGTCAAAACAACTGATTTCATCAAACCACAAATGTATACTAGCATATACATTTCAGAGTTCAACCCATCTGTCAATAAACTATGCTTTCTGACATGAGTAGAAAACATTCCTTAAGCTTTTCAGTGATTTAGGAACTGGACTTCTACTTCCAGCTGATCCTTAATCCCCCTAGACGCCTACTGAGGCTTTAGTTCAGAAATGTTTACTCTCCTGCTGGCAGCCTACAGCCTTTTAGAGAGTCTTTACCTTTCCAAAGTAATGCATCTGTAATTTGTAATGCCAAATGCAAATTGCCTGATGTACAGCTTGTGCCAGCTGGGTACAGCCCAGCCAAGCCTGGTCCAAGCAGTGCAAGACATGCCTCAGCTAGAGGAGAAACCAACTCAAGCCCAGACCCATGCCACTCACCAGAGCTTAAAAAGCAGAGTAGAAAATGATGCAAGCAGAGCAAAACAAAGGCTATATCCAGGATATCACCTTATCTACATTTAGAGAGTTCAAGACCAGAGATGCTGTCATTATACCAGGCCCAGACTTCCTGCCATTCTCCTAGGCTACCTCTGCATTAAGCCAATTTACCTGTAATTGATTAAAACATCTTCTCCAAATAAAAAACCCACTTTTTATTTAGAGACATGAAAAAGAAGGAACTCAATGCTATTTTAATCAGAGATTCTGAGGAGGGAATTACAATTTCTGCTCTCCTTCCCTTATTTTTAATCTAACCGAAAAATCACAGCAGAGAGTAGTGGCTCAAATGCTTTCTACCCAAGTTCATTTTAATCGGCCATCTCCTGTCGTCAGCAGCTGTTTGTCTGCTGCTCCCACTTACACTGTGCATCTTGGACTTATCGATCGAGCAAGCTTTAAATTACAGCTATCCACAGGGAAAAAAAAAAAAGCAGAAGGAACCATAACAGGAAAGAGCAGATCCGATAAAGGATTTCTGAAGGGCTACTTGGTTGTGCTCAGAGAAAATCTTAATAGAATTTCCTGGAGAGAAGGTCTGTGGGACTGAAGTTATCAGTGGGCTGCATGAACAGAGGATGTGTAAATAGAGCTCACAGGCTGAGTGGAAGGATTTATACCGAAAATGGTTCCAGTGGAAAGCGTAGGAAAGCTTGGCAAAATACATGAAAAAATAAAATACAGTATTGGGAACCTAACCTGTATCACTGGGTGCTTTTCCCTGGGTTTATAAGAGCCAGTAACTTTCAGCTGTTCTTGTTTCAGTTATAATATAAACCAACAGTGAGAATTCAGCACTCCCCAAAACCACAAAATAACGTTAGCATTGGAAAGGCAGAGTAGGAACCAGGCTTTCAGTGCTCAGGTGCAGCTCCAGCAGCTTTAGCACATGGACTGCCTGCATCAGAAAGCAACCAAAGGGACAAAGCTGACCCTACGGCTCCACAGTCCTCCCCCACACCACAGCCTACATCCCACACAGTGACACTGCAGCAGGTGATCCCAAATCCTTTCAAAGCGCATCACTGGGTGAAGGGAAACTATCATTTTGCCCAAATATCTTCTGTAACATGAAGGAAAGAGCCTTCCTTGGCAGGAAGGATCCATTGCCCCCAGCAGAAAAGCTCCATCATCCTCCCATGGGTCACATACACAACAGACGCAGGCGGCTCGGCAGCAAATTTGCAGCTGCAAAAGTCTTAACAAGACCACATTTAGCATGACAGTGGAAAAGAAAGCATTGCCGAAACAAAGCGTGTCTTAATGAAAACAAACGTCTCACAGTCTGTGCTGAGAATGTAACCTGCTGTGTGGCTTTTCATGCCTTGTGTACAGAGGAAAAATACAGCCTTATAAAGTGGGATTTATGGCAATTGTCCTGAAGACCTCATGGCCTGAATCACAGTGGTTAGGTGCCCCGGTCTTGTAAACCTGTTGTGATTTTTAAAGATGAAATAGAAAATTGGGATATTGTTCCCTCCGTGTGCCTGCATGTCCATCTGCATTCGCAGCGCTGCTCCTGCCTCCTGCTTCCCAGTGGCAATTACTGTTATCGTTCCACAAGCACAGCCACTTCGGTCTCTCGATGCCCAGAAGGCTGGAGGGAGCTGACAGATCGAAACCAGGAGCAGTGAGGGCTTCACACCACAGATGGCACCGGCGGCTCCTCGGGCTCCTGCACCCAGGGCCAGGACATGGGATGTCTGCTGCAATGTGACCTTCCTGCTCAGCCAACCACTTCTCCCTATGAGGGGGAGCACAGGGCAGGACACAGCCCCAGTGCTGCTTTAGCTGCTTTCCTGAAGCACAGCCCTGCTGTGGCTCCCTGGCTCAGCCCATCAATACAAGTGGCAAGGAGGAATACGCTTCACTTCAGCATATTAATAGCAAAAGGTGCTCAGTGGAGGATTTCTTTTCTCCCCAAGCAATGTAAAGATGCATTTACCTGCTTGGAAAACAGCAGAGTATTAAGTGACCAAATGTAGCTGCTGGAAAAGATTGCTGTCCTTAGAGTGGGGGGTTGGATGCCACACAGGAAGGGCAGATGTGCTAAGGGGAGTTCTGCAGTGACAGCATCAAACTAATGCCAAGTACACACATTTAATTAATTTTTTTCCCCAAGGAGGGAAAAAAAATAAAGGCAAGAAGGAAGGAGCTCGTAATCATTAAAGAAGCAAACATTTTCAGATACAGTCCTACCCGTGCACAATATGAATACAATCCAAAAAAGCTATTGAGAAAAGCCCGTACAACAGTCAGTTTTCTTACTCCTTAAATAATTTCACTTTAAGCAGCAGTAGCACAGAACAAATTTCGCAGAAATAAAACTTAGATGTCCAATTTAGTTTTCAATTTGCCCACTCAAAAAACGTGACTAGAGAAAGTGAGCTTGGGGTCAATTTCTGCTTTAGAACACGGCGCTCCCTATCACTGCAAACACAGTATGGCAAATTTCTCAAATATCTATTTATTTGTTACTGGAAGGGTTGCTATAATATGGCAGAGAACCTTGAAGTACCGATCACAGCTGTCTAAAACCATCACACTGTGTTAGCCAAACAATTTATGTGATTTACCATACCAATAAAAGAAGGCAAGCATGAGTAAGTTTTCATAAATCAAGCTTATTGGGCCGGATTCTGACCCACGATTATTCAGGCATACAAAACACTGCAGCTCATTACTGGTACACAACTCACTGATCTTAGCATAGCGACGTATGGTGTTAGAAGCTGCTAAGACAGGTACCAGAAGAAAAATCAACCTGCCTATAACACACATACAGGGGCCGATGCATACACACACATCTTTTTACTGGCGTGTTGCTAGCGAGGCATATCACAGACATTTTCCTTAAAGGAAGTGTCAAGGTCTGTGCAAAGGCACTGGGCTCTCGTGTAGAGCATGGCCCCAGGACCTCACTAGGAAGGCATTCAGTGGTTCCACCCAGCATCATGACACACGTATGTATTGATTTCAGATTTACGGTGGACACCAGCGTTATTGCCCCTTGAGGAAAATTGTGCCTGCCAGGGCACACCTCTGTCAATATTTTCCTCCTTGATCACTAAATCCTGATAGTCAATAAAAGTCAGCGAGCACAACCGGCGCTATCACAGCAGCCTGTGCATACCTTGGGGTAAAACTTGGCACGCTTAGTGTCTGCCCATTAGTTAGAACGATTTTGCAATTAAAATCCCCAAGGCATAGAGCACACTTAAACTTGATTTTAATAACCTAATGCACAACGCATCTCTGTGCTGCAACCTCTCCCCAGGCTCTTTAACATGGCATACACAAAACTAAACGGCACCCGAGCTGGAAAAAGGATTTCTCCTGAACTGGAAATGCAACCTCAGAAGTAGCTCAAAAATATACAGTTTTTATACAACCCATGCATTACTATCGCAACATTAGGGCTTCAGGAAACAACACAGCCAGAAAACTGAGTTCTGTGCTTTCCAGATTAAAAAAGCAGATTTCAGATGTTCACACATGCCAAAACACCCAGTCAGTCATCCTCAGAAATGCTGAAGCAAGACTTCAGCTGGGATTGATCTGTGTAAATAAAAATGCTTCAGCAAGGCTATATCACCTGACAAACGATTTCCCTAATTAAAAGTTGTAAGCAGACCATAAACAGATTTAACTGAGGATGCTTTTCACCACTCCAGAACATAGAAGTCAATCATAGGACAACTGCCATGACACACAAAGTGAGAAAGGATCAGAAAGGTTTAACCCGTGAGGCTAACTGCAAGCAATCATACACACTAATAAGTACCTTAGCTAGCATTTAAAATAAATAAAGCTATGAAATAAGCAGACTGGAAAGATCCCCAAATCAAGCTAGTGAATGATGTACAAAATATTTTTTTTTTCCCCTCAGACTTCTAAAATTACTGACTTCCAACCAGAAGAAGTTAAAAATCAGAGGACGGAAGTTGTTCACTATTACTGATTTGTTCATGTCTGACCTTGATTTGGTCATCAGCTCTCTGCTTGCCCATAAGATGGTCAGGCCATGGAAACAGAGTGATATTTGTTCACGCAACAATCTTGAATCCTTATGTAGCTCTTCTCCTCAGCAAATCTGCAAGCACTCTGCAAAGAAGGACGGCTTTGTTATCCCTGATTCAGACAAGGAAATTGCAGCAGGAGGATAATTGCGGAGCCAGAAATAACACGTCCAAGTCCCAGGCTAATGGCCTAACTGATAAGTAACAGCACAGGGCATTTTATTAACGCAGAAGACAACTGAGGTCAAGATGAGCCATTCCAGTATTGCTACTTTTGAACTGCTGAAAGTGCAAAGAGAAAAGTGCAACTGCAAACTACATCAGTCAGTCCAATTAGTTCTTTACATTGGCTCTCGAGGATGAAAGCATGCCATTAACTCCTTCTATCCACAAATGTGTACAAAGACAGCACACCAGTGATCCTCTATATCCTGAGAAGTTATTAAGCACGTGTTTAAGATATCATGCTACAACAAATGCTTAGAGCCCAGTACACTTTCAAGAGGATTTTGTCTACAGGAAAAACAAACAAACACATCTACTGGGAAAAGCACTTGTAGAGAAAAGCAACAGCAGATATAGATGCTTTAAACCAGCTTAGGATCACCCACAAAAGACAGAGGTCACAATCTGTTAATAAAGAAGGAATTGCTTACCCCCTTTCCAAGGCTCAGGGCTCACTAAATAATCCAAAGGAGGTGATCTCTAACTAGAGACCCTTCCCTTACAGTGACCAGCCCTTAAATGAGGTTAGGGAGGGGTAGAGCCAGGGCCCTCCCCATAGTGCCACACAGGTGAATTGCTTCCACCTGTGCTCCCAGTGATGGCTACCCTTCACCAGGTGCTGAATCACTGCTTCAGGCCATGACTTAACAGTTCCCATACATCACTTTGTGGGTTAAAAACTGTAACAGCTAAGAAATAAGCTTGGAAAACAAAGTTTTCTTTGGAATAGGGGAAACTGGTGTCAATGCATTGAGCTCTGCTGTATAACAGGCAGTGGATTGGCTGAGAGCTGGTGCTTGTGGGTCAGAAACAGCTGATGAAGATGCTGCTGCAGGGGGTGTCTGCTGCCAACCTGATCAAGAACTGGAGATGGAGGTGGATAAAGCCTTGTTCAGCCTTTACAATCAAACCTCGCAGTCATCATAGCGGCCTTCAGACACACTGATATCTGCTAAAAAGGCAACTGGAGGTGCACAAGCAACCTACATTTCATAAATAAATCAAAGAAAATGTTGATGCTGGACTTCAGAGGAGCAGAATTTGGCTTGCTCAGGGAACTAGCAGGTGCAATGCTATGGCCAGCTGCCCTGAGGAGCAAAAGGGCTTTAGGAAGCTCCTTGATCTTCATGGAAAACCTCCTCAAAGCCCAAGAACGATTCACTCTGATGCACAGGAAGTGGAGCAGACGTGGCAGAAGGCTGACTTGGCTGAACGTGAACCTCTGACTGAGCTCAAACACAAAAAGAAAGTGAACAGAAGGTGGAAGTGGGGATAGCCTGCCCAGGAGGACTACAGAAATCTTGCCCAGACCTGCAGGGGTGAAATTAGGAAAGCCAAAGCCCAGGCAGAGTTGGAACTGGCAAGGAATGGGATGCACAAGACAGGTTCACTCATAGGTACACCTGCAGCAAAATAAAGGCCAAAGAAAACATCAGCTCCTTCTGAAGAGAGCAAGAGAACTACTGATAAAGGGTGAAGAAAGGATAAGGCATTCAGTGACTGTTTACAGCATTTTTCACTGAGAAGTCCTGCTCTTAAGCCATCCATGTCTAGTTTAATAACTTCTTTGTCCAGAAGAATAAAGTGCTATCTACTGCAGAGGAATATATTGTTCAGGAGCACTTAAGGTGGGCATCCATAAGTCTTTGAATTTGCAAAAAATTCAGCAGAGAGGGCCTGAATGTGGAGGAGCTGCAGCATGTGATGCATGAGGTTGAGAAATGTGCTTGTTTAGCACCAAAAAAAAAAAAAAAGGCTAATTAGCATTTTCAGATGGACAAAGCTCTGAGCAATATGACCTAACTTAAAGTTGGTCCATACCTTCTGCACAAGGTTAGAGCAGATGATCTCCAAAAGTCCCTTCCAACATTAATTATTCTACTATATTAATGGTTTCTCTGTCACTTGTATATATTATGGGACATGAACTTGTAAAGCAGCGCTTGGAAATAATTATTCCGAGTCCATGCAATGCTTTCAAATGCAATAAAACATTCCATATATATTTGAGAAGCATCCTACTGCTGGTAAAGAATATCATGGCCTAAGAGCCAGTCAGCCAGAGCCAATTAAAGCTCCATCAGCCTCCCATGACACCCAATGCCTAATTGAACCCGTACCCTCTGCGCGAGATGGAGGTTTTGCTTTCTTCACAGAAGCCCGAAATGGGGATTTCACTGCTGTGCCTCTGCAAATCAAGATCATTATCAAAACATAACGATCAAAACAGGAGATGCCTGCATTGATTAAAATAATGGTATTCCTCCTCGAAGAAGAAAAGACGTCTTCCCTTGCAAAAAGACAATCTCAGACGTTTAGTTACAAATACCCATTTTAACCCTCCTGGCAAATGCGGAATGTGAGCAGGAGCAAAGGATGCACATGCATATTTTGAATTAAACTTCAAAAGCAAGTGGTTCATTAGCAGAACGTGATAAAAAGTAAGGCATGCTTGATTGAACAGCCACGGTTTTGTAAAACCTGAGTTTGATTTTAAAAAAGAAGAGAAAAATTGAAGTGTATTTGGACTGAAATATATAAACTTACAATAAAAACAAATCAAATGGTATTTATAGATACTGAACAATGCACTCATTATTATTCATGCTCATTACTGTTCATTTTGCTACTGTCACAAAAAATATGGCGAATGACTGACAGCTTTTAAAATATATTGATGTCTGAAGAAGGAAAATAGCTGAAAGATCTGGAGCTTTGAATTCTGAAATCTTTATGCATTGCCAATATTACACTAATTTGATCTGACCTTAATTCCTTTTTTTTTTTTTTTTTAATTTAAATCTCCTCAATCTTTTGAGTTAATTTGAGTAATCTTTTCTTTTCTTTCCTTTTTTTTTTTTTTTCTTCCCTGGGAGAATTCATGATGTACTTCTACTTGGTTTCAGTAAGCTGTGAAAAATCACTGCACATCAGAAAAAGTTCAAGCAACATTTTTCCCTAATTAGTCCATAAAAATGCTAATTTTTCTAATGAACCAGATTGAAATATCACAGGAATAGGTAATAGTGCAAATACAGAGTTTGCTTATGGGGTAGGCTTTCCGTTTTGCTAATCACTACAGCACTGAGCAACTTACAAAGCCAATACTGTAATGAGGTTAGAGAGGCAAAATATGCTCAGTCAACTTTTGTGCAAAATAATGTTAGTTACTTGCATATGCATCTACTCACAATAACCATGCATTCATTTACAAATGTAAAAAAAAAAACAGAGCCCCAGTATTTATAGCCTGAATTCTCAGCTGCATTGAATCCTTCCATCCCCATTAGAAGCAGAGCTCCTCTGCCTGTTTACTCAAGCTGAGGATGTGACCATAAATCTTTATTCTGCCCAATTTCACTGTTAATACAGACCATTTCTGAAAGCGATAAAATAATACTTTCTTTTTTTCATGGGCCAGTAGCTAATAATGTCTCCAGTCTGAATTGTACGAGCAAGAGACTGAAATCACTGTCTGTCTGCCCCACAGCATCTTCCTCTATTTTTTTCCTGCATTTACACTCTTACTCCTGCCTTCTGTGCTGGCACACACTGAGGCACTTGTATCCAAGCCACAGATCGAGGAAGGAGCGGTCTTTTTTCAAGTCAAAATCCAGTAGAATCAATGAGCTCTTAGAGGAAATCTCCTAAGGCTTGACCTTCAGGGTGGCCTTTTACTCTCTAAAGCCCGTGTAAAACCAAGATTCTACCAGTCAACCCTTGGTAAAAGATTTAAAGAATAGGACTGTTACCTATTGGTGGCATCAGAAATCTAAGCAGGAATTAAGCAGCTTGAAAAAGCCTTTAAATTCAACTTATCACTCTCCCAGAGCTCTCCATATATTCTTTATGACCCTGTGTTCCCTCACCCCTTTGATCATTCTATATTGAAGTAGTCTCTTGTTTAATACGTAGCTAAGATGACTGCATGATAACATCAAAACAGAAAGGAACATAAAGAACATGAAAGAATACGAAGTCAATAGCTTTGCCAATCACAATGCATAAACAGCAGAGTTAAAAGCCGTGGTGTTACAGTGCTGTCTTTATGCTCTCACAAAGCTGCATGCAGTGCTAAGACCAACTACAGATTGAAACCAATGATTAAAACTACATTGGGTTTGCTTTCTTCTTGCTTTAATTGCTCACTGTGCTCAAGGGGAGATCTATGAATTCAGCACCTATTTTTGCCCGCTGTATCAGCTGATATAACTGCTGGAAATAAGGGTTTCCAAGCATGTGTTTCCTCAGAATTCCACAAAACCTTCACCCTTGTACCTCCATCCTCATCACAGAGCCCAAGCCATCTTCCAGCCTGCTCCAAAGGGATTTTTGACAAGCTGCAAACAGGGACAAGAGATGTTTGTTCAAATCTCTCTCAAGCTCTTTTAAAAACTAATTCCAACTCAATAACAACAAGAAAGTCTTGTAACAAGATTTTGTCTTCTTGATACCCAACATCTTCCTGCTGCAGTGTTTACATAAAACTGCGCGGTACATGTCGGAAACCAGACAGACTGAAAAGTTGATGCCTACTGTCTAGAACTCATCTCACACTTGATTCTCATGCCATATTTCTTGGCTGCCTACACTCATGCTAATCTGCTAAAAATCATTTTACCCACTTGGAAGGCGACATCTCACTTGCACTCAGTTCTATTATTCATCAGACTACTGGGATGGCAGCTCCTTGACTGACTGCTAATTATACTTTCCCACTGAATGTCAGTGGCAGTTGCATTTTCAGCAGCCATTTATTATTCTTCCCAAGGAGTCATGAGGTGGAAGCTGAGACCTATTGAAGTCAGTGACAAAAGCCCCATTGACTTCAATTGTGTCAGGAATTCATCCTTTAATGGAGAGAGCTGTTTAAGCGCTGTTTAGTAATATGATGTCAACACTCTGAGATAAGAACTGACACCAGAACAACCTGCATATTACCAGCAGTGCCAGGATGGGACACAGCACTCAAGCCCTGCACACCATCAAATCCCCATCTCAAGGCAGCGCAACATTCGGATTTCCGGCACCTACAGACAGAGAAAAGCCTCTTGTCAGGTCAAGCTGAGTGCATGCAATGTGCTGAGAGCAGCTGCGCTTTGATGCTGTGATGGAGACATTCATTTGGTAGGCTGGAACCATACCTTATCCTGTAGATGGGCAACAGATTCAGCACAGCTGTTTGCATTTTGTGATAGCCTGCACAGAGCAAAGCCCATCCTCAAGGTAAGCGTATCAGCAGGCTGCAGGAACACAGCCAGGTCCAGGGGGAGGGAACAACAGAAGCCTATCATCTATCTCCTTCCCACCTGCATCAGCCCAAGCAGGTACAGGAAGGACAGCCATCTCCTGAGGGCAGCAGCAAGGACAAGCTGAGCTGGAAGGCAGCATTTAGCAGATGGCTGAGACCAGCAGTGGTTTTAGCAGCCATCCTGTCCAAACCAAGCTGGAGAATGTTCTGCATCGCTCCATCTTTCTCATGCAGCTAAATGATGTTGGCAGTGGGATGGAAGCCTACCATTTGCATGCAAATCATATTTCAAGAACCTGACTTTAAAAAGGAAGGCTTGGATACATTTTAAATCCTGCTCAAGCCAAATTCTCAGCCAGACTTCACTAATCCACATTTCTGGATGCTTCTGCATCAAGCAGGTGCAGCTTGCCAGTCGTTTGTTTCAGGAAGGCTCCTGTTCCTTCTGCTCTCTTGTGCCACAGCATGCTCACCCAAAGAAATCCACTGCCCTCACTCTGGTTGTGTTTCCAGAGCATCTAAACTACAAGCACCTCAAAAAAACATCTGAGTTTGCTTTTCTGATAGCCATTTTAGTTCTGGTAGTCAAGGACAATGCTTTGTGCCCACCTCCCCCCAAAAAATAATTTTTAAAAAAGGTTAAATTAACAGTATTTCTTGTATTTGGAAGGACACACTAAGAAATACACAATACTTGCTATGCAATATGTGCTATGATAAAGTGGTATAAGCAAAGACAGAATGTAAAAAACCACTTTCGAATCAAAAGCAGAATCCAGGTGAGTAAGATTCGAGATTACAAATAAATAAAAATCTACTGCACGCTGCACAGGTTGCTTGCAAAATTAGACAATTAATTCTGTGTAAACTAACCTATCAGGAAACCACACTGCGGGGATCCTGATAGCTGGTCTTGCAGTATGCTACATTAAGAAAGGGTGCTTTAATGAGATCCCTGGAGAGTCTCCATGGAGTTGGATCTTTCTCCTGGAAAGACCATTTTTATCCCATTTAGCTGCCAATATCTTGCACCCCTGGTACACATTTGAAAAAAAAAGCTGTTAACACAATTATCAGTACCTATCGCACTTCTTAGGATGAAAAAAAATAAACAACTGGAAACCATTTTCAATATGTTAGATTCATCAGAAATAACATCTGCATATAAAAATCCACCACACTTACAACCCCTTGCAGCCAGAATGGCAGCAGCACAAAGACAGCTTTTATATAGGAGGGTGTAAAAATGCATTTTTTAAAAAATAATCAGGTCATGATTACACCAGTTTGCAAACTACCTTTTATTAACATTTCAGTTTTATATAAGTAAATGTATTTTGTAGAGCTTGGACTGGACATTGCTAATGTAATAGAATTATGATACCGATATTGATTTGCAGTAGTTTCATACTTCAAGTTAAAGAGTTAGTGGCAATACAGATCCAGCAATAAATGAATGCAAACCAATATGCTATATCTGCTGTGTTATTGTGGTGCTGCCATCTAACCTGGGCCAGCTTACGTGACACCATCTGCCATTAAGGTCCCCGGCTGAGACAAACCACAAGCACTGGGTTTGGATGGAGGGAACAAACCTAGAGGAGCTCACCTATGGAAAGCCACAGCTGCAGTCAGCTCCCCAAATGGCAGCTGACTTGTGCACGTTTCAGACATCCCTAATTGATTTCACAAAACTAGGAAACTGAAAAAGAGCTCAAATACGATCTTTCAGTCCTAATATTTACATTGGCAAACATTTGTTTATCCGTCAGCTTTGTAATCTCGAGGCTTCTGGAGAGCCTAGGACAGTCTCTTAAGTAGCTTTCTCCAGTTTTGATTAGCTGACTCCATCGCCAGCCCTATAAATATTCTTAACATTTGCACCCAGTGGACCAAGTATTTTGTTGAGCAGACTAATTGGTTCACAACCCCTGCTAAGTATCAGCCATATCATCCCTAACTGCCATAGGCAACTATCATCATTAGCCAAGTGACAATCTCCCAGAGAATTTTGGCTCTTTAATCTCAGTTTTCCCCGAGGACATCAGACTTATTACGGGTTAAACCTATCAGAGTTCGTTCTTCCCTATGCTGTATCTCAGCAAAGAAGGATAAACCTTGCAAACACGGCAATAAAAAGGAAGGAAATGTCTGCATATCCCTAAAGGGGCTGCAGTGATCTATAGACCTTGGGGCTAAGGCAGCAAAGACACAGGGACAGACTTTGACTGCATACAAATCAGCTCAGGTCTGCCACCAATTTCCAGGAGGCCATCCAGAGAAGCATGATTTAACTGATCCCACTCATAAAGTTGGTCCTTGATCCTTTACTGACATGGTGTTAATGCCAAAATAGCTTTCAGGATTGTCCCAGAAGCTGCAGGAATGCTCCACACCCAGCAACACCTGCCCTGAGCTCTAGCACTGGAAAGTCCCTCCATGCCACACAAACCTTAAGCCAGAGCCTTGACTTACACACATTGCAACCCAATGAATAGAGCTGCTGGTGCTCCCACATTGGGAATGTGCATGGTGACTACCTATGGTGGGGAGGGAGCAGGGAAGGAGTGCAGTTGGACAAGCAAAACTCACTCCGTGCTACTCAGCATCTCTCATGGTTGGCACCTAGTCGTTATTTTTGGTAGTCATAGGTTATGTTAAGAAAAGAGGAAACATTGACATTAAGAAGAGTCAAAATTTAAAACAAAGAAGGTAGTTACTGGATGAGAAAAACTGGAGAGAGAAAAGCAGAGAAGAAACACAGGTCAGAAGCTGGAAGAAAAGCTGAAAAGGAAAATAAAGGTGGGAAGAATGAAAGAAACTCAGAGAAGACAGATAATATACTCAGAGAGCAAGTACCCGCTCAAAGGGTACCAGCTTCAAGCAATGCACATCTGCCCCCAAACCTTCACTGTGATTCCTAAACCTGGAGACCTAGGCAAGGAATGAGGGTTTCTTTCAATTAAAAACAAAAAAGTTCCCAGGAAAAACTTTAAACTGCCGGAAAGACTTGGAGTGTTAAGGAGTATTAAGATCTCTCGCTTCAAAAGACAGACACATCACAGACATCAATAGCTCACAGGATGCTATTCAGAACCGTAGATGCTCCCTCTATTATTTTTCCTGAAATAGGGCAAAAAACACAGTTACAAAGCATTCTTCCCTTCACTGCACCTCTCCCCTTTCTAAAGGAGAAAAGCAATCATCTTGCTGCAAAGTCCTCTGGCAGTCTTCAGCAGCGAGCATCCTCTGGATTGCCTGCTTTCAGACCAAATTATTTGTCATCTTCAAAGTATCATTAGCTCACTGATGGTGCAGATTCACCTGACCACTTAAGACCAGTATGGGAAATGAGATTTTTAATCACTGATCCCAATCCCAGACTAGCTGAAGGCAGCGAGATGCTCGCCTACATGCTGACAACATGATTTGTAATGCACAACAGTGACTGTTGCTTTCCTTGGTTAATCAATGACAGATTCTCTTCAGCTCTTCCACTGTCATCTTCCAATCTTTGTTTTTCACTTCTTATTAGAAGGGGGAGGAACAGACAGGCTTTGGCACAAACTGTACATCTCACAAAATAGTGAGAAGCCAGGAAACCAGTTCATGGTCAAGGATCTCAGAGGGCACATACAAAGAAAAGCAGAGCAGATACCTTGTGTGTCTTTGGGTTGATGAAAACACCTCTGATAAGCTGGCCTTAACGATGCTTACAGAGGCAGTGTTTTATTTTCATCAAGTATTAGTGCACGTACCTTGACCCACCTAACACGCTTGTGTGTTTTCTTCACAAGCACTCTGCCTCCTTCCTTCTCTCCCTATACAATAAACATTGGAACAATCCCCAGATTTGCTTTCTTGAAACAGCAACTTTCCTCTATAGCTTCCATGGGCTGCTGCAGGGATGCACTGGTAAGCTGCAGATCCTTTGCCAATTCTAGCCCAGACTCATACCATACTTTTTTGATGAGTTTGTTGTCTCATATAATGTCCATGTTGCTCCGTCTTCTGTTTCATGATATTTTTACCCTCTTTTTCTCTACATCTCTCGATCAAAACAAATATTTCAGTATTCCTTCCATTTCCACCTTATCTGCAACACCAATTAAGAAAAAAAAAAATAACAAAAGTGGTCAAAGCAGCAAATGTGTCAGAGAAAATAGTTGTTAATAGAAAGAAATGAAGGCAGCTCACTCGTGGACACTGCTGCTTGTGTCCAACTCTGTAACAAAACCATTAACTACAGTGTTAACCAGAGCTACACCACAGTGATACCCCCCACCACAGAAAGCCATCAGCAAGCATTATACTTCTTTTTTTTTTGACTCTTTGAGCCATGCTGAGAAATCTCTGCAATTTGTAGCTTTGGAAAGCCTCCACGTTCACATTCTAATTTGAAATGATATCTCCCCTGTCAAAACATGCCTGGGGGCAAGTCACTTATGAAAAAAGGCAAAAAAAAAAAAGGCAAAAAAAAAGATAGCAGTCTGAATCTTCTCATCTGCTCTGAGTCATAACATCTGCCACTACAAGTTCCTGCAGCCAAATACATGGAAAATGCAATCTGCAGGGAGGAACCCCCAAATAAAAGTGATGCCCCAAAACAGAGGAAAACTGAATCACCTCCCCGTAACTGCAGAGAGACATGGACATGAAATATTAGAATCAGAAATCATTAGTAGATGAGCTTTCTGGCATTTCCCATATGCCAGCACATGACAACGATACGAACTAGTAGCTGTATATTCATACCTACGTTCATGCAAACACATTGTAGATGGGTAATTTCAAATGTCATAATTCATGTCTCTAGAATGAAACTATAGCCTGGTACCCTCCATATTGAGCTACTTTTTTTTTGTTTGTTTTCCTTCCTCATCAGATGCTGCCAGTACTCCAACTACTTTCCAGGAAGATGAATAATATCATGTTCAAAAGCCCAAGGCTAAAGTTATTGCCTGTTACACAAAACAGTTTGTAAAAACACATATGTTGAAGACCTACTGCCTCCCAAACTCATTTATTTTTCCAAGAACTGCCATGCCTGTTAAAGAATTCCACGCAAAACCACACCTAAGTGGCAATCAATTTAAATCACTGGGTCCATATATCTCCATTGTGTCTATATACGTTACATCACCTCTATACTGTATCCACTCAGAGGGCACTATCTGAATGAATGAATACTTCCAAGGAAACTGTGAGGAACCTTGCAGAAGGCAAGAATCATCAATGCAGGGAGACAATTACTGCTCCTATATTTAGAAATGGCCTGTGACCTAAACATGACTTTCCCAAAACAATAATAGATTTGTTTCAGTTTATTTCACTGAAGTTTAAATCACCAAATAGACCCCAGACTATGGGAGCCTGAAAAAGAATTGCATTTCTATTGAATTATTTTATTTAAAAAAAAAAAAAATAGAAAAAGAGAAAAACCTTCAATATAAAGCATCTCCTCAACAGGCCAAGGTGGTGATTGTACAACTGAGATAGGAAGTTGTGTACAGAATACATTAGGAAGGACTGCTAATATATTCTTATCTTTGACACTAAGTATAACTGTACTCAGAGGACAACCAAGACATTATAGAAAAGACCAAACGGGTCAAAAATAAAGAAAATATTAAAGGGTTCTTTAAGAAGGAATGAAAGGAATTGGCAGTATTTCACATACAGAGGAAGTATTTCAAGGAATGGATACGACAGGCATATACAGGTATACACGACAACAAGTGAAACAAGGTCAAACAGTCACTTTAATTAACACATTGGAATTCAGAGACAGCAAATTTAAAGTGGGAAAGAAAATCATAATAAGTAATTGACTGTGAACTCTCTGACAAAATATTACTGATAGAAAGGGCATCGTGGTTAGGAAAGTGATTACATGTTAAAAGTGTTAATAATACTTTCACAAGGCAGGATGAGAATTTAAGGGCTATTGATCTCATGTTTTGGGATGGAAGCCAAACACTAAGTGCTTGGTAAGAAGAAAACAGTTTTTTCAGGGTTGTGCTGTTCCTTAATTGTTATAATGAGAGTTTATAGGAGGGGGGTAGGAAAGCTCTTTTTTCGGTTGGTTGGTTTCTGTGGGTTTTTTCCTCCCCTATCTTCTTCAAGATGTTGAGTCATCTAGTATTAGTTACTCACAAAGATAGGTTTCTAAGTTAATTGGATCTTTAATCGGATTGAATAGGGTAATTCCTACCTCTCTGTTCCTAATGGATGTCACAAAGTCATGAGTTAAACACCGAAGTGCTGCTCTGATTTGAGAGCAGCTTCTAGGGAATCCTTAGGCAAAGACAATTATTCAGATGTCCATTTGAGAAAGAAAACAGTTGTCAAGGTCAATAGATTTCCAACAGTATTTTGGAATAATTACTGCCCAGTTAGTCGATTATTACAGGTAGCAAGAACATTCTTGCATGATATTTTTCTCCAAAGAAAACAGTTTCTTACATTTTAATCATCCTGCTCGTTTCAAGGAGGACATTACCATAATAAGACCAGGTTTTAGCAAAGTCCAGAAAATGCCCACGTTCTGGCCCAGAAGTAAAAAAAAGACACTGTTCAATATTGCTGGCTATGGGAAATGTTGATGGACACAGGAGATAGAAACTGTTGATGTATGCAGAGCTGTGGGTAATCAGAGCCTTAATTGGTCACAAAGAGTTTATGTTTCTGTTAAACAGTGAGGAGGAAACATGATGCTAATTTTCATTGAAAAGATCTCGGAATAAATACTCTTCTCAAATCCAAAAGCAATATAGGAAGTGTTGCTAAACAAAGTAATAATTTTGCAACAAACTCGTAAAAAAACAAAGCAAAACCAACATATAAATAAACCATCTTAAGCAAATCATTTCTCACTGCAAAACAAGTACAAACTCAACTGGACATAAGACAGCATTTCTCAGCTTTACAGGAAAAAAGCCATTTTCTGTCCTGGCTAAAGAGCTCCCACAATAGCAAAGGGGTGTACAGCCCTTACTGTACATGTTCCACTTCCATTACAACTGTAGATCCAGAGAGAGATCTACAAGAGAGCAGCAAATATGCCTGGACCATGATCTTCAGTTGACTATTCCACTTTCTCATAGAAGAACCACAACATGGCATTTAACTCAATGACTGCCTGGTTATCAGCACTGTGAGCACTTGAAACAAAGCATGTTTCCCTGGAAAAAAGACAATGCAATCACTGATATCATGAAACTATTTCATGAGGATGAATACGTACACAAATACTATGCATCCAAAATAGCACAGACCAGCAGGCTTCCTTGTTGGATTTCCTAAGTTTGTTTTAATGGCACAAAAGCAGAGACCTTTTAAAATTTTTGTGTGTCACATTTGAGTCAATAAAGTGAAGGGCAATCGAGACCACAGTGACAGCTCGCTGCTGATAAGGAGGAGCCCAGACAATCCATGACATGCCCTTCACTCCTGGGGAACGTGCCATGGCTCTCGAGGGGGAAATAGCCCTCAGCCCCATCACGTCTAAGTGAAGCTGATTGCTCTGTCTGCTTGTGGAGCGGCAGAGCAGAGAGCCCGCGGTGCCAAACGCCCAAATGGCAAATGGGAGGCTTCTCCATCATCATTAACAAAGCAGAGAATCCAAATTTGCTGTTTTGACTATGTAACAGATGACTCCAGCACTGCCAACACTCAAGGTGTTTCAGTGCCAAAACTCACTTTGCTGAGACATATGCTCTCAAATTCAGAAAAAAAAGCACTCTCCCTCCAAACAAAATTCCTTCCTTAGATTCTACTTCTCCTTTTTATGCTTTCCATACACGTTCTTCCTTTCTTTCCTCTCTTTTTTTTTTTTAAACTTCTTCCTACGACTGACTTCTCAAAGCTCACGGAATTTAAGACACTTGAACCCTTCCGTACTTTTCCCCATTGCCTGCAAATCCTATCCAGTAATGTGTATTTGACTGACCCTATCACACAAGATATCCAGCCTCGATCTGAACACACCATTATGCATTCCAGTACTTAATCACAGATTTAAAACAATGTGTTTAATGTCCAGCTTGACATTGTCTGGCTCCAGCTTCCAGCTATTGGCTCTTATTATTCTTTCCTCTTCTTGATTAAAAAGCTGGGTATGCTTCCCACATGAAAATACTTGTCCCTATAATCAAGTCCCTTCTCAATCCTCTTTTTGATGAGCTAAGCAGATTAAGTTCTCTAAACCTCCCACTAAAGGGAATTTTTTCCACTTTTCAAATCAATACTGCGGTTATTTTCTTGACTTATCAGTTTTGCAAACTTTTTTAAACTGCTATCACCAGAACTGGCCACAGTTTTTCATGCTCTCAGATGACAACCACACCTACAAGTGCTGATCCTATGTCAAAAGGTCCTTCATCCTCAGCATCCCATTGGGAAGCAATCTGCCCTGCCTTGCCTGCTGTGCCCCTTCCCCATCCTTTCAGGATGACTCCCCTGACAGATATACCCCACAGCATGTTCATTAAGGCTCATACTCCTAGGAGGATGGGAGGAGGAACACCTTGCCAGCTCAGTGTGTTCCAAATAACTCATTATTTTCACACTCCCAGAATTGTCTTACCCACAATTTTGGCAGTAGTCATTAAATTTCCATGTCCAGACTATTGATAGAGACGTTAAACAGACTCAGGACCAGTTCTCATTGTAGTGAAGCACACATTTCATAAAAGAATCCTCATGGACAGATACCATTTCAAACTTGTTGGACAAATCTTTATTCATCAAGCAGAGTGCTGACAGTACTACACACTAACTTTTTTTCTTTTAAACTGAAATGTCAGTAGATACCAAATCTAACACCTAGAGAACTCTGCCACAAAGCTGCTTCGTTACCTGTACCCAGCATTCACATAACCTCACCAGGAATGGGCTCCCTTTGTCGAAAGCTCCAGAGTCTGATCTTAATTCTCCCCTAAAACACCATATTCATTCAGCCCTCAATCAACTTTACCTTTGTTTTTGGGGGGATTGATGCCAAACTCTCCAGACAACCATCCCCTTCCTCATTTTGCTTTCTCTCTTTGCACCCATGCTGCTCTGGTGTGCCCACAGCACACCACGATGCACAAGAAGCCAACACCAGAGCAGGAGGTCTCCCCAGCTCACACGTGCAGTTCTTAAGATAACCAGCATTACTGTCTGCTCACTTGGAAGTGTTGGAGCCCTACAGAACCCCAGCAAAAGCTGTCCACAACCCTTCTCACTTTACTAACAGAGCCAAAAATATTTCAGCATCCTTGTATGACACATCACTAACTTTTCCAAGAAAGGAAAGGCCATGAAGACAGACTTTCTGATAGACATGCCATCCCTTTAATCCACCACACCTCTCCTAGCATCGCTTCCATCTGCTCACCTCAGCCAATCTCCCTAATTTTCCCAGGGATGCCCTTTTCATCACCCTGCAGCATCCCTGCAAGTCCCCGCTGCAGAAGCACAGTGAGTACCATGCATTAAATGGAGCTCAGCCCAGCAGTCAGTGATCCTAAGTGGAGTGGACACGTCCCGTCTCCAAGGTGTGCTGCAAATTGCTGGATTAGCACTGCGCAGCCCTAAAGCAGTGAAGCATTTGGAATATAAGCTGTCGTACATTATTTACCTGTAGCAAAGTTACAGTTCAATTACTGAGGTAATATCTCATTCAGGCAGAGGGGCAAAAAAAAGAAAAAAAAAAAAGAATGCAAATGAGTGAATTTAAATTCATTTCATTTAAAGGTCTAAAATTTTTTAAGGGCCAATTCCCTCTCGAGGGACATTTGGATTCAGGGATTATAAGAAACATAAAACTATAAATGGTTAAATGGATTGCCATTGCCTGAGCTTCAAAGCTTTGCATACGTTACTCTTTTCAGGGAGTGCATTATATAAATAACACTGCAAAATACACTGCTCCTTTCTATAGCAGCACTATGTAAGGATAAAAAATTTGGTCAAACCATGACCCATTACAAGGAGCTTTGTGCACAGACAAGCTTAGCATACATTTTGGAGGATGATAGCGGGAGAGGTCTGTACAGAGAATACTGCTCATCTGCTGAATACAAAGATTATCCCAGATTTTTTTTTTCCCCATTTTGTGATACACGATAAGATTTGTTTGCTGCCTGTTTTTTTTTTGTTGTTGTTGTTTTCTTTTTATTTTATTTTTTTTTTTTTTATTTTTTAACAAATACTGAAACATATTTCTTATGCACCAAAGATGATATTTCCATCTAGCTCTGCTGTGGAATTAGGTGAGGTTTCACTGCACAGAGCTGCCTGTCAGCAGGAAGGGCTCACAATGATGATGCGTGGGTAATTAGGGAGGTAGGAACCTGCACATGTGGAAGTCAATTGGAGAAACTTCTGTTCCTCAGGGGCTGCACAACCAGGCGGGCTGTGTTCCTTTTGGTGCCACCACAGCTACTGCACTTTACCTTCATTACAGCACTGGGCTCTGTGGAACTCAGTTCTCAGCAATTCCCTCAGTGTGCTTCCCAGCAGGTCGGCACCATTTGAGCAGGAATTAGCCAAAAAGCACCATTAGGGATGCTGCAATCCAACACAAGAATCAGAGAGAGTAAAAATCCCAGATTTAGGTGAGAGCCTCGTCCAGCCTCATTCCATCAGTAATGGAGTGGTGCATTTGTCATGCAGGTAGTCGATTCTGAGCGTGTATTTCAATGGTAGCCCTGTACATGGAACACAGTAGGTATTTCTCTGCTTTGTATGCCTGGGACAGCCCTTCAATCACAACTGCTCTGTAGCTTACAGCACCACATCTGTAGTTTGCACGACTTGGGAAGCAGGAATATTCACTGCTGTCTCATGCTGTTTTGTTTCCAGTCAAAATAAGAGACAAGAACATGCCACTCGATAGGAGACACTGCAGAGAAGTTTGTCACATGCTTGTTTGCCCATGCACACAGCCTGACCCTGTCCTGCAGGAGCCCAGATGGTGGGAGCCAGCGTAACTCAATCAGCCAGCCCAACCACCGCCGTTTGTATCAGTCACGGATCTGAGCCATTACGCCTATTTCTCCAACTGGTTAGGTTGTAAATTAGATTTTCATCACTCCTGGGACAAAAACCTGACTCTGCGGAGGTCAGAGCGAGTTTGACCATCTATTTCAGCGGCGCCGTGACTTCACCACTGGTTTCTGTGTGCAATATTAATCCCTAAAGTCTCGCCAGTGTAGTGAGTATGAAAAATAAAATAAAATCTTCTGTAGGTACAAATACCAATAGCTCAGCAAAGGCAGACTGTGATGGGTGTGAGACTGATTTTGCAGATATTTCAAAATCTACAGATGATCCTTTATTACTGATTCTCTAATTTCAGTAAATTAAAAAACAAAACAACAAAAAAAACCACCTGCATATAAATAAAAGCCATCAAGTTAATCACTACTGTTAGTTGAAAGCACTGTTAAGGTATTTTCCAAGGAAAAAATAATTCTGCCCTGGAAAAGCAATTTTGTTTTTCATATAAGTAGAGCAATCTTTCATCAAGACTAATTTTATTTCAAACACTGGAGCTTGCGCAAAGGCACCAGCTATTATTTACCAAACGCTGTTGTAGTCTTCTGTTGGTTTTAATACAGAGGGCAGAACAGACTGATGCATCTTTCATATAAACCATGAAGCTGCAGGGATGCTCCCCTTGAAGGCAGCCCTCTCCTCTCCTGCACAGCACCCACAGCCACCAGCCAAGCACCGAGACTGACACAACTTGGCCATGGCACACGCAGAAAGCTGGAAAAGAAGATGCAGACTGAAAGATGGATTTGTCCAATTTTCCTTCTTCCTCTCAGAAAGCTACTGCCTAAAGAATTGATTTCATCCAGGATGCTGGCCTGAAAGGTGAGCACCAGCCTTCCACATCACCTCTGGGGGATCCCATTAAACAGAGACAATCAAAAAGAGATTTTTAAAAGCAGTGAAGCCATCTTACTGACCAGGCTACACTGAAGGGCGAGAGGACGCACTCAAGTCTTTAGACATGCTTCTCTGAAAGTGCAATCCTGCATCGTCCTATTTGATAACAGTTAAAACTTCTATTCAGTAGGGCAGGTCCCACCATTACAGACGCCCCTCACTCAGGTTCATCTCATCTATAAACCTCATTGCAGTGCACAGCTCCATCACAGCACCAAGCTGGCTAAAGTTCAGAAAGCGTTTGGACCACACTTTCAGAAATATGGCTTGAGTTCTGAGTGGTGCTGTGTGGAGCTAGGAGTTGGACTCAATGATCCTTGTGGGGCCCTTCCAACTCAAGTTACTCTAGGATTCCCCACTTCCTTCCTCACCATAAGCTCAGAGGACAGGATGGGCACACTACTTGGAGCTTTGTTTTCTCATCGCAGCTAAATCTGCTGGGTGTAAGCTGCCTGTTGGGAATGCAGCACAGGGCTGTTCCGAGGCAGACAGGCCTGTTCCCACCAAGCTCTGTTCTCCCCAGTGTCCTCATCACCCCTCACCCAAGTCCATCCCCACCGCACCTCCGCTTTCATCCCATCTGATTGCTGATTCAGCAAGAGGAGAAAAACTGCTTGAAAAGAAAAATTGGCAATTTTCTCCATAAGTGGAAAAACGAGAGGGCTAGCAATGGTCAAAAGAAAATACGAATACTTAAATAGCCTTATGGAGAATGTAACATAAATCTTGTCCTTCTTAAACAGAGCAGGTGCTGGAGCTCACACTCCCAGCAACTAGCAGTAGTGCAGCTGTAACAATATTACAAATACTAATTTTTATGATAAACTGTTTTCCATCTGCACTTTGTGGAGTTTCATACATCCAGGTGTAATGAAGGAAGAAGGAAACATCTGCTAAGAGGAATGCTGCGACCTCAGAAAATAGCACAGTGCATTCCATAAAGGGTGCTGGGATCTGACAGCAGTATAAAACAGAGGCACCAAGCATCCCAAGTATCTCTGCCTGCCCTTATCTGTTTATAGAGCACACTAATCAACATTTGGATATGCAAATGTGCTTATCGAAATCAATGTATAAGACAGATACAAGGACATTAATTCCTTGAGAAGGAATTAATCCCCTAGAGAAGGGGAAAAAAAAAAAAAAAAACCAAGAAAAAGAACAACTTGAGTTTGGGGCATTGATTCTGACACACAACAGGACAACGTACCTAAATCTGAACCAAAAATCTAACACCACAAGTAACAACATGAAAAATTAGGAAGACTCATACCGCAATCTTCAGATACATAGAAGTATCTTCTCTGGCTAAAAGCATGCCCAAAATCGTGGTAATAAACTTCTAGTTACTGGGACTAGTACTAATTCCTCAATAAAGCATACAGAAGTGCTTTCCTTTTGGCTTTCGCCGTTCTTCCTGGAGATGACAATCTGTTAACCACTGACCCTTGGTGATGAGTTGGATGTATTCCTCTATATTGCATGGACACCCATGGAGTATGGCATCTACTCCACAACCAAAATAAGAGAAACACAGAAATACACACCAGCTTACTCAGCAAAGAAACCTAATATTTTTCTCACCCTCTTCAACACAGCCGTAGATTTGTTCCCTGCGAAGTAAGAACATTCTTACATATCCACAGATCTCCAGCCTTTGTGATGTTTATTTCTTACTGGAACGTTTATTTCTTGCTGCGGAAGGTAATAAATAGCAAGCTTGTTCTAAAGGATTCAGATTGACTCATTCCCCAGGAATCCAGAGGGACACATGGGAGCAAGATGAACACAGGACGCAGCATACAAGGACGCAGATTATGAGTGGTAACGATCTTAGCCTTAGCATTGGGGGCAAACGATGAGTTGAGTTTTGGTTCACTGTGGTCCACACACAGCAGCAGTTACTAACTGCAATGCTGTACAACCCCTCCCAGCCCAGCAAGCCAGTAAATCATGCAGGACCCAACGTCTTTATCTAGGAAACAAGAAAAATCCCTAGATTCTTTTTTCTCACCAAGAGGGAGGAAGAAATCTTACAGAATGCCAATGAGAAAATAAATGCCATGACAGCCTGCAATTCTCCCAGCCCTGGAATACTTTTTCTTAGTTACCATTTTGATGGAAAAGCACATGTCTATATTAGCAAGGAGCAGAGCTCCACGGAGCAGGCAAATATAGCAAAACCACACTGAGAACCCCAAATCCACCTGCACACAGTGCAAAGACTTTGCTCTAGCTGTACTCAGGAGGCCACAAAAGAAAAGCCCATCAGTAGCATGCCTGCACAAAGTAACTGATACTCTGAGTTGGATTCACCTAAAAGGAATCTGGTTTGTGCAGTCACCCTGTAATGCCAATCAAAGGAACAGCTGAAAAGCTCCCCTCACAAGATGCACTCCACAGCTAAGACACCAGTAGCAAGGGACACAAAGGTGCCAATAAACACCGAAATAAAAGCAGGATTCAGCATGTATGAACTGCGCGAAGGTTGAGAGAAGATAGGCAGAGCCAATATTAGTATCTTGGGTGTATATGACAGCAATAATTCTATCTTCCTTTTGCCCTTTGAGTGCTAGGTCTGTTATTTCCTCATACAAAATAAGATAAGCAACCAACTTCTTCTGCAATGACAACCTGGCAGACATCTCCAGACACAGGGGCTGCAGGACATGCCAGGCTGCCCCAACACCAGGCAGACAACGACCAGACCCCATGTGCCATGTTGCATTTCATTTCCTCATAATGCAGCACGGTGTGACTCCACAAGACCTCGCAGGATCTTACATCTCAAGACAGCATGACAGGAACGGTTCAAAAGGCATTTGGTAGAGGAGCATCTTTGTTAGACTTGCTTCTCCCACTAGTGGATTTTTCCCCCCCCCGAACAGAAGTCTGACTGAGAAAGGACAATTGAAACTTGTTATAAAACACTGAGCACATTAACACTAGAATATGGTTTACAAGTAAGATTTCTGCTCTTTTTCTCATACCCATGCTGCTGGCCAGGCTCAGCACTGATGCATCATTTTTAATTATACATAATCTGAGGCTGTTATAAGGTCAGCTTTGTGCTGGCAGGAAAAAAAAAAAAAAAAGAATCTTTAACAAAACAGAATTTCTACTTTGCTGGACAAATATACCAAAAGAAATTGTGGCATCTTGGCGAGTTGCTAAGCAACCAGCAGCTCCAGTGTCACTTGTTTGGGATCAATTCAAGTCATTCATCAGGCATCGCAGCGCCAGCGAAGGAATTCCAACAAATGTGCGCCTTGGGAAAGCCACGGGGACTTCCTGCCTCACAATGACACTTTCTTTCTTGGAAGATAAACTTTGTAGATGTTCTTTTGATCTGTGTGATATGTTAATTCATTATTCTTAGCATACTGCTAATGGGAAAGGCTATAATTAACTAACTGCAGTACTGTAAAGCATGCAAGATAAACTGTACTAATTAGTAGTGTTTAAAGTAGTCCCTGGCCTCTCCCACTGGGGAAACTGGAGGATCCTCTCTCATCTCAGCTGCCACTGTCCACCACATCATTTCACACAATGCACATCTACCTGCTTTCCTTTTTTCCTTCCAAACAACCAATAAAGTACATTTTTATTGGCAAACAAGATGGCTCCAATCCAAGCCACCCGCGGTAAACGTAAATGTTGTGAATAATATGGTCCTTCATTTAAAGGAAGGCTCATCTACTGTACTTCTTGGGGGTAGAGAAATGGAGTATTATGCTTTGATTCACTGCATTTAATTAATGAAGCAACACACACTAAACGTCCATAGTAATTACATTCATTTACTCTGAGAATGAGTTAAATGTAATGAAGACGTATAAAGACGTATATAAGAGAAGAACAGCCTCTTTATTTCAGCCACACATTCAGAATTCATTTTATCCCTCTTTTGATAAAGACAATAATAAATAGCCCCATTTTAGAGAAGGAACTGCTTTCAAAACTTAGGGCAAAACTTCTGCAACTCCCGGATTGCTGCACCCTGTTTGACTAAAGACATTTAATGACACTTTAGTGCATACTATGCCATAGTCCACACTCCTGAAGGAACCTACCAACCCTGGTACGTTATCATTTGCATCTCATTTCTATGTAACACGGATTGGTCTTGTGCTCTTCTGTAAGCCAAACTCTGTTGCCAGCAGGGCCACGGCCTAAGGACCATGGAAAATGGCTAGCAAGAACCCCGTGTTTTCTTGCAGACATTGGGAGAGGGTTTGTTTGTTTTGAAAGACAAAGGAAACCCATTACTTTGAAGCAACAGCAAAGTATTAACACAGCAACAGTCACACACGGATTCCTCACACCAATAAGACCCCATGGGAGCAGTGGGTGAAGGCCCACATGCCCAGCTCCAACACGGCAATGCCGCTTCCATTCACGTAAGGCAATAAAAGAATAAATCACATTCATAGTCGGGTGTAGGCTTCCCTTCCCCCTCCTCCTCCCATCTCCTTTTCCCAGATTTTTAACCACATCATAATATTTTCTGTTTGTTGCGGACGGATTAGTATTTGTGAGAGCTGCACAACATGTGTTTAACACAGACACACCAAATAAACCCTTGACAGACACAAAAATACTACCTGTCAAGTTGCACTGAAATTCTTAAAAATGTGCTTCGAGCAACACTATTTCCATCCAGAGCTGAGAATAAAAATGCTTTCTATCTGTTGAGTTACAGTTGAACACTGAATGTTATCCAACATCACAGCCTAACTCCTTTCAGCCCCAAAATAAGAAGAGTAACGTTAGTTGTGCGAGTGATGGCTATTTCCCCTCACTGCACCTGACTGCTGGAAGACATGCAGAAGGCAGCACCTCTCAGCACGATGAAAACCCGAACCTAGCTGAGACCCCCATGCTCCCAGAAACGGCTCATTGTATGTAACTGCAGCCGGTACAGCACACCGAGGATCAGGGCATCGTGCAGCTCTACAGCAGTCACACCACTCCCCCAGAGAAGGGAAAATAAAAAAGAGCCACACACACCTGAAGACATCAGCAATTCTTTGGGTACCGCAGAAAAAATAATAATAACAATCAGATACTCCCCAAAATCATCAAGGGAAAATAAAATATATCTTAATAACAATAAACCAAGCAACAACTATTTATCACAAATGAACGGCATCCGGGCTCGCAAACTTGAATCCCCCTAACCCAGCACGAGAGCGAGGAGCGGCATCACCATCACCACCACCATCACCACCACCATCCCCACCCCCGTCCCTCTCTCCCCCCGGGGCTCCGCACCGCGCCCCGCACCCGCCGCAAACTTTCCCGGTGCAGCGGCCGCTCAGCAGAGACCTGCAGGGAAGGCAGCCCTGGGGAGCCGCGGGCACCTGCCGGCTCCTCCGCACCGCCGAGCCCGGCGCGGTTCCTCGTTGCCTCCCAGGGCGGAGCGCTCGGGAGCGGCTACGTTACAAGGAGAGGAAGAAAGATTAACGTGAAATTCAGAGGTTGCGGTGAAAAAGCAAAGAGAGGCACTCCGCTCCCAGAGCACCCCTGAAGCTCTGAGCTGGACCCCCACGCACAGCCCCCACCGTTACCTTGGGCAGAGGAGGCAGCAGCCGGTCCTGCAGCAGCAGCAGCTCCGCAGCCCCGTCCCGGCTCTCCAAATTAATCGCTCCACCCCTCCAAAAAAAAAAAAAAAAAAAAAAAAAAAAAAGCCCAACCCAGCCCCACTACACACCCACGAGAACGAAGAGAGGTCCCTCCGTGACTGGCATCACTATCTCCTCCGGCAGCGCTTGCAGGGAGCCATGGCAACGAGCCCCTGCACCTTCCCAAACCTCCGCCCGCCTCCCCCAGGGGGGCCGTGCCGGTCCCGGTCCCTTCCCTTTTCACAATCCCGGCCCCTACCTGCCGGATCCAGCAAAGCCTCCGCCCCGCCGCGCTCCGCCGGCGGCACCTGAGGCTGGGAGGGACAGACGGACGGGCGGACGGGCGGACGGAGGGAGGGAGGGAGAGAGGGAGCGCAGCCCCGGGCCGCCCCCCGCACGCCCGCCGGGGGGCACTCGCGGGTGCGTGGCGGGAGGAGTGAAATGTGGAGGATTTGGGGTGACCCCCCCCAGCGGTGCGCACATGGTGGGGGGCTCCTATAGGAGCAAAGTGCGGCCCCACACCACCGCTTTCCCTTCTCTCGCAGTGTACAAGCGTCATTTCTTTTCAGAGGAAGGGATGTGAATGAGGAAATCTTTGCTGGGGATGGTCCCCATCCTCCCTGTCCTCTCCCTTGTAACAACACCCCATCTTTTAGGTATCCAAACCACACACAACCAAAAAAGCAAATCAGCGTGCACTGGAGAAGCCAGACCTTCTGCCTGCATGCTTCGTTTCCATCACCCCTTTGTTGCAGAGGCAAAATTTGTAAGTGCTCAGTGAAGGCTGAGATCAGAACCCTGTGGTCACTGTGCTCAGCATCTGCCCAAAGTTGCTGTGTGCAGGTGATGAAGGTCAGGCACAACCGTTCTGTTGGGGTTTGGACTTCTCAGACCATTCTCTGCCTCACTGCTGATCTTTGGGTTTTTATTGGTTTTCCTTTCTCTGAGCTTTGTCTAACATGATGAACAATAATCACAATGAAACATTCACCAATGTGTGGTGAGGCACTGGAACAGGTTGCCCAAAGAGGTTGTGGATGCCCCATCCCTGCAGGCATTCAAGGCCAGGCTGGATGTGGCTCTGGGCAGCCTGGTCTGCTGGTTGGCGACCCTGCACATAGCAGGGGGTTGGAACTCAATGATCATTGTGGTCCTTTTCAACCCAGGCCATTCTATGATTCTATGAGATGATTCTGTGATAAAACTGTAAAATCACCCCACTGAATCTCAGCTAACATTCATGGGGATTGTTATCATTTCGGGTCAAGGTTTTTTTCCTACAGTAGCACTCAGCCTTGTTTGATGTTCTGGCAAACGAGTGATGTTCATCTCCAGCAGATGTAGGTGGCTGAGCTCACTTATTGGACAGGAAGTAAGTAATCAAAATTAAGGCAAGATACTATAAACTGAATGTGGTAGTAAAAGAAAATGTGAGAACTGGTAGGAAAAAGTGTAGAATAATTGAATATACTCATTCTGTGCTGAGAAAGCAAATGCAAAAGTGTTAAAGCAATGTTATGTTTGCTATTTTAGTTATGCAAAGTCAGGCAATTCATAGATAACATCTTCATATTAAACTATGCTTCTGAGTGCCCATATAAAAGCCCATTTCCTCACTGAACGTATGGAGAAAAGCTTCTGCTGGGTAAGGAAGCCATGCGGTGACTGCTTGGCAAGCTCTGGTGCTGGGCACATGGATTTATGTGCAGCTGAGATGGAGCCCAAAGCACATGTAAGGAAATGGGAGTTTTCCCTTTGAATCCAGCTCTCATAGCCAAATCCTGAATTGACTTACTGTTTAGTCCTAAGACAGTCAAATGCTATATTTACAGCACATTGCTTTCCAAAGCAACCAACAGCTAAGCAACAGGCCTGTGCTCCCATCCAGCGGAAACCTCAGCACATAAATGGAAAAGGAGATGGATGCAAGGGGCTGCCGTGGCTGTGTCAGGGCTGCCAACGCATCCAGAAGCCATCTGACCCCCCCATAAGCATGGCCATTGGATATGGAGTCACAGTCCAGAAGCAACCAAAGATCTGCTGAGGTTTTGGCAGTCCCAGGGTTGATCTTTGCAGGGCTCTGCTGCAATGAAGAGACAACAATTTAATTACTTACAGTGCCTGCTGGAGGCAGGACTGCTGCCAAAGTCAACTTCCCACGCTGCCCATACCCGTGTTGCCATACCCACCCGCAGGTACGCACGAAGGCAAACAGAAACAGGCTGGGCTGCACAGTGCAGTGGCCACAGAGATTTCATTTCTCAGAGGCTGGCCCAGCTTTTAGGTCCTCTCTGACAGCACGATCTCTTACCAAGACCTTCCCACTTTTCCAGTCTGCATCGTGCAGACCACTATATGGTTTTCAGTTTTTGACACATAGCCGTGCAGGAAGTCCTCTTTCAGCTGACTGAAAAGTCAAAGCACTCAATCTTACCAAAAGCTGCTCCACACTTAGAAACTGAAACGTGTTCATGTTCATAACAAGATGTGGCACTGATTACATCCATTGCCAAGACTACGGTTTGCTTTGAGTGTAAAAATGCATAATCCATTGTACTTCAGATTACCCAGGTTAATGAAACAGGACAAATGCTACAGCACTTAAGTCATCACAGCCCAAAAATAGAGAGAGAGAAACACAGTTTAGGTGTGTCCGTAGTTCTACAGAATTGCTCTATATTTGGGGATTTCCTGCTGAAAGTCAAGGAGTCTTTTCATCGTACTCATTTCTTGCTGTGAGATTTAGAGAAACACTGCTAGAGACACTGGAAAAATCCATTTAATCTCTCTAGGCTGGCATTGATCACATGTTTAACATTCACATTAAATGCATGATGTTTTCTCATATCAACTGTAAGAAAAAAAACCCTGAATATTTACTTCAGGAGTTGTCTAAAGAAATCAGAAGCAGTTGAGGGTGTGCCTGCCTCTACTTTAACTCATTACCTGATTCACTGCACACGCTCCCTTCAAGAAACACCCACTGTGTGAAAATCAGTTCCAAAATCTGATGGGAGGCTCAGAAGATTTCCAGTTTTACTCTAAATGCCATTGGAGCTACACAAAACACTTGGAACAAAGGATTTTCTTTAGAGAAAATTCATTTTGCTGGCAGTTGCCAGCGCACATCCCACTGCCACAGCTCGTTAATAAAGATGATGTAATTTTTTTGAACAGGTAGATATGCAAAAATGTGAACATACTTGAATATCAAGAGCTGCAATCTGCCTTTTTTTTTTTTTTAAGGGATAGGTTTGTGGGAATCAGGTCTAGACCTGGACAAATTAAATGGCCAACGTAATTGACTTCATGCCAACCAGCATTTTTTCCATATCAAAATTTGTTTTGTACTGCTGCAGCATTTCACAGCATTTCCATTAACTTTGGAATTTTTATGTTTAAATTATACCAGCTGGGATGTAAGCAGAGAAGAACAAAGCTGCGTTAGATAGTATGAGCTCATAGGGAAAGTCTTCACTGTAGAAGGAAAAACAGAGAGAGTGATGCACGTGCCATTAATGATTTGTTAAACATGTACCTGAGTATACTTCAGTAACACTCAGCTTTGAAATGCTGAAAGCTAGATGGGTCTTGACCAGAGCAGAGAAGACTTCTGTTACAGATAATGCTAATCTTCATAATGAGAATACAGGAAAAATCCACGTGATCAAATACAACAAATTTAGAACAAATAGAAGGGAATACTGCTTATCACAGTTAGAAGCAATCCCAAGAATGTTGGCTTTGAAGAACCCCGAGTGAGATGCTGGCTTTTGTATGTGTGTGTGTGCAATCTTTTAAAGGCTGGATAATTTTATGACTGCTAATAACATTTGTAACTATGCAAGCTAAGATAATAACAATGGTAATCAAATCTCATGCTTCAGGGCATAAATTGATTGCTTGGAGGGGCTATGGAGGTTTTTCTTTTTTCCCACTACTGAGTACATGATTTCACAACTGACTAAGTGCATTACAAGGGAGTGTTTGCTGCCACAGCTAGACAGTTGATCCAATCTGCAATAATGACACCAAGATACACTGAGCTGCTTGCATACCTATCTGCTTTTCAAGCACTGACAGATTTAGGACCAAATTCATTGAAGTGTTTGGTTCTTAGTTTCCAACATTTCTTTTGAAAGAAAGCAGTAAAATCCAGATCCAAACCAAAAGAACAACAAAAAACCCACAACTTAGGAGCAAGAATATTAGGATGAATCTTGGACTCAAGTTAAGCAGGTGGGTTCCTCCATAGTCAGATTCAGATAAAAAAAATTAGGACAAAAACCAACCAATTCATAAAGTATCGATTCACCACACAAACTGGCCCATACATCTCTAATGTCCAGTTTCTAAGAACGTGCTTTTGAAGACAAGCATGTATTTTCAGGACTCACAAAGTTGTGCTCCCAGAACAGAGCCTCAGCTTGGTTAGGGTGAGCTCTTGGATGGCTCTGCCATCTCAGCCTACTTGGGCACTCCACCACAGACCCATTCTTCTTCAGGGCCTGCCCAATTATCTGGTTGACGTGCACCAGTTTCTAGGGTGGAATTACGAAACCAAAAGTCTGCAATAGAACAGCTGTGCCTGAATGGCAGAGCCATGCATGCCCAGTCACACACCACACAATAGGACAAGTTCACTTATAAAGAAAAGCAAGGACCACGCTCACAAAGAAATGCTATCTGAAAATGTATCTTTGGTCTCTGAGCAGAACTGGCACTAATCCCAGAAAGAGCAAGCCACGATATTCAGAGAAATGGAATCATGACTCATGTCAGGACAATGGCATTGATCTCATTCATTTGTGTAAGAGATTAAAGAGGCCTAGGGATAAAGATTTGCCATTTCCTGAACAGTAACTGCTAGACATGGGACAAAACGTCACAACAAGCTCTCCACAGTTGTTCCTATTCTTGCCTGGCGTGGAGGTGGGCTGTGGAGAACAAAGCCTTGCATGGGTCACCCATGAATGCAGTCTTAGCCTTGCTCACCGGTGTAGATGACAACCACTGCTCACCAACTAATGAATGAAATTCTTTTTTTTTTCTTTTCTTTTGCTTTCTGTCAAGGTTAACAGATATAATTTGCACAGAATGTCTATTGCCAAAACCCTGCACTGATATAACACAACCTGATCATCTTTACTTCTCTACATGAAAATGAAAATTTGTTTTTTAAATAAATGATATGCCCATGTTTTTCCACTGAGAGTCCAACAGATTTGGATTATAGTAACAGTTGACATTTACAGGATTATTATATGTACCCTTGAAACTGAGCAAAGTCGCAGTTGTGAGGGTAAATGGCTGATTTACCCCTTCCCAGCTTCTGCAGCCACACCAACAAGGTGATTATAAGGGGCTTTGGTTGTTTTTTTATGGGGGAAGAAGAGATGAGATTGATCTCCTAAGACACAGGCAAACAGTGGTCTTGGCTAAAGCAGTTATTTGTATTCTTCCACTTTTTATGCCCATACAACGAAGTGGTTTTATTAAAACAAGCCACATTACAGTCCAAATGAAAAACAAAACACTAGATGGGTTGTTGCTGAGCCATTTGGTGATCCCTGCACTCCTTTACCAATTTAATCTGACTGGTGGGTTGCAGGGTGTTCGATAGGTCACCTGCATCAGCAATTCCAGTCCAGACAATTTGCTTCTAAATACTACATGGTATGATACACATTTTCCAATTACATTTCAGACTGCCTTCAAATTCTACCAGACAGACAAAGTTATATGAAGAATAGGAGGCTTAGGAAACAGCAGCATACGATTAACTGTTTATTAAAAAAATATTTGTGCACAGTCAAGCTATCAGGAGTTATACAAAATTATTAATGCAAATAAGGAGGGAGTAGCTTGTTCACCAGAAGAAGATTTCCTTAAAAAATACTGGCAATTCTCATGGATCAAAGTGCATAAATGATTTATCCCTCTTCAGTGTCCTTCAGACAAGACAGCCAAGGAGAAAAAAAATTAGTTCTGTGAATATCACGGACAGTAGTTGGGAAAACCCTCCATTTAAACAAGTGTACTGGATTACCATTCACCCTTTACAGATATATAAATGTTTATGTAAATTGATGCTATGGAAACCTTGGAAAATGTATTAAAAATAAGCATCACTCAGTTATACTGGAAGTACTGATGCCAGGCCAAGGAGTTGGAGTCAAAAATTACATTTTTACAAGAATGAGACCAGTGGTTCCCTATAAAGTCTGGGGATTATCAGACTGATCACAATTGTACAGTTTTATACATTACAGTGGTGCTTGTAAGGTGCAATGGCATATCCAATTTATGTTTGAGTAGGCTGCATGGGCCATATTTAATACTTTTTCACTATTAAGATTAAAAGAATCAATACTTCTAGTACTTACCAATTAAGACTAATAGTAAAAGGAGGTCCATAGTGCAAGGTAAGCTCAAGCATTTGCTTAGACAGTCGTAAGCAACTAGCACATTTTGTGAAAACAGGCAGCAAATGTAATGTGGTGGAGCAAGGAGAAAGGGATGTATGTCACAATCCTGGGATTCTTATGGAGAACTTATACTCTGAGTGAGACAGAAGTCTGAGAAGGATTTCAGAAGCATCAGCTGAACCATACCTATTTGAAGGGCTACAAAATCCATAGCTGTATAAGCAGAGGATATTAAGTACGTCCAGAGAGTCTCTATTGCTTTTTTATTTTCTGTTAGTATATATTTTAGAACTGAAATGTCTACTTCAGCAATCTGCAGTCCAGGATAGATGGCTAACTACTTGTTAGAATTCAGAAAGGAGCCAGGCAAACATCTGCAAGGTTGGAAACTGCATCTCATAGGAAGCAATGAGAATTCATCAAGTAGCACGCTAAGGAGTGATTGGATCCCAGTCTGTGGGTACCTGAGGGAATAGGCATTTTGTAATGGAGGGCTTCTCTGTCTAGCTGACAAAGTATAACAAGATCTAATTACTGTCAGAATTTTTCTGCTTTTCTTTTTTCCCCTAAAGAGTGAATGTAATTAACCCTATGGCAAGATTTTCCTAGTTGTAGTAAATTATTCACAATGAGTGAATTACTATAACACTAAGACTACGTACTTTCTTCTTAAAAAGTACTTTTTACTTCAAGAAAAGAAGAG
The DNA here is from genome assembly GCA_037305975.1 of Chrysolophus pictus. Lineage (NCBI taxonomy): Eukaryota > Metazoa > Chordata > Aves > Galliformes > Phasianidae > Chrysolophus > Chrysolophus pictus. The sequence continues at coordinate 2,792,511 of CM074587.1, forward strand.
TGAAACGGGCATGTACAGTGTAGGAAGTTCCTGTGAAGTGGTCACGATGGATGTTCTGCAGCTCTTGCTATCACTCAGCATCAACAAAAAAACAACTGAGCATGAGGTCTCGGTCAACAAGACCCTACAACAAACCAAGGATGTGCTGCTGTGAAGATGACCTCAAAAGAAATCCAGTAATCTGAGTCCTGTAATCAGCTACAAAAACACTGTGTTTGAGACCTGCCTGGCTGTGAGGTGGTTCCAGTGACACTGAACTGTGCAGCTCATCCTGCACTGCCATCCTCCTATTCCCATCTGCATAGTCCACAGCTGTCATTTAAATGTACATCAGGCTAGATGTTAAATCCAAACAATGCCAGCTGAGAAAAAAACTGCTGTGAAATTCGCCTGTATTTAGATTCACCTGGGTGTGCTGTATTACGTACTGATTTAATGATACAGAATGCAGCCTCCATGTAAGTTACCTAGTTCCACTTGAAGTTCAAGTTGATCTGACTTCCATCTCCAAGATGCTAATACAGCTGTGACAGCTTCACCAGCTGAAAACTTCTCCTATATGCTTTTCTAAATACATCTATCATCTCTAACAGCTCCCAGATTCCAGCTCTGTGAAACTGCTTTCTCAGTCCCTCAGCCATCTGCTTTTTAGCTGCCTCATATGCATTTCCTTGGCAGTGACTTTGCAGAATATACTACAGCAGAGAAAAGCACATTGGAAAGTGTATTGCTTCATTTGTGAGTTAAATTCACCTGGACCACAAATGCATAATGATTTTAAAAAGTCATGAGAAAGCAATACATCTAGGTATAAATGTCTCTGCGAGGTGCTCGCTGCTGACAAAACCAACCTCTTAGCAGGCCTGCAAACACAGCTTGGTGTATATTCCACTCTTGAAGAGCTGCATACGTCCCTTATACAACCACTGAAGAAAGAAATCCCCATGCCAACATCCAAACTCTGGACAGGAATGCAAGTCAGACATAATTTTGCTGTGATAACAGAAATCACCAATGTACAAAAGGAGCTTTTCTAAAGGAATTGATTCTGGAAGGCTATATCCAATCCTGCGTCCACATCATGAACACCCAAACTATTTGTATTTCTCTTACTCTTGTGGGAATATGTATCTTTCCTTGGTGCAATCCATGATGCACAGAAATACATCGGAGGCTCGACATGCTTTCTTGGCAGATGGAGCAGGAAGAGAGGAGACGCTGCCATTTTGTTTCAAACCATATGTGATTACACCTCATTCTTACCTGTATTGACATCTGATGGTTTAATTGGTGAATTCATCCCCCAGTTTGTAGGCTATATTTTCTCTACGTGCCACAGTCAGTACATAATCCTGCTTTCAACCCTTATTGCCAAGTGACTGGACTGACTTAAAATAAAGAGAGGGATGTTAAACAACATAAATGAAGCAGAAGTAAAGCCAAAAAAACCCACCCTTAAACAAATCTTTTAAAAAGGCAATCCCTACAAACTGTCTATCCAAGGGGGGGAAGCAGGGATCAAAACACAAAGGGAGACTTAAACATGGGGATGGATTCCTCTGGTCTGAGTGCTTGCACTCATAAAATTTTTAATTCTACATGAAGATGCATTTCTTCAGGCACAGGAGTCAAAGTATAATGGGGCCCTTAGGTAGAAAATTAGAATATAAAGGTTGTCAACTGCCCATTAATCTTGTGAGGTCAATGGGAAACAGCCAGAGTAGCAGTTTCCAGATGGGTGAAAGGATGCTGTGGAATTTAATTTAGCCTGTAACCAACACACCCTGGCAGATCTCCGTGCCCACACTCCAAAAAGGTACGCAAGATTTGGGGTCCTATATGCCAGCTTCCTCTAGTCCCTGAATGGCAGAAGTAAATTCATCATGTGGATGGATGGGATGCATTGCTGTGCCATACCTAGCTGAGAGTTTGGGATGGCCTGAAATGACAGCAACCCTGTGTGCAGCCGTGATGGGCTGAGGGTGCACATTACATGCAGACACGCGACAGTGATTTACTCTTTAACATCACTTGACTATTAATTTAAATATCTGTAGTGCTGGTTAAAAATCTCCAGCATTTAAGAAGCTAGGCACATCTGAGATTGGGTTATATATTTAAAGAGCTGACAGTTATGACTTACTGTACACCACTGAGTATTTTTAATGTTGTGTTAAATGCAAAATTGGCTACCAAGATATGTTTGTTGAAAACAGCTGAGAGAATTTCATATTTTGAAAAAATATATCATGTTTTCAGATAAAAAAATTCACTGAAATCTTCAAAGTAATGGCTGAGGTGTGGACAGCTCGCACAGCTTTGTGCCTCTCTGGAATAAAGCAAGTGAGAAATACTTGAATTCCTGTGTGTTTGGACTCGAGCTTTCTCATGAAAAGATGCTATTTGAACTTACATTACTAAGCACACTGCAGCGTATTTATGGATCTCCAGCCAGCATTCTGAATGCTATGAGGAGCCCCGAGTTGACAAAAGCTCTTTTGAACCACAGCTGATCTGGATGTAGTCACGACCGCACTGCCAAGGCTGACTTAAAATACCTCTGTAACAGAGGAAGTATCCCAGATAGCCCCTATGGGCATCCATTATGGTTACTGACACATTAATTGACAAATAGAGTTTCAAACATTCAATAGACATGCTGTCTCTTTAAAGGATGCTGTGAGGTGCATTAGCTCATTACAAGTGGCAGGAATATAAATACCAATAGTAGACAATAGTAAAGATGCAGGAACGTATTTTCCCCATGATATCAGTTTATGGAAAATATTCAGCCTTCAAGATAAGCTGTTAGTCTTTATTCCAAGCATAAATTTACCCTGTGTACTGAGGCAAACTGCTCATGTGTTTTTCTGAAAGTGCTGCTTTGGTCCACCAACAAAGATTAGGTTATTGGGTGGAAATGCAAGAGGCCACAGACCTCCCCTAGCACTGTAGGTTGACATCACTATTGGACAGCATGCAAGCACTGTGGCAAGTTGTGCATGGCAATGGAGAATTTTACTTCCCAGAGGAAGTAAAATATGGCTCAAACCCCAATGAAGAGGATAAGGAATGTTTATGGGTGTTTTGCTGCTTGGACTGTGACCCAAAGAGTGAATAAGATGAATTGTTCTAATGTTGTCGTCTCTATCTCATGTAGGAATGACAGTGAATAATGTGGATTTAATTAGCAGCTCCCTCTTGCCTGCACCATACAAGTGCTCTCACTTGTGCCTAAAGAAATCATGGAACCCAAAAAGGCCAAAGACAAGCTGGAATTGGTAATAAAAAGAAGAGAGAGTAAAAGAGCAACACATTTCTGATTGGCATGTATGACATCACAGTGCTGAATCCCAGAGGTTTTGTCTAAGGCACACCTGATTACACCTGGTGACAACTGTATGTGGTGCAAATGCCACAACCAGATGCGTTAGGTCTCCCCAGTTAATTTCTATGTTGTATCCAACCCAAAGCTGCAGGAAGAAAGTCCTGAAGAGACCAAACCGTGTCAGCATAACAGTGGTGATCTGGAGATCTGACACCTGAGACAGTTTGACAGCTCTCAATGCTCTAAGGCTGGAAATAATCATTGCAAGTGTGTTATTTCATCTGGGATAACACGCATCATCCAAGCCACTGCCTGCAATCCCTTCTTGGCAAACCAGACTGGTTTTTGGACCTGTAATCCTTTGCGTTGTCAGACACTCAGCCTGTGAGCCAAGAGCCTCGAGTGCTATCAAGTACCAGCTTGCAGAAGGCAAGTGTTGGCTGCATGCATTCAGGTGAACGCACCAGGAAAAAGTGATTGCAGAAAAGGTCAGAGAGATGAGTGGTGCCTCCTCACGCTTTCTCCCACCCTCTCCGCAGGCCATCAGCAAAGGAAATCTCCTCTCTGCCTCTCCCCAGGCAGACTCAGCCTGCTGACAGCCGGCACACTGTGCCTTGCCGTACTGAAGCACGTCACAAGCCAGTTCACACAGTCTCCACTGGATGAAAGAGGAATAAATTCTTCAACGCTGTTTCACTAATGAACCTCACACCTTTGCAATACAAGTGAGATTGCATGCAGTTCACTCTTCCTCCCAATTATATCTTCAGCCCTTTGCTAAAACTGCTAATCAACGTACCGGCTCTGAGTGTCACGCTGTGCATGAATATTTGCCCTCTCAGTCCTGTATGTATAAAATAATTAACCTACACAGGGCACTGCAAGCTCTTGTGGGTAAAACCCAGTCTGTCCAGGTTAGACCACGAGGCATCTCTGAACCTGGGGACAAAGGAGTATCTCCAGAGGAGAAGAGTTGCTCTGTATGTCGGTTCCCCCAGTGCCCTCCCCAGTGCCACAGCATCACGAGCTCATCCAACAGGGAGCCAGCAGCACGACGCTGGTGGTAGGCTGACATCACGCTCTGCATTACCCAGCACTGGTAGAACCCAAATCCTTTCCCATTTGTAAGGCTTGTGGAACAGACTTCTTCTGTAAGGAGTCTCACAGACAGGAGACTCTGGGCTGTTGTCACTGTGGGGATTTTCCACGTACATGCATTGCACCTTCAGTGCAGATAGATGCTGCCAGCTTCTTCTCTCCTTACCTCGGAGTTACATACCTTCTTTCCTCAGATAATGTTCTCATTGCTGAGAAGATACAAAGATTCAGTGTGCTCAGCAACGAACATTACCGTAACTACTAAATTCATACAAAAAGCATTTAGTATGGCACAAATGACAGAATAAAATCCCATGATGAATAGATAGCTGAATACCTAACATCAGACCTTGAACTTCAGTACAGAGAATGTTGGATCTGACAAGGAGATCAGATCCAGTATTTTCCCATCAGAGTGAAAGTCACCTGAAGAATAGGTTATCTTGAAAACGCACTTCTTGGAGCAGAGAGCAGCTCAGAGAAGAGATTATCATGCAGGAGCAAGGCTGCACTAATTGGAGAAATTGGTGCTTCAGCTGCTGCTGTTTTGGAGAAGTGGAATGAATTAAAGCCAACAAAGATGACACTAAGTAGTTATTGAGAAAAAGTATCAAAGTCTGGGAAAGCAGAGCTCATTTGGGCAAGTGGAAGCAACAGACACAGCTCCAGCTTACAGCAGCACCAGCAAAAGCTGCTTGAATGCAGAAAGGCATTGGCAATAGAGGAAACAGGGTGTTTCGAGGCATTGTTCCTTAACACACGGCTATACAAGGCTACATTATGAGTATCTTCAACTGAAAAAATATATATATTTGCCTTTATTAATTAGACTGAAACCAAAACAGATAAACAAACTGATGCTGCATGTAAAACCCTTTTGTTTTTCAAGCAGACTCAGCTTGAGTGCTTTCCAGAAAATACCGATAAAATAAAGATGTCCTCAGGGAACCATGTAGCATTTCTTGAACAGCTCGTTACATAGCTTGCTCTAACACTGTGCAGCATGGAATTCTGTCTCAGGTGCTGATGGAGTTAAAAACTGTACTTTGCATTTCACCAAGAAACAACTGCTTTGGCAACGTCCAAAAGCTGATTTTGCCAATGGGTAACGTTTGGGAGAGTTGGTGATGTGAAGGCAGGACCAGAGCTGGGCAGGTGGGAAGGTGCTGCATGGAATATCCTGAGAATTAATTGTTAACTGGGGAGTGGAGAGGTGTTGTTCTGAGGCATTGTTGCTTATAATCTTTCATTAACATAGCGGAATAGTCTTCCAAACAGAGATTATTATAATGCCTGAATGCCTAATTGAAACAAGGTGCTGCAGCTAACTTAGTAGCAGATTAATTTCAAACCCTTTTATCATCCTCAAATGTGAATCCACATTTAAAGGTGCAGGAAAAATATGTGGTGTATGCAGGAACAAACAAAGGTATTGTCTGACATAAGGAGCTTATGTAAATGTGTGATGGCAGAGCTCCTTTTACAGTAAACCTTTCAAATACCTCCATAAATCATGAAGAGCAAAAAAATCATTCTTTTTAAGGAGGGTTGCAATGGGATTTCACCTGGACTAATGGGGACAATACTGTTCAGGGAAACAAGGAGCTTTGCTGGTACTTTCCTAAGCAGAAAATTGAAAATAAATATCACTTTTTGTGTAAATGGGTTTGTGTGAGAATATTTCCATTCTATATTCAATGAGAAATTGCTAATTTTAAAACAAAGGCACTTATTTTAAATCCACATTAATATTTTACATCCTCCCAGATCCCTTTTACAAGTTTCTTTTCAAGACAGAGCATATTAAAAAAATATGTATGTTAAAAGGTGCCTGTACTACTTGGCTTGAAAAGACCATGGATGGGATCCAATGGCTGATGTGGAGCATCAGAGATCCTGGACATTTCTGTTCCACCCTGTTCAGTCACCGTTCTGCCATACAATCTCAGCAGGCTCCTTCTCCCCCTTCTGTCTCTCTTGCTGTTCTTGCCTTCTCATTTTCCACTTCAACTGCAGGTACTTTGGAGGAAGAACCATCCACAGAGTGCTGTAGTGAACAGCGATCTGATCTCCATTGCTCTTGGAAGACCAACAATTATAATTACATGAAGGCAGGATGCATGTGGATGCAACATTACTTTGTTCAGGCTAATCAGCTCAATTCCATCAGCGAAATCTCTCTCAATTATAGAAGAATCCATGTGTGCAACCCAGACAGCAGAGATCAATCCTAATTATTCCCCACTGCCTGCACAATTCTTCTGTGCAAACAGAGAAGGAGGGACCTGAGGTGTCCCAGCATTGTTCCCATGGGTGGTGGCCACCACAGACCTCCTGGGGAAAGCTGGCACTGTCCGATCTTTCTAAGGAGAGCTGTGTGGCATCCTGCCTGCCTTCCCCCACGATGTTCTGAGTAATGAATTCAGTATCTTCATCCAGAGAAAACAAAGAGATTGACACGTTCTGCAAAATTATTTTCTTTTCCTAACAAAAAGGCTAAATACTCCAATCTTGGTAAGCCTACTTTATTCTGCCATAGACTCACAAATCTCTTAAACCACGGGTGGTTTCTCCTATGGATCGATACCACGTTTAGCCCTCAGCACAGACAAAGCACATCCCATGCAGCAGGGGAGAGCTGTTGGCCTCTGTGCTTGGAGGAGAGGCAGGAATGAGAGCAGGCACCAAACTACAGCTGTCTCCATGCAGCCCTGGGGAGGGCTGGGAGCTGGTTGGATCCCAGCTACTGCAGGAAAACCATCCATGGCCACGCAGGCACGGGCAGCTTTGCAGATGCTTTAGGTACAACTCGATCATCTCAGACAATCAGCCTCCGTGTCTACGTGTACCAGTACAAAATGAAGGAGAGAGTGGGTTGCAGTTTCATTTAATCTTTCTTTTAAATTAGACTCCTGCATGTGCTCCTTCACGCACATGAATAAATCTATGTGAATTACAAAGGATATTGTGTGCTGTCTACCCAAAACAATTCTAATGGGAGCCAGAGCTCAGGGCTGCAGTGCCAGCTCACTCAGGTTGCTCACCTCAGCATATAAACCTGCTTTGATTTTTATCCACTGAGACTTGAGTGCCTGTATTTTAAATGCCTGCTGTAAAGCTACACAGCAAAAACAAAGGAATTGGGAAGCTCCTCTCTCTCAAAAAATAATTTTTGTTTACAAGTGTTTACAGAAAACGGAAATGAATGAAATTCTTCAGCACAACTGAAAGCTCAGGACAAGTGTAGTGAAGCAAAGCAGAGCAATATCCGGAACCCTCCGGTAGCACAGCATCCTCCCTTCATTTGATGAGAAGACAGAATTCTGCTTTTCCTAGTTTGAATCACACTTCCAGAGGTTACAACCATTTATCAGAGAATACAGAAAGAAATATAAAGCGAGGAGACAATCAGCAAGATTTCATTTTAAACTTACAGCGTGAAGATCAAAAGGTCAACTTCAAGTTTCCAGCTCGTCTGCAGTAACGATGTGCTGAATTAAGCTGCTTTCTCCAGGGCTGGATTTGGAAATTTTGAATATTCTTTGTTATAATTTGAGCTTGTAATGATCCACAACAATGGGGATTATGGTGTTGTCAGAAGATTACCCTGCACCTGTTTCCATGACATTTGTCCCTTGCAGAGAAAGTATAAATGCTGGTGACATCTACTCACAGCGATGCCTTTTGCTCCTGTTGAGGTATTCCTTTTCCTGTGGCTTTTAAAAAACAGAGCAGTGCCCCAATTCTTGATTCAATATAGTTGGAGATTGTGTACCCAAAAAATATTTCTAAATATTCCCCATTTTTTTCCTTTTTTTTCATTCTGATGAACATATTTAAGCAGTTTCCACCATTTCAGTTCTCTTGGTCAAGCAGAAATATTTATTACAGTTGTTAAAGTTTATATTACCCTGTAGCAAAGCAATTCATCATTACTATACATGGCTGATTTTCCTGATTATTAAAATACCATTAAAGGGAAAACCGTTCCTCTTGCACCACGCTTCTCTGTTTTTTTCTTGTTGTTTGACTTCAAGAGGAATATAACTGCAAAATAATAGATCTGATCTTCAAATGGAGACACAGGAGGCTCTGGGCTTTAGCTGGTGTTGGGCAACATGAGCATCCACTGCACTGTACCAGGCTCCAGCGACTGAAACTGTTTCCCAAGATTGGATCTTGACTATTAGCTCCTATCACCTTCTCACAGACATAACAGGAGAGGTGAACATTTCCCATCCTGCACTGAGCAGAGCTAGGGGAAGAGATAAGAAAGAATCCTTCTCAGCTGTCCTCGCATTACTTGATATGACAGGTGGCTTGAAACTGCTATTTCTGAATGCTTTTTCAAAACAGAATGGAATCAGGTTTGCGAAATGGGTAAACTCCTGCTCGTGGCCCTGAGGAGCAGAGCAATGGGTGTTCTGTCCCAGTGGAACTGCATAGCTCAGGCTGTGCACTTCTGCAGCACAGGAAACCTTCCATAAGAGTGTGCTTCTATGTTCTGCAATGAGTATTATCTACAGCTTTTACCAGAAAAGCTGGTTCCTAGCTGCATGCCCAGAACCTACAAAGCCCTGGCTTTTGCACAGCATTCCTTGTCTGAAGGCACTAGTGCATGCTCCAAAATAAGTCAGTATTATCCATCTTTTGCAAACATTTAGTGGGGTACATTTTGCTCCACGTTGCAACGGTTAGCATACGGATGAGAGAAGCAGTAGTGGCAATGCAGCAAGGCAGAGCTGGGAGCTAAAACTCAATTATATCTAATCTATCCTACTGTCCACTGGGCCACCAAGACCTGCCTGGAAAGGAACACTGAGATACCAAAGCAATCACAGCACATGCCCTGGTACGCAGTGAGGCTGCACCTCGCGTGCCTGAAGTCCTCCTCCTCTGAATTCAGATGAAGGCTTTGAGGAAGAAGAGTCATTTTTAACATTCCTGTGGGATTTCAAGTTATGAATATATGAGAAGGAGAAGTAGATAAATAATCCCTTTTTCAAACCCAATAGAAATACTTTGCCAGGTTCAAACATCCTCTGTGAGCATAACAGGAATGACAGAAGTGTTTGTTGTTCAAAATACCTCCTTCATGGATCTCCTTCCAGACACCGTACCTTGATTCAAGCTGGAGTTTTGCACACCAGATTTCAAACAGCGGTGATTTATGGCTGAATTGTCAACTTCTGTATGCAGGGAACCACAATGGAAACGATGACAGCCTATAGCCCACAAAAGCTTCAATGGGTTCTGCTACGAGTTTTGTATCTCTTCCTTTTTCAGCACAACGCTTCCTGAGCTCTTTGTGAGAATCTTGTAAAATTAACACAACAAAATTCAAACGCTCATAAGCAGATAAGTGCATTGAGCTCATTATGTCGGCGCCCTTCGTTCACTTGCAGTTACATTTGCTCTATCATTTGCTGTCTGTGCATTGATAACACAGGTCATTTTAGAGCTGTTATGATTTCTAACAAAACATTTATTTTCCAATCTGAATTCACTGTATTTTAAGTAATATTTCTTCATGTCTTTTTTTTTTTTTTTCCTGAAACTGAAACTTGGGTCAAGTTGTAGACTGCTCTTTGCTGGCAACAAACAATCACATCAGTCAGATCACACATTTTACTTCTTAATGAGCACATTTTTTTCCTATTTCTTTCTCTGCGTTATCTTAAACTGCAGAAGATGGTAATTTAGTTTGCTCTACAGAAAATCCCCTCCAGTAAAAAATACATTCTTCTGAAGCTGTAGTGACCAATAGCAAATAAAGTTCAGTTCTTTGGGTGATGTCAAAACAATGTCTGATGGTAACAAAGCCAGCTGCTTTGATTTATATTGCCTTCCTCCAGCAATACAAGCCAGCATTCTGCTTGCCCTTTTCACTGCAGTCGCACATTAAGCTGAATGCTTTAGAGATTTTCTGCAACAACTCCCAGATCTCTTTCCTAATCAGTATTCGACACATCTTTCCTTTTAGCAGATGCGCTATTTTTCCCCTTTGTTCCAGAATTCATTGTTCTCCATTAACTGCAGTTGCCATTTATTAGTCCAGATGCAGAAATGATCCAACGACCCCTTATGAGCCGATGTGTGTACACCACCCACACGTCTGCACGCCAGCATGCAGTGGGCCCTTGGATCATCACGTATTTAAATATATGCACTGAAACTATGGAGTGTTTACGTGAGATTTATGATGTTTCTCCAGTGTGCACAGGAAAACAAAATGGGATTTTCAACTGTTAAAAGTGAACCTGCTTCAAAGCTAGGGTTTGAAAATGTGCTCTTCTGGGGTTTGAGGGAAATGCAACAATACATAGAAGAAGATCCTCAGCTGGCAAAAAATCTTGTTAGAATTAATGTTGCCGCGTTGATTTATGCCAGGTAAGAGTGTGATCAATTAAATCTGTGCTGTGAACTATATAATTTTTTAATGAAAATTTAAATCTAATAATTCTAGGCCCCAGTACTCATTTTGGAGAGAAAAAAATAATGAAGAATGGAAACACTAGGAGAAACCATTCCTGAAACACAGACAAATTGGTAGGAAATGGAGTGTGTAATGCTTAAATATTCAAACTACTGATAATATAAACAGGTGGCAACCATATAATATAAAGTACATTAACTTGGAATTCTGTAGACACTTGGAAGATAGGAAAATAGGATTTCACATCGTATTAGTTCACTGGCCCATGAAATCCTATATCCTTCTTTCAACACTGGCTAGTAGATAATTCTTAGTGGAAGGCAGTCCCGCCCTTCATAATACATCTGAGAAATACGAAATGCTGTAAGACATAAGAAGCAGAAAAATAAAGGACAAGATAGTGGATGAGAAAAAATAGGGAAAAAAAATACATAAAATGCCATAATTTCAACAAAGAGGAAAGAGGCATTGTCTTCAGAACAAGCTCACTTGGGTATAGGACAGCCAGAAGCCTGCAGTGCTTTCTACCCACACTATCTCAGCTCAACCCCCATCAACAACACTGCCCAGAATTTATGATCGCAGAGGCCTTTGTGAATAAAGATGTTTCCAGTTCATAAAACCAATGGCATTATTAGCATTCCCTCTTCCCATCACCTAGCAGGGCAGCAGCAAGAGCCACTGGATGAACTTTGCTGTGTGACAGTCCCTCTGAAATGGCCCTGCGAGCCATCATCAGACCAGGAAGCCCATACTGAACCCAGAGAAATATTGTCTGAACCACTATTTAAATAAATCTGGATTTAAGTTACATTGTATTAAATGTTATGCCATGTTCTGACAGCTAATACTCGCAGTTGCCAGTGGGTTCCAAGAAAAAAAAACAAAAAAAAAAGGATAATAAAAACACTGCAGTCTTGTTTTCACAATAGAAAATGCTGTTTAAAGCAAACCTTTATGGCAGCTACAACCACCTGCTGGGAGACAGGCTTGCAGCCCTGGTGGCAACAGGAGCCCAGCCCTCACCTACCTGCAGCATACAAGCAAGGACTGGGAGCAGCATTCAGCTGCACATCACCAGGGGCCAACACTGAGATGAGCAGGAGCTGATGTCAGCTCAGCCTCACCCCCAGGCCTCCCTCCTGACTCCATTACATCCCTCCCCGAGGAGGAAGAGTACATCATCCCATATATCTGGGGATCAAAAGGTACAGGTCACGGTGGGAATCACTGATGCGCAGTACACACAGATGCAGGTCAGGAGGGACCCAGGGATATGCAGGCCCAGCTGTAAATAAACCCACAAAACCTTTCCTGGCCTCTCAAGAGCCCTGTAAGCATCCAGAAATCCTCTCGAGTGATGCAGCAATATTCTCTTTCCACGTCAGATCACAGGCTGCTTTCTACTTGACTTCTGTAAAGATGCTAAATCTCAGGTGTCCTTGAACTTTAATCCAAACACTCCAGTTGTCTCTGATACTGGAGGAAAATGTAGGGCTCCTCGTCTGCGCAGCAACCTGCTTGCTCTTCCTTTTTCATCCCAGGGAAGAAAAAGTATGGACAAATACTTTCATATGTTACAAAGACTCAACGTTGCCATTTACTGCCATAGGACTATGTGGGAGGAGAACATATTGCAGAGGAGAGCACATTAATCTCTGGAGAACTGCTATGAGGGACAGGAGAGGAGCACTCAGATAACACTGTTTATTCTCATGAGCCTGGGACCATCCACACATACTGCCCTGAGAAGTGAGGTTACGGACAGGACAGCGTCAAGTTATCCCAAACAACTGAATACAAACAGCTTGCTGCACTCCTGTCCTCATCAGCTGTTGAAATGCTTCCTCACTGAGCAGCAGGTGTGGAGTGCAGTCAGGGACCATCCCCAGCCCCATTTAATTTGAATTTTCTCCATGCTTCCACAAGCAGCAGAGCAAACAACCATCGAAGCCAAAGGAGGCTTCTCAATAACCAAGGCAAAAATTATGTATTTGTCTGTAAACTGAAATGACACCATTTTCCTGCTAGATCTGAGTAGAGATCCCTGTTAAGCAGCACAGCCAATTCTTTCCTTTGTTCCCAAATGATTGTTTTACTAAAAACACCAATAAAATGACAATTTCCAGCAAAATGGCTACAGAACTATGAACCATTCTGAAAGCCCAATTCAGGCAGAAGCTAATGATGCAGTAGATTTATTAAGCCAGATGTAGGCATATAAGATATAAATATGCTGTCAGATACTTTCTTTAATATATATTTTGGATACAACAGTACACATGGCAGCATCATTTGATATATTAAATGATCCATCTTGTCATGTTATGACTTCATCTGATATGACCTATTGCTTTATAACACACTATTATGCATATGGGAACGAAACAAACAGCTTGTAATAAATTATCATAGCATCTACTAACTGATTTAGCCCATGCCAGCACAAGTCCATCTACAAAAAAGCATCTCCCTTCCTTAATCTTTGTGAGCTCCTTACCAGGATGGACCACAGGAGGTTGTGATATCTCCCCTGGACAGCAGAGTTGAGCATATAATGCCAGACCTGAAGTCTTGCTGGTAGACCTCTGCAGTAAAAGGAATCTTGATTCATTTTGAAGTTGATGATTCCACAGCTATCAAGAAGAGAACAAAATCACTGGGAGACACCTTTCTAATTCCCTCTCTTGTTTTGGAAAGTTTCTTCTGTGCTTTCTCTACTGTTGTCATAACTACTCGACAAAGAGGTTAAGCCTAAAGCCTACGTGTGTTCCTTGTGCCATTCCTACAGTAGGATGATGCAGAGAGCAGTTGGATTTTCCTTAGAGTTGCTCCTTCACGTGGCCCAGCACTGTGTGCCTAAGGATCCAGTAATCACAGCTGCCAAATGTGAAGGAGACCTGGAGATGCTTTGGAAACAGCAGATCCCACAGAAACCCCATAATGGAGAAGGCACCAGAAAAGCTCCTAATTTATGCAGCAACAGGCTGTTCCCCAACCCAGGTGCAGATACAGGCATACTTGCAGACCACAACTAAATTCTCTTCTATTCCTCACGCCAAAATTCTTAAGCAGATTTCCCCTCCTGCTTTAAATGACGTCTTTTGAGACGTTATCACACTCTCTCACACGAATACTGTTGGAGCAGTAACAAAACACCGTATTATGCCTGCCAGATTCAGCAACTAAAATTAAAGACTTTTTCGCTACTTGATCATAATTGTAATATTTCAAATTCCTTCTACAAAGAGCAGAATTTAATGGCTGTTATGGATTTTTCACCCCCTTAGAGAATTTCTGCAAAATTCAATTATTTTTGGAGACTGCTTGAGTTTATATCTCAGAGTGATGATGAATTACCTATTGTACTGGCTGACTTCAAAACAATACAGAAAAATCAATTTTTTGACAAAAGGAAAGACACAGAGAATCCAGGACTGGCACACACTGTCTTTGCTGGGAGTTTACAATGAGCTAATCCCAAACTCTTTGCCATCATCAACCACTTTCTGTTGCTTTCCATAACAGCATCTGATTACATTTCAGCTGTTTGGGTTTCCTATAGAGACTGACTTTGCCAACAAGACGATTTGCCATCAAGAAATTGTAATTAACTTAATGAACTCTGTCTTTTAAACAGTTGGAGATTTTAGAGCTAAGAGTGCTGATTATCTCAAGTATCAAAGAATTTTGCTTTAAACACACAATATTCAGTGCCAGAGATAAGCAATTTGCATGCTAACATTCTGATGCTCAGATGTGACAGTGGTATTTAGGACTGCCGACTGTCTCAAGAAAGAATAATTTTACACATAAAATAATAGCACTAGTAATGACAATAAAACACACTAAAAATTGAATTTAAGAAATGTCCCACATAAGTATTTTACAGCTCATGAAGGAAAAGCATTGCATCAGACCAGAGCGAATGTCCTCCTGTAAAGCCCTGAGATGCAGTTTGAATCCAACTTTTTATTCTATCCTTCAGTCTACCAACAGATTAGATCACATACGTTTGGCTTGAGCATATAAGTTGTCAGGAAAAAATATAGATAGCCTGAAGCTACCAATAAAAATCGCAGTACTGCCAACTGCTCAGACTTGGTGAACCAGCTGATCTTCCCCCATAGAAGGATTTTCATATTAATCTCATGCTAAAAAAATCAAAAAGTATTGCAATGGTAAAACCTGACTTTGTATCGTGCTGCAATTTCACACAGCAGGCACTCCCAGAATCACAGAATGGCCAGGGTTGGGAGGAACCTCAAGGATCATGGATCTCCAACCCTCCTGCCACATGCAGGGCCACCAACCTCCCCATTTAATGCTAGACCAGGCTGCCCAGGGCCCCATCCAATCTGGCCTTGAACACCTCTAGGGACAGGGCAGCCACCAGACAGCCAGATGTGTCTTTGGTGGCAGGAGAAGGAATCTAGCCATTGAACAGCCAGAATAAAAGACCAGAAAAGGTGTCTTCTCTGGGCCCAGCTCTAACACAACCAAACCGCTGTGCTCGCACCACCTACCAGCTGGGTGTGAATCCTCCTGCCACAGCAGCACAGGAGCCCATCCTAGCAGTGCTGGTGTAATCTCTGCTAAGCATCTCCAAGCCATGTAGGGCAGTCGTTGCCTTTCCTCACAGAAAAATAAGCACTGAGCGAGAAGGAATTGTGCATCTCAGAGAAGTGAGGCTACCCCATCCTGGACCACATGCACAGTGCCCGCATGCAGGCACACAATTTGGGGGAATGAATCCTGTCAGGGCCACGTGCGACCAGCTGATGGTGTTTGCTGATGGTGTGCAGGGCTGCTCCTGCAGCAGAGTTCAGCTGCCTTCATTTCTATGTAATTCCAACTGCAAAAGTAACGGCTCGGTTACTTTCTGCACAGCTTTCTAAAAATCAGGGCACCTCTGACAGCCATCGAGGTGCTGATCAGCAAATGGACTTTTTTTCTGCCTTTTCCTATGAGACGATTACTGAGAAAATGATTGGAACAGAGATAACTCATGTGGGCAAGCAAATGCATTGCGATGTGGCCACATCATGAGACAGGCTCAGCACCTCCGTGTGCTGAAATAGGAAAGATCAAGAGTTATTATGCTCAGGAGGACAAGGACAGCGTTGTCACCATTCAGCATCATTCCCCTACATTGCCAGGGGCAGGTACATTTCCATACAGCTGGTAGCATTAATTAAGGTTGCCTAATAGGGAATTCCTTAAGGGATCCATACTAACCCCCCAAGTTAAACACCACATTGGAAGAAACATGCAAACTGAGAGGGTTTAAAATTTGTGAGGCAGAACGTTATCCTACCTTCACCAAATTAATAATAATCAAGAATAGTAATAATCAAGTTGAAAGAGGAAAAGAAACAAAGCCACGAGAAGAGGAAATATGAAAATCATATCCTTTTAGTACCATCTCTACTGCTGTGTATAGAAATGCTCCAGCAACTGCCTACCTGATCCAGACAAATCCTTGGTTTTTCCACAAAAAGAAACGGTGGCATTCTGAAAATAGCCATACCCAGACAACAGTAAAGTAAATCACACAACAGTAAAGGCAGCAATGGCCCTACAAACAGCATCCACCCAGGACAAAAGATGGCCCTGTTTCAGCCGGCAGCACTCCACATTTCTTCTGGCTTTTGCTCACAGAGGTTCTGATGCTTCTTCACTTTATCCTCATTAAGTGATACTAAAACTCAAATTTTGGTGAAAAAAAAATTGCAAAACTTTGAGCCTCTAGCAAAGGGACTGCTCTCCTGACGTGACATTTTCTGCTTTCATAATAGTTAAGTGGGGAAAAAAGGACAAATGCCAAAATAGAACCGGTGAAATCAAATGCCTCTATATCAGGAGTGTTCTCCAGCCTCCTAAAGCCTTCACAACTTTATTAAAACGAGACTGGTCTGGGTAGGTGGGAGGGCTGCTGGGATGGAGGAGATCTGGCATGAGGAAACCCCAAATGCTGCACGCAAAGGGAGGGAGGGAGCATTGCTGTGCTTCAGCAGCCTCTCAGCAATGGATGGGCCCCCGGAGGGCTGTTAGAGGTTCATATAAATTAGATTAGGTCAGCGTCAGCTGGGGACATGTGAGCCACTGGGCTGTGTTGAGCTGTGTCAAAGCCACCAACGCTCACCTTTGCCCCTTTTCCTGTGGGTCCCATGTTGACAGTGCTCAAATACAAACACCGGAGCTCCAGCTTGCCTAGTTTTGGAGACTTTCAGCTCCTGTAAATCTTTAGCACAGACATCTGCACAACCTCAGGGCTGCTTCATGTGCACTGGGAAGAAAAGCATTGTCCGACCATAAACAGTGCTGCAGTCTCCTGGGCTTACTTCCAGTGCCTCCCCTATTTCTTCCCATTGTCGGAAGCTTGAAATTTCCACTGGCTCTGAGCACACAAATAAAGCAGCTCACCAGCTTCGGGAAGCGCCTGCAGAGACTCATAAACAGTTAGCTGCAGCTGTCATTTTACACAAATGTTTCTCGCTGTGATGAACTGGAAATGCAATGTATTCCTCATTGAAATCGTACTTAATTGCAGCTAATTCCAGTGCTATCAGAGGGAATGTTTGCACGTTTCCTTATCACGGCCCCACTGGCAGGCACTTACAACGCTTTCCCATTTATTTCACTCCCAGTTCAAAGCTGCCTTCCTTGAAATTCTCCACGGACCATTTCCAGTCATCTTCAGAGATCGCGTGCCCATGCTAGTTTTCATTGAAGTCACTGGGAAAATTTCCATTGATTTTAATTGAACAGGCTGTTTAACCTTTTTTTTTTTCCCCTGGCAGTGAAATACATCAACAAAATATTCAAGACCACACAGCTGAGAATCTATTATTTTATGGCAAAACTAAAAAGCAGCACATGTCCATCCTGTGTTGTACTAGAATTGACAAGTAGGCACCATTTTGTGCATCGTTCTCTTGAAATGCACCCCAGTTGTGTACTGGTCTGAACATGAAACTGATCTGAATTTTACTTTGAGATTTGCTTGAACAAGACTTTTAAAAAACAACAAACAAAAAACTTTGCTTTATGTTATAATATCAGTTCTCTTGATCAGTTTTTTTTCCTGTTAGGTTTTTCCTTTCCCCAAAATGATATAATAATTCTCACATAGTTATTAAAATGGTAAAGCAAAGGAGAAGTACAGGAGGGTGAAAGGAGCACCGTCACCGTGGCCTCTCCCTATACAGGATAATTGGAATGAAAAGAACAGGAAGGGGAGATGGCTGGAGAAGGTCCCTTGGGCTGCAGTGCTAAAGTTGAGTCGCTTGTTGAGTCCTTGAGTTGCTAAGTCCTGAAATAAATTGGCATCTCCCCAGGATGGCATCTCCCCTCCTGCCTTCCCTTCACTCTTGGGAAGGAGGATTCCTTATCTTTGTCAAATTCTATGAATGTTTTGCTTTTAGTGTTAACAAAGGTCTGATTTCACTCAAGGGCTGTGACGGAGCCCATTCAGGGTTGTTATTATGGCTGCAGAAGCATACGCCAACAGTAAGATGCCTTCCATGGGAATGAAAAGAAATTTACAACAAAAGAAGTCCAGAAAGTTCAAGTCTACCTCAGGTTCACTGGTTTCCGTGCCATTCTCTCATGCTATTCATTTACTCACAATGAACTGCTGCAGAATTCAAACACACTTGCTCTATGGTTTTATCTCCGCAGAAAACAAAGTTGATTCAGTGAAAAAATAGTAATAATAATAATAATTTAAAAAATAGAAGAAAAAGGGAAAAAGAAAAGTCAGATTTCCTCTTTTGGATTCAAATGCCTTTACACAGAGACTACGCAATAGTTAAGTAAAGTCTGTTAATTACCTGGATTGCTCATTATGTCCTACCAGCATCAAGTTCTAAATGTTTTGTCTCTCTAATAGGGCAGTACTTCATATTTGGTACTCTCCTCCATCCAACACAGCAGTTATTACATAGATTCTGTCATGATATGACTGTGAAAGATTAGAATAAAACATAACAAACCATCTGTAAACTGAGCCAAACTTTTTAATGATAAAAAAAGAAGGTTAGCAATTGTGCGATGCATCAAAATGTTAATTGTTTACAGTCCCATTCTTCTGAACTAGTGGATAGGATGATGAAGAAAAGGTCTAATGAAATATCTTTTCAGATAGCAGATGTATCGTGGGTAGGACCAGAAATGACATTCCAGTGGTAAAATACTCAAAATGGGGAATGATACCCAAAATGGAACGAATCACAACTGTCTTTCTGCTGATGTGAATGAGGATGTAGCAAGAGAAAGACACACACACACCCAAAAAAATACTATCAGATTCCTAATGTGAGATGATAACGTGAAGTGGATCATATAGCCTCTCTCGATATTAAGGGAATAACTGTCAATTTTGATCTGATGAAGCCCAAATCAGGTTCTCAAAGTCACATGGAGCAGCCCTGGCAAGATCCCCCTAGCTTTTGTTTCTTGCTCCTCAATGCAAAACGTCCTTTCAGATGCTGTAATGGGAACTTGCAGGAATGAGAGTCTGGGGAATTTTAAAATGTTAGGAACCTGCAAGTATTGCAGATTAGTATTCCACACAGAGCCATA
This sequence comes from Chrysolophus pictus, assembly GCA_037305975.1. Lineage (NCBI taxonomy): Eukaryota > Metazoa > Chordata > Aves > Galliformes > Phasianidae > Chrysolophus > Chrysolophus pictus. The sequence continues at coordinate 2,811,959 of CM074587.1, forward strand.
ATTTGCAGTGTTTGCACTCACTTTAGCATTTCTTTTAAATTAAAGGCACAATAGGTAAGCTGGCAGCACGCAGATGGTTTAAAGAGTTTAAAATATACTTATTCATAGCTTTAATTTTTATAACAGAAGCTATTTAGAACCCAACTTTTGTGCTCTTTGAAAGGTAACTGGATTTGTTCTGAAAAATAAATTCCACAGGAAACCAGCAGGTTATTGGGATTAATGGGTTTGCATATTTTAAATACAAATAACATGACTTAATAATATCCCTTCAGATATTCAAGCGTACCTTGAGGAACAGACATCTAGCTGCGTAGGAAAGGTTGCAGTGAAACAAAACTGTGATCACTATGGCGTAAGCATGGGAGAAATGAGCCACTTAGGGGAGTCCTGAAGTAGATCCAGAAGAGCACTACTGCAGCTGGGGGTAGATGAAGGATGCAGACTGAATTCTGCTACTCCAGCTTATTAAGGTCTCCCTTCTGTTTGTAATTCTGAGTCCAGATCCATCCTCAGAGGTTGACAGAAACTGATAAACTGGTATGCATTCATCTAGCTTGTTTTAAAGCTTGCTGGTTTCTAGAAATTGTGGTCCAGCTTTCCTTTCCCTCTCTGTCTGAAGAGGATCTGCACACACGGGAGGAGAATGTATTGCCAGTCAGCATGGGATGTAAACTGTGAACCCAATAAGAGTGTTGGAGCTGCAACCCCCTTGTCCAGGTGGCTGAGAGTAATTCACAGCTCACTTAGAAGAACACCCTTGGACCTGTTTCCTGGTCTCACAACTTGCAGCTCTGACAACTACGATTACTGCTCACTCCAAACAGCAACTGCTGTGAGCAGATCACAGATATAGGAATAAAGATGAAGGATGCTCCTCTTCATCAGCAAGCTCCTTTGAGAGCAGATCCAAGCCTGAGCAGCACTGGAAAGTGTTTGGGATATATTGGTGTTGAAGATAAGGTGACATGTTGCTTTCTCATTCCTGGCTCCTTGAAAGTGCCTGTCCCTTCCAGACTGTTCATGTTACTGACTGTAAGTGCCTACACGCACGTATCTGGTGGAACATCACAAGTTCACTATATTGCCACAGTCTGTGGAGAGATGGGGAACAAGAAAAAAACCAATCCAAACAAACAAACCCTCACCCAATTAGCTTGCTGTCAATTATCCTTGATGGGTAATTGTGTCTATGGCCAGAGGGAAATGCTAGCAGGTGTAATTACTGGCTTCTTTTTCCGAGGTTATAACCTCTGACTTACACAACCTGTCTGCAGGTACATGCAAAAAGCATTGAATAAATTATCAGCTTCTGCCTGGCATAAATAAGGAAGTTTTCAATTAATGCTGGATAATTTTAATTGCAAAAGCATTTTGCTTTCACTGCTTCTCCAGTCACGCTGAGTAACACAAGCCAATGCCTTTACAAGCCATGTGGTCTCTTGTAAAAATGTCCAGGTGCCAGTAGAGCACACTGGAAGAAAATGCATTTACGTGGAAAAATGTGGCATGCTGAGTTGACAAGAATCTATTTGTGTATATTACAAAAAATTACAGTGTAGTTTAAAACTGACAATCCATTACTAGAAATCCATCTTTTGCTTAGAATGATAAACCAAGATTGAATTATAGATTTCACAGTAGCAATTCCTACGTTCTGCATTTAAATCCACACATTCTGCTTCCCCAAAGCTTTTTTAATCTGTTCGGTTGAAATGAATGTTCATGCTCAAAAATTGCCTCAGTTTATGAACAGTTTCATTTTGGGAAATGCGGCAGCACAATCCCCAAAATTGTTCGGGGACCTTGCTGAAGGGAGCACACTCATCAAAACCCAATTTCCAACAGTTATTTATTTATTTAGGTCAGCTTGATGTGTAAACAGGCACATGCCCTGAGTGTGCAGCTGCATTTCCATAAAGTTCAGATTTGCAGAGTGCCCAGATATAGATGTGGTCATATTTTGGGGCCAGATTCTGATTTGGGGCAGTTGCCTTCATATTTGAATGAACATAAAGTTCACCCAATCTCAATGCTATGCAAGAAAAGGGGCATCTTTGTTATTGACTTTCACCCACTAAATTAAATCTTTCTCTGATATAAAGCGATAGGATTGAGATTTCCATTCCCTGTGCTCAGTCCAACACTGTACCTCACAGTTCAGCAGCTGAAAATATCAGCCAGTTTCTTCGTGGTGATTTTACCCCAGAAAGGGACACCAGCTCCGGATTGTTGCTGTTTTCTGCTCATTTCACTTGGGTGTTTCAGCTACAAATAACAACAGTTGGACCAGCCAAAGGCCTGCAGGATTGAGCAGGCTGGGCCAAGCCCATGTTACCATTCCTAAATAGCCACCCCAAACGTGCAATCAAATGTGTGTGTGGGAGAGAGAAAGACTTCCTAACTCTCAGCAATAAATCTGAAAAAAAGTTCAACATTCAAACTCCACCAAATGTTAATCAGTCTGCCACCTTTTGTTATCCCTATGAATGACTGTAGTCAGGCTATTTAAAGCAACTGATGCATTCAGTTGTTAATTGTAAGTGCCCATTGAGGGCACCTCAAATGAACCACAGCCTCCCTTCAGTTCTCATCCCCCCTTCCCAGCAAAGAGCTGGAAGTGCTTTAAGAGAGTACAAGAAGTTCATCTACAAAGCCAACAGAGTCCTTCAGAAATTATTATTGAGGGCAGTCTTGGGGGAAAGAAGAAACACAAGCATTTCAGCAGCTTCTTCCTTTAATCCAAGCAAAGTCACATGGAAATAAAAGCAGATGCTGGTGCTCCAGAAGATCTGGCAGTCTTCTACACCTGCTGTCCGTAAGCCTTCCTGCTCCAAACTCTAAGCAGGAGGATGTGGAAAGGTGCCACCAGTGGCATAGATACCCTCTGAGGGCCCTGGCCATGAGCTCAAAGCCCCAGTAGGAGGGCTCCACGGGCAGGACATCATGGAACTCACCCTGGAGAGCTTGGAACAGCCTGGGCTGAGGCAGCACAATTAGTGCAGGTGATGTGGAGTTGAGCAGCATCAGCATGACAATGCTATCTCTGCCCATGTCATTACTTAATGAGAAAGTGAGCTTACCCATGCATAAACGAGAAGGCTGAGGCCTTGGGGATCCATAATGAGTATTTCTCCCAGGAACAACCACCCAAATCCCCAGCTGAATTGATATAGTCTAAATTTGCACAGCCTAGAAGCTTCAGTTATGTAAAGTACACCAAGTAGCTTTTCTGCTTACTGGGCACAAAGGGTGGCTTAACAGCACAACAGGTCTGTTCATCGTGCCCAGGTATGTCCCACAGCTGTTATATCTCTATTATATTTCAAACCCCATCATATACCAATTCACATTTCTGCTGTAAGCTGTAAGTGAAGGTGACCAGACTCTATCTGCCTGCAAATGGTAGAAAAAAGCATTTCTTGGTTCAAATTTTCCTCCTCTGTTTCTAAATGGAGCCACACATGATCTGTCTGACCACACTGTCCTCAGCACACACACCAATACCCTCAGCTCCTCATTCATGAGCGCTGCAAAATAAATTTTACAACCCTAAGACATGGGATTTTGGCACTCATCTTCACAACAGCTTATATTTGCTTTTAATCAATGTTTGACAAAAAATAGTAATGAGAAACCATAATGATCTTACAGCTGTTTCAGTGGAAGTGTCATTAAGTTCACGGGACAGAAAAATCCCCAGAAAAATGCATTCCATCTCCATGTTCAGTAGATGTCCCAGTTGTTTGAAAAGTGAATTCAAGTGAAATATATTTTGCCCCCCAAAAAGGAACCTCACGTAATTCAAACAAACACTGACTTAAAATTAGCTTCTGTAAATAGCCCACAGGAAGTCAAAGAAGGTTACATTTGTGTGAGTAAAGCTGATTTTTAATAGGTCACCAAAATACAAGAAGAGTGGTGACCAGTTTTCCCTTCTCATTACTCACATGTGAGTGAAAGATCTCATGCTGCCCATCAGCACAGGGGGTGCCAGTGCCAAGTAACCGGATCTGACTGCTGAGGAATTGCTCCTCCTCTGGCAGATAGGCACTGCATCTTTGTGAACACATGTAGGCACCAGCACTACTTTAATAGGAGCTATTAAACTTTGCGTGGAAGGTCACAATGACAAGGGATAAAACCCAGCTCTTTGCACAGTCTGATTTAGCAGCCTCTGTACTTTGCAAAATCCAAATTCTGTTACCAAAGAAACCCTGCCAAAGACATGATATTACACAGCATGAATTCGCTGCAATATCTAATCTTCTAAGGGTCTTACACACTAAAACGTATCAGGAAATCTATGCAGTCATCATTTCTCAACATTTTTCCAGTTCCCAAGCTTAAACCAGACACAAGTCCATCTTCTGAATCCTGCCTGTGTTACAGCATTGTTCAGCATAAGGAGCAATTTTCCATTTGAAGAGAAATCAAGTTGGGATTATAAATAAACACTAAGAACAATTCCAATGCTCTTGTTTTCTTCAGAAAGACAAAGCAGCCTGAGAATGAATTTGAAAGGAGGTGGATTACAGCAGGTACAGACCACAGACCTGAGCATATTGCCTTTAGGAAAACAGAATAACAATAGGGCCGGGAGCTGCTATCCATTTTCTATCTGAAAGGACAGGAAAGTGTTTGGATCTGCATTCTCTTCACAGCATTTTCTTACCCTTGCAGTGACACCAGCCCATCACCCACCAGCAGCAGTGCCACCACACCAGTGAGAGCACTGCTACTGCTTAACTACTGAGCTGGCAAATAGTTTTGAAAATTACTATTGGAATGATATTTGTATATTTATAATTTATATGAAAAAAATATGTCTCAAAAAGAAAAAAAAAAAAAAAAAAAACAACTGGATGCATTTTTAGAATGATAGAATGGCCTGGGTTGAAAAGGACCACAATGATCATGTAGTTCCAACCCCCTGCTATGTGCAGGTCACCAACCAGCAGACCAGGCTGCCCAGAGCCACATCCAGCCTGGCTTTGAATGCCTCCAGAAATTTGCCAAGGCCGCACTCCTGTTGGGTTGCACTTCCATGCTGCACAAGCCTGGTGATGTTGCCTGACTCAGCTCTGGAGAGAACACCAGCCTCAGTAGTGCCAGCACGTGCCAGCCTGCAGCCAAGTGCTTGAAAACTGGTGATGGATGCACAACGCGTGCAAGGGGAGCCTTGAATCTCTAAGCAAACACAACATCATTTTAATCTGTATATAAATAAGCCTTGTCCTGCTCAGTGCCCAGCACGAGTCATGCTGCAGACAGCAGAGCAGTCCCACAGGGAAGGAAGGTGAGCCTGGGGGTCAGGGCCGTGTGGAGGAACCCACTCTGTGTCAGCTGTCCCTTTGCACAGACATGGACCATTTCAAATCCCAGTGTGGGCACTTCATACTTCGGAGTTTCTGTAGGATCTTTTTAGGAAAACAGAAAGGAATAAACAATATTTCATGAACAATAAAAGAAGATGAGAAATTACGTTGGCAGATTTCATCTATAGCCTGTAATCTTCATTACAGATTCAAACACAAGCTACTGATGTAAGATTCAAGTGGGACAACGGAAATATTTTTGCTTAATGGATAACTGTCAAGTAAGACGCAATCCCTCACAGCAATAGTTTTGCAAATACTCTGTCCCTTTTATATGCACAATACGTCTTAAGGGGCTTTACAGCAGTTTGGGCCACAAGGCAAAAGCACGTGGCAAAGACTAATTTATGAGAATGTCACTCACGAGTAACAGATATGAACCACAGAACTGAAATACTGGATGGGATAGGCACTTCATCTTGCTGCTGTGCACGGGTCCTGTACATGCTCTTTTAGGGATGAGAATTTCTAGAAAAACAAGAAGCCCTCCCTAATGCTGTTACACTTTATAGCATTATTTGTTTTTCCATTGATCTCCTCTGTACAACGCATTTATTTCTTTGTCTCTCATTAATCAGATTATTTCACATTAATGGAAATACTGTCTGCTTTTTTTCCTAGATGTTCTGCAGGAAGTCAGCAGCATACAGCTTGTAGGAATAAAGCAGTCAGCACATTTGGGCACTGAATTAAAAGTGATTTCAAAGATAAATGTAATACTTAGTTGAGAAGATAAAGAGGGTCCACAGTTTTCAGTCATTCCAGAGACTGATGAGGAGAATTGGAATCTCAGCACATGCATGCAGGGAAGACAAGCTGTGGAAATGATGAATGTGTGGAAAAACACGATTAGTGTTCACTTTTCATTCTAAATACATATAAAATAAAGACATGAGACTGAGATGCATTTGTCTGGGAAAATCATGGCTCTGTTCTATCGGGCGAAAACAAAGTAGTTCCCCATTGCTGTACACATGTACGTGCCTCTTATCACAGCTTCATTCAAGTACTATGAAATTTAAAGCATGTATTTCCAGATAGACCTGAGCTAGATGCATGTGTACTGTTGAATTCTTGGGGACTAAGAGCAATTTAGAAAGCTCAGGTAGGTTTCCACCAGCCCCTAGTTGTACCTCACATGCATGATGCTGGAATGGGAACCTCTGGAACGAATCCATGCTTGATCCAAAACAGACCTTACAGAACTGGAAGATTTTTTTTCTTTTTCAAAGCTGATGTTGGTAGAGAATGTAAAAAAATAAAATAATCCTATCTGCTAAAATGGTTAATTGTAATATTCAGATTATGACCCATTCTTTTTGGGCAAGCATTATAGTAGCTTTGGAGCACAACTAGCAAAACTGTGATGCTCAGAGGGAGAAGCAGAGGCAGATTTGGTGCATTCCTATTCCTCTCTCTGCACCTGCAGTCTCCTGCTGTCAGACACGCTTTGTAAGCGTGTTACCATTCTGAGTCTTCCCTGTGCCCACTGCAGTTGCATAAATTGTGTGAATGCTCTCCTGTCCACAGATACTGGGATGCATCTGACATTCGGTCCCTTGGTTTAATGGGAGCTTTTGTGCGCTGATTACTAAACAGAAGCATCCGTGTGATTTTGTGAATATTTGGCAGGTATGAACTATTTACATATTACTCACATGGATCTACAAAGACCTGATTGGGAAAACAGAAAAGACACTGATTAAAGGATAGCGAATTTATCAAACAGATGCAGGTGCCAAACTTGTCTCTTGGTGCAGAACAATCTTAATATGATAAATAAATCAAAAAGCACAAACGTTACATAGAAGGACAAGATTAAGTTTTTTGGTTCACAGTTCAGATAATGAACTGTTGTTCCACCCCCCAAGCTTGTCTAGTTGAAAATCCCTTACCTTACTTATCCCAGACCCTGGGAAAGTGGTACCCGTTTTCAATAACCATTAGATCTGAACACTTGATAGCTGCTTGCCTAACATTGTACCTGCAATCAGCACACATACCAGCACTTCTCTCTGTGACTTCTATTCTGCCTTCAAGGGGCTTGGAAAGTTAATGGCTGGACAAAATTACAACTTATTCTTGTATTCTGTTCAGCACAACTGCAAAATGAGATGGGAATTACAAGGTTTGCCATCTCCTCTACAGGGAACAGGTACTAAAATCTCATTCCCTTTAATCCTTTTGGATTCAATCTGTGACATTGCACTCAATGTGTCTCTTCTGGGCCATATTCTACTGTTCTGCCTTGTCTGCATTATGATCTCGCTAGCAGGATTTTCATGGTTAATTTAGATCCGAGGGTTGTTTTTATTTATTTTTTAATGAATGTGTGACCAAGCCATCTCCCCCTTCATCTGCTCTGTAGATTTATTTTGTATTGGGATACATCTGTTTTGGTACCTTAACTGTTCCAATCTGAGGACTATCGACATTTTCATTATGTGCGACTCGAAGTACACGGCTGTATTAAGGGATTTTCAACTAGACAAGCTTGGGGGGTGGAACCACTCTGCAGACATTTCTAGCAGATAATGCTCTTCAGTGTAGCAAAATGACAAAGCAAAATAAAATTTAAAAAAAAATGGGACATTTTTGTCAGTGCAAGAGGGCAAAATCACAGCATCCGTGTAAAGAGAGCACTGGTTGGAGAACGAGGTACGTGTTATTAATATATATCAGTATCTAAATTCCAGAAGGAGATAGCCAAACACTATAATTAGCTCAGAAGCTAAAGGATGAGTAGCATAATAATAACTATTAGACTGAATAGGAATGCAATGAAAAAGAAGCTTGATTCACAAAGGAATACAATGTTAATATTGAGATTTGGACAAGGTAAAATGGTGAGTCGTAGAAGGGAAGCATTTAATGACACTTCATCTGTGCAATCTTTCCAGGAGAGATATGAAAAAACAATTATAACGTACAAGAATTTATCCATGTTTTGTAATACAGCCTATCAAATTGATCACTGCCTTCAGTTCTGTTTCCAGTGTAAACATACACATGCTCTGTGTGGCACAATAACACACACATACATATTAAATTAGATCTGCCATTTTCCTGCAGCAGTAAGAAATGAACAGAGAGATGAATAGAGAGAACAGTGTTGGAACAGATAGATAACAAAATTCACAGATGTCTTTGCTTGTTCTCCAGATCTGACCTTGAAAGTCTGCTTATGTGTGATGTTCATTAAGTGCCTCCCTTCTATCGATGAATTCACACACTCTATTCAAAACTAAGGCTTAAAAAGCAGGGATAGAGAAAAGCAAAGGCTATGGCTTTCTCTGCCCTCTTTAAAAGCTAGTTCTTGTTTAAACACAGCACAAACTGTAAGAGACAAAACAGGGTTCCTTGTATTCATATTTACTTAGTGATCCCAGGTTTGTAATGAGAAGTTAAGACCAAAATACATTTGTTTTGCAGTCAAAGGTAGCATAATGAAGGTTGGCTTGTTGTCAGCCTATTGATTAAAATAAGACATTCTTGAACCAAAGTAAGACTTTCACATAGGCATGAATGATTTCAGTGCATTGGCCCTATGAAAACAGGTCAGTGAAACTGTACAAAAGGAGTGGGCAGAACTATGGAACACAAGATGGAACACGTGCTTTTCTATATAATGTTCTGCTAACATTCAATAGCTCAAGGTGCAAATCAGCAGCACATCAGTTTATATATATATATAAAAGCCCCAGAAATTTCAGATTTTTTTGCAAAATTTTAGGAAATGCCTCATCTGAGGCTCAATCTTACACATATGTAAATAGCAAAATGAATTTGAATATGCAGCATATTTTGAGAATCGATCAAGAATTTGCACTAAAACTACATGTAAGATTGGCAAGGAGGACTACTGGTTAACATAGCTGTAGACAAAGCAATTAGCATCTCTATCATGTGGTTATTGATCCAGCTGATCCCCCTGCTAACAAACCTTCCAAAAATGAGATAAGGAGGCACTTGTTAATAATGCTAGATGAAACAGACAACAGCAGAATAATCAATTAAATGGAGTCATGTGATGCCTACTTTGAGCATCAAGGAGTAAGAAGATCAAATGAAAGAAAAAAAGGGATAATTTACAGTGGTGAAAACTCTAAGATGGTTATTTGAAGTCAAAATTGATAACGTAATCCTGTGAAATGGGACCAATCAGCATCCTGGAGGGATGAGGTTCTGTCTGACTCACGAGAAATATTTTAAGATGGACCTTTAAGAACAAATATGTTCTGTATCAGCTGAGGTATGGTGTTGATGTCATCAGAAGCACAAGAAAAGTGATGCTATTGATGTGCAGAAGAACTGCACTCCTAGAGGAATAGGTGCAGAAAAAGACTATTGGGGTGAAGGGAGAACAGAAATACCTGCAGGAGACACTTCACCACTTTGGCCCATTCGACCTTACTGTAAAAACTGAGGGAAGGTGCCCCTGTCTGCAGATTCATCATGTGAACAACAAGGAGGGGAAAAGGATCTGTAGGCTGAATGAAAAGGAAGAAAAAAGAACAACAACAGAAAAAAAAAAAATTAGCTAGGAATAAATTCAGTCTGAAATTAGATGAGGATCTCTACCCATTCCTGGAGAAAGGTTACAGAGCAAAGTCCCAAGAGGAGAAAAATTCTAATTAGTTTTAAAACAGTGCTTGATCACTTTGTGGGAGACACTGGATGGCGCAGATATCTCCTGCAGCAGAGAACTGAACTTGTGACCCAGCAGATCCCTTTCACTCTGAGGAGTTTCTTGACATGAATGTGTATGAACAAAAATCAAAACCTGCCTCTTCTTCATGCTCTTAATGTTTCAGGTCTACTTTAATACTAATTTGAGTGCTCTCAGGGGTTTAATTCATATTTTTAGCGCTTTGCATGTTTGGAGTTTTAAAAATGTTAAATTATTTAAAAGTACTAAAGCAAACAAAACCTAACTCTGCTGCAGCCATTGATTCCACACATACAGTTATGGCCCCTTTATCTGAATGTTATTTAATGAGTGTCCCTGAAGGGATTAGCATGTCAATGTGTGTATATTGATTTCCTAATCCAGTCCATCAAAGCTGTTATGATCTGGCGACAGCACAAGAAACAGGAGTTCAAAGTTCTTCACGCAGCTCCGACAGTATGTTCTCAAACCTCTTGATGTGAGAATTAGCTCAGTCCTGAAGTCCAATTAATCTGATGAGGCTGTCAACAAAGATGTCATTTCTAGTCACATTTTTGGGGATGTGGACACCTGTCTAAAATACAGAATGAGATCATCAGCTCATTAACATTTCCTACCAGATGGTAAAAAGCTGCATTTTATATCGTTTTGGAGTGCTCCACATTTTATGGCCAGACCTTTAAAACGCTCCATCTGAAGGGCTGCACGCCACAGGATAACTTTAGAAATAAAAATATCTGGGAGATGCCTATTTAGACACTGCCACCAAGATGCTAAGATGGAAACAGAAAGGGCTTACAATCCTCTCCAAGTAAACTGGTACAGAAAAATAAATAAATAGAAGAACAAGTGCGTCTGTATGGAGCAGGAGGCTCAGCATCACACTGCGCAATAAGTCAGAGCAGGAGCCAGCTTGGCAGCTCTCGTGCAGAAAAGTCACAAGCTGCTATTTCTCAGTAGAGATGTGGGGGTCTCAATCCTGTTACTACTGCGTTCAGCGGGAAAACTGTTCGATATTACTGGAGGAAAATCAGATTCTAACAAGTTCCCAGCGGAGCAACAGCAGACCATGTAAGCGCACGTCTGAGTTAGCGTTACTGCAATCAGATGCAATAGGGTAGTTTTATCATCCAGCACCTAGAGAGGCTGCTGTGAAACAAACAAAACGGATTTAAATGCTTTGTACGGAACACTCCTTTTCTCTCAACCACCATCCGTCCAAATAAGATGTTCTTACACCAACTTCATATTGCTCCTGCTGCTCAGATGCGTCACAGCGCAAATTGGAACGCTTCCTATTTCTGATATTGTCTAATTCCCTGGGTCATTAGTTATGTAATCATAATCATTTTTCTGCTGGGCAGATTGGTGTTATCTATCTCATCTCCTTTTCTCATCTCACCTCTTTAGTAGCGTTGGAGCAGAGATGGAAATATCCCAGTCCCTGAGGGCACCATCTGGTACTACCCTGTATGGAGAGGGCTAAATGAATGACATACTGCACGGTACTTCCTGCTCATTATTTACTGATTCCTTATGTCGTTGGGGCTTTTAATTCATTCCATTACATGTTCCTTAGTTATTTTGTTCTCTTGATCCCATTTCCTTTCTCCCCATACCTAAGGGCTCCATAGAGTGGGTAAAAAACCAACAACCTTGAGTAAGAATGTGATGTATTGGAGGGTTTGTTGGACTGAGAGCATTGCTGTGAACATGAGTACAAAGGAGATGGTATGGAATTGGTGTTTAACTGTATGCAAGAAATAACATACAAAATACTCAGCCAGGGCAGAGTAAAGAATATCAGTGTATGTACATATACAGCACAAGGCACTGCCAGTGGATGAATGGTTATACTGTGCATTATCATTAAGAGATAAATCTTTTATATGTAAATAGTACGAAGTCTAAAAGCTATTGTCTCCTTTCCAAAAGGAATCAACCAACACAGAAACAATTACCAAATGCTTCTGAAGTTTCCATTAGCACTGGTGTTCCAGCCTTTGTCTGCCTGTATCGTGCTGAGGAGAACTGCCCTTGGATAACAGCAGCCTGGCATTTGCATTTGTCATCACTTCATGTTCATCCCCATAAAACAGATTGTTATTTTTTATTGTACTGCGTAGCGCCATAAATATAGATGGCCTCTTAAAGCCAAATATCACTCTTGCTAAGTAATTGTCAATTACATTTGGTATTAATTATTCCTAACAGCCTGAGCTCATGCCCTGTTTCCAGGGCTGGGCTGCACCCCACAGCCCCACGCTCATCATCTGGGGGATCTTCAGCTGCTGCCATGCCGTAGGCAACCCTGCATCTGGCAGGGCCTGCAAATCCCCTCCGAGAGCAAGGACAAATGGAGCCTCAGGTGTTTTCCCTTCTGATGTGGAATCTGGCAAAGCTGGGAGTTATATCTAATGGGTGGCTCTAGCCCAGCCCCATGGATGGATGCAATGCATTCCTCCACAGCCCTCCCTTCAGCCCAGCAATCCCAGTGCATGGATGCAGTTTGCAGCACTGCACAGCAGCTCGGTGCCCACCGGTGCTCATTGGGCAGTGAGGGTGCAAGCAGCAGGATGAAGCAATGCTGCTGACCCTGATGCAGGCAGACGGGGGCAGAGAGTGGCTGCTCTGCTTGGGCTTGAAGCGAACGCCAGCATTTGTCCAAATTTGCTTATCCGATTTACAATTTGCACTTGTCACAGCACTGAGATGCATTGCACACAAACAGAGGTCACGGATACGTGCCATCCATCAGTCACCTCCCAGCGACATGAGAGAAAACGTTAAACGGTGCCGCAGATCCATGAAATCCGAGGGAATAACGTCAGCTCCCTGAGATGGGGGGCTGTGTTTTCCACATATCGGAGAGATGGCAAAACAACGCAGGACAAAATTCATAACAAACAAATTAAAACAGACCCTCGGTTAGGAGCCTGCAGCACGCATTCCTGAGATGCCTCTCAGCCATTCATTCCTCTTTACATCCATCTGAACGTTTTTCCCCTTGGCCTTTTGTTTTCATTTCAGCTTTCCAAGCCTCTGTGCCAGTCCAAAAGCCTTCTCTCCTCCCAGACCCGCTCACTGCCTCTGCAGACCCTTTCTCCTGGGCTGATTATTTGCTTTTTTGGCATTTGTGGTCTTTCTAAGTTCTGTTTTGCTTCTAAAATCTTTTTTTTTCCCCCCTGGACCGATTCCCTTTTTCATTAAGCTAGACTTTTTTTTTTTCTTTCTTTTTTAATGTCACCCTTAAAAAGAGCATTTTATTCTGGCCAAACTAAGGGGCTTGCCATGTTCTCATTTACAAATGTCACTGCAGCATGGCTGAAATCCTGCTCCAGCCCTGAATGCTGCACTGACACAGAACAAAAGCCGTGCAGTGCCTCAGACACCGTCGCCTTGTTCCCCATCATTCCTCCTCCCTGCTTGCTTAATAGTAACAGCTTGCAATGACATTTCAGCAAAAGCCACGTTCTTTGCAGCTCCTCCCCCTGCTTACAGCAGAAATTAATAGTAATAGCCCATTGAAGAGAAGCCTTGAAAGATTGGCACTAAACAAGAGAAAAGGCAATAGGCAGCCCTGCATTCCTGCCTGCCCTCTGTCTCTCTATCCCACTCTGAGATTTTTTTCTCACCCTTCCATGCAGCACATCAGCTGCAGCAGGGCTCAGCATGCACGTGTCTCTTTGTAGACCTGAAAGGATCAGGGGTATTAGGTGCACCCCCAGAACTAACAGCAAAAAAATGATGCAAAGAAATCCACGATTTAATGTGCAAGAAACCATCAGCTGTGCCCCTACTCAAGGACCCCATCCTTTGCTTGCAACCACCTCCTGCTGGCATTGGTCCCCACATCTCACCTGCAGCTCCTGGCTGCAGCTGGAAGAAGGTGGAATAAATTCAAAGGGCTCTTGGTGGCCTAACCCACTTTGGTTACTTGTATGTGTAAGATTAAAAAAGAACACAAAATCAGATCTTACATAATTAATGGATATTTTGAAGACTCACTAAAAAAGTTGTGTTTGCTTTCCTTAGGTTGCCTGTGGAGATGAATTCAATAGCAGATACCCCATCAACAGGCAGATAAACACCAGGAAGGTGGAGGAGAGCAGAGGGACCGCTGTGCTCCGGTTCACCCGAGTCCACCGCACAAGGACAAAAGCAGCACAGGCTGCTGGCACCGGCTGCATGGGGATATCAGGAAGTCCCTGATGGGTGAGAGCCTCCCAGCCCTGAGCCAGCAGCGAGGGAAGACAATGGAAAGCCTCCCACCGACTGCTGGCATCTGTGTTGGCCCTACAGAAACCAGCAGAGCGCCCCAAGTCGCCAAGAGTTGCATAACGTTGAGTGGCTTCAAAAGGGATTTCAGAGCATTACTGCTGTTTGCTCCAGCAATTACTCGATTTTCCCTGTGAAAAATTGAAGAGCGGGGACTGAACGCCCAACACACAGCCTGGTGGGCTGAAGGTTGGACTTGTGGGCTAACAACACCAGGAGGATGGCTACAGGGCTGATATTGAGCTGGTGGCTTAACACCTGAGCTGCCAGCACAGCCACCAGCTGGAATTAATCTCACAGAATCACAGGATCATTAAGGTTGGAAAAGACCTCTAAGATCATCTAGTCCAACCATCCACCTACCATCATCTACCGCTTTACACAGTTCCAAAGAAACCAAAACAAAGAACAATTACACAAACGAAAAAGCCAAACAGGTTTCTGTGGATTAGACTGTAACAAGGCTTAAATCCAGTGCCAAACCCGAAGCTCCTACCCACCCCAAAGCCAAATTTGCCCTGATTTAGCTGACAGCACTGCTCGTCCAGGAGCAATGGGGCTGTGGATACAGTAACTTTCTGTTATGCATTTAGAGTTTTGATTGCTTTAGTTTATGAAACAGCACAACAATAAACAGTGGTTTAAATGACCATAATTAAATGCCATATGTATGAAAGAGCTGCAGTGATTTATCACCCCAAAGCCACTAAGTGCTTGATCACTTCATCAGATCATTAATCTGTTCTCCAGAAATGTGCTTGCCATGTATATAGTCAATTATAAGCAATTTGAATGACTGGACACCAGTATATATTCACCCAATTAGATCAATACCGGCGTAATTCAGTTTATGCATTCCATCAGCCATTTAGTGAAGTGTTAAGACAACAATTTTCTCTTTATTAAGGCAAATGAATAAATTCTTTAGTGCGCATAGAGTTCACTGAATGACAAACTTGAAACAGAAAAAATGGCTTCATGTTGACTGCTGACATGTTTTCCTCACCTTCTATCATTTTAAAATGTTAAGACAAACACAGCATATTTCTCATTTCTTCTCTGCTTTAAAAAAGGTGTTTCCTGGCCGCATTGGGTTGGATTGTTGTTCCACTGCTGTTCCACAGCCTCTCCCTTGCCTTCCTTTTTTGACAAGAGTTTGTGCCATGGTGCCTGCAGACATCTCTACAATACCCAAAGAATTTTTGGTAAAAACACAGCGCTAAAAATACGCCTGTACACTTTGGAGAATGTCAAAACAACCCTAAGTGTTAAGCACAAGGAAACATCCTCAGCAAACAGCCGCCTGCAATCTAAATTAAGAAGCAAAATAAATGAGTTGTTTTAGTTTTGATTTTTTTTTTCCTGTAAAAACTGCCTTCCTGTACACACTCATGGATTGCTTGCACTTCTTGCCAGCTCCCCAGCTCCGTTCTCTCAACTGAAGCAGATGTTGCAGAAAGTTGGGCACATCGCAGATCAGGCCTTTCCATTCTCTCTTCTCTTTTTAAATCCCATATGCTTGATATTCCCTCATAACAATTTAAGACGGTAGAACTTCGGAGTACTTTATTTATTAGAAACACCTACTGAGAGAGGAATCAAACCAAGTGGCTGAGGGCCTTCCATGAAATCAATTATCTTTTCAAGGTGACTTAGACAAGAAGTCCTCCCTCAGCCCAGGGTCCTTAATTTACCAACTCTGGCACCCCACATAACAAGATCATTCATCCTAATTAGCACCCCTCCAAATACCCAGTCTAATGCATCCTCTCATTGTTTCACTTGGAATAGCAAACACCTTCAGCTCAATGCATTGAGCTGAGTCAGCTGCAAATTTCCCCTCATCATTTAGCTTCAGCACATCTAGTCCATTCCCAAGGGGTTCTTTTACTTGCCAGCTTGCCTGGATCTCTTTAAGATGCCCCTAATGCTGCTTGCTTCGCTGTCTTCCACTTTACAAGAAAGTATCTACTCTACTAGTACAAGCAAACCAGTCATCCCAACCTCATTCAAATGCTTTGTGACCCATTTAACAAATGCAGTTGGAACCACAATGAACGTTTTAAGGAAAGAGGAAAACATGATCACTAGTAAAATAAAATGGGAATATCACAGTACTACTTGCCTATGTCGTTTTCATACAAATTTGATTTATATTATATTTAAATATTTCCAAACTGCTCAGTTTCATGGAAGTCATTGCCTGTTTTCAATACGTAGACAACACTGCCTTTTGGCTCTTGGCAAAGAAGATAAATTAATTACCTGCTTAGTATTCTGGGTTTGTTTAAGTAAAATGAGCAGCCAACTTTGCAGTGGGCCAAAATTCAAACAGAAACTCAATTCATGCAAAAGAGCTCAGCCTCACTTTTCAGCCTTAAAACTTGGATCCGCACCACGCTGCCTCAACAGCTTCTGCCAGCCAAGGGGTGAGAGCTGCACAATGCAAAGCAAACATCCTCGGCAGCAGCAAAAGAGTGAGTGTTTGCCATGATTCACTGCGCTGTGAAGTGCGCTGAAACCTGTCTTACAACATCTGAAATGGTCTCTTATATTAAAGCACCCAGCTTCCTATGTTCTTCCTGAAATAGGTTGTAAGCACCATGTGCCAAAGACCTGTTTACCAGCAGTATGGAAACAGATGAGTCTTGTGATAGAGCAGGAAAATCCCAGGAGAAAGCTTCAAGAAACACTTACATGCTCAGACTCTTCCCCATCCTACACTAAATTCTATCTTATTAAAGATTTTTGTATAGATTTAAGTATTGTTAATTCATTTCATGAATGCATTCCTCTGTCCTACACCCAGGGCATGGCACAAGGAATCCGTGTGATATTTTATAGTTCCAATCTTGCACTGTTTCCAATGAACAGCTGAGGGGCAGTTTGAGCCCCTCAGTGGCTTTGGCCTGGCTGGAAGTCATTGAACTTTCACCAGTTCAAGGTGCCAAGAGGAAAGTTAGGTTTTAGATGCAGGAGCCTGCCTGAAATTTTGCATAGTGAGATACTTTACATAACAAGATTCTCTTACTGAAGTAGGTAACAGAACATTTGTAAACTCATACTGGTTTCCATGAACATTTGTTCTGATTTTTGTTCCAAAAGGTGAAAACATTGGTGGCCAGGAAGGAATTGGGCACTATGGGAAAAAAATGAGTTAGAAAAGCTGATTTGGAACCTCAAATAATTCACTTATGTTATACTTGGAAATCACTTTTAATGGAAATAAAATGTAAAACACATAATACCTTAATTGTAACATTTAATTACCCATCTTAATTAACTTGAATAATGAAGTAATCCTATTCCTATTTAAATACAGCATTTTGCATATTGAAATACGTAACACAATTAAAAAGGCTGCATGAACCTCAGAGATGCAGAAATTAATTCTGAAGCCTGCTTCGATAGACGATGTGGCTGCAATTCAAATGTATTGATGAGAATTGGTTTCTATACAGTGAAATTACAAAAGAATTTTCACATCATGCAAGGATGCAGAGAAATGAGAAATAATTGTCTTCTTCACTCCTCTGATCACTATTAGGAGACGTTCTGAGCCAGTTTCTTGCAGTTATCACCTCAGTCACACTGGCATTTGTTGCTGTGGCAATGCAAAACACAATATAATGAGAGGATTATAGCAGTTGCAAACACCCAGATGAGCCATGGTGGATAATCGAGAGGAAACAGGCAGTCTCCAAACCTGCATACCTGAAGTCAGATTGCAAAAGCCTGTGTATGGGTGCCAAACTCAGAGCCACCTGATTACTGAAGGCATTAAGCACTCAGAGGTTGTATTAAAAGCAGCAGGATTTTCAGCAGCAGTTACTGCATCAGACTAACTCTCTGTGTAGCTGCCAGCACATGGAGAAGGGAAGCCTGCTTTCTGGGTGCCTGCTTTGTATGGGCAGAGACAAGCTGGACGGGACTGTCTCCATTAGCTCCCATGGCTACATCCTAAACAGTCAAATTGCATCATCAGACACCCAACGTAACCAGTGTTGCCATCAAAGTTGCTAAGAAACCTCATCCAATCTATAATTATGTCGATGGAAGTCAAATACCAACAGATATTGTTCCCTAAGTGAGATGCCCAGGAAAGCTGAAGAAAATGTCATTATTGTATTATGTCATTAGAGAGTATTATGTCACGTAGACAAGTTCCCTCAGTGAGATTTCCCATAAGGCATTTTCCCAAATCAGATTATTTGTCTCCCTTTATTGATTGTTAGCTGTAGCAGGCTGGAAAATCAGCTTTTGACAAGGTGTAACTGGAGAGAGTCGAGGGTCTGATGTGCTACATCAGGCTGTTAGGAGAGGTCTTGGAGATTCATGGACTATGGGCCATGGATGAAACACAGATTCAAATGTTAAGGACCTTCCTTGCTGAGTACGTAAAATCTTTCAGATATTGAGGCTTATCAAAGGGAACAAACCTTCAAATTAATTTCTTCTTCCTTTCCCAAGTCTAAGCTCTTTTTGAGCCATTTCTCAGGAAAACCACAACTGTCTGAGTTAATCTCCCCCATCCATCAATGGGAGTTTCTCTACTGCTTCTCATTATATAAAAGCAAAACCAAACACAAACATCTCACAAAACAAACTGTAACAGGGCCTCACTCAAACCCAGTTGTGCTGAGCTCCACCTGCCAATTCAAACGGTTGGCTTTTATTTCTCATTGCGATCATTTAAAAATCACAGCAAAGCTCAGTCAAAGAAACGTGGTTATAAAAGCATATAATATTTTTTCTTGGCAGCTCACCACCTGTTTTCTTTCTCTCTCTGTTTTCATCATCTCTGTCCTTTTGTGCATATGTTTGATGTTCTGCTACACAACACCTACAAACCCAGAAAATAATGGCTTTGCTCTCGGATACATAATACAAAAATGACTAAGTACTGATTTCTTTTTTCTCCAAATATTTGCCTAACATTTTGCTCTCTTCCAGCACAATGGGACACATCCTCAGATCAAAAAAAGTGATCTCATATGAATAAGTTCATCACAAAAGTGGCGATTCCTAGCTGCAGGCACAGCCATCTGTGATTTAAAGAGGAAACACTGGTATATGTGATGTCATTGTCAATAAATTATTTTGGTTCCTGAACTTCTACATCCAAAATCTTCTGTGCATTAATGCCTCGGCTGTACATGGTAAAGTTCCCCTGTGTTATTATGGGCTGGTACAAGATGAAGCAGCAGCATCTTAAGAGAAGATTGAAGCCTCAGAAGATACTGCAGCCCTACATTCAATCAGATTTAGTACACTTTGCAGCCTCGAGGGACGTAAAATTAAGTTTGGACCTGATGATCTTTCAAAGGTCTCTTCCAATTAGGATCATCCAATGATTCCATGAAAATATTCTGTACTATTAACAGAATTCCATATAAATGAACTTCTAGCTCTTTCTTTCATGAAGAGGAATAAAGTTTTACGGCAGTTGATTTGAACGTAAAAGCAGCAGCACAGCAAAGAAGTACAGTGCTCATTTCTGGTGCACGTTACCTTCTGAAGAAGGCACAGAATACTATTCTTTTAATAATACAATCATTTGAAGAATGTAGTTTGTATAAATATGGATTCTAAATTTTTCCACACACACAAAAAAAAGCAAACCTTTTTGATGGCTGCCAAATGATGGACTTTAACAGGAGCACGCCCTCACAAGCACAGAAAATGCTGCAATTTTGCCTTCAACTTTGCTTTAAAGTTCACCCAGCCCACCTCTGCAGCATCCTCTGCCAGGCCCAGAGGTGGAAGAAGAGATTCCCTGCATCTGACTTTTGTCCATTGCCATGGGGTTGAACAGCTGGAAGCATTTCACAGCGCCATGCCCACCAAGCACATGGTGTTTTCTGATGATAGTGGAGATGGAAAGGCTACTTGGATCACACCATATTGTTCAGGATTTCCCTTCCCAAGAAGGATGGGAGGAGATGCCAGGACAGTCCTCTTGCACCAGGAACATCTCTGGAGCAGAGAAAGAGGCTTAATTCAAACCATGGAGCTCAGCACTGGGCTCACAGTGTATGGTAACAGAGATAAGAGCAGTTCCAAGCAGTTCAGCCTCAAGTTCTTAGCCAGAAGAGAGATGCAGGCTTACAAAAAGCCTGAAAGTGGACTGTGCTGCAGTCCTGCTCAGTCCCCAGAGCCACGAGCACAGCTGGGCTCAGCCTGTGTTTGCTGTAAGTAATTTGTCTGTAAACAAACAAAACAAAACAACAACAAAAACACCCCTGAAAAGTCAACCTTAGCAAGATCAACTTGTTCACTCCAACAATCGGGCAGCCCAGGTGAGGTACTGCTGCACCACGTCCATTGGGCACTTACTGCCCGCAGCCATTCACATCTGGCTGCTTGCTGCCGACACCTCTCTGCTCAAAGCAGATTCTCCGGGATTTGCTCCCCACCCTGCTCGGCGACAAGGATCTCTGGAAGGAGCTTCGATGCAGGGATGACTCAGAGCATCCCATCCGTCATCAGACAGAAATGACGGTGTTAGGAATTACAGCTTCTTCACTCCCCATCGTGCCGCGTTACGGCACCATTTAAACAGAAGAGTTATGTTACATTTCTACGGAGAATCGCTTATCAGCAATAAACCCCGTCGCGATGTCTGAGAAAGCTTTGAGCTCCGTTGTTGTCCACTGACCGAACCGCTCCACCGGCGCTGAGCGATCCGCAGTTGCGGAGCGCCCTCTTGCGGTGCGGAGGGAGAACGGCTGCGGGGCGGCGCCACGCACAGCTGCGGGGAGCGGAGCCCCGTCCTGACACCGACCCGAGCTCCTGCGTGCGTCCCATCCTCGCGTTAATCGAGAAGTGCAGCTTGCGGCATTCAGATCACAGTCGTCCCAGCAGTGCAAATCATGAGCAAGATCCGGCTCTCCTCTATATTGGATTTGGGAAAGTAAATTTTACGTTTTACCACTAGTTTTACCACTTCTGTGCTTTCTGAGTTAGACAAACAGCTATTAAATCCTTCTATTTCCTATTCTGTATGGCAGCATCTAACAGCACAGCAGCACCCAGCAGTCCCATCGCACCAGACTGTACACATGAAGACCCCCAAGTATTTATATGTTAGTTTGAAATAAATTGAGGGACATTCAAGTAAAAAATAGGGACTTGAAATATGAGGATGCTATATGAAACAAGAAAGCATTAGATGTTGTTAGCACAGGAGTGGGGACAGCTGGACTGCATGGAGCTGACTCTCCTTCACTAACAACCCTGCCTGCCTCTGCTGGGCAACTTTCCTCAGTGTTGAGGAGAATTCCTAAGCTGTTGGGTTTTTGGTTTTTATTGGCAACCATATGCTTTTATATCAGCCCAGGATTGAGGGCAAGGCTAGAGTTAGGAGGGCTGCGAAAGGTAGAGGTTGCAGATGCAGGATTTCACGTGTCCTAGAGAAGCCACGAGGGCTGAGCTGAGTAGCTTTGAAGTAATCTGTCTTAATAGTTCAAAACACAGCCCCAGAAGGATGGGAGCTTCATGGCTGCATTGGGGCAGCACTGCAGGTGAAGGAGGAGCTGTGATGGGAACGCAGCACAGCGCCCAGCATCTTCCCGAGTTCAGCTGGGGTGGGAACAGGCACATCTTTGATAAAATGCTATAAAAACATAAGTTTTCTTTCATTCTAGTCCAACTCTAGGCCTGTGTTTTCTGGAGGCACTCTGCCTTACAACACTGTTATAGCTACTGCCTCTCTTCTATTTCACACGCTTTGAAACACGGTGGGAATGACCCAAAGTTACACCATAACCCATCAACTACAATCAGGATACGTTAAAAGCATGAATTACCACTTTTGTGCTATAGAAACATAGTGGTGGCTCATACCATTTTATTATTATTATCTGTTCCCTTTGTTCTGCTTCCTACAGGAGGATGCCTGTGCACAGTGCCCATGGGCTCACCCACCCTTTAGGCCCAGCAATGCAGATGCTCAGCCTCATCTGAGACAACTTTTGACAGACCAGAAATCACTGGGTTTTAAGGCAGTTTATGAATCTGTGAACTGCATGAAAAAACAAACAATTCACAGAACACATGTATGGAGATATGAATAATTCAGACATCTCTCACTGCTTCAGAGATGATTTTTCCCCGTCTGAAGTTCCGGCCCGTTTGTGTTAGCATTCAAAATATACTGCTTGTGAAAAAGGTTTTATAACCTGCTCACAAGGTCAGCATAATTAATAAGTGGTTGATAAGAATTCATTAATTAACCTGCACTATATTCTGTTGACTTCCCTGTTATTTCTGGAGGCAGTGGGGGGGAAACGCTTTCTTCCAATGACAGAGCATCATGTGAGCATCATATTCTATAATTATGGCTGCTGCATGTGACTGATTTTAGTACTGTTGACTTCAAGATTATAATTACCAGGTTTCTTTATGGATGAGTCAGTCATCTAGCCAAGTGATTTAATTTGATTGATCGTCTTGTTGTAACATTTGCAAATCAAGCACTGTAGGGCAGACATTTTCTAGTTATACCCACATATCTGTGTTACTTCTAGGGCACGCATTTTATTAAAATCCCCATAATGGCAATATTCATGTATACATCCAAAGAACCTATAGAAGCCATCAGTTAAGTTGTTGGGGGTGGGGATGGAGGGGGGAAAAATAGAGATGTAGCACTGTTCCTGATTTTTATCAAAATCCACTTTTTAGATCAGTGATAATTTCCTTGTTCTCTCAAATCCACAAACTTCAACGCTATAGAAAAGTGCAAGAAAATGAAAGACTTTGCTCTTCAAAGCTGTTACTCCACTTGACTAACCATGCAAAGGGCAGAGGCAAACTATTTGCTA
Organism: Chrysolophus pictus; assembly: GCA_037305975.1. Taxonomy (NCBI): domain Eukaryota; kingdom Metazoa; phylum Chordata; class Aves; order Galliformes; family Phasianidae; genus Chrysolophus; species Chrysolophus pictus. Next base: position 2,835,109 of record CM074587.1, read on the forward strand.
CCCGGGGACCAAGGGAAAACCCCACAGGATGCACAGGGCTCGCCTGGGTTCTGGTTCACAACAAAGCAGAGCAGGAAGAACATACTTAATGAGCAGCCCCAGAAAGCCTCAGCCCAGCACTGAGGAACATACATTGCAAATATCCCTTCTGGCTGGGCCAAAACTTGGCTGCAGCAGCAACACTGCACAGATCCAAGTCAGCACAATGTGACAGTCTTGAAAAATAGCTCACAAAACTGATGGCATCATTTTACTAGAGCAATTGCTTTTGTATATTTACAGAGCTTGTTTTCTCTATGACAAGGAAGTGCTTGAATGACTGATTTTGTCACGTTTTTCCCTTTTCCCCAGTCTCTACACAGAAATTTACTTCTGCATTTTTTCTCTACCCATTCTGTGTACAGTTTAGCTGTGGTCATCTTTGTTACAGTGTACACTTGCTTTTCAATGAGGCTTATTTTCCTTTTGCTGCAACACTGGCCAAAGAGTAAAATAAATTAAAAGAATCTATTACTATGTAGCATAGATACAGTGGGGCATAGAACAGTAAAGTGCTGAACGAGCCTTGTCAGCCATATACAATGAGAATAAGTTACAGATTTTCTTAGGTTTTCTTTATGTGAAAAAGGGCTGATTAAGCCTCCAAAAGGTCTCTCATTTATATATCCCATGTGTTTATTGCAGGTACACATTATACCTTCTCTACACTATCTCTGGTCTCTGCATACCTTAGCATGACCCTTGATCTCAACCAACTACTGTTGACCTCAACAACTCACTGTATCAAATTGAAGGGCAAGAAAGATTTAATTTCTGTTTTCTTGCCATCATACTGCGTTGCCATCTCTAGACCTGGTCAAAATCTTTCAAAATACCAACCACAGAATTTTGACCACAGTCAAGAATTACACTTGTATGGAAAAAGTTAATGAAAGAAAACGGCATTGGTTACATTCATCTTCTGAAGAGAGGCTGGTTTATCTTTGGTACATTCTCATAGTAAAGCTCCCAGTGAACACTACTCTGGCTGGCTAAATTTACAGAGTCATCACTCTGAACAATATATGAGCTGCAGCTAAATAATTCACTAAGTGTGAGGGCTGCTTGGAAAGTCAATGTGATGAAAAACTCGGGAACAGTGGGATGAATCAGTGAAAGGTTTTTTAAGAAGTGCAGCACACTTGAAATCTCTTGAGTTCTGCAAGCTTTTGTCAGGCATACCATCAATAACACGTGACCGTACAATCATGAGGACTGCTTCCATAATCAAAGTGATCAGGAAAAGTCCTCAATGTCAAAGCTAGTTGTAATTAGGGCGGGCAAAATTAGAACCTGTCTTTAAGAAGCAGCAAGAAATTTGCTACTCAGCCCATAAAAGTTAAAGCTTCATCTTTAGATCACCCCACTGCTGGCATCTGGCAGCACTGAGCCCAGCGAAGAGCACAGCAGAGCCACCCAAGGGCTGCAGAAGACCAGGAACATTGATTTGGCTGGAGACGTGAGGAAAGAGGGCTGATGAAAACAGTTTCTGTTCCTCCATACCACAGAAAGTCAAGCAGAAAATTAGACATTCGAGTGGCGTTGATAACCTGACTTGGAGATGATGGTACATTCTGTCCAATTACTGTGATTAGAGAGAATTAGAGAGAAATTACCCTATACAAGACTGCTATTTGTAAAGGTACAAATAACAAGATAGTAATTTTTATTGCAAAAGTTAAGTAGCACTGATGTTCCACCCATTGTTATTACATTCCTCACTATTATCTAAAGGCAGATTTGAAATAATTACCGAGTGCACACACTTCACTGAGTAGATTACACTCACATATAACTTGAAAAACAAAACAATATAATGACTTCTGCTGTAACTTGAAATTAAAAAAAAATATTAAATTCCGATTACCTGGAATATACAAAGACTTGAGTAACGTCGTGATTATGTGAGCTGAAAATAAAGAGAAGAAGAGAGATGAATTGCTTCATCAAGTTTTAAGTTATGAAAGATAATGATTTTTATTATCTGGCTCTGTTCACTTGATAATAATAACAAAAATACAGGGAAATACCTCTACCAACACCCAACCCCAGCACCAAGCTTGCTATTCTTTTCACTTCCTAGATGCACTGAGATGAATGTAGAAATTTTACTGCTGATAGGGTCTTGTGGTCCCTCTGTGAGCATTTCTTCCAGCATCCTTTCAAGGAGAACTTAGCTAAAGTATTCCCATCATAATTCAAACCAAAACAAACAGCAGCACAATAGAGAAATAATTGTAAAGATATTTAAATACATATTGCTTTCTGGCCTAGAAGGGTAGGCACAATGACATGAATGATTTCAGGAATCATTTATATGTCCACATATGGAGCACGTGGCCAGGAAACCATGCTGTCCCTCCTGCGTTTGACTCTGTGTGTGTGCTCTGAAGCAGATCTGATGGAGATCAAGATTAAAAGTTAAATTGCTTGGCAGCATTGAAACAGATATAATTACTGGCTAATTATAGCATCAGCATCTGAGAAAAAAAATAAGGCACATAAACAGTCTTGTTCTGGACAACACTCACAATTATCACCCAATTATGGAGGCACTGCTGCTCTCAAGATCTTTAAAATAACTCCATAGAAAACACATCTCTCCACCTCTCATTAAAGCCTTTTGCTCAATTACAGAAACGTTCTCCCTGCTGTAACAGAGATGTCTTCTTCATTTTCCACCTCTCGCAGTGAGATGTAACAGGAGAAAATGGCCTGCAGTCAATTAGAGACTCTGTGCTTTTCTGGAATAGTCTAAGTTTCACTATTCAAATTCACTGGAGAATGAATAAAGCTAGGGGTCATGAAATTAACGTGAGGCAAAACTCAGTACGATTACACTTGCAGACATTTTTCATCTAAAAGGAGCCATTAATGCACAGTACAAGACAAGTTATCAAGGAGAACTCAAAACAAGTTGGATTCCATCTTTACATATCTTAAAAAAGACAAAGAGAAGAGCATGGTTTGAATTTAATCAGCAACTTATAAGAGCCAAAGGAAGGTAAGATGATAAATCCTTGGTCCTGGGTAAGATCCACAGGCAAGGAAAACTGCCCATACAGCACAGTTGCAGCAAAGTAAAACTCACTCCCAACTGCTCTACAGGGCACAGGTAGAAGAGCAATTGGTCACCATACAGACACACAAGAAGGGGTTCATACCTCCCAAATTCTGGCTTCATTGCTGCACAGAAGTGAAGCTTGCTCTTTTTCATCTGACTTTGTAGGAAAAGAGACTCTCTCATGAGCAATCAACAATACAAATCTAAGACAGACACTCTTCTCCTTCCTCCAGTTATAAAGAGAGGGTTATGATGAACCTATGTGAGCTTGTCACGTAATCATAAACAGCTAAGAGGTAAAGAAACTCCCACTACCAGACACTTCGTTATTGAAGCTGTTGCCCTGGCTTTTTGAGGAGTAACACACCTGTGGAGATGAAACAGTCAAACCCATTTAACAGCCAGCTGAAAGCAATATGGCTTGAGAGATTAAAGAATAGATCCATTGATTTCTTATGGGATGGATTGAGGCAAAGGGAAGGACACCAACATGCCTAGTTCCAATCTGATCAGAATAAACCTACTCCTAGACAGTGGAAATTCATCACTAGGCACTGAGCTAAACTAACAGGCAAGCATCAATATAACAAAGACTTTCAAAACCCTGAACTGCAGGAATCTGTTGCAGGAGATGTTGATCCTGTCTTGTCACAGCAGGGAAGGAGCTGATGAACACCTCACCACTGCTTTGCATCCTTCTCTGGCGTGGGTGCTCTAAACCAGCATTCCTGAATCCCCTCTCTGGGTGTAGCATCCAGAGCTCTTCCCAAATGCTCACGGTGCTCATCAGTGCCAGACAAGTTCTGCAGTATCATGGGGTTCCAGGATATTTCAGAGAGTATTTTCTTTAAAAAAAAAATTACGCCCCTTTTCTTATAACAAATTCATAGCAACACTTTGCTAAAAGTGACCTCAGTGTTACAGGAATATTTTCACCCTGTTTTTACATATCCCTTTGGACTGTAGGCAGTCCAAAACGATCAGTTCTGGTATTAAATATGAGAGGAAGTGAAGTGTTTGCTTCCAAGTTGCATACATGTGTGCCATAAAAAATACAAAGCTCTGACAGCGTGACTATAAAGAGAAATTTACATTATGCAGTCATGGAGCCATGCATTGTCCAACATCTATTAAGAGAACTCATCAAAAATATAGATATAAAACATACCTTACTTTTGTCTCAGTACACTGTAAGATTTTTATCTCCTATCCATAAATAATGGAAGAATCAGCACATTTGACTGGGCACAATAACAAATTCCATCCTCCTGGTAATTGTAAACACACTGAAGCTTGTTATTGACCTTGTATAAAATACTGACACGGGAAAAAAGGAAAAAAAAAACGAAAAGTTTTTTTTCTCACCCTACAACCATTACATCCGTAGCAAACCAAGAATTAAAACACAGCTGAATTTATAACCTGTGATGTGGAAGAAATGAGCAATCATAAAAAAGTGAGCCGAAAATTAAAGCGTGCAGCAAATCTAAAATCTAAATCTCATACAGTAAGGTGTATCCATCCACTTAATGACAATTTACATGCATATTTTACTTGATTTAATCAGTCTTAGTTTTAAATTTTAAAATACTGGTCACTGTAATGAAACAGAATTTATTATCAATCTGTACAAATAGCACTGCTGATTTTCATAAGTAATCCATTTATATACTTTTGGACGTTTGAATGGCTAAATTCATTAGGCACTCAGCTCTCCCTGACTGCCTGCCTACCTCCTTTATGTCCCTTTGAAATTCCCTACGTTAATGCAACACTGCCAGTACAAAATAAATTATTCATCTGATTTAGTAAGTACATTTCCTGAAAGGTTCTCCAACTTGGATGAATGTTGGAAAATATATTTTTCTATAACGATAATACAGCCATAACATTTTGACATAAAGTATCCTTTCCCACATTATCAGATCTCAAGGACCGTAAAGGATTGCACTTATGTACTCTATTCAAAATGTTCTGAATGAAACAATTCTTCCAGCCTGACTCTAAAAGGTATCAAAGTGCTATATGAGATCCAAGGATGCATCAGTTTAAAAGGACCACAAAACTTTGTGTACAGAAATATTGTGTTTGATGGGCCATAAGGGATAAATTGAGGGGTCTGAACCATCATAGATCATAACAGGAGACACACAGCTTTCACTGGCAGCAGATGCATGTGAGGCACATTTTAGTGTCTATTACAACACTTTCTCTTTCATGCTCATAACTTTCTAGAGAAATTTTCCATGCCTGGTGCTACTGCAAAGGCAAATCATTTATGAAAGATCCATATCAAAATCTATTAATCCATTGACAATACAGTTCTGAGGACGTTGGTAATGTAATATACGTACACGCCTATTCACTTCCTCACACAACCCTTTTTCCTCCACAAAGCCGAACGCTTAGAAATGAAGGTAAGTTGCCCCATGGTTCTCTTTACTTTGTTCTAGTTCCTCCCTAGGCCTCTTCACTCCTCTTTAAGCACAAGGAGATTATCTGGCTTGAGATTTCTTTTTTTCCCCTTCTCCTCTTTTTTTCTTTTTCCAACAATTACAACTTGTATTTTATGTTCTCCAGGATTTCACTTTGAAGTGGATTTCCCTGGCACCAGAGGTCTTCAAGAGGGAATAAATGAAAGCGTGTCTATTTCTTCCGAGCACCACTCAAGACATTTGTGTGCTGGTGCTGAGTGATCAGCTGCAAGCACCGTGAGCTGGGCACAACATGTTTAATATTGAAGGATACATATTGAAGGATATTGAAGGTTGGTTGGCCAACGCCGCTGCAATGAGGCAGGAGGACAGGTGTGCATGGTCCTGAGCAGTGGGGCTGCTAACAGTAGGGCTGGACTTAAAGCAAGCAGGGAAGAAATAATCAACATCACCAACACATTGCAAGGAACGTGTTCTGAGGATCCTTATGTTATAATTCCATAATAACCACTCCCCCTTGCAGATGGATCTTCCTCCAGCTCTGCACCCTGTTTCAAACTCCCAGCAACATCAAAAGCCAACTGCAGTATATTACAACTGAAAAATTACACCTTATACATTTCTTTCCACAGACAGATTTGCACTGAAATAACTGTGCTGTTTGTAATACTCATATATTCAAGAATCATTCGACAACTAATGTAATTCTATATTCACAGCTGGGCTTTAATGAAGTCTAAAGCATACTTCAAATTTACACACAGGTTGGCTGACCCATAAGACTGAGATGCCAAAGTCTTTACAGGAAGTCAGAAAAAATGAGACATCACGGGTCTGGCAGCACTAGCTACTACGAGAAAATATCAGAGCAATTTAATATGGGTTTTATGCTGGAATGACTTAGGAATCAAGTTTGGACTGTGGAGTTCATCTTTTCTTCAAAATACACTCCTCACTTTGAAATTATTCCCCATTTGGGATATCATCGTGCAAACTAAGTATCACAAATGGGGATTGGGCTCTCAAGTAGAAAATTGAGCCACGTAATAAGACAAAAGAAAAAGCTGTATGTCTTCACACATCATGAAACCGATAAAATACGAGAAGAGAACGAATTTTGCAATGATATTCACAGATGTGTTTTTAAATGTAATTTTTCCTGGAGATACCAGCTGCTATTTAGATAACCAGTTCAAAAGAAATAGTCTAGCTTATTTTTATGCATCCATAAAGCTCCTTCCACTAAATGCTCAGTGAAGTATCAGACAGTAAACTCTGAAAAACAGAACCATAAAACTAAAAAGTAAACATGGGAAGAATATACAGTCTTTTTAAGGAGATACCTTAAAATAAAATTCTGCCTCTTTTGAACCACTCTGATAAGTGTATTTATTTCTGTGCAGTGCAGAACATGAAAAAACATAAGATACGGAAAATCTATGGATATTAAATGTACGCAGCGAGTTCAATCTCCAGTGTGATTTAGGTGATGCTCATAAGTAAAAACTGAACAGCCCATTAGATTTAGAAAAGTCTGTTAAAAAATAAAAATTTTTACCGATTAAAAAATAAAAATTTGCTGTCCTAACCAAAGGCACTGCTTGATATCAAATGCAGAAACAAGGCAGAATCCACGGGCAACTAACTGCTTGTATTTAACTTTGGGATTCCTGTGATATCAACAGGGGGAACTGTAATTATGTGAGCTGCACTATATAGGGTACAAAAGAGCAATGCAAAGCACATCAAAATGAAAAGGCTAGGAAAGCTTGTCATATTTTTCAAAATTAATTAGACCCAAGCATTATACAGTGTAATTGCTCACTGGCATAACTTTCCAACAAGCACAGAAAAGAAGCAAATGTTCCCCGTAAATGGATATAATAGAGAAATGTAATATTTTACCGAATTACTTTCATTAATTTAAGCTCAAGCAATCACAAGTCTGATATAACTTCCATTTCTGTATAACAAAGAAAATTACTAGAGGTTCTCAATCAAAAGCTGCTTTCAAATGAAACACTGTGGGGTCATTTTCCTCTTTCCTGACATTCCCTCAGTAAGCTGCTTAAACAAACTTTCCTTAATAGTGAAATGCATCAGTAGCAAACATCGCTCATATTAAAATCCAGTGGGACATAAATGCAGATATTACTTTAGACCTTCCCAATGGTCGTGATTTGAAGTGCAGAATAACTGCTAGCTATTCAAATACGAGGGATGGCAAAATTGGTCTGTTTATTTCATTTTTTGCAATTGATCCAAAGCCAGCGCAGACATTAGGTATGCAAGAAGGAGATGACAAGATCGTGGCCTTTTCATGTCCAAGTGATACAACCCCGTGCTCAAAAAGAAAGATTAATTTCAGATAGACAGCCTGAAGTGCAGATGTTCATCAGAGCCTCTGAACTATTTTCTGCTATCTGAAGAGCCCAGGTCTCATGCACGGTGTAAGCAATTACAACACGGAGCGGAACAGATGAGCGACACCAAAATTTCTTCCAGAGAGACAGCTTATCGCCCTCTCCTGCGGGCCCAGGTCTTCCTTGCTCTGAAAATTGAGTGAGGATCAAACAGATCTGGCAGTTCTCAGTTTAAGCTGCCTGGATGTTACCAGACAGTCGGGTTGAGGCTGATGAGGCCATAAAAATGGATTTAGGCTTTAGTACAGGATCTAAATCATCAAAGTAAGAAGATGGGAAGTGCTGATCTTGGTATTCAATCCTGCTCCAAAAAAAAAAATTTAACTTTTTAAAGGCAGAATTCATATTCCGTCCCATACAGCAGCCAGCTCATTTTCATACATTCGTAGGGGCACAAAGGCACTCTGCTAGCCTGAAAGGAGAACGCAGACACAAGTCTGATCCAACCCAAACCTGTGTTTCCTGGTATCCAGACAGGTGCAGATCCAGAACTGATGGTAAGACAGCACTCCACATATCACCGTTATGTATTTTATACAATTTACCAGCAGACAACTTATTGTGAGGTTTTGCCAGGCACCTCTGTAGCCCTGTAGCTCGACCTCAACCCCAAACACCTCACGTTGGCAGTTCTGCTACTGTTGTCTGGCTTTCTGCTTTCAGTGTAGTATAAATTGCCTTGCGTATTTAGATTTCTAATCAACATGGGGAAAATGTTGTGCAGTTACACAATTTATGGGGCTTTCTGTAATGGGAAAAGCAAATTACACAATTTAATTAAATTTTAGTGCTGTCAAAGCTGACCTATAGCATTAATTTATTTCTAGGTACTCCAAACCAAAGCCAAACATCCAGCAGTAGAACTACTTTTCCCTTGCAAAACCTCATTATACTTTTGAATTGTGTCATAAACTCATAAACTTCATGATGACTAGTCCTATTTTCACTTGTGCTTAAAGAAGGACCCAATCTAACTACGGGTCATCTTCAAATGCTTCTGTTTAGTAAGATTTTCATTACATGATCAATAAGTAACTCTAACATGGAAATGTTAGTAAACATTTCTTAGTTGAAATGAAGTATCTTAGTCAGAAAAGATATCCAAGTGCCAAAGATGTTCATAGCAGGGAAAAATTGAAGCACTGAATGGCTTTGCAAAGCAGTCCAAACAATCAGTCTTTTGCAAATAACTTATTCTAGACTTTCAGCTTAAAAGCTGAAGTCCTACTTCTCTTGACTTCTCTAACTCTCTGAGAAGTAAATACCAACTCCCCATCTTTTGGAGTTGACTTTTGACTCTGACAAGCAATGTAAATTTAACAGCCCATACCAGCATGAATCTAAATAGAAATGCATAAAAGGCAGCTGAGACGAGGAGGAGGTGTTGATCACAAGCCTAACATTTTTAACGTTGCACAACTCATTTTTCAGCTGAATTTTTATTTTCTACAATTTAGTGGTATACTAGACATAAATCTAGCCCAAGTCTAGCTTTGGACATTCACAGCCACCAGAGTAGAATAAATTTATAACAGAGACTGACTTTAACAGCCTTCTTTTCCAGAAGCTCAAAGCATTCTTTACCCGTTTGCAAACTTCATAAAGTTTGCAGTACCTGGGAGATTTTTTTTTTTTCTTTAAAAATAAAATAAAAATTTAAAAAAAGAACAAAAAAATCCCAGGAACAAACACTAAGCAAGAGGAACAGTAATTTCTTCCAGCTTGGACTAGACTTCCTGCTCTACATTGGTGGTACATAAAGAGTAACACCGATGCCACATAATTTAAGTATATTTCCAAGAACTTTGCTTCCAAAATCACAGCAATCATTTTCTTTGGAGGAACAGAAGCACATCTGAGTCTCTCTGGGACATTTTGGCAGACTCTGTGGATGGTACCTTGAAAAACACGTGTTGTGTAGGTGGCTTTGTGGGTACAAGCACGAGCTCTTCCAAGGGGACCAAAGCAAGCAGCTCTTCCTTCCCATCCTCTGTAAATCAGTGCTGGAAGAGCATTTCCACTTGATCTAGATTAAGACTTCACCCACAAGCACATGGAATGCTTCCCTCAATACCTGTTAGCAAGTGTACTAGCGCAATGAATGCAATGACACAGGATTACTGCACACTTTCTGCTCAAATATTGTAATTTTCCTATGATTCAACTGAAAACTTTAATGACAGATGTCTCTCTTTCAGCAGAACTGCTGCAATCTCATCCCTTCCCTTTTTCTCCCTCCTTTTTTGCTCAGGATGCTGACACAGTGGCTTCTGAGTGTGAGAAGAAGGGAAGACATCCATCCCTGGTTCATCCCTTCAGAGCAGGATCAGAAGCCCAGTTAAAAGTATATCTATAAACATTTCCCTTAAATGCCTTATAATTCTTAAAGCCTTTATAATTCATGGGCCTGAATTGTGCGATGCAGTGATGTCCATGCAACGCTTTCCAAAAGCACTGCTGCTGTTGGTAAACCTCAGCACGTTGACTTTCCAGCACTTACAGGGAATAACTGAATCTGCAGACCGCAATGCTGAGCTCACTTGACATTTGTTCTGCCAGGGTCCCGTTCTGCTCTAGTGACATGGGCACAGGTCCCACCGAACTGCAGCAGCAGATATTTAACAGAGGGCAGGATCTTTGTAGAGTTAATCCATTAATAGACTACGTGCTGTCAGCTTTGCAGCCACTCCAAGTCAATCAATTCTTATAATGAATCAGAAACTGGAAAGGCAGAATGTATTTATCTTTAGTTTTAGATAATTTTAGAGACTTTTTTTGGACACAGAAGATGAATCAGAATCAGTTTTCAAGTTAACTTTTTGAGTCCAATCACTTAAGTACACAAAAATTAAAAAGTCTTCCAGTAGACCCAGGGCTCAAATCAGCAGGTAGCGTCCTCCTGTGCAAATGAGAGCATTATGCCCTAAGGGATGGGGGCAGATCTGAAGATGTCTGTGAAGAAGAAACTTCTTGATGTGGAAAAATAAAAGAAATCAAGAGAAATTTCTCAAGGGCATTATTGGAGCTCAGGTATCCCACCTGAACACTTTCTGAGCTGGATGTGAAATAAAAGAATGATTGATTAGACGTCTTCGTTAATGCCAAAAGAAGCAGCTGAACAAATCTTACTGAAATAGAACACCACATCCCATACAAGCAGAGGTTCTGCTGACAGGGAGAGAATGGCACTGTGCACCCGGTGGGGGGTTTCTCTATGTGAGCAGTGCTTGCTGTGATGGAGCAGCAGGGAGCTCAGCAGGGCTGCTCCTGGGTACAGGAAGGAAGGAGCAGCTTTCAAACTCCACTCCTGGCAGATTACATCCCCTCAAACTGCCTAGGAATTAAATTAAAAACGAACTAAAAAATAGCAAATAAACCAAAATAATAGCTTAAAAATCCAATGAGAATAACATTAAAGTAATAAAATTAAAATAAAACAGTCTCTTATTTTCAGTACTATCCGAATGTTCGAGTTGACTTGGTTTTAAGGAAAAAGCTGTGCTCCCCAAAAGCTGAGCACACCAGAACTGACTCAACGCCTGATGCAGGTGCTAGCAGGCCCTAGTCAATTAATCAGCTTCACATCTATCAATGCATACTTGGAAAACAATTAATTATGAACCATTTATCTATTATACAATTATTTATGGAAATTCTTCCCAAACCAGGAAATAAATAGTATTTTTCAAATAACTGTGAGATCATTCAGATATTTCTCCCCTCTTTGGCTCTGTGTGCTTTGCAACATAAGCCTTGCTGCCACTGGGGAACACTTCTCTTTGCTGACCCATGAAATATGATAGAAAATGGCACAAGTCACCATGTTACATGAATTCAAACAATTCTATATCGCATCAGTCTGAAAGACACAATCTCACTCTACAGTTCACCCATCCTCACATGAACTAGTTCTAATTTTGCTTCTCACATTCTTGTCAGCAATTTCTAATATCTGAGACACTCCTGGAAAGCAGACATATGAAAACAAGTGTGTCCAAAGCAAATCGATTTCAATATTAAAAGGAAATATTAACTCAGTTTTCCTGAGCAATATTTACCAATGTGATGAACTGTACAACAGGAGGTGAATTATGAAGTTTTCCATTGAATAATTATGTACAGACCTACACGTATGTATACATAAGTGTATACAGACGAGAGGATATATGTTTGTATCCATCTCTATCTATATATATCCCCTGTTGCCATAGCTCTGAAGCTGAAGAGGAGCCTTCCATAAAACCCCATTATGGAGCTGGTTTACCTGCTTTTAAGGTGATGATTATTTGGTATGGGCAACATCTGGGTACATTATTAGTATTACCATATATCAACAGATAAGATGAGGAGGATTTCTCCCAAAATTTCCCAATATTCTGGGAAGGATAATATTTGTTATAAATAGATGTGTAGCTATGGTATACGCAGTCTTCATTTGATGCAGCTGGTGCTTCTGCATAATACCTTTCCTTTGAAGTATTCTATGATTTTTATCTGTGTATATCCTACTAAATTTAAACAGCATCAGTAGTTTGATTTTGATATATTTATTTTCCCATTTAAAATCAGGTTCCTAAATTTAGATAATCTATTTGACTTCCTCTTTGTCAAGTTAGTCCCCAATTAATAGGACACTTCAGACTTGCAAAACACAATCATATGCTAACAAACCTGGGTCTTTCTGTCGCAACATCAATTAGAGAAAGTATTTCTCTATCAAAAAATAAATATGTATGTTCCTCAGTTCTTTTTGCAAAGCAATCTAATCAGAGTTGCTAGCAGTTTCAAAAGAAAAGTACCTTGAACGTTCAAGAACAAAGGAAAACAGATAACTATATGGAAATTGTAGAAAAAAAGTGTAAAGACTTTGCCTTGTTATGAAGTTCAACTCTTCTAAAAATTTTCAGTTCACTTTCCCTACAGACAATGTTTTGAGATTCTTTGTTAAAACCTCGTAATGTGAGAGCTGGTGCCAGATTCCTAACACAGATGTTTTGCTTGGAACCAACCACAGAAGCTGCACCTGACACCCTTGTTTAAGGGCCTGGGACCATATGCAGAATGCAATCTGTTGCCAAGCCACAATGAGCCAAAAATATGGAAAATGAATGATTTCCATGGAATAGGTCAGCCTGCAAGAGATCTAAACAGAATCATGGAATCATTAAGCTTGGAAAAGATATCTAAGATCCCCACCATGCCCACTATGCCACATCCCCACGATTCTTGAACACCTGCAGGAATGTTGACTCCATCACCTCCCTGAGCAGCTTGTGCCAATGCCACACTGCTCTTCTAGAGAAGAAATGTTCTGTACCAGGCCCAGTTGCTATGAACTATTCAATGCATCAAACAAACATAGCTTGAATTAACACAGTATTAATAATGGTATTCCTTACAACACCACTACCTGGTGACAGTAGGGTCATTTTCCATCAACATTTCAGGAACCCTTCTTATCTGAATTTTAAATTGTCATTCATCCATTCAACAAGCACCACCTTCAACATTAATATCTGTCTTATACAAGAACGTGAAAAATACCTCCGAGGGATAAAATAAGGACATCCTGTCTTGTTCATTTATCATAAAAGAATCTCGATGGTTTAGGCCATGGTGCCTAAATACTTTTGAGAGGTGAAAATGGCTGTGGGTGTCTTTGGTGTGGAAAACATAGGGTTGGAGGCTTGAAGTCACACAAATCCAAAGCAGGAATTACACACAATTATAAAAATGCAGACTAGTTGGAATAAATCACCAGGTTCACTTTTGTATGTGGAGTGGAATGAGATGAATATAACTGAACAGGTGACTGAGTTTGTGCCACCAAAGTCCAGCTGAAGTTTCACAAGGAAGAAAACAGCAGGTTTTTGTTTCACTTCCATTTGGGGAATATTTCCCTTAAGTTTGGTACAGTTCCCAGAGCAAGTCCTCCGAAATCATAACTTCAGATGCAATAGAGAACAAGGAATATAGGAAAAATGCTAAAATAATCTCATCTCAAAATATTCTCTCTCCAGAAAAATGGAGCAATTACTGTTGTATTAAATATTCTCTGCAAAGGTGACCTTCACAATTCTTGATGATTCTCTCCATTCACCTCACTGCATGCGCTGAAGTCTAATAAACGTACAAAAATAGGTATAAAGGACAGGGTAAAGGAAATAAGAAATATCTCCTCAACACAGGAATCCCTAAAGCTGCTGAAGAAAATCAGTTGTCATAGAAAATATCTTTCACAGGAAGCTTTGAAAGACATCTTTTTTCTAAGCTCAGCATTTGGTCTCATCAGTTTCCACCCACCCACAATCTTTATCATTATCTCTATTTCTATAGTGTCATTTAACACAAAGAACACTTCTAAGCATTTCAGCTGAAGAATAATTTTTCCCATTTTTTGCTTGTTTGCAGTGACTTTCACATAACTCTGGAATAATACACCCAGCCCACAAACGTGGTGTAAAATGCAGCTTTAGAAAGCAAGCAACAGCCTGAGACAAATTCTGCTCTTAAATCCAGTGTATATTACAGACTTTTTACACGATTCAGACAGCAAAACAGAGCTGATGAGAAGTATACAAACATGCCTATGCTATGTCTAAAGCATATAGCAAAACAAAACTCTGCATTCTGCATTGACTTGTGGCCTGTGAGCACCACCTAGGAAGCAGTACATCAAGACAAGAAATTTTCCTGAACCCCATTCCAAACTCATGGCTCAGTAATAGAATAGGTCACATACCTGAACTGGGACGGATGTGTCCTAAGCTGTCCTGTCCCTTCTGCAGGGGATTCTATTACAATGGAATAAAGACATAAATAGAGAGCAGTAGCAGTGCTGTTGATCACCATTTTGTCATAAAAATCATGAACATAAATTTCTATCCTGTGTGTGATCTTTTTTTGGTGGGAGAAGCTTTATATGTTATCATATCAACCTTTTCTTCACCTCTCTTTTCCAGAGAAAATATCCTCTGGCTGAGTGATTGCATTACCACACATATTGAGAATACACATTCACTTTGACCATGCTGGGGCAGGAGCAAAACCATAGAATTTAGCAACCCTAAAAATAAAGCAAACTGAAACCCTGCTTAGCACCAGCAGTTACAATTAACCAGCCTGAAAGAAGCAGCCTTGTCTCAGAATTATCTGAAGCCATTCAACATTTTATATCACTGATCCAAGACATCAAATTTTAGTCTTTCCATTACAGCTTCTGCATAACATTCATGTGCCCTGTGTTTATGATTCTCCTCTGAACAGATGTTTTGCAAATCATAAATTAAAACATAGCTTTATTGCCTCTCATTTCTCTGACGTTATTGGCCTTGTCATGGGTCCCAGACACAGAATTTTATGGCATGTACTAAGTCCCTGTTGGTTATTTGTTACACATAACTTCAGCTTAATAGCTTTGTCACCAATAACTTTTTTTTTTTTTTTAAAACAAATTACAAAATTTCCCAGGGCTTGCACCTGGAAAGCTAATTTCCTAGCTGTTCTGGATATCAGCAAAGTTCTCATTTGAATGCTTCTTACTCGTGCCCGTATTACTTTTAGATTTCACTTTCATGAAAAGATTTGCTTTTCTGAGGACCACAGCCTGTCTTCTTCCAAGCTACCTGTCAAGGTTCTCACTGAGTCTGCTTATTGCTTTCAATGCATTACATACATATTTCTCCCTATTAATACAACACCAAGTGAAATGTTTGAACTGAATCTCCTTGATTTAAGCAGCTATGGAGGTTTCAGTATGTTCTTCCAGTTCAACTCGACTGCTTTATGCCAGCAGCTGAAGACCAGCCAGTGTCTTCAGACATTACTCAGCTGGTACTGATTCTGAATCAAAAAGTTGTGCATGCACATATGCACAGACAGTTAAATTGTTTGGTGTTTATTCTTATCATCCTTAACTGACACCAGCTTAGATTAGCCATAAACAGATCAGGAGTGTTTGGAATCTAACACCTTGCTCAGTGTACCACTCCAGAGTTGTTCATGGCCAGCAAGGCCATGAGGAGACTGGAAACAATGAGAAAGGAAATGACACCTCAGATATGCCAGTCAAAAGATACATACAGTAACTGACTTCATAGGGATGAAATCAACATTTTTTTCTTAGCTATGAGCTTTCAAAAAAGCAACCATTGAATTTGTACTGAATCTAGTCTCTCGTGTAAATTGTCATTTCAATGAGCCATTGCTTGTGCAGGAACAAAGTGTAAAACACAGGGAAGGAGTGAAAGTGGTTGGTTATGAGAGCAAATTCTTCGTAGGAGAGAGATATCCCTTCCTCTGATTTCTTCTTTACGTTACTTTCCTTCAGCAGAAAAATATTTATCATAGAAAACTGCTAAAAGTTTTCTACACCTACTTGTGCAAGCTCTGCTTCATGTAAATAACTCACTCTACTTTTCACACATATCTCGACAGGAATCTCTACAGTGAAAACAGCACTTCAGCTTCAAGTATATTAGCTTACTTGATCTAACTAGAATAACAGGTCAAGAATGAACACAAGAGGGAGAACAAGCCACACATTTGCAATGTTTGCAGCATCACATATCTGCAGCAGGCTGAGGTAATCCATGAGGTATGCTACAAAAAGCAAGGTTGAGGCTGTATAAATTCAGATGATCAAGCCAAGTAGAGGCACTTTGTTTTTTGTTTCCAATTCCTATTTGATTCTGAAACTAGGAGGGATTGATCCTTATCCTTCTTGCATTTAAATCAGACGTATCTCTCTAAAACTGAGATTTTACTCAGAAGTTCCTCAGCTAACTAGCATAAAAAGAAAAAAATTTGGTCTTCAAATGCATCTTAAATCAACAACTCAAGTTCTTATTTTGTAAAACACAAGTCCAGATTATGACTAGAAGTAAACCAGATACAAATTTATTGTGAAGTCATATCTTCCGATGTCAGGAAGGTTCAGCTACTGTAACTGAATTTTCAAATTGCACTGTTCTGATCTGAACCAGAACCGTGTGCAAGCAGAACCTCCCAAAGGCATGATCATCCTAAAAGTATTTGCTGTAGCATACCTTTTACATTTCCATGCAGTCATACAGAGGTGCACAGTATTAGCTCAGTCCTTCCCAAGCAGCAATGCACTCAGATGAAGATGAACTGGACATCACTAAGATACCTCTTGGAAGTTATGCTTAGCTACAAAGTGTCTGCACAGTACAGTTCTACTATTCCTAGGCTCATTTGCTTATTCTAGGGCTGTTTTATAACCACATGCGTTACTATCTTTCAAAAATTATATTACTGCAAAAATCACAAATGAATTGAAATTAAAAATGACATGCAAAACCAGAAAGTAGTATCAGCTCTGCAGCCATTATGTTAATAAGACTGAAATTCAAGGCCGTTCTGCCATGGCATTAATATTGCTTGGTCTTCATTTCCGGTGCGATTGGTCCCTGACCAAGAAAGATTTTTATTATGAGAGCTTTAATTATGATATAAAATAAATATGAGAGAGCTTATCTTAGCCTAGTCAATGACTACCATATTTCACTGGTTAAGCATAGGCAAAAGTCTTATTTATTTGACCTAGCTCATTTCTACTTATCCAAGATACTAATTTTATTATCCTCTAAAGTGCTTTGGGATGCACTGCATGAAGGGCATAACAGAAGTTTGATTTTGATTGATTACGTGTTAATTTGCATAATCCCCATAATGCAAATCAGTAAAATTTTCATTGGAGATAATAGATGTTAAGCACATTATGCAAGGTTTATATTTTTTTAAATTGCTTGTAAAAATTATTTATGGCACCATAAAATAGGACAGATAAAATTGGCACCTTGCTGTAGCGACAGCACGAGCCTATTTGATTTTGCAGCTTTAAGAGCATACTATGTAATAATGCATGCAACATGCACAGGACAAAAAAATAAATTATATTCAAATGTGCACTACAGTAAGTTTTGTTTTCCTACAACTTTATTTATTGCCAATTTTTTTTCCCTGAGGCTGAAGACCTGTGTGTTCTACCCCTGAAGTAGAGGTGGACAGACATGACCAGCTTTGAACAAGTTGCAGTACTTGCAGGTAGTGCACACGTGCTCTGCACTCTCTCTTTATGAAGCCATAATATATGCACAAAATACACGAGGATCGGATGACCAGAAAACAGTTTCAAAAACGTGGTGGCTTCACTTATTCACTCTGCAGAACAAGTGAAGATTTAGGAAGATTTTGGTTAAAAAACATCCTGGCAGATGCTGTGCTGCTC
Organism: Chrysolophus pictus; assembly: GCA_037305975.1. Classification (NCBI taxonomy): domain Eukaryota; kingdom Metazoa; phylum Chordata; class Aves; order Galliformes; family Phasianidae; genus Chrysolophus; species Chrysolophus pictus. The sequence goes on from CM074587.1 coordinate 2,853,322, forward strand.
TCTCATTCACTCATGGCTGCTCACCAAGCTATCTTTCTTTCTCTTTGTCTCTCTGTACTTTTCTCTGTTAATCAAAACCTGTAACCCTTTCTATTTTATCTACTGATTATAAATTTTAAGTAAGTCCTCGGCCTTGCTAGGTAATCTACATTTCTAGACCAAAGCAGGAAGCTGAATCAGGAATGCTTCAATGCAATCATTTGCTACAGTGCGCATCAATGGAGTTCATTATCTGTATGCATTCAAATGCTCACATTGAGATTGAGTATCAGGCTTTGTAGGCTGGAAGGTTTGGACTACAACCTCTGGCAGGGGAAATTTCTTTCATATTCATCTAAGCAGCACGTACCCAATGCAAACAACAAATTGTACAAATGCCCTTGAGTAAAGGAGTGAACAACATGGACAGCAAAATGCTCTCCTTTACATTCAGAAGTAGTGTGAATGATGTGGGTAATCAGGGGTATAAAAAAATAAAAATCAATCTCAGCTCTTACGGAAATACAGCTAATAAATACATGCTTGAAATTCATGCTGATCTCTCTGAAAATATGTGAAAATATTGACAGAAATAATGATCTGAACCTTAAGGCAGTCCAAACATTGGTATTTTGCTCCTTTCTCCATGTGCTGTAAAAGACCTAGATCAAACCTCCTCCCGAGTTCTGGCAGAGCTGGAATGCATACAGAAGTGAATTTTACTTCTTTTTCAATTCCTGGACTTTCTTGCTTAGGTACAGCTTTATGTTACATGGTATTATTTCACCATTGGGAACAATACTGCCACTTGAATTAGCACCACGGAATTACTGAGAGGCCCTCACTAACTGCTCCTGTTATACCTTCATTTGCATTTTGCTGAACTTAAACCTCAAAGTATATAATTCAACTGAAGTACATAAAAATTAATCTCCTGATTATCAGCTTTCAAGAAACACAGGTGCACAAGTACCAGTGGAGAATATCACAGGAAAGTAACCAAATGCACACAATAATACGATGTATAGAACTTGGATTCTATGCCCCATTTCAGTTCAGCTTTTATAAGTAAAAGTTACTTGGATAACTATCCTTCAAATTTCCGTATTTTAGTTTATGTAGAGAAAGTCTGCTTAGAAGATCCTATTTTATTTATTGCATCCACCATTTTATCTGTTAGACGTTTTTTATTACTTTAAATTATTGTATATTATATATATTTTAGTTTTCATATGTAAATAATATTCACCCATGTCACCATCTCCTGCGTGGTCTCCCAGTGAGCTGCCAGGTTATTGGCTATTGATGACTCCATTTGTCTTCAGATACATTTTGGGGTTTCACAAGTAGTATTTGTGAGCCTCTTGAAGTGAAAAATTAAAGAGTTTAAGTAGTCCTTAAGGCACTTCAGGCCAAAGCTGGGAAAGGAAGGGTTTGTTGCATTTCTGGGTTTTATTGGTGCTTCTTTGAAAAGCAAAAACTAGGGACTAAGGCTTCTGAAATGTCATCAAACAATGCTATGAAGCTCCCCAACTTCTGTGTCAGCTTCCCCTGCCCTGGAATATGCTCTTACACATCCATTTCCAAAACAGTGCAAGCACTGTGTACATTGTAGTTGTATATACACACATATATATGCAGTGCAGAAACGTGTATGCATATATGTGAATATATATATTACGCACAGGCACACAGAAGACCTCTTAACACAGAAGACTTTTTACTTCCATGAGTTTTGGAGCAGTTCCATAATATCACTAAAGTTGACATCTGGATTCTAATATTCTAATGTATCCAATTTTATCTTAAATGCCAAAAAAATAGAAGTATTTAGAAAGATATTTTCTTCCAGCAGTGCCAGTTGAACACATTAAAATTGATGGTAATATTTCTAGTTCTTTACTGTCAAGAAATAGAATGTGAACAAAAATTGCAGTTCTGGACAGTTTTTTGTTGTCACTGCTTTCGAAGGCAATATTTAATGGATTTATGTTTCTATTTACTGAAAGTTACTTTCTAATTTATTATAATCAGGTAAGCTCTTTTAGGTAGGCCATTCCTCCAACTTTTTAGAAAGAGTATGGAAATTACTCAGTAGCTGAGACTTAGAACATTTTACATATCCTGTAGCTGAAATAAAGAAAGAAAAAGGACTAATTTGACAACGGCAAAAGCTCTGATATTATTTAAGAAGCTCATTATATAAAGCATTCAACTTGCTCTTTGAGCTCAGCCAAAGCTTTCTGCTGGCTTACCTCACTTGTTAAGGCTTTTTGCTACAAACTAAAGAGCTGGCTGTCTAATCAGTTATTAATAAGGCTGTTCTCAGCTTATTTGGCAACTCTACATAGGCAGTAGTATAAAAACAACAAAAAAAAGATTTCAGTTAAAAAATTACCACATTCTGAGAAGGAAAAAAAAAAGTTTATCAGCTTCATTTCGAGAAGTTAGTATTTAGTATTTATGAGTTTAAATTAAGATTTTCTATATACATTTCCACACACACACACACAAAAATACTTCCAAGCAAGCCATGAATGAGCAAAGGTCAGAGCACACAGAAAATTGTTCTAATTTTTTTCTTCGTGTCAGTGGATTTTGAATAAGCCCATGTGTGTCCAGCAGATGCCATGAAACAAAGGAATTGCATCTGTGCAAATGACTCACAACAAGAACATGACTACTTGCTACCTCACTCATACCTGAAAGTATATGCAAGCTGTCCTCAAAAACCACCACCCAGCTGTGTGGGGATCCTAGGGGGAGATGTTCTAAAACACTGCACAGGGCTGTGCTTTCTTTTGAAGTCAGGGGTGTTTTGCCATTGACTTCAGAGAGTAAAGGAGTGAAAAAGCTTTAGAGAAGATAATTCTTATTATTTTCTGAAATCCCACCTGCATCGCCAAAGATCCATTGTGACAGTTGAAAACAAACCATCATGTTGATAAAAGCTTTCCTGAAGATGCTATCTTTCAAAATGCATTTCCTCCCATTTGCAGAAATTTCCCTTATTTCACAGCTCCAGCACAAGGCTCTGTGGGGCTCTCATATCTCTCCCCAACTCTTTTCCCTCTCTCATGTTCATTACTCCTCAAAACCTTAAAAATGCATTAAGTCCACTTTACAAAAGCACTTATAAAAAATGTTAGAAATCTCCTATCTCTGAACGTTTGCAATTGAATTATGATGAATTTTGGTAAAGTTCATACAGTGAGAGAAAACACATCAATCATCTCTTATTTTCAAAAATGCCCAAGAACACTTTTCAAGAATTAATGCTTCTGATTCTTGTAATTTCTGCTGGAATTACCATGGGACTTTGGGCAGCAAGATGGCATCAGTCTGGATTGATCATTACAGTATAGAAAACAAGAACGCTCACTCTGATCTAACCATTCAGTCACTCTTCCCTAACGATTGATAGGTTTAATGTTGTCTTAAACATAAGCTACAAAATCCTGATCTTTAATATTAAAATGTATTGTAAGTTCTGAAGCTGCGTTTGATGCAGAAGCACAGGTCAAGTTTCATTTGTCTTCTGACTAAAAATCTCGGGAAGTGAGGAGGGCCTTCTTTATGAAGAAATTAGAGAATTTCAATACAGATATTATAACACTAAATGGATTTTACCAGAATACATTACAGCCATTAAATAAATCACTGTTAAACAGAGAAAAAAAGGAGACTTTGGAAAGAAATGTAATTCAATGCAACTTCATGACAGAATCAATTAATCAACTGACTGTAATTTCAGACACTTGTTATAAAGCCCATACGGGAGGAAGAACATACAGATCCACGAAATATTTCATCATTATGTGAGAGTATGGAGAATAAATTTTGCAAAGAAAGATCATTAGCTTGGGAATTGTCCATATCAAGTATATCAAGTATCCAATTAAACATGGCAAAAGTACAGAGGAGGAGAAGGCTCTTTCTAAAGTTCACTCCAACCCACATTATGCATGTGTGCAATCACCTTGAGTCACACACAGAGGAGAATGAGGAGAAACGTAGAAATGCATAGAAAGTCTGATTTCTGAGGGGAAAAAAAAAAGAATGCTTATTGTGAGCACTGAAAAGAGTCAATCTCATCCTACACCTCAGTCTCCAAGGTAGCTTTCATATTTTGCTCTTTTTTTCTACTGGAGTTGTCTTTCATGCTTTTAGATCCATAGAGAAATAGATCGCTTCATGAATGTTCATGAGTTAAAGGTGGAAACAGAGCTGTAATCAGAATTTCTCAATATGGGCAGACCTCTTTAGTGATATTAGGATGCTTTTTTTTTTTAATCTTGGGAAATAGTTTGTGAAAACAACTGTACAGTAAGATGACATAATGTTCTTGGGTGTATATATGTAAAAACAAGCATGGCTCAAAAACACATCAATGTGCAAAACACAGCAAAGAGACTCTGAAATTACCAAGGAAAAGGATGTCACGTGAGATTCCTCCAAAGCCATGGGATGAGAAGAAACCTACTGGACATGAAAGAAAATTTGCCTTTTGGAGTTTTCTGATTCAGAACCTGTTGAATTATTGCTTTTTCTTTTCCTGCAAAGTATCGTATTCATATTTAATCACAGCTATGGTCTTGGATAAATCACAGCTCTGTGATTTTGCTTCTTATCCCAGCCATACTTTTCAACTAGATTGTTTTTACCTTTTCTTCTTGTTTAATTACATCTTTTTTTAAAAGCGAGGAAGGAAAAACCATCACAATTCAAAAAGCAGTGATAATCAAAGAAGAACTGGCTTGTGGCAGAAGCTGAGTAGGTGCAAAGGCACAGTTTCTATACTTAAGCTATGTAATTCCTCTTCAAAATGCTCACTCATATATAATTTCACAGACAATGCATATGTCGCCTATCAAACTGAAGCATTTCAGTTCCTAAAGCATCTACAAACAAGTGCTGCCATTCCAACAATAAATAAATACAAAATAATAATCAAATGAGTTTATTCCTTGCTAAATTTATCCTCAGTTCTCTAATGAAAATTTCTTATGACCTCTGAGTCCTAGAAATACAGACCGATAATAAAGTTAGGCATGACGTTAAAAAATTTCCTTCTGAGACACAGGCAGTTTTAAAAGTATTTTCCTTAGGTGAAATCAAATGTTAGCTACGGAAGAGGAAATTTATCCATTTGGCTAGGAAATCAGCTTTTATTTTGGCTGTCTGCCTTGTGCTGCTTTCTAAACACCAGCAGCTGGAACATAAAGAGAAGAGACTGGAAAAGATAAATAGGGTAGAAACTGCTTAAGGTCTTTGTAAAGTTTAACGAAAGATTTATTTCTTGAGGGTAATGTTCCTCTTTCTTTTACTGAAACAAGAGTTTGATAACCTCTCATTGTGCATTTGATAAATTACATCTTACAGTCATAACTAAAACGAGTAAGTGAAAAATATAAAAGGCTAAAGCAAGGTCTAGTTGTCTGAGTATTCAACGTGAAATATCTCAAAGACACTAAGCAGCATCTAAAGTATTTTTAATTATGGATCTGAGGATGAACTGTGATACAGTGATGTTATAACAACAGAAGAGAAAGACTCTTCTGCCCCTTTCAATGGAAAGTATCTATCTTATGATGAAGCCCAATCCTTCTGACACACATTATTTCATTCTACAAAATTTATCCCAATTCTATATCAACATAGAGGTAAGCAGAGAAATCTCCATCAGGCTGTGATGCTGCTATGCTCTATGGAACAGAGATGCCCACTCACCCTAAGGGACACACAGGTGCCCTGGGGCTGCAGTGCTCGGCCCAAACCCCATAGAGCTCTTCATTTCAGCCTCTGACTAGACAATATTGTTCTTATATGCAAAAGCCCTGATACAGCAGATTATTAGAATTGCAGAAGTCACAGACGCTCTGAACTTGCTCAGAGCCCAGCTGAGATTACCTACACAGAAACTGCAGTCTACGGTTCTCTACTTAGTTTCAGAACTCTTACTATATATCTATATACTTGAGGCATATAAACGTCAAACCCTGACTGAGAAACTCCATGGTTCATGGAGCCGTAAGTAAGAGATATGCTTTTGTACTTTGGCTTTTTCTTTTAATGGTCCATATACCAAAAGGGATCCAACTGCAGGGAAGAAAAAGCCCGCATATTTTCTATAAAAGCAGACAATTATTCTGTTATATGTGTGAATCAATCTTTGGATTTTTTTTTTATTTTATTTTTATTGTTAGAGGTTGCATGTCTGCTTTATCTATTTTCTCCCAGGTAGAAAAGTTACTGTAACATCTGGAGGGAACTAACTCATCTGCTCAGCAAACAGCAGGTCACGTAAAGCTTGGGCCCAAAGAACAAGGCGTAAAGATTCAGTGTGGTCTGAGGAACCCGGGCTTCTAAATTTCTCCTCAGTTTACATCTCATTCTCATCACTACATTTTCTAAGTAAAACTTAATCAGTTACAAGAGCCAAAATAATATATTTTTTTCTTAAGGTCTATCAGTATGAATTTTACTCAATGCTGTGAGGCTATGAATTATTAAAGCTGTAGACCCACAGTCTAATTCTCTTCCAGAACAGTTTATCCCTCATTCTGTACTTAACACCATTATAGGTAATAAAAGCAATTTAAATTTCTCAAATTGAAGAGAACAGGGAAATCTCAGTGGGTCACTTACAGATATGTTCAAAGTAGAAGGCTCTTTATGAGGCACTCAGAGACCTTTGGGGCTCAACAGAATTGATCCCATATCACAAACACTTTAAATTAATGTACCTCTTGCTACCCACTTTTAATGAAGCGATTATAAAAAGGGCATCCTCCTTTATTAAGCATTAACCTTGTTCACTGTTAGGTAAATCGTGAGATCAAGGAACTTGAAGATATCCAAAGCAAAATGAATTGCTTTGAGAAATGACGTGTGATTATTTTATTACCTAAATAGCTATTATTACAAAAAAACATCTTCACAAAAAGACAGTATGATTTTTTTCTGTCTTGTGAGTGTAAAACAAGAACACAGAATAGAATGTCTGCAGCTACTTTGCTAAAGCCTCTACAGAACTACAGCAGATCCGTGCTTTCTTCATGGATCTTGCATCCATACTTCAAGGATATTACAGGACAGGATTGATAACATTTATGTAACAATAATATTACTACTGAACCAAAAAATAAACTCACCTACTAGATTTTAACTCTGGTAAAATACAAGCATAAGAAAATAAAAGAGCATCAAAAAACGTACATGGGACACATAGCAGATAATGAAGCAGCAACAGCAAGAGAGGGAGGAACAAATCCTGGAATCTAGACTATGGGCGTTGGAGTTCCTTGAATATATTTTGATGCCTGGAATTATATTCTCCTTGAGATATCAATCAAAAGAGAATCCATACTATAGATCCTAGAAGCACAACTCCAACTACGAATTCAAATAGTTGTCATCATAACTATGCCAGTACTTTTAGAGGTTGTAAGTTAATCAAGAGAATATAATATATATAATAAACAAAATTTGCATATGTATAATAGATGATTCATTTGGATGCTGCAAAAAAGCTGAAGACTTGGGCTATGGATGTCTCTCTAGTTCTGAACAGAGGCTCATGATTGCTTTCTCATTGCATGCCTAGTTCTCCATTTCTTTATATGAATTCTTTTACAAATGAGAAGATCAATGTCACTCTGCACCTCAGCCACCACTTGTTGATGAGCAGAAATAATCCTGCGTAAAATGCAGAAAGAAAAATAAGGTATTAATGTTAATGTATTCAGGACAAAGCTGTCATAATTCATGAGATGGGTTTTTTAGCTCAGTTTTGTATTTAATAATAGTATCAGAAAACATTAATTCTGGAAAAGCAAAATAAGAAGCAAAGGGAAAAAAGAGAAAGTGACAATCTCATTATTATTTAAAGCAGATTTTATTTTGACAAGGAAAAAAATCCCATCATCCCTACCAGTATTAACCACAAATTTACATATAAATGTGTCAAGGAACAAATCATTTTGATTAAGAATAACACAGAAAAACTTAGTAAAAGAATTAGATCCTTTTTATTCTTTTAGAAAGCAGTTAGAATTATGTATCCCTTAAAACATTCTGGCTTCTAACAAGTGTATTTTAAATAATCCCTTGTGTTAAGTATCAAGTCAGTTTCTGTGCTTCTATACATTCTTGGCTCATATCCAACTAAAAGTGTGGGAATAATATGAAAGTCATTTGCATTCCTTTGTGAGACAAATAGCTAAGTCACAGCTTAGGGTAATGGCTGCTCTTAGGGGCACAGGAGATATCTGAGGCAGGCAGAAAACGAGCACTCTGACACTTCCCATGCCCATGGAAACCCTTGCTAAGTGCCTTCCCTCTCAGCTGGGTCATACATCCCCAAGCTGTAACTCAAGATAGTGGCACCACATTTCCGTCCCATTTACTACAGTTGTATTTTTTTTTTTTGGCATTGCAGAAAACCCTGCAGGCATTTAAAGAGTCACACTTAACAGGAGCACATTTTGATGTCTTTAAGAAGATCCACAGAACACCAAGTATTGTTTCCTTTTCATCTAATGCTCGTTATGCCGACCTAACAGTAACATAATCCGTTAGTGAGCTGCCACAGAACTGCAAACCTTCACTGCAGAAGTATTTTCTTGCACAAAGAAAAAACCTGCTGGTTCAAATGTTTGCAAAATACAAAGAGGGGGGATTTTACGTAAGCACAGCACACCTTCCCTCGTCTTTCTATTACAGCACAACATTGCACTGGGGTTTCCTTTTATAGGAAGATTATAATTCACACGTATGACAAGGCTACCAAAACACAATCCACCACCCTTATTAGTGTTACGAAAGGGAAAGGCATATTTTCTTAGCATGGAGAGTGCTTTGGAATAGCTATCGATTTCTTTATTGCTTATCTGCTTGTTACTAAGTAATGATTCTCGTACAATGGGATTACAGAACCCACTGAACCTTGACGAGATTTCTAAATATTTTTGACAGATTATTTGTAAATTAGAATCAGCAGCAAATAGGTTGTCACCATGCAGAATGATATCTGCGGTAATGATGTAATGAAGGATGTTTGGATCCCCCCTCCCCTGCCCATCATTCAGCACTGCTGCATAACCCAGGCCCTGGTTCACAAGATTACTGATCCTTGAGGAAGATCCATGGCAAAGTTGATGGCAGAGCCATGGAGAGGGAGAACTGAGGGAAAAGTCATTGGGATGGAACAGTCAGCCACTCAAGGACTCAAAGAAAAAACTACCTAATTGGAAAGAGAGCACAAAGAAAAAAAGTCACCAACACAGTTTTGGAGCAGGCGCACTCTACCTCCATCCCCACTCAGCTCACCTCTGCCTGCCAGCAAGGACAGCCTGGTGCCCTCCTGGAGGAGGTAAGCATTCCAGACGCAGCCCAGCAGCCCATTAGTCTCAGCTCTGCTGTAAACCCCTGCCCTGCACTCTCAAGTTGTGCACAACTAATAGCTTCCTAAGCCGTTTTTAGTCTGATATTGTCAATATCAGATCTGATAAGCGCTTACAGACCAGTGGCATTCTCTGTTAGTGTGGTTAGGAGCCTAACGGACCCGGTGGGGCTGGGAGGTCAGTGTATGCCATGCCAAAGCCCTCCCCAGTATCAGAAATACCTCCGCAGAAGGAAATGAGTTCATGGGCACAATGGCCACTTGCTTATGCATACATAACCCCCATGTATAATTAAGAGAAGAGAATTACAATCTACATCATTCATGAGAAGAAATGGAGAAGAAGAAAATTATGATTTTTAAAATGCTTTTTGAAAGAGTTACAACTTTGTTAAGAGTTTGTAAGTCAGATGAAAACATTTGTAACTTCTCCTTCCTAGAATTACAGTACACAAGTGCCAGATTTACTTCACATTTTCAGTCCACTGGTGCATGAATTAAGCTCATTAATCTTGAATCTGAGAGCTTTATTACTGTTTGTTAGATGGGAACTGAAACTTAAAGATGCTATAAATTAGAGTACAGCAATGGTTTGTAATTGTTGCTTGTATTTGATCTAAAACTAAGTCATATTTGACATCTGCAGAAGTATCTGCATTAATGTGCCAGGACTTTTCTTTGTCAGACCCAGTGTACACAGTATTTGAGGTTTAATGTAAGTAGTCGTGTACAAGATGTAGGGCTGTTTTCTTATCGGAGGTGACAAACACACAATCTTCTACCAGTAATTGTAAGGAATGAAGATACTCCACATATACGTATCTGAAAAAAATACCTGTAACAACTTCTTTTCTTCTGCAGAAGAAAACTGAGGTGTGCATTTGCGTTTCAGTGATGTTACCCACAAAGGGTTGCCAAGAACTGATCACATGGGCCACATATGTACAGAAGCCATTGTCAGGCTTTGTCTTTGTTCAACAGTGTGTTTATGTTAACTTGAGATTTCAGAGATGAAAGAGTAAAGAGATATGAATTAATTCTTTGTTAAAACTGATGACTACTTCTACTCGTGTCACGAAATATTTTCCATGCAGAAAGAATCAAAAGCTATGGTATTGATGCAGAGCATTCTTTCATACAACTACTGATCTCTGCCTGTTAGTTTTACTAAGGAAAAAAACATAAGTGGTTCTTTTCTGAGGACAAGGCTAAATCAAGTCATCTCTGGAGCAGCAGAGTTACGTAGGCTTCCTTTTTCATATGTAAATCATAGAGGTAAAATGATTTATATTTATAGTTTCCATTGTGTTCCCCTGGCATGGTAATAGTCCTGCCATTACAGAGAACAGTTTAACTTCCATATTTCCTACTTTGTGTTCTAATTCATAACACAAGCTTTCTATTAATTCATTTTAAGAATTTTCTTCCCCTGATTGTTTTTCTGAGTGGGTATTATTTCACAGATCATTATAATTTATCTGAACATGACATTCAACTGAAATCTTCTTTTACTGGAAGAACAATTTATACCCATACTGAAAAAGCTCAGTATATAGAGAAAGCAATGGTTAAAAAAAGTGATTGACTGAGACTTTCCAGGAATGGTCTATTCCTTAGACTAATTTATGGGATAGCAATAGCAACGTGATCTTTATCCATTTCAGACTGTTGCAGTACCAGTCTCTAATATTCTCAAAGCTTCAGGGATTTTATTCTTCAATAAATCTTAAATTTTTTGAAAGATTATGTCCTGGGTTCTAATCATTGGATTTGATAGCCAGTTTGATTACTCTGCCTGGCTGAGGTGATCGCATGAGAGGTCTGATGATGAGACTGGTACATCTCTAGGTAGGTGTTACTGGAAGTGCTACCTATTTATGCCTTCTCCTTGAAAAATGTGAACTGGTCACATTTATTCAAGGAAAAGGCATAAATGGGTAATAAAATCAAAAGAAATATTGTTTCAGTAACTACAGACGATGATCAGCTTTTTAGAGCAACACATCTAACAAAGAAATACAGTTTCCTGCTGCAACCTTGCTCTTGCAGTTTTCAAGGACAAAATTCAAGCAGCTCATCTACGGATTTAAGTCATTAATCAGAGAGATATGATTTTGTAGAAGACACAGTCTATACATTGACAATTTTCTTCCTGTTGGCACAATGATGAAACAATAGATTTAAAAATATAAAAGCTGCATTCTTCATAAATAAAACTTGACTAAACCAACTGTTCAGTGATTCAAGCCAGGTAGTCTTTATATTACCTACATTAGAGAAACATACACTCTCTTTACCTGAATTTACTCTGAATTGCAAAAAAAAAAGATTTTTTCACTGTATGGATTAACCATTCCAGATAGCCACAGCATCAGACAATGATTTTGGTTTCAAGATTTGATACACTATAAAACAAGCAAGAGGTTTGTTGTCCTTTTTTTTTTTTTAAAGAAGGAAAAAAGGATCTGCTGTACAGAATACTATTCCCAGTTTGAACTGGTTTTTCTTAAGGAGTAAAAGCTGTGGTTTCCTTGCATTGCTGGCTTCCCTATAGACTTACTGATACCATTTAGCAAAAAACAACAACATTTCACACTCTCAGCAGAAAATGAAGCAGAAGATGAAGAATAAGTGTCAGGAGAATTTGAACAGTTAAAGTGTAAGTGTTGCTGCCATCCTGCTTAGAAATAGTCAAGATATAACCTGCATAACTTGCTTCAGTAACCAACGCTATTTTATAAATTATGGATGATCAGTTATGGTCATCTCACAAACATGTAAAATAGGAGCTCAGTAAGAGCTGAATAGGTCATTGTCAGTACACAGTGTTTTACAACCTATATAGAATGCTCTCAGCTAAACTACAGCCAATTTAAGACAAAAGAGCTCTAAAACAGTGCTGAAGCAAGCTCACACTGACAAGAGCAATGGAGAGATGGGACAGCCCTGGGAATGGCCTACGATAGCAAACCTCACTGAGCCCATCCGCCAACTCCAACCCACCCCTAAGTGGGCTCCAGGCTACAGATCTGAATTTGCTCACTGGGATCACCCAAGAAGCATTTATCCAGGTTTGGACATAAAGCTTTTCTAGGGATATCATTTTTTCCCTGTGGAAAAACTGTGTTTGCCAGCATGATTGACTCTGCAGAATGAGTATTGACAGTGCCAGAAAAGTCACAGATGCAGATGGAAAATGATTACATAAAATTTATCAGATAAAAATGAATTTTATGTATAAGCATCACTGCATAAATCAATGTATAAAATAAGAACCTCCTGAGGAGGTTTTTAAGAATTAGATTTTGGATCAAAACTACAGCAGAGAAAGAAGAGAGAGTGATTCAGGAAGAAGTGATAAAAGGAAAGTCCAGCAAGAAAATGAGACCAGGAGAGGCAAAAGATGACACTTGGATTTCCTCTGCCAGGCTGAATTTCATCTGTCAGGCTGAATGAGAAAAGCAAAGAACTGGGCTACATTAACATTGAAATTAAAGCCAGAAAATCTATATACCTGTTCTGGAAAAAAGCACATCTCTAAACACCTGTAACATAATATTACTTTTCCATTTCTATTCAGAAGCCAAATAATTTTCTGTTATGTAGATGAGTCCATGACAGATTTTAAACTATACCTCCTATATTTTCAAGATATATATATAGTAATTAAAATATGATTGTGTGGTGGCAAATGTTAAGGAATGAGAAAGCACATCTCCTTTAGCAACTGGCAGTAAATTTCCAAAATGCATTCATTTATGGAATATGATATTAACTACGCTGCCTGAATGTGATCACCAACGCCTTCATTTCTTCTTGGAGTGGAGCTTTGCACACTTTAAGATGTCTAGTTATATATCTGTTAACCAAAGAATGTTTTCTGACACAACTGATTTCCCAAAAGAATTAGGATTGTTTGAAAATGAACTGAGCTTGTGCATAACTTCCAATGTAGGAATTCTCATTGTCAAATCATGTGGTTGGGGGGAAAAAATAACGTTAGGAAAAAAGACAGTCACACATCCAGATTTGCCTTCTGACTCCACCTCTTGAAAAACACTTCAACCCATTCTCTACAGACACTCACCACTCTCTCAGTTACTCAGTGGCAGCTGATCAGCACATGAATAGAATGAAGGCTACAGTAGGTGTCAAAGCTAACCCCAACAGAGCTAAATTAATGTTCAACAACTGGTTTTTATTATTTTTTGTTTGTTCATTGCCAGGAGACTGTAAATGTGAATATTATAACCAAACTCTACTCCTTGGATGACCAAGAGCAAAGCCAAACACTTGAATGTAGGTTCAGAGTGCCTAACAAAGGTATTAGAGACGAAGTAACAAATGCATGTCTCACTGTGTTAAAAAACCTTTTACATTTTCTGGAACTACAAATAGGCTCTCCTGAGAACAGTATTCATTATGTTGAAAGAATTTTCTGGCCAACTTTAGGTCACGTTCTATTATTGGATCAGGTCAAGCTGAATGCAAGATTCGGTTTTCAATCAGCTCAGCTTCCATAAATGCATATCATTTCAATCATTCTTTTAATTTCCTAATGAAGGAAGGTGTAAGCAATGCACAAAGCTGTGCCATAGAATTTATATTTCTCTTCCTATTTCTAAGTCTCCTTTTATTTTTCCTTAAAAAAAAAAAACAGATTTTCATATCAATTAACATTTATTAAATACATCAGAAATCCAGAACTTAAATGGAAAACTTCGTTGAACTAAACCCCTACTGAATATGTATTACTGTTATCACAAGATAAATTAAAAAAAATCCACGGCCTAAGAGTTGAAACAGTGCTATTAAAATCAGAAATGTCTTTCCCACTTTTCCTCATACAAATACATACATTCAATACATTTTGGTGATACACAAACTGACAATTCCAGTTCTAGAGCAAACGGCCTATCCTTCCCATTAAGGGTAAGTGGAGAGAATGAATGTTTCAATGTCAGATCTTCATTTCTTCAGTGCAGTTTATTTATATTTAGTTTTATTATACATTTAGAGCCTGATCAAAGTTAAATAAAAAAATAAACAAGTAGTGCATAGCATCCAATTATGGCTCTTCAAAGGCCTGTTAAAGTTCTGCGGCGCTTTTAGTTATTGCAAGGTGATCAAAGTTATCATAACATTTCAGAGTTCTTTATAATTTGGGGTTATATTGAATAGGATAGGGTATAACAGCAGTGCTTCTTACCAAACAATAACATAAGACGATACTAAGGAGAGAAGCTGACAACCCAGTATATAATGGAATACAGATGTTTACCAGTAAACAAAATTAACTTGCTTCTCGCCCTGCCACATGATTAAAAATAAATTTGTAGCGCAGTAATTAATTACTATCACAATCCCAGAGGCACAAACTAAAGACCCAACAATCATTGAAGTAATGAATGAAGACCAAAGCAGATAAACTGCTGCTACTAAAGCAGCAATCTAACTGCTGTCTGAATCGTCAGGAGTGCAGATTTTACAGGGGGTGGAATGTGCTCACAGCTTACAAAATCGTAAAAGATCCAAGTCATAAAGGCAACCATTAAATAAATGTAGAATTCATTAATCCCGCAGAACACCCAGGTTGATGGAACCCAGCTGTAAGGCCTTCTCCCACAGGTCAATGCATGTCCCTTTCACTTCTAAAAATGCATTTAACCATCTTACATTTTTAAAATTTATTACGGATGCAGCACCATCAGCAGAACAAAGCAAAAGGAAAACTACATCTTCTGTTTTTACGACATTTCAAATTTTCTGACATTGAAAACCAGTTATGAAGGTTGATTACTAATCTTTTGATCAGAGCAAATCTGATAGGAAAGCCGATTTTCTATGCCTTTGAGAAAATCTCACCAATTTTTTGAAGCATGCCAGTTTGGATGTGACAACCATATTTCTATTGTTGCTTGTTTAGCAACGTGCTCACTGCCTGTTTAGAAACCCTGCTGTATTATAATGGCTATCAATTTTGATACTGATGTAAACCTAGAGAAATCTGTAAATTGTTCTTGCATTGAAAAACATATTGAACATATAACCACACATCTTTCCTTTTTTTTTTTTTTGACAGAGTGTCAGTATGTAATCATTGTGATACTAACAGTCATGAAATAAATGCTTGCACATCAAGCACAGAATTTATCTGTAGTGCCTCCTAACAGGTTTATAATGGCAGCTATGACAGAGCCTGCCTAAGCCTGACATTACAACCATCCGCAGTGTAATAATTCTGCTGTGAACTGACACTTCTGAAAGCTAGTACCTACCCCACAGATTTGTATCTCCCAGTTTTTTTGCCCAAATATTAAGTATTTCACACTGCAAAAACATCACCTCAATTGCACGAGTTATAATTTTATGAGGGAACCTGTCATCAGACAGAGCTGCAGAAAAAGCAGCAGAAAAAAATTAAGGCAATTTGATATTATTGACAGCCAGCTGTTATGGATTATGCAAATCTCTATGATGCAAAATCGGGGTATTGCTCTGTTATGCACAGCAGCACCTCCATCTAAGCAAAGTTTAAGAGCAAGACTATGACTTCACCACATACCTGCCAAAAGCAGCAGCGAGCCAAATGAACAAGGCCAGGAGCAGCCTCCAATGGAATTACAGCTCCTAACAAGGTTTGCACTGGTTTGTACTGAGCTTTTCTTTGCTCTAAATACAGGGGAGCATTTTCCTTCTGATCAAGTTACTCTTGCCAGAAAATTAAAACACTTCAATGACTTCCAGACTATCCCCACACAGATTAGGGTCAACTGTCTTGCCAGCGTCCCACACTAAAGCTACAGTGACATTATGTATAACCAATGAATAGACAGATGTTATAATTAAGTAACACACAGGAAATTTAGGCTAAGTATGATTACTACAACAGGAGAATAATAAATGAAGAACGCTCACCAATGTTGTAGAGTCACAATATTCCCCACAAGCAGCAATCTCCAGGAAGAGATCCTTCCTCAGCAGCAGTCAGCTCTTAAATGGGATCTAGGAGAGGTGCAGCCAGGCTCCACCCCTTCCAGTAGGGCAGGTGAATTGCCTTCACCTGTGCTCCCAGGGCTGACTCACTGCTTGCCTCAGGTGGTCAATCAGAGGTTCAGGCCATGATTCAGCAGTTCCTATACACATTATGTATTATCTGTCTTCTCTGAGGTCCTCCTTGGCTAATGGTTATTGTTTCAAGCTGTTTCAGCTTGACTAGAAATTCACTGAAAATAAAACGTTATGAGTCGTAGTTATAGACCAATTATTAATTGCTCAGCTTTCAGGGCTCTGGTCTTTATTTTTAACACGTTCCCTTGTCATTTCAAGAAGGAATGTACTGATGTGAGGAATACCTTCTCTCTTTTCATTAAAAGCAAATTCTAGTACTGTTCTAAGATTACTTCTATAATACATCCTGTATACTAGCCATCATAAAAACGGCATCCTTTCTCCATTTATTCAATGAGAGGAAGTAGTATTTCTTAAAAATTACAATGAAAATATGTCTCTAAATTTGGAGATAATTATTTGTATAGCTAAGATATAACTCTACCTGGCAAATAAGAAAAAACAAATGCATCGTGAAGGCCAACAGAATGAAGAAGACTGCCAGGTGCTGCTTTGTGAGATGCTTTGCAAGAAGCTTTGCCTTTGATTGCTCTCCCAGGGCAGAGCAGGTGCAACCCAATGCAGTTCCAATCTCATTCAATTACTTTGCACCCAGTAAATGATGGAATCACGTACCTGAAAAGCAGCATTAAGCTGTCCTTTTTAGATGAACAGTACCTCAATGAGGCTGAACAAAATGGTTGAAAAAGTCATAGCACAGCTTTAAGTTTTGGAGCAAGTTTCAGAAGCCAACGGCTTAAGGCTTATGCCTTAAAACATATTCAAGAACAGCACATTAAAATGTCTTTTAAGTCTTGCTAGCATACATGACTTTAAAACCTTTTCTACATTTTCCTTCTGTTTTCATCATAGATCACACTCTTTTTACACATTCGTTGGGCAGATTTACAACAAATGTAAGTCAGCATCATGCTACTGATGGCAAGAAAAGTGTGAAGATTTACAGCAGCCATGAATCGAGCACTTACTCCTCAAAATAGTTCAATTTTCTCCTGTATCATTCCCTTTCCATTTCATCTAATTTTTCATATGTTCCTCTATATCTCATGATCAGGAAACTTAAGTTGTACCCTAAAGAGCATAATTTAAACTAGTGGGAATAATCTTGTCCTTTGGTCTAACGTAATTTTATTATGGACATGTCCAAGACTTTTGAAGTCTTTGCTGGAGCATTCTGTGAGACAGGGCAAGAAACTCACTGGTATTCAAAACTCCAGCGATACTGCACATTAAAAAATTATATATGCTGATCAATAAAGTGTGAAAGAGCTGATGAAACAGTCTGCATTTTTCTGGGACAGTAATTTTGTGGCATGAATTATTTATAAGGACTATGAAGCAGAAGCAAAAAAAAAAAAAAAAAAAAGGACAAGAAGAAGTAGAAAGCATGCAGCTTACCTTATCACTCATAATCTTGCAAACAGCCACAAAGAAACTATAATCATTTGCTACATGCTGGGACATCAAAGAACAATGTAATATTGTGGCATGTAAAAATGTACTATAATACATTAAAGAAATTAGTCCCTGGTGAGTTTATACGTTTCTGCTTCCTTCCTAAGAGAGAGCTACCATTTCTGCTGACAAAATAAGGGTTTCTTCAGAGCTACTTGCCAAAATATCAAGGAGAAAGTTTAGAGTAAAACAGGAAAGGTTACTGCTGCAGAGGAGGAAGCATTCAAAGCCAGGCTGGATGTGGCTCTGGGCAGCCTGGTCAGCTGGTTGGCGACCCTGCACATAGCAAGGGGGTTGAAACCAGATAATTATTATGGTCTTTTTCAACCCAGGCCATTCTATGATTCTATGATATGATTCTATGATTTCAGACTTGTGATTGGCAAAGAAAGGTGAATTAGAAAATTACTTCCCAGAACTTGCGAAGCAAGTGTCTATAGCTACGGTCTTATGGTTTATGTATGATAGAAACTGTTACAGAGAACAAAACTAGAACAGTTTGTTAGTACTTGGATTTGGTTCATAATTTTTAAGTAATAACGTGCTTATATGCTTCATGTAATAAGAAGAAAAGATGGAAACCGCAAATGGACTGTATGGAGTCCACACCAATGCCTCAGTGATTTAATTTTGGATCAAGGATGTGTTTAGTTTGTGTATTTACTTGCTTGTATTTCAATCAGATATTTAAAAATTCATTCAAGTATTTTTTATCTATATTCCCAGTTAAAAGGTACTTAAAGAAACAGCCAATACAAATCAAAGATGCTATGAGTATGATATAGCTCCATAGTCTGAGATCCAAAATTAACAAGTCTTTAGGTTCGGACTTTGGATTCAGTTATTGCAATAACCTCACTAAAGCCAATGAATGAACCTGGCCATAAAGGGAATATTAGGAAAAAAAAAAAAAGTTGTATAGTTGGAAAAATGGACAAACTGAAAGCATATTTCATTTCTCTCTTGTTGCAGAAGTTCAAAAAGTCATGTCTTTAGTTCAAACCAAGTAAATAGAAAAATAATATGGAAAACCAATAAACAAAAAGGAATTAAAGAAGGTTATATTTTCTATGTCATTTCAGTTTTTCCTGTTGCCTCACAATGCTGACAGTTGCCTGCTTGTAATCAGAAGAGACTAATTAAGATCACCTGGGAAGTACTAAGTGCAAGTTCTGCCCTATTCTGAACTGTGAAGTCAAAACAAAGCTGCCTG
Source organism: Chrysolophus pictus (assembly GCA_037305975.1). NCBI lineage: Eukaryota > Metazoa > Chordata > Aves > Galliformes > Phasianidae > Chrysolophus > Chrysolophus pictus. Next base: position 2,872,503 of record CM074587.1, read on the forward strand.
ACTTATTCTTTTACCAAAACTATTTTTTTTTTGTCTAATTTTCTTTAAAAATTAACCTTTCCTTATGATCAGTTTCCACAATTGCCTCTTATCTTCTGAGTGCTCACATTTCCATTGCAGTCACCACTTTCTTTTGGCAAGGCCATCATTTTTAAACATACCTCGGTGGAAACACAGCTCTCAAAAGCTGATTATAGCAACTGCTATGGAAAACCCTTCTGCAACATATTCTGCAGGCTCATCAATCAAACCCGAGACTAGAATAATATCATGTTTAACCTTTCCTTTTCATTATTACCATCCAGGCAATATTGTTTGCAGAACTCCTGGTGTCATTTCAATAGGGGCTGTCAGTCTGAGGCACCAAGCAGATTTCTTCCAAAATGCACGTACTGATGCTGCCTTTTTTCTTCAGGATCCCTCCTGAAAAGTTGCTAAGAGTTGCTAATTAAGTTACTAAAGGCTCTCATTATGTGTTGATATACATGACAGCAAAATTGGTCTCATGACAACTCAATGTCACAGCACATGAACATGCCATAAATATTTCCAATGTACTGAACTGGAAAAAGGATGTCTCATGAGAAATGCATTTCCAAAGGCAAGAGGCAATAATTGTAAGTTAATCCCTATTTAAGTTTCAAAAATAAGTAAAATATTATTAAAAAGCCACTGAAATTTGTAGCTACATACGTGAAAACTGCAGACTCATATCTTAACCAGCAAAAGGATCATTGTCATCTGCTAACAAACTGTACAACTAAATGAACAGTATGGCTTTGGTGTGTGAAGAGCCCAGTGACATTTAGCTGAACTAGGATAAATGTTTAAGAAAGCTTAAAGTGTTTCTTTAGGATTTCTAGTAGACACATCACCAGTTATTCGGTGTAAAACTCCCTACTATTCCCTTCCCTGCTGCCATTTCACCTGTAGTTGTTGTTTGTTGTTATTGCTCACAGTGGTGATTTGTTTGTTTGTTTGCACTTCTCTAATCCTGAACAGATATCCAATATGCAAAGAGTTTATGAAATGTGTCCCTGCATCTTTTAAAATCTAAACAGAACTACTTGTTCCATATATGAATCCACTGTCAGTAAGAAGGCAAGATGATAAACTTACAGTTTTATCAATGCTTAATATTTGCTTTTCCTTCCCTATCAGCAGGAGTTTGTTAGTGTTACACCCTGCTTAGGGTTTTGATTTCCATCCCGTGTTTTTCACCCAGGACTGCAGACCAGTTATTTCTGAAATATGAGTAACATTTCCCACCGGGTACCTATAAAATGCACTGAGACATATTCTAATTGCCTATGAATATTCAAAACCTCATTATTGTTACTAGTTTATAATTATCGTATTCCCCTGACAAAAACATGCAGCACACAATAAGAAAGGCAATCCATTAAAAATGTTGACATTCATGTTCAACAGTTTTCTTTCTTTCTTTTTTTTTTTTATTAACTATTAGGCTTTTTATCTTGGCTACTAAAATCATTTCTGGAACACACTTTGTTCCATATCTCCCACATTGTACTCCTCCTGCAATAACATTACAATTAATTGTCTGTATAGTTACTAACAACAGTACTATCTTGCATAGCATACCCTACAGATTAGGCAATATCATAAAAGTATGTGCAATTATATGAAATATCACTGTAAGGCACAGTTTTTCTCCCAGTGCCAGGCTCCATGCCTTTAGTGTTTATTGAACCACTCGGCTTCAGAATCTGTACTCTACTTGGAAAATGGGGATCAGGTCTTATATTTGAGACGTGCATGCAGGACACACTGGATATCTTTCATCTTACACCTGCAAAAGCAGGATGAGTCAAGAAGCTTTTATCATCTGTACTTTGGTTGTACTTTCTTAGGCCATGCAACTGAAGACGGAGCTGCTGAAGTCATGGAGCGGTGGTGATATTTATTTTCCAGAACATGGAAAACTAATAAACATTGCAAACAACTCCCTGTGGCTGCTTCTAAAAGCATGAAAGTTTCAAACACACTGCTGCAAAGCAAAAGCAAAGCTTTACAACTTCAGGCGTTCACCCTTCAAAGTGATTTGGTCTCCTCTGACGGCAGTCCCACAGAACACACAGAGGCCTTCTGGCAGCTTTCAGGATGCAGCAGGAGCCACAGCCAGTGGCACACCTCTGAGATTGAGCACAGTGTGGCTGTTCAGGGTGCTGGGAAGATGTTTCAGTGAAGCCTGTAATGGATGAGCAGCAACACCCTGCTATCTCATCATCAAACCCATCCTCTGCTCTTCTTACTTTGTACCTGGACCAAGCCTTATCTATGCTGTAAGACAAGAATACATTCATTCGTTATTTTTTGGGCCTCTGTCTGCTGTATCTGTACAAACAGATGGTCGGGCATTACCTAAAGAGACAAGCAATCTAAAGCAGAAAAGGATAAAGCAGATAAACAAAACAAAACGGCACAATGCAGAACAAACTTAAGAAAGCCAACGGGCAGCTACAGAGACAACTAATGGCATTTCATTCCAACACCAAGGTCGGTTATTGTAAGGATCTGATTGAGCAGTTGATATGTGACCCACTTGCAGTCAGAAGCTGCACATACAGACACACAGACATCTCTTTCAGCCAATTCTCCAAAGCTATTGCCACTCCAAAGGAATGATCAGAGTGCAGGGACACCCCAGCCACAGATCAAAGGGTACCTGGAAGGATGGCTCTTGCTTTGTCGCAAGTTATTGCGAATAACTGTTTGTAGACATTCTGGTATTGGAGAGAACCCTCAGAGTAAAGATTTTGCTTCTATTTTGCATCACAAAAACGTTGGTTAAAACTGAAAAAAAATAAATACAAAGATGTTGCATAAAATACGTGCAGGAGATATTTCACATAAAACATAAAACAACTGAGATACCTAAAGTTTTCAATAGAGGGAAAAAAAAAACAACAAAAAACAAACCTTGCCATTGAAAATGCTTTGCGTTCGCCTTTCAAAAGGTTAACTTGTCAGAAAGGTCAGAACTTTTCAGGTTGGATTTTCAGAGAACTGGAGTCAGCAGAAATGCTGACTTCACAGATGCGCTCTGTGCTAGCAGCAGCCCCATGCCCACAGCGAGGGCTCAATGGAAGACGTGGAGTATTGAGACAGTGCTTGGGCAAAAATGTGTATCTTTTCTTTAAATTTGGCTTCCTTGATTATGGGATGTGTGTCCAGATGTAAGTGTACATAACAAATACAGAGAGAATAAAGGGTGGCTGTCAGAAAAGCTATAGGATCAAGATTAGATTTGACACTGTACGCTGACCAAGTGAGAAAAGCAATGTGCATGGTTCAGGCAGGAGCTCAGCTCCAGGAGGGAGGCACAGCTCTGCAGTTCCTGTAGCAGGGTCTTCAAAAGAGCTCAATCTAAACACACTCAGTCTTCTGCCTTCTGAGATACGAACACTTCTTTGGATTCTAAGTAGGAGCACAGATGGTTTAAAACAACAACAAAATCCACCCAGAATGGCTTGGGATAAAAACAGAATCCATTTCAGTTATGTATCCTTTCCCAGGCCTGTCTGTCTGTCTGTCTTTTCCCCTAACACTTCCACTGACTGCATGCTACTACTGAAGTATACGTGTTGGGGCTGAAATATTAAGCAATATTATAAAAGATTTCCATGGTTTCCTTAAGAGGATGTTCTGAATACTTATGGAACAAATTGCTGTTTGCTTTAAGGAGAGAAACAGTCAAAACAAGTACAACTCCCTAATGCTGTAACAGTCACTTCCAAAGGATGGCATTTCCCACATCATCTTATATACTTAAGAGTTCAGAACAAGAAGCAAATTTGCCATGATGCCACTAGACAGCAACTGCTGTGAAACACAGGCTTGAATTGGAGCCACTAACATGAAGGCAGCACAGCAATAAGAATCCTTTTTTATCTCATGGCACATCTGCCTCATGGGGTTGGAAGCGTGCTGTGTCCTCCTCCATTGCTGTAGGTGCACAAGTTTTCCTCCAGCTGTACAGCAGCAATGTACAGCAGGGCAAAATGGATTTCAGGCTGGATTCTCAGCCCCACACTCCTGATGTCTCTGCATGTATCTAAGCACGTGTCCACACACACACTTAAATGTTTCCTATGCCAAGACACATAGCTTGTTTCTCCTCACATCTGGGGGAATATTGGTCATGGCTCATTTGTATCTAACGTACACTAATGCTGTAATAGAGATGTTATAATCTAGCAGAGGGCCAAAGCCAAAGTGCCTGTTTTTTCTTAGGTATGTAAATATCCCTTAGGAATGAAAGTAAGAACACTGGAGTTGGAGGGTGGGGAATTCTGCATGGTTCTCCTGCTCTTACTGCTGTTTCTGTTTGAACCCTCCACATAACAGAGGTAAAACAGGAATGAGAGAACAGACAGTCTTGGTGTGGAGCTGTGAGAGAAAAATCTGAGCTCCTGGAAAAACAGATGGTTTCCTAAAAACACTTCTTTTGTTTAGCTTTCAGATTTTGCTTTCAAAAGATGGCGATATTTATCAAACACCTTGATTGCTACATTGGCAAGCTTCCGTTACCTCCCTTAAGTGGATGAAAGCATTATGCTTCTGCTTCTGTGCATGCTTGCTTATTCATAACACATGCTGTAGCAACTCAAGGCGCAAAATAATTGCAGCAAAACGTACAATATGACTTAAGGTACATCAAAGCATGTAACATTAAAAGAAAATACTGTTGTGGCCAGAGCATGGCAATCAGTCAATAAAAGGAGCCAGTTCTGCCACACGAGCAGCAGAATAACCTGTGCATGCTATTCCACTGCAGAACCTGGAATTTCAGCTGGAGTGATGAGGTTGTAGGATAAAGAGCAGACAAGGTATTTCTATTGCACAGAAAATGAGTTGTTCCAAAATGAAATTAAGTTCACAATTTGAAAATGCTAGACGTGGTTAATGTAATATTTCTCAGATCCAATTTAGGATGCATAAGTTCAAGCAGTGCGCCCTGTAGCTTCAGTTTAGACATAAATCAGACTGCAGTCATTATTTCCTGTCCAATAAGGTGGATCAAATCATGCCAGAATAATAAACTGTTTAATGAAAAAGGATGCAGAGTCAGACAATGATCCATATTTAGCACTGATGAACAAGAGGATGATACCAGTGGAGCATGAATTAACACCTGAGGCATTTACTTAACAGAGAATTGAAAATTAGAATTCTTGTTTTGTGAAAGTGAAAACAGAAATATAAAGAAGGAGATATGGGTTAAGAAACAAGAAGCCCCTACATGGTAGATAGAAACAGACTGAGCAAAATCCGCTATAAAGCAGTTTCTTAAAATAATACTGGACATTTTCTTAACTGTTGAACAACACAGAAGACTTTCATAGCCCTTCTGGGGTTTCTTTTTGCTCAGGATTAGAACACAGTTTAGGGTCGTTTTGCAGCTGCTACGCAAAAATCTTCCACTTATTTCAAAGGAACTTCCTTTCCCCGGGATGGATGCTTCAGTCAGAGATCTGTTTGCAATACTTAATCTGTATGTAATTCTTCTGCATCTAGCCACCTTTAAATAACGTTCTTTTCCAATTTTCACCCAACAACCACTCTGCAGCACCTGTCCTCTCTATCAGCCATTTCTGAGTTAGTACAAATGTAATGACACTTGTGACAATTACATTCTCTGCTATTTAGTTGCTAACTTTCTCTTTATAAGGCAGTAATTCTCATTAAGTGCTCCTTGAGCAATCAATTGATTCATTAACTTGTAATAAATGCTTTTAAAATGCAAATTAAAGACCAACCTGCAACACCTATTTAAAACACTACCAATATTTTACAGATATCAGTGTACACAGTTTGCATTGCTGTGTTACACGTGGGCCCAAGAAATGAACCTTCCATAGAACACTTCCTATAAAACAGCCTTAACTCATCCAAGAACCTGTCTCAGGCAAGACATTTTCTGGCCATAAAGATAAATGCCATGGGGAGGCACAGTTGTATCACAGTATATGGGATGTACAAAATTAGAGTTCAGGTACTGCATGTTAATTCAGTGTATGGATTTGCCATATAAGCATGAGGAGTAGATCCTAAATGCACTGACATTGTCAGGATAATGATCATTAAATACAGTTTGAAGTCATAAAAAAAAAAAGAAATTAGAAAGAAAAAAATGGTATAGCAAATGGAAAGGGATAAGCTGAAGGGAGATCCTGACTGCAGTTGCACTGGTCACCAACTGGCACTCTCCATGTTTCAAATACAGGCTATAACAGCAGGGTTCTGATAAAACTGGCCCCAGATCTGAAATCTGCAGGCCTTTCATAGGATTTCCCACCTTCTATGAACAGAAATGTATGAAAAAATCAGACTTCTGTGCATTACTCTTTGCAGTTTAGCGACCATGGAACTGCAAGAGCATGAGGCCAACGAACTGTAAGCACTGCAGCTCAGCTGCATCCCATCACAAAGGATCCACGCATCTTCCAGCCCAAGATGAGCAGTTATCACAGGGTAATCACTGATTGTAACCATTTAAATCCGAGAAAGTCTTGAATCAGAACTGCTGAAATGAGTCATATAAGATTTATATGAATAATTTCTTCCCCACTAGTGATCTCATAAATTTTTTTGACTATAATGTTTTCATGCAACTTTGCTAGTGCTTAGACTTCCAAATACTTCACACCGAGTAAATTATTTACAATTTTTCAGCAGCTAGTGAATAATTTCTTTGTGAGCAGCTTGCATGAATTGGCCTGCTCTGTTCTGAGCGAAGGTTCTCCATTGCCCACACCTAAAAATACTTCTTTAGCCACTTCAGAGAAACTGACTTGGGGAATGACATTGCCTCAACGCAGTTCATACAGATAATTATCTTCCTATGATTTTATCAGTCATTTTTAGAAAACTGGTTGCTGACTGGTTTGTCTGACATTGCCAAAACCGAAATCAACTGTTGATTCAGAAAAAGGCCATTAAAAATAAAATAAATGAGCATCTGATGTGTCACTCCCTGAATGAATCACTGTCTTTATCAGCCACATCTCTGCATAATTCTTCAACTTTTAAGACAAAAGCAGACAAAGAATGGGTAAGTGGGAGAGTTGAACTTCTTTCATCAGTTTCAAATACAAAAAATAGAAACATCCATAGAAGAATTCTACAGCCCACTGGTTGACCTGGGCAAGTTGTGCAGGAAATCATTTATGAAGTAAAAAAACAAACAAACAAACAAAAAAACAAACGGATTACTGGGACTTCCTAATAAATTTGCTCAGTAGCTCAGAAGCAGTCGCAAGACATTGCTCTGTAACATTGATGCAGATAAATGCTGACAGACTCCTGGTTCATGAGTTATTGGAATGCACTGGGACAGCTGTAGCACATCCACAGCATTTGGAATTTACCCTGGAAGCCGTACTTTTACACCCAGACCGTGTTAGCGTGGAAGAAAGGTCTGCCCATTCAGAACATAACCAAGTGAATTTTGTATTCATCGTTAGCACAGCATCACTTTGTCAGTTTAATACATAAGAAATGAATAAACTGAATAATATAGTGTATCATCTCTACTTTTCTCAACTTGAGTTGTTTTGCTAACATCTATAATCAGCTTCTAGTGAAAAGATCAAAGAAATCATATTCCATCCTGGCCAAATTATCCAAAATAAAGGAATCCCAGAAGGAGGCGTAGATTTCAAGATCTGCAAATGTACTTTGATATAAGATTGCCCTTACCAGCAAATTATTTTGCTTAGTTTTCCTGGAGTAAATTTCATTGCAAAAGCCAATAGATGCGTTTGCCATTATTTCTATAAAGCAATCAACTTCATTTGCCAAGGAAAAAACGACTGTTGCTCTCTGCAGCAGGACTAAAGAGGGAGCTATTGACTAAGAATGGCGTGAATATGTCAGCGTGGATAAAGATATTCTCAGTGCTGAGGAGAAGCCCTTTTTATCTGCTGACACAGTCTGTGGTAATATTGATATGTGATAAAATACGTAATGATCCTATGGTGCTGTTGCATCCAGGAATTTCTTAGGTTAGCTGCCTTGTAAACATTGTCAGTAAAACCATCTTCAAATAAGTCAAAATGTGTTTTGGGGTTGGTTTAAGCTATTCAGTCCTGTTTAGCACAGATGTTGGTGAACTTAATTTGTGCAAATGCTGAAGTAAAATAAAGGTGTTAAACTGAAGGCACACTGAAAGCACGTGCATTGAGAAGGCAGAATTCCTCTCAGTGTTTGCTAAGTAACAACAAATTCTGTACCTGTTGTGTGCTGCTGTACAGGATTGGAATGCAGTGTGGGAAGATGTGGTTGGTGGCGCTTTGGTGACTCATCAGTATCTGTAGCATCCGTGATGTGTTTTCATTATGGCTCATCATCTGCCAAGGGTTATTTGGGAGACAGTTTCAGGTGCTTCAAAATGCTGGGATGAGGTACCAGCAAGCAGACCTGAACTGCTGCTGTCCTTGCCCAGAGTCCAACCTGCGACAGTTCTCTCTCTTCTATATGCCTTATCCCAGACAAAACTAACTATATTCACATCCATACAACCAGACGTTTTTCTTCTGGGATTTTGTGATTGCTTGAATGAAATCTTCCAAGACAGCTGTGGGTATATTCTTTCCCCTCTTAAAGAATTATGTCCTAAAACAAGAAAAGACTGTGCATACACTATGCACAAGGACTGGGTAGAGTTTGGATAGTATCTTCACAATAGAAAACAACTGTCTTGTGCTCTCTGATTAAAGCATAAGAAATGATGACACGAGTGTTCCATGGGACTGCACTTTGTCAATGGCCAGTGACAAAGCATTTCTAATTGTTTACAGAAATATAAGTGAAGACTGGGCAAATTTCAATGAGGCTTCTTCCCCATCAAATCCTGAAATAGGATTTTTCCACATCTGGGTAGGTTTATGAATTTTAATAGAAATTTTGCAAGCCAGTTCCTTTCTATTGACAGTGATTAAGCTACATTTATTTTGCTGAATATATTGCATTTGTAAGTGTTGCATTTATCTCAGAACTAGCAAAAGGACCCAGAAAAATTCATAGCTAAGTACGTATTGCTCGGCACAGTGACCCTTCCTGGAATAACACTGCACTGCTGGATTAAGACATGCAAGTCTCCCGAAGTGTTGTCTGACCGCCAGAGGGAGGTCACACTGCTCCACAAACAGACCGGCACCGCCGAGAGTGATTGGGGAAAGCTAATTAAAATGAAAAACTCATTAGGAAATAAATAAATAATTACAAAAGTTTCTGAGCAAAGAGCTTCCCCATATCTATCAGGAGATTAAATTTCATAAGGAATTAAGAAAAAAAAAAAAAAACACAACACATAAAAGCAATTACACTTCCAATTTTGAAACTGTGATAATGAAATTCCTGACCATTTCATAGCATCATTTCTTTCTTTATGTAATATGTATCTATCTGAAATTTGTAGCAAGTTTACATTGTGGTCTGATCCTATCTACCTCTTCACATTTTCATTCTTATCTTCAGCTTTATATGCTGATATAAACACACCATTTTCAATACTTCAGAACTTCAATTTTTCCTCTTCTGAGCTTCAGGACTCATCCTTGGGGGTTGGTCCCTGACAGCCTTTAATGCACTTTATTTATGTGGCAGTCCCAGCAGACACAAAGGCATACTCTTTGAACACAGAGTTCATGTATTTCACAAGACTGCAGACCAAACACTGCAGAGTAGGAGCAGGGGACAAGAAAAAGCAGAGAGCTGTGTGGAGGACACTGGGTAGCAGTCAATTCCTACTTACAGCAATAGCTAAACCTATTTTCTTTGGGCGGGTGCTCGAGTGGTATGTTCTCATATATATAAAAGGCAGGGTACAGAAGAATATGGAAATAGATTTCTGTTAGAATATTATGCCTTAAAGAATAAGTAACCTCTATGATCCAAACTAAAAACCAATTAAAATCTTTATACCACAGTACACTATCATGTATTATGTATATGCCGTACATTTAGCTGAAAAGCTATTTCAGAAGTGGTTTTAAAAGTTTAAGAATATCACCAGTATGAACTACTCAATATACGCAGCTTTATGGGCATATTAATAAAAGATAATTCCTTTATACATAGAGAGATCAAGCCTTCTGAAAATTTATATTAAAGAAACTAGAATTAAGATATGGGAATTTTGTGTGTAGTATCTCACGGGGAAAAGTTTTCTGATTTAATATCTCCTTTTTTAATTTCATGTCTGTTTTTGAGCTCCCTCTCCAAGTGCCAGTGGTCTTTAGAATACCAAATAAATATTCCAACTCCTAAAACATACAAATAGGAAAATAATTTCATCTTCTAATGCTATCTGCAGCCTGTTATTCAGTGTTACATGGACAAAAAAATAACAACAGAAAATCTAGAAGTAAGTTATTTGTTGTAACAAGAAGATAGATGCATTCCTACAGCCACAGAAGAACAGGCACAATCCTATAGAGGAAATAGAGAATAAAATAGAATTTAAGATGCTACCTGCAGTTAGTATATCTATTTCAATATCTCTAGTCCTCTATCTCCCCCTAAAATAATACAAAGAAAGGACAGTTAATAGGCATTTAAGTACACTCAGAATACTTTTTATGTATAGGTTCCAGTGACATTTTCTTTTAAATCCACTGATCATCCTTTGCACTGGTTATCAACTTCCACAATAATTTTAGAATCAAACAAGAACTGGGATAAATTGATGAAAGTTCATTTCTTCTGTTCTGTTCTATTTCTTGACATAGATCGAAGAGAAAGTTTATGGTTTTCCTTTATCGTTACAGTTTGATTTCTGGGGGTTTCCTTTGGCTTTGTTTTGTGGCTGCTTTACAGACCATCTCTGACTTTTGGCCAACTCTCAGTTCCACAGATAACTGATGCAGAATGTGTTTTCTCAATTTCTCAGTATTCTCACCAAGCATGAAATCCATAGAGCAATTTTCAAGCCTTCAAAAGAAAATGTTTCTATGTCTTGAGTTTAACCTCTGAACAAGGCAAATGTTTTAAGGCACTACAGTATGGTTTGTATCCTTGCTCCTGTCCCTACAGTGTGGCTAGTGGAGGCAGAGGAGCACAGAATAACTCACAGTCACAGGCACTGCCTCCTTTGGATCCATGACCCAAAGGGTTCCATCTTTTTTTGCAGTTCACCCTTCCAGCCACATCAGTGCACCAGTGTTAAACTTGGAATGTTACTCACAGTTCCAATACTGTCAGCTCTCAGAGCTGGGGGCTGTACAATTTCAAATCGTCTATTTGACAGTGAAAGAAGGAACAATTCTAAGCCTTCAAAAGTAATAAATTATAGCTGGCTGAAACTTCCCAGCTATTGGAAGTGATAGTTGAGATGACTGAGTCAATGGGTGAGCTGTCAGTTCTTTGAATGCCACTTCAAACTCAGAGCAGATACCCATCACACCTCAGAAAATTATTTATCTTTGTACTGTAACACTTCTAAATGCTTGTACCGAACATTGGTGTGAATTTGCCAAATGAAAACTTCAGAAAAACAAAGATTCTTTTAGTCCCAAAGTCTCTACTCCTACCAGAAATGTTCAAGATCTCTCTCTCATAAGGAATGTCTGGCAAATTAATAGTTTTAGCCCTAAATGGCTTTTAGCTTTCTAATAGCAGCCATTCTTTCAAATCTTAACCAAAATATTTTGCTAGCCTACCCAAATACATGAAGAAATAATTAGTGTAGGGATAGGTCAACTCCGTGCCTTGTGGTTTGAAACTCAGATCATAATATTGATCAATGGGATGGTAACATAGCATTACTGTATTTCATGACACAGGTGCCAACCACATGAAAAAAAAAAAATCAATGTGAGCAATGATTCATTTTTCAGTCTCCAATTTGATTCAGAGATCACTGATTAGTTCTTTTACAACAAGGTGCTACGAATCAAAGCTAAGACAATGACTCTGACAGGTTTACCAGGCTTCAAGAAAGCTTATATCACATGGCATTAGTGCTCTGTAAAAAGCTCACCTTTCTTTCACTTCTCTAGTAAAGATAGATATATTCTCCAGGAATATTTGAATGATCTCTCCTACACTTGTTATGCCTCATTGCAATGCTGACATATTTTGAAGATTTTATGGAGGAGAAGGGAGGCTGAGCTTTACACTGCTACAAAACCTGTTTGCAGCCTCTGTTCTGAGGGCCAGCATAAAGACTCAAGAACTCTGCGTCCATCTAAGCCACTAAAACACAGGTGCTATGTGCAGAAGAGTTCTTGGTAAATGAATAAATGGCAGCTTTAATTAGGCAGTCGCATGGGAAGCATGCCAAGATTTTTAAAATGTTGTAATGAAATGGAATGCAAAAGCAGAATGGTGTAGATGTGAAGTTATTTGCACCATGAGCATTTTGATAAGCTGATTATGGTAGATAGATATGTGCAAATAAACTGCTAAGCTGGATGTTGCACTGCTGGCTTTTCCCATTCACATTCAAAGCTTGATAACTCCTCTCACACACACACACAAAAATAAATCTGAAGATTAGAAATACAAACCGGGTAGATGTAAAGAGCATCCATCGTATATGGGCAACACTTAGACTGGTGGGCATCCACTGGGCCTTCCCATACAGTAGTAAACACTACAGAAAGGCTTCTTGGTCATTCTCTGCGAGCATGCTAAGAAACTTATGCAAAAAAAGTTGTACTGCTGCAACTGCCCTTAGGTGCCAATATTAGTGCTAGCATTTGTGAATATTAGATAGAAAAAACCTTCTCAGCATCTTGAAAAGTATTTCTTCAACTGCAATGATAAAAAGATATAACATTAAATATTGAAGTTATAAAATATCAAAATAATTTCCACTTCATGGAATATTAATAATATTTCATTTAATTAATAGATGTAGGAATGAATGCAGTGAGATTTCCACATGAAAGACCTGCCGTAAGATTTGATCATGGCCAGGGGTGGGAACACCAGTCACTTGTGTGAGGAAGGGCACACAGAACCACCCAAGCTTTGCACTGCCACTTCTGTCCTGCCATTGAGATAATGACTTGTTGAGATAATGACCTGTTACTTGATTTGGGAGGACCAGATGATACTTGAAGCAACCTGTATCATCTGCACATACTGACAGCATGTTGTCTCAATGCTCCCTGGGCTCCAGCAGCTCGGGGCCATGTCTGCTGCCCTGGGGAGCTGTTCCATGCTCACTGCCCTCTGGGGCAGACCCTTTCCCTATGCCCCCCAACCCTCCCTTGATGCAGCTCCACACCGCTCCCTCAGGCCCCATCGCTGCCCCTCTGCTCCCTTCGTGAAATCTCAAAGCCATCACACAAGTGACAGTGCAATTCAAAACAGAGCCCAGAGGAACAGACAGGCTAGAATACAGTTCCACATTTCTTCATTCCATGGGGACTGCACAGCGTGGCCTTGAACACCTGGATTGAGGAACGCAAACTTCCTGTACAGTTAACAGGAATTTGTCATGGGGATGCTTTATGAAATTTCAATTCACTGGGATGAAAACCAGCAAAAAATAACTGATGAATGGCATGTCTTCCAAATATAAAGACTGCTAAAATGTCTTATCTTGCAGTACAAATGTAGACATCTGGTCATCAGATGTTCGTATTCATATTTTTGCTGATAAATACGTGTTGAGTGGGTGGCAGTTACCAGCTGTTTGTTTTTTTATACAGAATTGTTGGACAAATTGTCTGTAAACAGGTGATAGAGCATCATCTCAAGACTAACAACGGCATTTTTTCCCCCCAGAGAAATAATGTTTTAGCAAAAATGCATTTTCAGCTTCATAAACCTGCATATTTATGGGTTGAATTTTCCTAGGCGCGGTATCTGCTGAGAAACAAGGCAAAATAAAAAGAAATTATTTCTTTAATTTAGATATAGTAAGAAAGAACCATTTCAACTTATTTTTGATAAGGTATTACATTTGAATATTTTATGTTAGATATTTCGTATGTTAAAGCAAATAGAAATATTGAGGATTACATGTAAAAAAAATAAACTGAATTCTTCAGGTTCAAATTTCTAATATTCTTAGGAGAGAAAACAGAGCTGATTTGCTTTTTGAAGAGGGAAGTGAGGCCAGTAGAGCTCAGCGAACCATGTAGGGCAGGATAATATTCAAGTACCCTTTGGATACCAAACATCACATCAGTGAATAGATTATGCCTTCTCCCCACAGAAGGGAGCAGTTGGCTAAAAACACTGCCACACCACCATCAAAATCCTTAATTACTATTTCCAGAAGTTTATTAGGGTTGACTAGGTCTGGCACAAAGTTTTCCATCAAGCGCAGAAGGACTAGGAAGAAAATCTAGGGAGAATCCTGTGCGCCAAGTTCTAGCCTGGAGCAGATTGTAATAGCTAAGTGGAGATAACTCACAAATAAATCTATTAAAGGCAAAATTTATATCAGAAACACTGACAAGCTCATCAGCTCTAACTGTGGTAGTGGTCACAGCTGTTATGAAGTAATGGCATTAATTTAGAAAGAGGATATTGCCTCAAATCTGAAGTGATGAGTGGTGTCTGTAAGGCAGCATCACTTTGCTGTCAGTGCCGGCCATGCATACAGCTGTGGGTAAGCACATTTCTAGCCTGTTCTATTGGTGTAAGATATGAATTCAACTAATCAAAGGCAATAAAATAAGAATAGGGCTATTCCACTGTACAGAATGACAGCTGCAGTTAATGCTTGCATATTAAGTACTGTATCTGAGTGCTTCAGATCTCCACTATTTTAATATCCATTAGACAGAAAGCTGGCATTTGGCCCTGCTCACTCTTCTCTCCAGAGTGAGCTCCTTATAGTGAGCATGCAGCCTATCCCATCTGTCCTTCTCCATCCACACCTCTTTCCTCACTCTGAACCCACACCGTGCTCCCTTCACACGCAACTCAGGGCAGGGCTGGCAGAACCAGGTCTTCACCTTCCATCCCTGGCAATGAGCATCAATCCTCAGCACCAGGCTGGGCTCCCTGCATATGTAGTGCTATCAAACTGCTGAACCCTCTGTTGCTGGGCACTTAGCATGCAGGCTGGGAGCAGAGCTGGAACCAGCAGTCTGCAATGCAGTCTCCTGGTCAATAACTTCTTGAACACAGAAAGATATCTTTGATTTTATTTGCAGATACATAGAAAAAAAGCTCAAACACTGAAACAACCTAAAAACTCATTTTGTACCCTGAATTTAGCTGAAATAAAGCTCAGAATCTTCTGGGCTGACCCAGAAAAGAAACTATTCAACCATTAAGTATTCCACATAAATGGAAATATTTACTAGGCCAGCTATACGTAATTACCCAAGGCTAGACCATTGACAGAGCACACTGGGGCCATATTTTATTTCCACCCAGCTTGGCTACTCAACTGATTTCTGGAAATCATTCCTTCAGCCTGAGAACTTTCCACGCAAGTCTAAGTTCCTGCAAGCCACAGGACTGCTGTCATTGGTGGAGAATACTGAAACTAAACTTTTGCCTCAGTTGACAAGTACTGAAATCTACAGATCAAACTTTGATTTCCAGATTATTCTTTGATATAACTGACTCTCAGCAGAAAAGGGATATGCAAGACTACGAAGGTCCATGTGTTCCTTTTGGGCAGGATTCAAACACAGTTTAAAATTAGCTTGAAAATATCCATGTTATTATCTATCCTCATTAAGGTTTGTTTGAAAAGTTCTCACTCAACCATTTATACAGCATCTTTTTTTCATTAATATTCATATATTTCCTTTCATCCATTTAAGAATGTGATAAACAAGCTATGCTTCTCACTGATGAAGAACTGAACACTGGTTTGAAACACCACTCATTTGAAATTCATTAATCACTCTCAGTGTAACTCATTCTCCACTTTCCATCCCTCACCCCACCTCTGCTGTCACTCAGAAAGCAGCAGCCAGCCAGCAGCTCACTGTGTGGCACTTTGTGCTCATTCATGTATTGGTCCACAGGAGTTCTGAGAGTTCACTTTCATCAAAATAGCTTCCCTCTTAATAAGGTCTACCAGAATAGTAAACATGTCAGTATTTCTGTTCATTACAACTGTTAATTCTGCTTTTAATAATTGACAAATCGAGCACTAATATACTCTGAGAGTATGTAATAGTCTGATTTTGTATGTCTGTTACAACTGTTTAAAAGAATAACAGTTCTTCAAGGTTATGTTCACGTATAAAGTAGAGCAGAAACAAGACAAGGAGCTGTGCATTACTCTATCACCAAAGCAGCTAAGTCAGTGAAACCTGACTGATCTAGTGGCCTTCTATGATGGTGTGATTGCATCAGTCATCAAGGAAAGACTGAACTGATGTCACCTACTTGGACTTCCATAAATCAGGGGGCCATGCCTGCCCGCAGAAGGGAGGTTTGGAACTAAATGGTCTTTAAGATTCCTTCCAACCCAAGCCTTTCTATGATCTGAAAAATCTTACATGTGGCTATGGCTCCACAGTCCCTTGGTGTTTGTGCCAGATAAAGGTAGATTTTCTTGATTCCTGAAATGTGCTTTCATGCAGGCAGTACAAGAGGTGTTCAGCTTCTACTGACACTCCTAATTAAAATGAGTGGTACACTTCCATGAAAGCACAATTAAAGCCAACTACCGTTTTTGGTTCGTTTTCAATATGTCAAGTAGTAGTACATTGCAGCTATGGAGAGACCCTGCTACTCATAACCTCTGATGCAGAACTAATAATTTCACCCACATGCAAAGTCACAGCTTGGCTGGGAGTAAAAATGCTCAAAAAACCAGATTTCATGTAAGACATCTAAAACAAAAACAGCTGCAACTGATCCAAACAAAATCCTTTCAAGATCTTTATATGTGCACACTACAGCTTTTAACTACTTTCAACATGTACTTTGATGAAAAAGCTTTCAGACTCATTTCCATAGCAGAATTGGAATCATGGTAGCAATCAAAGCTGAATTACAATAAATCTGTCATTTGCAGATAGAAAAACAAAATGACATATTTGGCTTCTTCATTTATATTTTTCTGTACTAATTTCTTCCTTAATCCTCTCATCATTTCAATAAAGGGAAGAATTAATTTATTTCACATTAATATAAAGCAGATCAGCTCAGTCAATGGTGGCTTGTGAAGGGAACCTCGGTTGTGTGTTTCCACAGGTCCCAACAGAGGGTTTTCTGAGACGCAAATACTTCTGCCACAAAATGGGCATATTTTCAAGTTTCCAGGTATTTAGAAAAGGTAATTCAATTCCTCTTTCTTTTTTATTTCACTCTTCCTCTCCCTCAAGAAGGATACCAGAGAGAATACTGATTAATCTGAGAAACAGACTGATCCCTTGGAGAGAAATGCTTACAGGGCATTTTAAAGACAATTTTGTTCAGGTACCTTATACTCCTTCATTGTTCACCCACACTGAACCACAGTACCCACTGCTTTGTTGCTAAGGTTATTAAGTCCATTGGCTCCAATGAGAGCTAAGAAATGTGGCAGGGCCATGAAGTAGCACTGGAACATATGCCTGCAAACTAATTTCTCCTGAAGCACCACAGAGTACCTTGGATCAATTTTAAGGAAATCATAAATATTCCATGCACTTTTCTTCAATAAACCTCTCTACCAGCTATTATATAACCGAAGAAGCATATGGAATTACATGACTTTCAGCATTAACTGTAATATTGCTTAAGAGACTTCTTAATTTTTAAGGATGTAAGGACATGTTTTGAATAACAACAAATGTTGGCTCAGAAACTGGCCATTTGATTTCAGCTGACCAACAAGGGGGGAAACCTGTCCCTTTGGTGGCTGTGATAGGACAGCGTTATTTTCCAAGAGCAAACATGTCCCAGCTATAGCAACAGCACTGACTGTCACTGAACAGAGCGTGTCAAGATCAATTTTACTTTATCTGAATTCAGTCTCTCTACATTTTAGATGATTTCTGCAGAACTAGAATAAAGGAAAATATTCAGCATGACAAATTAAACAATTTCAATTCCCATACAGTGTCATCATGATTTTTTTTTTTAACAGCATTCACTACTTCCTGAAAATCACAAAACAAAAATACAACAAAAACCTCACTATTCTACCATCACCAAAGTCCAACTTCAGTGATGTACAGCTCAGACGCTACTTCTCTTGTCACCTGTCTGTGTCTGGTAACCCAGAGCCCAGCCTGGGGACTGACACCCCAGCCTGACCTTGCCCTTGAGTTGCCGGGTGATCACTGAACTGTCTGACACTCATCATCATCACTGGGCCTGATCTAATCATTGTGGGCCTGTCTCAGGGTCAGGACCTTTTGTTGTCCCTGCTGGCACCACCAGCACTGCCCCACATGGAGCCATGCCTGGCAATGGGTTCCTGCTGCTGAGGGAGCACACAGCCTGCCTGCTCCCTGACCCCTCAGTTGTAAATTTTCATAAGAGCAAACACAGTCTTGGAGGAGCTGTACAAAAAATACATGTCTAGGTGCACATCTCCTTCTCAACCTCTCCAACCTCTGTGGCAGTGTAATATATGGTCCTTACTGACTTCGCTGCTGTATCATCACGGACAAATAAATGAATACACTGCTAGTCTTGTGTCAATGTTTCCTAATGAGGGCTTTGTTTGAGTTTCCCTTTTCAAGTATGTGCAGAATAATGGATAGATCACAGTGAAATATGTCCCTCATATTCTTTGATGGAAATCATAAACTCTGACTACAGAGCTCCAATGATTTAGAGCACATCCAAAGCGCGGAGTAAAACTGTAAAATTCATTCTTTGCAAGACCCTGCTGCACCTCTCATTTGTGTGGGTTTTTCTTTTTTTTCAAATGCAATATATAGATTCATACACATTTTATATAAATGAAATATATATACAAGCTTTTCACCTGGCCATGCAATTATGCAAAAGGAAATGTGAATATTTTATCTATGGCA
This sequence comes from Chrysolophus pictus, assembly GCA_037305975.1. Lineage (NCBI taxonomy): Eukaryota > Metazoa > Chordata > Aves > Galliformes > Phasianidae > Chrysolophus > Chrysolophus pictus. The sequence continues at coordinate 2,891,432 of CM074587.1, forward strand.
CTCATACTAGCTTAACGAAATCTCTATTCCCTTAAGTAAAAGAATTAATATTTCTGGATCTGAAGAGCACTGGTTTAAGTCTTTAAAAGGATTTATTTCTTATAACATAATGAAAGCGTGTTCATCTAAACCAATCATAGACAAAAGCTAAGCTTCATGAATAGAGTTTACATTTTTGGCAAACATCTAATGAATCCACATCAATTTGTTTCTCCAAGTTACTGGGGAGGATCATTTTGTGCCATTGAGTAGTCAGAGAAAACTGCAGCAAGGTTACTCATCATTCCAACTGGACATTCAAGATCAAGATGCAGTCAAAAGAATTCTAGTTAATGGAAAGCATAGAAGTCTTTTAATAATGTCAACCTACTTAAATTTTGCAAGTTTACGTTTATATAAAAATTAGTCCTCTGGTAGACTTTGCTATTTAATTTATCTCGTGAAACAAGTAGGACAGGTGTATGCATCAGGAGTCTGTAAAAGCATATCAGTAAAAATCAAAACGTTCATTTATCTTGCTCTACCAAGCACATTCAATGGAATTTACAGTCAGATTAGGGCACATCTTCTAAATCTTATTTATTTTTAACTCTGATTTCACACAAGATTCAAGAGGAAGGGAGCTGAAGAATTAAGCAAAAAGAGAATAAGGAATGCAGAGGGGGAAGTCATAACCTAAGTAACTGAAAACATATGTATACACCTCATCAAATTCTATGGCAACCAGGGTAGTTTTCTGATTTCAGTAAGCTCTGAGCAGGCTTTTAACAAAAACTCATTTGCAATTGTCGTCAGAACAGAGAAGACTTTTGTTCATATTTTACTAGCTAAGACAAAAGTCAATTATTTAGAAGTATTGCACGGATTTCCCCAAGATGTGACCTTATACATGATCTGGATCAGAAACAGTGATGCTGAGAGATGATTTTACATAAATACAGATAACATTAACAGATTGTTTTTCAGACTTAAACACTATTCAGGCAATATCAAAGTCCAGGTATACTACAAAGTGGGTGTGTATGCAATATCATGCTTGACTTCTAAACACACCATTTTACACAGGTAAACACAGTCACTTTAAGTCTATATTCCATACTCAGAGCTGGTAGTTTGTATGAATACATAACTGTTAAAAAAAATAAAAGTAAATCAGCACTGGAAATTAAATAAAACAAATGAAACAAATTTATCATAACTTACACACTCTTGGTTTCCCAGTGTTTGATGAAGGAAGTCATTTACCTGCAGCCCTAATAACAAGGTTTTGAGAGATCCAATGTCTTAAATTTATTACAATGCTATCAATGTACACGCAGAGAAGAAGAATCCTATTTGCTCGTAACCTTTTTTTAACTATGAAAGTGAAAGGCAAATCTGAATAGCTATATTTCTTTCTAAGCTTTCTCAGAAGCCTACATCAAACGTGGATCCAACATTATTAGAAAGATAGAAAATGTAAGGAAAGACGTTTGTATTCATATGCAAAAACATAACTTCAAAAGCATACTTCCTCTACAAAGGTGTTTATTAAATGGAGAGAAGAGAGCTCAATGGGTTATCCTTTACTCCAGAACAATCTTTTTCCCTATCCAAATCCTTCTAAAGAAATCTTCCAAACAGTTCATCACATTCTTTCACAAGTGACACTCTACACATCTCCAGCCATTATGTGGATCTAAACACAATGCTTTTCTGAAAGCTAGAGCTGTCAAAGACTTCAGAGAAACGGCCTTATTTTTGCTTCGTTTCTGACAATTTGTACCCTGCTTCAAAATTTATAACTCCCAGTGTTTGTCAGCCTTTTCTTATTGTTGACAATGTGTCATACAATACTTTGTCTTCATGCATGGATCACAGTGACCTGCTTGTTCTGTGGTAATTTATAGCCACCATACAAACAAGATGCAGAGAATTAAGATTTTTGCTTTAAATTCAGCAAATCAATTCATAAGATCAGAACTCACTTCTAACTTGCTCTTTTTGTTTCTTCTTATTAATAAAATAACCATTCTGTGTTCCTGGCAATTTACACACAGCCCCCATAAAATGAAGTGATGGGATTTTTAAATATTAAACCTTGAAAATATTCAGAGCAGACATTTTTAAGCCTGGTAGTTTTAACTGTGTAACGGTGCCGTGTGATATGAAGTGACTTATGACTCAGATACAATATTTGTATTTCTTCTTGGCTTCCTCCAAAAGAAACAAATCATTTATGACTATTAACAAAGGGTGGATATCGATGATGCAGTCAATTAGATTGACCCTTTAGGCTTCTTAAAACTGTGTTTGGTTGTACAATTGGAATTTAGACAGCTGCTTTTCTTGATCTGCTTACAAACCATAGGAGGTGGGGGGAAAAAAAAGAGATACAGCACAGAAAACAAGATCCCATTTTGGTTGTCATTTTATGAAATTAACGTTGCTTGTGGCATTTCTATCTCTTCTACACTTTATAGATCTATGAAAGCTTGTTTCTTATGGCAACCACAGCTGACAACTGTTGAATCATTATTCACACTTCAGTAGAATCCGATGGGGGTTTTTAGCTTATTTTTAAATGGACTGTAATTTATTTGATTTTATGCAGAACAACGATTCAGACTGCATGGGGTAAATTTTCTAGGTGGTGGGAAGAAGGTACATTATAAGCACAAATCCTGTTATTTGTTAATAGGATTTACCTGCATCCTTCTGTTTGTTGCTTTGAAAATGCATCACCGTATCTCATTTACAGTGCAATCCTATAGGGAATGCCATCAATTCCAAACAGACTGGGTCATATGTATGGCTCCACATACAGCACCACGAAGCAAAAGCTCCAGAGGAGGGCATGACCTTGGGATTAAACTTCCATGCAACTAACAAACTCCCTTTTTTGCTTAGCTGACCCCAATGCTTTTCGTCAGTACATTTGAACATGGCATCAAAAATGAGATGGTAAAGAGACACGAAGCATAGATGTATATTAGTAATGGATTGAAGGCTCCTGAGCAAAATGTGGGGGGAGGAGAGTTTCCTCATCCACTGTACAATGATGTTAAGATGGACAGTTGGCAATGCCTCCGATATTATTTGACTACATTGCACAACAAATTTTGAGTTGTATTAAAGTCTCATTCCCTGCAACTATGGCTTATAACCAAATCCCTTCTGCCTTTTCAAGTAAAAACATGTATTTCTAACCTGTAGGATTGTGGGAAGGAAAGAAAGAACTAAAAAGCTGCTTAAAAAAAATGTTTAAAGAATTGCCTTTGAAAGTTTCATGAATTTATGCTAATGTAAGCAATATCAGTGTGAACTTCTTGTGGTTGGGATTAATTCAGTACCATGAAGATAACATCCCAGCAGTAATCTGTTAAAATGACTGGGATTAGGCAGCTGAAAGCTTTTTATTTTTGTTATTAATTTATTTTTGAACGATTTAGTGATGGGAAGGTAAGGAAAACAAGAAGTTATCTTTAATGCTTCCTGACAAAATCTGTACTCATTTGTCATCATGGCATCAGTTTGCTAAAGAATCAATGAAAGAGCAGTAATAGAATACCCTGCTATTTAATAGCACCACAAATGAACACATTTGCATTAAATAATTTTGGAGATATCTCCATAAAAGCTTTCAAACACCTACAAAGCAGAGTGTCACTCTGGGAAAGTGAGTGTGTTAATTTAAGGACCTGTTATGTTGTCTATGAATACCAATATTATTTTTCTTCAACAATGTGATAATATTTGTAATAAGAGCACCACCATCTATAAATTGAGGAGATAGCCAGGTTTTATAAATCCAGTGCCAGTGGCAGAGTCTGTGAGTGGGAATAATGGAGCAATTCATATTTTTGGCCAGCTCTGTTTTCTTCAGAATTGAGAAAAATTCTTCAGAATAGAGAATTCTGTCTTTTATATTCTTCCACATAATTACAAGAGTAAAAAAGTTAAAAAAAAAAAATCAGGAGTAAATATTTTTATCATCAAAAGTTATAGAAAAGGATGACTTTATATTAAACAGATTTACAGACATGTATGCTTTCTGATATTTTTCTTCTGCCCAGAATGACATAGTTCTTTTTTACTAAGATATACATAAAATGTATTTAATGCTTTCAGCTCTTGCTCTGAAAGTCGTCATCATGTTGCTTTTTTGAGAAGGGATCAAAAACTATTAAAAATCATATTTAAATCATATTTAATAACTCACTCTTCACATTTTATACCTTTTCTTCCATTACCCTTAGTCCATTGGTTCATCCATTTTTAAAAGGTTTAATTTCCAGTTGGATCATTGACTGCATTTGTAGCAGGTTCACTTTCCATTGTGAATTTATGAGGCAAATAGCATTGTTTGCAAGCACAGATGAGTGTTTTCACTAAAAGCAAGAGCTTTTTTTTTTTTTCTTTTTTAAGCTGTGCTAGTAAATCATTTTCACATACAAGTAAGATGAAGGTATTAAGGTATACCAAAGCTTTCATAAGACTTCCAATACATACTGCTCCAATGGACATCGAGGTAGACAGAAAGCATGCAGAATGTCATATGCAAAGTGTTGCAAGTGTTTTTTGTCACTGTTTAAAGCCACTGCCACATGCTGCTGTGCAGTGACTAACTTAAGACTGCTACCACTATGTGAGCTGGGCCTTCAAGAGAAATTTTCTGTTAAATTTTCCCTCTACATCATTCCCATGGCAGTTTTTCCAGGTGATGAATTTTGGAGATGGAGCAATTGAGAGAAACTGAGGTAGCTTACAAACTGTGTTTTAAACATTTATCACTGGCTCGGTACCTTTTGAAGACACGTGGAGATGCTGCCAGTCTGTGCTTCACAAGAGGGTTAAGAATGATGCAGACTTGCACCCTGAGAACATCAAGAAAGTAATCCAAGATGACAGAACAAGTCGAAGTTATAAATTTCTATTTGTAGCAATATGTGATTGAGTCCAGCTCAAAGAATAGATAAGGCAAATGTATCAATACAAATACACCAGTGTAAAACAACATGAATATCTGGGTTTTATACACATTAAAATCTCCAGAGAGTTTAGGCTCTTCACAGACTCTTCTTGACCAAGGCAACTTTAGAAAATAGGAAAAAAAGTGGCATGTGACCTTCAGTATTTCAGATCATCACTTAATGCAGGATTATATACACAGAAAAGATTTATAAGATACCTCTTTATTCTAATCATAATTCAAAACATATATTCTAAAAGATGAATGTGATTTTGGTAATAACAGCTTTCACCACAGAATTGCAGCACGTCAGATGCTGCACATTGAGCTTTGGGAAGGATCAGGTAAATGACATAGAGATGGTTAATAACATCTCAGGGATGTCACATTCAGTGTCACAATCAGCAGATTAACACTTCAACGAGAATCTGTGCCCAGTGGGATCATCTTCTCATGAGCGAGAAAACACTTCAAGCTCTGACAGTGAAGAGGGAAATGAGGAAAAGTTTGTATTCTAGAGCTTTTAACATCAAAGTCCATCGGACTGTGTTAGTAGCATTTATTTTAGGAGTGAGGAAATGAAACCCAATGCCTGCAGCATTAGGAGAACAGAAGTAAAGCCTTCCATCCACCATCTGGTTCTTTGGAAGAACTTCTGTTCTAGAGTGTGTTTCCAGCTCTGAGCACTGAACTTCTATAGGAGTTCAGATGCAGCTCCTGCCTCACACAGCTCATAAGCTATTTGAGTAACCAGCTGCAGAAGGATGAAGATGCTGAGGTTGCTGAGTATTCAGGATCCCTTTCTGTGGCAGGAAGCGAGCCAACAGAAACTTGCTGATACTGACATTAGCAGATTGACATGAAAGCCAGCTGCACACCCTGCTGGTTCCTAAACACAAATGGAATAACACCACAATTTCTCAGCCTGTCCAGAGCTCCCTTCCTGGCAGCCCAGCAAGTGTCCTCTGGGTATGGCAGTAGGAAGGTTTAGGATTTTGCAAAAGAGGCTGTGTGCTGCAACAGCATGCAGGGTACGCCAGCCTTGCCTTGCACCCAACTCTTTGAGCAGATGCCTCTACTTCCCTCAGCAGAAGTGGTGACCTCACTGGAAAGCCTGCATTGACAACAGCACTTAGCTTAATGACAAAAGGAATCCTGTAAAACGAGGATAATTATTTGTAATTCAGATAAGAGGCTAGCTAGGTAGGTTTTATTTAGGTAGGTTTTATTGCTGAATCACTTCATCATAGTAACACTGAAAATAACAAAGATAGCCAAAATTACAAATAGGCTGTGTTTCTTTCCTCAATTACTCACATCACAAGCACCAGAATTGTAAGCACTAAAGAAGATTCATATTTATGCATGTATTTGCATAATATTTTTCCTACTCTTTTTCCCGATAGCATGGGCTCACTTGAAATCTGAATTATTTTTCATGGCACTTGGGAAAGGAAAGGGAATTCATTATAAAGACTCATAAATATTTTTTAATTTACCATTGGATCAAATATCCATTCATTTATTTGAACACTAACTGCAAAATGGTGATAAAGACAGTTGTTTAAAGCCTAATATTCTCACAGAGTGGGACTATTGACTTCATGCTCTTCATTAGATGGTTTTACATAAAACACCAAGCAAGTGCAGAGGAAAGATATTTTGTGCAAAAGTAGGGTAATACATAGGAAAGATTTTAAATACATACATTAAAAAATAAAAACATATAAAACTGTTGTTCACTTGGAAGAAAAGCAGACTGATAATTACTTCCTGTATTAATCACAGGTCTTTCAATACCTCAACATTACGTACACAAAAGGTAGAAGTCATGTGAGTGTAACTCATGGATATGAAAAATGAAAGTGTATACACCTATAATTTCTAAAAACTGTCAATAATTTAAGGATTTTGATCATTTAGCACAACATGATCATGCCAAAGTCTGGCTAAAATTCCATTTTAATGTAAATTTCCTTCCCTAAAATAAAGTATCTGTTCCTGCAGAGAGCACGGGCATGCCTGTCTGCAAGTTTTACCACTTCTGTTTTTTAAACCATTTTTTCCAGCTGCATGACACCCTCGCCACAAAGCTGGGCACAACTTACCTTACAGACTCCTCGTGTGTCTCTATGCAGCCTTCAAGAAGCTTCCATTTCTCTTGGGTGATGGTCATGCTACTCATCATGCATCTCATCCCTATTTCAGGTACCACTGCTCTTCAGAGCTTTACACGAAGTAATTCTTCTCAATGATATGTAATAGAGAAACCCAGGCTTCTGCAAATGTTGAAATTAGCTCATATGTAGGAGCAGTATAATTTTGTGCATTACTATAGTTGCATTTTTAAAACTTTAAATAATTTTAAGCCAAGAGACGCTTCCTGCACTTCTTCTCTGCATGGGCTTGAATTTAACCTTAGGTGGCTATTTAATTTAGTCCTTTTTATCCTTATTTACAGAACTCAGAGTTACTAAACTAGGACTTAAGTAGACAGAGCAGATGGTGCTGTCTTTTCCTTCAAGGACAAAAAATATGCAGTCAAATGTGGACTCCTTAAGTGAAATGAGATGTGTGGAGCCTCCCTGTGCAATGATACACCAGAGCTGCTCACTGACTAGCTGTCAGAAACACAGTCCATTTTGAAGTCCAATGATAATGAAGAATTACAGTACTTACTCTTGCAGCTCACTGAAAAAAAAAAACAAACCCAGCAACTCAGAGCATATTACAGAAAATATATATATATATATTTGGAGTACAAAGAAAGGGAAGACAAGTGCAAAAAAAGATTCATAGAAACTGTAGTAGTCCCAGAGGAAACTTACACCCAGAATGGATTAAACAAATAAAACTTGCTTGGTGAGGTTTTCTATATGTATAAATGAGTGCCAGTGAGGCTTAACTGAGAGTAATGTAGAAATAATGTGGGAAAAATGTAGGAATAAGGACTTGTGAAATATTGTCAATTTTTTTGTTCTATTTCCCAAACTCCTGCAATGAAAAGGTGTGACAGATGACTTTTTACTTTCCAGAACATGAAGACCAAGTCCTTTTCCAGTAGATATTTCTCTAAAGTTCTTACACATTCTTGGCACATTGGTTTTTACTGAAGTTCATAAGTTCTCTATTTCCTCCATCAATTACACATGTAAATATCTACATAAGCAAAAACTAAAAAAAAAAAAAAAAAAAAAAAAAGTCCTTGCAATTATTTTAATACAAGAACAAATATGATGTTCATTTTTCAGACAAGCATCAGCAGCAATATTCAACTTCAGAAACTGTGTTTGGATGGGAGGAGGAGGTTATTGTCTCAACCTAAAATTTTCAGTGGCTCATAGCATTCTCTGGGTTGCAACGTAACTTGGCATCAAACTGTTAGAGAAAAACGTGTTAAAACAAAAAATGTCAACCAAAATACTAACTTATGTGAGAGGTGTTCAGTGAGTGCATAAACACCACACACAGTGCAAGGTCTGTAGAATTTCTCTCAGGGCAGTGTTTCCAAGACTGGATATTTGGCCTGCTTTTTGTAAATAGAAGCCCTGTTTACTTACAAGAAAGAAACTTAATTAGTATTGTTCCTGATAGAGAACAATAAAGGCAAGAAGGCTTCTTGAACATCTTAAATCCATCATGAAACATATATGACAACTTTTTGTTTGAAAAATGAAATACTGTAACTATAAATAAGCAGGTTGTTCAAAAAACAAGAGATTACATCTTTCAGGTACAATATTATGTAAAATCTTGAAGTATTCTATGACTGTGATTATGTAGCTGAATACATTTCTGACAAGTAAAATTAGGTGGATTTTTCAGTATTGATAAGACTTAAGAGAAAGTAAGTACAATCTCTCATTATCTGCCTCAGTCTGAAGTAGAATCTGCAATATCTGATCTATGACAATACTAAAGGTGACTCAGTTTCATTCCAAGAATTACAAAAAAAGAGAAGGATGTAATTCTTCTTGTGTGTTTCTATATCTGTTGTTCGTGGTTTGGAAAGCTTTGAAAAAGTACAGAGCCTCAACTATGTTGGAGTTGTCTGATCTGTTTGTTAAATTTGTAAAGAAGAACAGCATTCTTCATGAAATAAGAGCAACTGCATTTTTCTTTTGGCTTGAACCGTAGTGAAATTATTAGTGAAAGCAATTTTTCAAGTATTTGTATCTCTGGAATAAAAGTTTACTTACTTTTCCTTGCAGATAGGGCAGTGCATAGAAGGGCACTATCAGCAGAGTCTGAGATGGGCGCTGAGAGATGAGAAACAAGTTTAGAAAAAGAAAAAGCCCCACTTTACACCTTGCCAATTGTCAGTGGGTGGAATGAGATGTGAGTGGCAGAGAACAAATGAAAGCTTCGAAGAGTGAATCAGAGCATTCATCATGGTAAGTTGCAACTCTGTTCAGAAGTTAAGCGTGACAATCTCTTTCAATCCCAAATTTCTGTCATAACATTTTACTTAAGTGCTTTTAGTAAGATCAAATCTTGGTGTGTTATATTACCTATGCCACCTAATTAACTTGGTTTAATATGACAATCTTTTAAAACTTTTGCTTTCTATGTTATCTTCAACCATTCAGTATGATATATATTTTACCTTAAGGGATACTGTATTCCTTACGTAAGCTCAGAGTCTGGGTCAACAGTTTCCTAAGTGAGCAGTGATTCTTCTTGGCACCTCCCCAGCATCTGTTCAAATTTCTGTAGACATCAAATATGACAGAGCTGTTGGTGGCTTTCCACTGCATAACTCCTGAGTCCTACATAACTTCTCCTAAATTAATGTTTGCTTGGGACCAACAGGTTGTACTGGAAAATGAGAGAAGGGAAAGAGGGAAGGAGCCTGAGACGGGCAACTAAATAAAGACAAGTCTATTGCCAGTATGTTTACATTCTTTCTACAGAAGTCTCTAACAGAAAATTATTAAGCAACTGTGGATTTTTAGAGGTTTAGATTTCTGAATCAAAGAATTTTTTTCAGAGTAACATCCAAACTAGATTTAAAATAAACACTGGAGAGGATTGCCACAGACTTTGAGTCCAAACATCTCTCTGGGGAAAGGATCACGTCTAACTCTTGTGAATTCAGCATCTGCCAAACCATACAAGAAACCTGACAGCCATAAATAATCCCACTGAGATTTGTGATGTGTACAGTGTCCTTACACTTGTGCAGTACCCCCAGACCAGGGGGCAATGGTTTTGAGTACGACTTCCAGTGCTGCAGTACTACAAATCTGAAATACAACAATACACATTTTTTGTTTATACAGTCACAAATGATGCCATGTCATGCAGAATTTTCCAAGGCACTATAAATCTTCAGATATCTCACAAATGTATATTAATTCAGTTATCTGAAACTTGGCATCTCGATTTTTTTTCTCTAGCTCTGAGTTTTGGGGTAGCACTGCTGTTTTAACACTGCAAACTTTTTACCTGTGAAATTTAAGATAAACCATTTCTAAAGAATAATTTTTTACCGAAAAATTGAAGTCTATGACTAAATGTTATTGCATTCTAATCACATTGAAGAAAATAACACCCTTCAGTTCTGTAACAAAATTATATTTGCTTAAAATCTACTTCTTTTTTTAGAGGTTGAGCTGTTAGCTTGCTCACTTGTAGCCAACTAATTTCTCAGCATCAATTTATTTTATTTGCATTTCAAAATATAAGTTGAATATCCACTTTCAGTATTTCCCTTGCCTGCATTAGTGGAACCACCTTCTCAAAAGACTGAGAAGCTTCAGGTCTCAAAGATTAAGTCTTCCGAGATTCAGAGAGACAATGGAGTATCTTCTGAAGGTCCTGTTTCCATCTGAGATTTGTACTCATGGGTGTGGAGCTCAAAGTAAACACGGAGAAAAAAGTGGCTTACAGTTGTGCTTTTAGCAAAATGCCCTTGTGAAAAGTGGCAGGAGGAAACAGAACCATGCAAGATTAGGTCCAGGCAGCTTCTGAATCCTCTCTCTTTCTAATAGTTTCCTGAATTTAAGTATCTTCTATGCCACCAAATGCTAATCTGTGTGCTAATCTGTGCCTGTTTTCACCTTTCCTCTTTGCTAAACTTGAGGACAGCAGATGGGCTATGTTTATTGTAGGGATAACCTCATCTGCTGTTTGTATTGGGGGGAGAAAAAAAGTGCTCACTGATGACTTCCTACTGACACCTCCAGCTGAGGCTGACATTTGTTTTTCTAGCTGTTATTGGTTTCTAATTATGTCTGGATATTCAGAGGATCAGCTAATTTGCTCCATAATTTTTGGAGGAAATTTTTAATTCCCTTTCAAGCTCTTCGCTAATTTCATTGAATCAAATATGCAAATATGGTGGAACGAAACCCACGGGGACTCCCTGGTGATTCAGTTCAGGTGCCTCAGTAGAACTGTCCTCTCCATTGCAAATACAGATCACCCGGTACACAAGGAGTTAGGATGGATGGCCAAGAAACACGGGGAGGTTTTTCTTCTTCTGTGCTGTCCCAGTGACTCAGTGAGTCAGCACAGGTCAATTCTTGTTGCTGGACAAAGGAGCCATGGGCAAGAGCAGAGCAGTATGGAGCCTTGAGCAGAAGGTGGATGCAGTATATTGGATTGTAAATTGGAGACGAGAGGACTCTCTTGAACTGATGAGACCACATAAGACACCAATGCTACCAGCATGGAAGGAATGTTGTTACAGTGTTCTGATTTGTTTTTCATTTTCCACTGCATCCTAAGAGCTTAGCCTTGGATCAAAATAATCTTATCATTAAAATTCAAAATTTATCAGTGTATCAGTGATAATTTCAAAAGAATGGAAAAAATGAATTAAGTTATTTTGCAGTACTTACTGAAAACAATTCAGCATTATTTCAAGAATATTTCAAATAAATGTATTTGGAAGTATCCTACAGGGATAACAGTGTACAGAAACATTTTGGTTATGGATTTTATTAATTATCATGCATCTGCAAGAATACAGGACCATTTCAAGTTGTTTGTAGCATTTCTATATGTTCCTATTTTGTAAGTCTGTTCCACTTTAAAAATATAGGTATGTTTGAAATAATTGGGACAGTTCAACAGAGTGAAGGTAAGACCCGTGCACATTAACTAAGGTCCTATTATCTGCTTTGCAACTTGCCTTATTGCAATGCTAAAATGTATACATACATGCACAGATATCAGTTGATTCACTTTATAGTTTCAGACCACATGCACATTGCATTCATTCTGATCTCCCAATAATTCGTTTAAAGGCTGATATTATCTTTTATAGCTCGCAACAAAAGCCAGTCTTTCCTGACCACCCCAATCATATCAGTACCCTACAGTGAAAATAAATTGAAACAGATCCCTCACTGTTAAGGAAAAAAAAAAAAAAAATAGAAGAAAGAAAAAAAAAGAACTTGTTAACTTTCACAGAATTTAAACTCAGTGACTGCAATTGGCACAATGAATCCAGCAGCATAATTGTTTACTCTTCTTCCTCCTCACCTTCCCTAATGAGCTGCCTGGTCATTAGGCTGCTTCTACATGGAAATTTTCATTTGTTTTATTTTCCTGTAGTGTGATATTTATATTTGGGGCAGAAACATTAAGGAATACAAAATATCCTGTCACAGCATTAAAAAGCCTTGGTTCCAGCTGAGTCTGCTAACCTCCTCTTTTCAAAGCTCCTTTGCCTATCACACATATAGGAGTTAGCATATCAAACAGTATTTTCTAGAGGCAACTATCATCTGCTGGCCTTGTTGGTGAGTGTTTTCCAGGCAATAGTAATTGCTAAATTTGCACTATGCAATTTTGTATTTTTCTGGTTCCTCCTCTTGCAGATATGGATCTCCAAGCTCCAGAAATGGGCACAGACTGGATAGTCTCAGATATATCAACAGTCCCAGAACACAAATTATCAATAAAAAGGACATTCAGTTTTCTGTGAGTGAAAACACCAGTCTGATAACAGGAAAGTGTCGTGGGTCTAACAAAGGTAATTGAGCAATTGTTTGGATAAAATACAAAAATGGAAGAGAACCATCCAATTTAGGTTATATTCTCTAAAAAAATTGGCTGTAGTCTCATAAAATCAATGAGAGGGCATCCGAAGCTTATATATGTGTGGATATACTAATATTTGTATATTAAACAACATCTTCCAAGCCACAATAAAACCCTTAAAACTCAGCAGCTCAGGCAGTAGAAACCCATTAGTAGCTCTCTAGTGGCTAGCAGGCCTTTGGAAAGCCAACTGCACCAATTGGTCTATACAAAGGCAGTGGGTACAGGTTGTTCTAAGCCTACAGTCTGCATAGAAAAAGGAGACAAAAGTACAGGAACTACTCAAGTCTGACAGCTTTCCTGAGATGCAGAAGAAATAATTAGATTACGTTTGTAATTTTGCACAGATTCTGGTGTGGAGCTGTGATAATAAAGAAGTTTTTCTCCTCTCTGCTAAGCTGTCATTGGTGTTCAGCTTTTAATGTATATTTGATCCTCGTTTTTAGCAAATTGCTGTGAGAATATTTGAATTCCTCTTACAGTGACCCTCTCAAAAATGGTAATTGTGTAAATAAAGCAGGTTATAATAATGTATAATAATGCTGCAGAAATTTTGTCATTCCTGTTTACAAAATGAAGGCACAAAGAGCCCCAAGGTCAAGTCAATAGTATAACAAGAACTAAGTCCTGAGTCAGTACCAGCCCACAGTACAAGGCTTCTTCTTTTACATCACTGCTTCCTAAGTACTGAGCTTAACATAGGTGATCCATCCCTAATATTCTGCAGAGAACATTTTCTCTTTATCCATAGAATAATCAATATTAGCTCTTGATCTACACTGTTGTGAGGAGGGGGTAGGTGAAATTGAATAATCTTAAGAGATGATTTGGTGGATTATAACTGCAGTTTAAAAATACAGTTTTTTAATTCAGTAGCACTTACCAGCTCAGTAAGTGTTGTGGTTTAACCCAGCAGGTGGCTCAGTACCACACAGTTGTTCGCTCACTCCCTTCCCCTTCCCAGTGGGATAGGAGAGAGAACAGAGAAAAAACAAAGTAGAACTCATGGGTAGAGATAAAACTCTTTACTAAGATAAAGAAAAGGATAATAATTATGAGGATATATATATATGAATCTATATAACAAATGATGCACAAGCAATTGCTCACCACACCCTAACTGATGCCCAGCTAGCCCAAAAGCAGTGGAAGAGAGCAAGATGAACTCCCACTCCCTTCAAAACTCCTTCCACGTGATGTCATATGGTATGGAATATCCCTCTGGCCAGTTTCAGCCAGCTGTCCTAATTCTGTTCCCTCCCAGCTCCTTGGGCCCTTTGCTGCAAACATCCTGGGCTCTGTACAACACTGCTGAGCAGCAACCATAAACATCAGTGACATTGATTTTCTCCTAGAACCAAAACGGAGCATCATTCCAGGCACTCTAAAGAAAACAATTCTGTCCCAGATGAAACTAAGACAGTAAGAAAAAGAAATATACTCAAGAGTACCTTTAGATTTTGGATCTGTTACTTTAAATCATATCTAGTTCCCACCACAAGCAGCAAAAAAAGACTTACATCTCCCTGTTCCCCCCTGCCCCACAGACAGCTGATAAGAGCCTCACTATTGCAAGAGCGATCATTCTGGAGTACTCAGAAATCAGATTTTATTTCCTCAAGTCAAAAAACCTTCCTCTCTGGCAACACTGGAATCATGTAATGGGATGTCAGACAGCAGTGGTGATTAAAGTAATAGTACAATTAAAAAGAGCTAGGTGTAGACATAAAAAGCGGTGGTTTTTTTTCAGGGTCTGCTTTGACTTGTTGTTGAACAGCTTGCTGCAGATCTTTTGCTGCTTTCAGAGTGGGGTCATGTTTTCTTTAGCTGTCTTTTTTTAAAGAAGATTTTCATCATAAAAGAAAATTTTATTGCCACTGACAACGCAGGAGATATTCAGCAGGCAACAGAACTCTGTCCCACATCCCTGTGACACACAGAGGATGAGTGCCAATCTCTGGAACCAGAGGAGTGAACCTAGACCTAGCTGATTTCAGAAGCTATTCCTACTTATCTTTAAGCACTGTGGGAGAAATATAGAACCCGTTGTGCAGTATGCTTGCTTTCAACAGCAGAAAAAAACATTTAAACCTCTGGGTTAAATCTGTTGAAAAATATGATAAATTTTAAAATATTAAAAATAATTCATTATCAGAGGTTCATTTATGTTACGTAGACCACTTCACACCTTCTACTACAATGATCAAGTCTACACAAAGCTTTTACTCTATAACTCCTCATAACACTTCATGGATGGATACTAATATCATAGACGTGATTTTGCTGTATTGCATCCCATAATGCACAGCACAGGGGCTATAAGGGTGTTTGTGCCTGTATGCTTTATTTTGCACAAGTAGTGACAGTTGCTCTTAGTAGATAGTGATTTTTGTCGAGAAAAAGTGTTAGAACTTTTCAATATATCTTTTCAGTTTAAGACATGGGGCATCTTACAGCCTGATGCTCGTTACATCTCCTCCTGACTCTTTCTTATAAGTAGATGCCTGTGGACATCGTGCTCCTTGTCCAAATGCTCCACACCTTCCACTCGTAATCTGGAACACTGCTACATGTGCATTTAGTGCAGTAGTAGGCAGGTCTGGTGGAAATTGGTAACTGGTGTATTACTCTGTGACTCTGTGTCTTCTGGGCAACATAATGGCTAAAGTACCTCAATCGTTCTGCAATGGTAGATTCAGCAGAGCCAACCTCCTTCAATATCCCCATATGCAGTAGTTCCTCACTGTTATTTCAATTCAGAGAGATTAAAAAACCAGTAAACAATTAAAAATAGTAGACTGAGAAACTAAGCAGTATGTTCATATGGAATACATATATATTTCATATATTCATATTCATATGGAAAATATATACATTTTCAGATCACTGTACAGTAATATACCGTCCATTTTGTTGACAGAGACTATTCTGTCAAATCCAGCTTCACTGAAGAAAACAAAACACAGCGTACATGAAAGAAAAATACTCCTGGGCCCACTATTGGAGATTCAAGGCACCAATAACCACTTAATATGTATAACAGACACAACGGCGGCTGCAGGCTTCATGAAAGATCAGAATTACATCTCTTCTTGAGGTTTGATACTCTTTGGAAAGAAGCAATGCAGATAATCTAACTTTCTACACCAAATTACAAATTAGAAATCTTTTGTGGAAATAGCAAAACAAGATTTTGATGTGCATACCTAAAAGCAAACTCTGTTCTTTGCTGTTGTTTATTCCCCTTCTGCTCCTCACTGCCTTCAGAAAGTAAGTTGGGTAATTAGGTTACTTCTGAAGAAAGACCATTAAAATGATATCCACCTTTTTCTATCGACAGAAAGAAAAAAACAAACCACTCCTAACACTGAATAGAAATATCTAACATTTTTTTCTGTGGCTCTGAATTTTCATCCTTAATGCACAGTGTCTATTTGTTGTTAAATATTTATGTAGCTAGGGTATTATTATGAGTGATATAAATGCTGTGTGTAGAATAAGGAAAACATTACATTATATTTTCTAACATGTCAAGACTGTTGTGCAAAAATACATCCTAAATATTTACATTCAGCCAGAAGAAGCATTTAAGCATAAATTCTATCAGACAATTGCAGTTTTTCTCTCTCCAATATATCAATCAAAGGAGACAGTATTTCCACAGACTTAGCATGCAACTGTAAAAATCCTAACAAAGGCACATTCCCTTCCTATTGTACAGGAATCTATTTCCTGAGTTTGTGGTGCTTTTAAGAGAGAATTCAGGCACTGTGGTAGTTTCCTTTCCCATCCTCAAGAACGCTCATTGCCAAGCAACTGTCTGCCAAACCAGCAAAAGCAGACTGGGAAACTGGTCTATTTTCTGCATCATTATTTGCTTCTAGCAAATTCATCTCATTCCAGAATCTGGGCATCCCTGTCAGCTTCTGCAATCATTGCATCGATTGGGATCAGTGTTTGTAACAATGCAGTACAAATTAGCAGAAGACATGGAAGCTTGCAGCAGGACTGAGGAACAAATAGAATTGTCTCCCATTGTCACATTCAAAAGCGTTGCAGACAAAAAAACAGCAACGACAAACAAACTTGGAAGCTTGCTTCAGAGCTGATGAGCAAGTAGTACATAATCCTCCCATACAGAAGGCCTATAGAACGTTGCCAGTCTTTTGGGATGGCAACCAGATGGTGGGAAGAACGCAATGACAGCTTGAGAAGGCTGCACGGCTATCTGTAGATGAAGTTCTTATAGCAACATTAACCCAAGGGTTGTTGGGAAAATAAGAAGGAAAGATCTCTCTTGGAAACTCTGAAAAGCAACACTAGAAAAGCAAAATTTACACATGTATGTGAGATGAAAGGAGTGCTACTTCTTATCTATCAAGAACAGATAATTCAGTTATATTCTGCAGCTGACAGCAGAGGAAAGGTGATACAGAAAAGCCTGGATGTTGCCTGGGAACTTTACTGTTTGCTCTTTTATTTTATTTAAGCTATTGTAAATTCGAACAAAAATGAGGAACTATTTTTGCCTTCCCCAGTGTGTTTCTCCATTACTAATATTTTTAACAGATGGTACTGTTAAACTCAAAGCTAAAAAGGAAAGCAAAATAGCATAGTAAATATTAAATAGAAGAAGCTACCATTCTCAGGATCTCTAGCCATTTTTCCAAAATAAAAGAATAAATTGAAAAAATCTTCTTAAAAAAATATTCCTTTATCTCCTACCTCTCAAAGGGTCACTGGTATCTTGATGCTAGTACTGGAATTTACTTCAAATTTATGACATAATGCATTTCTCCACTCTCCAGACTACCATAAAATTAACATCTTGACTTTATCAGGACTAAGATATTGCTAAACCCAGCAAAAGTAGGTGTTACAATCTCAGTATGGATCACTTCATATCGATACAGATAAGGGATCTTCAAGCCTGAGTTAGTGATGAAGAGTGGAAAGCCATCATTGTAGCACTACAAAAGCTCAGTCACGTGAAGCTGAATTTGCTTTTATCACAGCATGAGAGCAGGCAGGAGCCTGGACAGGAAAACTGCTACCTGAGTGATCGAAAGAAAACACACAAATGATAGACCTTGAAAATCAACTAACTCGAAGAACTAACCTTAGTTTTATGGGGTGGCACAGGAGCTCTGCTGCCATGACATTTTGTTCCCAAAAGACACCAGTGCTGCCTCTTGCAGTATTGCTAATGCAGAGAAATTTTCCACACATCCGTTCAGTGCTCCCATGGAAGCAGCAATGTTGACAGAGACAACCAGACCTTCTGTATTTTCCATGGGCAAACACGGCTTGAGCATATTATTTTCTGTTTATTTTGAGAACAAGGATGAGAGGCCAGTAAGAGTTCAGAACACATGTATTATTCTCTGTGCAAACAACAGGGGAGATAAATGAAAAAGTGAGAAAGGAAAGAAAAAGCAAGTATTTTATAATTGCTATCAAGTCCTGAATATGAGATAGAGCAGAGGACATTGGAGACTTTGTTCAGCTGCCTTCCTCCGTACATCGAACGGCTACATGCAAGAAATGAAAACAACCTCCTTTCCTAGACCTGTAAGCATGAGCTGACAGTAGGGCATAATTTAGAAACATTATTATAGCCATGAAGATATAATCAAAATAGAGATGCTTTTCCCCATGGCTTTAAGCCATGTGGTTAATGCAGCTACCAGTGCTCAGCTGAAGCGACTGCAAGAAGTGATGAAAAGTTTCTACCAAAAAATCTGCAGACCTGTTTATCGTCATACAGAGCTCAAACGCACATCTTGCAACACAAAGTGGAATCACAGGCAAATGGCCTTAGCAACACAACTTGCTGCCAGCGTGTCTCTTAGCTGTTATGCTTTCCAGCATAAACACAGTGAAGACTGCATGGAAATATAAACCTAAAGTGATAGGAAACAACCTAAAAGTCTGGCCAGCTTACCTGTTGCCTTGATTGAAGTTCTAACACCACTTGTTACTAATATTTGAAGACACATAGAACAGTTGCAACACTGCTGTTGAATTTCAGACTTGAATTGCTGAATGTGCTGCTCCATACCAAAATGCAGAACACTCTAAAGGCATTCATTGTTTTCTGCACAAAACTGCCTGCTGAGAGCTATCATGAGCTTCTGTTTGCCCCAGCATACATTTCCTTTTGTATACTCTTCACTACTTTTCTTGCCCTCCAATTATATAGCAAAAATGTTCTTCGTCTGCTTTCTACCTTCAAGTCAACTCTAAATATCACACTTGTAGCTCAAACAATTACAGTGAACCTACATTCCGGTCATGGAGCCATAAGAGTCCAAAAAAAATTACCCTGAGGTTACATGGTGTCAGAGATGCTCCTCTGCACATCATACTCCTGGATATAGCCATCCTATTGACTATGGGTGAAACGTCCACATTAATATCTGGCCTCTGGACTGAGACTCAGAGCTACAGGCTGGCCAGCACACAGCCTCAGACATATACCTACTAGGCCCACAGAGACACATTTAGTGGGCATGGTGGTGATGGGGTGACAGTTGAACCAGATGACCATTTCCCAACCTTAATGATTCTACGACTTCCAGATATTATTGCCCTGATGAGTATAGTAGACAATAACCTTGGGATGGCATTAGTTGAGTGAATATACAAATATTCAGAAATACACAACAAGAGGATTTATCACCTGGAAAGAGTGATAATAACAAAATGATTTCCTATGAGAACAATTCTAAAAAACACAAACACACAATTCAGACCATCTCAGAAACTGTAGACACAAAGTTTGGATGAATCACGGGCTCATGTTTTGCATTTACTACAGAAGCAGACAGAAGGTTTACTGAAGTGGCAGCCTGTTACCTTTTAAATGAAAATCTACCTAACAAATAGAAAAGCCGCTGTCAGGAAGCATGGAAAAATATAATTCCTCCTGAAGACTGACCTCCCTGGGACACGGAAGAACATTTTGAACATTTATGGTGGTAAATCTGTAGCATTCACGGACTCCTTGTTAGGTACTTCCTGATTCAATTCTAATTGCAGAAAGGTAAAAGAACATAATCTTCCCAACTACATTAATTAACAAATAACCAAAAATTAAGTTCTCCATACCAGCCACAGAAACAGGGAATACTGAAAAGTTTTAATTTCCCAGTGCCCCTATCACACTGCAGCTGTAGCAGCCCAGTGTCTTCATTGAGATCCATGATTTTCTTGGACTTTTTCACATTTGATTCCAGAACACTGCTACAGCAGTGGATCTATGTGAAGAACTTAAAGGCAACCATTCCAAGAAATACTTGCTCTCATGAGTCTCTATTTTAAAATCTTTCTGGAGGAAAAGAAAAATAAATTATATGTACATATTTATATGTGGTAATATCGTGTATTACCTTGGAACTGCAAAGAAAAAAAAAAACAACTGTTGTGCTTATACTCAAAATAGCTTCAATAAATATAAAAAATAGAGCAGTTTAAAATGACAGGATTTTTTAAAATCTGTAATTTATAAAGGTATATTTTTAATTTTCATATCTGGAAAAGCTGTTTGGGCAGTTTTAGAAGCTCACTGTAAATGCAACTGTAAACATCCAGTTGAAAAGCATAAAGATAAGTTGTTCATTTGCATTTTTATCTGTGTTGTCTTACAACCATTAATTGTGGAAATGAAATAGAGAAATGTATATTAAACTCTGGGCTACTGGAAATTAATAACACATAGGGAGTACAAATATCTGGAAGTTACGTATGACCTCCATGTTTCACAGGAAGATTAATCAAAGCACAAGTTAAAGTTTGCAATTTAAAGCATGTCCTATTTCATAACTATACAAGCAATATAACAGTTTCAGCAGAGCTTTTAGATTATCTGATGGTAACAAAACTAAAGCCAATGCTCCCATTTTTCAGGCATGAATCACCATACATGTAAGTTACAAGTGTCTATGTTTAACTGCAACAAATTTTAATCATAGGCTATCAAGTGGCACATATACTCTTGAACACACACCTTCTGCCGTTTGCATTCATTTTTAAGCCATTCAGAGCTCAACAGGGCAGATCCAAGCTGATGCAAATTGTGATGGCCGCATGAAAGGCAATGAGGCCAATGCAAATTTACACCAGCTGGGAATGGATCTTTGCATCTGGCTATTTAAAGAATCAATCTTAGAAGGCTTACCCACTCAGGTGACTTCTCTGCCTTGCGGCTGATGAAGGATAGATTTGTGAGCAAAGGCTGGGCAGAATTCTGAGGAGCTGGGTTGGAGCATCTCACAGCAAAATTTGGCTCCTGGTTCTATCTCCAAGTGGTACCCCTAGAAAGAATGTATTAATTGCTAATGTAATCAGCTTAAGCTCATTGAGTAAGCAAGTGAATTCTCTCAAGCCATACGAAGCTACAGTCCCTGTGGAACATAATTTTAATTTAATGTTCTTATGTTAATAACTAAGAAATGTCACGACATTTAAAGTGCTGGTCTGCATTGTAGCCAGCTTCTCATCAAATTTAAGGCTGCACCCCATCACTGTGTGAGGGAAGAATCTGAGATGGGGCAAGCAGAAGACAGGGGGCCAGAAATTGCTTACAGTTGAAGTGAAAGCCCACACTTTTGTTCTTAGGATGGGAACTCAGGGCTACAGCTTGACTATGGACAAGCAGATTTCCTCAAATGGAAAAAACACACAGGATGCAGAATACCTATCTAAATGAAAATGATACAGTTTTATGTAAAGCAACTTCTTTTGAGAGTCCAAAAATGCTTCCCCAACTCCCACATAACGAACAACTGCTAAGATGTAGAATTAGGAGCACAGTGTAAGCAAATCAAGGTGTTCATTTGAGCATCCTCATCACCTGTTAATTCTGCTGAGGACTCATCAGCAATTTATTTTTTTATATATTAGTCTCAGTATATAATTAGAGTTAATTATTACTTATTTCTGTGCAGCAGATGTGTTCTGCCTTTTAGATCTCAGGACATATAAAACTTTCAATACAGCAAATTCCTGTCCATTAAGAAACTGAGGAAAGTGCAAAATAATCTCTTTTTCACTTCCCAAGAACAACCAGGGAAGTTAAGAAGCATGCCCATAGTACCCACTTCTAGCCATTCTCCCAAGCTCCCAAGTTACATGTCTTAGCTTAGTCTCACAGTTGACCCAAGGCATATATAAAGGCACAAGGCCAGTGATACAGCCATGACCTAAGTTAGCTTTGCTGATCACAAGATTCTCTCCAAATGTTATTCCTATGCTTTAAAAAGGGAGGACTGCACCTCTTTTTTTGCATTTTTTTGGAATCACGTAGAGACATGTGTAACCGAGTTCCTCATTTCCATCAGTTTTCAGTGGAGCAGACTCTTGCATTCCTAATGTAGGCAGTTTGAGACTTTTCCCTTGAATCTCCATTTCGTCTTCACCCTCTCTAAATGCATTGATCCAAAGCTTCTTACAGGTAATTCTGAGCTTCTTATGCATAAGGGTCACTTCAAAGGAATTATTTAGCCCCAGTCTTCAGAATTTCAAAATCGTCAAAAAATGTTCAATGAGGTTTTGATCAGAAATATAAATTCTAATGAAAATAAAACACTGCTGGAGTTGAAGGGAAACTTCACAAGGATTGAAAAAAAACATTTTGTTCACGATGCATTGCTTGCCCAGCTGCTGTGCTGCCCATATCCCTTTTTACATCTGGACTCAGGTCCAAAAGTCACCAGATGGATCTGGAAGAATTGTTCTCCTTTGCACATATTTCTGTATGAGTAAACATAATGGAGACGAGTGCAAGTTAAACAGTCTGTCTCCAGATAGGGCTGGAAACAGAAAACAGATTTATTTTTTTTTTAATCAAGGATCTACAGCTAGATCTATAAAGACCTACAGCTACCTTGATGTCCCTGGCACTGCGCACAGGTGTTGAACAGTGTGAGGAAGACACCAGCTTTGTGAGAATCTGCAGGTCACCCTTTGGGGTTGCTACCCCTGGAGTTTCTGGGAAGGAGACAGCAGAGCCCTGCAAGGGCACTGCATGTAGTGAATGCTCCTCTCCTGCAAATAGTTTAATTCAGTGCATGTACAGAGCCTAGCACACAGGCTCATCAGTCCAGAACACCTTGGTACTGTTGCAGAGGGAATGAGTAATAAGCATAATAAGACCATAATTAACATATTAATGAATCAGTTCACACCTTCTTCAGTGGAACACCTTTCCTGTCTAAAGCAGCAAAGCAGTCAGAAAAACACTTGTGTCCGTACAGACTGATAATCACAGCTCACCTGGCTGCCAGAGTTAACGAGCATTGATCTCTGTTTGAAAACCCTTTTGAACCGACGCTTGTTTTTACCCAGCAGTTCTGCGTCTTTTAGATTTTCTGTTTTTCCTCCAGGGAGGACAGAGAAAAGCCCCGGTCAGACTCTGAGCCCTGTGTGCCACCGAGCACTGCCTGCCACTCCGCTGCCGCTGCACAGTTGCAAGCAATTGCTCACAACACAAAGATGAGAAAAGTAAGTGGAAAGGATTGCATCATGATCGATGGCATGCACTGATGAATGGCATCTGCTTTTATATAATCGTAGTTCTCAAAGCGGCAGCATTAGGATGGTTATCAGCCTTCAGAAACAAACTGTCAGCTGCAGGATCTCACATTAGCAATATCATTAGCCAGCTCAGTGTTGGATGAAAACCTTATCTTAAACACTCCTACTTATATTGAACTTCACCCACCCGTGCTAGTCATTTAATTTTAATGTTCCATTTCACCCAATGTATTTATCTGTTTTTTACTTCCAAATTTTAATCTAAGTCTCATTTCCCTTTTTAGTGAAAAAGCTGTGTTTAACTTCGCTGTACTTCAGCTCCATGACTCAATACAATGGTTTATGTCGTGTTCTACTGAGCTTTAGAAACATGAGGAAAATACAATGTTGATGAGGACTGCATTGAATAGCTCGCTTCTCATTATCCCAGAGAAGTTCTATTATCATAGAGTACAGAGATTACCTTTGGGCTAATAAGATGAATGAAAAAGCGACCTAAAGGCAGAGACTTTTGCTCGCATTGCAAAGATTACATTTACAGCATGTTTCACCTTAGGCTCTCTGCTCATGTTTACCGAGACTTAAATATCATAATCCCCATGAGAAATGTAAAGCATAAGGAAATTAAATAACATTTAGTACTGAGGACATTAGCAACATTGTTAAGAAATATCAATTCCTTTGTCAATCCAGTGCCACTCTACCCCTATCCAGACGAAGGGGTTGTAATTACTGGCAAGAATCATATGCACTCATCCCATGTGACACAGCTACCAAGCTGGGATCCCTTCCCTTCTGCCTCCTCCCATCCTAGATCTGCCCTGTGTTCACCATCTCCTTCTTGTGCTACAGCAGCAGTTGTTCTACCAGAGATCTCAGACAACAGCACAATATTGCCATATCTCAGCAAATACTTATTAATATGTTTAATCTATATGAGGGTAAGCAAGACAACTGCCAGCCAAGAGCCAGAGCCCAGATGTGCCATACTCAGTAAACACACAGCGTGATAAGCAGTCTCTTCACTTAAGATCTCAGATTTCCTCCCATTTCCCATGGAATTTTCTCTATAAAGCACCAGAGTAAATCCATGCGGTCCTTCAGCAATATGTTGTCATCACTATGCTTTTGACAGCTTGGGAAAAAAGCTCCTTTTACGTCTGTAATTTCTATAGCTCTGTATAAAAAGAAAATGGAGCCAAAGGAACAATGTCCAGCAGTAAAAAATACGGATAGTTAGGCCCTGTGCCTTATGTTCTTTTCTTTCACAGTGACCTCTAAGATCTAAGGAGAAGGCAAAGATCCAGGACTAGGAGTTTGGAGCCAATGTGACCTTTTCTTTAAGCTAGACAATAAACAGTAAAGGGTATTGTTAATACAGAGCACAGGCATTTAGCCACATGTCTCATTAACTTTAATGGGAGTCTCACCTAAATATCTGATCATCACTTCAAAAGTATACCCTAAAGTGCAATGTCTGGGGAAAAAAATTGCCCAGAGAACATATAAAAAAAAGAAGAGAAATGTGAAAGAGCAAAGCCAGATACAGAAGTACACGTGTGGGTAGGAATACATGGGGGTTATTTGCATGTTCTGTGAAAAGAGGCAGCTCACCTCTCAGCCAGGCACGAAGGTGCTTCGAGGCAGTCAATTGAGGTAGAACATAACTAGCAGGGAAAAGGTATCAAAGGACTGGTTCCATTAGCAGCAGCAGGGAAAGCTGAAGCAAAAACATAAGGGGAGTCCATGGGGAATATCAATCTGCAAACCCCAGTGTGACAGTTTTATGTTCCACCATAATTTAATATAATAGAGAGATGTAGGCACTAAAGCATTCAGGTTAAAGTATTCATGAATAATAAAATCATCTTCATTTTATCTGGTCACATTCTATTCAAAATTATTTTACTATCTTCCAAAGGGTAAATCTGGCAAGCTTTTTGAACATGTTAAGATAATTTAAAAGTAACTGCTTAAGTTGTTTAAGCCTTTAATGGCTTCCTCCATGTCAGCCTCCGTGAAAACTAAGAATGGAAGAGGAATTATAGCATTCATATAGAACAGAAGGGGTCAGGTTGTACTCAACAGGATTTAAACAACACATCTGCACATAACTAACTTCACATGTAAACACTGAAGTGTTTTTTCAAAATTAGATTTGAAAATCAAAATTTTCTGGCACTCTGAACAGAGCTGTTTTTTCACATTTACAGGATTACCACTGCTGGTTTTATTGATACAAACGAGTCTGTAGAGCCTAACTGATAAAGCCAGTATCATTTAGCATAGTGATCCCAAACTTGTTGCTCTTTCTGAGCCTTTTGGGCAGTCAGACACACAGCACAGCACAGCACAGCACAGCACAGCACAGCACACTCATGATACCATCCTCCCTCAGACTGGGACAGCTGCATCACTCCCTTCAGCACCTCATGCTGCCACAGCACAACACAGGAACACCTGACTTGATCTCAGAAGCCAGCACAGGTTTGCAAAGCATGATGAACTCAGGCCCAAATGCCTTGCCCCAAACCAAAGTGCACTTGCCCACTGCATCATGCAGGGTCACACGTCTGGGAGGAGTTCTGATGCTCCACACACCCTCATAGCTCCTTTGAGCTTCTGAGCCCTGTAAATCAGGGTGCAATTAAGATATTTTTGTTTTGAGTACTCCATGAGTTTTCTTCCCCTGTATGCATTCGGTCTGATCCAGAAAAGCTTTTGGGCACATACTGAAAACACATGAATAACCAAATGGCTTCAAGCTGCTCAGTTCCTCCCTTGCACCCTGGGATTTGGCATGATTTTCCTAGAGCCAAGCAAAGGAAACAGCAAATCATTAACTAAATAATCTTTACCCATGACAAAGACATTAATCAAAATGTCGACATCCATGTTCCAGAGGGGCATTTAAACCATCATCTATTCATTCCTTCCAATACAACCCAATGTCACTTCAGCTGAGCAGCATTCAGCCTTCCTTCCAAAAGTACAGAAGTATGTAAACTAATTTTAGCTTTATGTAACAATTTCCATGTAAAAATGCAGTATTTATGGGGCTGAGTGAAAGAAAAAAATCAGTTGTGAAAGCCACTATTGTGTCAAGCAAATAGGAAATATTCCATATCTGAACACATGCAGCCTGCCACCTGGACAAACGTTTTTAATAAAAAATAGCCACTCTTTTCTTCTCAACAGTGCAAACCTGATTGTTAAATTCCCATGTGCCCTGGTACCCCTCCCTTTCATTTCCCAACAATTCAAATGCTTCAATTTTAAATCCTTCAAGAGCAAATCTTCAACTGTGCATAAAATGTTAATTCAGCAAGCAAAAAAGCCTGAACCAAAATAACCCAACCCCCTTCTAGCCTGTATTACCACACATTTATCCCTCCTCAAAAAGAAAGCTTTTTTGTCATGAGCTGCACAAAACACAAGACAATCTATCTGGAAATCTTGCTATATTACACAAATTATCCCACAATTGGAAACAAGGCTGTTTTACTTCTCCAGAGAGCAAAAAACCAATGCAAAAAACCCCCCAAACTTTGCAGAAAATATGTTGTTTCCTTTTTATTTTATTGTTTATTAGAAAACTAAGGAGAAACAAATGGAGCTATTGCTTTATTGTATATCCCTGCTAAATGTATAATTGTGGCACTGAATACGCTTTTCCTCTTGGAAAAGGTAATAATCAGTAATTCTGAACAAATATCAGACCTTGGAAAAATATAGGAATAAAAATAGTTTTATAAAGTGATGCAATTATCATAGTTTTTAATGCAAGTCCTCTTGGCTTTGATGAAACATTTTATCAGCACAGAGTATTCCTGCAGAGAAGGTAAAATGACTGACAGCAGGCCCTGATAGAGGGTTGTGTATATCAAGCACTCTTAATACAGTGACTCAGCCAACTAGAAAAGGTTTCCTGAAAAAATATCACAACTTGGCATGTATCAGAGGTCTCCTTAACAGAGGCTAAGCAAAACCTTGTCATTAAGTCATAAATCTAATGTAATTTAAACCAACTTCAGTATGGTTGAGGAAATTCCACTTCTTTACAAGCAGGAGTCCATGGGATCAGCAGGGGACTTGCACCTCCACCTTAGTGCTTGGAATAAGAACCACGAGGATACATACAAGCTTGTTTTCAGTGGGTCATAGCTTTGCACACAGCAGGTCTTCTGCAATCTATGCTTTACTTACATGGGTAATAAATTCTAATGCTAATGTGAACAGGTTTACATGAATGAGAATCAAGTAAATGTAAAGAATTTAAAATATATTTTTAGTTGAAAACATGGGTTCATGGTGAGATTTACTGAGGTTATTTCTCATCCTAGCTTCCTCAGTGTTAATAAAACATTGCTTATCTACCTGTTCATTATATAACACCCCCATCATGCAAGGTGACCAAGGATTTTGTTCTGATCTTGTATTCCGTTACTTCTTCTGTTTCCAGAAGGTGATCAGCAATAAAAATAACCAAATACTTTGCTCTTCATTTATAGTTTCTGAAAGACAAAAACATTAAAAAGAAACCTTCCAAGTATGGAGGTTGAAATTTGGTCTCCCAGCCACATCGTACAGCCTCAGATTGCTGGAATTCAAAGAAATTAGCCTATTTCTTAGAAAAGTTCATTAACCTGGACCCTGCAACACTCTTGTATGGCTGCACCCACTGCTTCCCAGTCCATTCCAGGATCTGCAATTTGCTGATGACACCATTCATGTTCTTGCACATCATCATTCATGACCTAAACCCCAGCTCCCGCACCTATGCCTATTCCTTTGGCCAGTCCAATTCCAGCATTGGACAGATGGAGTAAATAAAGCTAGGTGGGTGCATGCAGAAAACACATAATTAAAGGACACCATTTAGAACTGCTATAAAATGAAGTGTGGAACTAAGGAATGTGATAAACGAGCGGTTCCTTGACACTTGTGAATGTAGGCAGAGGTGAAAACAACATCTAAGCAGATCAGATACATTTTTTCCACCATATATCACTGTAAGCTCCACTAAAATCACCAGTCATTAGCTTTTTTTCTTTTTCCTCCCCTTCAGGAATTTTTTCCCCTCAGGAAATGTGGCTCAGGTGATCCATCAAGTACACTGGGCAGAACAACAAAATATGACTTGTCTTTACAGTCTGAAGACCCAAATCTGTCAGTGATTTACACCTTCTCTATCATTTGCTGTAGTCACAACAGCGGATTGCAAAAGTTCAGCTGGTGTCTGCCTCATACTCCACCTTCAAAGTTTATTTCACCCACTCGTTTCAACATAAACATTTAGAGCTTGAAGACCTACACTGCACAAGACTTTCAGGTTCTTTACTGATCTCCATTTCAATCCAAATTTCAGCCAAAAAAAAAAAATCATTGAACAGACCAGATTATAAGTAACATCTTCTCCTATCATTGTTTTCTTAGTGATTTAACCTTTGTAAGTCGAATTAGGTGATAAAGTGCAGCATTATGGATATACCAGAAGAACTGAATGTTGCAGTGAGCAGGAGAAAGAAGGGGAAAATCCAGACAGTAATGGGATCTCTCAGGCTGATTATTTGACTGCTTAAAGGTACCTGAATCTCCACTCTGAGGACTAAGAGATGTTTGTTCTTTTTCACACATCAGTTAAATGCTACTGTTTTGGAGATTAAGGTGTTCTGTTTGTTTTCATTTGCTGTTTTTTTGCAGAAGAACTCATGTTCTGAAAAATACAGTTTTGGGAAAGAAAAACATAAAGTATTTATCAAGTGTGTCACATCTGAATAATCATTTGACAAACAAATCAAAAATAACAAGTTGTCCTTTGAGACGTCAAAACTTTTTTTTCAACTGAATTTCTTGATTTAAGAAGTTTCTAGAACTTCTGCAGAAAAAGCAAACTTCAGCAAAGAAAATATTTTCAGCTAAAAAAAAAAAAAAAAAAAAGCCTCACTTCAGGCAGAAAACCAAATCAGTTCTCCATTCAATTCTAATTTCTATGTAAAAGTATTTTTCATTATAAACACAGGAGCTTGATGAGGTCTAAGCTATGGGCCACCTCATCTGCAGTATGCAGCAATTTCCTGCTCGAGATGTTCATTATGTCTACAGGCACCAGTCCAGTGGAATAAGTAGGCTAGACATCTATTGCTAGATTTTAAATGTAAAAAACATCACAGTAATCTCAACCACCTAGGCTCTACCATAATAACACCAAGAATGAGGTTTGTTGAGTGACGGCCACCTGGCCAGGATGCTGCTAGGAAATGCATTCCAGCAGGGTAGTGTCATGAACCAAGAGGCTGAAAGCACAGAGCCATGATTTGTAGATTAAACTCAGAATTTAGGGAATTTACTGGATGCGTAACTGGCAGCAAGAGCAAAGAGAAGGTTTGTTGGGCCAGAAAGTTTTGGATGAGAAATGTGGTCTAACTCTTCCTGCAACTCTGTGATTTTAAAATGCAGCAGCAAACCCCACTTGAGGCAGCCCTCAGAGGCCATTTGGAAGGCAAGCCAGTGGCCACCTGCCTGCTATGCAGAACTGCTTGTTCACAGCACATGCCATTGCTGTTCTGCTGCACGAACTGGCTGCCTTTGAGCTGCCAGGTGGATCCCAAGCTGTTGTTATCTTTGAAGCTCTTCATGGTAAGAAGGGTTTCAGAAGGGGTCTACCTTCCTCCCTCCTCATGTGATACAGCAGTATCTAATGCCAGAAGGGATATTCAATGGAGATGTCCCTGGGTGCACATGGCTGAAGTGAGGGCAAGTCAAGGACCCTGGAATGAGAGCAGCCAGATGCAGACACAGTGGTGAATAGAGAAGAGGGATTAAACAGGTACCCTCTGTCAGATGCTCAGCTCCACTAATCTGGAGCAACCATGCAACTGCTTTTCCAGATCTCCAGTAAATTCCTTTATAGAATATTGCCCTGCTAGTCTGTCCCATATTTTGTTTGCTAAACCTTGTAATGGGCTGGGGTAGAAAACTGCAAAGCCAAAGTAAAAAGATAAATACTGTCTGGGTTCCTGCAGCAAAACACATTGCAGGGCTCGCAGTGGATATTAACACTGCAGTTTTAGAAGAGTGTTTTGAACACGATTCATGTTTCTTCTACCTACAGACATTTTTTAATTAAAATGAAACTAAACCAAAAATATTTATTAGGGGTCATCAACTTATTGTTAAATGCATGATAGTATTGTCATCATTTTGGCTCACAGAAATTCGACTCATTGGTTTAAACAAGGTTGTGTCAAGTAATGCTCCAATAAAACAAAAGGACAGTTCTTGCCCTACACAGCTTACCTGTACAACAGCATATATTGCCTTTGCTACTGCTTCTCTATTTTTACTTGTCATAACAAAGAGAACATCCCTGCTGTTGCTGCAAAATAAATTACTATCCTATGTATGGATCTTAAATTCCTAAGCTGAATTCTTACTTTCAGCTGATCTTTCTTTGACTTCCACAGGAAGGTTATATATGCTTCTCTTAAAGCTTTCCCCCTCCCCCACACCCTCCCAGTCCCAGATCAGGTTCTTCATGCAGAGTGTTGGGAAAAATTAAGTTGGGTTTATGTTAGGACAAGGGTGTTCTACTTCAGTTATTTATTGCTATAATCACCCCACGGAACTGTGCTTTTCTCAAATTGCACATATAAATTATCAGCTATTACTCCCTCCTACAAAGGTTGATGCAACCTCTTGTTTTACAGGTATAGTGAAATGTAGAGGTTAAAACATGCTTATGACTTGATTTTTTTCCTGCTTCACCAACTGCAAAGAAACAGAAAAGGAAGCCAACACATTACCATATGAGCAGCTTATATGCTAACTGGAATTATATATAAGCTTTGTGAAGCATTCTGAAATGCTGTACATGAGCTTTGAGAGATCGAGCTTCTCACTCCTATTCATTTTTCAATTTTCAGCTTCAAAGATCTTGGACATTCTCCTCTAGGCTCATCTACAAGCAGGAATCCAAGGTCTAGTCACATTGAATGAGTTTCTCAGACAGAGGATTTGTTGCAGCAGTATTGAGACAAACCGGGAGAAGAAAAAAGGAAGAAAGTTTATGCAATATTAGAGTTGCTTTCATTTATCCCACATGCCATGACAATTCTATTGTCCTTCAGAGATGGAAGTAAATTTACTTTGTGGAATATGACTAAGACTATGTGTTTATGTACTTTATAATCTGCTTTTCACTAAGTCTTTTGTGCACTTCCATGCAAAACTGTTCTCTATGGTTCTGTGTTAACTATTGTTGGAGACACAAGAGCCCTGCTGACTGCTGACAATCAACACTACTGCACAAGGCTGTACTCCAACTAGGGGTTTAGTGAGAGAAGCATGGGAGATGTCATGCCATCTGATGAAGTCAGTTGCAGATAGCACTAGATGAGAAAGCTGATGTCAAATGCTGCTTGTGAAGGAAGAGAGGCTTTCAGGGAGGTAGTGTTCAGCAGCAGGAAGGTAAGTGGTATATAATCACCACCTTAACCCCCTTCAAGTATTAGAAATGGGTCTCTCAAGCTGTGGTCTACTAATGAAAGAATGTATGAGAAACCAGTGCTGTTCATGTATAAATAACACTGGAAATATATACATAAAATCATTTACACTATAGATATAAGCATTTTAAACTGTTGGCATAACATACGTACCCTAAAGAACCAGGCACATGGCTGTGGGTCTTAAACACAACTCTGGCAACTGCTCTCTATTTTTAAGAGCCGTGCTTCTCAAGCCTTTTTTATCCCGTTTTCTCCCCATAGGCTATTTACTATGTTCTCCAAAAATCAGTGCTTTTCAGGTTTGCAATGCTTATTCCCCTTACAGCCGTATAGGTAACACCTCAGTAAGGAAGAAAGGCTCCCAAGCCTGCTGATAGCCAAGACCATGCTGTCTTGAATTCCCTCTCACCTTTTCCTTTCCAGTCAACATCAATTTAAGCATATGCCCTCCCTCCCCAGGAGGGGTAAGACACTTACCTGTGGCTGTGACACAGCTGTTGTGGCCTCTGTCAGCATGGGACAGAGCACAGACGTGGCACACATCTCTACTGCAGACAGTTCCATCTGAGTGCAGGTCTCTGCTGTGAGAGGAGCCATTCAGAGTGCATTGGTACAGGACTGCCCGTGGGGGTACATGGCCCATGGGCTGTGGGGGTAAATCCCAGCCTAGGGCTGAGTTCTTGGCTCTGTGCTGTCTGTGTGGCTCCATGCTGTGTGAACTCCATGCTGTGTGAACCACCACGAGGAGAAACACAGGGCTGGAGCTCCTTGCGCAGGACGCAGTCTCACAGCAGCCGAGTGCAGCAGGCCGGGCAGGCCCAGGGATGGCAGCAAGCTTCAACCAGGTACGTTTTTAACAATAACATGTGTACAAAACACAGCCATGAGAGCAACCACCAAGTCACAGTGGAGATAAGCTCAGCCCACAGCCACAACTCTATGAGGAGGGCAAGGGACTGCAGCCAAGACCTGTCAGGATCCCTAAGGCCTCTGACTGCCCTTGGGGGCTGGTGCTACCTCCTGTTAACTGTTCACAGTATTCAAACTCAGCAAACAATATTTAAAAATCTAGGGAAAAGTAACTAGAAGTGCAAAAAAAAAAAAAAAAAAGAGAGCAAGGTAAGGCAAGGACAAATACATAATTATGAATGTGGAAAGAAAAAAAAAAAAAGGTGGTGCAGCAGAAGTTCATGTTCTCCTGTGTGGAACACAGCCCAGTTAATGTACAATTTAGATGCAATAGTTTTTTCTGGCTGGGAAATCCGTTTGATTTTTTTTCCCAGTTTATCCTCTTAAAATTTTCCTGGAGAAAAGAATGACAATAGAACTGAATTCCTTCAGCAGGCTGCACAGATTCATTAGTGAAATTATCAAAACAATGATTTCAAGAACGTGTCAGCACAGGAAGCAGCACTGCACTTTTACTGAGAGTTATCCAGCATTCCACTTCTGCCATAATGTGAACACACAGCTTTGCCATCTCCACTGCAAGAAATACAGGGTCTTTAAAAAGCTATATTTGCCATGTTCCTGCACATGCTCTCCTCGTAATTTCAGATATCAAGGCTTGAACTGGTAATCAACCAGTTTCCTTTGCCCTCCAGAAAGTGTTTTAAGTAGGAGTGATCTTCTGATGTTATTTGATAGACTTTCAAAAATCAGCTATGAAAATAAGTGAGCCATATGTTTCTTCCCCCACTAACCAGGCACCCTGAGTCAGACCCACAGCTCCTCTGAAACAAGGTGTAGGGTGAAGGAGGCTCTACACCATTTGTGTTTCTCTGGAATCTGGTCTGGAATCTGGTACATCCAAATGTGAAAGGTGGTCTAGCATTCCTCCTTACTGCTCAGAAAACAAAGCTTGACCATTCCAGACATTTTCACAACTATTCTGGAGCACTATAGCAGCAAAATATGTGTTCCCATGTGCACAACACTGGTTCCATACATGGAATTTGGATGTAAATTGGTGGCTTTGTCTGAAAGTCAATGTTACTTGCCCACCAACTGACTGTAACTTGGAGAATATTTTAAAAGATGAAGAGGAAAGGACCTGCTAAATTGAATGAGGAGAAGGCAAACTGAAAATTGCCACTGCAGTTGGGGGTGGCAGCAGCATGCAGCAATTTAAGGTAGTATGGCTGCCCTCAGGGCATGTGCTATTTATCAAACTCTATCTAAGAGTCTATGCAGCTTTTAGATTGAATATTTTCTCACCTAGACTGGCTGGCTGCTTGCAACAACCCTCCAGTCTTTTTTTTTTTTTTTTTAGCTTTGTCAGTGGTAAATTCCTGTGAGAGTAATGCTCTGCCTCCCATTAAAAGGATTGAAATTGTAAACAAAAGCACAGGAATAAAAGGATGTCTGCAAGATCACATTACTTCCTGTGTGTGTCTTTCCCTGTCCCAGCCTCAACAATTGCTGCTTAGTTCATATTTAGATTTTCCTGCTCTTCCCTCTTCTCAGCTAGTTTCTGGTCTCTTCTTCCCATTTTTACTGTGCTCAAGACAACCAGTCCTATTTTTAGCCAGCACTGCTGTTATAAACATGATTTATTTATTATAATGAAGTTAATGATTCAAGATTACAATGGAGGAGATACTGGAAAGAGCCCAATGAAGGAACAAACCATATAATGATATCAGTCTGCCCACTAACCCTTCAGAATGGTCCACAAAATGAGCCTTCCAGTGCAGTGGAGCTAAGCAAACAACTGATAACACTGAAGCTGGATATATAAATAATAATAATTAATAAAGTTTGTTTTTTAGAGATTTCTTCACAAGTTTTGCTGATGCATTGAGCAAGTTCATAAAGGAAAATGGGAAATTATAATAAGTGGTGATAACAGCAGTGTCATCCACTAAAAGAATCTGATTCTGACCTATTTTATAAGAGGGTTATTCAAAATAACTCCACTAACATCATATAGCACTGGAGCAGGAAAAAAATAGAATCAGTCCCTGTGTGCTCACCAAATAATCTGAGTAGTGTACACAAAAGCATAAAGGGAAATCTGAATAAATATTCTCATAAGTAAAAGAATGCTTAAGCAAGGATATTTTTTTTTTTTCCTAAATTGGAAGCTGTTTTAATGACATATAGAAAGTTCATCTCTGAAAGATCTGATGCAAATAAACTGGAACTATAAACTGACAATGCAATTATAATCTACGTATGTAGTATTTATTGTCCAAACAAAGGAAGAAAGAACAATGATAATACAAAGCCCTTCTTCCTCTCTCTTATGGAAGCATATGCTTTGTAGGCTTAAGGAATCTGGCAGGATTATTGCTGAGACCAAATCATACAAAGACTGGATGAGGCTGTAATTAACTGAAATTAGGATTTTTATTAGAGAAATATTCTCATGAATCATATCCAGGTCAAAGAATTTAAGGATGGAAGGAAAAAAAAAATCAGAAATTAAGGATGGGATCTAGTGGAAAGGCTACATCTGTGCTATTAGACTAGATTATAAAGATTTCAGTGGTTTCCTGCCTCAACTTCTTGAGTATCTTCACTTTGGTGGAGAAGTTTTTAGGCTGCTGCAATTGTACTGTAGGATAAAGCTGCTGGAGTCCCTTGGGATGCTTTATAAATAGCAAGAACCTGGGTCTGGGCACTTTCTCTTCTCCTTACAGAAGAAAGCCTTCACGGAGGAGAGCACTGAGGAGTTTGTACCAGAGTTGTACACACAGATATGTCTTGTACTTGAAACATAAAGAGCACTGGAGCTCCTTAGGAGGAAGGGTACTGTTAGAAGTGTTCTCCCTAAGAGAATCAGTATTGGCAACGTGTGTGTTTTATGGTCTTTCCTTGAAAGTGTGGCTTATCTTTCTAAACTGCAGGTTACTTTTTCTATTAAACACATAAACTATGCTCGCTCAATGTATGTCAGAGTCCTCAGGAATAAAAAAAAAACATCTGTTTTCTTGGTACTCGGAAGAGTGATTTGAGGTATAGAAAGGGGGGATAAAATTGATGCTGGGTGGCAAGGCATCTACATCCTTTAGATGAGTGAAACAGAAAGACGAACAAGGCCAGTGGACCACAAGAACATTAATGATTTGAACCCAGAAAAAAAGCAGCAGTGGTCCCACTTAACTGAATTCATCTTTGTTGGGCATAGGTTGATGGGCTTGGAGGCAGAGGTGTCTAATTCTCATGTTGAGAAAAGATGAATTAAATCTGAGACTAAATTGTGGCACAAATGAAGTGTGGGTACCTCTGAGTTAGTCTTAGCTAAACGCCTGAAAAGAGGTGCAGAACCTTTAGATGCTGGCCCATCTCCACTGCTGTTTTGAGTAGAAGTAGCTTGTTGGGCCTTGCTGAGATGCACTCGTAATGGGGAACACACTTGTATCAAAGTTGATTTTTTGGTAGTGAGGAGAGGAGAGTGATTCTGTGAACAGGTTTTGTGTGGCTGTGTTATTGCTTCTCAAGAGGCAAGTCTTGATACCATGCATTCTTTTCCCTGGTCTTGCTCACATGTACTGCTCTTCCATTCCAAACTTTTCTTTCCCCTTGGTAGGCTGTCAAAGTACATTTGTCAACTAACATGAATAGAACCAGTCATTGCTTTCTGTTTAAAAAAAACTATGCAAAATTCACTCCAGGTTTATAAGAAAGGAGAGGATGGCGGAAAAACCTTTTTTAATAAGCTTGCTTTTTGAATTACTATTTAAGTTACCTTACCTCTTGTTTCAAGTACTAATCTTCAGACTTGATTAATTTGTAAGCTCCATTTCATTTGTTCAAGTTTTAAGTCCTTTCAAGTGATTTTATTCTAGAAGACATTCTTCTCTGTCCTGGGGTCTGGATACAATAATTCCATGAGAAGAAAAAAAAAGAATGATCTCACTTCTTATGCTCATAACAAACAATTGCATTAGCTGATCTAAAAATAAAATAAAAATAAAAAAGAAGCACCCTCTGAGGCAAGTTTCAGCAAGTGCTCATGTCCAGACTAATCTAATAAATGTTTAAATTGAAGTTTGATGTTGTAGGAGGTGGTAGAAATGAATGACCTGTCTACAAAGATTTACCTCTGCTCTTTCCACTGAGAGGAATTTGCTTAAAATTCCCCTCTTGCAACTGTGACTGTGAGAATCCCACTCTCTGACCTCTGCATTATTTGTTATCTGTCTTTTTCTGCTGTCTCAGTGCCTTCAGCCTTTCAACCTCCCCTCCTTCTGACTCCTCTGAGAGGTGGTGGGATCTCTACTCCCCACTCTTCCCACCACTACTGCCATTCCTCTCTGTATACAAATGTGGTGAATGATTTCCCCAAACACTCCACTGGCAAATATTCCAGTGTGTTAACCTGCTATTTTGTTGAGTAAAACTGTAATGTATCTTTGTCAGTTCATACCTGAACATATGGTGGTGTTTTAGTTGTGCATAATTTCCTTAATCTCCATCAGGAGGTAGGGAAGAACAATGCACAAGAAAACTATTCTTTCACCCTTGGTACCTGATCCAAAGCTCCTTGGAGTTGTTTGGTGTTTCTTAAATGATTAGGGATGTCATCTCTTGTAATAAATACCTCTCTAGTCACTCACTGCAGAAATCCTTTGCTGTGTGATATAGTGTCTTTTTTTTCCCTCTACTTGTGTTGCCCAAATGACCCTTTACAAAGCTGTGTGTTGCTGAGACTCCTCATCTGTGTGTCCATCCAACAGTAGTCTGCTTTGCAAAAACATCTCTATACATCACTGCATCTTCTATGATTTCTCCAGACCAGTTTAGCAGTGGGATTGTGGTCATCAACATTAACGAGGCTGTGACCCAATGAAGAGGAGATGCAATAGCACAATTATACTCTTCTATTCTTAGTACTGGATTGTGCTCAAGTGAAGAGTGCTGCAGGAATACTCAATTTAATGCCAAATAATGTCTAATTTGAAAAAGCACGGCATTTTATCTTGAAAGTTGTTTTTAAGGGAAAATAAGCATGTTTAAGGTCATGCTTCTGTGTCCCAT
This sequence comes from Chrysolophus pictus, assembly GCA_037305975.1. Taxonomy (NCBI): domain Eukaryota; kingdom Metazoa; phylum Chordata; class Aves; order Galliformes; family Phasianidae; genus Chrysolophus; species Chrysolophus pictus. The sequence goes on from CM074587.1 coordinate 2,929,466, forward strand.
GTGAGTCAAGGTGAAATAAATTAAGCCTTCCCAGGTGAGTGCCCTATAAAACAAAGCTCCTTTCAAATGAAGGGAAATATCAACGTTTTTACTCTTCTGCTTTGCAGTTGTTAAGTAGAAGTTACCAGAAGAAGTTGATGTGAAAGGAGTGCAAACTGTATCAGAAACACTTTACTTAACAGTCTGTTATTTAGTGCGCTTACTAAGGAAACGGCCCCCAGAAGAGCTCCTGCAGAAGGTAACAGATGTTGTCCTGTGATTAACCAGGAATGGTGAGAGTTTAATGTGTGCCAAATCCTGAAGTCCTTACTCAGGCAAAAAAAAAAAAAAAAAAAAAAAAAAAAAAATCCAGTACTTGCATTAATTATGCCCGAAGAATGTGATAAAAGTATCAAAATGCAAGATAAAATCCATTCAAAAATATAGTGTCAAACAGCTCAAGCCTTGTCTGACTTGAGCAGTGTATTCTGTTGGCCTCAGATCTAATGTTTTTGGTCACAGGAAAGGTTTGCTCCAGAATTTTCCTGGTAGAGCAAGAGGAAAGTTGGTGAATTGGATGAATTATACTAAAAGGAAGAATCCCAGTCCTTAGCATCTCTGCTGGCATCCAAGACAAATTAGATATTGGGAAACACACAGAATGAGAAGTTTCTTTCCAATAAACAACAAATAAATAAATAAATAAATCTGAAGAGATGATATAAAAGGACAATGGCACTGAAGTATATAATGAGCCTGGACCTATGCTATTGCATTTATGTAGGCTTTCCAGCAATAAAATAGGTTAAAACACAAATTAATTGTATGCTTCCTCTTCATGAGAAAGAGACCAATGATAGTTACTATGGCAACTACTTGCAATTCATCCTATTAACTTTCTTATTGCAGGAACAATCAATAATAATACAGATCGCTTTAGGATAAAATATACATGAGTTGTTTTTTTTTTAAATATGTATCGTTTGCTCTACTTTCAAATAAAATGTGATATGTTCTTAAAAAGAAAAGACAATGTTAGACAGAAGCAAAACTTTGTTTTGCCTGAAGGAAAAAGATGGTGAATCAAGTTTGTACCAAAAATCAATCTTCTCTTAGCAACTTCAGCAAACTGTTCAGATTAATTTCTTCTGAAATGTTTTGACATTTGTGTTCACTTTGATTGTGAAGGTTATACCTTATTTAAAGGCATAATACTGCATGCTGATATTTCTGCTTAAACTAGTCATGGGTACTTATACTCTTAAGAGCTCTACGTAACCCTTGTGAAAAACCTTTTGGAAGTGCAGAATTGTCTTAAATGGCTACTGCAGATCCTGTGCTGTGCTTCACAGTACTTCTCAGACATGGAACAGCAAGAGGAACCCTGTCAGGTACCTTCTGATTCCTGTGGTCCAGGCAGCAATGACAGAAACACTGCATCTATCTTCTGAGGAATATGTACTTTTCAGTGGGGTGTATCAGATACTCAGTCTTTACCTGCTTCAGTTTTTGTGGTTGCTAGGAGACACAAATTGGATGAGGTTTGCAACCACTGATTTCAGAGGTACTCACCACTAGCAGGAAGGTACCCCATATGCAAATGAATATAATTAATGAGTGTTCTGAAGTAGGAAACTTAAAGAACAACTCTGGGTTGCATGATTTGTCAGTGGAAGCATGCTGTGTACTTCTGGCACTTCTGACAGAGCAGTGGATCTTTAGTTCAGAACAGTGGTTAGGACAATGAGTTGGTCTTGAGAAATCTTTCTCAACTCAGCTGAGATCTTCCTCTGAGGTTTCACAAAATGTACTTTGCATCTCTTTCCCCACCTCGCTCATGGATGGTACTGTGCTGCCTTGTATGTACTGTGGACAAAGGTATAGGTGTGACTCTAAGGTAGCTGGATGTGTCAGTGATGTAATCTAGAAGTTGTGCCTGCTCAAGGACTTCAGCATGAAAATACCAACTTGAAATTTCAAGCATTTCTTTCCCAGGTAAGGTGGAGTCTTTCCCTTTCCTACAGTGACAGCTGGGTTGTACCAGCTGCCTGCAAATGGAACAGAGATCTATTCCAGCCCCCAGTATTGATCAATCTAAGTCACTGCTCTATGTTCCTTGTCACTGAATATGTCTCTAATATATCAGCAGTGGATGACTGAAGCTCTGTTTATGTGGATACGATTGTAAATATGTGAGACTTTAACATCATCCAGTTTATAATACTTGCAAAGCCAAATATGGTTTACTGCTATTTCACTTAGAGGTGTGAATCATAATATGTTATAGCAAATTTAAGGTAGTAGCCCTGTGTGGATTGCTGAGGGCCTTCTCTCGTGAATGTGTCAGTTTTTGAAGGCAGAATTTTCTGAAGATGCATGGCTGTTTTACTAGATCAAATGCATAAATCTGAGCTGCCTGAGAAGGAGTGCTGGAACAGCAGTGTTTCTGTGTCATGGATAAATTTGTACATCCTAACTTTACATCTGCTGTCACTTCACAGTCTACACTTCTACTTGTGTTTCCCCTGATGGTCCCTTCCACAGAATTCCTATGCTCAAAGTAAGAATTGCAACATACTCTTAAATTTGAAAATTTGAAGATAATAAACAGATTATTAATCTGCTTCCAACAGAAGCTGCTGATCTGCTGTTAAAAATTTCATCACATTTCATTAATATAAAAATGACCCAAACAGTAACAGCTTAACTTTCTTCTCCAATTCTCTTCCACCACTAAGTTATTTAACTTTTCTTCATCTGATTTGGATTCTTGAGCTACGAGTCATCTTTGGTTCTTCCCTTTATTGCTTTGACCTATGCATGTTTTGTATATTTCTCTTACCAAAAACCTTCAAATACCTTTTCCTTTCAGCTGCCCAAAAAACATCCCAAACTCTTACCTCAGAAGCATTTCTTTTGCCTTTCTTCAGGCCATACTAAAGCTATTTTGGGGTTTTGATGCTTCTCAAAAGAAAATCTGAACTGCAGTCACAGATTCAGAGATGTCTAATCATATTCACTATATATTCTTCTTTTTATTTCTCTTTTTCAGGCCCAACAAAGATAAGCTCTATAAAAATGTATCTTTATTTACCTGAAGTCTTTTTATATTTTCCCCCCCACTCCACCCCTATTTTTAGAATTATAAAATCAGTAATTATCCACATTATTAAGCAGTTTAAATGAAGGCTTGCAATAGCTGCCACCCCTTGCCTCTCCCCCCTCCCTAACCAAAGAAAAGCCAGGAAAGCAAACCAGGCAATAAAATAAATAATAATAAAAAAAAAAATCTGAGTATCTTAGACTGTTCTTGTATAACCCCAATAAAATAAGACCCGACAATCAATCTGCCAGTTTGGTGCTCTCATATAAAAAGATGAACAGCAGATCTCAGAGGATGAATTTAAAAGCTCTGCACAACTGCTTTCTTTGAGACTTAGTTTCTCCTGTCCTTTTAGTCTTTGCTTTTTTTTTTTCCTCCTACTCTTTCTTAAAAACAACAACAACAACACAACAAAAACAACAACAAAAAAAACCTGAAGAGAAAACTGTCACAATATATTTGTAAAGTACTCTGTGAAATACGAAGGCTCTTCCAAGACCAATAATGCTGTGCATACTGGGACTCTTCATCCAAACAGTTTAGTTAAGTAATACTCCAAATCAAGATGTTGTAAATCAAAATAACATCATCCTAAAATGGATTTAGGGACAGACTGGAGTATGAAAGCAATAACAAAGACTTCACAGGCAGGGCTTTTCTGCTTAGAGCAACCTGTACAATATATCTGTGAAATGATGCAGTGGGGATCCTTATAGCAGGTGGCACTGAGAGCTGAGAGTACAGTGCCTGCAGAGATTAAAAAAAGAAAACAAGACCTGGCAAGAAAAGCCAAAGCAACATGATGCCATCAATTTAGGTTCTTGCTGCCTCAGTTGCCATAGCTTGTGTTCATGGATGAGAGCTGTGAGTGAGCGACACAAAAGTAAAGAGAGGAGACTGAGCAGTCACTTGGAAAATAACTGAACATGCTTCAGTGTTTGTTGCAATTCTTTTCTTCTTAAGAGAAGAACTTAATCTTGAACTCCTCACTCTCTGAGGTAACACTGATTCTGTAAATTTGCTCTGTTTGAGATCACAAGGACTAAAAAAGTTCTTGCTTTTAAAGTCCACGTGTAGACATTTCATGTGGCAGGAACTCTTGTTTGCATCTGTAGTCTTTCAACACGCCATGTATTAGTGCAAGAAAAAGCCCTGTGTGTGTGCATGCATGCACAATGCAAGAAACTTTCTGAAGTCCTAGTGCTGCTGTTTAACTCCTGCATTATTAACTCCTCAAAATATCCCTGGTATGTACCCTTCCCATGAGGTAGTACAAGAGAAAAAGCAAGCTTTCTCTCTTCTACTGGGGATTTGCAATTCAGATTTCTTCCGTCTTTCAGCCTCACGGGGAGCTCATGTGGAATATTTATTTTGCCTTTTGATCAATAGCCACTGTACCAATTCCTCTTATCTATAATTCTGTCAGTAACTTTTTTTTTTTTTTTTTTAAAGTTAAAGGATTTTAAGAAAGAAAGGATTTTAAAATATCCAGACTGGACACTGTTATGCAGATTTCAAATTCTTTAATGTCACTTGAAATATAGCTCATCATTTTGGTAGACTGCATTAAACCCACAGTTTGACATTATCTGTCTCAGTATTATACAACTTGTATTTCTCTACTTAATTTGTATTACAGTTTGGTGCCCTTCTACAGAAAAATGCTGTAGTCACTACCTGAGATACACCCCATCTCTTCTCTCCATTTTGCTGAAGTTACTTATGTGTTTAAATAATGTCACTTTTAACTGGGTTTGAGAAAAAGGTAGAAGAAGACTGAGGGATTGACTCTTTGGTCTCATGGCTAATGCACTCTGATTTGGGATGAGGAGAAGTGTCAGGTTCAATTCTCTGCTTCAAATAAGGAGGATGGATCTGAACCTAAATATTCTGTATTCCCATGATTAACCCTGGGCAGCTGAATGAAAGGCTCTATTTCTTTCTCCTCTTGGTTATGCTTGTATCTAATCAGGAAAACATTCAGATCTATGTTATGAACGTGGCATGTTCCCTTCAAACAGAGCTCCAAATTGTAGGGGCTGACAGGAACCTGTAAGAATCAAGTCCAGCAATGAGCATTTTCTCTCTCAAAGAAAAAAAAAAAAAGACTGAAACCATAATACATTCCTCAGCATTTCAGTATTTCCTTCAGGCAAACATAGACGTGGTCACTGTAAGCAGGCTGGCTTTTATTTGGGTCCACACAACCAATGAACCCCTCTAAGAACAAGGTGAGAATCCAGCCCAGAGAGTCCGACCCTTGGCTTCCAGGAGTGGGAAAGCAAAGCTAAACTGGCTACCATTTGATGGATCTACACCTTTATACACCTCTCAGTTACTTGAGAGAGGATCTTTTTTCCTCACTAATATACGGGAGACTTATGTCTCCACTGAAGCTTCAGATGTAAAGCACACCAAAAATTTCAAAAAACACAACACTAATAGTATGTAGATTTCCTTTCCTTGATGGAAACAGCAGTTAGTAGCATCCTGCCTGCTGCCAGTACAAGAGTTCTATTCTTTAAGAATCTAGAAAAAACGTGGGGAGGTCAGAGGGTAGCTTAGCATGAAAGCAGTCAGCATCCATCAAGAGCACACCACAAATTCTGCAGGTGGCATAATTTGCATGCTTAAGTACTACTCAATGCCTGGTACACAAGCATCTGATTTTAATTTGCTATGAATTATTTTTAAAGGGAACTTGACTTATTTCCTGCTTTGATGCTTTTTCTAGGGAAGGAAAACAAAATGTACAAGGGTTAAAAAATGAGGTGGGATAAATAAAGTATGTTTGATGGGATAATGATCCGAGACCAGCTGTTGCTGAACAAACATTTATTATTATAAATCATCAGAGGCCTAATAAAATATAGACTTACCATAATAATACCAAACAAAAATGCTTATGTAATTATTAAATATGCAAAATTCAAAGCTCCCTAGAAAATTAATTTTTGTGGGCATAGGCCCAAGTCTACTTCTCTTGCATGCACATCACTCAGACTGAGTGCAGTCTCAGTGCAGAAAATCCTGTGCCTTCGCTGAGATTTACTTTATCATTTAAAGCATGATTTACAGTGAGACAAAGACAACATAATTGTGAAATACCCCTGGTTATGACATATCACTGCTAGAGAACTCCAAATAAATGTTCACGCTCTGGCATTCTTTCTTCTGGTGAAGAAGTGGAATGTATTAAAAATGCCAGACATGACAAGCTATACTAACTCGAGTGCTTGAGTATGTTTCTTTCCATAATTTATATGCCGTATATGTATTGACACACAACAATAAAATACGCCAATATATTGACAATTTCCTAAAGCTGAAGGGTGAGAAAGCTGTGAACAGTAAGGCAGCGCTGGTGTAGCTCAAGGTAGGAAAGTTTGCTTGCACATGTTACAAGGCATCACTTGTATTTACACTATCTTCATTCACTTTCCTTGAAATCTCTCGAGTCCCTGCACAGATAAGACTGCCTGAACATGCTTGGCCTATCAATGCTTTGTGGTACTGCAATGCTGCCCCGAAAGGGATGCTTTTCCAATGCTTGGCTTTTGACAGTGGCATCCAAAATGAAAACCCCTGTTCTGCTTGGAAGTATCAGCAGCCTTTTGCTGTCTTTTCCTGCCACGCTGGTTACTCACCATCTGTGTTGGATGGAAAGCAAAAGATGCTGACAGGCTGCAGAGTAAAACAGTCATTACACTTTACTCTGTGACGAGATCTTTGAGTGGCATGGGGTTAAGCTGAGCAGGTACTGAGTGGCTTTAGAAAAAGGAGCTGTAGGTATCAAAGAATCTCAAAATGACATTTTAATCAAGCCTTGCTTGAGCAATTTGCTAATTACATTCAACTGCACTGAAAATTTTGACAACTCCTGTTTTTTCTTTATAGAGAAAATGCAGAAAATTGTTTTGGGTACACCACTGCTTATTCTGAATACCTCAAAGTCACATCATCCAGGAGAGGTGGTGGCAGATCCTAGCAGAAGTTATATTTGCAATTTCCTTTCCAACATCACTTTGGACTAAATTTGGTCACCAGTATATTCTTCTTTTCCTCTCCTTGCAGTACATTTTTTCTATATTTAAGTATGTATAATGGATCTGCTAAAAAACATCAGAGACCATTAAGCCAGAGAAGCATGAAATCAAGTAGAAATTATTATTTTAATTCTATGCACTTGTGCATAACCATATGAACATGGTGCCAAATAAACATTCATCTGAACTCCAGCTCGTACTCAAGACGGTAATCTGATTTTCAGTTTGGTAGCAGGAAATATGAGCCTGCAAACATTTCAAGAGAATCTTAGCTGCAAAAAACCAGCTTGTATATACTCTGAGAGGCAAAAGAAAATGTCAATTACTCAGTAGCAATTTTATTGTTTTAAAAACATCTTCAAATGGCAGCACTGGGGCTTGACAGACAAGTACCAATCTGTAAATTTTGTTAATCATGTGCAATATAGAAGCGTAAGCTCAGTGTTCATGGACTGCACAATCCTGCCTTGTCGTGAGCGGGCTGAGTTCCAGCCTCATGCAGTTTCCAAGGGGAGCCTCTGGTTTGACTTGGGTAGTTTGTGAAAGAGATCATTGGAGCATTACAGATGTTGGAAACTGTAACAAGTAACTTTTCTTTTTTAATGATCATTAAAAATATTTGTCTACTAAGCCTCGTAATGAGGACAAATTATCTTAATCTGGAAAATGAAATTTGGAGTAAGACCAAAACATCTTAATTCTTTTTTCCCTTAATATAAGAACAGTTATTCAGTTATTTCATTTTAAAGATCTCTTTTTCCATGAAAGAACTTTTAGAAATTTCAGAAAGATGCTTTTTTATGAACAACATAACTAGACCTTTGTGTTAGTGTTGGAATGCCATCATTACAGCGCAGGTCAGAGACAGAAAAGGTCTCATGTCTTCTGGATGGGGACTGAAATGCAGAGGAAAAGGGCACTTCCCTAAGGTCTCAAGAGAACCGGCCAAGGAGAGTCTCCCTGGATCCCAGATTAGTATTTGAGGCATTTAAGAATCTTTTTTCATTAGTCTCACTGCATCTTAAAAGTGTTCTCAGCTCATGGGTAATTCCTGGGCATGTCAGCAGCCTACTTGCAGCTGTTAATAAATTCAGAACATGAAACATGAAGGAAAGGTGGGATAATAGAGTAGAGCATCAAAGCTTGAGTTGACAGAGGAAGAAAATATGCAGTGGAAGCAACTGAAAAGGAAAGTCCTCTCAGGTATCTCATGTCACTTAAATGTGGTCTTAATGACTATCCTCGAAAGCAGCAGTCTAACAGGAAGAAATCTACAGGCCCTACTTACCCAAATAACTCGCCTGCTACATCAGATTATTTATAATTGAAAGCTGAACCTTTCAACAGCTCTTCTCACTTTCCAGCTGTAGGTTGGTCTAACAGCTGTGGTTTAATGCTGTCAGACTGGAAGTGCACTGGGCCATTCTCCTTCAGTGACAAATGCAGACGAGCTCCCAGAGTTCCTGTGTAAAATGCAAAGTAAGGCATCTCAGCCCACATGCTGCCTTTCAGCATGGAAATAAGTGGCTGTAACAAAAGGATGAAACAACATTTCCCTGCTTTCTGTGCATTTCTGGCTTCTTGATGTCGTCTGTGCTGCCCTTTGCTCTGTCATCTCTCTCCCCAGCTCTCAGAACAAGGAGGTTACTGTGGCATACTAAAAGAGCTGGAGGCAGTTAATGAATAACAAAATGGAGAGTGCACTTTCACAGACTCCGTAATTTCTGAAAGTGCCTTACTGAATGGTAAGGCATCTGAAATCTCCAACCTGAAGTTTCAAAGTGGGGAAAGAGGGATGCATCTTCTCAGTGTGTGCTGTGTGAGAAGGAGCTGTGAGCTCCAGAGGGTCTCCTGCTGTCATTGAAGGGGTGACATCTTCCACTGCCCTCAGAGAAAAACTTTTACATCTGCCCTTTCACTCTTAAGAGTGCTTAGGTTTTTTAAGCCAGCTGAAGCTGGGGTCCCTTAACCTTTCTGGTTTGGATTCCTGACCCTGAAAAGAAGATGTAGCTGCAGCACATGCATCAAAACTCTTTATGCTGCACATGGGAGAGGCAAAATGCCTCAGTGAAGTCACAAAATCCATAGCTGTGTGGAAAATCACCCAGAGCAGCTTCCTAGCACTTCAAATGCCAAAGCCACTAAGGCTCCTCCTGCAACTCTATTCCTGTGGGCTGCTCTGCCTGTGCCAACAGCGCAGCTGATCACCAGCCTCACCTCCTTCCTCATTAGCAGAGCTCAAGTGCTCTGGTCTCTAAACTAATAAGCAAGAAGACTGTACAGGTATCCCATATAATTGTCTTTGTGGAAATTTGCTGGTCTCGTATCTTTTTAGGTGATTGTCATCAGTGAAATTTGATTTATAGCAATGAATCTGCAAAACTCACAGTTTAAACCCTTAAACTGAGTTAAGTTCAAGTCATACAAGAAGTAACCATATCCGATTAACATCAAAAACATTAGCTAGAAAATGGGAACGAGAACTACTGCTACTAGATCTTTAAAAATATTGCATAATTTGAGCACTGTAAGAAAGAAACAAGCTTATTTGGAACAAGATGAAGACAGAAATGTACAGTATTGCCTTTTATTATCTTTTGGCATCTGTGAGGACTTTTTCTGTGTCATTCTAAGTAGCAGGTTATGTCACCCACTTGGCGTGCACTGTGCTCTCAGTGCCGTGTTGAAGTATTTCCACCAAGATGATGCTTCACATGGGCTCTGAGAGCCCTTGCTCATGCTAATGGCCTTCCACAGCTATGGAGTGTAACTGTTTGCTCTCCTGTACTTCAGCTCAACTGGGCAGAATTTGTAGCAAAAGGAGTATTTAGCTGATCAGAGGAGATGACACAAATATCAAAGAAACTATGCTCAAGCCAAAGAGGTGTACATCTCTGAAGATAAACTTGAAAGACAGAAGCAAGCATCTGCATGGATTTTTTTTAATACTTTTCGTGTAGGATAAGACATCTCCTCTTGGCTTTGGTTGAGCATCTTCTCCAGTTAGCCCCCTTCGAGTTAGTCCTGCAGACTTGCTTTAATACTGAAGTGGCAAAGAATAATCTGCAGTTGTGGAAGTCTCTCATGGCTGAGCACAATGCTCCTCACCAGCAGGTTTCTCACTAGGTTCCAGCAGCTCCACTGTTTCTCCCATTGCAATGTTCCTTAGCTACTTGAATACATTGTGACAGGAACTGCATAACTTTCACATCTGTACACACACTACAAAATATTAATTTAATCTATCAGGGAAGAAGCTTTGAGCTGGTCAAAGGACGGCAGTGCAGCTCACCATTCTGTCCTTTATCTGCAGCAGCTTTTCCTGTGTAATATATGCATAGATTCAGAAAAGAACTGACTCTGCATGAATTATTGTCTTCATATTTTTCTGCCTGGAACGTGTTATCTTCCCAGTGTGGTTTGCTGTGACTTACAGAAGAGGATGGCAAAGAGCAGAAGTAAAGTAATTTCAAAGTACCTAATTTATCTGGAGCTTCTTGTACAGTTTGAAACAATGGTGAATATTCTCTTTTTCCTCCTTCGTTGCCATGGATTAGGAGTGTTCAGTACTCCTGCTTAATCCTGGTGCTTATTAACTCTTAGCTGGACAGGTAAAAACAGCGGAAGAAATGTTTTGGGAGCGAATGCTGGGATTTAGGATCTAGGAGCTGACTATAAACTTCATTTTAGTCCTGATGTAACAGAGCCATCCAAGTGAAGTATTGATTAAACTGCAACACCAGGCAGGCTGGGAAATTCTGTTTCTAGGTAAGGCTCTGACTATTCTTCACAGCAAACAAGAGCTGGTGACAGCACTCTGCCTCCCTTCAGGGGGCCAGTGACATGCCCCAGCCTCCGCACAGAAATCCTGTGGGCTGGCAGCAGCAGGTGAGCTGATGGCAGCCCGGGTCCAGGCTGTGCTGCCTGCTGCATGCCATCAGCTTAATTACAATAAAGGCCTGCGCTCGCTCATAAGCTGAGGCTTTTTCCTTTTGTACTGCTTTTGTCTTCCATGTTGCTGGCAGCAGCTCCACTTCCCTTCTCACTGCCTTTTCTCTGGATAATTCAGATTGCAATCTTTCGCTGGATGTTCTTGTTGTGGTCTCTTAATTTCCTGAATTTCTGACGCTTCTTCTTTCTTGCTGACGTGTTGGAAAGAATAATGCAAAAGGGAGATCAACAAAATGTGGTGCTGCAACTCTGCTTGTCTCTTGGCCTTATCCCCCCGTCTCAGTGCTCTTTGCAGAGGACAGAATTAGTCCCAAGTGAGGCATTTCCCTCAGCCCAGATTCTCTATCTCTATTTCTTTTCTATGACCCTGGAATTACTCAGCAGGTAGCAGTGAGAACAATAGCTAGATTAACACAGACCTCTTCTGCCTAACATCCTGTGAGAGAAACGATACAAACCTCTGCAAAGCATCATTGTAGGTTTCCATTTCTTTTAAAATGTGACTTTAACTAACATTTTTTATAATCTTAATAGCTAGCAGTATGGGGTCAGGGGGAGAGCAGGTTCTGAAGCTTGCGTTGTTGTTGTTGTTGTTTTAAAGAAAGAGTGTAATATCTTCTTTATTGAACAGAAGCTAGTTTAATTTTTATATCTATGGTAGGAGTGGCTCCAGCGAGGAGCCAGGCGCTGAAGTGATGAATTCCATCATGGTCCTATGAAAACTCCAGCTGCAGTGCTCAGCTCAGCACTGCACCATTTGTTCTTAGCAGGGCTTTATTTAAGATGTAATCTAAAGGCATACGAGTGGATAAGAAATGTGATTCATTGCAATGTTATTACTAATAATTCTTCATGTTAAGTTGCATTCTTTTTATCTGCCCTATGTCACTGTATGCTCCCGTTCATAAATTTTAAGCCTAGCTATATATTTCATGGAGAATTTTAAATAGTCTGGTTCAGTAGCAAAATCTATTGGAACCAAATTTAATCTATGGTGATCTTTGAGGTATAACACACTAAAAACTACCTGAAGTGATAACAAGGCTGTGCCTCAAGAAAACTTAGAATATACAGAAACTGTACCATTTGTCTACTTCATATCCAATTAGTACATGTAAGATATCTTTACTGTTTAGCATTACACATGCTACATATCTTATTTTACCTAGTTTTTCTAATTTAATATAGATTAATTTCTAAGTAGTTCTTACATGATCAACTAATTTCAATTTCTATTCAAGAAAGCCACATAAATAGATATTAAAAAACACAAGTAGTGTTGTGAGATGGCAGTGGAAATTGTAGTAGTGGAAACATAAATTCCATCTAATTTTATTGTAATTCTGCAGGAATACTTTTTTCAAAACACTGCATCAATTTCCAAATCCATTTGTTATTCATTTTATCAGACAATAATGAAATCATTTAATACACTATAGTCTGTCATATGTACTTCTCTTGGTGTTTCATTTTAATTTAGCAGTACTTAGTAGACACTTAACTGATTGCCATTCTTAAATTTAATAGGCAAAATCTATCTTTATCTTGTTCTCTTCTATAGATTAATATTAATCTTATTCTAAGATAAGTTTCTACCATTAAAACAGAAAGGATTTCCTGAAAAATAATCTTGTCTAGCAGACTTATCTAGATCATATACTTTCTTGCTGGAAAAGGGCTGAACGCTTTAAAAAACCCTTCAGCCTCCTGGAATGGTATTGCTTGATAAGAAACAAAATGAGGTGGGGAAAATGGGGCTATTCAGACCACCCTAAGTCCAGGTTCAGATAATAAGTGATGCAGAAGAGGGTCAGAAAAGAATGGAATCAGGCCTCGATGAGAAAATACAGGCAGTACTGGCTTTTGGACTCATCGCATCTCTAAAGCTTCCTTAGAAGCAAGATTTGGGCTGAGGATAGGAAAAGTGAAACATGAGAAACAAAGGGGATTCAAAATAACTTGGAGATTATGGGTTTGTCTGTTTCTTTAAGGCTGTCATGTCTCCACGAGAAAGGCAGCAGTTGAGCCCACACTTTGGGCATCACCAGGGCTAGAACCAAACACCAGTAGATTTTCCCCAGGCCTTGGCATGGCCATATGGTTACTCCCCTGGACTGGAGAGGGAACCTGCAGAGATATGTACCCTCAGCAGGGCAGGGGGTTTGAAACATAGAGTCTGCTTTGTATATCTTTTTCCTTTTTTCAAGTTTATTTTTTCTTCTTTCTTCATTCTCTTTGCCTTCTGCTTAATAAGAGCCTGGCTTAATCAACCAAGCCTGCATCTTCTGTAACACTGCTGTGAGTCTGTGACCAATGAGACAGCTGAAGGCAATGCCCTGAGCAGCCCAGTGCTGCTAGAAGTTTGCCAAGTCTTGCAGTGGCTGATAAGAGCATGTGCTGTGCTCAAGCTGCTCCAGCTGCTATTGTGTATTTTTAAATGAGTTTAGGAGTGGTGGGGGAGTTCCAGGAGGCTGGGAAAAGCAAATGTTGTTCCAGTATTTAAGAGAGTAAAATGAGATGACCCCAGTAATTACAGGTTTGTCAGATTGGCTGCTGGTCCTGAAATGTCTGATGTAGAATTTGATTAATAAAGGATTAACAGTAGAAATCTAATTAATGCCAATCAGAAGGGGCTTAGAGAAAGCAGATCCTGTCAAAATTACTTTTTTGTGAATGAGATTACAAATTTTGTTGATAACCATAATAATTCTCGTCTAATAGCATTCTATAAAGTATTTGACTTGGTACTCCATGATACTGATTAAAAAGGAAAAAAAAAAAAACACAACAGAAATAAAAAGTTGATGTAAAAACTGTCTGTCAGAACTCAAAACAAGCACTAGTAAGGGATCCTAAGCTATACACTACTTTTACTTATGGACTCCATTAATTTCTTGTTCCTTTGATATTTTTGGCCTTTTTTATGACTTTCAAAGGAAAGTTGTTATAACTATGCAAGTCTGTAAGTGACTGGCTTTGGAGGAATGCTTTAAAAGAGAAAGACCGGTCACCAATACAAAACATGGACCACACGTTTGCATCCAGATTAAGAAGCAGGCATTTTAGTGCAACTACATGTAATGCCACAGTTAGAAACAAGGGTCTGCACTGAGTTCAGCTCTGGGAAACTGATACTGAATAATGCCCTTGGGGTCATACTGTCTAACCATGATGAACGTGAGCTCCCAGCATAGTAATGGGCAAGATTATATTCCATACAATTTAGTACAGATGATTCTGCTGTGTTACTAATATAAATTGTATTAACATACAGTAGCAAAACTCATCAGCATTGTATTCCACACTGGCTAATAAATGTCAAACCCTTGGCAGGGTTTCAACTCAGCTTACATTCCCCTAGTACACTTACTCTGATTTAACCAAGGATTCTGCCTCCATCTCTACTCATGCATTTCTGCTGGCTCCCTGGTATCAGAGCTTATGATTGTCTGGCTACTGGGAGAATTGTGGGGTGAATGGACAGTTTTCTACTAGAAGATGGGTGATGTATGGACCAGAGAAAGTGGAATGGGAGTTGAAGGGTTATTCTTGACACTAAAACAGTTAATTGTTCCAGAATTTGCCAATTTGACAAAGGGAAAGATATCAGTAGTGAGAAAAGGACATGGAGGATGACTTGTATAAAGATTTGGGATAGTTTCTCAGAACTGGAGGGGTTAAACTGTCTAGCCAACTTGCATGCTAGCAAGTCCCATCTTGTCCCATTTATTGTGGCTTTAAATCCCTTGGTCTGCTTGGCAAGTTGTTGCTAGCTCTTGGAGGAGTGGATTGCCAGCATTTTAACTTCATATTTGGATAGAAGAAGAAATGTTGGTGTTTGGTTGCTGGCTGCAGTAGATGATCTTAGAGGTCTTTTCCAATGTTAATGATTCTATGATTCTATTTTTTTTTTTTTTTCAAAGAAATATTTAGTCCTTAAAATGGAAAATTTTGGATAATCATGCAAGAATTCATTAAAGATTTAATCACTTTTATGGTCAGGGAACACAGCTAAGAAGTACATCCTCCTTGTTTAGTAGTAGTTAGGAGTTTAAATCAGCCTAGAAATGTTGTCAGTGCTGGTAGTTAAGGTGATTAACTGTTGGAGAATAGGTCGTGTCCAACTCAAGCCTAGAGGTTTTCCCAGATGCTCCGCTCTAGTTCTCTCAAGAATAAATTCAGGAGAGTCTCATGGTTTGTATTAGGCAAAGCACTGTACATGCCCTCCAGCCTTTCAATCTCGATCTGAAGTGAGGATGCAGAAGAAAATCCATACCAATTAGAGAAGCAATATTGGTGATGTGTCCTGTTTATTGGTTTCACTGGGGCTTTAGGAGGTTGGAGCTGTATTTGTAATATTTACGTTTAATATTCTGTTCTGTGCCTTTGAATTCTTTTACTTCCAAGATTTAGGTTCAGTAGCAAACAGAAGATAGTTAAGACTATTAAAAATATATATCTTTTATAATTTATATATATTTATATATTATATAAATGAAAAAACACAGCCAAATAGAGTTGTCTTTATAAATATATCTTGAGCCTCAGGTAAAGGAAATATGACACTTGATGTGTAGTCCAATTAACTGATACTTTGATATTTGTATGTTCTAATACAACATTTCTTCATTTTAGTAATCTTTAGAGATATGTTTGAGGTGGTTATTGCAGTGAGATTAAGGCTGAGGTCCTTGAAACCCCCTAAGGATCTTTTACTTTTTATTAGATAGTATACTGCTCTAATAATGTTAAAACCTTTTAATTCAGTGAAATGAATTTACTCAAATTTGATACAACAGAACTGTCACTTATCCTTTACCCAAAAGAGAGGAAATTAAAGCCTGAGTTTCCAAAGGACCTTACTCTAATGCTGAAGCTCTTTTGAAACTTTGGTCAAGAATATCTTAAAGGCAATTTATCTTTCTTTCAAAGATTAAAATTTGGGATTACATTGACTTCAGTGATAAAATATATATAATATTATAGAATGAAAACCCAGCCTTGTTATAGTAAATAGCAGTTTTGGTGTGCTCAGCACTATTTGCTGCCCTCCGAGATGGAGATATGACACACACCAGGTAAAACTTGGAGTTTGCAGGGTTGTAAGATGTACATTTTTATTTTTTTAATAATTATACTGCTGCAAACTTCCTTAAACAATGTCCTCTGCCTTGTCACCATCATAACCAGCTCTCAAGCAAGACTCTTCACCAATAAAAGGACTCAAAGCTCTTGATAAAAGAATCGATTGCAAAGTACTTTATGTAAACATTGCGATTAACATTTAGCAGAGCAGAATTAGTCGAAGTAAAAGCCAACTTTTGATGGCGCTTAACAATCTGAGGGATCAAGTAGAAGAGCTCTAGCATAAGGTCAGTGATAAATGATGCAAGAAGTATAAGTAGGAGCTGTGCACAATGACTCTGTAAACACCGTATCACTCCCAAGAGCCTTTGATGTTGAAGGAAAAGAATTTGTGAGTGTGGTCCAAGTGATAAAATCCACATATCAAACTGCAAATTATTGCCTGTTTTTGTCTTGAATTATTCACACTGTGATTCCCAAACTAGCATTTTTCTTGGTGGTTTAATTGTTGCCTCAATCAACTCTTCTAAAGGCTCATTTGAGGCTTTTGAGCCTGAGAAACTTTTTTTAAAATAAAAATAAATAAGTCAGAAATCAAGCCTTTTATGCTGGATTGATTCTCTCAGGTACTTCGAACACCAGTGATAAAGTCCATCTGCAGCAAATGTGAATTCAGCCCAAGTCCAGGATAAACACAAAGCCCATCTGGAATATGTTGTAAAAATCGACAGTCTGAAAGTCAGGCTGAACTCCCCTCTGTAAACATCCTGTGTGTGAGACTCTGCACCTTCAAACAGGGATGCCTGATGGGACACGAGCAACATGGTGTCTGTGCTTCCTGCAAGAGCTGTGCTCACAACCTGCCAGCACTTTTGCTGCTGTAGCTTGGAGAGCAGCCATAGTGCTTCCTGCTAGCACGTTCAGATTGCGTTGGAGCAGAGTCATGCAATCCCCCTTGCTTTCAACAGAAGTTGTGCGGTTTAAATTAATGTCAATAGGGGATATGCACAGGCATCATGGGAAGAATAGACTTCATAGTGTGCTAATTAAAATATATTCCCCTATTGTACTTTTCCCTAGCACCCCACTCTTATAACCAATTTACTCTGCAGAACTGATTATCATGCTAATAGCATTCCCTCCAGTTCCCAAATAGGACTCCAGTTGAGAATATCCATTAAATGTAAAGTTATATAACCTGTGAGGTGCAATATGGGAAGTAAAAACTTGTTAAAGGCTTTCTTTGGTATGAGTTTACTTTGTTATGGCTTTCTGCTTTTCAGCTTTATTTTGAATGTTCACATAACAATTTCCAGCTGCAGATTGATTGATTCTATAGCTGAGGAGGAATGCCAAAGAAGTCTTCCTTCATGCACTTCCTTACTAAGCTTTTCATTTTCTTTTAGACTTTGTTTTTACCTGATTCTTACTTTACTTTCTCATGCTGTTGTTCTGAAGTCTTCCCCTTTCTCACTTTATTGTTACCTTTAGTTTTCCTATTTCTTGAGATGTAAAGGTGTCTGTCATTCCTTCATCCCCTCCACATAGCCCTACTCTTTCTTTAGGTTCAGTGGATCTCAGCATGCACTCAGTCCTGCAAGTGCTATCAACAGAGTGCTGAGAAATGAAGAAGTAAAAGTAGGTCAGGGTGAAACTCCATCATCAATGCTGCTTTCCAAGGAGCACCTGAATTTTCTTTGTTTTTCATACAAAGGGCTGTCCATGAGTCATTAACTTTCATTTAAAATTAAAAAAAAAAAATGCCATTAGCAGTAATATTCCATAATTGGGCTTTAAACAGTATCTATTTTGATATAGATATACTCCAATTACTTTCAAGCTACAGTTTTCCCAAATTTTAATTTTTTTTCCTTCTATGGCTTAACTGGGATTTCAGTAGCAGCAGAATTTCACTCTATGTCTTTCATGAAATTCTCCACTAGAGAGCAAAGCTGAGAAAATAGATGAGCTACAGGAACGGGCATCTTTCTTGGAGACTGTAGATAAGGCACTCAGTCATGCCAGCTTTTTTGGTTTAATTTCTATTACAAAAGAGTGACTTTCCTGTGCAGCAATAACCCTTTTCTAAACTGGTGGCAAGCAGTTGAAGCACTCCTCAACGTGCCCACTCTGTGGAGTGTCGAGTCTTTCTGCCTTTGGCAGCTGACCTCCATGCTCTTAACATTGGCTGGGTACGTGCAGGTGGAAGAACACAAATTGTTAGCACAAAATGGTGTACGTATCTTCAGGGAGCATCATCTGTGTGAGCAAACCAAAGTGGGACCACCTGTATGTCTTGTGATAATCTTCTCGAGTCCTCACCAACAAATGATCTGATCTTTTTTGAAATGATGCAGTGATAGACCTCTCTAGCAAAGCAATTTCTGTGAAAGTGATTGAATAGGGCAGATGCATGTAAGGAGGCCAGGTTCAACAAGGGAACCATTTCTGTTCTTTCACGTGCAAGCTAGCTAGATAAGACAAGGCTGTCCCGAGAAGTATGAAAAAGGAGGAGATTATTTTCAGGGCCAAGCCATGATGATTAAGACAGGTATGACTGAGAAGCCTGATGGTCAGAAGCTATGTTTCTTTCACTCAGACATGGCGTAAAGGTAGTCTAGATTGAAAAATGGGTATACAATCACTTACTTTAGTTAAATGGGTTTAAATTGGTATAAATGCTGCTAACGTGGCAGCTTCCTTTTATAAGGACAGAGCAGACATGTCAGACAGGCATAAATGTTCATAGGGATCTCTAATAGCAATCTCAGTGCCGTGGCAATTCCTTACTGCTTATAGCAAATAGCAGCATCAACATACCTGCTTGCCAAATTACATAAATAGCATGAACATAGAAAATTTACAACAGACTCAAGTTTGGAAATGCTTGTTTGTCTGCCAAGGTCTCAAATTCTTGAATCCTTTTGTCTTGATGCAGCACTGCTTTCATAAACCAATGCAGCACTGATGTTTGCCGTGGGGGCTAATATAGAAATAATCTACCTGTAATTAAAAAAGATAGATATCTTCCAGCTCAAAGATTACAGCTCATTACTTTCCTTGGTCTCATGTGAAAAGTAGTCTCATCTATCTTGTCAAAAAATGTAATCCAGGAGTCTTGCCCATTTGAAAAGCATAAAGGTTTTATAGAAGGACGCTCAATAGAAAAAAAGTATTTGATATGGAGAAAGTTGCAGGAGGAAGTCATGGCCTTCAATACACTGTAATGTTACAGCCAACCAGACTGATTGCAAAGAAGCTGATGATTGCAGTTGCTTTGTCATTAGTCCAATCTGTGTTGCTCTGCAGAACATTTCAGTAGCTGATACGATTCTCAATGAATGCAAGCAAAAGAAGCAGATGAAGAGAATTCAAACTGCCTTCTTGAGTAGCTGCTGTGTCTTTCAGTGCCCTGGGTTCCTTAACTGGAAGAGCCAAAGGAGGCAAGGCATGGGCAGACACTCCTCTGCAGAAAACAGGTGGCATGGAAGCACTTGCTTACTCTGCTATACCTGGAGGGTAGAAACAAGATGTGATGAGACAGTCTGGAAGAGCTCACGGTGTGCATTTTGTGTTGTAGGGTTGTTGTGGTGAGAAACTCAAATTGCTTCAGTATCTTATGGAACTGCATCTTCCTGCAAGTGCTAGCAGGGCACACAGGGAGTTTGTTTTGAAAGTTACCTGAAGCTTTCTTTAAGTGACCTTTAAATGCAGTACTGCAATTGATAGGTTGTTGAGAAGTTTAATATATGAAGTGGCTCTGATTCCAGCCTGGAGACTGAGTAACAAATATATCAATGCATGCAGCATTTTACAACCTGTGGCTTAGCTATAGTTTCTGAACCAAACATCCGCAAGCCACTCAACTTATATGATTCATCCACGGAGCACAGTCCCACTTAAAGAAAACACATACGTGAAATGGATAGATATGAAATCCTAAAAGAAAAGCTCCCCTGTAATCGGTTCACCTGCTGGCAGTATATTATAAGAAAACACTTAAACACTGAAACTAGTCATTATGGTCTGGGCAAAAAAGGCAAATCCCTTGACAGCTAACGACTGGAATTGAGTCTCCAAAATGATGATGATGAAGATACAAATAAAGAAAGGAGTCCAAAACTGAAAAATGTCTTACTCACCAGATGATCCCATGTCCCTGAAGAAGTGTGGGGAGTGGAAATGTGAAGTTCTTCCTAGAAAATAGTAGTACAGACTAAAAAAAATTGAGAACTTGTGTATTCTTCTACATGCAAAAGCATCTTTTTTTGTCTAGCTTGTAAAGCTCTGACGGATGTGCTGGTCTTCTGTTCATCCTTGCTGTGCTATACTGGCATATCATATTGGATTTAGCATAATTGGAGATATTTGAGCCTATTTTGAGCATCTTTAGTGCTGTAAAATATATGAGGAAATAAAGCAAGTAGTGCTAAGGGAAGAACAGTTGCACGTGAGATGCTCAAGAATTATATCCCTGTTAAGGTCTTGTGTAAGCTGGGGCAAAAGGTTGCAGTGGAATATGTGAAGTAAGCCTACTGGAAACGTCTCCTGGGCACAAGGCACTTTAATGTGAACAGCTTAACGCACATAAAAAGCTGTGTGCTCTTAGAGGCTCCTTAAACTGTTACCAGTCTTTAAATCTTGGGCTAGATAGTGCCCGAGTGATCAATTCTTAAGCATACAGCTTGCTGGCCTTTAATGGGGGAGAGCAGAAAATGTGTTAAAATGCAGATCCTCCTGCTTCCAGTGAGGGCTGAGGCAAGGTAGCTTTTAATTTCTGATCTCAGCAATATCTGTCCTCCATTCAGCCCAATGTTAGGGATGTGATTTAGAAGGCATTACAAAAATGGAAGACTTATTAGGAAAACAGATTTGTTTATTAAGGTATATTTGTAATGAAAGATCTGTAAGTAATGAAGAGAGATACAGTAACAGCTCTGAGCAAGCAGCAAGGCAGATCTAAGAATGTGAAATGAATTTCCACAAAAATCTTGGTAAGCCTCCTTGAAGTATATTATATTTAAGTGTATTTCTCTTACATATTAGCTATTGCATATTAACAGTGTGGAGAAGTCTTCCATGAGAAGATGAAGTTGAAAGGAAAGTTTTTAAGTCACCCAAATTTTTAGCCCGATGGTTAATAATTACTTGGATCTCCAAGAATTGGGGTTTTTTCTAATTTCATACTAAAATAAAGTTGTAAATGTAGGAAATAATTATATCTGGTGGAAATGTGCATATAGGCTATATAATGAACTGCAGCATACACAGTGCTAGCAAAATCATAAAATCTGAACTTCTGCAGAATGATTAGTGAGAGCAGAAAGTTTTGTTACTTTATCTAATAATAAAACACTTGATGTGGAGCTAAAAAGTCATACTGAGATCAATGTTTTGATTATCTTAATTCCTAACCAACTACTTGATCCAAAATGTTTTAGTTTAGTAAGAGGCTATCCATCAGCATCAACTTTCAGTTTCGAATGAAAAGCCCGAGATGTGAGTTTGAAATGCAGCCAGTGAGACCTCATAGTTTGTTGTCGTGCCAAGCTGAAACATATTTCAGGGGAAAAAAAAGGCTGAAATGCTGTTTTCAAATCTGGTTTTTCCTTTATGCTATAAAATGTTCAATTACATATCCATAATGGCAGCAAACAATATGCCATTTTATATATTGAGAAGTTGACATATTTCATGTCATCTTTTGTCACAATCCAAAGAATTTCATGTATTCTTTTGTTGCTTGATTTCTTTAGAAATTACCATAAAGTAATTAGTACTGCTCCTTGGTAGGAGTAAAACATTTTATGTGCCAAAACATTTCTGATTGGTACTGTAATTAAAGAAAATTTGACTTGAACAAGAAGATAAGCAAGGAATGTACTAAGTGGGGAGCAGCTGTTATCAATATCTTCTGTTTTCAAAGACAGGGGAGCACCAGATACCAGTGAGGTGATTACAATAAACAGCTGTAGAAGTGCATTACCTGTTGAGTTTGGTTGGCAGTGGGGGAAAAGTGAGCTTTTGGGAAGTTTTGTGGATACTTGTACAGAGATCACTGGAGGAGGCAGGTGATGCTGGCTGGGACATTCCATGCCTTGGAGTAATGCTCCTCCTCTGTCATTGCCTATGGACTGATAGAAAATTTTTCGAAGGGAAAAGAAAAAAATATTGTGAAGTAATGATTCAGAACAATGGGAAAGATCCTTTACTGTTGCAAAGACATTTTGCATTAAAAGTGCAACTTGTTTGGCAGCAAGCATGGCAACACAGGCCGTGGTTCTTTCCAGATCAGCTGGTGAACTGCAGTACTAGATAGAGAAGTTAAATGACGTCTTGAGATATTTCAAGCCAAAGCAATTCTTTTTACTCATTACACACTATCATAAAACATGCGTTATGAATTTTGTGTAACAGTGTTCATGAACTTCTGAAACATTGTCAGTCTGCAAATCTGGGGAAATAATGAAGAATTGTGCTTAGATTCCTGCCTCCATACAAGTGATAATAGATGTGCACTTGAAAATCTTGCAGGTGAGCAGAGTATTTTCACAATCTCTTCAAAATAAAGGTTTATCTGGTACAGAAAAGAAAATTATTTGAGAGGAAGAGGTGATTATTTCAATAGTGTACTGAGCCCACACCTAACCAAATATAATAACCTATAGTTGTGTCCACAGGCATATACAGCTAAAGATCTGCAAGGCAGTACTCCATATGGTCTAGCTTTTGATAATGTTTTCAGGCAGTATTTCAGTTAGAAAAAATAGTATTCTAACCCATTTGAATATTTAAGCTATCCTGGATTAATATACACATTTTATTTAGAGACTGTAAAACTTTTGTGTTAAAAGACTCTTGAGATGTGCTAGTGGATGCACATGGCCCTCCTAGCAGTAATTATGTATGAAAGACAAAATTCCATAAACTGAAAAATGTTGAAATTCTGTTAACAGCATCTGAAATCAGCATGATTGAAACTGTCATTCAAAGTAGAGCATTAGTATCCAAGATGCAATTAATGCTTCACTATTTTCTGTTTAGGCATAATAAAGAAGGCTGCATTCTCCCTGTAATATTTACCTCATTTTAATTTTTTCTTGTCTTTTTTTTCTTGAATTTGGCTGCTTTCATATTTCAGTGTGCAATTTTGAGGCAAACAGTATATAAACTGCATATGGAAGTAGTGATAAAAAGTAAGCATATTGCTTGCAGAGAGTAATCCCTGCTGAATTATCACCATATACCTTTGAATAGGAAGGCAGACTCTGCTGGATAAAATACACAGAAAGCACGTACTGTCACATGGAGGGATGAGGTACATCTGATGCTTTTGAGAAGACTCTCCCAGTTAAATATGTTTAAGTACAAGATTGTATTGCCACACTAGAAAACAGCAAGGGTTTGTATGAAGAACACAAACTCAGCAATCAGTTATTTTGGACCAGACTATGCTCTGGACTGACCGTCTGTTAATGGGCTTTAGGAATCAATAGTTCTGCTCTTCAAATGCAGGAGTCCACCATTGGACACAATGTGGGGTGGGTCAGCCATTCCTCCACAGTTCTGACAGGGGAGGGAGGAGTGTTTTCCTCTCCTCTGAGCAATGCTGCTACATCTTGTCCT
The DNA here is from genome assembly GCA_037305975.1 of Chrysolophus pictus. Classification (NCBI taxonomy): domain Eukaryota; kingdom Metazoa; phylum Chordata; class Aves; order Galliformes; family Phasianidae; genus Chrysolophus; species Chrysolophus pictus. Next base: position 2,953,256 of record CM074587.1, read on the forward strand.
TGGGGTTTGCAGTGAGCTACCTCCCTACTGTTCATTGCTCCAGGTTAATAAAATGCAATATTCTTCACCTCAAGTGATATTCAGATCAGTGTTTTTAGCTTCTCAGCATGAACTCATGTAGTTACACTGTGCTTCAGTCACAACTAAATAGGAATTTCCTATTAGAAGGCCAACAGGCAGATGGCCTGGGCTACAGGGATGCTCTTTGGACAGGTGACAAAGCAGCAAAGGCTTAAGCACCTTCTGCTCTTCGCCTCCTCCCTCCTCCCCATGCCTTCTTCCTCCTACAACTGATTCCTGCCTTGGTTCTATTCCCAACTGTTAGCAAAAAAAAAAAATTAAAAAAAAAAAAGATGTTTTAAAGGAGCCAAGAAATGTGTGAAGCATTTGTTTGGGAGTGACTCAAATCTTTTTGTTACAGCTGCTAAATGAGAAAACAAAAAAGGTCATTTTGCCAACTGGTGGCTGGAGAGTTTAGCCAAAACCTGGCACCACTAAGTAAGGCAAGAAGGATTTATATATACATATACATATATATATATATACATATTTAAAATTCATGAATTGTCTCTCCCATTGTATAAGCCCTGAATACAGATTTGCTTTATTGGCCATTTCACAGCTGTTGATTAAAATAGTTCATTACAAAACTGCAAATGTGTTTATTTGGAGGAGTTTCACACAAAAGAATAGTCCAGTCCTCCCCCAAATCAGCTCCTGACAATAGAAAAGGAATTAAATGACTCAGTGGTCAATTAAAATAACACACATGCAAACTTTTTCTCAATGTACAGACAGGGAAGCAAATGAATACAGCGGTTAAAATGTTAATTAAAGGTCGAGTCATATGTCTCATAAAACATCAGGCATAAAAAAAGCAACAAAAAGCTTACAGAATAAAGGAAAAGAATAGCATAAAATTGATGATAAAAGCAAAAGTAGAAAAAGAAAGGAATCTTGCAGTAGATATTAATATGAATAATAAAACATGTTTCAAATGTATGCGGAAGAAGAACTTAATAAAGTAGAAAGCCAGGCCTTCAGGAGACAGCAAAATGAATTTATTGACTGAGGAAGCAGCCCTTGATAAATAATTAAAGAAATTATTTGCTTCATTGTTCTCTGGGGAGCTCAAGGGACAGATGCTGGCAGCTGCTATATATCTTCATGGATGCTGAAGGCAGCGTGTCACGAAGGACCTATAGTACCCATAGGGTGGAAGCAGTGCAGCTGCAGTCAGGCATAGCTCTTGTACCAGAACAGAAAGAAGTACAGGGAGAAAGAGGGAAAGGGAGCTGTGTGTCTGTAATCTGAGGCTCTTCCATAGACTTCTGGCTGTGGCAATAGAATGTGGACATTTTCTGAGTAATGCGGTTCAAGTGAGACAAGTCAATTGAGATTTATATCACAGAGAAAAAAAATCTTTTCTTCATTTGTGTGAGCTAACAAGCAGAAATATGAAAAATAAAATCCATAAGGACTGAAGAACCTCGTCGATGTTGTCTGAATAAATAGCTTAGGGTAAATGTGAGGATCCTTCCTAGCCATTCTTAACCAGCTAACTTTGAATTAAACCACATTTTGCTGTCACTGTGATTTTATTTTGTTAGTGGCCTCAAGATTTAAGAATGCACATTTTTTTTCCCTAGTGAAAATACAGCTCCTGACAGGAACCTGGGCTTCAGCTCAGTTGCTTAACATGTTAATAGCAAAGTCTACACTATACTGACTTTTCCTACTTCGTGGAGAGTACTTGTTCAAAGACAATCTATTATATTCCAGTCTGAAAAGCCTTTGAAAGACAGGAAATAATGTACTGCTAGCAGAGCTGGGTTTTCAAGATGTATTGAATTTGCTGTGTAAATGCACAGCCTTATTAGCTCCAAAAGAGAAATAGGAGAGAAACTTTCATTGACAAATGGTATCTTAGGTCATGAGTCAAGGATGCCTTTAAGAACATATCTAACTTGAAGCACACAAGTTGTTCTTGGGAAGAAGCATTATACTTTCGTCAAAAGAAACGTCACTGCCTGCACATCAGTCTGCAGAAAGACATGGAACTGGCACAGGAAGAAAAGAGAAATGCAAGGAAATGGAGAAGACTTTTTTTTATTGCCCTTGTATGGACATGTTAGGTTGTGCTATTCAACTCAGTCTCCTCAATCTCCTTTCTCTCAAAATACTGCGGATTACTGCTTTTATGCCTGATGGGGAAAACTGATATTGGATCAAACAGTCAAGTCCAGCTGTGCTGAAACATTAACAGGGAGGATGTACTCAGTATCTCTTCTTGTCTGTCCATACTTGTACGCAGACAGAATACGTAAACTCAATGTAAACCAAATAAATAGCTTTCACTACTGAAGTGTGAGCTTGCAACTCATGAGTGCTGGAGCATGGCACCAAGGCGAGGCAGGCGTGTGTGATCATCTTCAGCACTGGAAAATAAATTGATTCTGAACCTTTCACTGTGCCTGCTGTATTTGCCACTTCATCTGAGTATTTACATTTCATCTGGACATGGGGACATACAATAGCCCTGGAGCTCTGGATCACATAAAATTATGATCACCGGTAATCAAACACATCTGCTGCCTCTGGTGTTCCTCCAGTGCCAGGATGTCCCCCATGGCACATGCAAGGACTGTACTTTGTGTTGTCTTCTGGCTTGTGCCACTGGTTCCTGCAGGGAAACTGGTGGTCCAGGGCTGGGAAGCACCAGTGGAAAAGCTAGAAAACAAGTGATTGTTTTGTCCTGCAAGAGTGCAGTGTTTCACCATTTGCTTTCATTTCATTGTGAGATGAAAGAAAGATACATCCTCTTGCTTTGGAAGTGCCTTTGTCACATGAAGCTGAAGATGCCAAGGATGAGGAGAGAGTGAAGCCCCGGGTGTTTTGCCTGGAGCAAACAAGCTTGAACAGGACTAAACCTCACCAGGGACACAGTGACAAATGGCTTGAGATGATAAAGACAAGAAAAATATCAGTGTTGTTTTTTTTTTCTGAAGAAAAGAAAAATGTTTAATGTGTATCCTCAGAGGCTCATAGATGTTGCCAGCCTCAGGAGCCACCTGAGGTGGAGAAGTTTCCCTCCAACTTCCACATCTCACTTAAGATCCCTCTATAATGAAGGGAAAAGAAACTCCAGGAGCCTAATGGTCCCTGAGGAACACTTCTCCCTCTCATTGACTTCTTGCCGATGAATTTGGGTTAAACAGTTCCTTTTCATTTTCTTCTCTCTCACGTCTGATCCAACCCAATATCTGCTATTTAATTTTAACAGCTTCAAAGGCTGTATAACTTTTCCTTTTAAAAAGATTGTTTTCTTGCAGAGCATTTCATTATGAGGTCTGAATCACTCAATCCCTTCCTTCTGTCTCTTTTGCTTTGTTTTTGCCTCTTTCCTTCACTCCTGGATTGATACCGGAGAATAAAAAAGACATAACACACACAAATATTAAAACAGAAATACTTCTTCCGTTTGTGCCTCACTCAGGGCAGTGCAGCTTCTCATTCCTTCTCCTGTGAAGTGTCCAGATGTCAGCTGAAAAAACCAGAAGTATAAATAAGAAGCTGTAGAGCTACTTTTCAGGCATTCTTGAAACAGGTGAGCTGTGGGCCCAGAAAAGCTGTAAACATCTGTATTGAAACCTGTGATTCACAGTTCTGCTATTGTTGGTTTTGCTTTAAAGCTTGTGGAAGCCAGAGAGGATGACTTTTTTTTTTTTTTTTCTGGGAGGATTTTCCACTCTGTCACAGAGCTGTTCAGCGACTCCAGTGACGAGCTCTGCACTGGACGGATGAGATAGAAATGTTGGCATTGCAGCACTGTGTTAAAAAAGCTCTCTCCCTGATTACACTCGGCACAATTCCTCTTTGAACTGAATGGAAAACTTCATATTGATAGGATGCCTGATTAATAGGGATTTACAATAGAAGCTCTGTTAATGGGACAAATATATAAATCCCATGTACCTCTATGTAATGACATGTCTTTACTAGCTGATTTTTGGTTGGTTAAGTATTGAATTCTAATTGGGGAAACTTTAGTGAACAAAAACCCAATGGCCATGCAAAGAATGCTGACTGCAATTTGCAACTTTGTTAAATAGTTGCTTAAAAAGTCCTTCAGATAAATAGCAGCTGCAGGAAAAATCAGATTAAAACACATGTATGTCCTCAGCACTGGAAAGCTTCAGAATTAGCAGCTTTACTAATAGCTCACAGTGATAAAGGATTTCCTCCTGACATTAATGTAGTACATGTTTCAACCTGAGTTTGTAAAGCCAGCTCAGGACGTGACACAGTGTAAGTTGTGAAGTTCTTATGTCTTTTCTGTACTTTTTCTGTGTGTGCTGGCGAAGTTAAATGCTTCTGATTTAGCCACAATACCAACCTAATGCTTGTACCCAAGGTATACATATAGGAAAGCAAATTCACCACCAAGTGAACATTAACTATTTCAATTTCTATTCCTTCCTGCCCTCTAGACCTAAAAGTCAGTCTACTTTTATGAGGCTTACCAGAGCTCTCTGCTTTGTTCCCAAATAGGTGTACCCACAGGGATCTGAAGATATAGCTGACAGAATTCCAAAGGAAAAAAAAAAAAAGAGAAAAATGAAATGCAAATTAATCAAGTTTTCAATATTCAACTAATTACATATTTTATTGATAGGAACAGAAGAAATCTATGTTCCTGTTGAAGTTTTTTGGTCTGGTATATTGGGGTATTGATCAAAGTTGCTGAGAGAAATGGTCGCCTTTCTGGGAGATTGCCTGAATAAAGATTTCAGTACTGGGCTTTCCAACACGTAAAATGTTTCATTACTCAAGATCCTGGAGTACGAAGATTCTTTCAGTAGATGCGTTTTGCACTGAAATGTAATTGAAACATATATCCTGTGCAAGAGATGCCTTATGCTACAATGAAATAAATACGTTACAAGGTAGACACCATTTGTACTGAAATAGGCAAATGGTTTGACTATTAAAACGTGACATATTAAATCAGGTACACCACTTGGAGCCCAAAGTTTTAGGCAGTGCTTTGTCATAAATTTCTTTTAAAAAGACAGTTTTGCACTGCAAAATTGAAAGCCGAAGTACTACTTACATTAGATACAACATTTGGGACAGTATGACAGAACTGCCAAAGTGGATTCCTTCTAAATTACTGTGTTCCTTCATTAGGGTTGAGTCTACGTTGGTTTTTTGGTCAGACAGTTTTGAATGTGAAGCACATAAGTCACAGCGTAGGAGGAAAAGGTGTGACAGGGAATGACAGAAAGAAGGAAATGAATTCTCAATCATGAATGATTGTGGATTTCATTTGTGGAAATATCTTAAATTGTACTGTGGCATTTAGGTCCATTCTTACAAACATTCATTTATTCTACTTCTGTATTTCTTTATAACAAGGGTACAGAAATTGTAGAACAATTATTCCAAAAATAAATGCTTTTGTAATTAATACAGGCGCAAAAGAAGAGTCTTAAAAACTAAACTCTCATCTTTTCTTCAAATGCTGATGTTTTAAAATCTTTCTGCACAAATCTGCAGACACTTTTCTTGTTCTGGCTTTAAAGAGTACAGATCACTGTCTAAATTAATATCCATTATTTCTTTTAAGTACTGCTTAAACGAGGTTGAGAGCAGTCTTAGGCAAACACTTGATTAAAATGGTTGTCTCCATGTCAGTCAAGGCTAGTGTGTTTGCAAAGAGACGAAGCAGCATGCTGATTTATTCACAAATATATCACAGCAATCTTTTTTTCTTTTCTTTTTCCATTACTAGATAGTAGTGCGGCACAATATTTTGTATGTCAAAATAAGAAAATGTTCTATCCACATTCCCTTCCCCAGGGTTTGAGTTTGCCTGTCAACAGACCAGAAGACAGAGCTGATAATGGTAAAGACAGGACAGAATTCACGTCTCTGAAAATAACTGCATATGAATCCTTCATGGGAACAGTTCTCAAAATACCCGCAGGCTGGGACCCCTGCCCAGCCCTCTATTCAGCAGCCTGGGTTTGACTTGCAGTTGCACCTTTGTTTCAGAAGTCTCACTCGTTAAAAAGAAGAAAAAGTAGTTTCGTTTTCCTTCTAAAATTCATAGAAATGCAGCTCATAAAATTTCAAATACAGATTATTTTTATCTGTACCAATGAAAACGGAAAGAGGTGCTGTTTTCTCTTTTAGGTGTTGTTTGTGGGGTTTTTGTGGGGTTTTTTTTTTTCTTTCTCTTTTTTTGGCTTTGGAAAGTAAATGATGTCCCAGATGGACAAAGGATCAGTAAGGTCAGTAAGATCACTGATCCCTGCTCCCCTGACCATGGCTCCTGCACAGCCACCCCAGCACCTCCCCACCATGTCATGCATAGCAAGTCTTCATGCTGTGGGCATAGTATTATTTGTTTGCAATTGCAGACAAAGACCTTTCCTTTCAATTTAAGACCTCATTTGAAAAAGAGTGGAACAGTTTCATTGTATAATTGCAAAGCCGCCCTAAAGCCAGAGAGAAATGTTAGTCTGGTGTAAGGAAGCGTTTGAAGAATCTAACTGGGTCCCAAAGCACAGTGTGTTTTGGTGTCTTCCCTGATGACTAGGATCTGGATTTGTGAGCAAAACAGTGAATGTTTGACCCTAAGTTTCCTGTTTGGCTTTTCTCAAATACTTGCTTGGGTCCAGCATCGTAAGACAGATGCTAGATGTCGAGGAGAGAAAGCATCTGAACCATGAAAGCCAATGTTTGGATCTCATATTTATGTCACCAGCGGGAGCTGTTTCTCTTGGAGCATTGCAAGCGAGGCACAACAGTGAGGTGAATTTGGGATAATGAGACAAGAGGAGCACCTTCTGTCCCCTCTTGTGTGTCTGGTTGGCCCTTCTTTACCACATAAATAAAGTGTGCTAGTGGAGTTACAAGGCCAGGGGGATTGAATGTGGAGAGGTGGGCTGCTGGTGGTGTCCCTCAGCAAATACAGTGACGAAGGGCTGCAGCCTGTCCAAGTAATTGCACAGAGTTCCCAAAGATCTGTAATTAATAATGATGATCAGTCAGCTTGGGTTCTTTATATTTTGTCTTTCTTTCCACACGTCCACAATAATGAGATAATGAACCATTAAATAATATTAATTATTATTAATTAATATTATTAGTTAACTAAATAATAACTGTATCCCAGGACTGATTTGATATTGGGTCAGATTATCATAGCTCCACCATAAATATTGGCTCTGTGTCAGAAGGAGCTTCTTACACTATCTTATAGGCTCACATTTCTCATGCCTGTCTAAGAGCAGGCTCTCCTTCAGTGATGGATGAGGAAATTGTGATGGTAAACAACTTTGATCTAGCAGAAAAAAAGATATTAAAAAGATCTTGCTGAAGTGAGGCTAATTCAGATTTGAAATGAACATTTTTCAGCCATTAAAATAACTTATCTTGGAATTAAATTGACTTTCTTCTCTGTCATACCCTTGAATCAAAAGCAGTCAACTTTGAGAAAGTACAGCCAAAGAGAATGGGCTTGATGAACAAATTACTGAGCGAGGCTGCTCAGCCCACGTTATCCAATGCGACAGACAGTGATTATAGTGGTTTGATCTGAAAATCAGGGGGTTTTATTATTCTCATGTATATTCTGTAATTTTGAAATTAGTTTTGGAGATGTTTAAAGGGGAAGTTACAATACGAATTCAAATATTATGTTCGAAATAAGCAGCAACTGGTTATTGCTATGCTTTAGCAAGTTAAGAAAATAAGAGCTGGTTTTATTCCATTTTCAGTATCTGGAGAGAACGTGCAGGACAGTTAGGAAGAAAATGGTGATCTGAGCAAGAGAAGTGATGGAAGTTTTCTCCTGGGAAGGAAACTGGAAGAAAAATACTAAAAGAAAATGGAAAAGAAACAGTAATAGGTAGCCCAGCAGCATGACAGAATGGTCTGCTGGTTTTAGTGATTTCAAATTTTACTGTAGTTTCATGCCTGAGAAGTCTTGAAATCTTTGTTCCAAGTTCAGTTTTGCTTTTCATTATTAACACTGAAGGATAATTCCTGTCTTTATTTTGTAAAGGGAATTAAGAAAAAACTCTGTAGCTCATGCTGGCTGAAAATCAATGATAGTTTTACTGCTGATTTCACTGGAACTGGGATCAAAGTTTATATTTTTTTAATTCAGTTTAATTTAATTTTTTTGCTGCAGCAAGATCCCTAAAATAAGCTAGGGAATAAGTTAGGGAAGGTAACGTTGCCCCACTCCCCCTGTGAAGTTGTAATAACAAGGCAGGAGGTGCGAAAAGGTAAAGCACGATTTTGGTGCAAGTAACCTTAATGCTGATAATTATGGACAGCAGAAAGAAGGGCAGCCCCCTCACCTGTGCCTTATACTTGAGGGAGACCATTCAAAAAAGAACAGTCCACCAGTGTAAAAATACACAGATGTGGTAATATAATGTCAGGATTGTATGAGTAAGACTGAGTAATCTGCTGGCTGGCTGGCTCTAGCCCCTAAGTTAGAGCTTGCTGACTGCTTTAACTTGCACATCGAATTCTTTTCCCCAGGCTTGCTGAAAGCATTATACATGCAACTCATGCCACTGGTCTGGCTCTTGGTTTTCTTTTCCTTCTACTGCATCATTTCTCATATTTTAGGGAAGATTATTTTGAGATCCAAAACACATGACAGAAATCATTGTATGTTTCCTCCAGTCAGAATAAGTGCCGTCCTCTCTAGCACTAACACGTATTCAGTGTTTAAGCTTGTTTTTTTGCTCTACAAACTGGTGGAAATACCTGGGGGAGGTAATGCTGTTCTGTAATCATCGAGGTTGCTCGGAGACATAGTGGTTGGGCAGCCAGCACTTCCTCCTGGGACTCTTCTTTACTGCTCTTGATGTCCCCAGACAGAAACATCGCTTTCCATCGCTTTCTTCTTATTATTCAGCGGGCATCTTTTCAGGTACGAAATGCAAAGGGAATGCTTCTGTAGCTTATAACTCACTCCCAGACACAAAATTCTGCTCTTTAACAGAATAGCTGTGAGATCCATACAGTTTTATACGTGCCACGCAGCTGTTAGGCTCTTCGCTATTTGTCATGCATGTTTAAATTCCTCTATTAAGTCCATCGCCAGAAAGACAGACTGTGACCAGCCAAATTCATTGAACTTTCAGTTTTTACCAGAATTTCTCTGAAGTTTGGGTCAGCTTCATTTTAGATCAGGATTTAACAGCTCTTTCCTACCCTGAATTTACCTCTGTGTAATTATAAGTTGTGGCTGTTTGAAGTACTCAGGAAATTATTTATGCTCAATAGCTGGGATTTCCTAAGAAACCAAAGAAAGGTGGGCATTAAAATCTAATCAGACTTTAATGGGAACCAGGTACTTCAACACAATGAGTAGTTCAACCTTACAGAAAATCCTACGGACTGCAAACTAGGCTAACAGCTACAAAATGTGTGCACGGAGACTTCTGCATCCTTCTGCAGATGCCATTGAAAAGATTGAGGTTGTTTTCCAAAGTACACAGTGGAGGAAAACAAGCGTATAAACATAATAATGGCAGTCTATGAAAAATATAGCAAGGGAAATTTCTTTTCACTTTATTCCCAGCAAATGAAGAGAGTGTCAGTTGCTTTTCCTGCAGCCCTTTGGGATGGAAATTTTGCAAAGCTTTTTTCAAAATGTTCTATTCTTTGGTCCTAAAGGAATTCTTAATCAAGCAAAAATGACACCTGGATTTACAGCTTCTTCCCTCCCTCTTCCAGCCCGCATTCACTCTTCTACTTTTTTGTTAATGCTGAATTCATTCTGAGAAGCCTTAGAAGCAGAACTGTGCCTGATATTGGGATTTTTGTGGGTTTTCATACAGCATCCATTTTCTGAGCGTTAAGGAAGCACTGGCATGTTTGCTTGCATCCACAGCCAAGATGTATATAAAAATTAATCAAAACAGAAAGTATGACACATGGTGATGGTGATGGCAGTAGAAAGCTAAGGTCACTGAAGTCAGTTAGCAGAATGGCTGTATTTTTTGATTACCCTTAGAGTGAGGTATCATCTTAATTTCAAATGTGAAAGAGCAAACAGCAGTTACTGGGAAGGGTCTAATTCTTGCTTAGTTAATGTCACTCCTCTGTTGACTGAAATCAGTTGATAATCTAGCTTGGGGATTCAGGGGAGAGATTCCCAATTTATATTAATTTAAATGAGAGGAGAATCATGCTCAAAGAGTGTTTGTGCAGCAAACGGTTTCTGCAGATATATTTCTATTAATTTTGCTTGGGAGAAGAGCTTGTGTGCTAAAACACTGCTAGGGAGCTTTACTTACCTGCACATCTTTTCAGGGTTTGAAAAATAGTCCCCTTCTATTTTCAAACAATATGCAGTAGTTCAGTGGCAAAGACAAATGCACACTGCAAAGTTTAGGCTTAAATAATATGATTCTGGAGGTCTAAATGGAGGGAACATGCAGCATATTTCTCATTCATTGGAGATACGATCTGTGTGCCTCTGTGCTGAATCTCTCATGAGTTTTTACTCAAGCCTTCCTTCCAGAGCACGTTTTTACAGTATGTTGGGTTAAGCCTTTGAACAAATTTTGTCTAAATCCTCACATGAGGATTTTGATGCCCACTGAGGTGCTGCTGGAGGCAGAGATGGTGCTTTGGAGCAGCATACCCTGAAAGTAGAGACCTTGCAGCACCAAATCTCCCCATGGTGCCATACAGTACAGCTGCATGTAGGCACCGTGATTTGTGCCAGCTCAAGTCCTCATATTTTAGTGCTGTTGCACTGGCTGAGAGCAAAGGCAGCCTCACGTGTCCCCTTCTCAGCTCTTGGATTCCTTGGTGGTCCTTTCCTATTTTTTTTTTTTTTTTTGGCCCATTTTTCTGTTTGTTTCCTGAGGATGAGAGAAACATTCTTTTCCTTACATGCAAAACGTCCCAAGCACACCCCTAGGTCCATTTCTGAGGCACTCACTCAGTGCCTGCGCTCCTGAGTGCATCACGGGACTATGAGAGGAGAAAGCATGGAGCAAAATACAGAAAATGGCTCGTGTGTCTGGGCAGGAATTGCAGGTGCACACCCTGGTGTCATCTGTTTTCTTCCTCTGTTCTGCTGAGTGTGATACTGCAGGTGCTGAAATATAATCAACTTAGCACCCATTAACTGGTCTCTAAAATAACTAATGAATTGGGGTTTTTTTTGTTTTTTTTTAAAGTCAACAGCAACCTGTATAGACTTTGTAACTGTGAAAGCCAAATGCATTAACTCATCGGAGAAACTGGAATTATGCATGTTCATTGCAAAACCCTTAAACTCCGCTTCTAATTTCATTCCAAATGTGTGTCTTCAAGTGCAATGCACAGCTTATGTAGTGCAAATACACAATATCACAAAATGATGTTTATTTCCATAGTCCCCATAGTCTGCAAACACTTACGAATACATTCCAGCTCAAATCTATGACTACTCCCACCGGTTTGTAAAATTAAGCACACACATAAACTCTCCCAACATCAGAGCCTTAATTTGTGTTCCCTTGAACTGGCAAGGGGCCCATATTCTATGTAACTTTAATTCCACCAGACAGTTTCTGTGTGCAGAGAAACGCATTTTAAAAATGGAGTGTCTGTATTAACAAGCACTTCTATGAGCAATGAAACTAATGAAGCCTGCTTTCTTATGGTTTTGTGTCTTGTAGTTGGATTCTCTGGTGCCTAATAAAGTGAGAACTCCATCTGAAGTTTTTCACACAACGGATGCATTCATAACGTCTTCCTGTACAGGAGGAAAGGGACAGGACAAATGAAGGTATTTTGTCTCTTTTTTATTAAAACAACAAAAACATGCAAACAATATGTGTTCCTAATGCTGACTTTTCTTCATTTTTACTTTTTATGGAACTTGGAGAAATGTCATATTTTTGAGATGAACATGGGTTAAAATTGGTCGTGTAGTTCAGAAGCTGTGTGAAGGAGGAGAGGACAGCACGATGAAGTTGATTCAATGGATCTTGTATTTTCCTAGGCAAACGGGACCATAACTTTTAAATTCTAATACACCAGTTCCAAGATGTATTAGGATGACAGTTGTAAATGAAAAGAACAATTACTATTACAGTACCAGTAATGTACAGTTCTCTCCTAAGGTGAGTGTAAGCAGCCTCTTTTAAGCATCATATCTAGATATTTATATATCAAATAAATTTCAAGTTTTCTTTGGGTCATACAAAACTAAACTCTCATGTTTGCTTTGTGGACAAGCTGGATTTCTTGGTTCCTTTCTCTGGTTATTCCCTTGGGGAGAAGTATATATTACGAAAACACATGATTACAGAAAGCTGAGTAGGATTTTCTAATGGAGAATGCCTGTATCGCTTGAGATTTCTGTTTCAAAATGCTCAGCAATAAGGCAAGACTGTTTGAGTTTGAAAAATGCTATTAGGCATATTCAATATTAACATCTCAGGCTCCGGCAGGAAGCCTACCATTGATAAATAGACACTTCATTTGAACTTGGCACAACCTTCAGTCAGCGCTGCGTAACTCTGGATGGTATTACAGATTGTAAATAGAGCAGAATGCATTAAAGACGGATCAGGTGATATCAATTCAGCAACTTGCTAATTTCAGTATAAGAGAGTTCCCCACATATATGAGAGCATGTTTACTCCAGGAATAAGTACGGTACCTGGAGGTTCTGTTATGTTTAAAGAGGCATTCAAAATATAACCAAAGATCTCTTTGAAAAAAGAGATCTAAACCTTGTTTCTCCCCTTCCTGTAATATCTATTAATACTACATTTCAAAATCTTCCAATGTTTCTTATCTCCTCTACTTTGAAGGGTCTGTATGTCACAGGAAAGTTCTCTCCTTGTATGATTTAAAATATATGATGTATTTTAACTGTTACAAATCAGTTAGAGTTTAACACAAAGGCCAATGAAATCTTCCAGGCTGTATTTTAAAATGTATACTATTATTTAACATTCATATTTTAATAGTGGTGCAAAGGCATCTGAGAGAAACTAACAGGAATTAATAGCTTAAGCGTAATTTCAAAACCCTGGATTTGCATCCTCTTTTAAATCAGATTCTACAAATTAAGCTGTAATTTGATTTCTAACCCAAGTCTGGTGGCTATAACATGCTGTGCCTGGTGTCCTTTTTGTAACATGAAGTGACACAAAAAGTGCCATCACCAGTCTCAGCCCAGCAATTTTTCTTCTTTGCGCAAAATGTTCGTATCTGGATCTCACCTGTCTCTTTATTATTAAGATATTACACACTTGAAAAGCCAGTTTCACATCAAGTTGTAGCATATGGGAAAATGGAGAGGAATGCATAGGCCTGTTGATAGATGCAGAGAGGAGAGGTTGTAAAAGGTGATGTTATCTATTAGAAGAACAAAGGAGGAGTGATAGCCCTGAGATGGCTGATGGAAAATCAATCCCGTAACATGCCATTAGTCTGTTAATATCAGACAACTTAAGCCTGGAATCCTTGCTGTGGAGATAATGCAGTATTCACCATTTGGAATACACCTATGCAGAAAGTAAATTAACTGACTTTTTTTTTCTTTTTTTTTTTTTAAGGAAAGAATAGCTATAGGAAATACAGCCCCTGTGTTGGCTGACCTCTCTATTGCAGTCTGTGCACATCTTTCCTACATTTTCAGAAACAAGGTACATAAAGGCAGAAGAACTTCATTCACACTTTTTAGCCCATGTAGTCCATGTTCCAGATCAGGAAGCATGTGGTAGAAAAAGGACTTCATGGCAGAGAGACCTGTTGGTCTGTCAACTGGCACTCGAAGCCAGGAGTAGACCTTTTCCTGACACAGGTAACTACAAATCTTTGTTAGCAAAAATACTGGAGAAATAAGCCCTTACAGACCTCCATAAAGCACACATTAAAATTCGACCTCTATTCACTTGCTGCTAAGTTTACAGTTTTAGCAGGGCTAAATACAATCTGTGGATGACAGTGTCTGCAGTGGCAAAATATGGCTATAATGGCACTTGTAGCAGACAGATGTACCCCACATCCCCAGTGGCCACAGTAGCCAAGAACCCCCAAATCTTCCCCTCAAAACTGAAGGAAGTCCCAGTTTGAATCCTGTTGCCTATCTCCAGCAATGTTCCGACACAGACCAGCCAAAAAAACTGGCTCCTTCTTGATGGCCTTTCCAGCAAACACTTCTTTAATACAATCTGTGGCTTTCAAGCCTGGGATGTCTTGACTTCATCTCTCACTGCCACCCCCGCACCTCTCCATGTATTGCAATAACTTTCATTTTTCCATCCTTCTCTGCATGTCTCTGGAAAGGCAATTCATTTCCCAGGAACAAGTAATGGCTCTCTGAGTCCCAGCACACACCAGCTGCTTGGAAAAATAGTCAAAATCATGACAAGTGAGCACCAAAACAGAGGAAAGGTGATGCATCTTTTTTATGATGGAGATTAACATTCAGTGTGTCCCATATATACATGTTTTCAAGAAGTTTACTGTGTGCAGTATCTCTATAGGACCCTTTCAAATGCATTTGCATGAAGCCAAATTGCATGTGTGGTGGTTCCTTCTGGTAAGCAAATTCTATAGATTTCCTAGTAGAGCATCAAATTCGTCTTCCAGAAAAACAAGTGTTTTCTTAAGCTTCCTATATTTTAGCTAGAATGGCAAATTCTTCATCCAGCAGTTACAATATCACGTAGGGCTCTACTTGAAAGTTTTGCTTTTTCTTTTCTTCTTCTTGCCTTTTTTTTTTTTTTTTTTTTTCCTGGGCCAGTAAAAAAGTAATTATGTTTTAGTGACCAAAAAGAGTATTTTTTTGATACGGATTGTAAGTTCATGGAGGCTCTGACAGGAGCGGGGATGGAGTGCATGGGAAAGGTCTGCCACAGTTCCGAGGGGACTCCATCAGGGTCTGTTTTTATTAAGTTTAACACCAACTATATTTCTTATGGAGTTATTTCCCTCTCTGAGGATAATTTGTCAGAATCAGACAGGCTATTCATTTCTCCCCGCTTGTAAATACCTGGTGTGTGCTCCATCACCTGCACACTGTTCCAAACTACAAGGGGACTCATAAAAACATGCAAAGGTCTTATTAATAACTAAGGAATACTGGGTTTAAGGTTTTTCATGCTAATTTTTAAATGAAAATTATTGGCTCCCTCTTTATTTGCTATGCAAGGCATTTTCATGCCCAGTCATGCACTTTGTACGGCCTAATAATCTTCTGGATGCTCGGCAACAATCCAAAAAACCCCACCAATTGGTTTTCATCTTCTATTTCTTGATGAATTTTACTACCCGAGAGATTTAGTCAAAACATTCTGGGAACACAAAATGCTCCTGCCCTCCAAGCAGGAATTAATGTGCTCTTGAATTAAACTGATAAATAACATACACATCTACCACTCAGGCTTGTGTCTGTGGTTAGAACAGTGCTCTCTGCTGATGGAGACCACTGAGCTGTACTCCTGTAATGAATTTCCACCAATCTATGCTCTCCCAGGCTGTGGCTGAACAAAAGAATTGGTATTTAATTTGATGTAATACTTGAGGTGAAATGCTGGTTTTGAATGCATAAGAAACAACATTAGTGAATGGTAGATTAAAAAAAAAAATCTTTAGTATTCAAGTAAATTTGTTTTTAGTATTAGTAGCATAGGCTAGTCTTCATTTACAGAAAGCAAAGCGAAACAAAATTCCTTTACCTCAAAATTCATTGAAAACATTGCTGTGGGATATAATTGAGCTTCTATACTTCAGGTTTCAATGCAGCCACATTTCTCAAGGCTTCAGTCCCACAAAAATTTGTTCTTTCTTGGCTTTATGTAATGGATTGTTTGCTTGTCCTCATAAAAAAAGAAAAGAGAGAGACAAAGAGAGAGAGAGAGAGAGAGAGAAAAGAAAAATACCCTTTGCTTTCATTGAGAGTAATATTCACCTCTGCCTGCAAAGGCAGGAAAAGTAAAAGTGTGTGTGTGTGTGTTTACGTCTATGCAATATCAGTCTGAACTGGGTGAACATATCCAGAGCAGCTGATGATTGCTGTTGTGATTAAAACTCCTCTTATGAACAGGATTGCTTCAAACCAAGGCAACAGTTAGATTTGGGCCATATCTTTATTAACGTGGGCTTAAATTCTCAGGGTCAAACAACTCAAATTTTTGCTGTTCATTTCCCTCTATCTCAACCCATCATCCAGTGAAAACAAGAGGACAGCTTTCCAGGCAATTTTTTTTCAAATTGAAATAAAAATAATTTTAAATCCTCTGCATAAAATTTACCCTTGAAAATTACTGCTGGTTACAGCGGTGTGAGGCAGCTCAGAAGCCAGGAGATTAATCCGGTGTGTAGATGAAGTCATGTGCTGGGATGCTAGGAATGAAGTTGATTAGAGAACATTAATTGTTTTTCTCAATTATAGGGGAGGTTTGCCATTGAACTCAGCATCCTTTGCAATCCACCCTAAATTTGCAATACAACACAGGCTATAAATGGTACAATATTAAAGCATCAGAACGCAGGTTTGATTTGAATGCTCGATCCCTTTGTTTGCCCATCAAGCTCTAGGTAAACTGTAGCATTGAGGAAATAAATAATAAATTATGACAATTAATAATTGATTGTATTTCTTGATCTCACCGTTTCACATTCAGCGACCTACCTGGCCTCCTCTAAGACTACAAAGATTACCTGTCAGCAAATACCTTCTAATGGTTGCTTTTACCTCTTGTTTACTGGCATTGTTGACCCCATTCACATCCTATAATGTAATTTTAATGGTGCCTTTATAATCAAGGAGTGCATGTGTCTGAAGGAACTGTAGCTAAGATTCAGAACAACTCCAAAGCTTACAAAGCAGCTTTGCCTGAATGCATCCCTTTTCCCTTACATTAGGTGTACAAGCAGATTTAATAATAGTTGAAGTGGTAAACATGTTAAACATACGGGGGCCATTGATTTCAGTGGAATTCACAGCAATTCAATACCTCTCTGGAAATTTACCCATATGCCCAGAAATTGGTTTACAGGAGGAGCCTTGTTCTGCTGCTGTAATGGGTGCAGGATGCATAATGGGCCAGGCACCCAAACTGCACAGCCACTGAGCCCACACCTGCCCTTAGGACTTGGCTTAGGCACACGGATCAGATAACCATGGCACGCAGGATTGAGCTTATGGAGCTTTTTAGAAGAAAGTCAATAAGTAGCGAAGAAGTGAACAAGAAAAACTTGCGTCCATTTTCGTTTAAATAGTTCACAAAATTATCTCCAAAGTCAGTACACCGCAGCAATAAGCTCTCCTGAAATTAAGTGATAGTCACTAAGAGAGAAATCTGCGGTAAAAACTACCCAGAAAGAAATTGATTCTGTATTTGACATGAAATTGCATTTGTGAATTTAATATTGCTGATAACATCTATTATGCTTGACAACTTGCTATGGTTCTTATAAAAATACAGTTAAGGCAAAATTTATAAGAAAACAAATACTGTGCATATTAGCAAACTGAAGTAAACTTTCTTTTGAAAGAAAATGTATGTTCATATATATGTCTGTACATATATAAGTGCATGCATAGCTCACATGCCCCATCTGCATCCAAGCATCTAACTTAATTAGTTATGCATGTATATCCCAAGCTTTTTAAAAAATGGAAGCCCATGGATTGTAGCAGGTTCCACCACTGCTTAATGGATCTCTCTGATTAGAGAAAATGAGAAATGAGGAGAAGGAGGCTGTAGGGGGGGAATTACCCAAAGCTACGTAGTTGCATAAAGATATTAACAAAGCTGGCAAAATTGGTTCCAAATCCAAATGGCATCAGAGGCCTGCAGAGTGGAGCTGACAAGGTTATATATGGGGCATTTCGTGCTAATCATCTCAACGCAGTGTCCAACAACATCCATTTCTACAGATGCGTAGATAACTGTCTGGGAAATGATATTGATATTTTGGGAAGAATGAAAATATCTTGAGTATATGATCCCACAGAAGGAACAGCGGGGCTGAAATCAGGAAGCTCAGTTTTCTCTTAGCACAAAGGTGTCCAAAACAGAGCTGCAGCCCCCAGTGTGTAATGATACAAACATCCACTTCTGCAGTGTCACATAGGCTTTGCTGCAGATCTTCTAATGCAAACTTCTGCAATGTGAGCTATTGAACTGCTGGCAATTAAAGCGAGTCAAAGTGAAAACAACCATTTCCTTCTGCTGCTCATCATGCTGACCATTACTGTCTCATGCTTCCTTGGGAAAGGCCTGAATCCATCCCTGCACCTGCCTGTGTCGAATGGTTCTCCATCTCCTAGCACAATGCCAATGAACAGAAAAAAAGAAAACTGAGTAATCAGAGCACTGCCATCTCTGGTTAAAAGGGATCAAGGAACACTGCCCTTTAACTACCTGCTTAGCAATTAGCAGGATAAAACTGCCTTTTCACTTGGGGGTTCAGCAGCTTCTAGAGTCTTCTAGCTCAGCTCCAGATGGATGAAGTGAGCAATAGTCACTCTCAAGAGCGCTCCAAAAGGCCCTTGGTCTGCAGTGACTGCAGTCTCTTTTTGGAGGCATGCCCAGGTCCCCCAGCAACGTGATCTAGCAGTTGGGAATGCTCTGCACACAATCTCTGCAATTTAATTACAGTCAAATTAGTTAATTAATCAGGATATCAGCTTAAAACAGAAAAAAAAAAAAAAGCCATATTTTCCTCTTCCTCTCTACACCTCAAGACTCAACTGATGAATGCATAAAGTAGCAAGGTGATAATAGCTGCTAGCTCCTGCTGTGCACAGGCTTCATTAAGCTTTTGCTGAACTCTGTTGGTAAATCCCTTCATCCCATTCATCAGCAGATAGCATGAATCTGGTCTAGCTATTGATCAGCCTGTTACTCTGGTAGCTGAGCTAGTCAAAATCCCAGATGCTCATCCTCACCATACCCCAGGAGATAAGTGCTTTTCTACCTTCTTGCAGAACTGCTGAGCCAGAGACTTCCTAATTCCAAACTGGTTACATGAGCAGCACAGGAAACACAGGTGAAGACTAATGTCTGAAGTCATGTGTACAGTTTTTGATGGACAAAGGAAGAAACACAACCTTCCTGGCCTCAGATCTGCATCCTAACCAGTGACCTGCTCTTCCCTCTTACTCAGGACAGCAAAGTTTTAGCAGAGAGATAGGGATGTTCTTCCGTTTTAGCCTCAGGCTCATAAATCACTGAAGCGGTTTGGAATGAACCACTAACCCAAACAAAATTCAACACTGTATTTTCGATAACTTTAAAGCTAAAGAAGCTGAGCTGCGACTCAGTTACAGAACAAACTCCCCCTGACTCACACAGTGATACCATTCAGCTAACGCTTGTCCTTCACTTGCCTTCAGCATCCCCAGAGGAAAGATTTCTTCCCTTTTTTGCTAATCATCTCTGACATGAAGTTGGCCAAGTGAGCTGTGTGACCATGTCAGGGGTATTCTGAATTAGCCTCTCCACATGCAGAGAAAAACAGATGGAGAACCAAAGACCTTGCTGCCTCAAGCAGCGGGTTGTTGTTTGTGCTTCTGTTCTGTGCCTACAAAATGCTACCCTTCTGAGGCAGGTGTGTTATTAAACACAATTTTCACAGGTGCAAATGATCATAGAAGGTGCAAAGCAGTGCCTGTATTTGTAGCTGAACCTGCTCTGGCTTGCTGCAGCACAGAGGTGGAAGAAATACGTGTTTCCTGCTTGACTTTATTACCTAAATTGCTTTCTCAGGTGAACCAAAACACAAAGGAGAGAAAAAAAAAATAGATCAGATCAAAATGATTTATTTTCATCTTTACTACTTCCCACCAAGGTGAAACGCCCAGCCTAATTCAGTTGTATGAGATGCTTTAGAGAGGTAACATCCGCAGTGTGCTCTAGAAAACATAACTGCTCTTCTCCTCTCCCTGGTCTCTATTTAGTTCAGCAGTTGCTTATGCAAAATAAGGAGAAACAAATTTTCAATTTCTTTTCCCCTCTGAAGAAATTTAAATCCAATCTCATGTCTGAGATTTCCCTAATCACTACCATCTGTGCCTCTCCAGTGCTCCCTACTCTGTTTCTGCTCTTGATGATTAGGTAAATGGAGGCCATAACAGCAGTTCTAACCAGGTGGTGCACTCCTGATGGGGAAGTTGAACAGAAAGAGAGAGGCAGTGGTCCACAAGCAGTCTGCTCAGCACTTCTCCCTGCCTGTTGCCCTGTGCTGAGCAGAAAACATTTTCTTTTAGCATTCAGTTAGGCTGCTGCTCCAACCCCACCTTCATTAACAGCAACACCGGCAGCTTCTCTTTGCCAGTATCACCTTCCTGTCACCTTATTCCTTGCTCCCATTCTCTTTGGGCAGCATCCCAGTTCAGCACAGAGGCTGCTTGCATTTGGGCAGAGCCTGGGCAGCAAGAGCTGGGCATGCAGCTGGGAGAGAACCACTCCTGAACACAACACAGCTGAGCAGGAACGATACATGTGTGTGCCCCAGTGCCTGATTACCTGACTGAGAAACAGTCAGGTGAAAATGAGGTTGATTTGTGATTGAAGACTGCTGTGTTGGAGCTGAGCTGACTCAGTGCTAACCCATGCAGCAGGCTGAATGGAGTCCAGTTAGCACAAAGCTTATTGTGACAGGACAAGGTAATGGATTAAAGAACCTGATTTACTCGCTTTGTTTTTGGTAAAGCAGTCATGGATATGTTTGTGTAACTTCACACAGAAGTGCTTCTGAAAAGGTAAGTCTGGCTGAGGCAATCTGAATCTCTTAGGTTGGGTTGTTTGGTTGTTTTGGTTTTTTTTGTGTGGTTTTGGCCTTGTTTCAAAAACTAACTGTGTTATGTGCTCCGTTGATCTCAGGAGCTCTATGCAAACTGATCAAATCTCTGCTAACCTGGTTGGTGTATGCTTGAGCTTGGCCCAGTCTGTGCTGTAGAAGCTGCCCTTGGCATGGTGAGCAGATCTGAGTAACTGGGTCTGTGGTAGGAGCCAGTGCTGGGTCTGATATGCCTCTGGCTTCTTTCCTTACCTTCTGCGTGGTGGGAAACGTGCTATATTCTGCTGGTTTGGTATTGTAGTTGTTTTATGCCTCTCTTAATTCTGCGTTGTTTTTATGCCTGTCTTGACCATAGCAGAAAACACAGAGCAATGATAGCACACAAAGGGCCTCCACAAGCACAGGTAGAGAGTTTCTGCTGAACTGAGGAGAATTTTAATTAGCATTTCTTTCTGATATTTCTGGTACTGTCTATGTAAATGCCTGTCTGAGGAAATCACACCGAGATCTCTGTGGTGACAGTGAACTCTCATCTTCTAAGAATGTGACACAGAGACAAAACATAAAGCAAAAATCAGTTGTCTGTCATCAGGTGTTTTTTTTCCCAGCCCTCTGGTAAGAGAAAGATAAGCTGTACTTTCCTGTGTCGTGGGGTGATAGGAGAGAGCGGTCATAATGAGCAGAAGAAGCAGTGCAGCGTCAGTGCTGTGGGAGTGCTGTCCATGTCCCTGGATGGTGCTGCTGCAGAGCAGAGCCAGCCATCTCCTGAGGCACGGCTGCAGTCGTGTTATCTGCTCCAATCTTGAAAAAATCTTTTTTTTTTTTTTTTTTTTTAAGTCTTGTTTTGTGGTATTCAGCTACTGAGTGAATTCTGTCCTTATACTCCTGTTTTTATGTATCATGTAGGCTTAAAAAGTAAGTTATAGCATAGCCAATATGGCCATTAAGGACTGCACAGCAGCAGGAAGCGAGTAAGGAGGATAAGGGGAGCACAAGAAAGGTATCAGCATGTGAGAGGCTATGCTGTCATCTTTCTCTTTTTTGCCACGTCTTTGCTTTATCTCCTCTTAAATCCTGAAAACTCTTTTCCAGGACTAGAAGGCACCCTGTAATTTCCCAATCCAGTGCATGGATAGTGACTGAGGTGGCTGGAGATGGTGCTTGACTTTGTCCATGGGGTTAGCATTTGTTTCTAACTATGAATCCTAGAGTTCTGTTGTGATTCTTTAGGATTTAATCAGCTTTTCTCTAAAATCTGACTTCAGAATCTCAGCCAGTACTTTTACTTATTGCCAATGTGATTGTGGCCATGCATTGCTGTCCCTTGGAGCAGTCTTCTCAGCCTCGCTCCCAGTGAAGAAGTAAAATTTGTTCCCATGATGTTCCTCTGTACAAACCACACCTTTCCAGCCCAGGAATGCCCAGATATTCTCCCCTGCTTGGCAGCCAGAGTAGCTATGAAACATCACCAGCTGGCTTAATTGACAAAGTTAATCCTCTGTTTCAGTGTACCTTTAGCTTCACAAACATTATGTAGATTTTCTTACTACACAAAAAAAGAAATTGTTTGCAGAAACTAAACTGTGTATTTTTTTGAAACAAACAGTGACAGTTTGTATGAACCAGTAGCTCCAGCAGCAGATCAGAACAAGCAATATATGCGTTTTGCATGAGCAGGAATGGGAATAAGTATGGGATACAATCAAAACACACTGAACTGTTTATGAATTTACCTGGAAAAGCTTTGTTGGAGGGTTGGGACAAAGGATAGGGACCTCTCTTAAATATAAGGTACAATTTGATGGAAGTTTTTGTTAAGTCTCTGTATTATTCATGCTTCTTCATGGGGACTTTCAGCTCTGGTGCTTTGTGTGCTGGAGCAAGGCAAACAACTGAGTTATTGGATTAAGAATTCAAAGCCAGTTGGACTGATATTACTAGATCCCATTCAGCACAGATCTTCTCCATGCTTATACATATTTCAAAGGCACGGTCATGAAATCCTCTCTTTTTCTGAAACCAGGAAATGTTACTTAGGAGCTGAGCAGTGATGGGGTGTCCTGGCCCTGTGGTGTGTGGACATGGGTTCATCCCACTTGGGGAGGTCACTGGCAGCAGACTGTCCAGGGAACACAGACATGGACGAAAATGTATTATTTCAGTGAGTGTGTGGGCATTCTTGTAGGAGATCCTTGAGGAGCCTTTGGTATTTCATGAACAGATACTGTTGTCCAGAAGAGTTTCAAACTTGTCTGGCATATTGGAGCACCTTTTTCAACATTGTGAATCTACTTCTTCAGCAGCTGCTGCTTGGTGAGCATCTGACAGTTCGAGGGCCTCTATTTCAACCAAAGGTTCCTCCTGCTTTAGCTCAGTAGAGCAGTTCTCTGTTCTCCATGTCTTGGCCATCTGGATGGCAGCTGCCATACCCAGGCCTTACTTTTGTCCATTATCTTACACATTACAATAAATATTTGCTGTATATTTGCCATTATTTTGCATATCTTCCCACATTTTACAACGCAAGTTTTCCATTGGCTGGATCTTCACTGTAAACACATTAATCATCCTAAATTCTTCACGGATCTAATTGCTGGGTATATGCTATTTTCTGGAATTAATGTGTATTCAGATATAGAAGTGGGGAAAAAAGTAAAAACGTTTAACTTTGATTAATTAAACTGTGTTAATTTAACAGATGGCGTGTTCTGACACCCACCAGGCTTAGGTTTAGATTTGTGAAACTTTAAAGAGGGATCTCTGCCCCTATTATTAAATGAATTCTGAATCTCTACACAGCCTGCAGATGTTCATCTCAGGCTGGTTTTTGTTTTGCTGGCTTGTTTTGTCTTCAGCTCATGGCTGGTAATGATTGATTCAGTTCCGGGTCTCACGGAGGTTTTATATTGCTGCTTTACAAATTGAATCCTTGCTATGGAACCACTGTATTGTTCTCAGGCAGATCTTCTATGCTGGTACTTAAAAAAACAAGAACTTAGTATTGAATCACCTTTCTACCAGTAAAGAATTAATTAGCCTAGGGAAGCCCTGCTACACTTTGATTATTTTGAGAAGAACCTTTAGAGAGTTCAGAGAAATTACAAAATTAATTTAGAAAGATGCAAGACTTTACAGGTTTTCTAGCTGGACTCTCCTAACAGCTGTTTTCTGCATGCTGCTCACACTGACCAACACCTCTGCTTGTGTTCTCAAATACTGTGGGGTAAATCATTTTACTTACAGGTATATGCTTTTAATTATGTCCTACGCAAAAACAGCTGGTGTTGAACTTCTCTAGGGATCATTACTACACTAATACCCATATTCCTCATGGCCCATGCAGCATTATTAAAAATGAGCATGTCCCCAGGTTTTATTTATTTCTAAGTCACTCCTACTTTTCCAGTTGTTGTAGCTCCATCTAGGAGCTGCCAATAACTGCACGCTATCAAGACTATGCTTACACAGCCTGGAAATGCCAAAACACTCACCAGGGTTTCGAGGAAGCAGGTTTGTAAGATGACATGTTCCTTGCATGCTTTCTGGCCCACCCTTGACTAATGGATTCATTACCTACTTGTGTGCATGTGACAGAAAAACAAATAATGAAATAACTTCATCACGAGGGAGAATGTAAGGGTAATGTAATGCATTTGCTTAAAACGATGGATTTGCAGTGAACAATGTTACACAAAGCAAAAATACATCAGGGACTCTCTCAGGCTTGTAGCCATGAGCCTGCAAAGCTTTCTCTGTACTGGCACTGCTGTAGAGGGGCTGGTATGAGCTGCTCCTTGCTTGTCCACTTCAGGGCACATCACAGCCCTGTTCCCCCCTGCCTTCCTCCTCCTTCCAGCTGGGCTCCCCAGGACAGTCTGTGAACTGTCCCTGCTCTGGAGAAGCCTGTCTGTCAGCCCCATTAATTAGTCCTCTTCTGCTCGTAGGCTCCAGGCTGCTTCCCCTTGTTTTCAGCCTCTAAAAACTAGGTAGTGCTCTCAATACCTCTCATGATACATAAATTATATAAGCAGTACCAGCTTCTTTCAAGATTTATGACATTGAGCTTGCTTTGAGCTCTTTGCAGAGTTTACAAATGACATAAACACAACAAAAGAGAGATTTGTGAGCTGGGTTGTGCAATGCTCTACACATGCTCCTTTATATTTAGGAGAACCCTTCAGGGCCCCCTTCTGTAAGCTGATCTTGTAGGTTGTATAGATCCTGTTGCAGGCAGCAAAGCTGCTGAAATGTGGACTAACCCTGTCCCCCAGAGCTGCTGAATTACTGCGAGTGGTTCCAGAGACACAGCCCCGAGTACAGACCTCTGTGTTGAGACAAGCCAAGCTGTAACTCAAAAGCAACGCAGCTTGCAAATCATCTGGGCTCAGCACCATGCAATAAAGCAGCAAATGTCACTTTTCTTACTTCTGAATTTCAACCCACATTTTGTAACTTATGTTCTGAAATGAATACATTTATGTGCCATAGTGAGGGCCTTTATTTGTTTTTAGCTTATGTTGCTTTGGAAGGCATGTCACAGAACTCAAAATGTTGCCTTTACAAACCAGATTTACAGCGGGGCAATAGGACTCTGGGCTGCGTAACATGAGCTAAATTCATAGAAATGGGATGATGGAGAATATAAATGCATGTATTCACTTTAGAATTTGGTGATTTCTTTTGGTGAAGTTCAAAGTTTATTATATTAAGTCCTGAAACCATCTGATCCTTCTGTACTTGAACCCTAGTAGGGAAGAAGTGGGGGGAAAACGAGTGTAGTGACATTGGTGGGATGAGAGGAAAAAAATATACAGTGAAGGAAAGACAGAGAAAAGGGATGGTTCTTTCCTTTTACCAAAACTAGTACTTGCACCCAAGGCAGATCTTAAATGAGTGAGAAATTTCTCTCTATATAGATTACTTAATCGATAAGAAACTGTTGTATACTGAAAACTCACAAATCTGTATATAAATGCTTAAAATTTCAGGTCAGTGAAGCAATAAGTCTACTTAGGGTAGTTAGTCAGGAAGACTAATAGAAAATACCTCAAATTCTCATGTATTTTCTTTTGAAGTAGACATAAAACAGGAGCTAATAGTTCACGTGATTCTGGAATAAGTTTGGGAATTGTCATTTCTTTGCTGAGTCCCATTCCATGCAGATAGCTAAATCGTGCTGTGCTGCTGACAAGCCCTTGCAGCACTGAATTGCTGTTTTGAAAAGCATCCCTCACAGGATGCTTGACTGACAGGGATGCTGCAGTGGGTCTGTGAGGGGAAAAATGAAACCATAAGGACTTAATATAACTCTTTAAAGATGCTATTTTGCATTACGTGCTTGGGGAGGGAGTACGTTTGAACCACTTCAGTGATTTTTATTTTGTTTCTTTTATCAATATTGTTGATGTTCCTGTATTTATTAAGTTGCTCCAGATTTAGAAAGAACACAGATCGTGTATCCCAGATGTGTGCGTGCCTTTTGAACCAAGACTGTGCTGTGGATCCACATTTAAATCAGTTTTCCAACATTTGTTAAACATGTCAGGTCTCACAGAACGTTGGTGGATTCAGCAGTTGTAGCATTTGGGGCTTCTTTTTGTTGGGTTGTTTTTAATCATCAAGAACATATTGAACAAGATAGTCCGTGCTGTGGCAATGCAGTTTTGAGTTAGGGAGGCTTCCTCACTATATCACTATACAAAAGCCTGGTTTTAAGCAGTTCTCTTAGTACAGCTATTATTTTGTCTCTGATATTTACATGGTATTGCAATGTAAGCCCATAAAACTTCCACAATACAGATATAAAATCCTCAATTGCTAGGATCCCAAGCCAAGTTCCAGTTTGGCTAATGCATTCTGTCTATTTGAAATTCACACTTCAGTTTTCAGTTTGTTGTTGATTGGGCTCTCCTTTGCTTTCTTGCTCTGAGCCCATCTGTGTGTATTTAAGCACTCCCTGTGGCCCCCCCTCTGGAACAGCACTGGAGGGAACTCAGTGTGTTAAGTCAAACTCTGTGCCCTGCTATCTTGGCAGCCACAGCTCACAAAGTCATTCTGTCTGGTCCTGAGCCACGGTGGGTTGAACTGCTCCCATTACTCCTACTGCAAAGCTCTTCCAGTCTCTTGCTGTTTTTGTGATGCAAACTGATCTCTGAAGGCTTGAGTTGGTAAGGAGCTTGCTTGCTTTTGGAGCATCTCCCCTTCTGTATTTTAATATTCTAGCAGAGTATGCTTAACATGCGTGTGAACATTGCCACAAAAGCAGCGCATAGTTTAAATGTCTCAGACAGTGTGGTGAAAAGGTACCTCAATACTCAGAGAAGGAAGACAACAAGATAAAGGTTTTTCCTTCAATCCTGAGCTTTCCACGGAGTTGTCAGCAAATGCTTTCCTCCATGTGATTCATTACATACAAGGGAGAAGTAAAATACAATATCTACTTCTTGCTGAATATGTTACTGGCAAATAGTTTCTGAAAAGGTCCAGTGCATGATTGCAGAAAGACACGGTCTTGGAGATAACTGTAATTAATGTTCTGACTTCATGGTAGATCTGTAGGAGTAGTGTTTGAGCTTTTCTTTTCCTTGCATGCTGGTGATGCTCACTGAGTATGAAGGAGGAATCCTCCCATGTAAACTCTTCTGTATACTCTTCTTTATTGTAATTAACCCGAGTCAACAATACTGGTAAGAATCTGCTTGAGCCACTCCTTGCGTGCTTAACTTTATTTATGTTGTCACTATTTGAAGTCCTTTTTAAACAGAAGACAATTATCTGGAAAACAAATAGAGCTAGAAATCACAGTGCTCTGCCCATGTTACCCATCAGTCTCTGTTGGCTCTCTGAAAGCTGCATCAGCTTCAGCCTTCGAGTCTTCTGCTGCAGATCATGGTTCCCTCCCTGTTCTGCATCTCCAGCAGCTTCCTTAGTGCTGAGTGAGTTGCCCACATTAAATGTCTTTCTCCTCCAGCTACGCAGATAACCAGGCTTATATTCTTAGATTAAATTAAAGCTAGCTCAGATATATCAGATAGTTAATAAGAATGTAATTCATCATATGTAAGCTTCATTTGTGTTAAAAATTGGTTTGGAATATTCTCCAATAGTAGAATCTGTCTAGCAATCAAAGTGCTACAGTGTTCAAAGCTTTAAGTGTACATAATTCACTAATTTTCAAGTTCTTATTTTAAAAAGTGATCTAAATGAAGAATAGAAAGCAATACAATTCATTTCATGAGATAATTAGAAACATGGTCTGAAACAAAGCATCACATTTTATCTCAGTAATAACAGGTGTGGCATTGTCAGTGTCCTCTCTGTGATACCTGCGGAAGCAAGATATCCAATGACATTCAGAGCCAACTGTCAGCTCTCCTTTCCAGGACAGATACTTATTACCCACTTTGACAGCGTTTCTCGAAATAAATAAGTTTATGTATGAAAGAATTGTGCAGTAAGATGCAAAAAAAAAAAAAAAAAAAAAAATTAAGAAAACTCAAAAGCAGAAAGGGAAGTAAGGATGACAAGCAGACCAGGAAAAACTGCTGGTAATAGTGTTAGCGACCAGTTTGTGGCTGAAGGAAGTTCCTAATGTCTGTTCTCAACATTGGAATTCTAAATGAGTGCTGCACCTTAGGACATAGAGCAGGTCAATCTGGGGAGTGAAGGCCAGCTGTCTATTTCAGCAATTGTGATGGCTTTTATTGGTGTTTCTTTAATTCTCATATTACCCTCATGTGTGCAATGTGCAAATGCTTTTGCAACAATGAGGAGGTTACTGAGAGGTTGCTGTGGTGTCTGAGGGGGTGGTCTTGCTGGAGCTGCTGCTCTGTGCTGCAGTAGAGCCTGACTTCTTGCAAATGGATCCATAACTGGATAGAGAACTACCACAAGACTGTTGGGGGAAGAAAGTACAGTTGTGGAACTTGTGAAATTGTCCCTGAAGTTTTGTTGTGTTCAGTTGAGGTCCATTTAAGGAAAATAATAATGGGGGAAGAAGTGCAATTAATGGCTACAAAATGGTTCATTTAGGTTCAGGCAAGCCAAGAAATAACTGATAAAGAGGAAAAAAGTTGGATTGATGTATGATCAATACTTTGGTGCAAGGTAAAAGCGTAGTTAACAATGCCATTGCTAACTATCTGAAGTGTCATTTTGTGTCTTTTGCTGTGAACAAAACCCTTGAAAGGCAATTCAAATGCTTGGTATAGGAGACAATCATATTATAATTTCATCTGTAGGCTCAGTTAATAGCTTGCAATGATTGTATGCATCTCTGCAGTGATGAGGATGCTTGTGCAGTGTATACAGCCATCGTAAACCCCAGGCTGGAAGTAGAGGTTGGTTTGCAGTTCCAAAATGGTAACTTTTATTTGCTAAAGCAGCCAGAACGATGTCATTTACATAATCTGACCTGTCTTCAGAAATGGTCTCATGGTTGGTGCCTGCTTTTGGAGATCCTGAGGAGAACTTGGGGGGGAGGAAAAGGTAGAATATATTTAGCATTGGTGGCACACTGGATTAAATTCTGTAAGGTTTAAATGCTGTTACTGCTTTTTAAAGAGAATATTTCTCTAGCGATATATAAATAAAGAGAACACTTCAGTGAGTGCCAGGACAATCTGAAATATTTAGCAAAAACAAATTACTCATTTGGTAATACTCATAGCTAAAATAAAGTAGTTCTTAACAAACATGTGGACAAGTTCATAAAAATAAAAGCAACAACGTGCTGAAAACATTTATTCAATATGCTATGTCAGAAAACTTTTCAGAGACTCAATGCTTGTAGGTAGGTTGATGCAGAAGATAACTACTCTCTATTTTGAGCTTCCCCATAGCAAAAACACCAGTGAAGTAGAAAGAGACCAACAACAGCTAACAGTGGTTGGATTTTTTCTGATGGATTTGGTTTGGAGCACACATTGTGCAAATATCCAGACTGCATCATATGTTTATGGATAACTCTAATCTTATGAATAACAGCACTGATACGTAAGCACAAACATAATATTGAAAAATTTCATCTATTTTGGTATGTAGACTACACAAATAAAACAGGTGTGTGTTCATCCCTTATCCAAACGTAGCATTTCTTCCATGAAAATGGGAGCTAGGTTCTTTAACACAGCAACAGGGGCTCTTATCTTCACCCAGCACTCATCTCTTCCTCTCATCTCCTTTTTTATGAAGCTGATCTTTTATCAGTGGAGGCAATGGAGTGTGTCAAAAAGAGGACTGGAACCCAAAAGGTGCTACTGTAAGTCCTGTTGCTCAGTTTTATAACATCAACATGGAAGGGAATTTCTTTTTAAAAGATTTTTTTGTTGTTGTTTTTAATTATTATGAGGAAGATCAGAGTATTGGAAATCTCTTGGTATTGTCAGTGCTCAATCCCATTGAATGGACCCTACAGACTTCTCTAATTATTCACAAAACATTTTGAGCAGATGTCCATAAAATGAATTATCTGCTGTCTGCCAAAAACTACTTCTGGCAGGCAGCATAGCAGGTAAATAAAAAGAGAGGTTGAAAACATGAATAAAACATGAATAGAAGAGCTTAGGGCATTTTGATTCTCATAAATTCAAAAGCACCAGTGGAATCCATAGAGGTGTAGCAGGGAGCCTCCTGTATGAAAATATGTAGAAAGGAGTCAACTTTGGAAGGAACGCTCTTAGCAAGTACTTCATCCTCTTGGTGGAAGCACTGCTGTGCCAGGTAACAGACAACACTTTCAGGTATGGGATGGCAGTAGTTTTCTGTGCCTACAATGGGATACCAAGAGTCTGAACTTCCAGCATCAGTCTGAGTCCCGTAGGTCACTTGGACCAGCAGCCTGGGTCACTGAATTTAGTAAAAGTTGCAAATTCTTGTAATTCTTTCTATTCTGTTGTTGGCAAGGGCATCCCCATCTAAGCCTTGCTTTCAGTAACCAATTAAAAAACTAAATCTCCTGAGCGTAATGCTTTCCTAATTAAGGCAAGCTGTTTTGTGTTGTTAGGATCACAAAAAATGTAGCATCTACCTTCTGAACAAGTTGAACATTGCAGTTACTAAAAATCTGTGAATATAAACACATATATAAGGAGAGGTATTTAAAGGAGCCAACCTTATGTTAGCTTGTGAGCTTCTTAGATGGCGTGATTTCAGGTAGATTATATATTTGATATTTTCTTTGGTTTTATCCTATATTTGAGAGGAAGGCAGTTTCCAAAGGCTTAGTATCAAATTAAAAAGTACTGTATTCTGCACTGCTTCACAGAATAATAAAAACATTACGGTATTCAGGAACAAATATTGTCCTACATCCAAATAAAAATCTTATCATGCTGGACAAAATGGACTGTTTTTCTGTTTAGAAAAGAAAACTTGTAATTTGTTGGAGGTTCATTAGCAAAGAAAGTAAACACAAGCATAAAGCAACGCGAATGAATAATTCTGGCATATGGGAAAAGTTTCCACATAAGAAAGTGGAAGAAAGAAGCATGAGAGGACAGAATGACTCAAACACTGTGATTAAAAGAAATAATAGGTAGGCAGGTAACTTCATAAATAACAGATCAGACGTGGTAACGGCGGTGTCATTAAAAGCAGTGATAAATTAATGCCAAGCAGAGGCCCATTTCTTTGTAATACTTCTGACATACTCAGTGGAGCCATTGTAGTTACTAATTCATACAGGATTATACATAATTGGGATGTGCAATTAGAACAGTTGGGGTTCAGAAATGACAACGTTCTCTTTCCTTCAGGGATCTGTAATTTATTCCATCACCTTGAACTTGCATTATACAATATGCCAAAATAAAATTTGCAAATGTTCTCCTAAATCCTGCTATCTTTGGTTCATACTGTATATGTAAAGGAAACATGTTGAGAAGATTAAAAATATGGGGAAGAATTACCATTTTAATACTTCTCCGTAAGGAGACAATAGAAGGTTTTCAGCCTCAGTAAATCCACTTTAATTTATGTAAATAGTTCAGGCAAAATGGTTCTTTTGCATTGTCTACGTGAAAGCAATAGCAGCAAGAGAGGGCTAGAAAGGTCAAGTTCCATTTATTTACCAAAAATGGATCTGGTATAAGTCAAGACAGATAGTGTGAAAAATCACACAAAGAATGTTTTCCCATTCTTATCCACCAAAGCATTTCCTTACAGCATTAACTCGTGTGAAATCTTATGCAAAAACTGCTAGGAGAAATATCTATGTTTGCAGAAGTGTGGCTGATGCTGTTTCCCTGAGCTTTGAAATTTCCAACTTAGAGACCAATCTTAAATTTGACTAATGGTTTTTCTCTTTGTGTTGTCTCTCCAAGCTGCTGAGATATTCTTTTCTTCAAACACTTGTTATCCTAATAATCTGTTTATACAGAATAAATAAAGTGTTGCCATGGGCAACCTGAAGCTCTCAAAGGAGGTTTCCTAAAATAGGAATTTCTGGGGCAGAGAATGGCTTGTACAGATTTGGTTCTTTCCAACTGTTCCTCTGTCACTGCCTTTGCTCGTGGCACTCCTCCCTACATGATTCAAGGGAATAGTTCTTTTCATAGAGGTTTTCTGCTGCTATTAAAGGAGCAGAAATTGGGAAAATGGCTTGCTAGGGTGCTCCCTGAATGTTACAGGAGCCATGTGAGCAGGAACATGAGAATCCAACTTATGTGAGAAGGTAACTCTAGAGTTGGCTTGTTTATGAGGACTCTAAAGTATGCTGGAGAGTTTTATACCGGAGCATTCTAGCTATGGGGCACGCACACAGTATCTTAAAGGGAAGAAAATAGGAGGAGGGTGATCCTGCCATCTTATTGGGAAATGGAGGAAGATTTTGTTTTCCATCATAGCTTTATTTTTAATACAACATTGCATGTGTTTTCTTTGCGTTTGAATGGTCTCAGCTACAGAACATGCAGATATGCACATCTATGTGCTTTTCCAGGGTTAGGAGAGGATACTATATGTATCCTCATCCTATATGTATACGTAGTATATGACACTGTTGTCTTCTGATGCTACAGT
The DNA here is from genome assembly GCA_037305975.1 of Chrysolophus pictus. Classification (NCBI taxonomy): domain Eukaryota; kingdom Metazoa; phylum Chordata; class Aves; order Galliformes; family Phasianidae; genus Chrysolophus; species Chrysolophus pictus. The sequence goes on from CM074587.1 coordinate 2,986,076, forward strand.
GAGCAGTATCCCTTCCACATAAGGACCAAAGAGGCACTGGGGTACTTTCCTTCTGACTTACGCAGGATTCCTCATGTGGGATCTGACAGCCTTTAGTTTTGTTCTAATACTTTCTATCTTCCCACAAGGGCAATTTGGCTATGCTTTAGCCCAGTGCAAGGACATGGCTTGTACTGCTGTGCTTTTTGTGTGTCAAAAACCAAAGGTGTCAACTGTTATGTCACTGGCTTGCCATTTTTTTGCTCCATCTGAATTCAGTTTACAATGAAATGCTTTGGAACAAAGCCAGAGATAACCTTGAATGTCAGAAATTGTATTTTTAAAGTGATTCTGGATGCACAGGCAGCCAAAAAAGTTCAGCCCCTCTTCAAAGTCATGATGGGAGTATTGTAATGTAGATTGCATCGATTTGCTACCAGTTACTGACAGCTAGCAGGAACTTTTTTTTAAAGTTTCTCCACAGTGCCTGAAGAATAAAAAGTTCTCTACTTCAAAAAAAAAAAAAAAAAAAAGTTGCAGATGATCCATCCTAAACATAGTATCCATGTTGTATGTGTATGGTAAAACTCAATTTTGTGTGCTTTAGGACGATGGCAGGATTACAGCACAAATGAAGCTTACACTTAAGCACATACATAACGCCACAGACTCTGATGCATGCTTAAGTGCCTCCTGGTTACTCTTAACTAATTAATTTATTATAGAGAAGCAACAGAAATGCTGACTTGCAATGTGATGACAGTAAGGTTGTTCTAGTTCCTAACTATCCTTGTGTAGGACCAGTGTCCATGTGTATGATGAATGAGAGTTGACAAGCTTCTACAATGAATGCTTGAAATACCAAAGCAAAGACTACTGAAGCGTAAAAGAAATACTGTACCTGGCCATAATTCAACCCAGCACTCCATTTACAAGCGTAATAAGAGTAATAGAAAAGATTAACTTTCATAGGAAATTAGTTTGTGCATTTATACACACGTTTTTTACAAAGTTCAGTTTATTCTGGGTTTTGTTTCTGCACTTAAGTTATCTGAATGATTTCAGACCATTGGTAATGCTGTGGAATTCTGTACACGGTGTTTATAAGGTTGCTTTCTGCTGGGGACTTGGGTTTTGCAGTAATATCTGCCTTTCAGGCTTAACCATAATACAAGCAGTGTAAATTGCAGTGTGTGCTCATATCCTTTCTTCTGTTAAGCCTTTGGGGCTGTGCCTGGACAATAGCTGTAGTTGTATCAGGGGTTTGCATGCTAGAGGAATGTTCTCCAAAATCTGGTTCTATATGGAAGTGTCTTAGATGCAATTCACTGTTTGTTCAGTTCCATAACGTGAGCTGTCTGCAGCTGCTGATTATATGAGGACTCAGTGATGTAACACGTAGCCTTCCCACAAATAGTGTGATTCAATGCACAAAAGAATTGCTTGCATAGTGGAAGGTGTTTCACTTTCTCAGGCTACAGAAACAAGGGCAAGGATAGCTCACCCTTAGGATCCATTTCCATCCTGTTACCCTGAACTGATATGCCAGGGATCAGGGTGAAGACTGAAAGCCATATTTTCAGAGTCCCTGGGCAATACTGCAGCCCCTGGGGCTTCCTTTCTTCCTGGCCAAACCTCACAGCCTTATTGCTCTATCAAAAGGCACAAACAAACCAACCCACCAAAACAAGATCAGAAGAGGCTGTATTATTCAAATGATACTTTATCCAATATAACAAAATGTGATTATGAAAAGAGAGAAAACTAAATCTTTGTTCTGCTTCTTCCTTCCTCTCAACTTCTGCTCCATGTTTGAATTCCACGGAGGTTTAAAATAACGCTCATTAAAAAGTTGCTATCAATTGTATCTCCAACAGCTTCATTATTTTTGTGGTCATAGCCTGTCAAAGCTGGAGCAAAACACTGTGCGAAATCCTTTTTTTTTTTTCGTTGCAGATCCAGGAGCACAAAATACAGCTTGCTCCAGCTATAATTGCTGCCTTGGATTTCAATTGGCCACTTCCTAGCTTTATTCGCAAGACAGCTTTATTGCATTTTGAGATCTGATTATTAACTGTCATGAAAGCCTTGCTGCCAAGGAGGACTGACATCCCCAATGCTAAACATGGGGAAGCTGTCATCCAAAGGTGACACAGTTCCTGTACTCAAATATCACAGCTGTTTATAATGCCACCGTGGTGGTCCATGGCCACATCAATGCTAAGAGATGTCAGAGCCTTGACTGGAGCTGCATGGCCATGTACCTGCTGGTGAGGTGCCAGACTGCATCCTTGGAGTAGGTTTAACTAGCTGCTGGCAGGAGAAATGTTAGGGCTGCGTTGTGCATCCAACGTGCTTCACAGGAGTTTCCTTGATTTCATGTCTTCAACTTATAGCTATACATGTGTTGTCATCCTTCATCACTGGTGAGGAATATTTTGCCTTGTATCTTGTAGTCCACTTAGGACAACAGAAAAACACCAGTATTACCAGTTAAAATAATTCGGAGTTTCCTCAGACTTTCAAAGTATTTTGTACAAATTTTCCTCTTCGGAACTTTCCTCTTTTATTTCTTTTTTTCAAAAAGCCCTTGACTATCTGTGACCCCAGCATTTTCATAATCTGTGTGTGTGTGCGTGTGTGTGTGTGTCTCTGTGTATATGCACGTATAAATGTATCTACTTTTAAAAATTGCATGTAAAGCTGACATTTGTGTTTTGACCCACCTCCACTGAAAAGAGTGGGTGCAACAAAATTGATGTCACCTGCTTAAGGCTCTGTACCTTTCCTAGAAGGTTTTCTTCCATCTGTTCCTTGTAATGCTCACAACAGGTGCCCTGCTTTTTTCCCAGTGGCTCCAGAGATAACTATTTGGAGGATTCTTTTCAACTTTGAAGATAAAGACATTGCAACAGAGTTGGGTTCTCTACCTAACTGCAAACTTGAACGTTTCATTTCCCTACATATTTGTCATCGTTCAGCTCTGCTGTAAATTATTCTGTGTACTCCAAGTAAACTTTGTACAGTTGAAGTGTTTTTCAAAACATGTAGATCTGAGCTTGCAAATATCCTGGTTCTGGAAGTCCAGCTTAGCTCCTGTGTGCTGAGCACTTGCATGACTTACACTGTAAACTGGAGGTCCTTAATGTGATGAACTACATCCATGATCCTAACAGAACTCTTCACTGTAAAGGGTTGGGGGAAATGAGGGAAAACATTATCTCTAACCTTTGTGCTAAGTGCATCAACTCTGGGGATATTCTTAGTAAGCCAAGGCAGGATCTTACCAGAAAGATTCATCCAGTAGTGCCATTCACTAACTCCTAGACTTCAGAGCTCTTGCAATTGAATTGGAAGTAGTGGAATCTAAGAAATGATTATAAACATGAGTACACAGGCAATATACTGCTATTTAGTGGAATTACAGCTGTTTTGGACGAGTAACTAAACCAACACAAGAGGAGAGAATCCAAATAAAATTAACTTTCAATGGAACATGTGAAAAAGTTAATGAGGGAATTTGAGAAAAGCTATCAAGGGTTTAATCTGAATATCATTGGTAGATGCATAAATGAAGGAAGAACAGATTGCTATCTAGAATTTAAAACCACCTGTAACCCTCTGTGTGTTTTGGTTGTTTTGTTTTATCAAGGAAAAAGAATTTAATGTCTGAAGTCAAAGTTAGACTCAATCAATATGTTCAGGGCTCTTGAGAAATTTTGAAAATAGTTTCCTACTTGTAGTGATTTAGGGCAGTCAGGCATGTAAAAAGATCGATTTGGTTGTGAGAAATCAATGACCTCCCCTGCTAAGATTCCCAGCAAAATGAGAACTTGCCAATTAGAATGGGAGTTTTGATAAGGCCAGCAGGAGTAGGATGCTCCAGACTCAAAGAAACAGTGCTGCAATGCAATAGCTATTATTTTTTGTGCCATTAGGGTATGAGACAGAAGCTAAGAATGATATTCTGAACATCTTATCTCAAAACTCCGCAATCTCTCTCTCATGGCAGATTAGCAGTGCTGATACAAACCAAATAAGCAGAGCTTACACACGCATGAGATAATCACCCTCCATCTACTGGTGGTTTGCAGGCCTCAGCTCAGCGGGTGATGGCAGTGCTCCTGCAGCCTTTCAAACCTCTCATCAAAACTCCTTCTGGCCGTAATGCCACGTAAAATATGACGGATGTGTCTGCTCTGAAACCACTGTTTAACAGAAGTATTGGTACTTTCTTATTCTTTCAGCACTGTGGTCAGTCCTGTGCAGTGCTAAGCACTGCTAAAATGCCTGTTGTAAGGATGTTCCGAGGCTGGGGATGAAGCACTGGGACCTCAGTATAACCAGAGGTAGAGTGGTGCGTGGGGATTGAAGACCCACCCCCAAAAACCTGACTGCTGTGGCTTTATGTAGCACTCAGTGATTCATCCAGAAGGGAAAGCCCATTCCTTCATTCTTCTGCCTTCCATGTGCAGCGTTTTAGAGGAAAGCCAAATAGCTGTGCCTACAGGATCTCACAGAGATTCCTAAAAGCTGATAATAAGGTTTGACAGTCATGTCATAATTGTTAACAATGATACTGGAGATATGCCAGCAACCTCACACTCTTGCTGCTTCTCTGGATGAGAGGAATTGCTTTATAGCTCTAAGTCTGCAAACCGAATTTGACATAGAGGGACATTTCTCACAAAGGGAAATACAAAGCAATGCATCATATTGTGCCAGATTACACAATAGCTTTTAGGATAAAGTAATGAAGAAGAAGAGACTTCAATGAGACTTCATTACTGTTCTCTATACATACAAATATATTATACAGCAAAGAAAGCTTTTAGGAGCATGGTAGAACAGTCTGATGAAAGGTTTGGCAGCAGGTATTTGAAACGGTCCACTTATTTACCACCACTAAAACCAGGAGTGATTGATGCAAGTTTGCTGATGAAATCTTACCTTGTGAAAAGCCATTGCTCTTTCTCTGTTTCCAGCACCGTGCGGAGAAAAGTTTCTTAAAGTGTAGTTTGGGGCTGTTTGTGCTGCTCTCCTGTACTGCCATTTGTCCTGGTTAACATGCACCCAATAATGTAGCTGTCAGAATAAATCACAGCAAACGATACTTTTTCGTATGGGTGTCGCGAATTTCAAAGCTCAAGGCTCTGGGATTTTTTCAGGCCAAAGGAGAAGGTTAGCTCCTTCTGAAATTTGTTGACCCTCAGACGGCCATAACTCTTTAACACCGTTCCCTGAAAAAGGAATCAAAATACAAATCAACGCTATAAAAAGTGGCGTATGAGAACAATGTCCTTTTTGCCTCTGTTTGTAATGCCTTTTCAATGGCTTTATGAGAACTCATATAAGCAAGCCCGTGCAGACTTCTGCAAAATTTGTTAATTATTATAGACTGTTGCTTACCTTATTGTGGAAGCTGTCAGTAGACTTAATTAATTGGTTCTTTTTCCTTGTCACGTGGGTTTTTGATTAGCAGTTTACCAGGTCACACTCCAAATCCTCGGGGTCTCAGTAGAATTCTGGAAAATATATTATGCATATGCTTATGCTTGCTCCTAAACTTGGATAATTTCTAGTCAAGAATTATTACATCAATTTCACAGCACTGCAGATAGAGTCCTGACCACTCCAATTATCTGTCTACTCCCGAATATAGCAGCAGTAACTTCAAGCCATCATAAAAAAGTTTATTAATTTAGCTCCACTGAGAGCCAACCATTTTACTGCAGTGCAACAGAAAGCTATCTACCACCATGTGAGAAACCCTTAGCTATTTTTCTCTAAGCTTGGCTCTCTGAAAGGACTTTCTAAAATTTGCAAGTATGAATAGTGGGACCTGTACAGAATCTGCATGAAAGCCTTCCTAAATCCCTGCAAGAACAAACAAGCATTTAAGGCTAGAAGCTGATATTTCCTTAGTCTCAAAACAGTGCTGGTTGGCTGGGAACTGCAGCAGAGTTTAGCTCTCTTTTTCTCATAATTTCTAAGGGCTTTGAGTTTGTTTGTTTACACACTTATTGGTGTGTGCTGTTTACCCTTTGAGCAAGTTTTTGCCAGTAACAGAATATAAACTTCTGCAGAAGCAGAATATAAACTTCCAAGTTCACTCTTAACCACATTCTTCCCAAGACTTTTCCATCTCAATATCCTGAGCACTAAATGCACCTGTCTTTCAGGCCATGTCCAGCACCAACTCTGGTTGGCATTCCATTTTGCTCCCAGATCATACAGCTGGGATGCCAGGCAGGCCGGTGGGAAGGATAAGGCAGCAGTGAGAAGGGGTGCCACCAAACAGATAAACCTGTGCATCAAATGGCCAATGCACCACAGAGCCTTCCTTTACAGAGGAGCTTCGAGCACCCAGATGAATTGCTGCAGTGGTAAGGAATGGGAGAGGAAGCTCTTCGCCTAGGCAAAATGGGATGCTCGCACCAAGGGGAGCAAGTACCAGAGGCAGGGAGAGCTCTCAGAAGGTCTAACTGGACAAAGCTGCCTCCAGCGTGGTACTTGTGTGCCTCTCATATGCCAGAAATCCCACGGGGATTCTCTTTCCTTTGCCAGAAAGTTGGGTCTGGAATTTTCTTTTTGAGAGGATTGCTTTGTTGACAGCAAGAATGATATTTTTCTGCTAGGGATATACCGACTGAAGTGTTAAAGCAAATCAAAATTCCCTAGATTATGGAAAGCTGGCTGCAGCAGCAGAAACAGCCATTAAAACTAATCTTTCTTTACGATCTGATCCCCACTAGTTATTTCAGATGTAGAGATTCTGATGCGCTCTTTGAAAATGTTGGTTGTCATGAGTATAGAGATGCAATTATACCAGTAGCTTTTCACTTTGCGTTTTTTTTGCTGGTTCCAGCATCTGAAACCTGAAATTCAAAGTCTGTCTTTGAATCATGTAAGACCACTGCCACAACTTCATCAGCTATGCCTGGACCAAGGGGAGCAATCCAGGAGCACGATGCAGGATTGCTGTACCCAGAGCAGGGCTCTCAGGGTCTGCAGATCACCTTAATGTGCCTGCTGAGGGTGTGGAGCCTCATGCAGTGAGTGTTGAATAATGAAAGGCAGGTGGGGTTTCCTGTACTGCTCTCAGAGGTTATGCATGAACCCCCCAGCAGTCAGAGAAACAGAACACAAAAGCACTGACCCAGATTAGCTGCTGAAAGTGGGAAGAGGAAAACAAGCAACTCCTGTCCATCACTCATAACGCTGCTGAAACTGACTTCAGAGAGATGTGTACCCGAGCACATTGCCCAGGGTAAAGGCCATGCTCCATTTCACATTAATATCAAACTTATTTTGAGAAGTCAGAAGGTCTTCCTCTGAAGTGAAGATGAGCTGTTGCAGTGCATGGACTATTACTAGCACAGATGCTCCAGGTTATGAAAGTGCAAAGACAGATTCGTGGTGTTTAAGTAAAAATGCCAGTGACGAGGCAAAATAGAGATTAGAGAGGGGTAAAAACAAACATGTATTAAGGAACTGATGTGAAGTAACAATCTGAAAACTGCTTCAAAGCCACTCCAGTCAGTGAGTTTTCATTTTCCACTTGTTTTAGTTGGCTTTTAATCAGAGAATAATGGAGAGACAAAAATAGATGAATGGAAATCAGAGAGGTGTAATCAAAATGTATACATTAATTTGGAAATGGGACATAAGATGGACACTTTTACCTTACACAATGATTAATTTGATACTTTTGAAGATACTTCGAACAACAGTCAAACTTTAAGTAGGAGAGAACATAATCTAATAGGCTTTGCAGATTTCTGTAGTAGGCTAACTATAAAATGTATCACCTATAAATTGAGGTTCAAAAGGTTGCATAGGCTCAGAATACTAAATACCAACATCTCTCCCTCCGTTGATCTACCTGTTATAGCAAAATTTATTGCCAATCTGGCTGCAACATCTGCATAACTAAGGGACTTGTTAAAGAGAAATGAAACTTGTCTTTCTGCCAAAGTTTGGAGAGGCTTAAACAGAAATTAATATCTGTAAGTTTTCCTGGAGCATTTTTGAGAAATTATCTGGCTGGCAAGACCTGCTGCTTTTTGGAGGGGGGAAAAAGGGCATATTTCACAGTGGAGCTAAACTTGCTGCATAGAAATGGTGATGCTTTGGTATGTTTACTTTCGAAGTTTGATACTGTTGTTAAGGTAAATCTATGCTAATCAAATACAATACTAACAAAACCAATCTGATACGTGGTCTGTGAATCTACGAAAATGGACTGTAGTCGTCGTATTCTCAGAAAGCCTCACATGTTGATGCTAAATATAAAGCAGGTGGTTGATATTGCAAAGCCCATTGTTATGTGCAAGCGTAAGGTGGCAATTCAGATAGCTCTGTCCTTTGGATCGTACATTCTGTCTAGTATGGCTCCTGGAGAAATACTGCAGGAGTAGGAATATTATAGTTGAGGTGGCCTTTGAATGCACACGTTGTGCTTAAACATTAATAATTTGAAAAACCAACTATGACAATGTATTGGGATACTGAATTACTTTTCTTTTATGTTCCTGTCCATGAGGGGAAAAATGTGTTTGTATGTGTGCAAGGCCCATTTTTAATAGTGATTGCTTTTTGTTTTAAAAAAAAGTCCAGTTTCAGAGGTGAATATTTGTTGAACAGCAAATCCAGAATTCGTTCAAGTCGTGAAAAGATCAATTTGGCTGAAATTCTGTGTATGTATGATATCTTAGCTTTCACTTCACAAACTTTCAGTGAAGTCACAAAGAAATCTCTTTAAGCAGCCTGGTACTCCTTCAAGGATGAGTATGAAGCTACCTGGACTGAATATGCTAAAATTCCCATCTTGACAGTTAACCACTTAACAATTTCTTTCAATAAAATATCCAGCTGCTTATAGTTAAACATGCTAATAGTTCTCTTTCTGAAAATTTGGAATCCTCAAGTTCCTTTTAATTACTAGATTAAAAGAGACAAATAGTGCCAAGGTACTTAGTCACTTGATGGCATGCTGCTTCTCCTTTCATCACTGAAATGTGATGCCTACAGTTTCTATTACTTGTGATAATAGACCCTGGAAAAGAAAATAATCTTTATTATTTAATTTATAAGTCTGAATTCGCTATTCTTTTCTCAGTGCTCCTCACTGAGAACTGGGCTGTTCTTCATCAGCCAGCAGGAGGCACGCGTTCCGTTTGCAGAGCAATATCAGACTTGCTAAGAGAGATGCCAGAACTCCAGGCTCAGAGAACAATGACTGCACTGCACACTCTTTGAAGTCTTGAGCTTAAAATTGCAAGGGGCAGAGAAGAGAGTCATTTAGAAGAGAGCAGTCAGTGGTGCGAATTTAGATCCCAGCTGACAGTGCTGGGGATGGTTAAGTGCTGAGATACCGAATTCATGACCTAGAAAAAGAAATGTTGATTAGCCAGTAGTTGGTGGAGCTCCAGAAACCAGGTTGCTGAGCACTTTTTTATTTGATCAAATCATTCCATGGACTGTAAAAGATAGAGCGGATAGATGACTTGAACATCTCCAACAATGTACAGACCACTTTTCATTCCTGTTCAAACTGTGAGAAACTCATTCACATAATTTGTGAACAGTGAGGACTGTGAACAATGATTTTCTTTCATAATGCTTTGGTTGTTATGACACCTTCTGGTTGTAAATTTCAGTTAATTAACAGTAATTATTGTATCCAGAGCATCTTTGAGGCCAGTGTGATGCAACAAGTGAAGGTACCATCACCTTCTTCTCATATAAGTCCTTCTGTACATGGCAAGCTCATGTTCTGTCATGCCTATGGGGACAGATCTTTTCTTCCTGACATACTGACACAGACAGAACCAAGATGCTTTGTGGCTGTGGAGTTTCAAACTTGCATAGCTTTCCAAGTGTCAGTCATGCAACTCCTTCATGCATATTTGATTTCTGCCTTGAGTGGTAATATCCTTGCTTTTAATGTATGTGCATGGTGTGCAGTTGCTGTGGGAACCATATCTTTGAGGTTTCATGATTTAAAAAAAAAAAGTAGTATTTATAGATTCTATTTATTTTGCTTATGAATCAACACGTTAATATTGATGCAATGGAAGAAGAAAGGAAAACAAACTTCTGAACAGAAAGCACAACATCAAACACAGATCTGTTTGTTTTTCTCTACAGCACAGTTCCCACAACAGGCACAATTGCAGCAACAGAAAGGGGAAAAAAATATATGAAACAAGAGAAGACAGAACAGGATAAAGCAAGCAGCAGACAGCTGAGTAGTTAATTTAAGTTGTTAAGACCATGTTTACCAGTCATGCGCTATGAGATTGCAAAGTATCGTGGCATTTTCTGCTGGTTCTTGCTATGGGGCTCCTGGCACTGAAGCTCACCCAAGACATGAGGTCAGTGCAGCAGTCTGCTTGATGCTGGTGCTATGCTGATCCCGTGGGTCTGAGCGGTCACAGGGAGGGGTTCTGGGGTGGCCAGCCAGGCTTCAAGTTCTCCTGAGCTTCCCTGAGGGAGGACTGCAGAGGAAGGATCCAGTATGGTCTCCCTATATATTAGGGCATGAGGAGAGTTTAGCTGGGCTGCTTTAGCACTTCCTTCTCAGATGTGCTTTTTCTGTACTGCCATTATATGAACTACAGCCACAGGAGGTGTGTGATTGCAATGAAATGTGAAAGGAACAGGGAATTCTTGCAGCTGAGGGGGCTGGGTTCGAGCTGGGCAGGGCTGGGAAAGTATGAGGGGTGTGAATATGTATGAGACTCTAATTGGCTCCCATATGTAATCAAGGTGCCTACAGTTCCAGGAACATCGCCTAATTGTTGTAACCAATTAACAAGTTGGAGTCTCCTAGAGCCACACTGTCCCATGCAATTCATTCCAAGAGCGAGGAGAGGAATTGCCTGTGAGAGCTTCCTGCAGATGAGAGTGCCTGCGGCTCATGGGTAGAGAAGGTCACACTGACGTCCCAGCATCACCTCTTGATCTCCTTCGGGTCACAAACTGGCATTGTATCTTGGTGTTCTCAGTGTGACAGAGGCCCATGCTGTAATAGGTTGTGCTTCCCTGGTGCCAGGGCAGGCTGGTGTTGCTGTCAGGCCTGGCTGTGTTAGGAAGCACTGAGCAGCAATGGGCTCTGATTCTCAGAGTCTAAGAACAATGCTTTTCCTGAGCTTAATGCATTCATCACTGCAGCATTCATGTGTGTGCCCAGGAGATACCAGTCTGTGCTGGGGCTCTGTGGGCACACAGAATCACAAGGTTGGAAACGACCTGCAAAATCATCTAGTCCAACCATCCTTCCATTACTACATTAGACCTGGCAGCACCCAATTCTTTGTGGCATTTGAGCAAGCATCCCTCCTCTTCACCACCATTGCTGAATGTAGGCTTGCTGGGTTTTTAAGTGCACAGTCCCAGTGCTTTTGTCTGTCTCCTGTAACTATCTTAATCATTTTTCTGTCTCTTTTTTTTTTTTTTAAATCCCAATTCAATTTTCCTTGTGGTTTCATGCAGAACATAAGGTTGCTTTTTCTTCTCCCCCTCCCCCCCAGCATTTTGAGTCCCTTCTCCTGCTTCTCTGATTTTTTCCCTCTACCTGGTGCCCCCGTTTTCTCCTTTGGGCCATTCCCACACATACTGCTGCATCTTTCCTTTTCAGCATATTTGAACTTCAAGGCAATAGAAATGTTCTTTGTCTTTGATATCATCATGTGATACATTTTAAAAACAATAATGTTTTTTACTGATTCAACAAAGATTTATAGTAGTTTTTAAGTAGTCTTTAGCCTAGAAAACTAAGGGTTTTTTCCTTTGTCCAGAACAGAAATAAAGCTAAATTCATTTGGAATGCATAGCAATTCAATGCAATACTCATGTCTGACACAGTAGTATTTACTTCTATTATAACACAGTTCTCTGCAGACAAGTCAGCAGAGAGAACTGCGCTGTAAGCACGAGAGCCTACCCTCTGCTTCTGTGTGTGATTACAGCTCATTTTGGTGGCACAGATTTTTCTGGCAACAGAGAACTTAATAGTGGACCAAGATTCCCGAAACCCCGTGCTATTTGTCCCTACCTCATTTCCAGATTCAGTTATTTACGAATAAAGCCAGTTACAGGGTACATTAGAACTTAATTCTGTGATTGATGATTTTGCTTCTGCTGGTAAATAAACTCCCTTCCTACTACAGAGGGACAATGTTGGAGCCAAAACAAGGGGCAAGATTATGCTGACCTCTTCATCTGCTGATTATTATGTTTTCTGGAAGGTAATTATTTTCCCTCCTCTCTGATCGATGTAGTCTGATATCCATTTAATCTGTAGTCTGTAGCTACCACATCCTACAGAAGGCAGAAACACGAGGAACCTCAAATGATGTGTTTTCCCACTAGGCTCAAAGAAAATTGTGGAGCAGACTTCCAGGCCATTGCTGTTTTCCACATGGATGTTGCAGCTATTTTAGATAAGAACGTTTTTGCCACTTTATTGAATGGATTGTATATGATGGTGTAAATATGTCAATTAGTATTTCAATTAGCATCCATGACTAATCCTGCCCACGCTGGGAAGTTGCAGTGTGCAAGTTTCTTACCAAAGGGTATGTTTTTGTTCCTTTGTTATTCAACTCTACTGTTAGTTGGCAACTTGAATAGTGGGGGATAGGACAGAAAATTATGAGCTTTCTTTTTCATGGGAGGTGAAAGATTGGATAGAAACGTTCAGCAGAGGGCGAGGTCCCAATTCTCCTGCACTGTATGAAATTCTGTGTTCTATTGCATATTGTGCATCAACTCCTACAGACTTTCTTTCAAATGGTTGAATGCTCCAAAGTTCCTATGAACTTTGTAAAGGACTTTGTCATACAGCTTTGTTCTCCTGCTCTCTGGCTGATTGCATAGCTCCTTAAAAGTTTCATTAAATTGCTTATCCTTAACTCTACTGACATACCATCCGTGCCATCATCTTCATCTATGGCAAAGCCACTTTGTATTGCCCTAACAGTGTAACTTAACTTAAAATTCTGTGAGAAATTAATCTGCTGGTGCTTCATAGTGAGAATAACATAGTCTTCAAATGTATATAGAGCCAAAGCAATGAAAGGAAATGGGCTTATGGTGCTCTGTTCTGGTACCCCTGGGAAGAAGGGATTTCTCATTTTTTCATTATTTCTATTTTGCCAGTAGAGGGCACCAGTGCTTAAATCACATGCACTCCATGTGCGGTGTGTTGTGCTGAAAGCAATTAAAAAAATAAAAATAAAGAAATGTAAATCTATTTCCATTAATGAACTTTTAGGAGAGTTTTGCTGCATTATCAGGAACTGCTAACAGCAAAAAAGGTTAAAGGTTTAAAGGATGTTGTGTTCCAGAAGTGCAAGAGTGTTTGGGTCTTGCTGTAGTTTGGCAGAAAGCAATGTTTGGGGCAATGCAATGAAGGGAAAGAAGGATAAAGAGACAGCAGTGCACTTGTTATAGTACAGTCTTACTGTAAAATCATCAAACACAAATTAGCTGCTTGTAGATACTGAGAATTAGAAGGCTTGGGATTTGTGTATTCCTATTTTATATATAAAATTTGGCACATTTTATTAAAACAAAAACAAAAAACCACCTGCACTGGAAAATCAATTCTTGGAGTAATTTTCTGTTGTATTATTCTATCTGACATCAATGGAATGGGAATGAGAGAGGAGGAAAAACCATGGGCTTAAAAATGACAAAAAGAACAGTTGTGCATCGTATGTGCATCTCATGATAGTCTCAGCCCAGTGCTTATTTCTAGAAAGGCTTTAAAAAATCCCAATTCAATAGATTAGTGGCTTACCTAGAATTGTAAAGGAACAATTAATTAACAGTAGGACAAAGTTTAACAACATTCAGACACAGCTGTAACTTCCTTCTCCTTTCTGCCCTGTGTCTATAAAGTTTTGAAGATATCTACGTGCAATATCTTAAACTGATTATTTTTTTTTGTCTTGTTGCTCACTTTTGCTGAAGTGCTGCAGCTGAGGAGCAGCTTTCCTCGTGCCTGCAGTTCCTCTCACAATACGCTGTAAAGTGGGCAGCAGAGTAACTTAGAGTTAGCAATCGCTTATTTAATAAGCGCGTGTTCCTACATCTCCAAATCCCTCAGTCTTCACATGGGGTGTCTCTACAAGGTAGAACTACAATGGCTTTCCAATTGAAAACAAGGAGAAACAGCTGTCTGGGGACCTCTTTCCTCCTGGAGTGTGTTTTATCAGTGCAGGGACACAGTGCAAAAACAGCTTAATGCTTCGGGTGATTGAATATAAGGTGAATTAGAAACTGTATTTGTTGGACTTTGTAGCTGTATGCATTACATATATGAAAAATGTTGATAATTTTAGAATAGGTATGCACAACTGCTAATTAAAAGCTCAGATTTCTGTATTTGGAGTTGGATGGCAGTGAATTCCTTAAGTATTTCCAATACAAGTTCCATAACTCATTTGGGCCCCTAGACAACAAGATGAGCACCTGAATGCCCTCAGGATTGTCCTTTTTATTTTAGAGTTTTCTGAGGTTATTTTACAATTGGTTTCAGTATATAAAAGTCTGCAGCTGCCCTCATGTTGAGATCCAATGACATTTTGGTTGGAGGTCATTAATAATACTGTTTTCCTTATTGTTTCTGTTCAAAGTGCACTTGCACAGAGCCATTTGTATTCATTACAGATGCAGAGTCTTCCCATCAGGGTATTTATAGATCTCAAAATTATTAGTGCTTGATTTAGAAAAGCATTCTTAAGCAAGACAGGAACTAAAGCATACGTTTTCATGGAGACAGAGGTAAATACTGGCTGAAATATTTCACTGAATTCAAGTTCTTGGGACGCTTTTCATCTAGCTTACTGTTCAGGTATGCTGTTTTTCCTTTTGTTTTGTTTTTTCATAGGTTGGCATTATTTACATTCATGGTTTTCTCTGCCTGCTCCTGATCCTGCTGACAAAGTTTAACACTAAGTGCACTTACTCTTATTTTTCTTCAGGCATGTTTGGAATGCCTGAGTAAACTCATGAATGAGACTCCATGATGCTAAAACCCAAACCTACTTCATCATGTTAAAATTAGAAGAGTCAGATGATTTTCAAGACCCACGTACAGAACTACACTGCTGGAGCACAGCTCCACGCACAGAGAATGCTACGTAAGTAGCTGATGGGTGATATGATGAAGATAATTCCTGGGTTTGGGTGTCGTGATGACTGCCTTGAATTTCCCAGCTAGAACTGAAAGCTTTGGAGGTGACTAAAACTCAGCACTGCATTTGGAAATAAATACCGTGCGTTACAGAAATGAAAATATGCATTCTTGTAACTTCTGTTGAGCATAATGAAAAATCATTCACGCTAAGAAGGGAAGGAGGAGTAGCTGACTGTTTCCTCCACTCCTCCGGCACGATCACATTTCAGAATGCTTTTAAGGAGTATTTCTTCACTGCTCAAAAATTTACTAACCACATCTTTACTGGCAATGGCTGTCTATGCTTTGGTTTCTGTCTTCCAGCCCTTAACAGTAAACTCAGAGTGGTGCTTTGGATGCATTTAAACTCTGGGCGTTCATCTCCCAGCATGAGATTGGAGTGGTTTCCCATCCTGTGAGAGCCCTCGTGCCAGGAGAGCTCCTTGGGTTGTTGTGAACAAATACCCCACTTTTCCACTGCATTCTTGGTAATATTTAAAGTATCAGGTTTAGAAAACATTCTATATTTAGCAAACTGCTGAACAGTGTGTGAGGCACTTTGTTTGAACAAAGGATGGCAGGGGTTGTGGGAATATAACTTTGCATTTAATTCTATTTGATTAGAAAAGTTACCAGTCTGTCATTTAGCTTTCAGGACAGCCTTAAAACGTCTTTGCCTTCCACTGAATTGCTAGTCAGGCCTCCAGGCATCAGGTTTGCTTCTGCTTAGCTTTTCAACTCAAGGTTGCCAGTTAATACATAATGATAAGAACAGATCCGTTGCATTTTAATAGATATCACAAAATCAGGCAAAGTACTGTGAGAATAACTTGATATATAGGGAAGTAATTCTATTTTAATGCCTAGTAGCTGCAGATGTTCAGATTACTGTAATGTTATTAAAATGAGCATCTATTAATAAACAAATATTTCAATGACACAAATCTGCAACAAAAACAAAACTAAATTACCTGTTTATTGGAATTTGCCTTCAATCATTCATTTCTACCAGGAACATGCCTGTATGTCTGCAAATACCATGCTCTCACCTTGTCCTCTTTCCCATAATTCACAGATTACTTTTATGCCTCCATCTACCAATATGTAAAATCATTTCACCATTTTAATTTTCTCTCGCTGTGATTTCAAGATATTGTATATCAGTTTGCACTCACTGGGCACTTAACCTTCCTATTATCATTTTCTTTCTGTATCGTGCTCTCTGGTATGATAACACATAATTCACTTTCTTTTATCAGTTTTGTATTAGTCACTGTGGTCTGATCCAGGTTCTGGCTGCATTAAGGAAATTTGCATCCATACAGCAACACCGCTGTGGTTATCACCAGCATAAACCTTTAATGCATACAGCCCGTGTCAGGGCAGAGCAAGGCTTTCAGTGCTGCCATTTAATCCAGTCACATAATTAATTTCCTTAATACAGACAGGGCCTCTCATTAGCCTCCCCCTCCCAGTCCTTCCCCCTGCTGCTCCAAACACCATTTGCACTCTCTGTTTATTAGCACCAACAGGAGCTCATGGAGACAGGGAAATGAAATTTTTAAGATACTGGTGATTCAATCAATTGCATTTGATGCCAAAGTAAGCGTTACCATTGGCTCCACTGAAATTGGACTAGACTGTTGCAGGATGCTTCTAAAAATACTCCTCCTGATGCCTCCTAGACCTGTGGAGAGCAGAGTTACATGAAACAGTGGTAACATGCAGATGGCCATGGGTGTGGGGAGTATGACCAGCACTGCTGTCAGTGTCACACTAATGCTGCAGTGACTGTGGAGCAAGGATGGGAGGGCATGCAGCTGACAGCCTGGCACAGCCACAGCAGGGAGTTCTGGGCTCAAGGAGCCTTGTGGATTACCTTGTGATTTATGGATCCAAAATAGCACCTAGCTACTGCATCTGATGTTGGCCTTGAAGAAATGCAACATGTATTAGTTGTCCCTGCAGAGTAAGACCTCAGGGAAGTGGACATCAATGTTGGCTTAGAAAGAGAAACGTTTATTAAAAATGAGAATGATTGGCTATGCGTTAGACATTTTTAAATATGAGGTTTTGTGAGTACTGCTGGAGAATGTAGGTTGTTACATACCTTCAACTGCATCCAAAGCATCATATATTTTGTCTGTACATTTTGGTCATTGACATTGCTGTGCCTGAAACTGTTATTGGCAAATGAAGTCTATAAAAGCCCTTATACCCAGAAAGATGGAAAACTGTGTTTACAACTGCTCATCTAATTTTCAAAATTCTGTTGCCTGGTGGCCACTTCAGATTCAAGAAACTGATCAGTCAGTTTCCAAAGAAACAGCTTAGTGGTGATTCCTGTACAATGGTGATGGCAGAGCAACAGCCTGCTGGCTGCATGTCCATATGACCCTACAAGTCTTTTGCAAAGCAATTTGGTTTAAGCTTGAGGTGACTTAGTTGGTATTTTTGCCAGTGGATAGGAGAGTTTTTGCAATTGAAGGTGTCTAGGAGACAAGCTATGATTGATTTGTTTCCTGGAGGAAATTGTGGTGGATCTGAGCCTACTTGTTACTGGTGGCTAAATTCCCATCTAAAACCTGGAAAAAACAAGGCCTGTCAAAGCACATAGCAGACAACAGCAGTGCAGAAAGCAGTTCTATAGGCAATGCGTGTGCTGAAAACACAGGTGGAAAGCATTACTTGAAAGCAGGCATAGCAACTATGGCAGTTGGCAGAGCTGTGTGAGGGCTGCAATCAGCAGAGCAGGTGCTCTGATAGCTGTCATTTGTGCCAGCTGATACCAGGATGGGGGTGGTTAATTTGAGTCTCCCAACCACATTATTAATTATTAACTGGCACGTTTCTTAGCTGATTTACTTAAATATCATATTCATTTATCTGCTTATACCCAAGCCACGCTCATAAATTAAAGTTTCCTCTTTTTTTTTTTCCATGTTAATCCTTGAGAAGCATTAATTAGACAACACTACAGCAGAAGCATTGCTGTCCTTCTCATGTAATTCCTGTGACGTGCTGTCAGTGATGTTTGAATGACAGGTGGGAATGAAAAAAATCATTAGGCTGGAAGCAACGTGAGACGTTTAATTAAATTATTATTGAACGTGTGTATTAGAGAAGCATTCTGGAGATCTGGGTGGCAGAAGGGCATCATGGTGTCAGGTACTGTGTAGAAAATGTGCCATTTAGCCCCGGAGTCTTCTGTCTGCAAATTGATTATCCTCACAAGTGTGTGGTAATAGAGCAAGTTTGCAGTGTTTCCTGAAGTGAATAATACAGGAAAAAATACTTGCCGAGTGATTATTGCTAAATATTACAAAATAAGTGAGGGGAAGAGTGCTCTATTTTCTTAACTCCTCTTCCCAAAGGTTGGTCAGTTCTTTGACCTCACAATCTCATAAAGTGCTTGTCTGGCAAACTTCAGAAAACCTGCATCTTTTCTATGGAAGTGATAGGGAATTGAAGTCCCTCATTTAAATAATTACTGAAACTGAAAAATGTATTACTTGGCAGAGGCAGTCAAAAGGTGGGGCTGGGTGGGAGGCAGACAAGGACACTGGGCACTGGGGAAGGCAAACTGCAAAATGCATTCTCAACATTTTCACTCCTATGGTTGGTCAAGCATAAAATAGTGGCATAAAAATCCTGTGCTGATCTGGCACAGCTGATGCTAACAAGTTGAGAGCCACGCCACAGGGCTGTGACCCTGCCAGCTCTCACATGCCCAGAAGAGCCAGGTGTAATGAATGTGAGCACGCCAGGTGTGCAGAACTGCCCACGGCATTTTGGGCTTTGCTCCTTCTGGACCCATGCACTGCATAGGCATTCATAGCTGCTGTAGAGCCACCTGTGCTGGGGTCTGCTGTAAAACTACAGCTTGGCCCTTGTCCTGTCCTGAGGCTTTGTGTAAAGCAATTCTAAACAAAAGCCCAAAGTGGATTTTAGGACATAGGATGGAGTTTCCATGCTTTAGGCCCTCGTCTGACTGGTAGCAACAGACTGAGCTCCTGCTCTGTGCCAAAGCTGAGCTGAATCATGTTAGTGTGCATCTCCGTGCTCAGCTCATGAGCGGAGAGCTTGTTATATCACAGTTATTCCATCACCTCTATGAGTCCTATGTGATTGCGCTCTGCCAATTAGAAACGTCTCATAGTTTTTCAGAGATAATTTATTTTTTCGACATCCCTTTCTCAGAGCGGTGCCACGTTTCATTACAGAAGCGATTGCATTTCAGCATCAGACAGCCCTTAATTACTGATGTAGACATTCACAGAAAGGTAACGACGGTCTCCTCAGGTCCTCACAGCGCATGGGATCCCAGAAGCCATGCCAGCAGTTGGCACCTTCCACGAAATAGATCTAAGAGGAAAGAGGGACAGCGTGCGCCTCACTGCACCGTGCATCGCCCTGCGCGGCGCGGATCCTGGAAGGTAACGGGTTTTTGGGAAACGCACTGCTGGCTGTTGCAGGGGGCTTACAGGAGTTCTGCTCAGCTTCGCTGCAGCTGCGCAGCTCTAACAGCGCGATCACCTGGCGCGACGCTCAATAAAACGTCTACCCGTCTCATGCACGGAGGCCGACGTGAACCTTTGAGTCCGGGCTAACCAGCCCAGCAATCGCACCAAGTTTTTACCGAAGCTCAACGCGCGCTGCCCCTCCCTCAGCCGCCGCTCCCCCGGGCTCTGCCCGCCTGGCGGCTCCGGGCACGGCGGCGGCAGCGCGTGTGGGCGGGCAGCTCGCTCCGATCCCGCCCCGCCCCGCGCCTGGAGCTCGGCGCTCCCCGCTCCAGAAGAAGCGTCGGGCGCCGCGGGAGCCGCAGGATTACGGCGGGGCCGCTCGGCGGGTGCGTGGCTTCGCGTTCGGGCTGCGGGCAGAGCGGGTGGGGCGGCTCGGTCCGAGAAGAGTCGGTCCGGCGGCCGCGGGGCGCATCGTTCGCTCAGCCCGGCGGTGGGGACCCTGCCGCGGTCGTGCGGCTGTCGGCGGCGGCTCCTCTCTCGGCTCCGGGGTTATTCGCTGCGGTTACGGACGAGGAAAGGAGAAGCGGCGGTGCGGGAGCTCGGTGCGTGCCCGGGATCTCTCGTTGCCCGCCGGCTGCGGTCGCCCTTCCCAGCACGGTACGTCCCCTCCCGCGCGGCTCGCTGCGTTCTCGCACGTTTTATTTCGGGGCGCTGCGTGCATCTCTTCCCGAGCGCCGCCCGAAGTTCGGAGCGGTTCTGTCTTAGGGCTGCGCTCTCCGGCTTTGCTTTTGCAGGTAACTGTAATCCAGCTTCTCCTCCTATCTGGCGTCGGTGTGCAAGCCGGCATCCCCGCTTTGCTTTTGCATCGCGGAGAGCCGCTCCGTTCCGCTGAATTCTGCCCAGAACTTTTCCAGCGGGTGCAGGAGGGGCTGCACGGCTTTGCTCCGCGCCCGTCCCTGCAGCAGCAGCAGCACGCGGCTCCGCGCTGCCACCCCGTGCCGCTCCGCGCCGCCCCGCTGCTCCTCGGGCGGCTCGTGGCGTTCGGGGTGCTGAGCAGCGCGGGGTGACCTTGTTGTTGCTCAGCGAGGTGCTTGGCTCTGATTAACCCAAATTCGAGAGCCGACACCCCGTTTTGGATGGGAAACGTGTCAGTCCCAGCCTCAGGTGCGGGCTGCTTGATCAGGATTGCTGCGTTAATGGTATTGCTGGTGTGCGCGTCATGCTGATCTTAGAGTGCTTGTTTGACACGAGAGGAAATATCACGGGGCCGGGAGCAGCAAACTCTTTAAACTATTGACCGATGCGTTTTGCACGAGGAACTTGAACTCGCTGGAGCTGCACGCTGGGTTTGTCCAGAGGTGCACTCATTGCTGCTTTAAATCTGTGGGAAGTTGTGAACAAAATATTGAAATGAGGAGTGGAAATGCTGGGCTGGCTGCAAGCGTCTCAGCTCTCTGTGGGGTTATTCCTGGTAAGTTGGCAAGAGACTTTCCGAGGTAAGCTATGGCGTTTGTGAGAGGATTTAAGGGAAAATGGTGCAGTAAACGCGTGTGGCTCTTAGCGGAGCGCTGCTGATCTGATGTCAGGACTGCGGTTTGAAGGTGCGTTGTGTTGCGAGCCCCGTACAACTCCCCTGCTCATCAGTCACCTGCGGGCTCCGTAGGGTTTCTGCTTCTCTGCGTTCTCGGTCCTAGCGCTGCCTTATGCTGGAAGCAAGCTGGGCTGTGCCGAGGGCATTGCAGCAAGCAGCGATGTAGCGCTACTCTGGGTGCTGAGGGCTGCAGGATGGCACCGCCGCCTGTGCCTGGGGATGGGCGCTCCCTGAGCTGAGCGCTGGGCTGGAGCTGCTCCGTGCAGCTGCTGGGGCGGTGAGGTGGGACGATCGCCGTGCCTCAGCTCTGTACCCACAGCAGCAGTGGCCGTGCGGTCCCAGGGCTGCACATCTGCACCTGGGGGCTGTGGGCCCGCAAAGCACCTCGTTGTTGGTGTTGGTGGAGAGCAAGTCTTGTAAGCGTGAGCAGCATCTACATACGTTGTGACTGCCCTCCTGTAGCCCTTCTGCA
The DNA here is from genome assembly GCA_037305975.1 of Chrysolophus pictus. Classification (NCBI taxonomy): domain Eukaryota; kingdom Metazoa; phylum Chordata; class Aves; order Galliformes; family Phasianidae; genus Chrysolophus; species Chrysolophus pictus. The sequence goes on from CM074587.1 coordinate 3,007,771, forward strand.
AGGGCTTGTCCTCCAAACATACACTGGAAAGCATTTGTGCAAGTGGAATGTTTGTTTTCTTGGAGCAGAACTCACTGTGTTCATACATTCTGGTGGCAGTGCTGTCATGGGAAGCTCCCGCACTTTGGTTTGAATTCTAGGTGTTTTTTTTTTCTTTGTGGTAGAAACTGACTCTACAAGTGCCACAAAGCCCATAGTTTTGTATCAGTGTAGTTGGTTATTACGTATTAGGTGCCATCCACGAACATGGTTTTCCATATTCTGAACCAATGAGAAATGTTGTATGTTGCTGTTATCGGTGAGGAGCCAGAAAGCCTACAAAGAGAGGGGAAGAATCATCAGAGCAGAGGAATGACTGCATTGAGTGTGCTTCCTGGGTATGGGAAAGACTTCGGATGAATTAATTATGAGATTTACTGGAAATTGGGATAAGTGGGCTGTCTGTTCATCTGTTGAGTTTCTTTTTGTCTATTTTAATTTTTAACCTTCTTGGTGCTCACTTTGGCATCTGGGTCTGTCATGTTCTGATAACAAATACGTTATCTTCTGATTTATATTTAGAAATTAGCATGATATTACAGGCATCTAAGATGCAAACATGAACGTGTTCAAGCTGAGTACTACTAAAATTACAGGTGTCTATACAGAATGGCTTCTTCAAGAGCCTGTTGTGATGAATGCATTGCTTTAAAGTCACGTTGTACATGGATGATGCCAAGATGGATTAAATATCAGGGTACTCTGAAAGCAACTTTTGTTTAAAGAAGTTTAGAAACGTGCTCTTCAGGGTGGTTTCCATGGCATGCTCAACCCCTGGAAATGAAGGGGCAGAAGACTCACTTTGGTACTCATGCTGTGAATGGTTGTGCTGTTGCTGCTGTCCTTAATGAAGCACCTGCAGTGACAGGAAGTCTTTTTCCAGCCTTTGTTTGCAGATCTACAACTTAAATTTCTGTCAGAAGCAGCCTCTTGCAGCCAAAACAGGGACAGATCAGTCACTGATTTTGCCAATTAAAAACAATTAAAATGCAGAAGCATGAACTTGATAGAGCTGCAGTCCTCTCTAATGCTAACGTCTTCACCTTTGATTTAATGAAGCTGTTCAGAGTCACAGCCCCACTTCTTGATGCAGAATTGAGTATCCAGATTTTATAGCATGTGGTGTAGGAGAATGCATTGGAGGAGGAATTTAATGAATCATTGGCGATGCTTTGTCATGTGCCTTAACTCGGGAAGGGATTAGAGAGAGGCTGCAGGACTGCATGGAGTGAGATACATTCCTGTTTAAAGATCTTGATTTGGTGCTCTGGCAGCCACATCTCTCTCATTGACACAGATGAAAATCAGCTCCAAGCTGGTGATGGTGTTGGATGGCCTTTGCAGCAGGTGTTCTGGTAGGGCTTGGGTAACGAGTAGAGGGAGAAAGAATATTTGACTGCAGTCACAGAATCATTAACAGTCAAAAGGACCTCTGGAATCATCTAGTCCAACTGCCAGCCCATCCCCAAGTCAATTAAAATTTGCTATTTGTGGATTTTTGGTGTGTTTCGCATATTAGGAAGAGAAGAGGTCCTGATACAGGCTGAGGGAAGGGGCAGAAGTTCAAAAGTTCTTCCAGATTCTTAGTCTTGTTCTTTGAATTGAAGAAAGAGAGGTGCAGGTTTGGAGTAATGGGGATGGTTGGTCCTTTTAGTGTCAAGCTAAAACGTCTGAGAAAAGTTTGATTAAAACTGAGCTCGTAATGTATATAACAGTGGCTTCATTTGGAACAGCTGTTGATTTTACACTCTTGAAGAAGCACTTTTTAATGTATTGAAGTAAAATATTATTCCTCAAAATCAGTGAGAGCTTTCATCTTGCATAGCTGATGTGGTTTTTTTTCCTAGCTATCACTTTTAAGTAATGGTCTCTTGAAGAATAAATAAATGGATCAATGTAAGGAATAATTAGCTGGCAGGGCTGCTGTGTTTCCAGCTGAGTGACGCAGCGGTTGTTGCTGCTGAAGTGCTCAGTGCTGACCCACGTCCCATCTGAAACCTGTTTGTGCTCTCTGGAGAAACTTATCTGGTGAGAATGGATGGTGTTTGAAAACAGCATGTATATATTTTAACATTTTGAAAATCCTGCATGTAGGAAACATTCTATTTGCAGAGTTTGCCTTCGTATGAAGCACAAAGCATTTAAAAGATGAGTGGTGGAATTACCGCCATGGTGAGCCCCCAGAAAATAAGTCTGAATGGAATTCTGAGCAACTGCTTCAGAGAAGAGAAGGGAAAGAAAAGGAGCAGGCTTGGCTGGGAGGTGCTCCTTGATTGGGCATTTGTAGGGTGCTGAGTAAGAACAAAATGGAGGGTTCCTCCGTGAGGCGGTTGTACTGCAAACAGCCGCCATGGGTGAGCGGTTGTGATGGGCTGAGCACCCATTTCCTTGAGGGGAAATGCAGAGTTTTTATTTAAAACACAACTGTTCCTGTCTTTAGCGTACTAACTATATGTACATATAATGGTTTGGGTTTTTTTCCTCTCGCTCTGCTGCAACATCAGTGCCATGTTTGCGGTTTGGGGAGGGTATTTCAGTTGAGTAGGCCTCGACAGTTCCAAGCAGTGCTGTTGCTTAGCATACTTAGGTCTTTTATGAAATTTAAAATATAATAAATTACAGCTATTTGTAGCTATAGACCTGTATTTGGAGTAAATTGGTGGGGAAAATCAACTATTTTTCCACAGCCTGACTTAATGTAAGGCATGGCCAGTGTCCCTCTCGCTCGTGCTGAGGTCAGAACAATCATTTTCAGCCTTTTGCACTGCTTGACTACATAAGGAGCAATCCAGTCTAATCCAATCCAGAGCAGGTCAGTGAATGATAAATGTAGTTTAGCTTACAAGCATACTGATGTTCACAGTTCATTTACAGAAAAATCATGCATCTCTGCTTCTGAAGACTCTCCATTTGTTAAAATCAGCTTCTCTTGGAATTCACAGTACAACATGAGATGAAAGAAACTGCTTTAATGGCTTATTATTGTGGAAATATTTTACATGTAAAAACTGGGATATCAGACTGCTATGATTCATGCAGAAGCCATAATTATTGAATCTAACCAAGTATTTTAATTTTGTCCTGGCTTAAATAAGGTTTATGCAAATATCTAAATGTACCTTTTTCTGATCCTTTCAGTTAGATTGGTCAAATGGGCTGCATGTATACCTGTGGGAACAGGGCCTTTTATTTGCTAACCAATGCATTAGAGGGCATCACGGAAATAATGGTTGGAAAATGATGGAAGAGAGCTGCCGGCCAGGGAGTGAGCTGTGGTGGGCCTGAGCTGTGTGTGGGGTTCAGGGCAGCAGTGCTGCCTGGGCAGTGGGGCTGTGCTGTGGTGTAAACGTGCATCTGCAGAAAAATGTGTCTTTATGTCCAAAATTTGTGATTTAAAAAACGCGGATATTTACTACAACAGCCATTTTCTTCATTAAATAGTAACTTTTTTGTCACTTACTGTTAAAAGTACAGTGCAGGTCAGCATATGTGCAAATGACTGGTAAGAGAGCTCTGTGCTGCATCCTCGGTTCTCTAACGTGTCAGCCAAACGTGTTGATGTAGACTGTAAATGATAATAAAAAGAAAAGGCTGTGCATGCATGTATCTTTTACTAGGGTAATTTGTAAAGCACGGGATTCTGCTAGATCAGTGCCTGACCACCAGCAGCTCCTCTGTGGGAGCGTGCTGTGCTCCTGGAATGTGCTTCTGGATAACCACCGCTCTGAAATCTGCTCTTAAACTGTATAAACAAAGGTGTATAGAAGCCTAGCAAGCAGGCTGGAAGTGATCTAGAGTTATTAGCGTGTTCTTTCTTCTGTGTGCACACTGTGACTTTCCTTTCTGTTATTAAGACTTGAAGAAGACCCTTTCTTTTTTAAATTCAGAACTTCAAATCTGGACTTTGTGGACTGTTTTCGGTTATGCAAATGCTGTGTGAGAAATTCTTTGCGTATTAGCATTTTATAAAATGTTTAGAGTTAAAATATATATAATCTATAAGATTATTCCACTGACTTTTCTGTCTGCAGTCAACTTTTTGTTGCAGGAAACTCTTAACATTTCTTACGGTAAGACCAGAGGGTATATTTAAATAGTTTCAAATAATTGCTGCAATTGATACACTATTTTAAAACAGCATGATTTATAAATGTAATGGTATGAGCAGTGTGGGATGATGATTATACAGATAATTACTGCATGTTATCAAAGCACTGAGGGTTTGAAGGTGGGATTTTTTTCCCTAGTGTTTCCACAGTTACTGCAGAGATCTGTGTTAAGTCTTCTCCACAGCTCCTGCTGGCAGTTGTTCTGAGCATGTGTTTCTTGCCAGGCATGCTGGCCATCCGTGGGCCCCGTGGCACAGCCCCACATGGCAGCCCTGCTGCAGGCAGGTGGGATCTCAGGGCTGCAGGGAGCGTATTTCCTCTTGCTGTAAAGTAGCTGAATCATATTACACAATTTTCTGTTATTTCCTACCTAGCAGAACATTGGGCTTTCTTAGAACAGCTTCATTAGGAAGTTCAATGTGATACTGTTTATTTCCATTCATCCAGGTGATGGTGTTGAGGGCTTTGTTCCACTAATGCTGTGGCTGTTAAAGCTCTCCATCCTCTCTTTTCTATTCCTTCTCCTCTAAAATGTAGTCCTTTGGAATGCCAAAGGAAAGGATAGTTGCAGAGAAACCAGAAATGCATTGGAGGAACAGCTGGTGCTCTTCATTTCTTCTGGTGCTGCCAACTGTGCTCATGAGAAGGACGGGCGAAGGGCACGAGGACAGGAGGGAGGCTGCTGTGAGTTCTGTGCTTTGTCAAACTTTCAGGCTTTGTCCCTCAACACCAGAACAGGAGCCCCTGGCCCATAGCTTGGGAGCCAGGTGCACATCTTAAGACATATCTGCTTGTGTGTAGGTAAAGAGCAGAGCTGAGTTATTGCTGGAATGGATCTTCTCATTGTTACGGTGTACTGTTGGTTTTGGTTTTGTTTTTCTTTTACAGTGAGGTATGTACTTGAATAGTTGGTAGGCCACTGCTTCCATTTTGAATTGTAAATACCTGTCCTTGAAATGCATATGAAACTTAAACCCTGACAGCGTCTCTGTCACATGAATCTGGGCTTCATTCATTTCACTGGTCCATACAGTGCAATTGTTAATGGTATCAGTTAAGTTCTCTTTAACCTTGGGATTTGAGAATAGAGTGCCTTACAGTTATTAAAAGGCAAGCTTTGCATTGAAAATTTGTACTGCATCATAGGGGAATTTATTTCAACATTGATTGATTGGAGTTAAAACAAGCGAGCAGCCTTGCTGCCTTTGAGAGATGCCTGTTAAGTGCTGGGTTCGAGCAGTGCTGCTGGCTTCTGGACCATTCAGGTCTGCATCTGGCTTTTTAGGAAAACTCCTAATGTTTTTGTACATGAGCTGGCATTCGTTATATATTAGTGCTGGCTCCAACCCTTTCCTTTCCATCTGTCCTAATTTTTGCTCGTGTTGACTGAATACATTGAGAGTGTGTTTTTTGACTGAAGATGAATGTATGAAAATGAATATCTGCTTTGGATAGTCCAAACTGAAAGGATAGACTCTGTAATTTTTCTCTCTTCCTTATTATGAGATTACATGTGAATATGCAAATTGGTTAGCATAAGAACTCCTACAGAGTAATGGGTGTAATTTATTTGGGGTTTCCAAGTGTTCTCGTGTAGCTGCCTTTCCAATGAAGCAGAAGCTGCAGGATGCTGAGAATTGAAGCTTTCCCTGGAAATGCTGGTCAGGGTAGTAGGAGAATATAAATATTGGGTTTTCTGTTCGAAGTGCCTTTTCCAACCTCTGGGTCTTGTGAACTGGACTAGTGTTTAATGGCTTAAATCATTGGCAAATGCTGCTGAGCAAAACCTCTGCAAACTTTAATGGAAGCAAAAGCTGTTTAGCTGTTCTGTTAGTTAAATTAACAGAGGTATAAAGTCAGTCCTTTTGAGATGTAGTGGAAAGGTGCTTTTCCATTAAAGGCTGCTAGGGATAAGTTGGTCGACTGAGAACAGTGGAAAGGGAATCAGCAGCCAAGCCAGAAGGTGGATTTCTACCTTGATCCCCCATGACTGTTCCCTTCTTATCACCATAAATACTTGCCTTGGTAGTTAATGGGTGGATTAACTGTTAGATAAAAGGTCAAATTTTATGGAATTTCTCCTAAAAGCCATTCACAGTACCATCTGTGCTTAATAATGCTGTTGTTTCCTTTTTCTTCTGTTGCCAACATCTTTCTAGTTTGTATCACTGAAAATCTCTAAATGGGTCACATAGCTTGGGATCTTCAGGGAGGTGATTTTTAAATTGCTCCAGTCCCTCTCTTCAAGTAGATGTGCTTGTTGGATGGGCTGGATGTTGAATGGAATGGATAACTGCCTGCTGCTGTAAGTTTTGTAAGGCATGACCAGGATTGAATTTGCTTTCTAAAAATGAGATCCTGTATATTAACTTGAGCGTAACTGCTGAGTGGGACTGAGCACCAGGATATGGAAATGGGGAGAAAGCCGTGTCAGTTGATGAACAAATACAATGCTTAAAAGAATAACTAAATATTTAGAGTCCCTTTAAATGCTGAGGACTGAAATATGCAAAAACGTTGGAAATGTGCAGGTTGGCTCTGTAGGTTTGGTAAATATTTCCCATTTGGTCTATAGAACAACACTTAGGACAGACCACTTGAAACACATCCCATTGCCTGGCTTCCCTGCCATGGAGGGGCAGTGTTGTGAGGATGCTGAGGCTCCCTGCTGAATGTCCCCTGGGATTTTTTTATTTTTTTCCTTTTGAGTTAAAGCCTGAGAGCATTAAAATGGAAAAGTGCTTCTTTGATTCTTTGATGCTTGAGGAAAGTGAATTGATTTGGTTTTTTTTGTCTGTTCTGTAACTTGATTTGAAACAGACAAACGAAACGAACTTGAACAGAGAGGACTTTTATGTTTATCACCCATATGCTATACGTTTTATGCATCAGTCTCTAGCTCTCACATCTTATCTTTAGGATTTTCATTTTTTTACCTCTCTTCTGTTAATTCTGAAGCAAGCTGCTGAGGTCAGGTGGTTGCAGATGATGTTTCATATGAAAAAGGGGATGGGGAAGAGGTCACAGTGGAAATGAGAGTTTTAGATACAAATTTGCAGAATTCATGAGCTGAGGCTGAGTTGCAGAGTTTTTAACACTCTCAAGCAATAGAGAAAACATAAGTTTTTAAGTTTCTTTTATGTGCAGTCAATGCTTTGTGGGGTGAAAAGCAATTTTCTATGTTTTTTTTTTCATTTTTTTCTTTTGGATAATAGCTAGAAAACAGCTAAGGACAAAGAAAGGATCGAGTAACTTATTCCATAACCATTGAATTTGACCTGCATCAGCCCCATGTCTGCTCATTGACAGATGCAGGTGATGCCAGCTCTGCTGTTGGAGAAGCGTTGTTGTGGCTGAAGCCTCAGAGCCCTGAATGATGGGGAAAGGAGAGCTCTGGTTGATAAGGCTGGTGGTGCTTCGTGTGGGGTCTCCAGCTGCAGTCCATAGCATCTGCTTGGGCATTTAAGCTTACATTTTTAAGCAGCATGCACCTCCCCTGAATAAAGATTTATTGATCAGGACAGAGGTGTTCTGTGTACTCGTTAGGTTTGTGTGCACATCATTAGTGGCACGTGAATAGCCTCTATTTGTACACTGAGCATTTTCCACCAGAGAAGATATCTGTTCTCTTGCTTTGATCGTTGAAGATTTTATTATTCATACCACGATAATGGTAATGAAAAAGCATGAATTGGACCAAATGACTGCATGCTCTTGATGAAGATGACCCTTCCTTAGGTTGGATGTTGACCAGCCCTAAGGGCAGCACACTGATGGCCTTCTGGCAAGGTAGCAGGAGGCAGCTGCTCACTGCAACGCCTGCCTCCTGCTTGGGCACTTACTGTTTTGCCTCATTTCCTAGTGTTGACTAAGCAATAGTTAATTTAGCTACTTCTGAGACAAAAGCTAACATGAAAGCTAATTATTTTCTTTTTCTCCCCACCCCTCCATTTGAGGTCTGCTGTGTTCCTCATTACTGCTCCTTGTCTCGTGTCTTTGTTATTCTACAGAGTTTTGTTGAAATTGTAGTGGGAAGAAGTGCTGACACCTTTCAAAGAATTAGCCAAGGATTTGTGGAATCGAGTACAATTACTGAAGTAGTCACGTGTACGCAGTAGTTTTCCTTTCATATCTTTAGCTTCATCTGGTTATGGATCTTCCAGTTCTTCACAAGAATTGTTGTAACTACTGGACTTTGAAACTCAAGTTGACCATCTCTGCTGTTGTATTGCTAAAGAAACTGCGGATCTGTATCGTTCTGATGAAGAGCTGTGTTTCTAGTGCTTTGGATGATGTGGTTTAGTCTACTTGAGAATCCTTATTCCTTGGTAAGCTTAAAATGCAAACAGAAGAGGTGTGGTACTTAACTGTGCTCTTTTTGTGTGGCTATTACATGGTAACAAGTACAAACAAGGCTTCCTTCTCTGTTCCCTGGAGAACAAAATAATGTCCTGGCTCTTGCTTGGCACTTTGTTTCATAGGAAGTTCTTCTGTACTATGTAACAGTGGTTTGTGTTCTGGCACCTGGATGCTGCATTGTGTGTTTCATCAGGCACTGGCATTTGTGCACTGGAAAACCCTTCTGCACATCTGTTCTTCAGTGCTGCTGGCATTGACCTTGTCCTGTCCCAAGAATATTTTTTGCTGGGATCCACTGTGGGCTGATTTTCATCTGAAAATAAACCCGAGAGTTTATCAGAAGTCCATTCTCTGCCTAAAATACTTGGAGTATTTATAACTGTGTTGTTTTCACAAGCATTTCCAGATGACTGTAAAGCAGTTGCTTCTTAGGCTCCGTGTGGAAAATGCGAAACAATCTCATTTGTAGTCCAAGAAACTGGGCTTATTGTGCAGATACCAATTTTGTAAGAGGAAAACATCAAGGAGGACAAATATAACACTTGTCTCCTCTACTGAACTGGATCTAAGTGTTAGTGGGTATACGCATAGATGTTTTTTTCCCCTTCTTTCTTTCTGTAGTGCAGAGTAACAGTGCTCAGGAGGCATTGTCCCAAATGTAACTTGAAAACTGTTGGTATCGCTGAACGTACTTCAGAGTTGGGAAAGTTGCATAAGCTCCTTATGCAAAGCTACTACCTTAAGCTGCTTAGCAAAGCTCCACCACCTCGTGTTTCCTGCCTTGAAGCGATTTTAGCATAAAGTCATCTCCTTTTTGAGCATCTGAACATCTCAAGTCCATAGGTTGGATGACGTGCGTAATTAGCTGCTCATGCCTGTCTGTTTTCCTGACAGAACAGAAAGCTCCCTTTGGCATAGTAGTGATTTTAAAAAAGCATCAATAAAACATGCCAAAAGTGATGGAAGGCAGTATGGAAGGTACTAAACACATCGGGTGAGATTTAACCTGAAACTTACACCAGTTCTCTTTCATTCTGAGATGGACACGGTTCTTCAGCACAGAGTAGGTGTGAATTCTGAGTCCTTCCATCCTGTTGACTCACCTCCAGTGTTCTGCCTATGGTCTGGTAGTGGAGCACTGCTGCTCCCTGATGCCTCTTCCACTGTAGCGGGATGAGAGTTGTTTGTAGGCCTCAAGCATGAAAATCACATATATGATATGTCTGTCACAGATAGACGTATGTGTACTCTGTCTAAACTTGTTCCAAAAATGAGATATTCATTGGTTATTGTGTTTCAGACTTTTTAAAAGTAATGGACAAATCACAGATTGGATGATTGATTTGCTATATATAATACAAACCCGAGAACAGCAGCAGAGGCTGGAGATTTTGTGTCATGCTGCTGCTTACCCCTCAGTTCCCTTCCTCAGTCAGCTGAGAGAAAAGTCTCTATTTCCATCTGATTCTCAGAAAAAGTGGAAGTGCGTCAGTCTGGGGCTTAACACTGCAGAGAGTTAGCTGCCTGCAATTTTAATTAGAATCTCATACAAATTCCAAATTCGTAAGGATCCACATCCCCTTCTGGCTCAATCTTCCTTTCCAGAAGACTCAACAACTTGTCCAGTAAGTCTGAGTGTGACAGTAATGAACATATCCCACTCGGATTAATTTATGGCTGTACTTCTTGGGAAGTAGTGTTGTATAATGATTTGAAATAACTAAATGGCGCCCGTGAAAATAAATCTTTTCAAATACAAACAATTCTGTTTTAAAAACTCCGGACGCTTCTGTCTAAAAGCTGTTATTTCTAGAAGTAAAATTGCAGTGATACTTTATCATCGATTGCCAAAGTTCTGTTAGGGTTTTCTTCCCCCCTGCTGTTAAAAGTATGTAGATCCAATTAATATAGGAATATGAAAAAAGCCATGAAAGCTTGCCTTAGTACTTGGCCTGGAAAACTTCCTTTATTCCTTTGTGTCAGTTGAATTTAATGATCTTGTTGGTCAGAAAAAGGCTTCTAAAGCCTTTTGAAGAACTAAAATTGCTTCTTATGTTCTTATGGAAACATGAGCATTGTAGGCATGGTTTCAAATAATTTTGCACAAGGCTTTTCTTAGAGCAGCTTATGCCTTACCTTCTTGCTTTAATAATACCTCATCAGAGCCATAATCTGTTCTTGGGAGCCTGTTTTAGTCTGAGTTCCTGTCTTTTTCCGCATTCTGTGCAATGAAGGATGCAGAGGCTTCTCAAATACTTGTAGTAATTGCAGCATCTTTCATGCCATGTACTGGGGACTTGACTATTCAGAATTCATATTCAACTCAAAATAATTTGTCCCTGTCAGTAAAGGGAGGACCCCATCTGCTACATGTTGAGTACGCGTGTACGCTCTTCACATCAGGTATTTCCTATTGATGAGAGTGACTACAGAAAAAAATGGTGGTGAAGATCTCAGATCTCATCGGGTTTCTGTAGGAAGATTTGGAAAGTGCTAAGGGCTGCTTCCTCCTGGTCTTAGGAGTGTTATGTAGAATTCTCAGAAAGTCTTTGCTCTGGACACAGGGTGATGCAAGTTCCATCACAGATAAAAGTTGTGTATCACTAGGGATAGCTTTTTAAGCTATATACCATGTCTCTAGTGTAATTGTCCATTTCTGTTGTCTGCAGGCATTTTTCTGACACACAAGTGTTGTTAAAATATATATAAACAATTTCCACTCAGTGCCTTAAATGAAAGGTGGTAGTGAATCTTGTGAAAGGGAAAGAAGCTTGCCTGCTGGGGAAGCGCTGAGCTTTCTAGTTCAGTGCATTTATTAGTTCTTAAAGAGTTATGAATTTAGTTTGAGGTCATTCTGGAAAGGCACTGTCTCTTGGTCTGCAGTACACGATTAATAGCAAGAGCAGTGCCAAGTACGTTAAGACGCAAAGCGAACCTTGGAGGTCCAGAAGAAAACAGCATCTTGTGGCAGCAGGAACCTGTTGCTATTTCCCTGTTAGATGCTGTGGAAAAGAATGTTTCTTCTCTGTGAAGAAAAGGTGCTGTCTGAGAGTCAGAGGAAAAATATAAGCTTTTTAGTAAGAAAAGCAACAAGTTTTGTTTGAGCATAGGTATTTTGTAACTGCGTTTCCAGCTTGTTTGGGCAGCCATTAATGATTGCAGACCAAGATTATAATTGAGATAAAATAGAGCTCCTGAACCTGAAAAATTAAATTTGGAGTTTTCAAATTCCACGATCTCTTTCTTTGACCTTTCCATGGATTTGTTTTCCTGCCAGGGCATTTTTGTATCCAACCACTCTTAGTGCTTTACAAAGCAATTAACCTCCCTCTCCCATCTTCTCCTCCTTTGGTTTTCAGAACCTCTGTCAGCCAGAGATTTCCTAATTTGGATTTAGTTCCTTAGTCAGGAAATTGATCTTTCAGTACATCACATGTTCTTAAGTTCATCACCACTGAATGTTATCTCTGTATGTTCTGTTTAGCTCTCTGCTCCTTCCAGGAGGTGTTTTTTTAACCAAAAGCAGACAAACTTACCCAGCAAAGCCAGTGCAGTCTTTATCACATCTAACCTTGTGCTGGTATTTAAGGAGATCTTGTTAAGTGATTCACACACTGCTTTTGTCAACTTTTTTTTTTTTAAACATAGAAGTGAAGGCTTGTTATCTGAGAAGGGTAAAAGAAATGGTTTGCAGTCTAGCATTTACTACTTTTCTTTTTGGCCATTGACCAGATGTGCGTTCATCTTGGGATAGACCCTGAAGTTCCTCTCGTAGTGTTAATGGAAGAACGTTGTGTTGAAATTTAATTTCTTGCATTTCGCTTGTTTTGAACTGTGGTCTTATGTTCAGAGTGAGTTTCTTTTCTTGAGATGTAGGTAACAGGGATATCTGAATCATTAGCTCTGAACTGTGCAGAAGTGAGGTAACTGGCTGCCATTTCACTGCTGTTTTGTCCTTCCTCCCCTCTACTTTCTGTGGTGGGATGTCTGCATGCTGTCTTCTGCTGGTGGTGAGTTGGCTGTGCAGGGACACGTCCAAATTAATGCTGTGTAGGGTGCAAAAAAGAGAATGAGGAGTGAAGGGGGAAGTGTTCTATTTAAATAAAACAATAATAATAAAATACCATATTCTACAGTCGTAATGGTAACCATTTCATTCTGTTGTGCAATGCACTGTCACTAATCAGCCACAGTAACCTACTGAGCATCTAGTAGTGCTTTCTCTTATTCTCCAGTGGGTGACATTCTACCTGTTAGCACAGTTTGTGTTTTTCCTGTTAGAATCTCGTTTTGGATTTACTGTCTTTATTGCAGGTCTGAAATTTGGCTGAAATGCAGTATTCAGATTTTCAGGCAATATCTCATACTGTGTCTTTAAAAAAATAAATGCACAAAAATGCATAAAAATACTGAAGAACTTTATTTCTATCCATACAAGAGGAAAGTCTCAAACTAAATAACTTTTAAAGTGAAACTTCATAGACATCAGCGCAGATTAAGCTGCCTAGGTCTCAAATAAGAAATGGGGAGCTGGAGGAAGGAACTGAAACGTGTTCAGATATAACCATTCAGCCATGACTTTGAGCTTTTCTTTCCTTTCATATCAGTGCTCTATCCTGCAGGGGATTATTTTCTTGCATGTGACTTTGAGTGTGATAATCACAGACTTAGATTAAGGGTACCTGAGGCAATAACTCCTGGAGCTCAGTTCTGTGCTGAAATTGGTGAATTCTTCCATCAAACTCCTCTGATCCCAGGCTATACATATTTTTAAAGAAAAGACTAGATTGCATATGAAATGTGTGTTTGTGTGTGTGCGTGTGTGTGTGTCTATAGACCTATTTCATAAAATACAGAATTTTTTCTTACATCTTCTTTGCCTATAATACATAAGGCTTTACATATGGTGTTTTAGGGAGCAAGTTTAGGAAATGCTTGGAATGTTTTTGCAGGTGCTTGAGACAGGTCTGTTATTGCTCTCTGGTATTTGTTTGCTTCCTGGATGCCTTGGTTTGGGTAGGTGGAAGTGCCTGAATTTCAGTTCCTAGCATTTGAAGCCTCTCAGGAGGGTAGGAAGAGCATTGCCTGTCCTGTGCTGTACCTCTCTGTAGGTACTGCATCCCATTGGGGTGCTGCTGGGAGCCCTGACCATTGCCCATTGGGGTCTCCAGCCAGCTGCCAGCAGCACTGGGTACTGGTGCAGTCTGGGGCATGATGAGGGGTACAAATAAATTTCATTCAGGTCAAGGAATATCCAACTATGAAATCAGTGCATGCTGTGGGAAGCAGTGAGTTATATTTTGGCAACCATGCAGGGTAAGATAAACTTTTGAAATAATGATTTGTATGAGATAGAACCAAAGATATTCTGGAAGAAATGCTGTATTACTTGCACCTCACCAGGCAGTATCCTCCATGTGTTGATACAAAGGGTACTTGTGCTTTTGAAGCCTGAAGTACTGGCTCATTGGCAGCATGATTAGCATGCCAAGGCTCACAGTGCTGGAGGTCAGCAAGAGCTCTGGAGAAGTTACAGTTAGCTTTTGGCAATGGCTGAATGTGGAAAAAAAACACGTATGTTTAAAGTTTAATAATGCTTTTGGGAAATTCCAAACTTTTCTTTGTGCTGAATAAACACGATTCCTCATTGCTGCAGTTTGAGAACTTTTACAAAGAAATTTCAACCTGAAAGTCTTGATACGCTAAAAATGTCCTGCCTGCATGAAGTGGAGGTATGTATACTTTTGGTACCAATGATAGCATTTTACTTGGAAACTCAAAGTGAGATTGATGGTGAGTAGAGCATGGAAAATCTGAGTGAACACTGCAACAAACCTCCAAGTCTGCTCCTCAGAGCTCCGTGGCCAGCGGTAGGCAGCAAGGCCAGAATCTGAGTTTTTATCAGCATTGTGCATGCTTGAAATCATGTGTCTTAGCTGATACCTGTGCATTTAAGACTGTCATAGAGTAGGGCACACATAAGTCTGTGTAACTGCTATTTCATCTGTGAGTAGAGGTCTTTCTGTTGTTACTCTACATCTTCCGTTAACTCAAATACCGTGGAAAGAAAATGTCAGATATTTGTTTTTAATGTTTCTGATTAAACTGGTCTATTACATGCCATTTCATGGGATGTGCTACCTTCTGCTGCCTTGCTGGACAGAAAAAGGTGGTATCGAGATAAGGTTGAAGGTCCTAGGAGTGAACTGTGCAAATATGCTTTCTCTTGTCATCCACGAGTTGGTAAATATGACTCTGTTTATCTTCAGTATTATATCTTTTGATCTGGTAAGATTAACTTGCTGTCAGCATAAGATATTCACTGTACCACCGCAAAAATAGATAAACCAGGTTTGAATGATGGTGGCTAAACACACTGTCAAACTTGATTTTACTGTGTTCACAATAACTGTATTCCATGTGAGCTTGGAATGGAATTAATATTGCTTATAATGACTTGCTAATTTGAATTTTTATCACATAGTTGATTTAATTGAAATAGTTGGAAAAGATTCTGATAAACATTCCCCTGTACTTAGGGAAAAAGAATGCAAAGCTGGTTCCTTTGTAAAGCTTTCCCATAGGTGTACCAAAGTTGATTGAGGCAGGCAGTCCCTGCAGGTGGTCGGACTGTGTGCAAAGCAAAGACCTCTGGCTAGATTTGAAGAGGCTCTCAAATTGCTGGCACAGAGGTTAATGTGCAGAACTATAGAAGCTAGTGGTCTTAAAATAGTGTAGGTTTCCTGAGGAATTTTAAGATAAATTACATTCCCTAATTATTTATTTTGCAAATTTTCTGCTTTTATTGACATGAAATAACTGCCTGTGGTAAAAGGCTCAGCAGAGTTCTGTTCTGTCGTGGTTACAGCTCTGCAGGTGCTGGGTTCAGAGAGTGCTGGCGTATCCAGAGAAGACCTCAATGACAAGAATAATATGTGAGGTAGAGGTGCACTGTGTTGCTGTCTGTGGAGAGATTAGTGTACAGTGAGAGAGGGCATCCAGTTATTACAATTTTTCTTTGTTCCACTGGGAAAAGGATGGGCTAGAAAAAGCAGAGGGCAAGGAAAGATGCTCTGTAAGCCAGAACCATCCATGCAGTCCCTGTATCCATAAAGCTCTATCATGCTTATATAAAGCACAAAGGATATATGGTTGGGGAAAGCAGGGGATTGCAACTGAAAGTCGATAAATAGAGTAAGATAAGAAGTTGTGGTATAACTCTGCAGAGCAGTTGCTGCTACTTTTCTTCTAAGCTTTTGTAAATTCATTTTGTTAGAAATATCTGCGGTGCTTTTAATTAAGCCTCTGCTAATGACGCACTGCAGATGGCTTTAATCCTACCTAGGGCTTGTTAATAGCGGAGTTCCTCTGAAAACTTTCCTGCTCATCTTTCTATTCTTACAGCCCAGCTTCATCAGGATGATTTGTCTATTGCTGATATCCCTAAAGGGACAGGGAGGCTGAGTGAGAGCCACAGGCAGCCTAACAACCGCTACGAGCCTGCAAAGGCTGCTCGTTAATGAGTGGTGCTCCCATGCAGCGGTGGAACCAAGATCTAATGAGCCCCCAAAGGAGCCGGGCCGATCGCAGTTTTCCTTGGAGCACCGTTTTAAACTTTTCTTTGGAACAAGTCATTGTATTGCTTAGTAGGGGTTTTAACTGTATTTTGTCATGCTTCTTAGCTTTTAATTGGTTAATTCTTATGTATCTAGAGTCTAATTCAGGTGCTTTAGATGGATTTGCGTGTGGTGCCAGTAGTGGCTCGATAGTACTTGTACTGTATCTCAGCTTTTCAAAGCCTTGCCATTCTCAACATGAAATTACTCAGAATCACTAAAACTAATGTCGTGTGGAATAAAGAGTGTGAAAGGAGGAATAATATTGAACAGCAAGTGCTCTCACAGTGAGATCTGCTGAGCTGCCAGATAGCCTTCATGGTGCTCTGTAAGGTGAGGCTCTGCTAGGCACTGCTCAGCAGGCTGCCACCAAAATACATCAGCAGGTCTTTGTGAGCTGGCATGGATCTTGCTTATCCCTTCAAATACTCAGATTGCAAACGCTGTTGCTTTCTTAAACGATCTTTGTGGAGGATCCCCATCATAGACTCACAGAATGGCATGGTTTAAAAGGGACCTCGAGTCATCAAGTTCAACCCCCTGCCACAGGCAGGGCCACCAACCTCCACATTTAATACTATTATTGTATATACTAATACTGTATAGCAGAGAAATACAAGGAATGAACTCTGGAACTTCAACTGCAGATAGAAGCTCAAGTGAATTTCAATATAGAGATTGCCAACTTTGACACTGGGTGAAATCTGCTTTAAGTTATTATTTATAGATATGTTCAGCACTTTTGTTTGTCCCAGCAAACTGATCCCAGAGCTCTGGGCTACTTTGGTATCAAAGGAAAGCCTAGGGAACAGTAATATTCTGGGAAGACTAACTTGTTAAATTATGTGCAATTGGATGACTGTCATAGTTGTTTTTATTGTATTTTGTTTGGGTTTTAAAAAGACCAAAAATGTTGAATCTTTGAATCTCTGACTTTTTCACTGTGTGTGGTAAATACACCTTTACTTTTCCATGGCTACAACACTTTCATCCATCACTGGTTCTTGTCATTCTTAGAATGTGAGCAACCAGAGGTAGAGACTTGATTAAATGATACAGAAGATTGAGAGCCCACCATGTGGGTATTTTTCATCGAAACAGAGTGTACTGGTTGATTTTTTCCACTAGTAATTGCATTTTGAGGGAAATGAGAAATGGATGTTTTCAATTATTATTTTTTTTTTTTGAAACGATGTGGCTACTTGAAATTGCTGAGGGATGGTTCTCATTAATCTGTGCCTCTCATCTGTATGATGCTGTGTGTGGAGATGACTTTAATTAGAATGTTAATATCATAATTTATCAAGATGAAATTTCTTTTTTTCTTGTCAAAGTTCACAAATTCTTCCTGTTGAAGGTTTATATTGGGCTTCTCAAACAGGTCTGAGAAGTTCAAATACTATATGTAAATAAAAATCCCCCCCTTTGGAGAACTACTGCTTTTTGACTGCTGTACTCAGGATTGTAAGAACTGAGGTCACTGCGTAAGATTCCTGACTCCTGAAACTCTTCGAGACTTTGTTTCTCCCAGACCTGCTTGTCCATCAATTGCTATACTATGTGATGTGTAAGTATGAAGGTTGTGAAAAGCTAATTTCGAAGAAGGAAAAGTTGAAGCTTTCAGTGTGTGTTTGTGCTTTCATCTCGTGCCATCTGTTTGGCTGGTGGTGTTTTCTTGTCATCCTGTAGTTGAACTAGTGAGAACTTGCTTGTCTCTGAAAGACAAACAAATGTATAATGAAGAAGTCTGTTATTTTTTTTTTTTCTGGTATGTTTGCACCACTTTCCTAGGTTTGCATTCTTGATGTTCTGAAATAGTCAACTTCTCATGAAACCAGTGCTTTTATAGGAGGAAAGTTTCTCGTTTTCCAAAATAGAGACAGATTTCCTCTGCATGTTCTTTTGGTAGCGGAACCAGACGTTCAGATACTGAAGCTGCTGCTTACTTTATCCTTCTGGATGATTACATACAGTGTGCCAAAGCTCTGCACAGGTGATTGAAGTCCTGTTAATTCCGAAAGCACCAAAACGCCTTTGTTGAAGCTGAATGTGCTACAGCCCTGTCCCTATTGACCCCAGGTCATGTTGGATAAGGAACTCTGGAAAGCCCTCAGCAAACAAACAGTGCAGTTAGAGCCCAGCAGCTTATGCTAGCACTGTTTCATCAGTATATTACAGTGTCATTGTGCATTTCTTGTTAATACTAGTCAATAAATTATAGTGGGTACTGGAGAAACAGTATGCAAAACACAGCAGTCCTGAGGCTTCCTAGCTCTGATGCTTTGGGATTTCTTTTAGAACTTAGTTCTTGTGTAAAGTACTTCCTTCTCAGCAGATTGTGGCCATTTCTTAGGTTGTCGTGAGAAAGAGAGGGCGTGAGATAAAACTCTCTTGTCACACAAGTGCTTCAGGGTTTTGGCTTTAGCACAGAAGAAAAGGAAAAAGCGTGTTCGTGTCACACAGCTGTCTCTTGAGCGAAACCTGAGCAAAGCCAGGTCCCGGGGGTCACATCTGCTGGAGGATGCTCCAAGCCAAGTCAGTCCCTTTCAGCCGTTGCTCGTTCTGCGTGCGGCCTGTCTGCTGTGTGCACTTCTCTACGTGCTGTCAGATGTGTCCCCAGTATGAAGTGGGCAGGGGGTGGTGTTGGGCAGGATGAGAACCGCCGTTTCTTGTGCTGTGATGCTGTGAATGGGGGGAAGAATGCTGTCCTCAGCTGAGGGGATCCTCTGCGTGATTGCCTTTCTGGGCTGCTTAGCTTGAAACTCAAACACTACATTCACAGAAGTATGAGAAAATTTTAACTGTAATGTGAAACACACTGGATAGAAAAACAAACAACAAAACGTGTTCAGACTTCATGGATTGGCATCTCGAAATTAATGGTTGTCTTTTTTGCCCTTAATATTTCAGTGCATTGATTTGTCAGCTCAGTGCCAGGCGGATTTGATATAGGTCTGATCTGTATACTGCAGAACCTCCAACTTTGCCTATTCACTGTTCTTACGGGGAAAAAAGGGATACTGGAGAAGTGATGCACACAGTGTAAAGGCCACAGTTGTCACACAATTTTAAAAAATGTATTGCACAGCTTGCAAAGGAAAAAATGGAAGTAAAATAAGAAGGGTGTACCCCAGCACATAGACCATGGCAAATCCTTTGTCATTTAGCCAGTAACAGAGGTAGAAATGGAAGCTAACAAATTATTTCACAGTTTATCACTGCACCTGATGCACTTCAGTGCCACATGCTGAGATTCTATTTTTTTATTCCATTTTTTAATTATTTTTGGTTGCTGCATCTTCCTCTTCAGACTTCTGTAATACTGTTATGTACATCAAGCACAGGTCTGGAATAGCAAAACAGTAAGAGAAGGGGAGAGTGGATGTGACTTCAATAAAATTGGTTACTGCACGTGTTCAGGTTGTTGTTAGTGTGGTGTATACAAAGCGAGGAGGATGAAAGCTGTTCTTTAACAGCTGTTTGACTTCCAACTGCTGTACGCTGTGTGTGATTGCACCTCATGTATTCTCTCTCCTTTTAAAACTCTATTTCTTACAAATAAATGGATGTGGGCAACTAGAAAATTGGTGTGCCTGTCAGCTGTGCTCTTGCTGGATTACCTAATTTGTGACACTCCGTATCCATACATGTGTACTTCTCTTTGGGGTTCAGTTATAGGAAAACTGAGGCACTGCAGAGCATCTGTCCATTTTCTGTTTATTAAAACAAGCATTTACAATGAAGGCAGTTCTTAAATTTGAAGTCTGATCATCCTGATATTTGTTCTTCTAACAGGTAAAACCTTGCACATGGAAGACTAAATGTGTGGTTCACCTGGGACAGAACCAGAGTTACTGAATTGAGGCAACTGAAGATGCGGCTGCTGTGGAAACAGCTGTTCCTGGTATCACTCGTTGGCTGTCTTGGAGGTACCAAACTACAGTACTGCATGCTTAACTATGATTTCAAATACTAAGAGTGAATGAATTAAAATAACTTCTCAGAAGTTACTAAGCAGAGCCCTGCTTTCAAAGCCAGAAGAAGATATTTGATATCATTAGAGATGCCATTGGTAATGCATGCATCGTGGATACAGTGATGTAATAACTTCAGGATGTGTTTCTGTTTAAATGGAGATTTTAAAGTCTTGCTGTTGCTGGGGATGATTGCTACAGCTTCTATCAAAGCTTCCTTTACTGTAGAATGGGTTTATTTGTAAGGAGCACTGCTGTTATCACTGCACCAATCAGCAGTCCAGAGATTTGCTTTCCCACTCTGCCAGACGATACCCCTTTAGTTCTCAGTGCTGGGAAGCTGTGCTGCCTTTCAGGTCTCCTTATGCCCTGTTGTCTCATGCGAGACATTGCTCCCTAGCTTCCTGAGATCACTGCTCAGATTAGCAGATGTCCCAGACTACTTTTGGCAGTTGTTCAGCACATGCTCTGCTTTCCCATCCCTAATGATGCCACTGTGTGTGTGAGGGGGAAGGAGGAGGTCCCTGTGCTTTCCTCAGTGGTGATTTGTGCTGGTGATTTCTGTGCATGATGGCACCATCAAGGTTGCAAAAAGCAGACATAAGTGGTGGGGTCCAGATTACCAAAATGCATGCTCTTCAGTAAGTCAGTGCCATTGTTGATTTTTTTTCCTGTAACGGTAGCATGTTTCCTGAATGAGGGAAGCCTTTTGTTGTTCTAGTTCATCTCATTTGATAAAGGTCTGGAAAGTTCTTGAGCATGCGAAGCAAACAGAAATTTCCTCTTGGTGCATCTCTTTGCTGCATAGAAGGGTTGGCTGTGGGCCTGGAGGACAGACTGGAAAGCAGTGATCAGTGCTGTCAGAAATCTTGAGCTGATAGGTCTGTTCCTTGAGGGATTTTCTCCCTGTGAATGTGATTACCCCTGTTCTTCATCAGGCCTGTATGGAAGGTTGCTCTGAAGAGTGAGCTGAACTGGCTGTTTGAAGCTGAAGGTGTTTGGAGTGATTTGAGAGGAGGGAGGATAGTATGTATGTGTGTCTTTAATTGAAACAAGCAAATATTGCTCAAAATGTGAAATAGTTCATTGTGTGGACTACAGTCAGGGTCTGTTGAGCAGTTGCATGTTTCTTTGCAGCAACTTCAGCGAGGGGATGGAGAGGGTCTGCAGTGAGGTGGGCAGACTATGGTGGTACAGCAGCATGCTGTGCAGCCTCTGTCCTCACCTCTCCCCTTTTTTATCTGCACCCTGTGCTCACGCTTTGACTGCCATCAGGAAGAGTGGTTCCCCATTTTGAATACAACTGAGAGAGATTTGCAGATTTCATCCTTAAGTGTGGGTTCAGAGGGCCAGAACTGGTTCAGTAATGTGGAATACCTCCCTGTAATCTGAAAGTTACTAATATGGTCTCTGTCAAATGCAAACACCTTTTCTCAGAAAAATAAAATTCCAGGAGACTTAAAGATGGGATTTTTTTTCTTTTGCTACTACTTTGTAGTTTGTTTTCTGGAAGAGATACTGGATGTTTCTGACATTGAAACAATCTTACGAGATTTGCACAAAGTTACAGTTTAAAATTGAAG
Organism: Chrysolophus pictus; assembly: GCA_037305975.1. Lineage (NCBI taxonomy): Eukaryota > Metazoa > Chordata > Aves > Galliformes > Phasianidae > Chrysolophus > Chrysolophus pictus. The sequence continues at coordinate 3,029,451 of CM074587.1, forward strand.
GGTTTTGCTTAACTCTCCTTTGAGCTGCTGAGAGCATGTTGTTCTTAAGTAGACACAGTTGTGCTGCTGCTTCCAGTCTTTCCCCATGTCTGTATGTCCAGTGCTATGCCAAACAGAGATGTGGTTCACTCTGAGCCTCTGCACAGCCCAAGACAGGAAGGGACAGAGCAGCAGGGGGTTGTTTCCCTACAGGTCTATAGGCACTGTTTTATGGCATTGCTCCCTTCTTCCTGCTCTTCTGCTTTAGCAGTGAATGCATGCAGCAGCAGTCCTGCTCCAGGCCAGAAAGTGAGGTTGTGAACAACCTGAGTTAGCTTAAAAGTGCATCTGTACTGGCCAGGATTGGGCCTCTCCTTGTGCTGCATCTGGGAATACTTCAAGTTAAAAATGCGTGAGCAGACTTGGAGCGATTTGAAGGATGCACGTCTGCTTTCTGCAGTGCTGTGTCTTTGGCATCGTTGGTAAATTATTTGCAAGGCCAATCAACCACTCCAATGTCTGAATTAGCACAATTTGACATTGTAGATGTCAGCAAAGCAGTTTGGTTTTGTAGAATATATGTACACATTTCTGAATCGTACATGCAGCTTTGGAGTTTTGTTAACTGCTCAGTACAGTCATTATTCAACAAAAGAAATTCCAAGTAATTAGCTGATGTAATGAAGGATCTGGAGAGTGAGGCTAGGACAACAAATAGAATGTGAACATTGAAACTAATTAGCTATCTAAATAATATTTTAAGTGTAATCTCGCTGATTTTGACCTGCTAGGTATTGGTTTTTTAGGTTTACAGTACAGTATGAAGAGTATGAATATCTTTTGTGCAATACTAACGTGCATTAGTGACTTAAATCACAAATATCATTTGAAGTAGAACAAATGCTTTCACTATCGTCATGGTTATGTTGATGTTAAATGAGTACTGATGCTATAAACAACAACAAAGCCTGATTTTTAATCTGTTAAACCTATTTATTTCTTTAAGCTTTTCATTTGACAGCAGTCTTTTATCTTTCTAACTGCATAACCTTACTTTTCTGTAGTTTTTCATTTATAAAATGTAACACCTATCCTTTGAATCATAGCAAATATCTGAAACACAAACAGTATAAAAAGGGAAAACTAAAATCCAATATTTAATTCACAGATAACATGGAGTAAAGGGTTCTTTTTCAAAAGAACAATAATTTTACTCTAATTAAACTCTTGCTATCTTTAATTGCAAAGCTTGCAAATCTTCTGGATTGTGCCAAATTTAAATATGCTCTGTATTTTTTAATTTTTAAAAATGGAGATGATAAACGAAATCAGACCAAGGAGGATCTGCTGACCCTTGCTTGGCACAGGGTTTCCTTATAGAATGTGATAAGGAGCAAGCTGTAGGCATGGCCAGTTGGAGTCTTGCAAACAGGCACATGGAGTATGGAGTGCAGGGTCTGTAGAACTGCTTGAGTGATGCCCTCAGACCTGCACTGAGATCAGTTTGACCTTGATAGTGGTTCATGTGCAGATGTACGTAACCTCCTTCAGGAAGCATGAAAGGTTTTTCACTCATCTGTTGAAGGGCTTTTCCGACCTTTAATCTTTCTTATATTTTTTATTGTATGTCACCTCAGTTCTTTTCAGTCATGTTTTAAAGCAACTTAGAGCAAAGCAAGTTTTGTTTCTGCTGCTTGTGAGGAATGGTAGTCTTGAAGATACAGCATGGATGTTGCAAGTTGATGTTAAATCGTGTCAACACCAGATGTACCAGATGAGTTCCTGGGGGAAAAAGGGGGGGAGGAAGAAAAACACCACAATAAAAAAAAAAAAAAAAAAAAAAAAAACAGAAGTAAATGTGTGTTCTGTGTAAGTGTAATTGCAGAAAGGAATGCAGTATGAAAGGAATTATGTTAGCTGCAGATCGTTCTGTTTGCATATCTCAAGTTGGCATTGAGTATTGTGGAGTTTGCAAAGTGAATGTCAGAGCTAATACTAAAACATCTGCTATTGAGATAACTACTCTACTTGTAAAATTAATTTGTAATGACCATTGCAGTGACAAGGGAAAAGTTGGTAATATTTTGAAGGGCCAGTGCTTCTGATTTTGCATAGACTGTATTTGTTCAGCCTACTAGCCCTGCTTTGTACTCATTGCAGTTCATATCTCTGCAGTATTTCCCAAACGTTAGCTGAGTGGCAATGGGGAGCTGGTGGATTGGAGAACAAACAAGAAGTGAAGCAAAAAATGTATTTAATTCTAATGTTACCTTTTTGCTTAAATTGCTTGAATGTTATTAACAGAGTTTTGGAGCCGTAAACTTCTAAAATCTACCCAAGAATCATGCAGTTCAGTTGTTTCAGGACCAGTTTCAGTGAGAGCACTCTGTAAACATGAAGCAAGTTGTAAAACAGTTTGGAGGATATTACTTTTAAGCTATCATCAAGACAGATCAGCAGGTATTCTAACTTGCTATAGAAAACAATTTTTCTTACGTTCTTCCAAAACCTACCTGCAATTTAATGTTAGGAAATAACAGCTTCAGAAATGGAGATGTTGCTGATCTTGACTTATAAGTCTTGACGTTCTCTGTCCTTACAGATAACGTGTTTTAAACTAGATCCCTTATTGCAGTGTGCTGTATGGAATTGCTTTCAGTTTATCCTATGTGAATCTTCATTTTATCAAAGTGGGGATTTTGAGAGTATCTAATGGAAAGGGGGAAAAAAATAAGGCCCTTGAGGTTTTGCTTATTGGATTGTGTTTATATAACTAATGATCCTGTAGTCTTTTTGTCTGTGTACCTTAGGGATAAGAAGATGACGATTCAGCATTACATAGTATGTCAAGTTTCAAACAAGGGAGAGGAACGTCTGCTTTGTGTTCCTTCCAATACAAGCCATTCTGTAATTCTGTGAACTTCTAAAAAATATGCTTTATTATCATTATTAAACTACTCTGAAGAACAAGTTCAAAGACTAGAAAACACAAAAGAAGAAAAAAAAAAACAGCAAAAGCACAAAAAACAGATGAGCAGTTCCTGGAATCACTGCAGGTGTAGGCTGAGAGAGACTCTGGTGGTTGTGTCATCCGACCAGTGAGTGCTGAGCTGATTTGGTGGTAGAGTTGTGAATCCTTTCCAGGTGCATTAGTGCTTTTCCTGACTCTTCTGGAGATTTTCCCAGTCCTTCCAAGTGAAACGACCATTTCCCTGCCCCCAGGCACAGTCCCTTCAGGCGTCATCCTCTCAAGCACCTGAATGTGCTCAAACACAGAACAGTGATGTTTTCTACACAGAACTACTCTTCTTGCACTAGTAAAGATACAGAGTGCTAAGACGACCGTGTCAGGCAGGCTGCACTTTCCAGTGAAGCATTGGAGTGTTAGGAAAAACAAACCTCTTGTCGATGTGCTACACCTGAGTTTGAAACTCCACTGGAAAATTAAATAGGAAAAGGTAGAAAGGCAGAATGCAAGTAGAATCGATTAATATTCTTTCCCTATCCAGTCTTAAAAGTGCATGGTTGGAGCACTGATCATATTTTCCAGATGTTCAGAGGGTCGTTCTCAGTGCATCTTAAATAATGATCTGCCAGGGGAAAAAAAAAGTATGTAGCTTAACATATAAAAACCATTTGGGCATTGAAGTTCTTTACAGCATAGTCTGTTAAGAGGTGGACTTTTTCTGTTAACTTATATCCCATCTGCATTTTAAACTAGATGATATTATTATTGCTTTAATGCCAATTCAGTTGTTCCCATTGTTTTCACTTCCATTTTCCCCATTTCTTTTGTCAGCCTAACTCTTAGAGGAGAACTTGGTTAAACTGCCAGGCTCCACAATGTTGTGCATCAGACCCACTGCTCTCCTCTTTGGTAGTATTAAGTTCAGGAGGCTCGCAAAATAGAGGTGTGGTTCTCTTTTATTTCCAAGAGGGATGGAAACAAACCTGTTTTCTTCCTACTGAAGGCTCCTTGGACACTGGCAGAGTGACAGCTACACCTTCCCTGTGCACAGATAATGCTTTTCCTTGAAGTTATTAGTAACTTCCAATAATTCTGATGGTCTTTGGGGAGTTTCTGTATGGGTGAGAGTCTATTAGAAGAAAAGCCATCATCATTTACTATGTGACATTCTTCTTGTTAGAATTAGTTTTTCATTAAAAATTACAGTAGTCACAGAACCACCATATATCTCAATGAGCAGATTTTTGCATATTAATAATAATATTTTTGTACATTATACATGCATAGTCATAGGGTTAAGAATGCATCTATGCCAGTAGTGACTCAGAGAATTGTTTATCGTGGAGTCCTTATGTATTGCTAAGAGGATTGGTTACATTGATAGGAAATACTTGTTTGCTTATTGAATTAAAAAATGAGGAACTAATCTCAGAGTTGTGACTTTGTAAGTTCTGATGTCATGAGCACTTTATACAGCTCTGGTAACAGAAAACAGAATTACTACTGTAAATCTGACAAGGTCCCACTCTAAATATTTCTTTGCACTTAAAACCAGCGTACCATCAAGTCTAATTACCCCTCTGCTGTGGTGAACAAGGGATCCAGCTAGCAGCCTGGCATGTAGACTCCAGAGCCAAGATATTTGCCCTGCTGCAGGCATTTTGCCTTTCACTTATAAAATGACAGATGGCGGTAGCTTACTGAAGACCCAGTTTCACCTCTTGAGATGAATCAGAGCAGATCTTGCTTCCTCTTTCTTTCTGCAACTCTTGTTTTTAATACGAATACAGTCTTGCACACTTACTGCTGTGAGCTTTTCCATTTTTAGCTTAATGATGGAGCACACTCTTGTTAAGAATGACTTTCTAGAGATCTTCTTCATTCTTTGGCCATACTCAAGAAGACAGGGAGCAGAATCAGTGATGCTAAGCCATGCACTTTGAATTCAGTGTGGGAATAAATATATTCTCCTTAATCACAGTCATCTTTTCTTCTTCTTAGCTATATATAAAACTGGAGCCAAGTCGATGAAAAGGCTGTTGTTGACTTATTGGACTTTCTCTGTGTTCAGTGGGTTTACACAGGTCTGCATTTCAATGGTGAGCATGTTCCATCAGATACAGTGCACAGTTCCATAAGGGTAGATAATGTTGTGATACTTTAACACTTCTCAAAGAGAGACCTTAACGTTTCTCCTTCATGTTCTGAGCTGAAGAACACTTTCTCTTGAAAAACAGCTACTTCTTGCTGTAGATACTGTCTGATTTTTAAAGCTGAACCCTCACCTGCAAACAATTGATACCTCATTTCAACATGACAAATGCTGTTCTTGTATTTAGTAATTAAACTAATCACAGATTTTTATGATGTTTGAACGGAGAAGTTTTGGCTAGTTTTAAATGTTATGTAAATTACTGAGGTGTTGAGGTGCTTTATTCTGCAATAAAACTCTAGTGTTGCAAATACCGTAGAGCATGAAGGCTGTGCATCTGTATTTATACACTCCTGTCTTGTGCAGTTTTGATAAGAGTTGGTGATCACTTCCATCGCCTTGGTGCTTCTGTTTGCTGTGTCCCCCGTGGATAGATCATTATGCTGTGCGTGTTAGTTGTCATCTGACTTCAGTTGCAGTTGCCTTGGGGAAGGTAGCTTCTGAAGGTAGATAACCTGTCCTTAAACAGTGTGTGATGTGCCTGTCATGTTTGCTTAATCTTTGTTGGTTAAACTACAGCTGTCATTGGCTGCTGTTGAAGAATAAGTGGTGACCGGGATGGATGAGTAATCTCATCTATTTGAGTGATTCCTTGTATTTTGGGTAATACTTTGCTATTTCTTACCTACATAGCCTGTCTGGTGGTGCTCCTTGCTTTGGGAAGGCTGGAGATCTGCAGATGAGTCAGGCTATAAAAATACCCAACCAGAGGAGGGGGGAACTGTTTTCTCTGCTAATAGAAAGACAGAAATCAATAGGGAGGGAACACTGGGGAGAAAGATTTCCAGTAGAAGGTCATTGTGCTGAATGCAAGCTGTATCAGCCCCTTGGGAAGCTGAGGACATTGACAAGATGATGGGATGGAGGAACATGTTAGAACAGTTGTGAGCAATGGTTGGGAAAGCAGGGAAGTACTCAGAGTTTGAAATCTAAAACTGAATAATTCGACAGATGTTCAGGAAAACAACAGAGCTGAGAATAAATACTTTTATTATTATAATTATTAGAAAAAGCCTTCCAGAAGAAGCTACTATGATTTTGTTGTTCTTAATGACTGTGCTGAAAATGAACATTTATAGATTTTTATTTTTTTGGTAATGTTGCATTGCTGCTAGCCTCTTGCTAAAAGCACGATTATTTTGGGGGGGCATAATTATCCTTGTAGTTCCGTGTTTAATAACAAATGGGATAATGTTAGCCTTTAACTTTTCCAAGGCATTCATCGGGGATCAGAACACAATTTACTCTCTTTGTTTATAAGATAAAATAACATGAGGTCATAAAGCCAAAACCGAACCTCAACCTTATTGCTGTACATTCTTGAAAATCTAAGGAAATGAAGACTCATTTCTGTTGTTGAATGATTAGCACATCAGAAGTTACTGATGCTAAAATGGATTAAACTTTGTAACTATAAGCAGAATATTAAGAAATGGCAGTTTTTTGTAGTGGAATGGTTTTTTTTCTTCCTGGATAGAACAGTTCTGACTTCCTTGTCTAATTTTTAGAAGTCTTGAAGTGAAGTCAAAAGCATTTCAAACATGCCATTTGGCAGGAAAGTAGACCTTTCTCTAGACTGGGGCTGCTTTCTGTCTTGGAAGAGAAGGCAGAACATCATTTTAACATGACACCTAAGTGAATGTATTTTGTGCTCGATTATCCTTTACCCTTTAACAGAGCTTTTGAGGGTCAGACTCTCAGGACCGGCGGAGAAGCTTCTGAATGCAGAGATGGTTCTATTTGAACCAGTCACTAAAAGCAGCTTTAATGTTTTAATCCAACACAGTAGAGATTTACAGTTTACCCTTAGTAAAGCAAGGGTGGTGTGGAGTAATTTCATGCAATGATAACATCATGTTGCACTGAAGCTAACTGGATGCTTCACTGCAGTGTGAAGTAAGGCACCTGGACTTCTTTCTGTTAAAAACTGCCAAGGCCCCAAACATCCCCTGCGGGTGGGAGCTGTGCCTTGCACCAAGGGCATGAGCTCTGCACGTCAGGCTGTGCCTCTTTGGTGGCCTGCAGCAGGAGGCAGAGGATGGCAGACGACGCTACAGAATTCACTGGCTCTTCTCAGTTGTTGTGCAATGAGAACTTCAGTGTTGGAGACCTAAATTAAAAGCAGCTTAATGTGCATAGCCAAGTTCAATTAACAGATATTTTATCATGTTACTCATACGACTGTTTATGACTGTGGAAGCAAGCAGAAAAAAAATCCGCAATTAGTTTGGTGTAAGATTCAGTTAAGGATTCTCCCAGGCTTCTTGAGTTGGCAAGTAATGCTGTAGCTGTTAGTAAATAACTGTACTGTCAATTCTGCAGTATTGAAAGTAACAGGCAAATAGTGATGCGGTCTTAGTGACAGACAGAGGATTTGATTCACATTGATGTGAATGTACCCTGATGTAAGTCTTGCAGTGGCATCATAGAGGAGCTTCCAATCTGCTCATTGGGCATTTTAGGAGGCTGTTACGTAGCAAGAAGAGTTACAGTGCAAATAAGAAATGGTCTTTTAAAGCTCTGCTGTAGGTTGAGGAAAAGTTTTTCAGCTATTTCACTCCAGATTACTTTCTGGTCTTTATGTTGCTGGGGATCATCCATCAGTAGAGAGACTATGAATTGAGCCTCTTAAGGCTTCATCACATTCCTCATTTTTAAGGTTCACTGTGTAAGGAGATCATTTGCCACGTTATTTAATGAGTGTGGGCAGCTATGGGGATATGTAATGAAAGGAAATGGATTTTCCCCACATTCTAGCAGATGTAATGAAACATTTATCCTGCATCAGCATTAGACGTATAGTAGCACTCTGTGGGAAGACTGACTTCAGAACTGGGGAAGCTCATTTCTTTTCATGGTATTTCATGCTAAAAATGCTGGGGGGGGGAGGGGATGGTGGGCCAGCTGTTCCTGCCTTTAGAAATGTATAAGAATTTCCTTTGATTGCAGCTGTGGGAAAACAAAATCAAAATTTACTTCCTAACCTATGCAAAATGTTATCATAAGCCATAGATGGTAGTTTAAAGACAGAAATTTATATGGCTGAACTTACTGCTTTGTATGTTTTGTATATAAAATATGAAAGATGCATATCACAACAGGATCTACATCTGTAGCATTGATGCAGAGTGGACAGATTTCAGCTTTTAGTCTGTAAGTGCATGACAGTACCTTTGCCATAGAACCATATTGGAAAATGATAATTCTACTTTTCTTTAGAGTTTTTGAATCTTGATTTGAATTACATTGTTATTCTATAAATAGTGTTTGAAGAGAAAATGAAATCTACATAAAAGCAGAGAGTAAATGAGGGAGAGAAAGCAGTTGTTACAGATCATAACCTTATCAGTTGAGGTGACAGTTTCAATTCCTTTTGAGTTCTCTCCAGTGTCTTTTTTTTTTTTTTTTAATGTAGGATTTAGTAACAGTTTTTGTCATTTTATTCCCATAGCAACTTTTTTTTTTTTTTAAATGAGAATCTGCTTGTCTCCTCTTATCTTACAAAGCTTGCACATGAATAACTTGTGGAGGAGTATGGTGAGGAGAGAGACTTTCTGGCACAGAAAACAAGGAGAAGAGTGTTACGGATATATAAATAAAAGAACAGTATGGACTTCATGGTTTGTGTCCAGCACTCCTACCTCAAGCTTCAGCACAGGTGGGCGAGTGAGACTGTGAGCTGCTGAAGGATGGCATCTTGGTGGGCGAGCTGATGGCTGCCGTTTTGCCTTAGAAGAGGAAGAAAATATTCAGATTATAAACTTTTTTGGGCTCTGAAAACATGCCCGATACTGCACTTGGCACACACACTTTCTCCTCTCTGGCTTTTCCTTAGAACAAAGGTGGAGATTCCAAGTTGGTCCTTGACTGGTGACAAACAGCTCTGCAGCTGGGGGATCTTTGATTCCCGTGTATCATGGGAGCAAGGCCTAAAATCAGGGAGATAACATCAGCTTGTACAAAATGGTTCCTGTCCTTTGTGTGCTAGTTGCTACTGCTCTCAATCATAAGGCACTAAATGAGGTTGAAAAAAGAAGCTGTAGCTTCATCGCTGTACGTCTTCTTCTCATATTAAATATTTCACTTGATTGGACGTAATATAACGAGTATCTGAACTGAAGTGGCGTGGAAGATAGTCAAGTAAATTGATCCAAATCAAAACTTTTCTTCCACAGCTATAACAGAGAGATTTAATTGGCTGTGGCTGTAATCTCTGAAGGCCACAACTTGCTATGAAGCTGTATTTCTGGTTATGCCATGTTGAGAATAACTTGTAAATGTCACAGCTCTGTATCTTCTTGCTGTACATGTTCAGGTTCTGATCTGCTGCCAGCCTGCCCACTTTGCCTCCTGATGGTTGCTGTCAGTGCAGCTGCTTGCTAAGCAGAGTAGGTATTAACACCAAATTGATGAGACTTGAGCTATTCCTTTTACACTGCATTGCTTGTGTCTTTATCTTGTATCGAGATATGTTTACATAAATGTTTCCAGTAGAATATGCTATTGAATGGTAAGGGAGAACAGACTGAGTTATAGGGAGTGTCATTTTATAGGCAAGCAAATTCTCCTTACTTATGAGAAGAGGAGCAGTACCTGTGTTTTATTTTCCTCTTATTACCTCTCTCAGCCCTGCAAAGTGAGAGTTCTTCATTCTTTTTTATGAAACTGTATTTTTTCAGCCCTTGGCTTTTTATTAAGTTGTAGTTAACAATATACTTCTGAGGATTACACCACCCTACACAGAGCAATTTGGCTTGTGCTGGAGATCAATCTGCAGATAGCGCATCTGTCGCTGAGAGATTCTGCTCAGATACCTGCGAAAAGATTTGAGGCCCCACTGCGTTTTTGGGGAGCTTCTCCTTATGGTTGTGTCTCCATCTATTAAACTCGCTTCGATAGCACTGGGATCGTATTTGTTTTCATGAACAGAACAACAGATAAGTATTTCTGGGCAGCGTTTTTTTCACATGCCCTGATTGTGTTGTCAAATAGTCTGATGCTGAATATATTTATCTCTGCAGCTGCTTGCTCAGGTGTAATCCCTTGTTCAACCACATCTATTCACCCACTGAAGGATGTGCACATTGGTACATCATGGCATATTAAAGGTTTACCGCAGCCTGCCACAGCTGTCATCACTTTGACCCCTCAGTAAACCAACAGTCTTCCACATAATTTTGCTTTCATTCAAGTGTAATGCCATTACTGCAGAGGCAGACAGAATGCAATTCTCAGAAGATCTGGTCTCATTCCTTCCTTTTCCAAGGAGGTTAACGTGCTCAAATGATCGCTGTGCTTTCTTTTTTCACTCTTTGTTGCTGCAAGGAGAACAAAGAAGGAAGCACATGAATGGTCTGTTTGCATTACATTGAGGGGGATAAAGTGAAAGGGTGAACTCACCACTTAGATAAAGGCCTCTTTACCACTTCCATTTCAAACCTCTTCGTTTCCTTAGCACTTTCATTTTTTAGCGTTTTACTAAGCAGTTGTGCAGATTATTATTTTTTATTATTATTTTTATTTCATTATTATTTTTTCTAATGGCATTTACTACAGAAGTAAGCAAGTCAAAAGCTCCTTACGCAAAACCAGCTAAATCACATTCAAATGTTAATATTGTAGGGAAATGACCTCGGTTAAATCATAGAATCATAGAATGGCCAGGATTGAAAAGGACCACAGTGATCATCTAGTTTCAAATCAGTGCATTTACATAAGAGTACCACTTCAAAAACAAACAAAACTTTCTCATTCCAGTTCTGAGCTTAACTGTGGGACCAAACATAATTCCAAACTCACAGTTTTTACTGACTCCATTACAAGGCTGATATCCATTGCTTCTCACATCTCAGTGTCCATTAGAAGATGTAGGACTACGGGCTGGAAAAGCACTGCCGTGTGTTGCAGCTGGTTTTGATTGAGAGCAAGGCACTTGAGCACACCACAGTACTTGTCTGCCACACACCCTGAATTTCACTGATGTGTAGATATATAAGGTGTCAAAGTAGATCGAGTTAGAGTGAATTCTTATTGCAAAACATTGCTTTGTGTAATGAATTTAATTTATTCAGAGTCATGCTTGCAAGGTTCTCCTATTCTTTCTCCAGACAATGAAGTATCAGATAGCAGTTCATTTTGAGCAAGACCAAGTGCAGTTTTATCACCTATTTACCTCTTCCTTTAATTGCTTGAGGATCATTGTTCGTGCTCTTGCAAATCAAAATGTGGAATTTGTTACCCACAAGAGGATTAAACTTCTTGATTTTAAGTGCTATATCTGGGTCAGAACAATGATTAATACTGAACACGAGGCTCTGTAACCAAACTGACGCCCTGGTGCACATCCCAAAAAAGGCTATTCTGATTTATGAAGGTGTATGAGAGGCAGAGGTAGATGTGTCACAAAGCAAATGAAATTTTTGCTTAATAACAGTCAGCAGATCTTGTCTTCAGTTCCAGTCGGGCTGATTAGCATGTGTTTGTGTGGTGGGTAGGAACAGAGCAGCTCTTTGGTGGGATGAAAGGCAGTGTTTACAGCACTTAGATTAGGGAAAGTAATCTCTGCAATAGTTATTTGTGTCTTTCTAGATCAGCAGGAACTGTTAGATGGTCCATTTTAGTTTGGATACTGCAATGCAATTTAACTCAATATTTAACTGTTATCAAGCAGGTAGTTCTTTATGGCTTCTGGCCTATCCAGTTCTAATTCTCATTCTAGTTTACCTGGTTCCACCTGTTGGCCTTAAGGTTTTGTTCCACCCCAGGGGTGATTCCATGGGAAGCTCCTGTGAATGCCCACTGCAAGGCATGCTGGTGGCTGCTGCAAAGCCTCTTCTCCTCCTGCTGGATACTGTCTTGTTTATTCCTGTGGCATGCATTTGCTCCACTCTAAATGAGTTCTTTTATTGACTCCTGTGAGTCTGTTGATAGTGAGGATACAAGTGTAAGAAAGTTGCTTACAGTGAAAACATTTCAGCTGAGATACGTGGAGCTGTTGCAGCATGTGTAAGTCAGCCTCACTGTATGTGTTATAGCAGCTCTGAGGATGCTCCTCGGGTTTCCTTGCATGGCCCACTAGGAACACAAAGTTGCTGCTCAGCAAGAGCTGCCATGCATTCAGTCTGCTGCAGCCAAATAATTTGACATCTTCCAGTGAGCATTCAGACTCTCAAAAACTAATTAAATACACTCAGTAGTACTTGAGAAAAGGAGGGGTTTCTAGATAAGAAAAGACGTGGCTGCTCTAAAGGCAAGAAGCTGGTAGAAATCATTAACTCTCCGCACTGAGCTGCTCCAAAATGAGCCAAGCATTCATGTCAGTGCAACATTTCCTTCCCTCTGCACCTTACATGGAGAAAGGAAGATCCCTGTCTAGTTCTTTTCCTACCTATGAAGATGTACCATTGGGCATACCCAAATTCTTCATTGGTGCCTGTGCTTTTGCTGTTTGTTGGCATTTCTCTGTGGTGCTCGCTGGATGGAATCTAGCATGGCCATGCAGAGGAAGAGCTGTTTTGTCTTGTGGTTGGATCCATGCAGCAAAAAAAACTGTGCAAGAACAGGGAAGGGTAAGGGGCATTTTACTGTAATGAATGCTGTGATCGTAATTAAGGAGTAAAGAACTGACTGACTGATTTTTGAGACTGAGGATAAGGAGATTTAAAGAAAAAATGAGGAATGTGCTGAGGCTGTGTGTTCAGATTTTAGGAGTAGGGGTTGGGGGGAAACAAGGCTTGAACAGGGAGGAGGTGTTGTGAGGAATAGCAGAAATATATAGGATCTGGGATGCCTTGAATTCCAGTTCCTATGGGAGAGACCGGAGACTGGAGTTGGGTACAAATAGTTCTGTGTTTAAGCAGTTGAGTAATTGGTAGTGAGATTGTTAAAAGAAAATCTTTTTTTTTTTTTTTTCACATGGATGAATAACAGTGCTAGCAATCCAACAGGGATGGCCATGTACATGTGTGCACAGTTCAGTATTCAATCAAGCAAGTTGAAAATCTTATTTTTCCTGAACATTTGTCTCAATAAAACTTAGACTCATGGTTCATTTATTTGAAACAATCCCGGTCTCAGGGAAAACAGAGTAGAAAAAATCCACCTAGAAGCTATTCACCTGCGAGCTATTTGCAGAGCTTTGGTGAAGGGGAGGGGTATGGATGCTGCTGCTGTATCTTCTCAAAAGCTTTTGTTTTTCACGTGTTTTCACCCCATACAAATCCAAGGAAGGCTTTGAGGATAGTAGAAATGGGTCTCAGTGTATATTTATCTTGTTCTCTGAATTGAGGCTTCACTGCTAGCTGAGAAGCTGGTGTTGATGGGACAGGAATAACTGGAGCTACTGCGGGATGTTAACAGAGCAAGAAAGGCCAGTCTGAGGGTTGGAGAGCTGTTAGCTATGATAATTTGATCCTCAGAGAACTGTCTGCAGGCTGTTGAAGGTTCACTCTGTAGGTGGGAAGCAGACCCACTGGAGCATCCTCGTTCCTCTGTGGGATGTGCTTTAATTAACCATGTTGAAGCTAACTATTTGGCTTAAGCCAGGTACCACGCTTGTTTTGAGATGGGAACTATAAATATTTTGAACGTCTGTGACTATTAGGTTTTTATGCTGATGAGTTGGTGTGTTTTTAGGTGTGAAACAGCAGCTGTGGTGTGACATCTGTTGATAGGACACTTAGTCATCTGCTGTATGTGCTATTTGTCATCATTACATCTGTTACAGTCCACATGGCCCTGATCAAAGCCGAGTGGCTTTCTGCCAGTTTCTCCAGCCCAACAGGGGCAAGGGAAATGGATTTGGTTACCCATGTCCTGGTAATATGGGTAAAACCCAGCTGTATTCAGTAATGTTTGTTGGAGCGTACCTCCATTTCTCTGAGGAAGGTGCAGTCTTCAGAACGATAAAGGAATGAGGTCAGTAGCAAAAACAAATAAATCCCGTTGTATCAGCATGTTCTCAGTACTTAAAAAGTGTCCTAAGATGTCTTTGATTTATTTAGAGGAAAGTCAAAATGCTGCCACTTAAATAAACAAACAAACCTTCAGGTAATGAGTCCCAGATCTGACAGTGCATTTATCCATCTGTTTAACTATTACAGTATGAACAGCTGTAGTTCTTCAACAAAAATGTGAACAGCCCAATAGTTCTTCAGCACTAAACCCAAATCTGCTTTGTGGTCACGAGTAGTTAATGATAGAGGTGCTTCAGAGACTGTCAGGATATTCTTAGAGTTTCTTTTAGGAAAGCTTTAGGGGGACAAAATTGTTTCATGTGCGAAGTCGGCTGTAAGATAATTTGCTTGAGCAAACATTGTTCCCTCCTGAGATATTTCTTAAATTGCTTGAGTTGCTTTGTTCAGCACTGTGTTTGAGTAAAGGGATAATTCCCAGATAATATGAATTTTGAGAAGGTGTATTTTTGGAAATACTGGAGAATGGTTTTTTTTTTTCATTTTTTCCTTCAAAACACACAGTTCTATTTTTCCAGGTTTTCTTCAGTGTATTTTTGCCAATGCAAAATGCCTAAAAAAAAAAAAAAAAAATCTGTTCATCAGATGTTGACTCAACTTTTATGCTATTGATGTTCGTCTGCTGCTATTTTTCTCTGCTCTCTCTGATCTCTTCCTTCTGCTCCACACAGCCCACTAAAGTATCTCATCTCCCCTTCTCTCCCTTTTTTTCTCCCTTAATATCGCAGTCTCTTTTGCCTTTTTGTGCGCTGGTGTTTCATGTTCACAGCACTCTGATATACCTGTGCCAGTTTCTTTTTAGCTTTTCATATGTGTGTTTATGTAACAGAGTTTGTTTTCTGATTTTTATATGATTCCCATTTAATCGGTGTTATCTGTTTGTTTCCTATTGCGTATTTTGCTGCACCCCGGGTGGCTCAGTGGTGCTGAGCAGTGCAGGTGCTGTGTCAGTTTGCTGCTCTGAGTTACTTCTGTTGCAGCAAGATCACCTGCAGCATGCCCATCCCTGCATGACTTGGTGGCCAGGCACTGATTTCATGCATCAAGAACAACCTGCAGGTCCTCTTCTCTGCCACATGCCTTTGAAGGATAAGTTCGTTTCATTAGCAGTGTTTCTATTGATATGAGATGCTGATTGAGACTGCCACAATGTGAACATTGTGAGGGATGTTCAGGCTGGAAAATCGAGGTTTGAGTAGTGTCAGTTTGTGAATAAAAGATGCCTGGAGGATGGGAGGCAGAGACCTCTCTCTCTGCCCTGTCCTGGATCTATAGGAAATGAAAATGACCATGGCATCCATGGGGAGGCAGGGGCTGAGCTGCTGCCCTGTGTCAGAGCTAGCTCTTAGCCTAGGAGAGCAGTGCTTTGATTCTGTTGCTGCTCCTATGGTGTGGAAGAACACAGCCTCTTACTTAAATGAGGTCTAGAGAATATTCTGGTGTGTATATATAACCCATTGTGCAGTGTTACCTTCCTACAGATAAATGTTCTGCTATAAAATGAAAGTTCAGCAGTGTGCCACAGCATTAAGAGATTTCATAGAGGTTGCTGTGAAATTATATGATTTTCCTGTAATACCAGCATGACAAAAATGAAACCATGGAGATAGTTCTCTGGTAGCCAGCGAATTTCTTCTCCAGTGACAAATCACCCAGTTTCTTTGCTTGCTTTGAGTAATGTTCAATTTTGCTCTGTTAACATTTTTTTTCTCTCTCCTTTCCACCTCCAACAATAATTGATGGTTATAGAGGTAATGTGGGGAGGAGGGATGCGAACAAAAGTTATTCTTTCAGGATTGATCCGAAGCCCTGTGAAATCAGCAGAACAACTCACTTTTTCCATGTGCAGCTCTATTGAGCTTGTTCCCAGTGGTCTGCAGGCACTGTTCTGGCTAGCTGGCCACATCTTCCAACACTTCTGTTAAGCTGATGGAAGTATTTTTAAGAAAATTTTAAGAAAATTATTCCCTGTCTATAATGTTTCCAGTGTTTGTCTCAAAAAGTATAAAATACATGGTCATAATATTGCCAAATCTGGAATGTTGAGTAGTGGGGAAGAACACTGGCTTGTGCATGTAAGTAGTGTAGCTAGTGGTAAAAAGCTTTCCCAAAAAGCAGCAGATTTGTCTTATTTTCTCCAGAAGTTGTCATTAGCAATGTAGCTATTACAGCATGCTTAGGCTGTTATTCTTAAGAGCTCAGGGACTGTTATTTCATTTCTTCTTAAATAATGTGACTTGTACCAAGGCGACCTTGTTGTGCATTAGTAGTTCATTATGTGCTGGCACTGAACAAAGTCCCCTCTGTAGAACTGCATACTGAAGAAAACAGTTATGATTTGGTTGTCAGGCTCATTTGAGGCACTTGAACATCAGACCAGTACAAAATTATACATAAAGTATATTTAACAAGTTCTGCTGCATTGAAAAATAATGAATCTAATGAAGTAATGGAATAAATATTTTTTGTCTGCCAGAGGACACTTATCTTTATGGAGCATGAACCCTTCTAGAGTTTTTGAAACATGGTACAATTGCTAATAAATGTGCTGTGACAGTAAGTATCAATTGATGTAAGTATAATCAGATGTTTGGGTGCAAATGGACTTGGGTGCTAAATTCTGCTTCTCTCCAGGGCATGACATTGTCCTGTGCATTACTGAAAAAGAAGTTGGTATAACCTCCAGAAGCCTCTGCTAATCTTAATGTCAGGCCCTGTGGATGACAGATACGTAGCTGTGGTGCAGTGCTGCTGCACACTGGCAGTGGGTCCATCTGAAGCAGCTTTGTCATCAAAAATTCTGTGCTTTTTTCATTCCATGGTGTTAAATCTTCTCAAACAGTGGATGTTTGATCTGATCTTGCATCATTCATTGCTTTCCTTGATTACACACGATTGCACAAACCAGAAATGTCTTGCAGGATACCTGCTATAGTAGCAATGAATGCAGGCAGGCGTTGGGCAAGACTATTGGTTTCATTTCTTTCTTACCTGTTGGTATCAGGTGAACTCAAGAAACGTGTTATCTTCTGCAGAGGTCTTCAGATGTTGTAAAGCTCTGCTGCTCATGAATTCACAAATCCATGTTTTTTAATTATCATAGATGCTAATGAACTACGACTTTTGTTCCAAATATAAAAATGGTTATTCCAGAGTGTTGGCAGTGTAAGTGATGCTCATGTTACTTCTGCTCCGTATTTCTGAAATCATTCTTAGCATTGTACTTGAGGCTTAAAACCTAGCTGGAGTGGAAGGGATATCAAGGTTTCATAGCTGTGGTGTTTGTATGCACAAGAACACATCTGATTATTCTGCCTGAAAAGGAGAATGAAAGACTTTACAATGAACTTGAATTACGTCGTCTTGCTCTTTTTTATTGCAGTGACAAAGTGCATTTCAGCTGATGGAACGTCATACACTTGATGCTGAAGCAGTGAGACAAAGTTATGTGTTATCTGGGAGGGGAGGAGTTGCTGTTTCAGGACTCCAAAACAAAATTGCTAATTTTAGACTTGATATGTCAAACTATAAAAAGGCAATAAAAACATTTAATTTTCAATTTACACTTTTCTGGATTGGTTTTAAGGTACATATTTTTTTCGTATCTAGTCAGTTGTTATTTTTTTTTTTTAAACATTTTAACCAAAATATTTTCTGTGTTAACTTCGGGCAAGTTAAGTAATAAAGCTGCTTATTTCCTACAACAGCAATAGCTTTTCAGATGAAAAAAAGATAAAAGTGGGGCATAATAAATCATAATAAATGCAAGTAAGAAGTAAAAAGGCGTGGGCAAACAATTTCAGCTCCTAGTTTGAGAGAGTAGATGAAAACCTAAAACATCCAGTGATGAGTAACCTGATCCATGCATAATAAATAGCAACAGGTAAAGTGTGATAGTACAGGTGGTTTTGTTCAGCTCTGAGCTGGTGCATGCTGAGAAGTGACTGGTATATAAGTAGGGAATACTTCCCAAGGTCAGAAGTTTGGACTTAGTTGCATAATACTCATAGAGGATGTTATTGTTATTTTGCATGGTAATTTATAATTATTTTTGAAGTGCCACCAGCCAGTGCGTAGAGATGATAAAAATATCTGAAGGAATTGAGTGATGATACTTGTGCAGCTGTGTGATTAGTCTGCTGCTTCAGCCGCTCTGGTAGGTACGACAGAAAGCTTCCTGCTAATTAATGAAGAATGACTCTTTCATTGTAGCGTGGCTCATATTCTTTGTTTTATGATGGATTCTGCTTTCCTTCATGTTTTCCCCCAAAATTATTCCCTGGTGACAGCAGCCTTCACTGTACTCAGTGACGAATACCCTCAGCTGCACTGAATGGCACCACCTCAGACTGTAGAGCTGCAGTGGGTCACTGCACGATGCAGCACAGCACGGTGTGCTTTCTGAGTCCCAAACCTCCCCACTTGCTCCCAACCCCATCCCACTGTCCACAGTGATGGACAGCACAGACAGCTGTGTTTTTAGGCAGGTGTGGTTGCAAGGAATGAATGTATGTGCTGAGAAAGCAGTGCTAAACCATCTCATCGTAAGTGCAGAAATAATAAATGTAGGTTGATCCGAAAGTAATGCCTCTTACTTATTCCCATGGAAATAGCATTATTGTGCTCTTTGTATCTGTTGTTATTCAGTAGAGCAAATTCTCAGCTATGAAACAGTCTTTTTCACCATAGTCACCAGCATTTGCTGTGCATTTTTGCCAGCAGTGAACCTGCCTGGGTGTTATGCTTGTAAAAATCAGCACCAGCGAAGGTGGCCCATTGTTTTACAGCTATTATGGTGGCAGTGTTTCTAGGAAAATGTTGCCCACACAGTCCAACTTCCACTGTGCTAACATCCACTATTTGGTCTCTGTAAACATCAGAAAGTGTCAATGAATGTCAGTGGCTGCTGTTTTACCTCACGTAGGAATTCAGTGATATGCCTATGCCAGACACCATTTTGTCAGAGTGCTCCTCTGCTGCCATTTGTTACAAGGCAATAAAACATAACAGAAGATTGGTGGGAAGGTTCAACCTCTACTGTCATCCCAACAGCATCCACTTGTGATATTGTGGGCCAGCATCATAACATAGGAGGCATTACTTTTGGAGCAGCCCTCATATAAGATTTACAACTCACAGTGGTTAAGGTATAAGGAAGGTGAAATTCTATCTAAATCCTTTTTAGACATTATATATATGTGTGTGTGTGTATTGTAAATTTTTGCATCCAAATTGCAACATTATTTTCATCCTAATATGGAATAGAATCCCTTTTCCCCTGGGATGTATGCCATCAGAAAAAAGGTTTATAATCCAGGTAGGGAAAATTCTTAAAGGTGCAAGTGAAGGTGGTGTTGGAAATCTCTGCATATTAATTTCATTCTGATTGGTCTTTCCCAACCCACCTTCCTCAGCTCCTTTTGTACCCTGTTGTGGTGAGGGCAGTGGGGTGCTGTTAGCTCTTAGTTCCCCTCTTAGTGACTTGGTGGAAGTGCTAGGAAGGGCTGATGAATTTATATTGGATATTTATATTGATAGAGGGGAGAGAATGATGTTTAGAAGACCCGGAACAAATTCTGAGGCAGGCTGTTTTGATCTCCCAGTGAAATCAGTTTAGTTGTGGTTGCTTATGAACTCCAAAACACGTCTAACCAGAAGATCTGAACTCATTATGTGAGTGAGGACATAGGTCCTTGAGATGTACTTACAGAGAAATTCAATTGGAAAGCTGAAAGCAACCCTTTTAAGAAACCCTCTGTGCAGTAACAAAGAAAAACAGAACTATATCTTATTGTGGCAGCAAATGTATTTTTTTTTTTTAAATGAAGCATTGAAATTCTAATCACTCTTGTTTTCTGTTCAGACTGCAGCAGCTGTTGCTTTTCAATATTAAAAAAATATTATGTTTTGGGAAACAGCTAGTGTTGGGCAACTCTGTAGTATGATGCTTGTTACAGAGATAGCCTTATCTTAAAACTTCTCTACCTTTTTGAGCATCTCTGTGTATTAATATCCTGTAAAAAGTTAGAGGAAAAAAGGTTGTTTTTTTTTTAGATTACTAGCTGGCTTATTACTGTCTGAATTTTGTCGTGTATGGCTTTACTGTGATACGATTCATGGAAATAGTTCTTGGGGTAGAACTTCGGTGTCAGTTTGTATTGATGATCTAGCTTTATTTAAGGTTGGAGCCTTACTTTCTTAGTTCTCAAGTCATTGGTTAGAGTGAACGTTAATTTAAAGTTATAATAAATATTGCTGTTCTACAATTTTGCACTTATGCATTGCCTGCAGCATTTGGTTTCACTCTTACACAGTTTAACATGATCACAGAAGACCAAAACCAGGCAGAGTGCCGGGTCGGTATGCAGAGAGCAAAGTGCCTGCCCTGTCCGTGCTGCAGGGCAGTAGCTGGGCAGTGCTGTGAGGGGCTCTGCCCACAGGGCTTTTTTACCCTCAAAAAGACATATCTGCTTTTTGAATAGCTGTGACATGAACATTAATTTACAGCTGGTTAGAGGAGCTCAGAGGATCTTGAAGCTATTTTCATCAGAGCCTTCAGTTCAGAAGAAGCAGTGGCTTAAAGACCTATTTTTAAGTTATGCATATGATTCCTTTCCAGTTAGCAGAGTTATGCTGATATAAGCCTAACATAGGAGCAAACTTATCCATAGGATGTGTTTAATTAATTTCTTGTAAATAATTTCACGTTAGTCCTAGTTCTGTCATCCTCTCTTGTGTTTAACAGCCGCTTCAGCAGCCGGTCCAGGAGATCTCAGAACCACTCTGTGTCCTGACTGACCTGATAGCAGGAGTTAGACAGCTTGAACCTCTTGTATGCTGGGATTGTCCCGTCTCCTAATATCTCACCTTTCTTTCTAAAACAGACCCTGAGAGCTCACGGATGAAGATGAGAAGCACTGTATCCGTGCGAGAAGGGCAGGGAGTGGTGCTGCTCTGCGGAACGCCGCCCCGTGCAGGAGGTAAGGAGCACTGGGAGCTTCCAGAGACTATGGGTGAAGGTGGGATGTCCCGTGGTCACAGCAGGAGGGTGGCAGGGAGCTCCATCAGGGAGCAGCAGTGAAACCTCATCTCCTACGGAGGGAGAAGACAAAGCCAAAGGAAACGAGTGCAGGAGAAAATGGAAGGGCTTGGCCAGGAGAATGTTCTCCTATCTTGGGATGCCTTTCTAATCCTCAGTGATTTCTGTGCACTTAACTTGTTCAATTTTTATGATACTTTGGCAATTAGCTGAGTATCTTCTAGAGTTAAGTTCTGTCCGATTTCACGAGTGCTGAGCCTCAGTGAATCTAGTTTTTTCTATATCCAGACAGTTGCAAAGTCCAGATTGTTCTCTGTAATTATTCTACTGTGTGCATGTATTCCTGAAGCTGAAGCATTTCGTAGTTTAATGCAGTGTTGCAGATATAATTAAAACACTGCTGTCTTGAGGGGAAAACTGTATAACGGATTCTTTGTGGGCCAGAAGTTGAGCGCGTTTTATCATCTGTTATCTTCTGTCCTTGGTAATTGCTGTTGAGTTTTAAATAATATTTGGAAATAACTATTTCTTTGTTTTCTTTTATTGATAAGTAGTCTCATTATTGAAGGTCAGTGATGTTAAACATTAGACTTAATTGCAGAGACGAGGTAATATAAACTAAACATTGTGAATACGATAACATAGGTGTTGTGGCCTCTTAAATTTGACAGTCAAAGCAGACAGAGCCATAAAGTGACATTTTACAACTGTCTGAGCTTGCAGAATTTTCCTCTTTCCAAACTGATACGTACTCTTAAATCATCTTTATAGCTTTACAACAGCTTTGTCTTTTAGCTGCTGAGAAAATGGGTGATTCCCATGGCTATCTGTAAGAATTAGGATGATTAAATTTTGCTTCTACATGCAGTTCAAAGTCTGAATTACTGTGGCTGTTCCCATCCTTGCGTCCTAAGCATGTACACACACAGAGGTGCTCACCTGACTGACTGCAGTTCAGCACAGTGAATGTTGGAGGTATCGAACAGGAGGTGACACAAAATGCTCATGCTGCTTAGGGCCGTGGCTCACACTGACACGTGAAGGAGGTAAGGGTTCTTTTGCCATCAGCAGATGGGGTATGATTGACACTCCACACTAATTGTGTTATTCATGCAAAAAAGAGAGCATTGAGGGCCCCATGAATTATCAAATGGAACGAGAATTGGTATGAGAATTATTTAGAATCCTCGGATTTGTGTGGGAATTGAAGCATTAACCGTTAAAGTTTTCAGAAGACTTGGAGCAGGAAGAAATCCTTCCTCTTTTCTTTTTTTTTTTTTTACTGAACTGAGCTCACTGCATGGTGATGTCAGGCATTTAGTGACTATAGATCTGGCATGATACAAATTGGTTGGTCTTGGATAAAATTGGTCTATTAAGTGGTAGCTCGTTAGGAATGGCTCAAACAACAAAAAAAAGTGGTGAGAAAGCCAAGCGGTGTTTTTAAATATATATAAAATGCCTGCAAAGAGAAATTAATGAGTTCCCTATATCTGGGAGGAAATATTTGTGTTCACTTTGGCAGGAAAATACAGTAATCTGAGTTAGATGCTGGGACCAGATTGGTGCAGATTATGGAGCAGTGGCAGTGATTCACTGATTTACTGAGGAGCTGGCATTAACCTGAATAGCCATTAACTGTTGTTGGTGGCTGCTGGTGGTGTTTCGTTTTGTTATTTCATTTGTTTTAAAGAATGAGTTAAATATCTGTCTGGGGTGGTTTAGAAACAGCTGACTGCAGCTCTTTGGGGTTCTTTGCTGGTTTGTGGTCTGATTATTGTCTGATTCTGCATTGGTTGCACTGAGAAATCAAATTCAAGCGTACAAATTCTATGCAACAGTAGTTCTGAAAACTCTCAAAAACCTTGTTCTCTCTTTGCCACTAGCTCCCCAAATATTATAGTATGGGAAAAAGACACTACTTCCCTTCTACAATTTGGCATGTTTTATGGCTTGCCTCAGCTACGGATGTTAATATGATTAATATGAATATCCTCTTTCAATGAGGAGCGATTTACTTGTGCAGTTAATAGTACTTTTGTCCTTTCAAAGTTTGCAGTTTCACGAGGGTATGGACATTTACCATTTAAACCAGCAGTGAAAGTCTGTTTAACTTCACATTTCAGGATTATGTGCTGAGCTTGGATTTTTGCTTTGTATCTCATAGCTGTTAGTTAGGGGGGAGGAGGAGGGTGTTTGGTACTTCTGCTGAGAATGCACCAAATGCCTTCATATTCTGGTGGTTAAACAGAAACTGCGTCACAGACTACTTCAGTTTTTTCTTACGAGTTTTGCTGCATTCTCCCTTTTTAGCATTTCCCATTTTAGCTGTCTTGTTTGAGATTTACTGGAAGGGTGACTCAGTGATGACCAACTTGTAGAGATATCTCCTGCCTTTGTGGTGCTTGGGGCTTTTTGTTGTTGTTAGAGCTCTAACTGCATGGAGATACGTGTGTAACTCAACGGTAATTATTGGGTTTGGATTTCTAAGTGAAAGTATAGAAGAGTATTTAACTCGTTCTTTTTTTTCCTCTTATTGGAAGTTGTATTTGAGCACTGATTTTTGGATGATTAAGATGCTCGTTGGCCGTTGTTCTGCAGAAATGTGACTATTTTTGTACGTAATTTTAATTCTGTTGCAGGAAAACTGTTAAAGTACTTTTTTTTTTTTTGCAAATCACCAAGTTGTCACCCCAATATTCTAACAGTAATAAGGCATCAAAAATTGATTTATCTAAATGCACTAGATGTAGATACTGAATTGTTGTAACTCTTACCTTCTACTGAGCTCTCTATAGCTGTTCAGACTTTCTGCTGTGCTACTGATATGTCTTTGATAGTTTTAAAGGAGTGCTGGTATAGCAAACATCTCAGTGTCAGATATTAAATTCTGTGTGTTAACATGCAGCAGGTTTGAAAAAAATATCATGCAATGTTGTTTTTTTTGTTTTTTTTTCCATTCTGCCAAGAAATGAAAAGACCAGACATATGGAGATCTAAAAATGACTTTGCTACTGATTTTGTTCCAAAACCAGCAACTAAGAGCTGACAAAGCCCCAAGTAAAGCAAATCTGGAAGTTCCTTCAGGGTATTCCCTGATATTGCTGCTGTGTGTGTGCCTTGATTATCATGTAGTTTTGTCTTCCAGTATGGTGATTGATATTAATATGACTTCTATTTGATTAGTATGGTCAGTGTTAGCAATTTGGCAACAGTTTTGTATTTCAGAAAACATAATTAATTTGAGATGTTTTGAGTGTTTCGAAGAACACAGTGAGGCATAGGCTTGAACACAGGCAGATGACATTATGGTTTCAGGGCTGCTTTATACGTAGAGAAAAAATTGAGTCTTAATTGTAGAAATGAAGGCTTCTTTGATGGTTATTTATACCTTCCAAGAACTTCAGGATTGACTGAAAAGCTAAGCATTTGTGTTATGTTGGTGGATGCAATAAGGGGTATCAACATAACCTACAAGATACGTTGTGAAGCCAACAGGGCTTACAGCTCTAGGAGGAAATTTGCTGATCTTGTGTGATATGTATTACTATTTCATTCAGTATGTCAGGGGTATTTACATGAATAAAGAAGCAGAGAGGTCCTCCATCTAATATCATGACAATGCAGATTTAATTGATAAATGAGACCACATTTGAATGATAGTGATCAATCTAGCTTATGCCTTATTAT
This sequence comes from Chrysolophus pictus, assembly GCA_037305975.1. NCBI lineage: Eukaryota > Metazoa > Chordata > Aves > Galliformes > Phasianidae > Chrysolophus > Chrysolophus pictus. The sequence goes on from CM074587.1 coordinate 3,054,311, forward strand.
TTCAAAGCTGTGACATATTGGTTTGAAACAATATTAGGTCACTGAAAAATGGATCCCAATTTATTGCTCACTGCTTGGTATGACAAATCATTCACTGAATAATGTCATGTCTGTTGCAAATTGGTATTTAGACTTGCAGATTTTTGCTCGTGTCTCTGTATTGCCATTTGGAGACCTGCATGTTCCAGCAAGACTGCGCTTCGTGAATAACACAGCACGGAAAGTATCTCAAACACCAGAAATATTTTGATGCTTTACTATTTTTTTTTTCTTTTCCACAACTCTTGAATATCAACGTGTGATTTTTGCAAAGAACTAAGGATTGAGTTAATTTTATTGGCTTTGGAAATATTTCATACCTTTAAACAAAGTAGAATCAAGCTGATTGAACTCCAGAACGTGGTTTCTTTCCTCCTGCCTATCGGCGTGTTTGTAGAAGGTGCAAAACATCCTATTTTTGCACACTTGCTTTTTGCTTTTGTTGCAGATTGTGCATGACACTTGTCTGGGCATGAGCAATCCATCATGCTTGCAGTAGGCACATGATGAGATTTTTGCTCAAAAGTGCATTCTAAGGAGAATAGTAAGTTGAATATTGTAAAAGCAATGGCCTAAAAAATTGTTCCATGGCGTTCTCGAGCTGTTCTCAATCTGCCAAAGAGAAATGGTGTTTTTATTTAAAAATATATATTTTGCAATATTCCTACTGGTGTCGTCAGCAGCAGCAGCACAAATTTCAGCTGACAGTTTGAAATCAAATTGTACCTGAGAGACACTTATATTTGCCCATACAAGAGACAATAATGCATGTTCACAGCTGGAGCTTACAATGATTTCTCTCTGACAGAGCATTATTCTCAGCTCCAGTAACAAACCAGTGCTACGAAGAGGCACTGTCTCCATGTTCTACACTTTATCTAAGCAGTGTTCTAATGCACCTTGGTAAACCTGTGTTCCAGGCTTAAGTAAAACAGGCTGGAATTGATGTATCCTTATTGATGTATTTGTGCAATATCTGCAGCTGTACACAGTATGATTATGAGCTAGTGTGAAAATCTGTAAACTAGCGTGAGAATCTTGGTGCAAAACATGTAGGATTTGTTTAGGAAAGGACAAACTAGCTGGGCTGGAGCTCTTCTGTAACTCTGTGTTTCATTGGGAATGAGTGCTGCTTCTTGGTGGGGTGTTTGTTGGAAGATGGGGGAGATGGAGAAAGGGAGAAAGAGATTAGAAATAATTAAAGGATCTGGAAGAAGAAAAAAAAAGAAAATCAGGTCGAGCTTTTCCCCTTAGCTGCTCCCAGGTAGCTCAGATATGCCTTAGGGAGGACAAAAAAGAAAGTTCTGTGCTTCTCTTCCGAGATGGTCTTCATCCCTCAGTTGTTACTTGTAGGTGTTTTCTCTCACTCTTCATTACATTGTCGACTAAAATATTTTTTTCTCCTTTAGAAACAGGATAATTGATTAGGAAATGATGGGAGGGAGATGTCTGCAATCCCAGCACACATTCAGAGCTGATCATTGCATTGTTAACAGGAATACAGAAGTAATTGCTTTTCACAGGCTTTTACCAAGTACCTTCTCCTAAATGAGTGGAAGCCTAACAGAAGTTTGCCACTAATCACTGCTACCACAATTAACATTAGAATATTTCTTTGAGAACGTCTACTTCCATATTTTCATTAGGTTTATGTCACTAATATTTAACATTCAGAATAAATCAGATGGGTTTTATTTGAACAATGCATTAAACTATCATCTTTTTATCCTCTGTTATTAGAGGCACGAAGCAATTTAAAATAGTTTTAACTATTTTAAATAGGCACAACAGAGTTGTTAGAGAATGCTCTGAGCAATTACATACAAAGTTCTGGGGAGGTGATGAAAAGAACAATTTGTCATTTGCACTGGATATGGCTAATGGCTATATGTTTAAATATTGCTTCCTAAAGCAGTTTCTTTCTTTTGTGCATACTTCCAGAGTGTGAACAATTTGATCAGAGCCAGTACATTTTGAATGACATTGCTGGTCTGAAACAATTAGTTCAGAAATGCGATAAAGAGAAACTAATCCATCATCCCTCACAGCTACAGGGTAAAAGAAATTAGGTTTTTAGTCAGCATTGGGGCCCAGTGCTGAATAAAATGCAGAAAAGCATTTTGTGAGGCTTTTCCATTAGCATCTGGATTTCCTTCGGAGCACCGAGGAGCGTTTAACCTGCTGGTTAAGGAGCACTTCTGCATTACGAGGTCACAATGGGTTTGAAACGTAGTGCTGGCTGATGGTCATGGCCCACAGGGGAGGGAGGAAGGTAGAAATTAGCAGCAGGCAAGGCTGGATTGCTGGTTATGCTGTTTGGGATTGTGTTTAATGTGAGTTTGTAGTGTGATTGAGGAGGCAGTGCTGCCAGTCTTGAACTGTGTTGTACAGAGGAAGAAGGACAGCCCTTCTGTACAGACTGCTGCACATCACAGCAGTGTCAGTGGTGAGGCCTCCCCAGCATGCAGCTGCTCAGAAGGATGCAGTTGGTGCTGCAGTCCCATTTATCCTATCGCTCCTTTTTCACTTGACATAGCTCATTTTTGAAAGGAGAAAACAAGCAGACTTACCGTATTCCATTTAAATATGAAAATTAGGCGTTAGCTGAAATTGCAAGGATCTCACTTTAAGCTGAAACATTTCAATATTCTTATTAAATGTGTAGATTGAAATTGCAAGATATTACGTAGGTCTCTGGCACTGCTCTCATTGTTGTGGGTTATTCCATATGCGGGAGTTGCATGCCTAATTACCTGCACAGCATGCTGAAAATTGATCTTTTATATTTTATCTACAAAATAATTCACCTTTTATGCCAGAAAGATTAATGGTATACATTAGTTTCAAATCTGAATGTTTCCCATTAAACTCTGGAATAAAATGAGTTTCTGAGAGATGTTCTTCACTTTTTGTAACCGGACTCAGTTTCCCATCATGCAATTTACTTAATTGCTATAAGCAAAAAAAAAAAAAAAAAAAAAAGAAGGAATAGATCTCAGAAGTTTTGTGAGGAATTTCAGAAGTTCTGAGACATCTCTGAGCTTTTTTTCCCAAGTTAATGTGCTATAGTGAGCATGACAACTCTCAGCCAGAGACTCATGGCCTCAACTTACTGCTCAGGCTGTGTTAGAGAGGTCTACTGGGTACTCACCATTATGGTGACATAGGAAATACTAACAGAAAGTAGCCAAGACCCTACTGTTCATATATAGACCATAGTGTGAGGTCTCATTGTGGCTTGTATAAGTATTAAATATTATTGCATTATTAGTGGTTTGACTACTGTTAAACAAATGGTTAAGGACTCCCTACAGAAATGTGGAGTGTTTAAGGGTTTGGTTTGAGGTTGTTTTGAGGGAGGTGGTGGTGGTGGTTTTCTTCCCAGCTGAGCATACTTAGGCCAGTGTTCAAGGCTGTGGGTATTTTAGTTGCCCAGGAGTGTGCAATAAAGCCCTGAAATAATGTACAACTTATTTACACTAATAATGTAAAGAGTTTTTTTCTTTTCAAACTGTATCATTTTTGACAGCAGCACCCAAATGGATTGTGATATGCAGTTTGCACATGCTGGGGGATCCTGTATTGGAGGACGTCATCGCTTTGTCTTACAGTTGCAGTGCATGAGATTTTTGCTTGTGAAGCTGCCATTTTTGTTTGCCACAAAAAAATAAAAATAAAAAATTAAAGCATGATTTATTTCGTAACAAAAATAGTTACCTCTTCTTTTTGACTGAACTCCAGGAACCAAGCCTGACCTGCTAACTGGCTGCAGGAGGATGGACAAGTGGGTGTTCAGTGTATTTTTACCACATGCAGATTAATTTCCTACTTTTAATTAATTTGTTTCCACGTTGCTAGGAGTTCCATGCAGACAGGCTCAGCGCTGCACACGTCCGTGTGAACATGTGCATGGAGCTGTGCTCCTGTGTGCTGGCAAATGGGCACTTGTGGCTTAGCAGCCATGTGCATGAGCACCTGGTGGCCCAGGGCAGAGCTCACTGCTTCCTCAGGATGCTCACCTCCAGCACCTGAGATGTTTCTGCTGTGCACTGCCATGTGCTTCACATTGGGAGTTGAAGTTGGGGCAGATGAGGGGCTAATTAGTTTCTTTCTTAGTTATGTCATCTCTCATTACCCTCTCAAAATCAGTGGTACTTTTCCATTACTTTTAATTTTAACTCTAAGGCAGATAATTCAAAATTCCTGGTTTTTACAGATTTCCGTGTCTTTAATTGCAGTTGGTATCATTGCTAAATTTTCTCTGATTACTCCCTTGCAAACACTTTAAAAGCCATATGCCATCGTGTGGTTTAGGCAGAATTTTAATAGGGAAAATAGCAAGTTACTTCAGCTTCCTCTTATGTCTCTATTACAGAATATTGTAAAATATGAATTGCACAACTCCATGAAATAATGGAGATTTTGAGCTCAGTGAGTGATATGAGACATCATCTGTTGAAAACAACAGCAGACCAACCAAATAGAAAATATCCAGAAAAAAACCTGTTGCTGAGTCAGCACAATGCACTCCCAGCATCCATTGCTGTATTTTCAGGATTATTTATGGAGGCATCGACTTCCCTAACCAGAACCCAGTCAGTTTGAAAATAAGACATTTCAGTCAGTATCAGAACAGTATTATTCATGTCTTTAACTTTTGGCTGTCTTAGAAATCTCATCAGGTGTGAATTATGGAACTAGCTGGTGTGAATTAAGTAGGTGTAGGGGAGTTGTCCCAAAGAAAATAACCTTCAGAATGTAGGCTTTAGGCATATAAACCAAAATTTATGAATTATCTTTCTCCTTTGTCTACCTGTGTTTTTGTTTTCAGGCTTCTGCTTTGCTGTCATCCTGAATTTCCTTATAGTTTTGGTTTCCCCAAGCCAGTATTCTCTCTTACATTTTGTTTGTAAGAAATAAAATCTTCCCACTTCCACTCAGTGCTTCCCCACTGATGTGCTTGCTGTCTTAAAACAAAAAGGTGCAATTTAATTAAAAGCCTTTTTTTTTTTTTTCTTTTCCAGAAGCATTGACATGAACATAAGAACTCATGTTGAACACAGTTAGAAGCTGCTACACTTCTGGGGCTGACCTCCCCCTATGTACCTTTAGCAACATTTCATTTTTGTTATATGGGAAGTGGTGTTTTTTCAAAACTCACATAAGGCAGAAAATGACCATGGCAGACCCTGACAGTCACACTGATTTAATTGTTGAACCTTATATAATTTAAGTTTAAAAATGACAGGCAATTTTATGAAATGTTTTCTAATTGAGCCCTTAAGTGCACAGAGTGCCTAGAACAGTATGAGCGTGTTGTGGGTGGTAGACTATACAGTAAATAATAATCAAATAATACTAAATAAATAGTAGAAGCCAACCAAGATGTAGCAAACAAATAAAAATTGAGTAATAACAGTAATTTCTAATACCTTATCCATGTACAGTCTCCAAATAAGGAAAAAAATGCATTGGAAAGCGAAGGCTTCGTTCTCTGAGGAAGCCCAGGAGAGATGTATTGCTTTCATTTATAACAGAAAATCAACTGAAAATTTGTAATTGACAGAAAGGAAGTGAGTTTATGTCCCTTGAGGTGCAACAAGCAAAGGGTGTAAACATAATAAATCACAGAACAAGTTGCTTAATGTGAATTTTTTGGAGAAAAATCAGAATCCTGTTTTGTAAGACACAGTAAATATAGAATGAGATGGTGGCTGTGGGGCACTGGTGAAAGAAATGCCACTCTCCATTTTTAATGGAGTCGATGAAAATATATGTATAATGGGAAATTAGGTTTCCAGGGGTGCTCATTCGCAGGCTATTGAAGGATCTAATTGAACTGGAATATACTTTGCATGGCTTTTGTAACTGTAAGGACTGACTTCAGTGAATTTACTCTCAGCCTAACCCAGTATGATGGTAACAGAAGCAAGCTGCTTATTTTCCTGCTGAGTATACAGATGTGGCCATCTCTGTTGAATGTTGTTAGTTTTTAAATAAAATAATACTTTGAGCAAGTAGCTCAGAACTGATAAAGCCTGGCTTCCCATACTGTTGTCTTTCAGATATCTGAATTTGATATAAAGCTGAAAATGAGTTTTGTTTTTTTTTCCCCTAATATTCCTGCATTGATTCGTAGTTTGTGCTACAGTTTTCTCTGTCTTACAATTGCTCTCATCCCCCGCTGCTATGGTAAAATATGATTTTCTAGCCTTTTCCATGTAGTAAGACCTTACAAAGAGGCTGTGGTCCCTTTCAAACCCTGTAGACCTGCTGCATCACTTCATTTATTTACTTAGTTTTTCTGTGGTTGATGGAGTATTGCATGGTGCTGACTGTGAGCAGAGCCATCAGTGGTGCCCCTCAGTGCTGCACTTTGCTCACTCATCCCTCTCTGGAACGGTGAAGCACTGATGCTGCATCTCGGTGTCTTTGTTGTAAGATAGGAGAGTAGCTATACAGGACTTGTGTTGTTGTGGACTGTATGTGTATGACTTTCTTATGAGACTCTTGGGGCACATCTCAGACATCTTGCTGAAGTCACACTGTCACAGGGTTTCCCTTCCTGTTCCAGTAAGTGCTCTGTCTCTTCCTAACGAACCTGTGTTGGCCTCTGTTACAATAAATTCAACCTTTCAACTTACATAGGAAGCAACTTTTAGGTGAGTGCATTGTTTCACTAGAAGCGTGGTGTGCCTACAAGGGTAGATGGTTATTTTCAACAACAAAAAATCCCATTAGAATGCAAGTTTAACTTTTGAGAATATAACTGAGAGTGTCGGTTGTTGACATGCACTGTTCCGGCAAAATTATGGTAATGGAAGGAGTTTAAATATTGATAGAAGAAAATTAAATGCAATTATGAGCTATTTCATTTGATGCCCTTTTTACATTAACCAGTCCATAAATATTTTAATAATTTAATTTATTGAGTGTTTTTTATCTGCAGTATCTTGCCTTTTGTTAAATTATGCTGTTGGCTTAGTGCTTTCCTGGCTGCTCACGCTCAGATATGGGAGTTATGAAAATACCTGCTCTTCTTTTTGCAATTACATCCAAACGTCTGCACTTCCAAATTAAATCCGTGCAAAAAAATGGATGATCTCCATTTTGTAGGGGCAGTGCAAATGCTACAAGATGCTTCAGTGCCAAGGCAGGTCAATCAAACTATAATCGTTTCCAATTAGCACTTGTAGAAGCTCTAATCTTTTCATAAACTTTCAGCTGAGTGGCACTTGGGTGAAAAATTATTTCTTGCCTGGGAAACCATTAAAAATTAATTTCCTTTCATTCTGTAGGATATGAATGCAACAGGCACACGGCCTCTCACAGGAAGGGGCTTTTGCACAGCTCAGAATGGTATTCAGAGAAAAATAATTACATGTAATTTATGCCCAATCTCCTTGATTTATCTTTTCAAGTGAAGTTTTCCTTTAAAGTGTCCATAAAGAACTGCTGTTTCATGCAGAGATCAAACTTTTCTGTGAAAAATGTAGCTTTACTTTGTGCTGAGCTTTTCCAGGTGTTTATGGATCTTTGGACACTCTTTTCAGCTGCATACGCTAGTGCTTTTTCTCTCAGGTATCTAGCTGGGCTGTAGATAATAAATGATATTTCCCTTTTAACAAATTGTGGTCTCATTTTTTCTATCTCAATAGAAAATTATAATGATCCTTGTATATCACTTTTGGATAGTGATAGGACAAGGGGGAATGGTTTTAAAATGAGACAAAGGAGGTTTAGGTTGGATATTAGGAGGAAATTTTTCACTCAGGGGGTGGTGAGGCACTGGAACAGGTTGCCCAAGGAGGCTGTGGATGCCCCATCCCTGGAGGCATTCAAAGCCACGCTGGATGTGGCTCTGGGCAGCCTGGTCTGCTGGTTGGCGACCTGCACATAGCAGGGGGTTGGGACTGGATGAGCATTGTGGTAATTTTCAAACCAAACCAGGCCATTCTGTGATTCTATGGTAAAAGATTTGGAATTGTTTTTCTGTTTGTCTGGAGCAGGAGGCTTTGTCAAAGAAGTTGTCTGCTTTTTTAGTTTTGCTTGTTTCTGATGCTTTGGTGCTTTTTTTTTCTGTCACTGGTTCTCTGGTCCTGTTACATAATATTATATATAATCATGTTTCAAGATGCAGTAAAATAAAGATCTATGAAGATAAAAATGTGGGGGAGGAAAAAAAAAAAAAAAACATCCTTACCAAACATCTTTATTTTTATAACCAATCAGAGTTGTCATTTGCTTGGATCTTCAACGAGTATCCATCGTTTGTCCAAGAGGACAGCCGGCGATTTGTGTCTCAGGAGACCGGTCACCTCTACATCGCCAAAGTGGAACCTTCAGATGTGGGAAATTACACCTGTGTTGTAACCAGCACTGTGACAAACAGCCAGGTCCTTGGGTCACCAACCCCTCTCGTGCTGCGCACTGATGGTATGGCTTTCCTTTTCCCAGGCTCGAAATAACACTGCTTTCACTGTGTTACGAACAGCTAGTTTCCAGTGCATGTTTCTTTGTGGCAGTGTAAGCTTTGGTGCAGTCTCACAGTATTGGTTGCTTGTAAGAAGATAAACTATTTTTTTGTTGTGCATTCCTCTGCTACATCTGACAATGATTTCATTGTAAGGTCACCGTGCGTGAGTTTCTAAATGGAGCGCAAGAGAAATAAATTTTGAATGTGATGTTATTCAGTGTTTTAGAGAACGATGGCTTGAAAAATGAAAAATGTCTTTTCTCACTTGTCTTGCATAGGTGTGATGGGAGAATATGAACCCAAAATAGAAGTTCAGTTTCCTGAGACGCTTCCTGCAGCGAAAGGCTCAACTGTGAAACTGGAATGCTTTGCACTAGGAAAGTAAGTTCTCATCTTCACCCATACTGCAAAGCTGAAGTGTGTTGGAGTTCATTGGCACAACAGATGTGGGCATCTAGCACCATCTTTTTGGTAGTCTTCTCCAAAGATCAAGTTTTGACCATCACTTTTACCGCTTTGGAATGAGATGTGAAAGAGCCTTGAAGACTATTCTGTTGTTTGGAATTAAAATGTGCATGTTTGCAATGCAGGAATTTATGTTTCGCTTCAGATTCTCTTGAATCTCAGTGAGTTTTGCAGATGTCCTTTGAGGTAGCTCTGCTTTCTCAGTTAAAGGAACTCTTGTTGAAGTCAGTGACAGTTAGGACTGAATTTTACTGTTAAATGTACCTGATGCTTTCCTAATGTTGTCCTTCTTTTATAGCTGAAATCTATATGCGTTCCTCTTCTCAATGACATTTCACACACAATTGCTATCTTTTCTCCTTCATAAATGATTTGAGAATGCATTTATGTTTCTGTAAACGTATTTAGTAACCACTCTGAGGTTTATTTGCAGGCAGCTTCATCAGGTGTTGATAATTTTAAACTCCAGAATGGTAACTTAATCACATGTTATTGCTTCTGTTCCCCAGCTAGATGAGGGAAAGTTTACCTATCAGAGAATGGATGGCTCTTCTAGGATGGAACCTGGGGCTTGCCTTGATCCCCCTTCCGTTGAGGACACTGGTAAAGCTCTCCTTTCTTCAGGGGAGGCCAGTGGTGATTTACTGGAAATTTTCCAGTCATTGGACGTTCAGATACTCGTGAAAAATCTGATGCCATAAATAATAGCATGAGGAACAGAACAGCATATGCAAATCAGCATCCATGCTGTCTGACCATCTGTCATGTACAGTATGAATACTACTTTTAATGCAAGTTTTAGTCACTTCGGGGCTTTAATGCATATTAGTTGAAGTACCTAATTTTTACAATCAAGTATTTGCAGCAAAGTTATTTAATGAAATCCCATTATTTTCTGTTTAGCCCCGTGCCTCAGATTAACTGGAGAAGAACTGACGGTATGCCATTTCCGAGCAAAATAAAGCTAAGGAAATCCAATGGCATGATTGAAATACCTAATTTCCAGCAGGAGGATGCAGGACTGTATGAATGTATTACTGAAAACTCGAGAGGAAAAAACATTGCAAGAGGTCGTCTCACTTACTATGGTAGGAAACTTTCTTTCTCCCTCTCTCCTATCCTTCTTTCCACACGAAATATAAACCACTGTCAATTAGTTTGGGGTTTAGAGCTCATACAGTGCTATTGCAAATTTGTTCGTAAAAGTTCCTGGCCTCTTGCAGAGAAAGAAGATAACTTCTTCACCAGTGTTTTGCATAACACTTTCAGTAAATATCCACATTCAAGAGAATTGCTCAGAATAATGCTTGTTTAGAAAAATGCTGGAGTGATATATGTATATATTTAATATTTTTTTGTTGGTCCGTGGGTGAAAATGTAAATTTCTAGTGGATTAGATTTATTCAAGGGACTGTATAGGCCTCACATTTTCAGGATATGACAGTTTTATCTTCCTTTAGGAGAAGGTTATTGATGGATATTGCCAATTCTTTGCTTTCAAAAAAAAAAAAAATCTTTTTTAAAAGAATAAACAAATAGGATAATATATTCTAGAATAAGAAATGAAATAATAGGAAATTTAATCACTGGAAAACTGACAGCCTCTTGTGCATTTAAGACTACAGAGTGAAATGAATATCAGCAAAGCATGATGTTGGTGGTTTAAAGCTAGAGCGATTTGCAGCAAAGTGGTAATTGACAATTTTTGTTAAAGTCAGATCTTTGCAAATTTAATTTTCTTTAGGTAAATGGCAATTTAGAGACTGATTCAGTCTTTGCTTTGGAATGTTTTCATCATGTAGGAATATTTGAGCAAAGATTTTATTTCTCTGTCTTGTGGAAAAGCACGGCGCGTGCCTTCTGTGTGCCGCTTGGTTGTTTGTATGGGAAGCTGCTGTTTACTGGAACAGTGCAGCAAGGCAGATTTCAGTCAATGATGATTTTAATTTAAGAAGTGAGTTATAAAGTGGAAGGAAAAAAAGATATTCCCCTCCAATTTCCAAATAGATAGTTACACTAAATTTTGCATATGCTAGTTATAGTTAGATCTTTTAGGTATCAGATAACGTAGGACGAAAGAGCTAAGATGCTTTCTCTGTCAGTGTCATCTGCACTTCTACACTTGGCACTATACTTTTTATTATATAGCTTATATAAAGCTGTTTCAAAAGTTTAAAGTGAGCTGTGGTTTGTACGTCAGTTTGGTTCACTAGTCTTACAGCAGTTCTGGATCAGAGCAGCTGTAAAGCACACAACAGACAGAATTGGTTTGTTCATTAGTTCTTATAATGTATTTATGAAGGTGGGTGATTTTGAAGTATTTGCACTACTTCCAGAGTTCTTTTTCTGTCATTAAAGGGCACCGATCTCAAATAAAAGATGTTGCTAATCAATAAAAGCAAGTGAGTTGCAGTTCTGAGAGAAGTAAATTGTGATTTGCAGGTGCTCAGTGTGAACATCTTCATTACAAACCCAGAAAGGGATCTGAAACCTTGAATAGAGTTAATATTCCACTATAAATGTCTGCCTGTCCTAGATCCATCCCTAATACGGTTCTTTAGTCTGAAGAAAATGAGATTTATAATGGCATGAACGTTACTCCAACTGTTTTATTTTGCTTGTTTTGCTTAATGAAACCCATTCTGCAGAATTAAGTAATTTTTCTTATTTTGTTCCTTGCTTTCTTTTTTACAAATAGAATACCAACAATTCTGTAGTCAGGACAGAATAATTTTAGGACTTTTTGAGAATTAGGAGAACTGTTCTGGTTGTAGTTTAATAGTTCTGTAACTATGGTATCTGGATTCCCAAAAAAGCTTTAAAAGGAGTTGGGGTTAACATTTTCTGTGTTGTCTTAGTGAAACAAAATGCAAAATCCATATGAAAAAAATATAAGCAAAATGGTGCAATTTGACTAAAAATAGAGGATTTTCTTTCCTTTCTAGATTTTAAAGATTATTTGTAAATGAGACATTAGCCTATCCTAAATGAAAGTGTGAAATATTTTTTTTTGCTTTGTTAGGGAACAACTGAAACGTTCCAGAGCCTTGATTTAGTGGGGAGTTGTTAGGGTAGTATGGTCAGGTTGCAGTTGGACTTGATGATCTTTAAGGACTTTTCCAATCTCAGCAATTCTGTGATTCTAAACTGTAAATCTTGAATTCTGAAAGTTGGGGGTTTCAGTGCCTAAGTTGTTTAATTTAACAATCAGCTGTGTTTACTTTGCTGTTATGTTGGACGTCAGGGGGAAATTCTTTACAGAGAGAATGGTGAGGTACTGGAACAGGCTGCCCAGAGAGGTTGTGGATGCCCCATCCCTGGAGGTGTTCAAGGCCAGATTGGATGGGGCCCTGGGCAGCCTGGTCTAGCATTAGGTGGGATGATTGGTGGCCCTGCATGTAGCAGGGGGGGTTGGAGATTCATGATCCTTGAGGTCCCTTCCAACCCTGGCCATTCTGTGATTCTGTGATTCTGTCCTGCTTCTACTTCTTCCCATAATAAGTCGTGGTATTGAAGTCATAAAGCAGTGGAATGTAGGCTCAACTTCAGTCGTGCCCACAGTAGTTACCTCAAAATGGATGTTATGCTTGAGTTTGGTAATTCTGTGCACTTCTGTAACTAAAAAAAAAAAAAAAAAAAAGCTCTATTTTTTCTATTTTTCTAGTTTCATTGTGGGGTTTAAATGTAACTCTAAAGACATAGCTGAGATGAGCTCAGATAGATATTCTAAAATGTATTCTGGGTTCTTTCATAACATTACTAACAGACTATTAATCTTCCTTTTTCCTCATGAAGGATTTTATCAAGAAAAGCCCAACATCAAGTGTTCAGTTCGTTGTCCCCTGTGCAGTTCCAACATGTGTTTAATGACATTTTTCTCCTCAGTGGAATTCAAAATGTGCTAAATATAGGATGAGATTATCTAACTATGAATTAATATAAAACCTGAATATATAAATAATTTGCTTTCACTTCAGTAGTACATTCATTTGTCATTACCCTTTTCCATAAAGAGATAATAGAAGAAGAAAGAGTCCATGACTTTTCATAGCATGGAAAAATGAGAAGAAATTAAATGGTTACATTTTTGCATTTTAAGATGCAATTAAACAACATGTAACATGGCAGAGATATGTAAAGCAATTAATTTAAAGGGTAATTGAAGAAAAATACTCTTAATTAGCATGTGTTGATTTAACGGAACTCATGCTTGACGGTACTGAGGTAAAATGTTTAATAGGGAGAAAGAATTCTTCTGTTCTGCTTTTGTTCTGCAGCGGCGCACAGAATAGCAAAGGTGAATTGTGCTGATGGTCAGAGTCAGCCAGCAAGGTCACTTCTACTTGCTTATAGCAGCAGCCATTGCTGTTCACTTGGCTGGATTTCCATTTTATGTAAATACAGACCCCCAGTAATAAATAGGCAGCATATACAATACAAAATACATGTAAAAAAAAAAAAAAAATACTGACATATTGGTGAGGTTGTACCACCCAAGTTACACTGAAGACACATTGCTCTTCAACGTGGAAGAGCATCATTGTTCAGTGGTTTTGTCCTGACTCTGTCTAGTGTATGGGGAGGTCCTCATATCATTGGCTGTAGAACTGTAAACAGCTGAATAGCATTGAGGAAGAGCTGAATTTGATTAACTTGAAGTTTAATTGACTTAATAATTTAACTGCCTTGCTTCGGAGGTACTTTGTTCAACTTTCTTGGCATACTAAATGGTCCCCAACAATGCAATGAATGCTTCTGAGCATATGTTTGGAAGTAAAAAAAAACCAAAAAAAAAACCAAAAAACGTTTTCAGGTATCTGTGAATGGAAGTTACTGCATGCTTCTTTGGGCCTGGTTGTTTTATCAGAAAAAAGTTATCCGTGCTTAAGCTCTGTTGAATCTTTGAGATAAAAGTAGGCTGATCGCTGCTGTAGGCACCAGTGTGAGTGTCATAGCCTGGCTTTCAGCGAGGTACTACCTTGAAAAACAGAGGTTATATTTTCTGTTTTTACGAAACGTTGTGAATTCCCAGTATGCTTCATAGCCAGCTTTTCTTGAGCTATGGAAAGTGCCTTTTGACTCTGATTTATTGCCTGACTGCTGAACTATCCTAAGGTGTTTTCAGAAGAGGTTTCTAGAACAGCTTTCATTCTGTAACTTTCAAAGTAAAGATGTGTATAAGCAGATTGCATCTAATGTGTGAGCCTTAGTTAGGGACCATCCTATAGTCTTCTACCTCCAAGCAGAGGTATGGCATCCTCAGCACTCCCTGGGAGAGCACAGAAATCATGGTCCTGAGGCTTTGCCTTTCCTGAGAGCTCTCATGCTCTTCCACTGGTTTAGAGGATTGAAAAGGAGCTTTTTATTGGAGTGCCTACTTTGAAGGAAGTCGGATTTAAATATTCCTGCTGGCATGCATCATGGATACTGAGGACTCTGTGAGGTACCCCCAAATTGTTTACAAATTGGATATCAGCACAGCTTCTGGAAAGCTTTAATCTCCATCCATTGCTTCCAAGAGTTTCAGCCCATTCATTCATTGCAGTTGGTCTTCACTCTCACCAAACCCCAGAACAGTCATCATAAAAGAGATTTCTTAAAAATCTAAAAAAGAATTATCTTTCTTGCCTTATGGCCTAAAGGGATTCCCCTGGGTCTAATGAGGTAACAGCTGTTTTCTCTGGGATCACCTGCCTGGCCTATGAGCTGGAAGAAAAAGGTGCTTATATTCACCCCAGGAAAAGATGACTGAGTCTTCTCCCTGTCACCGAGGCTAAATTTTATGAAATTACACACTTGTATTACTTCAAACCTGTGGGACTGTGAGTTATTACAAGGAATATATGAGGCAATAACAACTGAAGCAAAATATAGGCTGGTGCCTTTACAGCTAACTGACCATGATGCTGATGGCTGACATTGTTTAGAAATTCAGTTACCTACAAGTATTTTGTCTTAAGGGAACCTTTTTCACATCTTTCATGAAGATAGTACTGTGAGTTCCAGGGAACTGCAAATACAGCACAGACTCCTATCATGATCTTAAACAGTGTGCTACAAACTCCATTAAAAGTAACTTATAGCCTCACAACTTACAAGACATCCTGTCTTTTTCATCTCAGTGAAGGTATGTTGCCCATTGGCTTGTTCTGTGCTTAAGGATGAGGCAGGAGTGGTGACCTCAGGAAGATCATGGCTATGCACCAAAGCAATGCAACAGCTAAGTGAGAATGAGGCTCTGTACCAAGTCATTACAGCCCTCCTTCAGGAGCACAGATAAGGAGTTACTGTCTCCAGAATGAAGCCAGATCTTCTAAGCAGGTAGCATTTGCCTGATGGTGACAAGACCTCAAGAGGAATCTTTGTTCAGAATCATTCTGGTACAGTTGGGCAGGCTGGATGAGGAGGGTGGAGCTGGGCTTGGAGAGCAATATCTATTTTCTGAGAGGAACTAGAGATCTACTAATGTGTGACCTTCTGTCTGTATTTTTCTCAGCTGCTGCACTGTGGACATCTTTGCTAAGATTCAGAGCATTGCATGGAATACTTCCAGTTGTAATTGCCCCATTTATGCTGTCTGTTCAATTTTGAACTTGTTGAATTATTTTTCTCAAAGAATTTCTGATATTTTCTACAGTCATTTTTAGAGACTTTTAGATGTGGAAGATTGAAAAGAATATTTGTTTTACTGCTGGATTCCTTGGTCAGTAATTGGAAGAGACAAAGAACCTCCCACAAGGAAATCACTGAGGTCTACAGCAACACTTACAAATGATCAAGCACCGTGAATTTCACACACAGTGGCTTTTGAAGCTGTGCTATTTCTTTTCTGAGCGATGCTCTTGCTGCCATGCTTCTATCATATACACCCTGGAGAACTAGGAGTGCCCTCCTATGGAGATTATCTAATACAATAAGTCCTAAAATGCAAATTTACAGTGTAGTCCGTGCTCTTTTCTCTAATGAAATTGAATCGAAGATCATGAACTTGAAAATAGACTACAGTTAACCTACTTTCAAGTGGAGATACTCAGCAGATGTGAAATATTGCACACGTATGGATCCTTCAATAATTCAAGTACTGTTGCTTGTTGCATAAATATTTAGGTATGCAAAGTGCAGAAAGTGTGCTGACATGGAGGCTTGAGCTTTCATCCCCTTGACACATATGGGACAACTGCTCCTAGTGGCAGTGTGAGATAAAGCAGTGGCTCTTCATTTTCTTTTTTAAACTCCAGTTTAGCAATGTTAGCTTTCAATATTTAACCAACATTAATATCAGTAAAATAGGTGTAGTATGTTTGTCTGGCACGAAGATCAGGTTATCTTGTCTTCTACAGCTGACCTTGATAAAGACAGTGTAAAAATTCATGAACCTCAAATCAGTGAAAGGTATTAATGGTCATGTGGCATAAGATAACTGCAAAACAAAAGGAGTAACAGGAGGTTTCATTGTCAGCAAATACTGGTCGAATTCCAAAGCCTCCTAAGTTGGTATCTAAATGAATACAACGTAGTACAGTTTTCTGTGAGAAGATAATCCCGAATATTTATTCATAAATAGTATTAATCCTTTGAATCAAGAAGTATGGTACAGTATGTGACTGTGTTGAGATCTTATTGCTGTTCTGAAAATAAGAAGGAGAGAGAATTTATATGAACAACCCTTTTTTAGTGAAATGAATACCAGTCCTCATCCAAATGATGATCTGCTGGTCTTGTGCCTTTGGCAGTGGAATAGGTTCAGCTCTCAGCTAGGCTGCAGACTTCCCTTGTGACTGTAGGCGAGTCATTAATTTCCCTAGTCTGAATTAATTGCTGCTATAACGCTATTGTAGTAGGAAGTCCGACAGGAATTAATCTGACCTTAGGTGCTTCCATCACTCATCTGTAAAATAATGATGTTTTCTTATATCACCGGTGTTGTCCTTTTTTGTTTTGATTTCAGAGTGTTAGTGTCTGTATGTAAGGAAATAAAGGATTAGATTTCAAATATCTACTGTGTTTTAGAAGTCGATGCTTTCAATTTAGTAGCCAAAGTATTGCTAAAAGAAAATACTGTTGTAAATATTTACCTGCATGGCTGCCTCTCATGTACATTATGTGGCTTTTGCTGTTGGTTGCAGGAACAAAAGTATAGCCCATAGCTTCATCATAATATGCTTAGATTATCCAGAAACAGAGATCCTTAGATTCTCTTCAGCATTAATTTGATGATTTGGCTGCATCAATTATTTAATTCCAATAATCCAGCTAATGTCTTTGTCTTACATTTACCTCGCTTTTAAATTTGTGTTGATTGTGCTCCTGAATTAGTGATTTTAATATTGGTTTGACTAGTTCAGCTTTAGTGATATATCATCTCAATTTTCTTTTGTTTTACTACTTGCAATAAAAATATTTAGAAGGAACAGTGAGTAATTTCTTTCATTAGTGACTTGAAGCAGAACTAGTCAGACCCTGGTGGTACAACACCTTTTTAGGGTCTTCCTTGTTAATACTTATTTTATCTGCAGCAAAACCACACTGGATCCAGATGATAAAAGATACTGAAATTGCCGTAGAGGATACCTTATACTGGGATTGCAGAGCAAGTGGCAAGCCGAAACCATCATACAGGTGGCTGAAGAATGGAGATCAACTGTCAGTAGAGGTAACATTCATTTCTGAAGAGCACAGTGGTATGCAAAATTAGCACTACCTCATATAGCAGTGAGAATTCAGGAACTTCATGTAAATTGTCCAGATAAATATTTTGTACACTTTTTCATGTTTGTTCATTGGGAGCATCCAGATAGAAACATCTAAAGCTGCAATATCTGAAACACAAGGACAAATTATATTGTACAAAAATAACTCAGCTAAAAGGATGTTAA
Source organism: Chrysolophus pictus (assembly GCA_037305975.1). NCBI lineage: Eukaryota > Metazoa > Chordata > Aves > Galliformes > Phasianidae > Chrysolophus > Chrysolophus pictus. The sequence continues at coordinate 3,072,167 of CM074587.1, forward strand.
AGAGCAATGGTAGAACCATGGAAATAATTATATAAAGAAAAGCTGGAGAAGAAAGTTAATTAAAATTATAGATTAACAACTGTAAATGAGGGATAAAGAACTTAATGGTTGTCTTACATTTGCTATTGGAATTTTGGTAAAGGTAATAAGAAAGCATTTGCAAACTTCTTGAGAAAAGATGGCAAAAATTGCAGTGTTTGAAAGATAAAGAGTAGTGTAAGGTCGGTGTTTGTTTTAATACTGTTGTTAGCCTGATGGAAAGTCATATGTTTGGTGACAGGGAAAAATGTAGTTAGCAGGTCTCCCAGATCAGAAGTGCAGAAAACCACCGGGTACCCATATCGATTTTAGTTCTCACTGTGCACTGAGAAAACTGCTGAATCCAGGTTATTGGGAATGTAAACTAGGGGCAGTAGCCTGTAGCAGGAGGGCATTTTGCCCTTGGCCACTGCTGTCAGGACTGCTCAAATTCTGTGCGCAACGTTGGCTCCCAGAGTTGAAGAAAGGATTGCTCGAGTGAGTTCAGTGGATGGCTATGAAAAATGACCTGAGAGCTGAAAAACAATTCGTAGCATTCAGGGTGTTATAGTTACATGCTCACTAAAAGGAATGGCAGTGTTTTGTGGGCAGGTTCAGTGATGGAGTACAAAATATATTGGTGATTTAAGAGCGCTGTTACTAAATTATACAGAGTCACTGAGGTAATGTGCTTTTTAACCTCAGTAAGTACAAAAATACCTTTTCTCATTCAGATTTCCCAGTTCTCCAGCTTGGAGCACTGTTGTCAAGCCTTGAAGGCGTGATGTAAGGGAATAAGCATGACTTTGGAAGTGCTTGAGGGCTGTGCACTGTAGGACTAACTCACTGAAGGCGGGCACCAGGGAGACAGCAGAAGAAGAGTTCTTTGTGTATCATGATCATTTGTCTTCAGCTCCTGTGATAATCCTCCTTCATGCTGGGTCTGCTCCACAAAAATCTCCTGCTGTGGTCATTCCACTTAACTTCCCTTCCCCATAAATGAATCTTTTGTAAGGAGGAATAGCAACAGGAGCTCAGGATGCTAGAAGTAGGATCAAGATGTGGAGATTTAAGCTTGTTACATTTAGGGACTGTTTTGTGCTTTGTCTGACTTGCAATTAACTGGGAATGGATCCATCACAGAAGGGGCTGAGCTGTGTTGGCTGTACAGAGATAGCTGGATTTGCCCTTCACTGGGACCAGCTGTGAGTATGAGCCCGTAGCAGAAAGGGCAGAGTGACTACTGTTGTATTAAGCCTGATGAACCACATGCAGGACCTCTGCTAGGCATTGCTGCTCCAGAAAAGCAGAAGATGTTCTTGAGAAAATCGTTTGTCCTTTATATCTTTCCCCAAAGGAGAAGCTGTTGGATTTGTCTTTGTCACTGGTTCCTCTTATCACCAATCCCTATCACTCCATCCCAAACCAGTCGCTTCCCACTGTAAGTCATAGAGCTTTCCAGGAAGCATCAGGGCGAGAAGCATCCTGTTCTTCATTCAGTAGCCTTGTCAGCTGTAAGGCACTTAAATATGTCTTCCATTTAATGACTATTGGAATTTTTTCTGCATAGTATCACAGAGAGCTCATTAACAAATGGCAAGTGTGAAATCTCTAAATAGTGTGAAATGCCAGTGCCATCTGTGTGTTTTGGATCCTCTAGTCTTCCTAGTGTGATGTCCACATTTCTGGAGAAATGCAAGGGTATTTGAGAATAAAAAGCCTCTGTGAAACTGGGCAAGTTTGAAGAATTGATTTTATACACTGCATTGCCAAATCTCGGTGCTGTCATACAAATTATTTTAGAACTGTTCTTACGTATATGCTGCTACATCTGCCCCATTTGTCATGTTGATGCTGTCCTATTTGAATTTCTTACTTATTTTATAATTTTCACAGGAAACACATCATCAGTTAAGGTATTTTTCTTATATTCAGGGAAGGATCCAGATTGAAAATGGTGCACTTACAATATCGAACCTAAATCTGACAGATTCTGGCAGATACCAGTGCGTAGCTGAAAATAAACATGGTGTCATCTATTCGAGTGCAGAGCTCAGGGTTGTAGGTAAGATTTTTCCTTTCTATTAAATTACAGCCCTCCTTCCTCCCTCTCCACACACCATCCACCTGCCCAGTACTCCGCCTCCTCATGATTTCAGCTCTGTAATTCCCTCAGACGCTGTCGAATTAAACATTTTTGTCAACCTATTATCTTTTTATCTGCAGTGCAGAGGAGTTTACTCATCTGTTTCCAGAGCATTTGCAGTCCAATCATTCATCGCTTTAAAACAGAACACAGATAAATTGTTAATTAGGCAAAGAGCAGATACAGAGGCTTGGATACAGGCCTGTTGATGAAGACTTCTCACAGGGTCTGGACACAGCCCTGGCTCGGCACATCAGTCAGCTGCACTGACCTTCTGCACTGTGCCTCTGGTGTTCCCAGGGGAGCAGTGCAGTGGGCTGCTCTTGTGGCAGCCTTCCTTGATTGAGGGGACAAGAAGTTGTCACTCAGTCATTCAAATGATGTGTGTGGGAGTCTAGAATAAATGGCAGCGATTTACTTGAGGAAAAGGGTGAACTTGCAGACTGCCATATGCATTAATATGCTTGTGTAATTTCTATCTCCAACACGGAAAGACTGAAATCAAAACTAAGCCTACAAGAGCAGTGCTTTTGGGCATGAGTTATTCCCCTTATATTGGGTAAGGTTACACCCAATCAGCAGTCTGCTCCCTCAGCCTCATACTCCTAAAATCCTGAATTTCTGTTTGAACTTCCATGTTGCCATAGATAGAAGCCATTGCTGTTCTTAACTGTTAGCTCATACAAGCTGTGCTCAAACAGAATGAGCTGTGCTGTAGTTTTCTGTCATTTAATATGTGTGGTCTGTTATTGTACGGTGGCACAAAAGTAGAATCCACCACATTCCTTGAGTTTTAATGAGACTCGAGGTTGACTGCTCTCACTGGAGCTAGACAAGTCATGTAAGCTCAAATTTGATGTAGTGTAGATAGGCACGTTGTATCCAGTGAGCTTCAGTTCCAGTGAAGGCAACGTGATCTTAGGTGTGTGCTTCTTTAGGTGACATACTTTCAAAATTGAAACATTTACTTTTTTTTTTTTAACCGGCATAAAGAAGGAAAATGCATAATTGCCCAACAGGAGATCTGGTTGAAATAACTAATTCATTCGTGTTTTTAATTATCTTTGGAAGCTGAGAAGTGTCATGTATGTGCTAAATAGTAGTATCGTTAATATAATTCAAAATGCTTTATTTCACTGTCAGTATATCCCTCCTGTTCCAGCTTCTGCTCCAGATTTTTCCAAGAATCCAATGAAGAAAATGATTCAGGTTCAGATCGGCAGCACAGTTGACTTTGAATGCAAACCAAAAGCTTCCCCCAAGGCCAGATGTTCCTGGAAGAAGGGAGGTGAGCAGCTACACGAAAACGAAAGGTATCAAGTCTATATTGGTTTATTTGTTTTAATTGGGAAAAAAAAAAAACAAAACTTCTAAAATAATTTTTAATTCAGTAGTGTCATGTGTAGATCCATATAGCTGTGAACCTCTCTGAAATGTCTTGTGGAAGGAGAGTGGTTGGTTTTTGCTTGTCATTGTGTCTGAGTGCTGAGAATACAGATATATCATTTTCTTTAAGATCAAGAGCCAGCTTTTACTTTCAGTCTGATGTAAATTTGAGAAAATAAAGTAGTGATAAAAACATGGAAAGTTTCAACAAAATGGTCTGAAAACACTGCTAAGGAGGTGTACTACAGCCATGGTGATACTGCGTCTGAGAGACAAAAGTAGATTTCTACTTGGTAAGGATTAATAATTGGGAGGACCAGAATTAGCATTTTTACCATTCTAATATATTGATTTTTTTTTTCTGTTCTACTACTGTGTTGGCTTTTATGGAAAAAAATATTACAAAAATGGCTCAAAGCTTGTAGATGCATTAGAAAGCCATATGAAAATATTCAAGATGTACTTTGTAATTGCAAGAATTACATGATGAGCCCAGACCAATGAGCTGAAAAGTGACAGATTAACATTGACAAATGTTAATGTTCTATGTAATGAACTTTAGGAAGTGTAATGCTCTTTAGGAAGAGACAACAAAACCTCTTGTGTACAAGTATTGTGCATTAACTTAATGCTGAGGGAAGTGACACTTGCATCACTGTGCCCAGGTGAGTGCTGTATCTCCTGAGTAGCGTTATCAGTGGTATGTATGGAACATAACAGAAAGTAACTTCTAAAAATACAGTGCTGTTACCAGAATCAATTCTATTTCTGTAGAACACCATGTAAAATTTCTGTTTGGAGTTTCTGAATAGGAAAGATGCTGTCAGATCGGTAATTTTGGAGGCTCCATTGCATGGCTTGAGGGGTCTCCTTGTACCCAGCAAGTTTGAACACTTGTGTCTTCCTGTTCTGTGCAGCCACAGCTCTTTCTTCAGAGGGCACACAATAAATGTGTGTTCACGTGTTCAAGTGTTGGTGTTTTGGCAGGAAATTAGGCTTCTGTCATTATAGAGCTTGACACAGTAGCACAGACTTGCTAGCTGGCTGTGTGCCTGAAAGTAAGCAGAGTCTCATTCAAAATAAGTCCCTTGTTGGTTTTTCTTTCTTCGTGAAGCATCCCGTTCCCTTGTAATGACATCATATCGCATTCATAAGGAAGTCTGTGACACATGGCCACAGTGTTTGCTGACACTATGTCACCTCTCTCTTTTTGATGATACTTGGTTGTTTTTCTGATAACTTTTGTAAGTGTGCCAGTAAATACACAGCACAAGATTCTTTCCACATAGGAAAATTCGTACCTTTACATCATTTCTCAAAAATGCAGAGGAAGGTACCCTTCCTGCTCCTGCCTCTGTTGGAGCTGCCTGTCAGCAGCAGATAACCTATGTTGATTAGACAGGATATTCAGAGCTGTCAGACATGCACGGACCACGCAGGGCTCCACGTATGTCCAAAGAGTTCTGGCCAGGAGTTGCACTCTGGGGGCTTTCTGGGTAGACACCAGACACTGTCTTTGTGGCTGCCTTGAATTGCCCTTTCAAAGCAGCAGCTGCTGATTTCAGATGTGGAGATGGTACCAGTGGAAGAAGGTGATGTTCAGTTCCTGACAGTGTTTTGAGCACATGTAATGTGACCTGCTTACATCTGTATGATGATGTAAGCATCCTGCTTACACCTGTACACTGTGTGATTCTTGGAAACACAAATTCCACCATTTAGTTCTGCAAAGTGCAGATATTTCCAAAATACAGCCCAAAATGTATACAGCCCCTCTGTATTTCTGACAGCACATATAAATGGCTTACAGAGGAAACGTAATAACAAGACAGCGCTCCTGAATTAATCTAAATGGAGTCCACTTTCCTTCAGAGCAAAGGAGAAATGTGATTCTTTGCAGAAAGCACTATAGTTCATTACTGTCTGCTATGAATAATTGCAATTCATGAATTTCTCGCAGTTCTACAGTTCTTCCCATTCAGTTCCCAATTAGCTGTACATTTTTAAGCCATTAACTAAGTTTCTGATGGAGAGGTCTGTGGGGGCGTGGGGCAGAGGGTGCCTTTTTTAATGGTAGAGAAAGAGCGGAGTGACTTCCCAAAAGGGATAATGCTGGACACAGAGGTGCAGCATTTGCTTTACCTATAGGAGAGGCAGAAAGAGCTTAATGTGTTTGATCCTCAGACCTGAATGTGTTTGATCCTCAGACCTGCAGTGTGGTTCGGGCTCTCTCATAGAGCACTCTGTGAGAAATACATGGAGTCGGTTGGAGTTTGCCTGTGAAGAGCCAGCAGGGTAATTGCAGTCTTCAGGAAAGTATGGTGAGCTGTTTGCTTCTTCTGCACAAGGTTGTTCTTGTGGGGATACAGCTCTTGTACCCCTATGGAGAGAAGTACATGTACAGTTTTCCCAGTGTATTTGTCTGTGAATAGTTGGAACCATAGTGCTGTTGGTTTGGTAGGTTTGCCTGTGGTGTAATGGACTTGTTTGCTCTGCAAAGTGTAGAACAGTTTGTTGAACATCAGGCAGTGGGATGTTTTGGGTTTTGTGTGCATTCATGCAGGTGTTGGAACCTGTCCTCTCTGGGGGGTGTGCCAGCACAGTCCCATCCCCACAGCCCCAGGCACATTGCAGCAGTGCTCTGCTGCAGGAAAGCCAAGTGCTACTTCAGACTACTCCTGGTGTTTTGTTCTGTGCGAATTGATGTTTCACTGGGGTTACTGATCACATTACTTCTGTAAAGCCTGAAAGATTTTCATTCTGATGGCACTGTTGCTTGTATTTCTAATTTATTTTTAAATGGTGCTGCATTTTCAGTATGTAGGAGATTTGGATAATGACTCAGTAAATTTTAATTAAATGAGCTGAATCTCATACATCTTGTAGAGGGGAGAATGTACAAGTCAAATGGATTCGAGAGCCTTTGGACTGAGAAATTGCTCTGTTAAAGAATACAGTCTTGTTAGTTTTGCAAAATATTCCATTTGTTATTATTTTTTTAAAGTATATCTTGAAAAGAGAGAACAAGACAGTGAAGAACAGTGGAACGCAGAAAGAATTAAGGCATGTGGTTCAGTGTAGAGTATGCAAAAGTGAAGGCATAAAATGGGAATAAAATGAACTGGGTACTAAAACAGGGAATGGTCCCCTCCAAAATGCAGTTTTGGAACTGCGAAACAAATTATTGTGGATGTAATGAGCATGATAGTCAGGAATTAGCAAGAATGTCTTCAGTGCTTCCAGACCAGGTACTGATTGTGCGAATCCGTGGTTAACTGGCACAGGTCTGTTTTTACCCCATATTATAATTGTGTATCACTGCTCTAGAAGCGGCTTGTATTTACTTAAGCTGTTCTTTCCAATCATTTCTTGTTGTATGGCCTTTTAAAAATGTCTGCAGTTGTTAAGCTGCATCCTGGTTATTCTGGAGCAGCATCACCAGGAGGGGAAACCTCCCATCTTCTCTGTTGGAAGTCCCCACCTCCAGATGGATGAGCTTTTATTTCTTAATGTGTATTTCAAAAAAGAGTATTAGACATTTTAATCAAGGTTAAATACACTCAGTGCTAGTTTATTTCCATCAAAAACAGTAGGCATCCCAAATATGGTCCTAGATACCCATTTAGAAGATTTCATTTAATGTTTTTATATTATTGCTCTAATATATGGCTGAGAAAGATTAAGATTTTGAGTTGATGCAGAGCAGTGTTTCATCTATATGCTCATCCACCTGTATTCCTAGATGTTTGTAAATATACTGAGAGCAGAAGAAGATGAGAAGAGATTGCAAACTTCACCTTCACTAGCAAACATCCCAATGCAAGTCTCTCAAAAAAAAACCTTCCAGTTTTAGCATCTTTCACTGTGATGAAGTGATGTCAAGTTCAGGGGGAAAGAAAAGATGAGGTACTATTCCTGATAAAATATTGCATAATCTGTACAAGGTTCAGTTATGGGTTTCGAATTAAGTATTTTTACTTCATTTTGTGTTACAGTTTGAAATGCTGTGATCTGGAAAGTAATGCATTTACTTACCAGTGCTTCAATAGGAGCTTATTTTGGCTGGCTTTCTCGTTAAGTAATCTGATTTAATTTAGTTGGAATTTGCTTGATATATAAAAAGCTGGTTTGACCCACTTTCCACCGATCCTTTGTACTGAAGAATTAGGAACTAGAAAGTAATATGTTTGTATTTATTATCAGATCACTAAGGGTCTAAAATATTGGGCTTTTCTGCTGAATAATCTGACAAATATAAAAAGGCAGTGATTTAGTTTGATTGTTACTTTAGTAATAAAGCATCACCACGGGAAGATGAACAAATTTACATTCATTAACGATTTCATTAATGGCACAAAACTTCAAGTGGCAGCTTTGCATTGGAAGAGCTGGAATCCTGGATCCTGAGGCATCTGCTGGCCTTCATTGGGTGGGTGGTTATACTGCTCCAACATTTCCATTTAACACAATTTTAACAAGTAAGGGTCATATATGTAAGCCTCTATGTAGTGCAGTCTGAGCAAGCTGGAGTGAGGACAGTGAATGCAGAATAGCTGGAATGTGTGTAGGCAACATACAGGAAAGTCAACAGATTTCAGATTGGCTTCCTGGAGCATCACTTGCCTTCTAATCCCCAGTGATATTATTCCCAGTGTCTGAAAGTACTGGAAATACGGTACAGTCTGCAACTGTAGTAAAATAACATGTCAGTATTAGAAGTATATGTTCTCATTTCATAGCTGCCTTTCTGCATGGCTGGTTATGACCTGATGAGTAAAACACACCTGGGGTACTGGGCAGAATTAAGGGAGACTATAACTTCAGTTGGCTGGAAGGTCTGCATTGCTAAATCCATGTTCCTAATTTAGGTGGGATAGGAATACTCTCCTAGTTTTGTCTCTCAAATCAGAAACCCTGAAGTCTACTCCCATTCTTTCGACAGCAATCAAAGAGCATGACAACCTGGACATGAGTTAGGTCATTTGGCTTTTCTAGGTATTTCTTTATGCCATCCTTTTGACTGCAGGAGAAGAGAGTCTTCTCAAAGAATGATTTCCTACAATTTTTCTCAAGAGAGAATGGTTTCATTTTTGTCAATCATATTTTGATCTAGGAGCCAATATGTCCTTCAGTCAGACTCCAGTTGCGCTAATGCACGTGTGCCAAAGCACTGTTCAGCCAATTATCTTTATTTTATGGGGCTTAAAGTTTCTGCTGTTGGTTCATCAGAAGTATGCAGGTCATGGAAAATGAAATTCACTTTAGAAATTGCTGGTCTTCAGCAAAAGGTATTGGGAGAATTCCTGCAGATACAGAGAACTCTAAGAGGTGTATTATTGATCTGTGTTAGAAATCTGAATATCTTCCTGGCAGTAGGCTGTCTGTTTTATCATAATGTGTGAATATCTCATAACTTCAGGCATACTAAACACCTCAGTTTGTCTAATTTTTCAGCAGAAAGGGGTAGAGCTATTGCTAGGTGTTGCATTTACATAAGCTGAGCTGTATTTACTGCTCTGTAATTGAAAAAGTAAAGATTTGCTCTTACTAATTTGCCATAAAGATTTTGACAGTCACTTTTTTTCAAGAATTGATTTGTTGGGTGGTGGTTGTTTTTTATTCTGAAAAAAACCAAACTTGATTCTAAACGATGTCTTGGTTTTAATAAGCCTTTTGCTTCATTGGTTTAGATGAGCTAGGCTTTGAGATAGCTCAGAGCACTCTAAAAATGTGTTTTCCTTTCATTTTAATTAAACAATAGACACTTTCTATTCTTTACCCCAGTCCTATTTATAGTTTGTTTGATCTAAGACTTTGTCATTGCTGTTGGATTTTTGTTTGTTTTTCAAGCTTTTCTGCTGAAAACTGCTTCAAAATAGATGATGCAATGCATGCCATTGTAGGATAAACCAGTAGGTGGTGAAAAGTCTGAAAACTCCATAGCTTGCTTGAAATCATGATTTGTGATTGATTTTGCCCAAAAGAAACTTATCTCAGGTACCACAATATTGAGTGTCATAGCACATTTTTAAAGAAAACACACAAAAAATCAAAATAATTAAGAACAATTAAAAGCTGAGCTTAATTTTATAGTGCTTTTCATTGCAAAGAGCTTTGTACTGTCAGTGTAGCAGTGGAAAGAATCCAGACTGCTCTGCTTTCAGACATTTGAAATGCAGTCTCCATGTGGCCTGGCGATGAGGTGAACCTGCTATTAAGGGAAGCAGTAGAACTACAGAGGCACAGTAGAATCCCACTGCTGTGCTCCGTGGTTGATGAAGATGGTTTTGGGGGATCAGGGAAGCCAAAGGTGGAGGATAAGATCACTGAACCCATCAGACTGCGAGTTGGTTTAAGCTGTCCTTATGCGTCAACATCATTATTCTCTGAAAAAAAGGATTCAAATGCATTGCTTAAAGAAATAATGCCATCATCATGTTGTATTATTTATAATATAAGTCAGTGTAAATAGTTAATGACAGTGCAGTTCACTGAAGCATATGTCCTTTAAGGGCCAACTTGCCTTTCGGCCATGAGATGCCACACAAGGTGTTTCACTGCAGCTGGAAGCTCTCCTTGTCCTTGGTCAGCTCCACAGCACGTGCAGCTTCACCCCGAGCACTGCTCACGTGGGGCTGTTAGGTACAGTGTGTGAATGGCAGAAGAACAAAGAAGTTGTGTGTTCAGTTGAGCATCCTGCTTACCCCAAGCCTGAGGCAAGTTTTGAAAAGGAAGTGCTCCCAATTCCCACTAATACTGAAGACTTAATCTGCTTCTTCTAGAGAAATGAATCTCAGCTGGGACAAGTTATTGATACTAATTTCCCTCATGTATATTAAAAATAAAAGGAACAGCAGGGATGTGTATTTAGTTTTGTACTGAATAAAGAAGCAGGTTAATGCTGGAGTACGTGCAAGCAAGAAGACAAAACCCTCGTGACTCTTCTGAAAAGGGAAGATAGCAGTATTAAGTTCCAGGACATTGCTGCCTTCTCAGATGATGTGTACTTTGACAGCTGCATATGACTCGCCAACTAACGTGGTTAGAGGTTTGCCTCCAGTGTTAATGTTGTTTGCTGTTCTGTAGATTCTCTTTAGCTGGTTGTGAGGTGTCTGGGACATTTCCAAACTGCCTGCTAGCTAAGCTGCCTAGGAGATTGGCAGTGTAGCAACACTGTGATTCATTTGATGCCTTTGAAATGGACTGATGTATCAGGAAACTGTTGCTTACCTTTTTTTCCCAGTTATTCTGAACAGTTATGAACAGTTGTACAGGTCTCTATGCAGCTCCAGGTTATCTCAGGGAAAAGCTGGTTGAAGGTTCTGCATGTAAGGATATGACAGATGGGAGGATCAGAAAGAGGGAATTAAAATTATCCTTGCCTTTAGGTCCCCCCACTGCTGTTGTCTAGGATCTCAGCTCTACTGTTGGCTTGTTGTTGTTCTTGCGTATCTATCAGTAATGTGAGTCTCCTTTCAGTCTCCTTTGCTTAACTTTTTTTTTTTTTAGGAGTATTTCTGTTTCTTTCCACATTACCAACAGTCAGTGTATACCATCAAGACTTGGAAATACCGTGTTGCAAATTGATGCAGCTTGGTTCACCGCTGTAACAAAATGAGTATTGAAACGTTTTGTCAACAAAGCAATGCTGTAACTTTCAAAATTTCTTTGTAATTTTTTTAGAATCACATTATTAAAGGATGGAGGACTAAGAATAATCAATGTGACTAAAGTTGATGCTGGAAGCTACACTTGTGTGGCAACAAACCAGTTTGGAACAGCCAGTGGGACAACAAACTTAGTAGTTACAGGTAGGTGGGCTGGAAAGAGAGGGTCAGGTTGACACTGAACTGCAAACTGCAACAGACATCTGCAATTAGATGAATTCTGAATTTGCTCTTTGAATAAACAGCAAATGTGTTGAAAAGTAAAGTGTGACAAAATGCATATTTAAGAATATAGAAAAATAAAAGGATTGATCTCTGGTTAGTTGAGAGGAGAGACTGAGGGATTTTCTCCCTTTTGGCACGGAGATTTCTTGGCTCTGGAAGCTCAGATGAGGCTGTTCTGAACACTTTCCTCCATGCTCTCTCCTAGTTACCTGAATACTAAACAATGCAAGTTTGTTGCACTTCTTTTTATTTAACTTGTTAAAAAACAGAATATGGAATTGATGTCAACCAAAAATATTAGAGGTCATTATACATTCCAGTCCAAAAATCTCTATAGCCCTACGGAACTATACGTTTATTTGCTCATGGAAAAAGATGTGGAAGAAGCTCCAGCTGCAGGAGTGCTCAGGGACCCCACAGGCAGTCAAATATAAAGTCTTTCAAAAGCTAATTGTGTACATAATTGCTGTTAGAAGAGTTCTTGCCCCTTCCACTGAGACACCCATTACTAGTTGCTGTCTAAGATGCTGACTGAGGAGTGCTTTGTGAAGTCTAGCTGAAGACTGTCTTTTCTCATGATGTTCTTTTTTAAAGATTGGAATAACTAAAAGATTTTCCAAATGCAGAATTATCTAATATCCTACTGCACTGCATATCCCATACATCTCATAGACCCAAACAGAATTATTCTGTTCAGTGAAGAAACAGCTACAGATTTTCAGTCTGTTTCTAAATGATTCATGCCCTTTTATATACAAATAACAGAATTATGTACAGAGGATTTATAGAAGGAAATTTAATTTTTGCAGTATTTACAGTATATGATATTTGTTCTTTTCATGTGATTCAGGAATTGTAAGCTGCTTTTCTTAATGGCACTATTTATGTTTTATATGATATACAGACCCAGATACCCAACACGTCCTACCCTACATAGATTTCCTCTGGTTTCCAGATTTTGTTATCTCCTTCTTCCACTCCCACCTTTTAATCTTCCCTATGGCTGCTACCACAGCATCCTGCTCCAAAACATATGGGTTATTGCTGAGAACCACACGTGCTTCTGAATGGCAATTTCATTGCTGCGAGTTGCAGTGCATTTAGCTTGGTGAGGTATATTGGTCTGTACACAGTAGGTAAAAAGCTACTTTTTCAGTTTCAACAAACTCCCACTGGTAAATGTGCAACAGTACAGTGCTCCAACAAGAGAGGTCAGTCAGTAGCATTTATAGTCCAGCTGTATAATTTGAAGTGACTGTCATTAATCAGATTTGTAGAACATGGTAGAACATTAGTGGCAGACAAGTCCTAGTACTACAGAAATCCAATAACTGATTTTTCTGCTCTCAGAGCCAACAAGGATCACTTTGGCACCTTCAAACATGGATGTCACTGTTGGAGAAAGTGTCATCTTGCCTTGCCAGGTTCAGCACGATCCTATACTGGACATCAGCTTCACGTGGTATTTCAATGGGACACTTACCGACTTCAAAAAAGATGCCTCTCATTTTGAGAAGGTTGGAGGGGTAAGTTGTGAACACTTGTTCATTTACAGATGTATGCAGCACAGACGGGCTTGCTTACTCTTTCCAGCACTGTGAAGGTTTTTTCTTCTCTTTTGGGTGTATGGAATGTGGTGTTCCTTGTTGCAGAGAAGTCATTCATTGAACTACCCTGCAGCACATAATCTGGTATCCAGGCATCTCATATTTTAGACCTGAAGTTTTATAAGTGCCTACCTCTGTCTCTGCATCTGGCCCTACCTGATTTTCCTTGGATTACATGAAACACAGCAATGACAGATTGAAGAACTTGTTACATATTTTGAGAGCTCCAGCCTAAAAGCAAACAAAACCTATCTTATTTTTCCTGCTCTTGTACCCCTGCTGTTTCCCTCACTTCTCTCTTTAAGTCTCCCCTGGTGACAGGGGAGGTCCTTGAGGTCACTTCCAACCCTGGCCATTCTGTGGTTCTGTGACAGAGGGAAGCCATACTTTACTTTTCCCCACATGAAAAAAAAAAAAAGAGAAACAACAAAGCAAAACAAAACAAAAGAGCTTAAAAAAAACCCTAGGATTTCACAAAAACTTCTCAACCAGTTGTGAAGGAAATTTCAGAGTATCGAGTAACTCAGACTTCTGACTCTAGAACATCTTACCTGGGAGTTTGTTGTATGGCACAGAACTAGGGCTAGTTATGGAATACTGAGGTTTACGTGACTTTTTTTTAAAGTCTTACTTGATTAAAAAAGGGGATTGAACCTCCTCAGTGGAAAAACTCCATAGGTAACTAAGAGATACTGAGAACTATTATGTGGGCTTGTCTGGATCCTACTATGGTTGATGGAATAATTTAATCCCAGTAAAAAGCCTTCCAGTGCATATTTGTTGAATGGAACTATCTGTGCATAAGTTCAGTTTTGTTGATAAACATGGCAAAAGGAAAATGATTTTTTAGTGGATGGAGATCTGTGTAATGATATTTGGGCAGTCCATGCCGTGCTTGCCTGAGATCCCTGACATGTAGAGGTTAGTGGGAATGTTAGGGCACCATGTCCTGGTCTTCCAGATGGTTAGAAAAATATAGGATATATCACTGTTGTACAGTACTTTCTTGTTAGATAAATGATTTATAGGCAAACCAAGCAGATTTCAGAGATCAGAACAGATTTTCTTAAATTGCTTCTGGTATCACCTGCATATTCATACAGGCCAGCAATGGCTGAAATCATAATGCAGTCAGGAAAAGCAAAAGCTATTCCAGCAGATGTTTGTACTGTGTGTGCAATTCTGCTTATTGCTATTCTGTGTAGCATTGAGAAAGGAAAGTGGCCTTACTGTTACCTGGTCTTGTCCACACTGACAGTGATTTAATCTGGTTAGGCAAGAATGCGGGCACTGCTAATGGTCGGCAGAGCCATGGGAGCTGAGTGCCTTCTGTGTTGGAGCCTTTTGCTGCTGCACATCTTCCCCTCAGTACTTCAGGATGCTCCTGCAAAGCACCCACAAGTAGTTTAGATACGGTGTTAATATTTCAGTATTTTATGTTTCAGTAAAATTATTCTATTTGATGGTCCCTCTGCCTAGATGGTTTAAATCTAGTTTGCTACAATTAGTTCACGTAGAACATGATTTGCTTTGTGCGTATCCGTTGTTGTTGCTGGTCATTTCCTGAATATCCACTTCCAATCAAGTTAGGTGGATTTTAGATTGCCTTCAGCTTAACTTTTAGGGTACTGGAGGCAACCAGTGCTGGACTGTCCTCTAAATGTTTACATCTTTGTTTTTAAAGAAGACGTGGCATTGTATTTATATTGCCACACTTGAAAGGGAAGCAGGCAAAGTTTTTTCAGCTTCTAGGTGAGACATCCTAATGCTCATCCTACACAGTAACTGCAGGTGTTGAATGAAACTCAGACTCAGAAAGAAATACTTGTGACGAAATGGCACAGCTGATTTGCATATAGTTAGAGATTGATCTGAGATAACGGCAGTCTCCATGAAAACAAATTATTCTTGAAATATAAGAATCCAAGCAGAAGCAATTAGTGTGAGCATAAAAAATAATTAATTGCTAAAGGCAAAGGGTGGGAAAGATTGTTAATTCTTGTTTTCTGGAGACCACAGCAATCATGTCTTCCCTTTCTCCCAAATCACTGAGTTCTCAAGAATCGGTTGTGGTCAGAGAGCTGTGAATACCTGCAAAGTATGGTTCTATGGTTCTGTCCTCAACTAAAACTGCTGCTCCAGAAAATTAGAAAGAGGGAAAAAAAACCTGAAATCTGACAGATTTTTCACCTGGAAGCTTTGATGTGAACAGGGCAGTCATTCAGCTGGCACATGGGGAGGTTTTGAAGCAAACTGGCTACCAGAAGTTTAGGATTGAGTGCTCTATTTCAGTAACGTAGAAAACAAATAATACAGAGTCTGTAACAGTGCAAAAATTACAGCTATCACTCACTCAAGCTTTTTGCATGCTTTCTTTGATTCTGATCAACCACATAGTGTAATGTGAGAGAGGACAAAGGAAAAGAAATGACCAATGTTTGAATGCACAATGAAAAAGAAAGAAGTAGGACCATAAAATCAGGGCAGTCAGCCAAAGAGCTGCAGAGGCGTAATGCTTAAATCCAAGTGTGCTCACAATGCAAAGTAACCTGGCAGAAGGAAATCCCAGACAAACTGCCAGGGATACGAGGTGCTCAGTGAGAGGCCCTCAGCAGCACACTGACCCAGGACTCATACTGTACCTTTCTGAATTTCATCCTTAACCCTTCAGAACGGGCCAGGTTCAGCTTTGTTGCTTACCTGTTTTAACTCTTGGAATGTCTTTGCTAACTAGACTTACGAATTCTGTCTAGAAGTCAGATTGGGTGACGGCTGTAGAAATCACATCTTTCTTATGGCTTGGAGGCAAGCAGTTGGTCACAGGATGCTGACTTTCTTCATGGTTCTTAACAGCTATAGGCAGGTGTGTTCCCAGTGCTGGGCACCTGTGCTGCAGCTTGCTTCTCATGCAGGTAGAGGCACTAACTCCTGTCTGCCAGGAGAGTGCTTACAGCCGTGTAGCATGGAGCAGCTGCTGGGTAATAACCTGCTGTCCTGCCCCTGTAATTTTATAAAGTTTATTTATCTAGTTTATCTTAAACTTTATCTATTCATGGTGATAATTTCTCCTCTTCCAAAAAGTGATCTGAATATTAAATAATATGCTAATTCATTTGACAACTTTGTATTTGACAGAGCGCATCAGGAGATTTGATGATTAGAAACATCCAGCTGAAACACAGTGGAAAATACGTTTGTATGGTGAAGACAGAAGTAGACAGTGTGGCATCTGCAGCTGACCTTATAGTACGAGGTAAATTTCAGCTTCACTTACCGGGAATTGTGTTTTCTTACCGTATTGTGCTGTAAATTGCAGAAACAGTTTATGGTGTAGATTACAAAACCTGTTCATCTATGACTTGAATTATGTGATTCTGCATTGAAGTTAGGCTCAGTTTTGGATGAAACTTGCTTCTTCCTAGAAAAAAAAAAAAAAATTGAAGAATATAATAAATGATGACATAATGTCTTTTCTTATGACAGTCCTACAAGCCACTGATGAGTGGGGTTCAGTACTGACAGCTGTGATGTTGTTGCTGTGTCTGTTAAATGGTGACTCCATGGTCCAGCATCCTTCCTGGGAAATGGGCGTCTGCTGCCAAAGTGTTTGAAGGGCTTTGTCCTGGAGACACACAGAAATTCAAATTGTATAATACAGGGTTATTTCTTTATTTCCTTTTTTTTCCTGAGCAGGATTGCTTGCAGAGCTAAGCATGAACTATAGCTTTCATTGTTGATGATTACATTTTTAGCAAAAGAAAAGCAGTAATCCAGAAATCAACATGATGCAATCAAGATTTATTCAATGTATTTCAAAATATACCAGGTATTTTATAATTGCCTTTGTACTGTTAGTTATTATATCACCTGTTTGCTGGTGCAGATAAGACAGAAACAGCATTTTTGCTAGGCTGCCCAGAATGAGAATTTTTCCAGAATGCAGCAGAACATTTGCCTGATGGAATGGTTGCTCGTGGTGCTGATCAGATGTTCTGATGAAGAATTGCTTCAGTGCTTCGTACACTAAAACAGCTGTAGATAACAAATAGGCAGACTACAGAGATACAGTAGTAGATTAAAAAGAGGACATCAATGACCAACAAGTAAAAGATAATGTGGAATGGAAAAAGGAACTGTGCTGAACAAAGGTTGGTGAACTAAACCCGTAATCTGTGTAATAGGTACCCTGAACTATTTCAGAATTACCTTATCAGATACAAGTATAATTAATGTTAATAAATATTTATCCTAATCTAAACGTTTTCTTCGTCACTTAATAGACTTAAGCAGTTTTACTGCAGTATCAGTGATTTCCAGGGTACTGGCTTTACTAAACACCACTTATTTTTCAATCTTTTCCTAGGCTCACCTGGCCCCCCTGAACACGTGAGAGTGGATGAAATAACTGATACTACAGCTCAGATCTCCTGGCGAGAAGGCACAGACAATCACAGCCCAGTGACTGCTTACACTGTACAAGCAAGAACACCTTTTTCAGTTGGCTGGCAGCGAGTTACCACAGGTAATACACATCTCTTGTTACAGGTTCTGGTGAAATATGCTTGGCCAGGACACACCAGGTTCTTAATTATTTTTTTTTATTAATAGTTCCAGATGTGATTGATGGAAATACATTCACAACCACAGTGGTGGATTTAAATCCTTGGGTCGAATATGAATTTCGTGTAGTTGCCAGTAACAAAATAGGAGGTGGAGAACCTAGTTTACCCTCAGAAAAAGTAAGAACTGAAGAGGCAGGTTAGTGGGTTCTTCTATTTGTCTTTAATTCAGCATCTTGAATATATTTTAAAAAAATACATCATGTATTTGGCTCATTTCAATTAAGCTTGGAACTTGCATCAAATGTAAAAGTCTGTAACTAGTTTGTTAGTGAATATTCGTGTTTTTAGCATGGCAAACTTTTTTCAGTCAGTGCTGCACAGTCTGAAGATGTTAATGAATGGGGAAGAGGTGAATTTTGACAGTTTTCTGCTCAGAAAGACTTGATTGAAATCCCAGATGTTACTTGGGATAAGTTAGCCCTGAAAATTTGAAAACTTGAAGCATGCCATTGATTTTTAGATGCTCATAAACATTTAAAGCAGAGCATACAGGGTTTCATTTGTGGGGTTCTGCAAATGCTCAAAAAAAAACCTGTCTGCCCCGTGCAGGTTCTAAAGCACTTGTCTCAATTGGCAAAAGAAATAGGAAAACTAGAGAGTTAGCTCCAGAGAATGAGGTTAACTTGTGATGTCATCTCATCTATTTACACGGTGTAGACAGCTATACGTTTCTTTTTCACAGTTCCTGAAATTCCCCCAGCTGAAGTCAGTGGGGGAGGCGGCAGCAGGTCTGAACTGGTCATAACATGGGATGTAAGTTTTCTGGCAAGCAGTTTTCTT
Organism: Chrysolophus pictus; assembly: GCA_037305975.1. NCBI lineage: Eukaryota > Metazoa > Chordata > Aves > Galliformes > Phasianidae > Chrysolophus > Chrysolophus pictus. Next base: position 3,090,618 of record CM074587.1, read on the forward strand.
CAGAGAATGGTTGTTTTCATTGAAACGCTTCTTTAAAGATGAATTTTCCTGGCTGCAGCAGCTTCTCATCTAGGATGTATATGTGCTCGGTAACATTCTGTAATGTGAGCTATGCACGTTTGCCTTCCCTCTTTAACTTGCTACTGTTAGACTGCAATCAGTAAGAAATTCAGTTAGCTTGTCTGAGATGATGACTTACTTACGCTCTCAAACAGTTGTCAAGGCAAAAGGGGGTGGGGAGGGATGGGAAATGGAAGGGTTGGTTGTTGCTCAAAGGTTGAGCCAAAGTGTTTCGCAGATCAGTGCAGCTTTCCAGTTTGTACTTTCCTACCATTTACTCTCCATGTATGTGCTAACGGATCAGATACTGCTTCAAATAATGTATCCTATTCTTAATGAGTTAAAATGTTACCATGCTATTTCCTACTGATATTAGCAACTTTATGTTGTTACTTAATCAAATCACATCAGGGAAGGTACAGATACTGTACAAAGATAGTACTGAATTCTTTGGTATTATTTATGTACTATGAATTGTGACCAGAAATTGAAAAGTTAGTTTACTGAAATGTCTTAAAGCAGTGCACTTATTGGAGAACAAGAAATGTTTTGGGGAGTTGCTCTTTTCTTGATGTGCAGATAGTTTCAAAAGAAAGCATTTCACTCGACTGTACCAGACTTCATTTGTTGATGCAGTGATCCCAAACGCAGACCAGAACCAGTTTACAGTTGCATGCATTACATTCACAGTGATGCTTTCTTCCTTCAAAGCTTTTCCAGTGTTGTATGTAACATCATGGGCTTCTGTCACTGATTGCTTTTCTCACAGCCCATCCCTGAGGAGTTGCAAAATGGAGAAGGATTTGGATACGTCGTCGCTTTTCGCCCCTTTGGCACCACAACATGGATACAGACTGTAGTCACCTCTCCTGACACGCCCAGATATGTCTTTAGGAATGAAAGCATCTTGCCATTTTCACCATATGAAGTCAAAGTTGGTGTCTATAACAATAAAGGAGAAGGGCCATTCAGTTCAATAACAACTGTTTTTTCAGCTGAAGAAGGTATGTGATTTTCTGCATATATTTAATGAGGTGTTTTATCAAAGAATATAGCAACAGTTGATATACTTGAGGTCAAGTTGAACATGAACGTATTTATTTGCACCATCACCTATGCTGCTTATCTCTCCAGTGCTGATTTCCAATTACAGAGCCTACTGTAGCCCCCTCTGGTGTGTCCGTGACAAGCCTGTCCTCCTCTGTCATCGAAGTCTCCTGGAAAGCCATTCCCTGGAAGATGAGTAGTGGAAGACTACTGGGCTATGAGGTAACATCATTTAAAACGCTCCTCTTGTCCTAAAGCGCCACAATCCAGAATGCCCTCACACACATAGCTCATGCCAGACAAGTCTAACTTGTTTACTTTGTAGATGAAGCAGTGATTTTCTTCTGGTTGTCGTTTTTTAATTTGAGCAAAATCTAATGTTTCACTTTTGCTTTTTCTGCAGTCAAAAGGGCAGCAAGCATGAAAGGCAGATGGATGAGCAAATTTTGTTGAAATAGTGTACGCACTTTGGAAACTTTAATATATTTCTACCTTTTTCAGCTGAGAGAGATGCACCTGAATGAGTCAAATGCAATGCTGTTGCAGGGAATTGAATGTTTATCCAACATTTTAAGTAGCTTTGTTTTATATCTACTAGGTGAGGTACTGGAACAATGGAGGAAAAGAAGAATCTTCAAACAGAGTTAAAGCTGCAGGGAATGAAACTTCAATAAGAATAACAGGTTTGAAGAGCAACTTAGCATACTACACAGCTGTCCGTGCCTACAACAGTGCTGGAGCAGGTCCCTTCAGTGCCACAGTGAATGCTACCACGAAAAAGACACGTAAGTATCACACATATAAAGTGGGGAGGGACATAATGGTGTGCGAGCATTTGCAGGCAAGTGAAGAATTTACACATTAGTGGGAATCAGGATGCACTTAAGTGACCTAAATCTTCGTATAGAATAGAAGAGCTGGGCAACTAGATCAAGCATAGACCCTCGAGTTTTTACCCTCTGCTACTTTAGCACAATGAGTACTTAAAGAACTCACTCATACTAAGGGAGCTGAGGCAAGATCATTTCTGCATAAAAACTTTATTATTCTTTTAGTGACTTAAGGAATGTAAAAAGAAAAAAATTCTGTTACTTAGAAAGAAAAATAGTGACTTAGTGAATTTCTCAGGGTTTTAGAACATCTTTAAGTTCGCCAGGGCACGGCATTTGAATGATCTCACACAATTCATGCAAAATAATCATTCACATCCATTGTTCTCCCCTAATCAAGTTACACAAGAGGCCCCTTTCCTATTATAAAAAGGAGAAATTAAGCTGGAGAACAGATTGTCAAAGACTGCATTAATTTTTCTACAAATGAAAAATATATTTAATGTGCTCTTGCTTGGTAATACAACTCAAAATCAGGGTAATCAGTTTTGAAGTATTTCTTCCAGATTCACAAGAATGCACAATTATATCTGTATAAAAGGTCATCCTCCCTGGAACAGTCATTTATGTCCTTCTGCTGAAAGGAGCTGTATCATCAATATTATGAAACTGTAATTTCACAATAACTTCATATGTAGAAACAAGGATCACTCACGAGCACAGAGGACTGAACTAACTCAAATTAATTTCTATTTACTGGGGTTTAAATACATTAATTACATTACACGGCAACTTACAATTACTGTGAAGACCTCACAGTATCTGACACGAGTTGTTTTCCTAAATTAGTCTTAAGTATTTTGTTGTATAAAACTGCAGTTAATTGTGGAGTTTCGCCTGAGTTTACAAGGTGAGATGTTGTTATTTTTTAATATTCAGGAGGTCTTACAACAAACTGTTCTTTCAGCTGTAATTAAGAGAAATATTAGTGTGTGTGACTAACTTTAAGCATCTAATGAGTCCTAGAGAAATCTGTGTAGATATTTGCACACTTCATATTGGACATGATAGTTTGGTATTTATTGCAGATTTGAAGATTATTGGAGATTTGGGTAGCTGAAGCAAAGTAGAGCCTTTTGAATCAGTTCTGTAAGTCAGGTGGTAGATAGGCTTACAGTTTCTATGTAATTATTCTACATTTTTTTAGATGACATTAATATTTTGTTTTGGGTTTAAGAGAGTGACTCATTTCTCTCAAATTCAGCTTTAATATCTGAGTGTGTAAACTATTTGTATCTGCTATATATAATACTCAAATCTCAGGAGAAAAACAATCTTCTCTTACATTTACAGAAATTAGCTATTAGTGCATCAGTTGAATCCTATTTAGTATATAGAACAAGGCAAATACTGCAAAAGAATAAATCTTTAAATTGTTGTTAGACTTCAGTTATTTTATATCTTAGCCTCACATTTTGTGTCCACACAGTACTATGCTCTATAATCAGGTGCCTTATGATCTGACTAATGGAACTACCTATGCAGACAAGCTTAAAAATAAAAGGAAGGGAAAAAAAAGCCACGAGCATGAGAGCCTGCACAAAGTGTTAAGGCACTGTTAGTTGTTAATAGTGGGTACCTTCAAGCATCAAAGCTTTGGAGCAGTCCACCTAAGCAGCAGTAGCCTCCACTAGGTGACAGCAACAGTAAATTGTTTTCTTTAACATATTTAGAAATATATTAATGGCTGAGCGGTTTGCAGCATGATCCACTTTCTGGGAAGTCAAATTGAAGCATCTTGAACAGGTTTGTACTTTACCTTTCCACTGAAGCATACCGCTCCCTTTGAAAACAAGTCTCAGGTTGTTAATGAACACTACCACGAAAACACCCCCAAAAAACAATAGATTTGCTTTGCTAAAGCCTATTAATTGTTCCAACTGCAACTACTGCAACCATACAGACTGCGTTTCAAAATCATGCCTCAATATTTTTATATTTCAGCCATGTTAAAGTAAATCAGCATAGCACATTGGTTTGAATATTCACTAAGACTAAATTTATTGTGGAGTATTTACTTATTCTTGAAAACATACTACAAATAGGAAATGTCTGTTGTCACCATTGGTTTCATTAGAGCATGTTCTAATTGATCACCCGTGTCCTAAGAAGTATGCTTTTTTGTGACTGCATTTAATGAAACACCATCAACAGATAATGCAACTTCAGAAATAACATTTATTTGCTACTGTTTTCTTTTCCTTCTGTTTTTCCAATTTATTCTCTGAACCGTAAAGTGTACAAATGATGAGGCTGTATTTGACTTGCTTTTACATCCGACATGTAATGACAATCAATTACCTGAACTGTTATTTCCTACTGTAGGATAAATCACTAATGCCAATTAAATTAGTCATGCTTTTATTATGTATTCAAAGCACCCAGTCAGCCACCAGGAAATGTTGTGTGGAACGTTACTGACTCCAGAGTCATCCTCAACTGGGAAGAAGTAAGAGCCATGGAGAATGAGTCTGAGGTGACTGGGTATAAGGTAAGCAAAAAAAAGAAAACAACCCAAAAAACAACTGTAGGAGAACCTGGAAGCAGTTCTCCATTTCTTACCTCATCTGTTTGCATCCTCTGAACTTCCTGCCTTGCACCTTTCATAACTGTCTCATTTTTTATACTTTAAAATCATATTCAAAGTGTGTCTCACAGACCATAGTCCTTTCACCATTAATGGTACACTGATGCTTTCTATTGCTGGGTAAGTATATTTTTTTAGTAGCAGGCTAGAAATCGATATTCTTAAACCTTTTTCTTCTTAATTCTGTGGGACTTGCTCCCTCTCTTAGAAGTTACATTGCTACATCTATTCCAGAGCTGATCAGTGCACAAACATACAAGTATTTAAATACATCATTTATGCTTATGAGAATTACTGAGAATGTTCTTCATCAGTGTACAGCTGGAGCTCATGTGACACTTACCTGTATAAAAGTTAATGTGAATATACAACTATGCATTGCTCTGGGTGTGCTGTCAAGAAATAAATGCTGAAAGCATACCTGGTTTCACAATAGGCAGCCAAACAAAAGGAATCCAGTGTACAGTTCCAAATTGCATACTTTGTCTCCCACAACATTCTCAGGTTTCCTCTACTAAAAACATACCAATAAGCTCAATTTTGATAATGCTGGTTAATTTTACCCAAGTAAAGCATTTAGGGGTGTCATTTTTTATCCCTAGAAGCAAGGGCACTGCAGTTAACAGAAAGCTGGGTTGTCAAGCAGAATATCCAACAAATGACATTGAAAGCAGCAGAGCAGCAGGCATTGTGGAAGGCAGCCAGATGGTTGTGTCCCTCAGAGCTTTTTTCAGCACAGCATGGCATTAGGGAGCATGGCCCGAGGGTGGCAGCGTGTAGCACAGAGCTGGAAGGTACTGAGAGGCCACTGTCATTTAGATGGATTCAGGGTGAGGATCCTGGATTGGTGATGGATCATCACATATGTCATTCCAGTGGCCTTGCATTTTTTGCCATCCATTACTATTGCCATTATAGTTTCAGATTGCATTGGGAAACCCCCGACTTACCTGCTTGTCAAGTTTGTAGAACTCTGCCAGGTGTGTGCTCTGGATCTAAGACCAGAAGAGAAGCTGATATTGCTCTTGCTTCAGGCTTTTGACAGAATGCAGCTCCTGGTGTTTAAAATAGGACACTTTCTGTAATTAACAGTAATGACAGACTTATTCAATTAGCACTTGTGGAACATCTTCCAACACAGCTCCATAATTTTGTCATTCTGACTAGTTCTCCCCTTTCCCATACTATGTATTGGCATAATCCGTTGACCTAGATAATGACAGACTCCAAATTGAGGGGTAATGTAAAAAAATAATAAATGATGACAATACTCAACAGTCAGCAGAATATACTATCACAGATTCTGCCACTTCAGATTAAAGTTAGGTAAAATACTTACATCCATGTTCACTTCTTTTACTACTCCTCTAGGTACTGAATGCAACTGTGCCCTATAATATTAACCAAAAATTAGACCTTTTCTCTCATTGTGCCTTTTTAAGACCAAAATTTTTTATCCAAAAAACATGAATAAAAATTGCATGCCAGCTCCTACTGGAAGAAATACCGCACTCTGGATTTTCTAAAGATGCTGTTTGCTTTTGTTGCAGGTTCTGTACAGGACAAGCAGTCAGAACAATATGAATGTGCTGAACACAGACAAAACAACAGCTGAACTTCTGCTCCAGTTTAATGAAGATTACATTATAGAAGTAAAAGCAACAACTGAAGGTGGAGATGGCACCAGCAGTGATCAGATCCTGATTCCCAGACTAGCTAGTACGTTGAAGCTGAACTGCTGTTGTTTTATCGTGTGTTTTATGTTCAGTCCTCAACCACTATCAGAACCTCCATTGTACCACCCACAATACAGACATGTCTCTGCCTTTGCACAGTGATGCATTATTAAATGTGCAGTTGACACCAGGCAGTTGTCACAGGTTATCTTTACAGGAATTGAGTCCTTACTGATAGGAGAACAAAAATTGAAAGCGTGTATGTAGTATGGTAATAAGGTATTAAAAAGAAAAGCAATTAACAGTCTTCCTGCCCTTACACATGACAAACTTCATTCTTCTGAACTGGTAAATTACCATGTAAATTGGTATTAAAAAACATTTTTTACTTTCTCTTTTTTTTTGTTATAGTTGTCTTGACAATAAAGACCATTAATATAGCTTAAATATTTTGCAGTGCATTTCTGTAGCTTAAAAATATGCAGCGTTTCTATTTATAAGTTTTCATTGTTTATCAAAAATAAAAAATGACAGTAGGTTTTTTTGCTTAGTATCTAGTAAGAGTAATGATTTGACACAACAGACAGTCATGCTTTCATTTAATCCTGACCTTTTTCATCTGTCACAGGTATGGATGCAAGAGGCTCTGGTCCGTCAACCTTGAATATCTTCAGTCTATCCAGCATTTTACCAACAGTGTTTTCCTTCACTCTTAATTCAGTCTTGTGATGATGCATTTTCATTTGCTAGAAGAAACAAATTATCAATCAGTTATTACAGAAAAGTGCTTTTTTTAAAAAACAAACAAGCTGCAGTGGTTAATGCATGTTTTTCTTCTGACATGTTTTTAAATTCTTTATATTTCACTGTAGGATGAATTAAAAATACCATGTAAAGTTTAGCAAATCCTTTAAAAAGGAGTCTGAAATGCCTTAATACTTGAACCAAAGGAGTTTACATATTACGTACTTCAGCTACAATATAAGAAGAGAGAGTTGAAATGGCACTGTGATCAATTACAAGGAGGAGCTTGGCTCTGTGAAAAACTCAGTTTTTACAGTGACAATGAATTGTTTTGAGTATATTTTACAGTATTATGATAACATCATTCTACATATGAAAGCTGAGATCAGAGCATGCAGTTTCAAGCAATGGAAAACATGAACTACTTGGCAGTTCTTTAAGACAGTGTCAGTGGCTTGCTGCCCTTCACATAAGTTATTCTAAATCTAGCAAGAAATCAAAGCTAAAAGTTAGAGAAGTCACAGTATTAATGTTAGTTTTGCACAGTCCACATTGGGGTGTTTGAGAGGCAGGGCTTCCACGACTTCTAAGAAATGATCTCACAGCCACGTTTCAAAGAAAGCTCTCTTCTATCCCAGCATACATCTGTGTACTCTTTCCAGCACTTGGCCTTCCTCCTAATCACTTCTAAGGTAATCTCCTCCCATCCTTACCTTATATTCAGTAACCTGATCCTTTATTCATAACCAAGTTCTCCCACCTTCGGGATCATTCTTACTGCCCCTCTCTGAACTCCTGTCAGTGTGTTTCACTAACACAAGTGCCCATTTGTAAGCACGACTGAAATGCAGTTGCACCACGGCCTTATGAAAAGGAACTGTTACCACCTTCCTACCTTGTGATGTGGTGCTTCCAAATATGCAGCCCAAAATTATCTCGTCTGCCGCACCGCACGCGCTGTAAATTCAATGATACACTCATAATTCTCCTTCCAGCTGCCCCATTTCACCTGGTCCGGCACTCTAATACACCCATTGCTATCATCTAATTCTAGTAAGTTTATGGCAATACTATAGTTCATAATTTTAAAAATACATCAAGATTCTCAAGCTCGCTACAGTGAAATCTGTGCTTTCTTTCATAGCAGTACCTTAAACTTGGTATATCCAACTTTCACCATTGTGAATTTAGACCAGTCAGCCTTTTAGACACATCCATGGTGGAGTGACATAAAGCATATCTTAAAGACCTTCATTTTTATCTCACAAGATTATTACAGCACACACAAATATGAAGAACCAGGATTAAAGGTATCACGATAACACTATAGAAATACCCTGATATGCATTCAAATAGATCAGCATCACATCCAGATGAAAATAGTGCTAGCTGTTGAAGTAAGCAAGATCTGTATATACTGTAAATATATAGTTATAAATGGCTAGTTGCTTTTCAATGTGGCTAACCAGTGATGTTTTCAGACACTTGCAAATAGGGGGGAGGGTGGGAGATGGAAAACAGGGGTTACTAGTAAGTATATAGTTCTGTTTCCTGCAACAAAGGGTGAATCTTTCTATTCTTGTTTCACAGAATTCCAGTTCACATTCCTGTATTGCCATTTTCATGCTATTACAGTGTATTACTTAATTTCTAGTTATATATCTCCATGAGATATGTACCGAGTACCTTGTTTCATATTGAAAAGTTTAAAATTTCTCCTTAAACTTCCAGTTGTGTGTGTATCCTATGGTTATCTGTATGCATTTTTCTATTCTAATAAAATATTTATTACATAGAGGGATACAAGACTATTTCAGATATTATTGCATGTCCATATTATATACTTGCACGTGGTGCAACTAAAATCCTTGTCTGTGTTCCTCATTTCTGCTACCTGACGCTTCATGGCAGGACAGGAGTGGTTTCCTTCTCAGCAGTTCTTCTGCCATTCAAATCCTCACCTGTATAGCCAGGCCTGCTTTTACAGAAAGGAAGGCAGGAGGGAGAGGAGGAGTAAGGGCTACAGCTGCTGAGCTCTGCCTCTGCCCATAGTTCTGCAGCCTGGCAGATGAAAACCCACCTCACTTTCCTTGGCTTGGTTTCCTGTCTACCCAATTAGGCTGCTTCCTCTCCTCAGAGATGAAATAGAATGTAATTATATTAAAGAAGAGTTGGTTCTTTTAAATAATTTATTTAGTATATCACTATTTATCATTAAATTGCATGGTGCGTTTTCCCCTGCAGATTGCCTATTCCTCACATACTGCAGTTTCCCATAAAGCTGGTGACTTTCTAGCACTAAAACCCGCTCAGTGGGAACATGAGCAGAACAGAAACCATATTTTAAGCTTTCAAAGCATGGAATACCTGTCTATTACCTAACGAACATGAAAGGAGCTGATCCAGATGCTGCAGTAAGGGCTAATAATAATCCCAACATTGCTATTGCATATACACTTATAAACAAGACCAAAACCATTTTTCTTGAGTAAAGCATGGTTTCTTTTCCAGATCACTGTAACTAGACACATGGCCTTGCTTTGTATTTCATCCTGTATTCACATTAGCCTTCCTTTAAGATGACCTCTGTTCCTAATCTCATTTCAGTTCAGTTAATATTTAATTGTGATAATAAGACTGAATTAATACTCCAGAGAGAGTCAGGGAAAAAAAAAAAAAAAAGTAATTACTGGGAAAATACTGAAGGAAAACATAAAGAGTCATTAAGAGATAACATGAGTTCCCAAAGCCAGCCTACCTCTTGTTGACTTCTCCAGAGCAGTTTCTGTCACTCATCGAGTTCAGGAATTCAGTCCTTGGGGAAAAAAAAAAAAAAAATCAGATTAAGCAATAATGAAAAAACATGAATAACATGTATGAGGTGAGATTTGCAGTGCTGGGACCCTGCACCAAGCTTACTAACAGTCCTAGTGCAACATCGAGACTCGCTTGAGGCTTTCAAGCAGTTCCCTGGAAAGTCTCAGTTGGATGCTGTTAGGGGGACGATGTGGGATATTCTGGACAACAAATCGTTGTGAAAAGGAAAAAGAATACACGTGTCTTGCCATTAGCTTGAATACGTGCACCACAGAAAAGGGACCAACTTAGCTAAAGGTGTTACCAGCTGTGCCTGGTGTCCTCCAGCAGCCGTAACCACTTTCATTTGGGAGCCCTTACTGGGACAGTGTGAGCACTGGGGTTTGGAGCCTTGAGGCCATAAGGACTGTTTGTTGGGTTGTTTTAGGATGGGGTTTACTCATCTCAGTTACTCACCTTGCACCGTTCTTCCCCCAGGAATTGCTTTCCAACTGGTTTCTTGCACCATCCAACTAATTTGTCGTTTTTGTTTTTTTTTTTTTTTCCTTCTTTGTTGGCACACATTTATGCAAGGGGAATTGACTCCTGTGACTCTGAAATCAGTTTCTCAGATGTAGCTGTTCTGCGAATCAAAAAAAGCCTTCTTTGGGCAGTTTACTCTGTCAGATGCGTTGTGAATAGGCAGAATCCCCTCTGAATACAAAATGAGTTAAAAACTAATATCACTTGAGCCCCAAGAAATATTGGAGATCTCCATTTTCTACTTAATTTGCCTTTCACTGGTGGATTGCAGACGTGGGCAGTGCTTGTCAGGTTATATACGTTATATCTTAATAACGGGCAATAAAGCAAGCTGTCCTGCATGAGGGAATGCATTAATCTGACAGCTTTCTGTCTGAAATAAATAACAATGGAGTATTGTGAAAATAAAATGAGTTTGTAAACAGGCACTCTCTCTCTTAGGAAAAACAACCTCCTTGATTGTTTTATGCTAATGCTTTGAACTACTGGAAAGCAATAAAAATGGATACGTTTAGCAGAGATATAACTGAATGTACATGATTGTTCTTTCATCAAGCCTGTTTGATAAAGAGAGACAATACTTGCCTTTAAATCGGATGCATATACAGTGCAAGCTACAAAATGGGGGAGGAAAAATGTATGCCACTTACCTATATCTCCAGGTATCAGTTTTACATTCTTAGAGCTTTTTTGTGAAGACCTTTCTTATTTGCTTTCCTGGTACACGCACAGCTGAGAAGCAGGATGGGCAGCCCGTAGGGAAGGTATGGGCATTTGTCTTTTCCCAAGCTCAAACCTGTTTCAATGGCCCCAGCAAGAAGGGAAGCTGCCTGCACCCATCTGAGCCGGTGCCCTCCACCTGTGGGAGCTGTAACCATTTCAGAAGTGCTGTTAATGTCTCACCTTCAACTTGGAAGTCCTTCCAGCAGCCAGCCAAGGCGTTTGGCTGCACATGGAAGTCTCGCTGCTGTCCATGGGATCGATTGGAGTCACACCATCAGACAGTGCTGGCTGCAGGACAAGGAGATGCACACAGGCACTGCTTGGCAGCCCTCCCAAAGCCCAGCACGTCCCCACCGTGCCCTTGGCAGACAATGTATGTCCCCTCCAGGCCACGCTCCGGTCTCCTGAGCAGCCACCAGCTGCCAACTCAGCAGGGGTTCTGCTGGGAGCTGCTCCTAACACAGCATGAGCTGAGAGCAGCAGTGTCTCACTTCTGACAGAAAAATGCAGTGATCTCTGGGAGATCTCCTTGTAGGTCATCTACCACAAACGCAGACAAGCTGGAGTCTGGGATAACCACAGCCTGCCACCAGTTTTGGATCCGGTGTCATGTTCTCCTCTTCCTGACAGTGGCTGCGTATCGTCTGATCTCTGACTTGTCCAGTAGTGCATCAGGTGCATGGAACAGTTCCCCTACCCCAAACCCTGCTATTTCCATAAGCAGATTCAAACACCTCTCCTCTTCACCATATCTTTCATGGGTTCCCTCCTCCATCATTAGCTTACACTCACTCTCATTCACTGTCATGTTACAGTGTATGCCACAACACTCCTTATAACTCAAACGAGTTTATACATTTAATATATTCTCTTGAGCTTCTTGCTGATATTTTTTTTTAGGTCAGTAAGTATCTTCATATCTTTGAATGTCTCTACTTTATGTTTTGATGGACAAATATTGGAGATACGGAGATACGCCAATAACTCTGGGAACATGAGCATTATGGAGCATTACTAAGACACTTTCTTTCCAGCGCACCTCAGATTATTTTCTTACCCTTTAAGAACATAATTAGTCCGTCCCTTGAGCTCCGGGCCATGCCTGTTGTCTGTGCTGTGCACTCTTCATGCCGCTCAGCGATTAATTCCCCTTTGGATGGCAGAACGTTGCAGCACTGCAAGTACTGAAAAAGGAAGAATAAAAAACATCCCATTAGCCTATGGAGAGGATGCAACCTCGAGATGTTCACTAATTCAGCCGATGACAAAGTCAAAGCAATTCCTAGGAAGGGGAAACAAACCAGAGCCATCCATCAGCAAAGAGCCCCTTCAAGAGGGGTCACATCCTCCCCAGTTTGGGAAATGGAAACCTCAGCGACTGCCCTGCTGCAAGGCCCAGCTCTGCACAGCCAGACAGTGCTTCCAGCACACAAGTGGACTTATTTCAGGCACCGTGCACCAGCTGCTCTGCAGCTCTCAGTGGAAGCACAGATTGATTTTTGCCATCTCCAAGGAAAGTGAATTCTCTCCTGAGACCAAAGCACCTGGGTGTGCCCGCTGTGCCATTAATGGAGCAGGCAGAGAGGCCTTTGGTGGCACTGCTCTCTCTGATGATTTCTGTTTTGGGGATCTTTCTGTGCTGGAACAAGAGCAGTGACCTGTTCCATCAGCTGAAGGCATAAAAGGAAACGAGGCAGAGAAAATAAGGGAAAGCCCTCTCTTTCATGTCTTATATGATACAAACACTAAATCATTTTCCCAAGGGAGGACCTGTAAAGGAGTCTATCCAAAAGGACATATGTTTAACAAGAATCTCTCTCATTAGCAATCCAAGAAGGACCACAGTTAAAGCAGACAAGTAATTTAGTTTTTGTCTCATTTCCTAACATTGCCACTGAACTGAGGCATTTAAAGTTACCGTTGTCACAACACTAATTTATCTATTTGAACACTGCAGCTCTCTGGTGATTGAACGAGTTCTGCAGCAAGAACAGATTATTTCATCAGCTGCATCTATCTGACTTTCATCGTTTTATGGATATCAGAGAGAAACTGACTACAGTGAGAGAAAGCACAGCTTTCAGTGCCTTGATAGCAGATCAGTGAGACAGAGGAAAACATTTCTGCAGCCAAAACCTTCTGCTCATGTATGGAAAACCAACATCCTGAGCTTTCCTGTTGCCTTGGAAACATGAAATACAAATACTATTAATAAATTATTTTCAAGCAACCACAGTATCCAGTGCTGGGGGCCTGATCTGAGTTTCTCTGATCCACCCTTCTAACTGAGGAAAATAGCAAAGAAGAACAAATCTCAGCCAAGTTCCACTTGCGGTTGAGTTTCCAGAAGTGCTACCATGAGTTTTTCCATGGGATCCCCACAAACAACAGGACAGCCGTGGCTCCCTTCACTCACAAGACAACACCTGTGTGCCCAGGGCCTGGCCTGCAGCACGGGGCCATCAGTGGGAGCACGGGGCATGACCACCGCAGGCTGCAGCAGAGGGGCTGCTTGCACCACCATGCTACATGAATGTGGCAGTGCTCTTTTTACACTTGGTCCCAAACTATTTTAAGCAAAAATTTGCTCACCGCAAGACTTCTTTCAGTTAGCCATTCATTTTTAACGAGCTGTTCATAGCGGTGATGTTGAGTTTCCTTTCTGCAGTCTTCCTCATGAACAACACTATTGCCAAACTCCACAAATCTCTTCTGACTCCTGAAAGCTGAACTGGCTACAAGACTGGATCAAAGGGGAAGAAAAACCTTTAATCTGGAAGCACAGCAGTATTTACATAACACAAGATAAGCTCAAACTCTTCATATCTAGCATGTAGACACGCTTAAAAGAAGCATATTAAAATAGGCCATTTTAAATTTGATCTGGGGTGGGAGGAGGAGACTTTTATAGCTACTGTAAGAGGAAACAAGGCTGGCAATCGAATCAGCACTGCTTGCAAGGCATTTAAGTGAAGAGCTCAGCATTTTCAGGATTTCCTGCCTGGAGGAGAACAATCTCTTGGAGTCATTTTCACACACAGGAGGAAAAGAGGACACAGAATCCTACTGCAGCCTGGGGCTAATGCTTCCTCAGAGCTGGAAACCAAGGATCATGAGGAGCCCTCCTGAATAAATTGAAGGTTCAGATGTCAGCTCCTCAACTGTGATTGCAAATTTTGGCAGCAGTCTACTAATAGGACTGATGACAAAATGTACAAATTGATCTGAAATTGATCTATTGCAGAACTATAATAAAAATGAGATGTTTCTCAAGAACTGTCCTCTTTTTAGCCAACTCTGGTAAACTCAGAATAATGGAAAGTTCAATACATGTATTGATATTTATTCTAATGACTTCATCATCTGTCCGTACGGATGCACTGAAAGCAAACACAGAAATGCTTCAATATCAAACACCCACTTCTGCCTGCCCTCAGCAGGAGCAAAGCTATCTATTCTGCAGCTAATTAGCTATCGTCTATAAAGCAATGGGAAGGGCCGTGCTTTAATTTAGACCCCTCTCGTAAAGGCTTTTTTGAAAAGATGAGGCTTATGTCATATTTTGGAGCTATCAGAGCCAGAGGTTTCCCAGAAGAAGCCATCTATCATTGATAACAGCTGCCAGTCCTCAAGGTTATCAGCTATAGTTCTTAATGATGACACCTATGAAAATGTTGACCAAAGGATCAGGAGGCAGTGGCTGACACATGCTTTAGGAACAGCACGGTCAAATCTGAGAAAAGCTGAGACAAGGAGCGGGGCAGAGCTTCTCAGCACCAAAAATGGGAACTACAGAGAAACGTCTCGGGTCTTTCTAAGGTCCTCACTGTCTATCAAGAAAATAGCAGAATTCATGCTTTTTTTGAGCTCAGGAAAGAAACAAGGTGCTGCTGCTTGTGGACACCGTCCTGCTTCACTGCATGCCCAAGTCCCACTTAAGCACGGGGCAGGTTCAGTTCCCTCCCCTGGCTGATCTCTCCTGAAGTCCCACAGCTCAGAGCCCTCCTTTGCTCCCACTGCTGCCCACAAGCACCTGAGCTCCCAGCTCCATATCTGAGCGAAAGCTGAAAGCTAACGATGTGCTGATCAGGCTCTGTCACACACACAGCACGGTCACAACCACAATTTCAAGGCTAAATTGCTGCAAACTGCACTTCTCCAAATCTCTGAGGAGTCTCAGACTACAGCAGGACTTGGATCTGATTTTTTTCCCCCATTCTATGTAGCTTCAGTTCATTTCCAAAGTGCTGCCTGCTCTATTCTTTGGTTACAGAGCAGCTGAAGTGCAGTCAGACACGTCCTGCTGCTTCTAAAGCAGCTTCTGTCTCGCTGCTCTTATCTGGGCAGCACAGGGCTGGGTCCTGCTTCTAAGGAGAGAAACAGCTTACATCACTTATGATTCCTCACGTTGTCAAAATAACCAGACAAGCTTAAAATACAAGCTGACACTGCTAGGGACTATGTGCTTAAAATGTTGAATTATACGGTAGTGGCACAGAATGGGAAATACTTGAAATTATAAGAGAATAAAAATGCAAGATATCAGAGAAATGTCAAACCTTTTCTGTATTTTGCCCATCAATAACACATCGCACATTGCTGTAAAGACAGAGGATGACAATGTCCAAGAAGTCCCAACAAGTGCCAAGCAAACACTGCTGCAGGACCGGTGGTGCATCACAGGAACATGTGCAACCTCCAGGGAACAGACTCACCAAGCAGCTGCTCCTCATGGGCACTGCAGACATTTCTCATTAGTGATGTGAATAAAAGCATTTGGGCTTGATTCTCTTCATGTGCAGGACACCTAACGTTGCATGAGCATGGAACTTACACACAGAGAAAAGAGATGCCAAGAGGCCCTGGAGCATCACTGCTCTCAGAGGGAAATCCTACAGTGAAAACTTCAGGATCTATGGGAAAACTTCAGGATCTACTTGCTCACATGGATGAGGACCACTGTATAAGATGCGTGCCCAGAAAACCAAGGGAGCGGTTGGCTGTATTCTACACACCAGACAAGATGCTGAATGCCAAGTTTCAGATGGGCATCGTGCATTTTAGAAATTAAAATACATGTTTTATTTTTTTTAACCATATCAGTTGGATTTCTGTCTGTGGGAACCTTTTCCTCAGAGAGGCTCCTTTCACGGAAGCAGCAGGGCAGTGCGAGGTAACAGCATGAAATGAGGGATCTTGAAAAGTAGAGATGCTCTGCAGAAAGCACCACATTTGCATTTTAAGCTACATCTATTCTCTGAATACTCAGACATATGAAAGCAACCCCAGACTTTTAGTTAGCAGCAGATCTTTTCATTTTAGCCTGAATTTAAAGGTCGTGTATGTCTGCAGCATGTGCACAGAGCAGCGCCGCTCAGCTCCTCCTGGGAGCACAGCACTGTGCTGAGCTGTGCTGGGTTGTGTCCTCCTGCGTGAGCAGTGGCCCCAGCACACCGGGGTGTTGTGTGAGACACAGAGCTCTGATTCTGTTGCCCTCAGTAAGGGCTTTAACATGTGTCAGAGCTACGACAGCAGAGCCTTTTTAGCCATATAAAGGCAGCACGAGTGATAAGCAACCGAACAAAACCCACTGTCCTTTTCACAAAACAAAGTCCCGTAGGAAATTGGAGATACTTCAACTCAATTTTCCACTTTCAGAAATCAGACTTACTTTACAGCAGGCTGCTCAGGAATTGTTGAGCATTGCAAGGTTCTCCTCAACATCTCCGAACTGCCCAGAATTCCACTTCCTTCCTTCGGCAGCGTGGAGAAGATGAAGAGGAAGAAAAAGAATGAGGTTACAACCCTTGTCAGCTCCCCAGTGAGAAGCAGTGATGCAGCAGTGCGTGAGCCTTCAGGAAAGGGGTAGACTGCATGCTGGATTTATTGACACAAACGTTGGTCTCAGTTATTGACTTTCTGATGCAGAAGATGCTGGCAGAAAAATTATCTGTATGCAGAATGGATAAGAGCTGAGGGTTTGCTTTAGCCTGTCAATATACACAGGACTTGAATGAGCATTGGTTTGTTTAGGGTTTGTGATTAAATTGATACGGCTTATGCCTAATTATACTGCTGATATAGATTGGCAATTAAACAGCATTAAGGAAGCAGAAGCTAACATCCCCAGTCACCTGCCACGCACTGGGGAGCCAGCAGGGAAGGGCCCTGGGGGGTGATTTAAGGAAGTCCTGCAGAGGTTATTTCTGCAGTTCACTGACATTGCATGAGGCCTCATCTCCTCTGACACTGGACTGTGAATCTTACGGCCACGAGGCAGAGGGCAGATGGAATAGGAACAGCTCTGCTGCCATAGTGACAGGTACCAGTGCTGTGAGAAGAGGCACCAAACACCTGGGCTTCCAGCACAGCAGCACCCAGAGGGACTCAACCTGTTTCCAGATGCCTTCCTTCCCCTCCCTCTTCCTCTCATGACACAGAGACAGTTTCTCCCATAAGTGGAGGAAAGTGCCTGACCTCTGAAGAATATTCTGTTGAAGACCGGCTTGGCTTGCTCAAAAATCCCAGATGTGCTTGCTCAGCACTTCGTTAGGGGGTGAGCTCAGGTCTGACAGCAGCAGCTGGCAGGTGTACAGCTGGTGCCACCAACCCAGGCTTGCTTTTCCAAAAGCTCAGCAAGGCAGAGTATCCACCTGGGGTTCTAGAAGACTCAGCTTCTGGCCCCAATTCCCTTGCACGAATGCATTCCTGCTTTGCTCTATTGGCTTCACAAAAAGCTGACACTGTTTAGGCATCTGGTGTGCTGAGACCACTACTTATCCTAATGAAGAACGCAACTAAGCTGCTTGGAGTTTGGGTTTGTTATAGCTGTTGTAGGCTAGGTAAAGCCCACTTCTCCCATACAGCACAGGATCATGCTCAGGATCAGGCCACATGCTAAGAGGAAGAGAGGAACAGGAAAAGGGATCCTCCTTTCCCTCTTTCCCTTCAGTAAACCCACACCTGGCTATCATGCTGCCTTACCACATCAGTGCTGCTTTGCACCCCTTGGCATCACCTGGTCCTTGGGCTGACCATAGAGCTGGTACCAGTCTGGTACTTAACAAGGAGGAAAACACTGCTAATGGGCATGGCTGAACTTCCCCAGCATTCCTCCCTTCCCAGCTATATCCCTCTGTGATTACTGCATTAAACTTCCCAAGTGTTACTGCTACCTTTAGGATGCAGAGCAGAAGTTATATAAAGCAGCAGCATCCCTGTGTGCAAGTCAAAAATTATTTTACGTATAGCACGGAAACATTTGTTTTCACAACGGCTGAAATGGAGTTATATGAAATTGCAGCTAGTATAAAAACTTTTGAAATGGAGACAAAAATATAACAGCTATAGAATGGAAATATTTCATATTACTTTTAAACCCATTATTTTATGAGAAATGCGGTCATGTGGCATTTAATCTATTAACTATCTCAGGACTTAGTACATCTGTTAAAAATGTTCATGGTTGAGGTAAGAAAAAAAGGCCTTGAATGAGTTCTCACCTTTGGTATGCTCACTGGGGCTGCTCAGGCTCTCCAGCACAAACAGCTCCGTGTCCTGCAACATGCCAGCAGCACGGCCTGGGGCAGAATGCCTTTGGGAAGGGGGGAGAGAAAAGAGGTGATACATCACAGGGTCAGTATTTGGGGAATACAAGAGTCACTGCCATTAGCAAAGGCCCTAACATGGGCAACACGAGCTTGTGCAAGAGGCTGCAAGGTAGGTAGGTACGTGATGCTCACATCTTCATATAAAACAAAAGGAACAGTGTTTATAACCTATGGCCAGATGGATGAGTGTTATGTGTTATCCATGTTTAAAACTCAGTTATTTCTACGTAACATTCAAAAATGTAAATGCAAGTAAGAGGTAGATGGGAAATATTTGCTGTTTGTTACTCCAGTTAAAGAAGAGGACTTTAGAAAGGAAGGGCAATGTTATTTCTAAATGTACAGTTGTTAATGGTCTCAAAAACAGTTGAACAAAAATAAATAATTAACAAATGTTGGAGATGCAATACAGAAAATTTTAGCTTAACAAACATGCAAGACAACCGTATGGATCAGAAATTCTTGCCCAGAAAACACTTCACAGGGTCACAAAGTTGGAAAAAACCCATATTGATCTCCTTTGCCTTCCTCTGCAGCAGGCAATGGGGAACGCAGGCCCAGCCCAGCCACCAGAAGGGCTGCTCAGTGCCACCTGCCCTTCCTACCCCCATGTGAGTGTGGATGAACACAGACAGAAGCAAAGGCCGATGTGCAGTGTGTGTCTGTGTGCAGTAATGCATGGGCTGACCATTATCAAGCAGGTGTTTAAAAGACATCTGTGAGCAGTTCCACTGTAGTCTAATTAGTGCTCTAATACATATTGCAGTGCAGAGTCATCGTTATTTCCTCTTCATTAGCTGCTGATACATAATACATCTTAAGAAATCTTACCCATTTCCTTTTTTTTTAATAAAAGAAAAGCAAAAGTTTATTTCTTCCATTAACATAACAGAGGCAAAAGGAATATGATTAATGCATGCCATCTAAACTGTGTGCATTAAACATGAAAAAACAATGCACCATCTCAGCCTAATGTGCATTCACAAACTCTAAAATAACTTGTCAATGTTAACAATTGCACCCAAACAAAATGGTGCTGTAGAAAGAAGCAACAGAAAAATAAACCCTTCCCTTCTCACTGTCTTTTGGCGATCACCAAATTCCTTACTCTATTTATTTGAAAAGACAGAGACCACGAAGCCTCCCAGGATGCTTCAATATCATTCCAGGCATGATGTGGCCTGGCAGACAGAGAGCGCAAGGGTGCATTTCCTGCAGGCACTGCTGTCAGAGCCCTGTGTGCCAGTTCTGCCCAAGCACACAGCTGTGGGATGGGCATTGCTGAAGCACCAGCCTCTCTTCCACCTCACAAGTCAATTCTCCATCAAATGTGTTGAGAACTGAGATGAACTCAGCAGAGGGGCCAGCAACTGAGGAAGGCATGTCTGTATGCCTGTTCTGCCTCTGACAGCAGCCCTGCAGTGTAATGACCACACACAGCAGCCTGCAGCAACTTGCCAATTGTGTCTGATCCCCAAAACCCAACACAAAGCTGCTCTGCAGCCCCACTCCCCACCTCCTGTGACAGAGCCACAGCAGATGCCTCACAAACCAGTCCCTGATGAGCTGTAACACCGAGCATCTCATCACCACTGCACCAACATCAGCGGACAAATGCTGGGTAGATAAATGTGGACCAACACCGAGTAGGATAAGACTCAATGCCCTCACTTTACAGACACTGAACCAGCAGCTAAAAGGTTAAACAATTTAGCATGGGCTGCTCAATAGAAGAGTCTCAGAGCCTGGGTGGCAATCCACAGATCTTGTCTCCTACTACTGTCTTCATTTAACTTTGCTACCAGCACCTTAATTATTTTCCTTTGTTGTTAAAGGCAGAAGCTCAAGCATAGCAAATAGTATAAACAAGTGTGCAAGACTTAAAAGAATGCTTGATGGGATTTTGTCTCCTTTGCTACAAATATCCAGGACAAAGAGGGAAAGGTTGAAAGCAGATGGGCAAATGAGTTTTCTTGGTTGGATTTCACAGGGTTTCTCTTATTTTTATTATTAGCCAAGAACACTCTGAAGCCTCCAAAGGAAAGGGTAACGGTGTCAGGAAAATTTAACATGTATTTGAGATGAATTCAATGCAGTTCCATTAGCTTTAGGTCTGCTCTTTTCTATACTTTTTTTTCCCTTTAAGACACGTTTACATCTCAATTTAAAGAAACTACTGAACCACACGTAACTGGAGTGGTGCGCTGTACCTCGAGGCGTACCAAGAAGCACAGCAGTTTGATAACCATCTTAACGCAGCACGGACATAACTTTTGATTTCATATATTGATCACTCTATTTACAGTTAGTTGAGTAAGCACAAGTTTACCATTGGTGCTGATCCTTACCCTTGTTTTCTGTAGCAAATAAAACTGGCTGAAGCATAAGGATGGGAAAGCAATCATATTTTATGATCATAGAAGCGATATCCATCCCCAGTAATGAAACATGAAGGTTAAAAAAAAAAAACCACACACAGAAAAGCAGTCCATGGAGTTATGCTAACTGGTTTTTCAACTAGGATTTAAAATGATCTTAAGTGGATACCTAAAAAAAAACTTGATTTTCAAAGGTATATTTAATCGAGGTTAACCTCCAACTGTAAGAAAGTTAGAATGCCTGCTTGCTTAATTTCACTTGCAGACACACCTGTATTTAATAAGTATAAAGATATTAAATATTTTTGCAATTTTTCTTCCCCTTTCATCTGTCTAGAGGTTGCAGACATTGCACACAATGCACACAGTGAACACCTTTTATCAGTGGGACTTCTGAAGATGTTATTCCCACACATCCACTCCGACCAGCACGCACGCAGCACACAAGGAAGTAACCACAAAATCAATTAACACGACAGTTATTTCTGCAGTCTAAAGTCTAATTACCCATGCAACACTGATGGCTTTCAGACTAACAGAAACACACCATTTCTGGTCAAACTAGGCCATCTTTTCCCTCCACACATCCAAGAACAGCTGAAGCGTGCAGGAGAAGACATGAGATGGATCTCATCTGCTCTCAGCCAGCTGAAACACAATGAACCCAACCAGAACCAACAACCAGATCCCTGCCAGGA
Organism: Chrysolophus pictus; assembly: GCA_037305975.1. Lineage (NCBI taxonomy): Eukaryota > Metazoa > Chordata > Aves > Galliformes > Phasianidae > Chrysolophus > Chrysolophus pictus. The sequence continues at coordinate 3,112,370 of CM074587.1, forward strand.
CAGGTGGCTGCCCCCTGCCGTCCTGGGCTGGGTCCTTGAAGTGCTCCATACCCATGCACAGGCTCCTCAACTGTGTTGGCTCCAGCTATGGATGCTGGGTCTTAACAACAATTCTAAACATTATAATTAGTTCATATATCTCAGACTTACAGTGGCCTTTGTGTAAAAGTACTTTACAGTTGAATAACTGTGATTCTCTCTATGTAAAATAGGCAACATCAGTATAATCCTTAAAATCTAATAAAGATTCCATCAGGGTAAAATCATTATCCTTAGGCAAGAAAGAACCAATTCAATTATGATGTTGGTTGAAAAATCGAGGGTGAAAAGTTGTAGTACATATTAAACTTGAGGCTGGAAAAGTTGTAGTACATATTAAAATGGTTACTACAAAATTTGTGCATCCAGGCTAACAAATGCTAATATGTTCTTTTGTTACCTTCCAATTTCTATGATTCATGTAAGCCTGCAGCAAGAGAAACTTGCTTTAAATTTCATCTACGTTAAAAAATAGCAATGCAATTAATTGTAAAGTTATTAGCATTCATGTCTAGTTGTGTTATTAAGCTGTACACATCAAATCTGGTAGTACAAGTACAGAAATGTCATAATGAAGTAGAACAGCATTTAATCAGAAGAATTTCTAAAGGTCATCAGAGCATCATATAAATCCATCCATGCATGACAGCAATATGAAATAAATAACTGAAAGAACACAATGAGAATAAACTTCAATCTCCGAGCTTTGTTTCCAATAGTAGAAGAATTAGCTGAATTTCACGCTGAGAGCACAGCTAACAGAAAATGCTGAATTCTGTAGCTTTAATTAATGAAAGACTAATAAGACATAGATAAGGAATGTTACACAAGGGAGCTAACGAGGTATGTACACTGATAGCTTCCCATGAACAGCTGATCTCATACGTCTCCGTGAAACTGAAAGGAAGTGTTCTGTTCAGCTTTTTCTTCCTCATTAGCCAGATGAGCCCTAAATGATTCCATTTAAACAACCAATGATTTATTAATATTTTTTGCACTCGTAACAACAGTTTGACTGCTTTAGGGCACATATTACATGCCTGGTGCTTGGCAGTGCCAAGCACTGGAGCCATTTTCCTCTTCTAAGGAAGCGAAAGGTTCTCCCCACTGCATGCATGGGGTACAGCACTGACCCAGGTGTCACGCACAAGGCTGGCACTGAGCTGGCTGCAGCACCACAGCCCCTCCCTGCTCCTCTCCATGGCTCAGAGCCCATTGCCATTCCCAGAGCAATTCCTACACTGGGTGGTGATACCAAAATTTCACACCCTGCGTAGTAATACTAAAATCCTAACCCATACATCCTCCATCCACCAAGGCAAGATATGACATGCACTAGGAGGATATTAACACTGTCATTTTCCATTTCCTTATTTCATGCATCCTCTCCAAGCCCAATCAAGGAAACAATTATTATTATTTTTAACGCTAATAAATGACTGCAAAAAACAGCAGACAACTCCAAAGGCTGACTACATTCTCATGCATCACTTTCAAATTATTATTTTTTTTTATTCATTAGCGTGGGCCCTAAATGAAAGAATTTATAACCACAGTCAGGTTTCCCAAGGAATCATCCCAGCAGTATGTTTACCGAATCAGCAGGAAAACTGAATAAACAACAAGAAATCAGAAAAGAAAAAGTCTCTATCTAAATGAAAGCGAGAGGAGCTGAAAAGGACCATGAGATTATAATCTTAAATTAAAACTGCAGTGAGGGTAGTATAAAAGATATTTTAATCACTACATCCAATTAAATGAAGTAAATCACTAAAGCGTGTTAAGTACCTTAACTATTATAATAATTAAGAATCAAACAGAAATGAAGCATCTCGGAGAGTCCACTGATGTGCAGGCAGTGCGGCTCCCAGCTGCTGGGAGACAGGGAGCTCTGCAGGGCCGGCTGTGACCCACTGCCAGGTGAGGGGTCTGACTCAGGACAGCACTGCATTGAGCACAGCATTGCTGTCTTGCCAGCATTGCATCAACAATCTCAGCAACATTGGCGTGTTCTGACCACAGCCCCGCAAAGATGGCCGTTGTCGTATGCCAGATCAGGGAGTGTTGGTGATAGATATTTTGATTAGTGAAAACAGCACCCAAGAAGCACAATTTAGATGTACGATTTATCTCTCAAGGTACTTTTCCATCTTTTCTGCCACAGCTGGAGCTGTAAGCTTCCTGAATATGAAAATCCCGCAATGCTCTGAAGCAGCACATGTACACACACTTCCAGAGTGGCTTCCAGTAAACCTTTTTTCAGAGTTACAGTTCACCCTTGCTTATAAAGGACGAATTTTTCCTAATTTCCACACGCATGGGGTTTGCTTGCCTTCAAGAAAGCCAACCTTCCTGAAGCTAAACTGAAATGATGTGAAAGTTGGAATCAAAAGTCTTTTTTGCCCAGACAAAATGTGCTCCTGTTTGGCACAGACAGGTCCTAAGGAGGGAACTTTCCTGCTGGAGCACTTTGCTATGTGAAGACCTTCTGGAGGGCAGGGAGACATTTTCACAAGGGGCAGAGAGCACAGTGATGGAGACACCATTTTGTGCTTTGTTTCCTTCTTTCTTGGCCAGTTCTGTAGCCCTGAGCATTATAAGCAGTCCCCAGTAGCATTTCAGCCACAGGGCCCTACTGTGCAGAGAGGAGGAATGCCGTTTGCAAGTCTGTGTACACACTGGATTTTCAGGGCATGCAATTATTTTTAACAGTTCTCCTTCCATTTTCCCTTTGCATATGTCTTTTATCTAGCAAAATTTTGTGAATACTTTCTAATAAAATAAAATTAAAAAAAAAAGAACAAAAGAAGCAGTGAGTTTGTTCTCTTCATTGTTCCTATTTGTTTTCCCTATAAGAAAAACGCACTGAAATGCTCAAGGTTGGATTTCATACATTGTAATTTTACCTCCAGAATGTAATCTCTCCCACACTGCACTGCATGAAAAGGAAGAGAATACTGCAGTAATGTGCTTTTTTTCATTCCTACCACTTCTTTATTGCTGGCAAGTAAATACAATTACACATCATGCACAACAATACACGCTAAAACTACAGAAACTACAAAAGAGCTGCAGTGTATCTAAGTCCATTTGAGAACTATCAAGCCTCCATTAGGGTAAAGAAGAAGAAAAGAAAGGACTTACAGAGGCACAGATGTTCTGGCAGCAAGGAAGAGCTGCACCCTGAGGCAGCCAGCACCAAAGCCCTTTACTGGAAGACTGCAACATTCCTACCCTATTGTATTTGCAATATTACATTTAAGAATCTCATTTTCACGAATTTCAGCTCCGTGTCCTCAAACCACAGAGCTGTTAACATTTTCCATGTCAGATTTGGTGTAGGTACTGCACTTACAGGATCGATCCTTTGCTTTACTCCTCTCCCAGAGCACAATTTGCTCCAGTCCTATTGCTGAGAACTCCTGGCAGCTCCCAGAAATCTGTGGATTCCTCCCAGTCATAGAATCGTTAAGGTTGGAAAAGACCACTAAGACCACCTAGTCCAACAGTCAACTCATCACCACCATGCCTAAACAAGGGACTAAACCAAGTCCCTAAGTGCCACATCTAAACAATTCTTGAAAACCTCCAGGGACGGTGGATGACTCCACTACATCTCTGGACAGTCTGTTCCAATGCATTACCAAAATGGTGCTGGTGTCCTGGTGCCAGGCTGCAAGCAATGGCTGAGAGCTGGCCAGCCCCACACCCACCATGATGGGCTGCAGAGCTCCCACAAATACCAGAATCAATGCAAAAGGCCCACAGCTGAGTGCCATCCCTCTGCAGGGATCTGCACTACAATGCTGCCTTAAAAAAATACAAGCCAAAGACAAAAAGCTACAATGAAGTACCAGCACCAGTCCAAAAAGGAAACCCTCCAACTTTTATCATAATCCAATTCAAACTTCTTCAGTTTTAATACAGACCCTGCACAGATTTTGGAAGAAGTCCCAGAGCCAATCTTGTCCTTCAGCACACACTGCGTGGGCTGAATGGGGCATGCACACTGCTGGCCTCCCTGCTGCCCACATCACCCCTTCCCTGAGCCAGGACATCCTCAGAACCCCCTCCCAAAGTGTAAGCAGCCATCAGACGTGTTTCACCTCCCACCACATAGAGCTTATACTTCCTTATGTCTCAATTTCAGTCTGCTTTATCTTATCACCTAATATATCTAAAAGTCATTCACTGTTCCATGTTATTATCATGCATTTGAGCAGTCTCGCCCAAGGAGCAGCCTTATCTATGGGTATGAAAGCCTGACAGTTTCTCAGCTCTTCTTTCACTGCTGGATTTGTTTGGGCTGATGGACAACGGGTGCATAACTGCTGAGAATTCCCTGCCCAGATCCAACTTCAGGCACCATCCGTAAACTCCTCCATAACTACTCTGTCTTTTCTTTCCCTAGATTATCCCAACAGTGAGAAATCTGCTTCTTTCAGCCATATTTTGGAGATGTGCTGTTTCCTAAGTGAGGGCAGCTCCCTCAAGGGCAGGGCAGGAGGGCTGGGGCAAGCAGTTACTGTGGGCACCTTGACCAGAAGCATGCTTCTATCAAGACTTCACCTGCTAAATTATCTTTTTCATCTGTTTTTTTCAGCTCTTCAAAAATCTATCCTCATTAATGGAATTCTAGAAGCTCTCATTATATATTCTGCTTTTCAAGCACAGTAAATTGTGATCCCGAATGCTACCCAGTGACAGCAAGTTCTTTAAGGGCTCCTGTATACAGCACTGCTCTTCCCATCACATTTCCAATAAAGTATTTCCATTTTTATATCTGAAATCCCAGAAATGGCACTAGAGAAACCTGGCATTTTACTCTTAAATTTAATACAAACTATTTCTCTCAGCATGAAAGCATTTTAAAATGACTCCAGTGCAGATTGTGGTTCACTCTGTTGTATTTGGTGAGCTTAGTATGTCCATGGCAACTGATGAATATTACTGCTGCTATTGCTATAAATAACAAACCTATTTGGCAAAGTCTGAAATGTAAATATTAAATCCCGCACAAAGGCAATTTTCTGTTCCTTCCTTTGCTCCCTTCTGAGTTAGGAACCTATATTTGCCTGTCAGTAGATTATTTCCAAACAGATCTGCAGGTGTCACAATATTACAGAAACCACCAATTTCTATTGGCACTGCCTTCCAGAGGGATCTCATGGCTGGGGCCAGGTGTTGGGTGATGCCAGAGGCAGCCCCAGCCCCAGCAGAACAAGCAGAGCTCTCCAGCATCCACTAACACGTGTGCTATTCATGGCTTCATTTCTACAAAACTACAGGCTGAGCACCTGCAGTAGCCCATGCACAACCAGGTTGCTATTTTATATGCACAATTAGGCACAGGGCACACAAATGGAGTTAATCCCCTTCCAACAGATGGTAGCGGTGTCTGCGAGCCCCTCTGGAAGTGCTTTGGAGGCTGCACCAGAAGCCGTTCAATGATGGGTTATTCCCAACCCAGACCTCACCCATCAGTCCCCAAAACACAGCTGGCTACACCTTACCCAAGAGCTGCCAAATACCCCAACACAGCAGCCAAAAACCAGTGCAAAAGGCACTTGAATGAGAAGATAAACAGAACTCCTCTCCTCTGAAGAATTTTCTTGTAGTCCTCTTAGTTGAATCTTGCCTTATTAGGCAAAACAGCCTGCATCGAGGTGTGCTGCTCTTGACATTTTGGGATGTGAGTAAACAACGTAAACACGAGCGTGGGAGAAATAAATGGGAATGGCAGAGAACTGCTGCTCAGATGCAGTGTGAAACCCTCAGGCACTGAATGCTACAATTCTTTGTCATAAACACATCAATTACAGTGTTTATATCAAAGCTCTCCATAGATTATACTATTAATATAAAAATGACAGCTGCCATGCAACGTATACAGCAATGTCACCCTTTGTAAGCCTACATCACAAACAGGGGGCTGAGTCTGCACAATGCAGGTTCTTGCTCAGGCAAACACTTGATTAAACTCAGCTAAAGACCTCAGAGTTTGTGCCAAGACCACGCTTGTAATGCAATTTAAGTACATAATTCTAAAACAACTAATTCTCAACGTAATACCAAGTAATTAAATTGGCAGTGTGAGCACCTGTGGATTTTTTGGAGTACATAACATTACATTTAGAGCTGCAGAATCACTGTGAGGTTCACAGGGCCCATCTGTACCTGGTTCAATCTCTTCCAACCCGGGGATCACCTCTATGAGGGTTTGCATATAGACAGACAAGGAGAACACAGACTCTTCCTGCACACCCCTCTGCAAACTGCATCAGTGCAGGAACACAGACACTGCCCTGCACGAGGGCAGCCAGGGTTGGCTCCGGCTCAGGCAGCTGCTCTGGGAAATGGAACCAACACAGATGTTGGGGTGGAGGAGAGAAGAGGTCAAAGCAATCATTTGAGAAAAGGCAACAGCAACTGAAGCCCGCCATGAAGAATTAAAATGAAAAGCATTTTAATTTGCACATTCAGGTGGTAGCCTCCTAATTACATAGCATAAACAGGGGGGAAAAAACCAATGAATAATTAATCTGCACTTAACATCAGCTTCACTTCTTGTATAATTTTTTATCAGAATAAGTTATTCTCGTTTAGAAATCATCACGTGGGAACCTATTTACTCTCAGAATTTGAAAGAAGGTTTGACTTCAAGATGAGCCTTTGAAGCAGCACACCTCGGAGCACCGAGGTTCTGAGCTGGGCAGAGGGAGCTGAGCCAGGAGAGCAGCAGCTCCACTCCTCCCAGCTGCCCTCCTGCAGCACGGCCATGGAGAGCTCCCGGCCCGTCCACTCATTAATTACAATTAAATGAGTAAAATACAACTATTTCCTTTAAATTGATGAACTTAAAGAAAACCCTTTGAGAGAACTGTGTCACCAGTAAGTTAGCTGAGGGCAGTTCAGTGACTGAGTTCAGTGGCCCACTGCAGCCTCAGCTTTCTGCTGAGGTTTAAATTCTGCTGCACTCAACACTCCAGTGCTTAAATCCTTCTCTGAATCTTGCCCTGGGCCACTTTAAGTGCACAAACAGATGCCAAATGAGTCTTTCCGTGGTGAAATACCTCTCCAGAGCCCAACCACCTCCCAACCAGCTCTGCATTTTGTTTACTGACTGTTATTGCCTCGTTTCCCAAGTGCCTGCTTTTAAAATCTCTGCTGCTAATTTTACCGATTCGAGGTATTTTCGTTTCTTTTCCACCAGCAACTTTCCCTGAATTCTCTCATTACTGATACCCAAATGGCTACTCCAGAACCGCACCTTCTGCATGCAGTGCTGAGTGCAGGAGGGCTGCACTGAGTTATGCTACAGCTTTCTCTCATCTCTGAGCCTCTGTGAGCACGAGGAAGTCTTTCAGAGAAAATAGGTTTTACTGCCACAAACGCTAAGGAAAATCAATTTATCTTTGTTCTTATCTATAGCCTTATCTGCAAGAAAATACCAGCCCAATGGTTCTATACACTGCTGCTAGTTCTCATTGTCTGGATTAAACACTTCCATTTTTCCATAAATTGCCACACTTGAAATTTTTTATGGCCAATTTTGGAAATGGAAAGCTCCCGTTGTTTAAAAATAATCATGCCTGCAGTACTGGAGGGAATCGTTGCTTCTCAGCTGAACCAAACTGACTGTGGGATGGCAGAAGCACCTGCAGCACAGTGCTCACCCCCAAAGTCCACACTGGAATCAGCTCTATTGGTTTATAATTGTGTTTTGTTCCCTTAAATTACAGGAAAGGAGTCTGTAAAGGCAAGAGGTGCCTGAGCAGAAATCCAGCACCTGATTTGACCCAGCACATGCCCAGAGCTCCTTGGATTCTTTGCAGTTCTGGGCTGCCTGCTAGGCTGAGCCCTGACCCTCTGCATCTGCCCAGAATGGGACCACCTGCAGCTAACAGAGGAATGCCAACCCCAAACTACCAGGCACATCCTTACGTCACTGAGCCATGTGCACTCACTGACCCAGCTCAGCAATTAGCTGCTCCAATGTAAATGTGATCTAATCATAGCTGCTGCGCTACCTCCGATTAGTGAAGTTGGTTTCTGTTTACGTGCTATTTACATAACTGCATGGGGCTATTAAGCATTTGCACCCAATTAAAAGCTGAATCATTCACGGGATAATTCCCCAGCGCTGACCCACCTGCTCCTTGTGACAGTTCTGCTCAGCACCCACACTGCCAAGCGCCTTCTGATCTCTGTGCTGAGATTGTTGTACACCCCATAAATTCCATAACACACCAAACTAAAGACCTACAGACAGCTATCATTTGGGATGATGTACGTTTAATTTCAGCCCATAAAGCTGCTAGCACTTGCTGCAGCACCTTTCCAAGACAACAGTTCTGTGTTGGCTAAACAGCATGTGTCCTGCCTGCACCTTCAGCCAGCACAGAGCCAGGACAGACAGCTGGATCTGAACGGGGGAAAAACATGAAGATACGGAATCACAAACCCTGCTGAGGCAACAGAGCCACAGCTGCTCCCTCTGAGCTTGACCCAGGGAGAGCTGGACCAGTGGTGGCACGGAGCAGTCAGAATGCTGCTAATGTCCAGCTTGGTGGCTTGATGCATCTGTCTGACACAGCTAGAAGGTCCCTCACAGACCCTACAACACAGGGGCAGAGCTGTGTACATCCCCAGCCCTCTGCCCTTCTCTGGTGAACCCCTCCTTCCAACACACTGCTACACCTTTCAGCAGCAACTTGCAATCAAATTTATTTCCATAAATGCACTGAAGTGCAGATTACAGTACAACCTTTCCTTTGCTCGCTGCTGTCTCCCCTACGTTTCAGTATTTAAAGCCACTTTCAAGCACGCTTTGCTATCTCTCCTCAGCACACACTGCCAAGTCCCTGTGCAGGGTTTCAGTGTGACTACAGGAAGAAGCTAAACAGAGAAATACTGTCACAAAGAAAAAGGGAAAAAGAAAAAAAAAAGAACCTGACAAGAAGAAAAACTGACACTGGAAAAATGCCAGCCCTGTACAGTCAATCTTCAGCTTGGCAGCAGAAACACCATTAAGCACAAAAGAAAGAGGGTCTCTGATGACAGATGTATGCACAGGCTTAACACAGGGATGATTAAAAAATAAACAACTATAGAAAAGTCATATTTCTCTCCATTTAGTTGTAGCAATGATCTGTTGCAGCTCACGGCCGTGACTGTGCAGAGGCTGACAGCACGCAGTCACTGCAGCCCTTGCCCAGCCCCACTGACCAGAACAGGCATTAAGCCCTTCAGCCCAAAGCACCTCGTGCTATTACAGGTTTACTTTTTCTTTTTTGAAGGCATATCATTCCTGTGGCACCAAACCCAAAGGAAGCTGTTTACAAGAGCGGGTGATGCCACAGCAATTCGGTCCCATGGGGTGCAGTAACCACACACCTCTCTGCCATGGCAGCTTTCTAGGGGTGGCACCCAGAGCCCTAAGAGAGCAGCCAGACTCCTGCACCCCTGCTTAGGCTTTTCACCTCTGGGGACAAGGCATACCTTGTTCATTTTGACAGTGTCTTTATTTAACAGTAGCACTCCAGGCAGCTTGTAAAAATTTCTCCTCTGCAGAAAGAGGAGCTGTTTTCAAAAGCCCAATTCCCAAAAGCCCAATAGCCAAAAGCCTAATTCCATCTTAGAGTCTCATCCCGATAATCACAACGTTGATATTTTTCATAAATAACTGTAAGAACTGAGATCTTAAATTGAAAGTAACATGGACTCATTACAAGATCCAAAAGAAACAGGACTGGAAAATTAAACTTTTAAGCGTATGCAGAGCTATAAGTTTTTAGAGGTGTAAGGATGCAGGTACTCACCCAGCAGGACTTTTTTTCTGACTGAATTTTTCAGCCTTTAAATATACAAAAAAAATGGCTCACTGCTGCATTTTAGAAATAGGAATATGCAGCAAGATCTTTAAATGAGTTTAGATCCCCAACTCCCATACATTTTGCCCACGGCCTCTAAATCATTGTGTGATTTTTGAAATGTTTATCTTCCAGCTAAGCAGTATCAGTTGTCTGAAAACCATAAGTGCAACAAATATCTGCCATGGTAAATTACCCAGACAGCACAGTGAGCACCCAGACACATGATTAAGCTGCCATGGATTAACAAGCAACTACATTTCACTAAGCTGCCTGTACCAACACTTTTAGCCCAATGCAAATTAAGAAAAATGAGTTAGCATGAACGTATTTCACCAGGGTCTGAGCCTGCGTTTGTCATGGGCAGAGGACACACACAATCAGTTATCACAGTGCAGCCAAGCAAGCATTGCACCAGGACTTTGCTTGGAGCTCCAACAACTCCAGCAGCACCCAGAGAGCAGCCAGCTGTACCTGGGAGCCACTCATCCTAAGTCCCTGACCACCAACGTCACTGCAGCATGGGGGTGGGAGGAAGGCAGAGAGGCAGGTGAGCACCCAGTGGATTCGGCTCCTCCCAGCAAAACCGTACGGTTGGGTGGAAAAGGAGCCATTAAATAAGCCAAAACAGCCTGGTAATAACGTGCTAAAAATAATTGAGTAAGTGCATCATCTGTTAAGCTGGAAACTCACTGCCAAGTCTTCCTGGAGAAGGACATGCATTCCTCCCCCTTCCAAGTCAACCAGAGACGTAGATATTGCAGAGGAGTCGAAATAATCTGTGACATATACATTCCCATGTGGGAGGAGAAAGACGACTCCCCTATAGACTCCTCTGTTTTTCTCAGAAGCAGCTGGTGCTGGCCACTGTGAACAAAAGGATGGTCTTACATGGTGCTGCTCCTATTCTGCTATGTCAGTATTATGTCTTTGTTTCATTTATTGCACCTTGTATAAAAGCTGGGCTCCTGACCTCAGCAGAGAAGGGTCATCACAGTATTTCTCACTTTGTTTTCTGCACAGACCCTTATAAATGAGGGATACGACCCTTTCTAGAGACTTCTCCTTTTCTTGCTTTGTTTCTCTCTTCAGCTAAAATAACAGACCAAATGGATTTGGACAGTTTTCGTCAACAGGGAGCTATAGTTAGTGCTGTCTGGGAAATAAAATAGTGGGTTTTTCAACAACAACAGAAATGTTTTAATGAGTGCTCTGATTCTACACAAGGATGGAGAGAGCAAGGCACTGGGCAGCTCCATCCCACAGCGGGCAGAGCTATGGGTCCCAGCCCAAGGAGGGATGCAGGGCTCCAGGAAAGCACTCAGTGCCAGAGCACCAATGCAGAACTGCTCCACCCCGTAACTGCTTCCCTATGGCCTACAGTCATCCATTCCCCACAATCAATTGCTAATTTAAAGCAAGACCATCCCTAGAGTGCAGAGACTGGCCCGCAAGGCAGGAGCAGGACTCTCCTCTGCACCTGCAACCTCTGTAAAACATGACTTTTATTTCTTATGAATCGACTCTCGGCCCTCTCCTTACTTCCCTCTTTTCCCTACAAATCTCATCAAAGCTTTTCTGTAATAGCGATCTCAAAACACAGTCAGCTCAATGAGCTGCTAGAAGAGCTGAAAACACAGGTCCTGAGGGATTGCTATTATCCAAGTAGGATGAGGGTGAAGCAGAAGTTTTAAGCTGAGTAACTCCAAGCATAATTCAAACACAGAACTAAAGGAGGGCTGGCTGGGGAGGTGGGGGCAGAGGGGAGGTAGGAGGGGAAGGGGAGAAAGGACAGCTTTTGTTTTGGGGAAGGAGTGATTTAAGCCAAGAGACAGTTAGCTAGTGTCCATTCTGGAAACATCTCAAAACTGCCCAGAGGCAAAACAAACAAAACCAATTCTTTGCTGGCATTCAGGACACTTGGAAGTTCCTTGCCCAGGGTACTTAATTTAATATAAAACAAATCACCCTGGAGCAACAAATAGAAAATTTGCTAGTAAACAAGACAGCTCAAATTATTTAACAGTGGAATCCAGAATAATTAAGCTACGAGATCCTGAACATCTAAAAGCTAATTATATAAGCAAGTACCCAAAATATCTCAGCTATCTTTTGGAGAACAGAGAGCTGGGTATTCGATTTCAAGATGAGAGCAGCCAGTGCCTCCCAGGACAGCTGGGCAGTGCAATGTACCTTTGCCTTTCCTGGTTGCTGGCACATTGCTGGCAGTGACCCTGCTGCCAGCCCATGCTCTGCCTCCGTCCCTAGGATGCCCCCAGCTCCACTGTGCCGTGCCACCTCCTCATTTCCATGCTCAGACTGCAGAATCTCAGGGACTGAGGGCTCAGTACACACGAAGCTTTCCTTGCAAAAGGTTTTTGGAAGCTACGAAGTTTGGGACTTGATGGACACGTGATGGAGGAGTTGGCAGTGCTGCTGTACCTGGGATGGACAGTGCAGCCCCTGGGCAGCCATCTGGGAGGCTGGCAAGAAGCTTGGGGCTGCACTGTTCAACCAGATAGTCCTGGCAGCACAAGGAACAGGTTTGGAATATGCCAGGAACACGTCAACTGCCAAAAAAGGTTGAGCTGCTGCCTGTGGTCCAGGATAAAACAGCTGTTTCTCTTGATGTGAGGGTGTACGTGGTACCCAACAGCATGAAGCTTGCAGAGATGCCAGAACTAAGGGCTGGTTTATCAGATCAAGCTCCACTCGGTACTGCAATGTCTCATTATCCTGCAGCACATGGTGATGCTCAACACAGCATGCTTACAAGGAAGCTGTAGGCAGAGGGCCTGGGAATAACGCTCGGTTTTCATATTTGGGATCCACATTTCATCAGTTGGGGCTGGGGGCCTGAACATCAGGCAGGATCTGGGGCTCAGTTCCTCACCTCTCTGCTGCAGCACTGCACACACATGCCCCTACAGTGACCTCCCTGTTAGCATCAATGCCAGGACACAGGAGTGAGCCTGGGATGGGGATGACAAAGCTGAGAGGCAGCCATTGGGGCAAAGCAGCGGTTTTGGGCACATCTGGCTCCAGACCTCCACCCCTTCCCACATCTCACTGATCAGCATCTACCCACAGCAGCTCTGCAGATGTTCTTAGGTATCTGGGCCCCATGCCAGATCCACACACCAGCCTTTGAACAACAGCTATTACTCTGTGACCATGCTCAGAGCATCAGCCTCTGCTGGAACCATCAGTCTCAGAAGTGATGATTCAGTCTCTGTTTCCCTTCAGACTTCATCATTACAAGGTCATCAAGCACAGCGTGATATAAAACGCACATAAAGCAGCCACCAGAGTTCCTAGGAATACCAAGCAGTTTCGGTGTCTTTCTGCAGTACTTCAATCTGGCTGCTGATTAACTCGTGCTTTATGTTTAAAATCTCCTTGCCAAAAGAATGTCTGAGGGTGTGTATGAGCACTGAATGACACGACTGTAATTACAGGCAAATGGATGTTGCATGTGTGAGAAAGGATGGCTACAGAAACACCGAGGGGTGAAATTAAACACTTGTGAGAAGTAATAAGAAAACATGAATGAAGCCCAGAAATTACGAGGATTTCAGCTAACTGCTTTTCAATTTCTTTAAATGTGCCTTCTGGCTTTTGAATACTTCGTTCGGTTTTTTGTCTATTGTTCGAAAAGTTAGAAACCCACATAAAAATAAAACATGAATTTCTCACCAGTGAGGTGAGTCAGAGAACACAGTAAGAATTTGCACAGCTCAAACTGACATGGCGAGAGTTGGTAGCACAGGTCCCCAGGCTCTGCAACCAGGGAACCAAAGGTTACAGCCACCTCTCCTCTGGATGCTGCCAGCAGCATCCACACCTTCACCAAACCCACTGACTTGCTGCCAGCGCTCATCTCTCCTCCCCTCTTCTCTCTTTTAAAACAACACTTGCTTTAGATCCCTGATCCTCTCTATCAAACCTCTAGGCTTTTCATCTCTCCTTGCAGCAGCACATGTGAAGCAGAGTAGCCAAAACAACCTTTGCTCTTCACTTGATTCCAGCCTGCTTCAAACTGCCTTCCCAGCACAGCAGCCCCCCTGCTGATGTTGCTGACTCTGCTTGCTTGTTTCTTCCCCCACAGCACTGAGAGTTCTCCCATCTTCACCTACATCCTGCTGCCCACTGGACTTTGCCACATTCACAGGGACTCCCTTGCCCACCCCATGGACCCGCAGTTCCTCCTATGCACAGCTATGGGCTCCCTGCAGAGCACAACAGCCACATCCCAGCAATCCCTGGCTCAGAGGCACTGCCTGCCCTGGGCTGCGTTGCTCATGACTCTGACACGTGTTTGTGTTGATCTTATTTCAGCTGCACACATCGCTGCAGGAAACTTGTTCAAGCTGACTTACTTATTTTTTGAGCTGTTAATTTAATGGTTTTATTAAGTGACTCTGAACGAATGCCATTAAAGCACATAGTAGTTGGGTTGATTGAATGATTGATTTTACACAGCTGTCTTCTTCCTGTGCTCCTAAGTACTTTTAGTTGTGATTAACAAACCCCACCATTTTGCTATTCCACTTCACAGCTCCTCAAGCTCATTTTCAGCTTCTCTTTTTACGTGTTCTTTATGGGGTTATCATTTGGACGTTTTTTCCCCAACAGAACTAGTGGGAGGCCAATGAAAAAATAGCCCTCAAACTGCACAAACTCTGAGATATGTCACCCCAAGGTGTTTGTTCCATTTCTAGTAAAGGAGCAATCTACTTTGATGCATGCTATAAAGCTGTCATTAGGGAGCACCAGAAATTCTGATATAGATATATCTCTTGCTAAGACGAGAATGCAGTTATAACTTTATATTCTAGAATAAACAAAACATTCCACATTTTTATTAACACATTGCTGATATAAATATAGAACATCAAGGAAAGTAACATATACAAGTGATTAGTAAAGTGCTTTTCAGAAACAGAACCCCAACTTTCCCATTCCATGATAACTGGACATTCCAGATCCTTCCTTCCTAACGTGGGACAGAAATTCGGGATCCTGACACCCAGTGCAACTTCAGCTGCAATGTTCCACCTGGACTGTCACAGGGATTATTTCTGATTCTTGACAAATATCAAACAAACTCAGTACATATTATGTTTTAAAGAAAGAGTTATTCTGACGCACAAAAGGTACTGCAGAAAGGCAGGGTATGCCAGGCCCTGAGCCTGAGGCACACAGGAGATGCAGCGAGCTTTTGGCAAGATGAAAGCATCGCAGAGGAGGAGTGCTTGCTTCAAGAAATCCTTAAAATAGAAGAGGCATACAATGATATCCCATAAAAAGAATGAAAAAATGGAGGGCTGTGCAAGGCTCTGTTTGGAGAGTGCAGAAAGCAATCAAAAGTTTTATATACATTAAAAAAAAACTTTATACTGCTCACCCAAAAAAAGGAGCGTTGCAAGAAAATCTTCCCTCAAGTCCTTAGAGAATTTAAGGGCAGAACAAGCTGGGACTCCTGGACTAAGACAAACAAGACAGTTTATATTGCTTTTCAATTATTTTAGGCTGGGGAATCACAATGGAGGAAAGGAAAAGTGTCAAGTTGAGATACAGAGCAGAACACCGTTTATTAGTGGAAGGTGGATTTACACAACACTGCACAGCTCCAGCCACAAACCCCTTTGCCTCTCACTGCCCGAACCCTACAGTTGATGCTGTCCTTACCCCACTTGGAAACTTAGGCTGGGAGGGGAAAGGCACCCAGTGCACAGAGACCATGCAGCCACAAATACACAGCTGGATCTGCAGGGGGAGGGAGAATTCCCATTGCTGAGCGGGTGACAGAGCTGGAGAAAACCAGCAACCCTTCCCTGTGCCCCAAGCACGAGGATGCACACTCCTCACATCTTGGAGCAAAGAGCTTCCTTTGCTCTGAGTGAGGAGTGAGGTCAGCCATGTGTTATAACACAGATGAGGCAGGACAGAGGAGCTGCCTTTAGCTAATAGCTCAGCAACCTGGACTTTGCTCTCTGTGCTGCTGGACAGAACACCTCTCATTCCCCAAAACATGGCCCTAGCTGCAGCCATGCTGCTCTGAAGCTACTTCCCTTTGCTAAGGATTGCTGAAGGTTTGTTGTGCCATTCAGACAGATTATTTTTTACTGAGTGTCATTGTTATCACCATCTGGCCATCATCAGATTCATCCTGTAAGGAGGAGACACAGGGTGCCAGTCCACACTCAAGTGATTATTTAAGTACCTTGTCTAATGAGTGTTTAAAATAAAATCAACATATATTCACCGGGGCATGGACATGAGAGGAGGAAGAAAATCAAACTCTGATTCAAAGGGCAAGAAGAGCATTTCTGGACAAAAAATAAAGACTTCTATAGGAGAAAAAGCAGCACCACTGATGGAGAGGAAGAAAGGAAATGCAGGAGATGTTGGTGATGTGTTCTATGATCAAAACAGGAATGAGTAGAGTTTTGAAGAGGAATGAATGGGGTCTGGACGTGTTGGTGGGGAAAATAAGAGCAGAGGCAACAAGGCCAATGAGAGCAAAAAACACCTTGGCAGCTCCACTGAGCAGAACACAAAGGATGATGTGGTGCTCCTGGCAAGGGGCTCCCTGTCATTCTGCCATAACAGGAGGAGGAGGAGCACAATGCACAGATGTGGCCAGAATGACAAGTCCAGAATTTTGGAGAAACCGTATCATGTGAATGGACAAACAAGGCATGGAAATGGAAAGAAGTCAAGTTACAAAACACTTTAGTGTTTGCTGTGCTAAGATTGAGTGTGTCAAGGCAGCAAAAGATAGGCCAGCACGTGGGATTAGGATGATGCAGTTTATAAAGGTTCTCCCACCTAACAGACTGATGCTCAAAGGCAGCTTGCTATCTCCAGAGGTCCCTTCCAACTCCTATGATTCTCTGATTATAGTCTTCAATAAAGTATGCCCATTCTGCCTGTGCACAATCCTAGCAGTAAGCCATACTATTAACACCATGCATAACTCAGTAAAGGACTGAACTGCTCCATCACCTTAATTACTGCCGCAATAACACTTGATCTAATACAACAAAATCTATGTACGTTCACCAGGAACAGAAGTTACAGCTGATAGCATTCTGATGCATGAAAGCAGCATTAGGAAAAAACGCAGATTTGCAGGGAAAAGAAAACTCTGCAGATATACCAACATACCAATCTATTTTTGCCTCCAAGCTGAAACAGGTTTTTGTTTGGCAACTGACAAGTATTTGAGTCACAGCTGAGGGGAGAACATAATGCCCACCTGCTGTCATATTGTTCTCCAGCTGATTGTCCTCTTGATCTGTGGTGCTCACATTCGCAACAGGGGGTGTAAGGAGACAGAGAGAGGAAAAGGGGCTGGACAGATGTGCTGGAGAGAATAGTCAAAAATGCACAGAACGGCCTCATCAGCACAGCAAAAAGCCACGTCTTTACAGGAGGGGGAAAGAGAGAGGAGAAAAGGTCACTGGGAGAGATCTTATTTAAGCAATAGCCAGTATGAAATTAAGTCTTAAATATCACTCAAACAAACAGCTCTATCTTGTTATATAAAGGTGATTTTTCCTCCTTGAATCCAACAAGTATGTTGAATTTTCATGCTGAAAGCCACCTTTTGTGATACTTCTACAGAATTCTGCAAGGAGCAGCCAGGTACAAGGACTGCTGCTGCCCCATGGGATGCACCCACTGCAGGAGGGGGACAGGAAGGGGCAGAACAGGGAGGGTCGTGGTGCTTCTTCCAGGCTCAGATCTGTCTGTGGAGACTGACCCTGGGTGGGAGGGTGGATAGGAAGAACACGATTTCATCGCCCCTTTTTCAGGAACAGCAGTAGGAAGATGTGTTTATGAGCACACAGTTGAGATGGCTGAATGTTGCCCCTGCCAGTGGGGCTGGGCACAGAAACACAGATGAGAATGGCATAGAGGACAGATGGGACTGTCTGCCCCTGTAGTAGGACCCTTGGGGTGAGCAGTGGCAGCACAGCTGGATGTTGCCATGCTTGGAGATGCAGCCAAGGTCACCGTGCACCCCTCCAGCCCCTACACTTGCTTTCCTGGAACACTACCAGCCTCCACCAGAGCCCACAGTGGCTCTGCAGTGTGAGACAGACTGCCACAGAAGTCCCAGGCAACCACCTCAGTCTGTCCTCCAGCACAACCCAACGTAATGTCTTCCTCCCATTCTTTCTCCCTGTGCATCATAACACAGCAATAAATATCCTGTCATTGTAAATGCCATATCCCCTCAGCAGTTAGCAGAATAGATATAAAAATCATTCTGACTGCATTGCTTTGCCTTGCTTAGTGTAAAATATAGGTATTAAAATGGTTTATGTACATTTAAATTCAATATTTTAATACCACTTCCAACACAAATAGCTTTCACAGCCAGACAAGCATATTACTCCACAGTGTTTTTAAAAGCTCACAAGATCTGATTATTTAGCAGGCTTTCCTTTCACTGGCCTGTGGGCCCTTTCTGTAGCACCCAATATACTCTGCTGCAACCCATTCTGAAGCCAGAACTGAATATACATCTTAGAGACCCCTTCTGAAATAGAGCATTAAACAAAAGTTCCATTGAATTAAGCTGTGGTTACACACACAGCCCAAACCCTACTGGCTCTCACTCAAAATGAGCACCACCTTTGGCTTCTTCCAGTAAGCATTTTTATAGAATTGCCTAGAGCAGTGGTGCCCAACTTCCCTACTACCTGCATAGAGATATTCATCCAGCTGAGAGCAAGAAGTCCCACAGAAGCAGAGCTCCAAGCTCGCAGTGGGAGATGTTAAGGACCTCCATAGCACCCCTGTGTCTGTAGGACAATGAAGGGATGAGCGTGCAGCTCTGAAGTCACATCTCCCTGCAGTTGGACTACATCAGGAGCTCTAAAGTGCACAAAAGCCCTTCTGCCATTCACTCAACACAGTCCTAATGTGAGAAAGCACCGAAATCTCAAGAACATGGGAAGTGAGAACCAATCTGTGACCAAGTATGAAAATGAGAACTCCTCTGCTGAAGCTGAGACACAGCCGCTACAAATAAAGGCTTTCCAGTTAAACGTTCAAGATAAGCAAAAGTCTGACAAATGCAAAAACATTCAGGCAGATTTTTCAAGCATGACCAGACTTTTTGTGCTGCTGTTAGGACGCTTTCCCATTCTCAACACTGCCAGTTTGCAACTGCCCCTTACTGTTGTGGGGCATTCATGTGCCCCTATGTTGTAACTACATTCACTTCAAAGCAAGTGTTGTCTGTAAGATGTTTTTACAGTGTAAGTGCTTGCACAAATGAATTGCTTTTTGAAACGCCCACGATTCCCCTGGGATGCAGGCTGCTGATGGCTCCCATGGCTCCTGCTCTGTTCAGGCTCATGCCAAGGCTGCACTGCAGTCCTGCTGCAGCCCCACACCTCATCTGTTGTTGTACCCTGAGACCCCTAAGTGTCACAACCAGGTGAGTTAGAAAAGATACTATCTAAAACTGGTGGCTTATCTGTGATAGAGTGGGACAGCTTTGGTAAAAGTCCAATCCTAATTATAATGTTTCAGTTTATCCTGGTGTCTTTAAGAGGGAGACTGAAGAACGCAGCCCAAGTTTGGTTTCCCTATCTTGTAGCACATCACAATCTTACCCTGATCCATACCTGCTGCATAGATTCTCATTAAGTATGACATAGATTTGTTACACTGCTGAGCTGGCTGTAAATTGAACTTGTCATAGTGAAGTGCATGTTTTCCACTTCTTCATCTCTTTGGTTCCTGTTGCTATAGTGACCATCAGAAATCAGAGCAAAAAAGGCAAAGGGAAAGAAGATCCTTTCTCTGTTTAAATAGTACCTTCCCTCTATAACACCAGCAGTATTCTTTCTTTCCAGCTTTACTTCTTTGGATAACTACACAAAAGAACTTAGCTCTTCCAGATTTCAGGGCCTCATCCAAATCCAAAGTCACAGGCAGTGTTTTCAATAGCTTTAGGGAACCCTGGATCAGGTCTGAATTCAGTACGGCTTTGCAGTACTTTGCAGCTCATGTTTGCCTAAGAACCCCAGTACAGGTATATGCTGGTGTCCTGCTTGGTGACTGATGGTAGGAGCAAAGCAGAATGTATATACGTGCATACAGACATCAGCCTCGTGGATAAAGTCAATGCTGCATCTCACTTGCTATACCATGCCCTTTTCATCTCCTGGATTTATGTACCTCTTCTTTGTTTAGACAACAGAATAAATGCTCTCTCATACTGGGCATTAGCATTATAAGATAAAAGTAAGCCAAGCATTAAATGACATACATTACAGCCTCACCACAGCCTATGTATGTAACTGATGGATTCAGCCTATTTAGCAAGCACTGGCTGGTTTGGCACCAGAATCAGCTGTTGCTGCTGACAGAGGGGAAGACGAAAGGAACCACTACAGCTTTCATTCAGATGCAAACCTAAAGCAGCTTAATTAAACATCCTATATGCCAGTTAAACAGACAGTCCTACAGGCAGCCCCAGATTTGCCAGAGACTGAATCCCAAGGAGAAAAGTTTCATGTCTGAAAGTGGGACCTGAAGTTATCCTAGCACTCTTCAGTCCAGCAGATCAAAGACTCTCAGCTGCATGCTGCAGTTCATGCCTGAAGCTTTGGGACACAAAACCACACACTCAGATTCAGTTCCACCTCCCAGAATCCCGCCTATGCTAAATGCAAGTCATCAACACAGCACCACGCAATTTACCAACACTTGCATTTTATGGAAATATTAAAAACGAAATGCCAAACAGATGTTCAACAGACCTGCTACAACAAGAAAACAAATTAGAAATACAAGTTATGAAACTAATGACTTCTTTAGGGAGAAAGTGCAAAGAGCTTGAATTTTGATGGTTAGAGCAAATAAAAATTAGGAAATTAGAAGCTTTAATTTTAAAAATAGGTCAGAAGCCCAATTTTGCTCATGCTGCAAAGAGAAAGAACTGATTTCTGGGCTGACAGCAGGTGGTAGCAGGATTTCCACTGCAAAATCCTGAGTTAGAATGACAATCCCTGTATAGCATTTGAATAATTTCATCTGTGCCCTAAGGTCGTGCAGTAAGTGGGCTGACAGGAACAAACCTGGGTCGAATGCATCTTCATTTACACACACTGCAAACCACTCAGCCATCAACATAAGCTTATAATGCAAGGGTTGAAAATGGTGCTGAATGTTTCCAGGTGACATATCTCTTCTTCTCGCTGTAAGGCCAGAGTTTGCATCACAAATTCAAACTCTGTGTTGCTGCTCCATCACAGCCCGTGTTGTACATCCTCCTTATAAGCAAAGATTGGGAATGTGGTGATGAAGTGTTTTTACAAAGCGTCAATAAAAAGCTGATAACATATGAAAAAATGCATTGTGCTGCAACTCTGTGAGCCTCCTAAAAGTTAACCCAGAGAACTATCTGGGAAAGTTATATATGAAAACAACTGAAATTTGTCTGACACAATCACACCCCAGTCAGGCTGGCTCCCATAAAAACCTTATTGAATTTAGCACAGACCAGAAATAACAAGGGGAAAAACCAAAAAAAAAAAAACCCAACAAACTATTTCCAGTGACACGTGGGTTTGAAACACTTAGCTAAAATAAGCATTATTCTTATTTATCAGGGCCCGCTAAGTGCAGCACGAGACCAGCATGGAGCTGCTGTACAGACAGCAGGCATGCCCCAAGGAGGGCTTCATGCTCCCATTTCTGAAAGCACGCAGTCCAGACTCAGCTCTGCTCCCATGGAAACCAGTGCTAACACTTCCCCTGATTTTAGCACGGGAATAAGCAAATGGAAGCTGGTGCTTAGAGTCTGTAGCTATTTCAGCCATCAGGCAGGTATTCCATATTAGTTCTTTACAATAACCTGAAACTGCACTTAAGGGGAAGAAAAAAAAAAACAAAAAAAACCCAAAAGAACATCAAAAGGAGAAATATCCTTTCAAATAGCAGATTTTTCCAATTTTTTTTCATAGTTGTAGTTAGCTTGCTTATGATGCTTGTCCTTCAAAGCTGCTGGAGGGACAGAGGAATTTCAGCATCAGTGGGAACAAATGAGGCCAAGACAGCCGACTGCGTGAGAGCAGGTAGGAACCCCAATGACTGACCCAAAGGTCTTGCTTAGGCCAAGAGCAATGACACGTTTTGAAATAAGCCCTTGGAGAACAGAAACCCTGAAAGCAGGAGGCCAGAGGGGCCAGCGCTCACCCTGCAATCACTGCACTTAACCCACCTGCTCCGTGTTTTGGCAGCTTTCACAACACAGGAAAGCAGCGAGCTCGGCTCAAGGAGCCCCGTCTGCTGTCACACACGAGCCTCAGCTGGCTGCACTGAAAACTCAATCAAAACTGTGTTACAACAAGGAATGAGATGGATCCCAAGGTGCACAGCCTGCTCCTCTGCTTTCAAACGCTATTGCTCTCTCATATTTTACAAAAAAAACTTTGATGGAAGATACCTGTAGTTAGTTAATCCTATGAAGGATAGATTTTCTAAATATTTCTAGGCTTAAATAGAAGTTCCACCAAGGTGAAGGCAATTCCTTCCTCTGTCCCCTTGTCATCCTGCTTTTAAAGGATGAGATACAAGTCATTAATATTGCAGAGACTTTGCAATTCATTTACACAGTTTTACTACTTTGGGCAAAACACAGCCAAGTTCTGAGCTTGATGAGATATTGTTATCCACATAATTCATTTTGTGCAGCTTCAACAAGGTATTTGGATTTGTGGCTGTTCCCATCAGAGTTTGAAATTGAATTGAAAATTCATATGTAAGCTGCTTGGATGAGGCAAGTCTGAGTATCAGGGAAGTGTCAATTAAATTCACCTTCCAGTATGGAATAAAAGCCTGATGCAAAGGCCTTGAAAGAGTCTCCATTATCATATCAATTGAAGGCAGCAGAAATAACTCAAGTCAGAGGTGAATACAAGCCTATTTCAAGACGTGATAATAAAATTTCAATCTATGTTATTAAGAGTCTGAATGTTGATTGCTGTACACAGTAATGGGATGTAGCGTAGCAATTTATGGTTTTTCCTTTGATAACATGCACTTATTAAGGATGTTATTGATTAAACGTAAATTAGCAGCTCACTGATTAACTCATCCCTCATCTTTACACTTGTAGCATAGCAAAGGATGTATGAGCAATTTAGGAATTCAGATATTGCTATGAAGTTGTATCAAACCGACAACCAGACGTGCTCTCTTGGAGAAACAGATGCATGGCATTTACAGGATTAGCACTGCTATTGTAGAACGTTTGCAAATGTATGTTTTTCCCAAGCAGTGCTATTGGGGAAGCATTTCATATAGAAAACATGAAAAATCACTGAACAAACAATGCCCTGCTAGAGATAAGAGACTATTAGAGTGCTGGAGTCTCCACCAGTTTTCTCTTAGATTATCACTGAAAAGATACCAGAAAAGGCAATACCCAGGCTGCCAGGCCTTCAAGACACTGAAAAGAAACCAGCCCCCCAGTCCTGACTCGATGGCAGTGCTCAGAAACAGCCTGCTGGCAGCACGCATGTGCTTCTCTTGCTAACACCTGGCTAAAGAGCAGCGAGGAGAGCCAGGCTGACTCCAACCAGAGATTATTCATAAGGAAACCACACCTTCTTCCTGCTGCCAAGGTCTTAAAGTCTCCCTGTATCATGTCCTCGAGTCTCTAGTAATTTGCCCTTAAGAAGTGGCCAGTTGAACAGGTTCAAAATGTCTTCATTGTGTTAATTGATTCGTCCCTCATTGCAGGTTTCATGCACCAACAGCCCATTTACATGTTTGTAACACCAGTTTGGAGAGCCCTTATGGAGATGACAAGAAAACCTCAGCAGAAGCAGAGGTCAGAAATATTTTGTGCAAAACGCTAAGCTTCCTTCCTTATCTGCTATGTGCCAGTTTAAGCATAACACACTAGATTTTCAATCAGATAAAGGATGTCACTAATTACAGTGCCTGGAATCCAGAGATTATTTAGGAGGAAAGCAGTGCTTCAGTTACTTCTATAGTTGGAACTGATTTGTAAAAATGACCTTAAATTTGTCAGGGAAATGCTCTCCCCACACACAAAATCTACACTTGTACAGACTGAGGATGAGAAGAGCTTGATGATCTGTAGGGAAAAAAACACCAAAACCCCATCACAAAAAGATGGAACTGGGAGCAGAAGTCCAGCAACTGGTAGAACAAGGGTAGCACCTTGAAATGACAGGAGTTCTGCTGAATCAGTGATCATTAAAACACAGCAGGGAAGCAAACGGAGTTGTGTAGTCAGAGTAATACCGAATGAAATCACAGCACAAATAATAGATATCACTACAGGATATCCTGGCAAATATGTGATCTGCTGGCAAGGTAAGGAAAAGCCAGGCATGACCACCAGTATTTGCACCTGCAAAGTCACTTCAGCCATTTCTGGATGAGCAATGAGCTACAGAACAGCACTACTTCGTGGTTCAACAAAGTCTCTAACTACAAATGCTGTATATTCCATCACAACCGAAATAAATCCCAGCTCTAAAAACTCCCAAACACCTTGTGCAGCTCCAGCTGTGCAGTTCTGACCAGCTCTGAATACATCTGGGCTTTTGCACTCAGAAGCTTTCATTTTGTTCTCACAGTTTTTGAGTCCATCCACTCTTTCCAGGGCACGTATTTCCATATACCTCTTATACAAACGACCCTCAAGGCATTGAGTGTCACTGGGTCTAGAAATAATCAAAAAAAAAAAAAAAGAAGAAGAAGAAGAAGAAAAAGAAGACTCCCTAAAGTATTCCACATGAAAATGTGAGTCAAATGGATACATCAAACATAGTTACACATTCATTCCAGAAGAGTCCTTTCATCCGTATTTCAGAGCTAACTATCTGTACCAATGCTGAGCAAGAAAATGATTGAGAAGCAATTCAAAACACAACTAAAATACAAAGCTCAAAGTATCATATTAGCTGAGTCCCAGCTGAGCAAGGAACCTGACCTGGGGATCTGAATTCCAGCAAAATTTCCTTGCATTGGCCCTAATAGCGCTTGATTTGCTCTCAGGATTCACTTAATCATAACAAGCATAGAGGGCCACAGCCACGACTGTCCCCTTGTGTATGAAGCATGCTGGAGGCTGGGGACCCATAGCCATGGTGTATACAAGGTTATTCCAACTTCCACTCAGGAGCATAGCTCTGGAAGCCTAAGAATAGCTTGAAATCACTTTTTCTACTTCCCTAGTCCCTTCCAAGAGACACAGCTCTTGGTCACAAATGGTATTTCTCACCAACTGACTTAGGAGCTGAAGAACAGCCAAGGCTGGCTTCCAACCTGAAAACAGAAGCTCTTCTAAGTCAGCCATTCTTGTGTGAGATGCACAAAGCAGAGGCTGTGCTGCAGGGCTAACAGGAATCACGTGCACGCAAAATTATCCTTGAAGAACCATAGCACAGTTCTGCAAACTGCCTGGCAGAGCACTTTGAGTTGGGTAATTCTGACCGCTTGGAACCGAAGTGCCCCAGTAACGTGTTGGAATTCACTTCTTGTTTAAAAACTGCCAAGAGTTATTTACTACAACCATAAACATTTCCCCACACCTGAATCAGGATGCTGAAACTGTCCATTCTGAAAATATTCCATCAAGATTTTAAAACTCTGAGATAATATAAACTAAAAAGGGAACACCAGGAAAATATTACAGGTTCATGTACCTTCAGTGGTCTGAAATTAAGCTCATTAATTAATTCAATTCATTTTTAATCTTAATTTAATTAAGATCATTTGTTTTTCAGGGGGCAAATGGGGTAATTTGTGCTTTATATGAGAAAGTCATGCAATTATTGTATGGTAAAAGAATGGTCTTGTTCACAGGAAGGAACTGTCTATAAAATCTTCAGCTTATTCCTTTTACTTAACAATACACTGTGGATTCTCTCACCTCTCAATACACACAAAGCTGTATAATGCATACTACATACACTGCCTTGCAGCTTCTTTTCCTTATTCTATTCCAAGCATCTCAATTCTAGAATCTGCTCTTCAGATTAACTATGCACCTGAATGATGCCTGATCAGAAGCAGATTTTTATTTTTTTATCCCAACAACTTTCTGATAATACAAATCCCACAGCATCATTTTGAGGAAAGTTGATTGCAGACTTGAATTTAAGATGTCTACATCACGTTCTTACCTTTTGAGTCAATAATCCCTACAGACCAGACACTGTCTCTGGGCTGATGGAAAGATGCACGACAGAGCTTGCATTTTCTGTTAACTTTTTGCTTTTCACTGGCAGTAATTTAATATTTGAATATGTGTGTTAATTTGCACATTCTGATCTGAAGCAATCATGACATTTGATCACCCTGGCATTACCTGCTTATGTAGAGAATTTTTTTTGCCCTGGTTGGACATAGGCTAATGATGATATCTGAGCCACAACTTTTCCCACTGACCACAATTATTAACCATTATTTACAATTATTAACTGCCATGTGAAAGAAACAACCTTTACAATATTGCAAAAACTATTTACAATAGAGCCAAAAGCACGACAAATTCATTACATACAAAAGAAAACATCAGTGTAAGAGTATGTGTTCCCACAGGTGATCTGTGGGCAAGAAGATCCATGACTGTATGTGTTATCCTTCCTTTTTCTCAGCAATTTTGCTCTTTGAACTTAATCTGTGAAGTACTGGTTTTAGAAAATACAAAACTTTTAATAAAACTTACATACAACACTTCCAAATTCAGCTTTTCTCCAGTGCTTAGCACGGTCCTACATCATATATATATATGAACTGCAAAAACTTTTGTAGTTGGTTTCTGTAACTCGTAACATATGGGTACAGTAACAGGGGATGGAGAAAAAGCTAAATGATCTCCAGAGAAACCTGGAGGCTGATGTGGATGCTGACACAAAAGGCAGTGACGAGCCAAGGAAGTTTTTAATCCTTGTCCTCTCCTTGAGAGTGGTCCCAAAGCAGCAGATTTCACAAGAAAATTCCACTGTACTCTGTACAACTCAGCACAGGAATCTCTTATCAGGATCCCTTTCATCACTGTGAATTAAATGTTCCATAAACAACAGCAACATATTCTATTTAAAACTCCAAATAATACCCTAACATGTCATACATGAACTATTTTCCTTCCTCCCAAAGAGTTTAACTACATAGTTCAATAGAAATGTGAATGCCAATAAGGAAACACAACTTTATCTCTGCCACCAACCTATAATTTTAGGGATGTAAAGAGAAAAGATTAATTTTGGCACATTAACTCATGGTTGCAGAGTTTTTGTCACCAAAATGAGTTGTTTTTATACTATTCTTCCATTCTAATTATAAACTGTCAAGAGACCAAGTTGAATTACAGTGCTGTGATCAACAGAGTTGACCTTTTTGCCTTCTCAGTACTTCTGCTAAGTCAGTTAACTGAGAAAGTAAAATTAGAACTAAGACTGACATTGATGGAGTAAACATGAGGAAAGCAGGGAAAATGGTGGGAAATTGCTGTGCTCCCACCTCAGCGTGGCTTTAAGAGCATGGTCTTATTCTCAGCTGAAACCTAAGTCTCCTAAATTAGGTAGAGGATTAGAAAGGAATGTTCTGATTGTTAATCATGAAATGTGCTGTAATCTTCGGCAAGCAGCTCTAACCTCCTCAATCAGCAGTCTTTTCTTACTTAATTACATGATTTTAAGTACCACTAAGGAGGTGCTGTCAGATTTACATTGGAATTCTCTTAGACATTACTGCTGTAGTCATGGTGATGATATATAGAAATGGACAGAATGCCAGAGACCGGGGAAAATGTCAGAGTTATGGTACACCCACACTTGCTCCTTGCTCAGTACTTTTCATTTAACTTGAGAGATACTTTCACTTGGTACATTATTACACCAAAATAACAAGTCTAATTGTGCTCTGTAATCTTCCTGCTTAACGCATGCACTTGGAGCAGTTTTCACTTCTAAGCATAACTCATAACTTTTTGGGAGACTCCTGACATGGGCCACAGGTGAGAAAAGGGCAGCGGTGTACGCAGGACATGGGTTGAGACTGTTGCAGAGCTGCCTGAAAACACAGGACTGCAGAAAGGGCTCTGAGCAGTGAGGGCTCCCAGGCAGGACAGTAACACATCCCCCATCACACAGACAGAGCCATGGGCACCTCACTCCCCAAAGGATGTGATATAGAAGCAATCCTTATCTTTATAGAGTAAGGAGGTCAGCATTTACTGCTGTATACCCAGGAAGCACACAGAACTACAGGCACAGTTCGCCTGTTCATAATTTTTATAGTCTGCAATACATTTCAGACTGAAACATTGCCCTCTTTACAAGGGTCACATGGACAATGTTTCTCCTGCCGTTCCAAATAGATTTTTGTTGTGTTTTCTTTCCTCATTTTGCAGTGAAGGAAGAGAACACCCCAAGGAAACATGAAGCTGGAGGCAATCAGTTCTCAGATTCAAGGGGTAACACTGCTTTTGTGTTCTCAGAAAAAAATTATGGGATATAAATCAAGAACAGAGCCAGGAATTAGAAAAGGCCACATCAGCTAGAAAAAGAGACTCTATAAGCAGTGTAGGAGCCGTTACCAAGGTAAAGCAGTTGTAGATAATAATGTCTTATCCATCTACATTTATCACTGTACAGAGGTATTCTGGAATAGAAAGTAACTACCTTGCCTCAGCTACAGTATGATGTATATGTATAATATGTGACATCTCCACATAATGGACCCAATGGGAATTGGGCCTGAAATCCCATTTCCTGGCTGGGCCAAAGCTGTTGGTCCTGATGTCTCTTTCCCTCATCCTGCTGATTGCTGATAAGTATTTGCTTATTACAACCATCTTGTCAGTCACAAAGGCCATCACCGCAAGTTAATAATGTACCACTCTGCTGGATCAATATCTTTACAGATTCTCCTGTCCCTGATACAGAAAAGTTATTAGAAAGATTAGACTGCTTGAGCTCATTCATTCACTTTGTGATGCAGGGGCTTCCAGGGGCTGACTCCAGGGACAATCCAGCCCGTTGTGAATAGGCCCAATGAAGAACAGCCTGGGAATACAATCATGGCACAAATGAAGAGGAGATTGGCTTTTCTACCATGGCTATGAGATTAACAATTAAATCAAAGCAGCATTCTAACACCATTACAAA
Organism: Chrysolophus pictus; assembly: GCA_037305975.1. NCBI lineage: Eukaryota > Metazoa > Chordata > Aves > Galliformes > Phasianidae > Chrysolophus > Chrysolophus pictus. The sequence goes on from CM074587.1 coordinate 3,141,465, forward strand.
GGTCACTGCTAACCTCCAGCATGCTTTATGTTCAAACTCAAATCCCATTACAAAGTGCTTTTAATAAGTAGGATTCGTGGACATGTTCTTCCCTTTGTCTGCCCACGAGCCAGCAGAGCTGCTGTGACCACCAAAGAGTTTTCAGCTAAAGTACCTAATTGACTGGAAAATAGTAACGTGATCCTCGTAGTAAGCCTTGAACTTGAATGAATGAATACCAAAACAAAATAAGGATTATTATTCAGGGCACTTTCGTTTCTCCTAATATTTCTTGGGTGGTGCTGGCAGATGGGTGACATTTAACTAGGGTGGCAATGGCTTTTGGCTTAGAAATGCAATGAAATGCCACCAAAGAAACCCCTCAGTCTCTGTCCCTTCCCCAGCTTCTTTTACACTGCATGATAGCATGGAGATCAGAAAGATGACAACTTTGCTTTCCTTCAAAGAAAGCATTTTGTAAAAAAAGGAAAATGACATTAGCATACGTTGTACACTTCCTCCAGCATTTACCAATAGTACCATAAATGTTCAGGAGATGTGTCACGCTGGGTTTAAAGACCCATCTCCCTGGCATCATCCCCTGTGCCATGAGGAGCATTTATCTGCTATTGACATGTCTGGATTTCATTAAGGAAGGCCAAGAGGTATTAGAGATTCTCAGAGGGTTTGCTGCTTCCTGTCTATGACTGCTACACTCTTCTCCTCAATACAGTCATTACTGCACATCATTTCCTCTTCCATAATTATTTTCTAGCAGCAACAACACAATTGTATTGGGTTGATATACAGCCCTCTGAAGTTTCAGAGCATCACAAGGGTTTTGAAACTAGGAGCAATTCCCCTGAAATACAAGCAGTACTGTTGATATGAAAAATGCCATCTCAAATATGAATGAATCCATCCCCAGTTAGATTTCTATTCAATAGATTCCTCTGTATTACATTCTGCATAATTAAACAACTAAACACTGTCTTTATCAGGGAAGAAATCCTAATTAAATGTACCAGGTATGATTAGAAATAAAAGATCACTGAAAAACAAACAGTGAAGCCTACTTCTTTGCATTTCTATAATGTGTTAAAATCTCATTAAGGAGCGTATCTGTAATTTGGTGGTTTAAATCTTAGAACAGCATTAGGACTTTCAGACTTCATCCTTTCCACTTTTCCTAGAGGAAGGAATGGAAGACTACAGAACTTTTTACAACTGCGTCTTGGTTTTTATTTTATCATTTTAATAAATAGAAAAGAAACTGCTGAGTCCTTCAGAGAGAACAAATGCTTATTTATTCAAATCAGCTATTTAGAAAAGCATGGAGTATCTTCTCCTCTCTCACTATTTAGGGTAATGATCCATTTGTGATCACAATACTATAACATCTGTCCTCTAGGGGAAGAAAAGACATAATTTCTCAGGACAAAATGGTAATTTTTTTTTTAAATCAACTTATTTTATACATTAAGAAGAAAAACAGGCATAAATTCCCCTTCCTTTTGCAAAGCAATCAAGCTTACTGACACGTTACTTCATAAATTCTTCTGTTTTATATACTAATAATGAAAATGTTCCTTAATTTCTTGATAGTTCTACCAATTGTGATCACGCTCCGATGACAAAAATAGAAATCAGACTTCTGTGGATGTGGGGAGGGGAACTGGGAAAATCTTCTCATGCATCAAATCAAACTTAAAAGATAAAAACATGCACATTCCAGAAATCTGCAGCTGTGGTAATGGATTATCTCTTATTTTATAAAATTGCATTACTTTCTACAGCAAGAATAATAAGATGGAGTCTTCAGAATTTCATTTTAAATAAATTAACTACACAGTGTCTTTAGAGTGTAGTTATCACCAGTAGCCCAGCATTCATGACACCACAGGAAAGATGCTTCTCAAGGAAAGGTCTTCAGATTTGAATATCAAAAGACCTTAATAATAAGGGAGATAACTGCAACTGCTGTTGAGGGTTTTAAAAGTCTTACATTTAACCATCTATAAATTGAAAACAAAACCAGGACTGCTGACCCATCAGCAACCAACCCAGGTTAGAAAATTTCTACTGAGCTCGTTCTGTGAGCAAGAGAAGAAATGACAGCCTGTTTGAAGAATTCTCCAACTAAATTACAGCCCTGTAGTACTTCATATTCAATATGCTGCAATAAGTTAACAATGTGAGATCGATATTCTGTTAAATTATCTCATTTATGAGATTATAGTGAAAGATCCACTCTAAGCAGTCTGTTACCTTCTGCTTATGGAAACTACTCTCTGCTAGGTAGGCACTGAACCAGCGTAAAACAGACTGTCTGCAGAGGGAGATTTTAATAACTAATGCAAAGGACTGTGGAAAAATAATCTGTAACAAACACCGGCCAGTGAAATACTCATTAAGTTAATGGAAATCTCCCTTCCTGCACACTGATCCACGTTGGCAGGTCTTTGCAGACCACCTGGTTTCTCTCTTGCCATCAGCCCCTCTGTTATACTCAAGTTTTGTTTAGCAGGAGAATGAAAGAAGTTTTAAATAGAGTGACAATAAATGTTAAAAAAAAAAAAAAAACACAAAACAAAGCAACACAGGTTTATGTTATGAGAAAGTTTTGCATAAGCCACATTTCATGTTGGCTTTTTTTTTTTTTTTTAAGATGATCAACATTCAACAATACAAATTAATCTGACAAAGAGGGGACAACTTCAGCAACTCCACGTGGAGACAAATCTAAAACTCACTGCTGATCTCCTTGATAATATCTGGCATCAAAGTCCATTTTGTATTTCTTGCTTAGAGCCCTCCTGACATTATTTACCTCCATCTTCTCAAATGCCAGCCCCTGTTCTTTGCAGACCAACAGGGTAACAAAAATCCAATACAGAAGGGCGCACAAAACACGCCTGGCAGCACAGTGCACAGCATATCCCCCCCAGTGCTATCTATACCACAAAAACTATTGTGTGCCACAGCAAGAAAGGTGATGCTTCTGCTCAGACCTTTGCAACAGCAGAGAATTGGGTAAGTGAGAATCAGTAATGCCCTAAAGGGAGTGCTTCGATGCCAGCAGAGCTCTCTGCTGCTCCCCTTTCTTTACACCTTTACCTAAAGAGCTACATCTCCTAAGCCCAGGCCTTTCAACACCTTGACAGGAGGGACTGAGCCAGGAGCTTAAATCAAAGTCCAGCCATGAGACTGTATGCAAAGCAGACTGGATATATGCTCACAGGGCCCTGTGTTACTAAAGAGAGAAATGCATGTAAACAGCCTGCATTTCAGACATAACTGCAGCAGTCAATGGAGAGCAGGTTGTATCTCACACCTGCACACACACACACACACACACACAGGTCCCCTTTTGGGGTACATGCTTACTGACTGTTTTAAAGACTGTAAATAATCTCACAATTAATTCAGGACTTGCTGAAAATGGAAAGTGTTTAGTCATGAAAAATGGGAGAACTGTGCCAACATCATCATTCACCCCCATGGTAGAAAGAGGCTATTCCTTGGGAGGCTATAAAAATCCCCCCAAATAGACTATCTCAGCATCTTTGCTCTGAGATTGTTGATTTATGAATAAAGTGCCATCCATACATCGGCAAGAGCTTTTGTGTGCATTCACACTAGATTGCAAGCTTCTCAGGGCAGAGATGATCATTTTGCTGCCTGTCCAGTGGCTAGAGGAGAAGAATTCTCCCTGTCTAGCCAACCCAGAAAAACTACAAAGAAAGCAGTGGTTATTAACTGCTGCCAAATGTTTAACTCCATTTCATTTGCTTTTCATAAAATAATATTATTCACCACCATGCGTGCCCACATGAGCATGAACAAATACAGAGGTGGGAGCTCAGTACATGCAGAGACTTCCCCCCTCCAGCAGATGCGTCTGCATGGAGGTAGCAATTCAGCCAGGCACAGAGCTCTTGTTTCAAGTGAATCAAGAGAATAATTCTGTATAAATCCAGCACATGCTCAAACAAAAATGCCAATGCATTATGGAAAGAAAGGAAAAAAAAATCTTCCCCCTCTGAGCACAAAGTTTGACATAAACACCCAGTAAGTCTAACTTTCTCTTGGTTATGAGTTCACTCTTTCTTCCCCTGTTCAAAATGGAAGCTGCACCATGGGACGTGTGATCTGTGAGTGTGCATTAACACAATGCTCCAGCTGGGAGGAGGAAACAAATCAGTTTAGCATTTTTATATTTTTAAATCTCCTGCCTGCTGATGTTCTCTTCCCTCTCTGCTCATTTCCTATTGAAGCTTTATTGTTGTTCAGCTTTCACTTTTATTTGTTAATATTACAGTAATCCGATTATAAAACTGGAAAAAATAGCATGCAATTTAGGTGGATAATCAAACAACCTGAATGTCAAATTGCGATTCTGGAATACCTATAAAAAAGGCACTTTGTGGCTGATCCAGAGGCAGCTGAAGTTAATGGAAACAGCTTCAGTGTAACTCATAGTGAGCAACCGGAATCATTGTTACTAAAAGTTTACCACATTAATGTGAACAACAAGCACTTTAATGAGCAATTTCAATTGCCTGCTCAGCAACAAAGAGTTAAGTTCAGCTACAGAACCATTTACTGTTGGCAGTTTTCTGTGATCACCTCCCTTTGTCTAAGCTACCAAGCCACAGAATTACTGGCCAAGGAGCGAGTTTCTTGGGTAGAGTAAAAGCAATTTTTAAAGCAGTAGTTCTGTTTATACCAGCAAGGAGGTGGAATTTGTCTCAATTTTTAGTGTGTCAGGCAGATGTGCTTTCCTGTGCCTGATCAAAACTGAGCACTTCCTGTATGGAGATAAAAACATCCACCATGGAACAGACATCACAACTGGATCATGCCAAAGCATGAAATCCACTCACTGCAAATACTGCTTTGCCTTGTACAGCTTTAGTAGATAAATAGTTTTAGGCATAATATCCTATAAATGTTAATGTTTTCATTAGATGCTTTTATTTGTTTCCTGTGATCTTGACTGGGCAGCAATTATTGAGGAAGAGAAAGCCTTCCACCTGTGGTCTCTTTCGTTGGTCTCCATGGCATGTCCTTTGGGACAGGGCAACTTCAGTTCATTCAGCACCCTGCAGTGACCTGATGCTGTGATAACACAAATACAAGATAGCTCACAGACCGTAAGATGTACCAGCAGTCCTGTATGCTGTTTGTATCACTTTTTGTAAGACTTTTCTGTCCTGATTGTTAAAAACAAAGAGGCAGAGGATATTATTAAATTACAGAAAGAAAGTACAAGCATAGGTGAAAATCCGTTAAGTCTTCACAATTGCCTTGCTATTCAGTTGTTTGTAAATATCATCATCATCAGCTGTTGATCCATAGTGGCCAAAGCAGATGTGCTGCAGTTGGTAAACATTTCTAGCAGAACTGACAGCTACACAAGCAGGGAGCATTACAGCAAAGGAAAGCACCTTTCTCCTTCCTTCAAGAGTGATCAACAATTTCCAGCCATTTAAACGCTGACATATGAAGAGAGGACGCACTGAAGACCTGCACAGAAGCAAACAACTTCAGAGAATTTCTACACAAACAGAGCTAATCACTAAACAACCAAATGCTCTGCTGAAGCTATTGCATTTAGAAATGTGTGAGCAAAACTGGCAGCCTATTCAGCAAGATGTGCAGAATTCCAATACCAGGTGTAAAAATATTAAACATATTTTGAAAATTGTTCTTCAAAGACCAATACTTGCTCTATATTCCCAAATAATCAGTTTCCTTTCAGTATCATGTGCTAAAGAAAACTATAAAGGACTTTTAGAACCTTTGCGGGCAGCAGCGTGGACCTGAAGCAAAGTCTCTTTTCAGCCCAAAGATATTCTTGAAAAGTAAAAAAAAAATCAGTGTAAGCAAGAAGCATAAAGAGGGACCTACATTTAGAAAGTGAGTATACAGCACCCCTCCTTCCTTAAAGGAAAAAGAAGTTTTTTCAATCTTCCCTCTCTGAGGACATTTTTTTATATTAACTCCCAGCACACTGTTCTCCAATTTTCACTGTCTCCCTCCACCCATTTCCAAGCACATGCCAACAAATGCCAGGTTGTTACCGGGCCATTTTTAATGGGATGGTGTAAGAAATTAGTTTCAATTCCAAATTTTTGAGGAGTTATCACAGAATCACAAGGGTCATTCAACACAGCAGCTAGGTCCCCATGGTCAGCTATGGACTTAGCAGATACACATCAGGAATGTGTTTGAATCCCCACTGGCTTTGGGGTTCTAGTGCAATGCAAGGAGCTGATGGATGGCTACATTTCCTCTGGTATTTACATGACCCCCTGCAAAAAGCCAGGGCCTTTCCTCCCAGCACAAAACAGAGTGCACTGTCACAGAGAAACAGATCGCCTTTCAGCTGGTGAAGATGCGTCTGGCAGGGAAAGGAATTTCCACCAGCTCTGCAGAGCACAAGCAACTGAAATAATTTCACGTATCTGCTCAATCTAACATGGGATTGTTTCACACTGCTGCTTAGGCCACTTACACAAAGATTTCACAACTTCCGATCTCATTCATGCAGTGAGGCCCTTCCCAGATTTTCATTGAATCAAGGCTCGGTGCTGCTTGGCTGAGCTTTTTCTTTGTGTTTCTAAGCAATCCCTCGGTGTCAGCCAGTATGTTTGTTCTTCAGCTGAACTCTGCTTTCTCATGCCTACTCCAGTCTCCTTCTGATCTGTCAGCACTTCTGTGGACCACTAAAGCACCTCACTTTCACTGCTTCCCAGCCATTTGCATGCTAGCTGCCTTCACTGTTTGCATCCTTGCCTTCCTGGCATGCTGAATTCTTCTCAGTGCTTCTATCCATTGTACACAATTTACAGAGGCCAGAATTCACCTTAGCCCAAAGAGCAACGACCGACGTACCTGCAGCCTTCACACCCACCCCAAGTCACCTGCAGCTTTCCAAATGCCCGAGACAGATGCCAAACTGTAAGGTTAAAAAACTTCCAGCAGACGGGAAAAGCAGAATAAGGGATATACTACAGAAATGTCCCAAATGCAGCAGTCAGCACAGTGGTCACACTCTGGTGGTTTAACTTCAATTTTCTCACCAGTCCTAGCAAGTGAGTTTTGAATAGAAGACAGCTGTACAAAAGGCAGCTCTGCTGTGCACTTATTAATCTATTTTGTACAGAAAAAGCACCAAGAAAATATTCCTGCAGGAAGAGATTAGAGAGCAAATCCGAGAGGCTCCAAGGAAGCGAGGAAGCTGCCTGTTGGTTCATTGTCTGCTGCAGCTTTATCTAGAGAGCAATCTTGCAGAAAATACCATGCTATGCATTGCTCACCTCTATACATCTCGGTAATTTAAGGCACTTTTCCAAGCAGGGACCGTCATTTTTTGTCCTAGAGAACTATTTATAAATAAAGCTGATGTTTGTCAAACCTCTGACTTCTGTTACAAAACTTGCAACTACAGTTTTCTTCCTCCATTGCACTTCCAGAGACTTATTGCTGAATAAAGCCTCTATGTAGAGTTGATATGCAGTTCTATAAATGTCAAAGTAATGGAATATAGGTCAGGAATCGATTCACTGGGCCAGGGCAGCTGCAGCCTCCCACCATCTCTCCCCAGAGCCCGGCCAGCTGTACAACACTCACATGCAGGAGGATTCTGGCTGTGCAGTTCTCCTGCCTCCTGCCAAGCACAGTGTCAGTCCATTTGCACTGGGTAAAAAATAGCCTGCATACTTATTTATACTATTATCTGTTATTAAGTATTTCCGAACACTTGTGTTTTGTGGTTGGGTTTGTGTTTTTTTTTTTTTAATTTTGTTACCCTAACCTACATTTTCTTTTCTCCATTAAAATTTAATCCTATGACCATAAAATGGTTACTTTTTTCTTTAATAAATCTCTCCTGACAGACAGTCAATCTTAATGATAGCAGATCCCTGCAGTACACACCGGGAACAAGCAGAAAAAAAATTATTATGAAACACATCATGTATTACGGAATCAATATGACATGCTGTATCCACAACTTGGTTTACCCAAAGACAAGACAGCCCTCCATCAATTTTGTTCTGCAAAAGAATGCATTTACCATAGAACTGCTTAAATAATTACAGATATAACGAGAGTAGCTGTGATAAACCAAGAAAAATTTCCTAAAATGCTAATGCAGGCTCATGTTTTAATTTAGCAAGTCATATATGGGAAAAGCCATCAGGTTACCACAAAGTTAGGTGTACTGTAAAGCCACTCAAAAGGAATACAGAGCTTTGGCACCCAGAAATGGCTTTGCAATGCAAGCCAAAACATGGCAAGTGGGGCTACTCAGAGATCTTAAGGTGCACTCCTGGACCCATGGGACTAGGCTAAATCTTACATGGGAACAAAAACCGTGCTTGGACACCACTGGGTTCCTGGTGCCAATTCGCAGTGCTGCATTTGACAGCAAGGCTCCTTCCCAAAGAAAAGCTCTGAATTAGCAGTCACAGAATAAAATCTAGGAAATCGATGTGCAGCCACTGAGATAGAGCAGAGCACAAAATCAAAGCTATGCAAAGTTAGATCAAATTAGGGATGTCACCGAGTTGTGTCCTCAACACGGACCAATTCATCGCTGTCTAGGTGGAAGTGTTTCAAGTATATGCAAAGAAGCTGAATATCAGGAAGAACTGCAGGAGTTTGAAGATTCAAATTAGGGCACACGTTAAATTTGGCTGCTCCTTTGCGCAGAAGGCTCACACGCTGAAACTCATCAGACAAATCCCACCGTCAGAACAGAAGTCCTTCTTTCACCCACCACCTCCAGACCCGGACCCTGTTGAAATTTCAGTTCAAAGCCAGGCAGAGGATTAAGGTCACTGATGTAAGCTCACAGCAAACACCCACCCACCCTTCCCCTCTAGCTTCTTCGCTGTAAGTGCAAAGCACACTATCAGATAACAGTGCAGTCCCTAGGGTGCAGTTGCCTGAGAAGCAGAGAAACATCAGGCTCAAATGAATACCTTCACTGCTACTTGAAACTCCGATAGAACAGATGGGGTAAAACATCTCTGCAGCCCAGCACTATGAGAAGTGCAAGGCACAGCCTCTGCTGTGGAGGACCAGGGATGCATCTCAGCAGTGCTGGAGAAGAGCTCTGGAGCAGCATGGCTGAGAGCTGCTGCTGAACAGAAGTGTTCTAGTGAGCAGTTTAGGTGCCTCTTCCAAGGACCAAGAGAACAGCTCTTGCGTTCCAGTGTCTGCAGCCAACCTCCCGGCCAGACAAAGTGGGGCTTTACTGCAAGAGATCTCTGATGCTGGCATCAAACTGCACCAGGAAAACCAAGGTTTTTTTCTTCTGGTATATTTGAAACTCTTTGGTATCACATGGGAGGAAGCTACTATTAAAACACACAGCCAGCTTTGGTGCTTATAAGATCAAAGTAGCAGGGAGTGCTTTTCCCAGCCAGTGCTGTTACAAGGTCCCAGCAGGGCTCTGTGTGCTCTCGGTCACATAAAAAGGGAGCAGACAAATGTCTCCTCAGCATCACCCCTGGCTTTCCCCATCTCTCTAGTCTCTGCACTGTGTTTTAAGCTGGAGAATCTGTTTTACCCAAGAGGCCCAACAGACACACACACACACACTTTATGAAACCGTTTCTGAGCTATTGGATTTTAGTTCTTCCTAATCCATAAGCAAATAATTAAGTTCAAAGGATCTCTAATGGCCTGTAGAGGCCTGGCTGACAAAAGTGCTGCCTCGACTTTAAAAGAAATTCAGGTTTGTTAGTAGGGTAAGCACAATTAAAATGCACAGTAGCCCTCTCTAATAGCAGGTGAGAGACTTCAGAAGGATTGTTAGGCTGTGAACTGTGCATTTTCCTTAAAACCTTCTCTCTATTCATATCATTAAAGTATTTTGAGAAACCCTGAATAAACAACACAAAGGGCTTTATTATTGCGAGTGAGTGAAATGCAGGACAAACAAAATAAAATCCAAAATTTCAACAGATATCTCTAAGATTTGCATCAGAGATAATGGAAGTATTCTGAGTTTTCTTTTTTTCTGGTTGAGGCTGAAGAGCTGCTGGCAGCACCTTGTTTATGGGGCAATGAATCAGACGGAGCACTTGCCTGGTTTTGTCTCCTTGCTAATTGGTCTTTAATGTGCACTACTTACTTTATTGGTGTAAAGCACATCTTGAAGTGTGTTTGCCGGGCAAAGAGCCCAGTGTGCTAATTAATATCTTGGAATGACCATGGATTAATGATCCTGGTTTGGGGCCGCTGCAAAAAGACTTTTTTGCTCAGCTTTTCCTAAAATCACGAAGGTTCATAATATTATTTGTATAGGAAGCTCCATCCTCAATCACACTGTGGTGGAGAATGCAGGCAGCACATAACAACTCATGGTGATGGCGATGACGGATGGTGATACAACACAAGGTGCCTTCAGAAAGAACCACCTCACCATTAAGTACCTTGAATCTTTCTCATGCATTTGGAGATCACTTTTTTCTTCTCATTTCCTACTAGCTATATTTTGCAAGAAATTGTCTTTATTTTCCCCCTGAATAGAGGAAACAGACACATTTTATAAGTCTCAAAATGCTGATTTTTGTCAACACACTCAGCTCTTGAAGTGTGGAAGAAAGCAAATAAAACTAAAATCTATGTTATGCACCAATTTGTTTCTATGGTTTAATGCTGCAGGAAATCACAATCTGCTAAACCTTTTGGGGATGCCACAATCTAAACTGCAGAGCACAAGTCTGAACACGGTTACAAAAGCTATGTAAACTCAGGGTGATGGTTGCAGGTTGTGGGCAGCTGTGGTTATTGCTGTGCTGAGCTGCTGTAGCTGCCATCACCACACCTGCATTGAATGGATGAGGGTTCGGCCTCTGAGCCCTCTGGGAAGCCTGGGAGCAGACATCCCAAGGGCGTGGGACCCTGTGAGCACAGCCTGCACTGAGAGCAGCTGGGCTCCCCTGCACCAGCTCCAATCCCAGCTCAGGATCCTAGCTTTTATAGATGCTGGCTATTTTGCTCCAGTGTCCTGAGGCTTCTAAGAGAGCTTTTCCCATTATTAATGAACAAAATGAAAACATGCAGAAGCAGCTACTGTGTTTTTGGGTGCTGAAACTGGAGGCATTCACAGCTCTTACAGATTCCCCACGTGCTCAGGATGTTGCAGAGCTCCTGCTGTACCAAAAGTATCTTGCTTAGCAAGGACGAGGCAGCGGCATGCAGTTACCCAGCATCACCTGTCTGCTCACCTCCACTTCTCCATCCCTTAGATCACACACAAGACTTAATTCAGGCAACTGAATACATTTGGCAGTGCTTTGTGTCCATGCTGTTATTCAATCCTATACACTGTTGCACTGTTGAGTGTAAATGCTGTTCCTTTTTAGGCAAGGAGCACTCAAGGAAAAAAGCGTATCTTGCACTGCACTGTTGTTACATATCAGAGAGAGGAAGGCTGAGAGAACATTTCACTCATCATTCAGTCTATCTTGGCAATTTCCCTTCGATTCATGTCCTTCTATAGCCCCACTGAACTCTCTGAAAGCAGGGGAAGCACAAGTAATTCCTTCAAGGCCCTTCAGCCTCTCAGCCCCAGAACCACAAGCTGCTGGTGCAGAAGGAAGGATATCCCTGCTAAGCCTCTTGGTATCAGTCATCTTGTGAAGAAAAATGCTCTGTGATAGCACCTGCAGGTTGTCCTGATTGATTTTGGCAGAAAAAAGATGTTCAGACATGCACATGAGCTGTTTCTAGCAGAATAGTATCCCCTCTAACAACATTAATATGAACAAAAGTGGAAATAATATATTTAGGACAACTTATATAAAACCACTCCCTAAGGACTTCTCTACAATTAAACTTTACCTGCAATCAAGGCTGCTACAGAGATGTTTATGTCCCCAAGGATCGTGTGATGTTATGGCTCATGAGAATTGTCCAAATGAGATAAGCACCACCACCAAATGATATCTGTGCCAGAGTAAATAGGAGCATCACAGGGATTTTGATGGTCCGCTGTGCCAGAAAGCAACTGGAAGCCCAGCAGACATGACAGAATCAGCAGTACTTGAAGGCAGACTAAATTTTCCTGTGCATAAAATTCTGTGGCCTTCTCTACAATATTTCCCAACAATTCTTCAATAACTTTAAGTTTTAGCAATTATTTATAAGTTCTTATCTAAATTTTCACTATTTTACAGACCTGCAAGTGCTGTGGTCTTATGTCTTCATTGGAAGAGAAATCTACCTATTTTACGTGCACAGTGGTTGCAGCCTATTAGTGCATTCAGACCCTTGAATTATCATGCCCCTGGCAGGTGTAGCACAGCTCTCAGAAGGAAAAATAACTGTGAAATATTCCCTTTCATTCTGTAATAAGAAAGCAGCAGAGGGTAGTGTGAGGAGCGCAGTAACAAATCAGTCCTTTGGCCTTCCTGCAGTTCCCATATCCTCTGTGGAGACAGACTCACAAGATACACATAATGGATGAAAAGCAGGATGCTATCATCATCCTGTTCTCCCCTCTTCCTAGCTACATGTTACACTGCAAAGAGCTTCTGCCCCTGGTACTGCAGATCTCCCAGAATATTTCATTCTCAGCAGACCTTGGAACATTTATGTCTGTACTATACCTTGCAGAAATGATCTTCCCAAGAGAAAGAAGAGCTGTAAACCACCATGCATTAGCCCAGAAGCTCCTCCTTCCATCCCCATATCACAGAGCCTGCCTTTGGGAGCAGCAAGGTGCCATCCTGGTCTGCATGCTGTGACGGGCAGGTCCAATTGCCAAGGAAACAAGGCAGCCAAGTACATGCTTCTATAGCTGGATGCACAATAAGGATCTTCAGAGCCACTGCCTATTCTCACTCAAATATATTATCACACCTGTACTCTTGGGCTCAACTTTGTGGTTATTCTCAGGGTTTTAAATTGTTTCTCTTAAGAGCATTAGTTCCCCACTGGATAGCTCATCAAAAAACATGAATGCCTGAAGATAAGTGCTACGAATAAATAACATCAATTTTCTTAGCCACCAAATTGACAACACTAACATGAAAACTTGCAAAACTTATTTTACAGCTATCATTTTTTGTTTATTTAAGTCTTTTCTTCTTAGAAATAATCCACAAAAGAGAGTTTGGCATCCCTTTGTTTAACTGAATTTATCATAAAAATATACGTGAAGTCCTTCTTCTCCCACCACCAGTACACACTCAAATGTGTTGCTTGAGAAATTAATTAGTCAACATTTTAGCTTTGCAGTCTAACTTATTTATCTAAACTTTGAACAATTTGGCTTTGATCCTAAGAATCTGCTGAGCAACCAGAAATCAACAAATGTAGGCCGGGTACCACCTCGACAGCAGATGCTCTCAGTAAAATGAAATGTCATAATGCTGGCTAGTTCAAAACAGTTCTGTCCTCCCAGAAGCATCACTTCCACGTTATTATATACTGCCAACAAGCATAACTTTGCTCCAGTCTCTTCTTACCTCTATAAAACAGCAGCTGCAGTCAGTGCCTGCAGCACGGATAGGAGAGACATACATTTAGTTTTCTTTGCACTGGGTTCGTTTTGCTCATGCTTTTGGTGGAGTCATACATCAGAAGTGGAAGCATTCACAGTGCTTTACAATCAGTCTCTTTACAGTTGTACTGTTACCACTGAGAAAACATTTGGATATTCAATTATAGTTGTGTAGTAGTGAGAACACGATTCCAAGTATGGAGTTTGTTCAGGGCAAGGTGGAGAAGATCATTACTTGCACAAATCACTGCCGTGATCTGATTATAGCTGGTGCTGGTGTGCTGTTATCATTTGGTTTAGTCAAATAAAGCTTTTACTTTTTCATTTCTGCAATTGGTGGGTAAGAAGATTGATTATGTATGAGATGAAGGAGCATGTAGGAATATGCTAATGCTGATGTTAAAAGTACACTTTTATCTTGCAGCATTAAGCGAACAGAGGGAAGAATGAGAGTTGGCTGCTGTGAGCTGAAAAGGGTTCTTTTTGGGGGGTGGTAAGAGTCATGGCTTCAGAAGATTGTAATCTGCCTCCAACACTGACAACTGAGAAACTCTATCACAGCACCCGGGGTGTCCAGAACTGAGAACTCAGATCCAAATGCTCAGCTGCACCCCAGCACATACTTTCTAAAGGTCCCACTTCTTAGTTTTCCTTTACAAAGAAGATAGCATAGATCAACCACAATACAAATGAAAGTCAAGTCAAGCTGAGTGAACATTCATCATATTCACTTGATTTTAGTTGAGACTCTCTGCATAAGCCTCCCTACTTCCCTTCTGCTAGTGGGACTAATCCTAACCAGAAAGCTAGATGTGCATTCAGCATCAGTATGGCTTTTCCACATTAACCTTTTCATGAGAATTATATCTGCAATGAATTTTTGAAGATTTTCACACATGACTACATAACCCCTCCAATTAAGAGGAAGTTGGCTTCGCGAGGAAAAAAAAAACAACATTTCCCATATTCTGAAGTAACAGCAGCATTTTAACTCCCAGTCTTGTAATAAGAAGGTTCATGTGGAACAAAAGAAATAGCAGGTGTTGCTTCCTAATTTTTCCATTACCACCAGAGGCTGCCCAATTCCCACTCACACCACACAGCCTCATCCCACAGCAAAACTGAAGGGCACTGATTTGGACCAGGTCTGCTGGAATCCTCCCACTTCTTTGTTCTCCTCCCATAACCCAGTTATCACAAAACTAAGCACGAGGCCATTTATCACAGGAATGTAGTTGCTTACATCTTTTTGTTAAAGCTCAAAGCAGTAAGAAATAACCAGAGATATAGAGGTTTGTTTTTCAACAAGGTGTTAGAAGCATTATATTGTGCTCTGGCAATTAATATCTAAAGGCAGAGGGAGCAGAACTTCACCTGAACACACAGCACACTCTTCAGCATGCTGCACAAACCTGAGATCACTGCAGGACCACAGCCTCCACCCCTTCTGGTTACACTTAAAGAGCACATTTGTGCTGTTATCCCCAGATGAGCTAATGATCATCATAACGGCTTCCTAATATTCACATCTCAGAACAGTATTTATAATCATGTAAAATAGGTGTTTGATAAAACTAATGGGGTAGAAATACTTTATCTTTTGACAATAACTCAGGAAATTTTAAGCACCAACATAATAAATGAGCTTTTCTTTCAAACTAAATCATCTCCCTAGCTTTTTTCCCCCATTCTACTACTCTTCCATGGAAATTAGTCTATTTAAGATGCAAAGAATCAAAAGGCATTATCATTAAGTAAAAAACATGTCCAGACAAAGATCCCTTTAAAACACTTTACAGCTATGAAACTGCAGATATCACAGTGAACAATGCTACTTTAGGGTTTCAGTTGTGCACTGCAATCTGCACACTCGTCTTCTGATGAAACTGTGAGCTTTCTGAAGCAAGAACTCTTTTTGCAATGCTGGCTTTCTTTTAGTATTCTCAAACAGATGTGATGTGTATTACAGAATATGGAAATCCTTCCTCAGGCTGGAAACAGCAGGGAGTGCATGGGATGCAAAGCATTCTCTCTCTCCCTGATGGAAATAGATGAGTTATACAGGAGGACACAAAAGTTCAAGGTTGTAAGAAACCTACAGAAAGCCATTTGATAAAGGACATAAACCAAGCAAACAGTGGGAATATGAAGGAATTAAATTTTAGGAAGCAATATGCAATTTATTTGGAAAAGCATTCTCTTGTGATGGGATGAATCATAGGATAATATTTTACCCACAAATAAGTAGAGAGCTAATAAATTTGCAAATACTGGTCTCTGCAGACTTATCACTGACAGTGGAACCTACAGCAGGGAATCTAATCAGCTGGTGTAAACACAGATACTGATATTCATTCATTAAAACCTGGGAAGTTAATATGTGTAGTTGGGCATGGAAAGAAACCAAAGTGCTCAGGGAGTCCTTCCACTGGTTTCATTTGGGTAGAGATCCACACATAGGCTCATTTCAATACACACTTCTCACTTTTGTTCTTTAGATTATACATCCTTCCTAGCCATTACTCAAGGAATACCTGGGAGTGCTTTTCCTTTCAATTACAGAACACATCTTTTCTTTCCTTTCAAGACTTCTATTACTTCCTTCCTTCTCTATTCCAAAGATGCAATTGTGTTTTCCTTTCGTACTCCTGGTCTCAGTCAGACCAGATGCAAGATATTAGCATCTGAACAATTTCCAAGGTAAATACATTATAAATGTGAAAGCATTTGCCTTAACCTGATCTTGTAATCATACAACGTGCATCCAGAGCTTGTGGAATCCATAGCCATGCAGGACTCAGTATTTCAGTTAAGCTGTCAGTATGGTCCTCTGAGCTGACTCAAAGCAGCACAAATAGCTGTGTATAGTAAATAGCAATATCATTTCCACTTTTTTTTCACAAAGATCTTAAATAGCTATTGCATTGTGCAGGCACTGCATTATATATATCGGGAGATGGGAAGGGGAGCAGAAATAAACTTCCATGCGATAGGCTCCACTCTTCCCATTACCAATGCAAGCTACAATACCAGCACAAAAACATGGAGCCCATGGATGCCCATCAGCCTGACAGGATTTCACACGTGTCCTTGGAGCCTCTACCTTCACACTCACTGGAAAACTAAGCCCATTTCTTACAACACACTAAGACGACCATGACACCTGAAGGCTGTTATTTCACTCTGGCATTTATCATGTCTAATTTCTTTATTTCATATGGAGGAGATAATTAATGACACAAATTTAAATTAAAAAGCCAGTCAGTCCCCACACTGCTTGATGCTTTGCTGTAGCACCGGCTCTCTGTGTTTGCACAATCCCCAAGCACTTGCAGTCCCCAGACTCACATCTGAACTCTTGCTCCTGCTGCTATCAGAGAATTTGTGCGCATTGGATTTTATTTTTAAAACCAAACCAAGATGCTCCCGTAGTTCAGAAGCAGACATTTTACATTCTAGAAAATACAAGGCAACAAACAAAATTCACAGAGATTTATATAGTATGTATTGCGGGAGGGATGGGGAGAACAGCATCAGCTCCTGATGCAGCTCCAGCACAGCAGGCTACATGCTTTAAACTTGTGGTTTGTACCATGTCCTTCAGAAGACTTTAGCCTTCAAGACAGCTAGAATAGGCATGTGCTTTCTGTGTTTTTTCCCCTTGGTAAGCACTAGGTTTAAAGCACAGTCACTCTCTGGGTGTCTGTTTCTCTTCCAAGTCTCTCAGCAAGTGCATCCACAGCCCTCACCTATTGACCAGCACTTGTCACACGCTGCACGCACAGCCAGAGGAGCCGTGGATTGCAGAAGCAGCATGACAGATTGCACAGAGAGGCAGCCTGCCACTGCCTGCTCCTGCCCTGCAGGTTTTCAGCTCAGGGCTGGGGCAGGTGAGAAGCCCACAGGAACCACCGAGTTCAGACACTGGAAAGTAAAGCTAATGAGCATTTTAGCACCTCAAAAAGGTACAGAGCAAAGTGCAAACAGCTAAGCAAATGTTCACCTACTTAGTTAACAGAGGGCAAAATACCCTGCCCTATGCTGGGCAAAGAGCCTATTCACATATTGCACAGGGCTCTGCAATCCTGGGAAGCAGAGCTGTTTGGGCTCAGGTTACAGCTCAGCATCCTAAGGCTGCCCCAGCAATGACATGAAATTCTGAGGGGTATTTTTGAGATCTCCACCCCCTGCAATGTGTGAGGCAGAGTACTGATGTCTATGCTGGCCAGCCTAGCCTGTCTCCATAGGAAATCACTGCTTGAAACTCTTCCCATCATAACTTCACTGTGTTGCTGCCACTGCTCATTCTCCTGTTTGCTCTCCCCCTAAGAAGAGTTCTGCAGAGGTGGATCATTAGGCAGGTGCAGTGCCTGGGACTTGGTAACATCAAAGGGAGGTTTTCAAGCAGCCTTATCAGTAAAGCAAGTTTTGGAATCGAATCTCTAAGGCCAACAAATGAAGGAGGTGCAGAGCTGGTGTGACTGAAAGGGGCTGGCTGGACAGGCAGCAGCCAAGCCGTCCTCTCCTGCTACTCACAGGTTGCTCCCACTCAGCACTTTATCCATGCTAAAATTTAAACAAGCGACTGACCGTTTCTTATAAGCAGCTTTATGTTTCGTAAGTCTAAGGCAACAGCACAATACAAAACATTTTCTGACTAGCAATAAACCAGTTTATCTTTTAGAGTTGCTCAGGGCTGCTAATGGTTCCCATCAGCATGGGTAGAGAATGATGCCCATTGAGAAATGACAAACTCCTTTGAGTCTGGTCATGATGGCTAAAAGCTTTGAGAACATATAAAAAAAGGTGTACTTATATTTGTAAAAATGAATACAATTAAGTTGCATTCAAATATTACTCATGAATTCGTGAAGCAGTAATACTTTTGTATACACAGAATAAATGAAAAAATAATTCTCATGTATCCAAACAGCATTACAGCATAAGGGTTGTGTCTGTAGAGAATATAATCTAATTCACCTGCTTTCATATGCAATCTTTCACATTTCAAAAGAAAACAACAGATAAAAAATTCAATACTACATTTACTTTAAAAAAGCGGAGAAAAGGTCATTTATTGGCCTTTTTCATTATTAATATCTGTCTAGGCTTATATTTTAAAACACAAAGAATCTTTGCAATAGCCATTTACATTCAAGGCTTCTAAGCAGTTTTACAAGTGGCCTCATACATCCGCTAAGTTGAAACAAACCTGATCCTTTCAAATTAATCACGCCTGCCCCAGCTTTCTTCAAGAAAAGAAGAATGCTACCCTAACACCTGGCAGCTCTTCCAGAGCCTCAGAGTCAAGAGTCGAACCAAAGCAAAATGAGCTGGGTGAAGGCAATACCGAATCCAACACGGAGAACAAGTCAGGAACTGAACTCCCATTCTAGAGCCTTTAGGAATCTTCATCACCAATTCCTTCAGTTGGCATTTATTAAGCTTTTTCCAACATGATCCAAACCTTACTGAAGTTAAGAGAAACAGACTTCAACATCACTGAAGAGGTTGGATCAAAACATGTTTAAAAAAAAAAAAAAAGAGAGAGAAAAGAGCTAAAAAAAGAAAACCACAGTGATTTTCAAGTCTCCCCTTTCCCCTGCCCCAACCAGCCTGAGTTTGAACTTCTGCCTGCTGCCTGCCACCACTGCTCAGGTAGCACATCCCGCAATGCTTCTGTTTTCATTTCTCAGCATTTCCTTTCTGCATTTAGCATTGAAGTCAACATCACAGGTAAGAGAAGCAGTACACACAACAGGGAGTTTTCTTAGATGTTAGCACATCCTATGGCCTTACTAGTCAGAGCATCTTATAAAACTGTTTTAAAAATCCATGAGTATGATTGGAAAGCCCTCTGCCTCCGGGGGTGGCTGCTCAGTACCACGAAATGTGTCATACAGCTCAGATGGCAGTGATATATTCACATACAGAGGTAACAATGCAACATGGGAAATGGAAGTGTAATAATTCTTCTTATAAATAGTTATAACATGGGGTAAATTTGGGGACAAAAATGGAGAAATGAAAGAGATGAAAAAAACGGAACGGCCAGCAATAGTAGCAATAGGAGTCTTTCATCCCAGGTGAATAATTCAGCACTAAGCTTTAATTTCTGCTTAGAATAAGTATTTATATGAATGCACTAAAAGACAAATGCTCCACCTAAGATTTGGTTTTTGTTTTAAAGAGATTGCCCATGAAGCCAGTACTGATGTGATTCATCACAACCTACATGCTACTGAAATAATTTCTTGTAGAGTTCTGCCAAGCACAATCATCAATCTGACAAACTGCAGCACTCATGTATGCATATCTTCCAAAATAAAGTAACATAAAAAGAAACCGTGGACTTCTAGGAGCCAATAAAACACCTCTTCTTTTTGGAACAGAGTGCAGACACTCACATATTGATTGAAATAATTAAGTATCTGTGGGGTTTGTTCTACATGCTGTCCTGCATGGGGATGGTATCTGTATTCATATCCTTAGTTTTCAAAGGCAGCCTTGTTAAGCAACATGCAAAAAGAACGAGACCACGCTGATGTATAACTACTGAATATTGGCATATTGTATATATTGTCAGCTTAATATTGAACTAATATTTGCTAATGGAAGTTCATTCATTCATGTTATATTCAGTAAGTCCATAAAGTGAAAAATAAACTTCCAATAACACATACATCATTCACTATTACACAATAAAAGACATTTCTCATAAGAGATTTAGATTCAGATAGAAGCTATCAATTAAGGCCCACATAAAGAAAAATTACAACTAGTGAAAAGTTTGCCTTTGATTTTCACAAGCGTAAGCTTACATTGTAAAAAAAAAAAAAAAAATTTACTAACATTATTACAAGATCACGTGGGACTTGCAGATACTGAGCACATCACAATACAGAAGTCATTCCTTCAGGTGAGCTCTGGTTTTCCATTGAAGGTAGTCAAATACTTTTTTGGAAACTAGTACATTTTCCTCAATATAATGTGAGCAAAACAGATGGAGTTATTCATAACATAAAATGTACATTAAGCTGGATAAGAAGTAAAAAAAACCTTTCCCTTTCAAAGTATTAGAAGTCTGGCTTGGATCTGCATATCTTATCAGGTAATTGGCTCAGTCAGATAAAAATCTCCTGTAGATAAGTTTTTTCGCTCATTGCCTTTCTAGTAAATCAATCCTTGTAATAGTATATAAAACCTAACCACTATCTAGATGAATCCTACTTATCAGGTCATTTGATGACACACTGCCTAAATGAATTTCATTTGTAAAGTCTTCCCTTATCCTTTCAATGCCAAGATTCATGGCTAATATGCCTGAATGTGCAGCATTCGTAATTGGCAGAAGTCTAATATATTTGGTACACGGACAAAGTGAAGAACAGGTAAACGTACCTCATGCATTTGATGCATGCATCATGGTGCTACTATCTACTCGATGGCAATGACCTCATCTGCTGCACCAGATATCGTCATGAGGCTGGTACAATTATGAAAGAAAGTCATTGCCTCTCAACACTGGCTCTTTTGGACAAGTCATTCCATGGGGACAGGAATTTCCAACTCCAAACTGGGACGAACTTGCAGGAAACAGTTTTCTGAATCATTTTGTCCTCTTCTTAGTTCATGATTTGTCCATGCACAGAACACCACATTCTCAACTGGATTCACTATTCAAACATTATGTTTATTTTGGCAAGAAACATTTCCATTCATTGATTATTTACAAATTACTCCTCCTTCGTATTTGCAAGGGATCTTATTCATGTGAGAGGTGTCATCTCACATACCCTCAATCACCCAAAAGCACAGTGTACACAGCATGGTGTGATTACATTACTCTCCATTCATATATGCCCTCAACAGGTTTTTCCAATAGTTTCATCACATCTTGAGGACAGATCACAAAGGTATGCAGGGAGTCTACCTCTCCCTGTGCAGGTTTCTCTTTCTCCATTACTCAGAGACGATCAGCTCTGACTAGATGCCTGAATTTCAGACAGCTAACTTAGCAAGATGAATTCCAAAAGTAGAATTTCCCCCGTATGCACAAAAGAGTCTTCCATCATGAAAAAACACAAGAGCAACAAAACGTATTTATCACATTAAAACATTTTCCTTACTCAAAATCCAGAAATGTAACCATTACATCTGCTCTGCAGAACCGAAGGGACTCACAGCAGAGCTCAAAATGCTCACAGACATTTCAGTCAGAGCTGTGACTATATTCTAGTATAGAATCAAGTAGCTAGGAAGAAACTACATCCCACTTTTATGAATACAACTACTGCTACGATGATTTGTTTCTGGTCATACTGATAATTCTAACTCACACGTACATCTCTGTATCTAAGAGGGGCAGAACCTTTCACCCTTTCTACAACCTTGCCAAGCGTGCTGCCAGCACCCCTGATTGCTGCATAATTCCTTACACTTTTCGAGTTACATTAATGTTGTTTGTATTCTTTTCCTGGAACTTTTTGGGTGCAACTTCTTTTTCCAAGGAAAAGACAATAACAAAACTCTAACATAGAAGTGGTTTATTTAGTGTAGAGTACTGCTCCCTTCCTTGTTCAGTTGTGCAGAACTAATCTACACTGCAACCTTTCTCTGTTAAGAGCAGATACTCTTCGCCCCAGGGATAACATATCCCTGTTAGAAAACCTAACCTGTTATTAAGAAACTCTCCACATCAACAGATATTGCCATGCACATCTTGCCTTAAATTTGCCACCAAGATGAAGCACCTCTGATAAATATTCGCAAGGGGAGACTTTCCACCTTTATTCTAATGTCTTTTTAGCCTCGCCTTTAGAGATGCAGAGATGATGATATTTACTCAGCCATTTCACCTTTCCCCTCCACTTCTCTGAGTGGCTCTGATAAATACTGGTAATTTCAAGATTTAATTTTGAGTCACTCCTCCCCTAACAAAAATGGTAATGTCATTTTCTACCCCAGGGAGAAGATTTCTGAAACAATATTAACTTGTTTTTCTGAGGCAGAAAAGCTGTTTGTACATCGATAGCAAATTCTGTTTAGTGTTTTATTATGCAGAGTGGATAAATATTAAATAGATCAATAGGAAAATAAAGCTGTTGCAAGTTGATCTCCATGGAGCAAAAAGAAATGCAGAGAAAATAAGAATTATTAGGGAAAAAGAAAATTAAATTTTCACATTTGAGATAATAAAGCATGTCACGTATGCTCAGCAGTTTCCCTAATCTAGCTTTACTTAATTATGTTCTCTGTAAAGACACATTGTTTCATTTCTTCCCCCCAATAGATCTTTTTTGCTGGGTGAGTATATAGTGTAATTACCAGCTCCCAGCATTATCTCTACTTTTATTACAAAATGTCATGATTCTGAAAAGAAAAATTTCATGCATTATATAATGTCAATCATGTGTCTTTATGAGATGGAACAGCATTCAATTTGTTCAAAATGGTTTTAAGGGAGGGGGAAAGTGTCTTTCATGAACGGTCAATCTTAAAAAGCTCCACTCCAATCCACTCAACTTAAGAGCACAGTTATGATCACTCACTTTAACAGAGATTTGTGTGCATCAGTAAGAGCTTTTAAGTCCGGATGTACAAAGTTCATAAAGACATAGGAAGGAAAATTTCAATCTTTCTTCACAAACTTCAAAGCTCTGTTTCCATTTAGGATCTCTATAATTAAAACCTAAGTCACCGTAAGCACGTAACATCTGAAATTTACCTTGAAAAATGTGATACATCCATAATTATTTCTCTCACCAAAGAAATCGCAAAGAGAAAGCAATGACTTGTCTATAGCTCCTAAACCTCTAGCTCTCCAAAATAATGACGACGTATTACATTTATAGGGCATTCTGACCACACAAGGTTCTATCCATTGCACAGCACAGGGGAAAGCAGGCGACAGAAATGAAGCAGAGGCTGGTATTTAGCCAAGGGGCAGTGCTAACATCCACACTCACTGTTTGGCTATGCTCCAAAATTCTCTACTATTCAGTAAATATTTCTGGAAATGCTGTTTGGTATTAGATAGCCTGACCCTGTAATCCATACTCAACTAAAACTCCCACATAAGCCATGACATTTTGTAACAAAAATGCATCAATCACTGGAGTTCTACATTTACACACTGACTACAATGGGGCCTGAAATGTCACTGAAAATACAGAAATCTCCCAAACCAAAACAAGAGAGCAAAGGGTGATAGATCATAACAACTGATATCACAGAAATAAATAGGTTGGCCTTGACTCTACAGTGTTTTGGACTGGGTGAAATCACTATAAACTAACAAAACTAATAGAATACCTGTGGCTTCATTAGAATATCTAAATATTACTGAGTATCAGAAAAGTCCGAAGTTGTCAATAGAGATTTATCTTATTTATACTGTATATCTCTGCCAGTTACGTAATTAAGAACGTGTGTATATGCAGAACTTACAATAAACTTGCAATAAATCATTCATTTAGGTTAAAAATAATTCGTTTGCATTATATGAATATATTTCTGAATGTATTTGCTACGGGCCACATGCAGAGCTCAGGACAACATCCAAATAGCGAAGGCTACTGTCCTCAATGCAGATTCTGCTGTAGCTGTTGTTACTTTCCTGTACTGATCAATACACACCAGTTCTTTCTTCCCAGCATACACAAGTTCTCCCAAGTCTGTGCTTCCATTTTGTAAAGCCAAGATTTACACATTTCTAACTCTATGTTACTATGGAAAACAGCTTCATTTTAAGAGACCTCTGAGTTTTCTTCACCTTTTAACCTGTCACTCCATTACTTGGCAGGGTGCACCTACCATCTTCTGTTGCTGAGCAATCATATCGTACAGGTTAAAGTGAAAACAAACAAAAAAGACAACTAATAATTTTTGGTATGACTCTCCAGCCACCAAAAGAATTAAATCTCAGTGGGAAGCTATCCATTTGTAAATGAGAGTCTGGGGTTTTAAGGCCCATACTATTGCAGCACCGGTTGATCAAGACAAATGATTAACTGGAAAAAAACTACATGAAAAAAGATTGCAGTCATTTCCCACACATCTGAATGGAAAAGATTAGTGTAAGATGAATACTTAAAGAAATTACAGAGCATCTAGAACAGCGATATATAAAGCTATTCTTTGGATGAGGTATTTTCAGGGAGCTCACTGTGCTGGAGAACATTATCTAACGTATGCCTGTGGTGATTACACTTCAGACAAGTCACGTTGCTGGGAGCGAGGCATCTAATTCCTCTCTTCTGAAGCTATGCCATCTTACAACACACATCAGAGAGCCAGGTCTCCATGGGAATGCGCCTACATCTTCTGTTTTATTACTGGACCTGCAGGAGATCAGGAACGTCTTCTGTTCCAGGTGACAGCATGAGCTTGAGGGTCACTGAGCATTTTTCAGGGTTTCACACCAGCACTAGTGCTACAGAGGCTTGCTGAGTGAGCAACAGAGAAACCTCTATTTCATTTTTTTCCTCAACAAAGTTGTGCTAGCTTTAATAAATTATTACTTGGACATTGCTTAAAAACAGAATTTATCTAAACATTTTTACTCATTTACAGCAAAACCCAAAAATCTTTATAACAGCCAACTCATGTCAGATACTGGAAGCCACTCAAGCCTTTAAGAGCATCTGTTTGAGTTTAGGACGAGAATCATCTTTTAGCACAAATGAAGAGAAAGCCATTACTCTGCTGTGATCGCAGGCAGCTTGAGGTTGGGGAGCAGGTGTGCTCAAGGCAGTACCATTGAATGAGGTCAGTATTTTGTTTGCAGATACTCAAGAAAGGTTTAGCTGCAGGCACAAGATACATGGAGCACATACCTCACCCTCAAAATAAATCAGTACCAGATCACTATTCAGGATTCTCTGGCCCACTGGAGTGTAGTCCTGGCAACTTGCAGTCATTAAACATCAGACAGTTTATTCACCTGAAGATCCATCCCCTGTCTGGGGAGGGACAAAGCATTTTGCTTGCTGGCTGTAATTTAAATGGAGCAAAGTTAATCTTCTGTTATCAGTACCTCCTTCTAGGGGAGGAAGCAAAATAGCTGCCCACCCAAATTAATTGTGCGTGGAGTGGCGGGACGGGCAGCAGAGGCACATCATTATTTCCCTGTGAAGACTGCACTGTCATCATGAGCTAAGACAGCATCCTCAGTCCTTTATGGCTGAAAGCCTCCTTGTTTCATCCAGGCCAGATTATATTCTTAGGTGGTATAAAGCTGAGAGCTCCCTACACTCAGTACCACCACCAGAACAGCTCTGGCTGTGATCTTGTCAGCAGGAGTTGGGTGCTGTGAACTTCAAGACCTGCACAAACTGCTAAGGCTGGACTTGGGCAGAGACCAGCTGGGTGTAAGGCTGCTTCAACCACAAGCTCCTGCTCCTATGCTTGGCCCTGGCAAGCTCCTCAGACCACGCTGTGCTTTTTGCCATCTTGTATTTACCACCAGAAACTG
Organism: Chrysolophus pictus; assembly: GCA_037305975.1. Classification (NCBI taxonomy): domain Eukaryota; kingdom Metazoa; phylum Chordata; class Aves; order Galliformes; family Phasianidae; genus Chrysolophus; species Chrysolophus pictus. The sequence goes on from CM074587.1 coordinate 3,167,447, forward strand.
AGGTGGTCAGTTAAAGGCTTGCAATGTATGCCTGCTTTGTACTGAACCCCCACAAATCCAACATGACAGACACTTTCTTTAGTCTGATCTTCCAAGCTGATCTCAGTGGGACTAAGAGAACCCAAAGCAAGCTGTTAGCTACAGCCAGGAAAGCATGACCTGGTGTCTTTTTCAATAACTTTAGCGCTAATGGCATTAATTTTCCCAAAACATTAGAACTTTGAGATCTGAGGTACACAGTGTGGTAATCTGACCACGTGTTTTCCTCAGGCTGTTTCTGAATATTACTCACTTGACTATCGGGCTCTGAACTTCTGTGCAATCTGTAGTTCTGAGTCATCACAACACATCAGCTCTACCAGTGGTAAAATAACTTCAAACTGTGTGTCAATCACTTGTGGTTTTTCCACGGAGCAGTTTGGCCCTGCTGACATTTGCTGTTCTCTTCAGCAAACTGGCTATTTTATGAATGTTAGTACGGCCTATCCAGCATATGGAAACAGAGCAGGAAAAAGTTAACTTCTCACAACAGAATATTCTCCCTCCAACTGCCTGTAATTCCTCATGGTGAACAAGGAACAAAATCAAAGTTTAACATAAAATAAACTTGTATTTATTAATGCATTTTCAGGAGGAGTTTTATTAAGGGGCCAGAAGTTAAACTGCCTCCTGATGGGTAATAATAAAGGCTATACATTACAATTTCTGGTAATATTGGCTTAGATTTAAACACACAGCTAAAGTAACCTTCTATTCCTCTTCTTTCATATAAAAGGCTACTGAAAACACTGGAGAATAAAAGAGACTGTCATTAGTTGTCATACTGTGTCTATAATTGCTTACTCTGTTCCTGAAGCCATTACCATGATAAATTTGCAGTTTTTCCCCATCTGCCAGGAGTAGTAATGTGCAATACATTTAACAACTGAATTTGCATATAGAAAGTATCATTGACCTTTGAATTTAAAAGGACAAAGATTTACAAGGACACTCTTTTGAAGCAAAGTGCTTAGTTTAGGCAAAACAAAACACCGGAATAAAACACTATCTCCTAAATATAAGAAAAGTTGAAGCTTTTATGGGCAAGACATTCAAAATCCCTAAGAAATAGCTCCCTACGAGTGGTCACACAATCAAGGAAACAACAGCCTACTACAGGAAAAATACCAAGGCAGAACTTGCAGTGTTTGGCACCAGCTAAGCAGGATGCTGAAGTGCAAGTGACTTGGCTGGAAGGTGATTCCAGCCCCCCAAAAGAAAAGACCAGCACTTCACATAGTAAGCAGATTACAGGAATAAAGTTTGCTTGGTTTTTTGTTTTTGTTTTTTTTTTTTTTTAATTATGCAACAGAGTAAAATCTTTTTAGATTATAACTATCCTAATAGTTTGGATATTTGATGTGCTTTTTTGAATGCCGATGTCACTGAATGGATGTGTTTGTGGAACTGTGTTATTGTTTTGTTACCAAATTTTACTCCCAAATGCCAATTCCATGCAATTCCCACCTTCAGTAACTCTGTCCTTTCATGAATCTGCTATGGGCAGCCATTATCAAGATAAGAACAACCAACAAACAAACAAACAAACCCACTAAACCTACAAACTTTGATAAGTTCCCATGAGGCTGCAGGCAGACCTCTCCCTCCCTCCTTCTCCAGTCTCTTTCTACTGACATCCTTTTGTTAACATTGATTTTTGTCTTGCCAATAGTTCTCCCAAATAACTGTTGGGAAGAAATTGCTATAGTTCAGCTTACCATGTCATGAATGAATTATTCATAAATGTCATTCTGTCTCATATAAACTTAAGATATTAGTTCAGAGTATCATCATAAATACAACTTTAACACAGACTGTACAGACTTCAACTCCTACACCACAATGCTTTATTGGTAAGCTATGATGATTCAGGATGAAATGACATATGCAAAAGCAGGTTAGAAGACTCAGAGATGACTGCTGAATTCAGAATTGCTTAGAACGTGGTTATTTGGTCAACCTTAAAAAGCCTTGCCAAGTCTTGTTACTGCATCCCTTTCCAGTCCTCCCCAGAGCACTGTGTGCAGCTGCAGGGCACTCGTTTTTCCCCATATGTTTACACCACCAAAGAAGAAGAATTAACACACTCGTTTCCTACAATATACTCCCTTCTAACTCAAATTCCACATGTGTTGGCATGCACTGCAATGGTGCCTCAGCAGGCTGGAGAGCAGCATTGGCTGTACTGCAAATCATTCACAGATAGGAGATAACTCAAAGTGCAGACTCCAGAGATACTAGAAAAGTTTGTTTCCCAGCTATGAGATTATCAATCTAAGATGCACCACACATGTATAGCATCTCCATTATTTCATTTCTGATTGTGACAAACTGACTGAGAAAGGACCCTTCTTTCTCAGCAAACACATTTGAAACAGCAAATCATTAGAAATAGAAAAAGAAAAACGCACACCTAGGGCATATAAGAATGACTGACTGCCTACTCCCCAGCACAAAACAAGTTGCTACGAGAAAACAAAACCTATCTGCAAGCAACAGTACATTAGTAGACTTGAAAAAGAACAGACCGCCTACCTATTACTCATTTAATGTTATGGTTTTCAATTGATTTTCCCATGCTCTGTTCAAACACACTGACTTTGTGGGAGTTTTTACCAATATCCCCCATTACAGTTTAGAGCAGTTGCAGCAACAAATTCTTAGTTTGTCTAGTCTTAATCCAGTGGATTACCTACATGTTGCCTCAGTTTATCCCCTCTTCCATCTGTCAAAGATTTCCTTGCATTAGCACCTGTGCCAGGCTTTGGCACATACTGGATTGATCTGTTCTTGCACAAAATTTACAGTTAATACCTGAACAGCAGTTCATTTTAAATAGACATGAAGACTCTCCCAGCTCTAGCAATTTCTTTGTTTAAGCTTTATATACAGTAATCGCATCTGGTATGGAAAAAAAACAGCACGTACTAAAATCTCCTTTCCACAACTACTTCTCTAACATCTTCTGCATTAGCAAACATCTGCTGTGAAAAGCACTTTCTGGAAAGCTTACAAGCAGCAACAAAAGGGATAGGAGATTGTGACAGGACAAATACACAGGAACAATTTTCAGAAGTGTCTGCTTAACTCCACAAAGCAAAATGAAACTGCAGAATGATGCACTGAGCTGAGTAACACTGGTAGGCATAGATCCACTCTTATCTTTCACCAGATGTGAGGTTGGCCTGCTGACTGGAAGATGTGTGGTAGCTTGGGCTCCTACACCGAGCATATGGTGGAGTTAGATTGGGAGCAGTGAGAGAAACTGTCTCTGTGCAGTAACTGTGGTCAATTTTCCCTAAATCTGCCTTCTATTGGCTTGCTAACAAAAACAAAATCAAACACCTGTGTACCAGATATAGAGTTGTTCAAGTGCCAGCACTGATCCATCTGCAGAGCACATCATTAGCCAACTTCTTTTCTTTGGGTGAGATGCAAGACAGATTAATCAGAGCAAACCCACAGCACCACTAAGGGAACAATGCACGCTCCCAGCCTACCGCTCTGTTTCTCTCTGTGACTTTTCATGGTACCATAATCATGATGACTCGTGATAAAATATTCATTTTTCTCCTCATCAGGTAATTCTCCAGGCCCTGGGCCAGCATGCTGTGAGCTTCATCCCATCTTCTTCACCAGCCCACTTGCCACTTCACTGACACATCCTTACAGTATGCCATTCCCTCATGCAGCTTCTCCTCCTGCGCTCAGGACAACTGAGATTTTCAACACTATTTAATGCCACAGCTAATGTCATTAATAGAGAACCAAACAGGAAGATTAGAGGGATTTGATTCAATTACCATCTTATTCAAACTAGTTGCTAAGATGATTCGTAGTTCAGGTTGTTTTGCTTCCATGTGGGTATGGGCTCCTCTACTTCCACCCATCCTGACAGCTTGCAGAAAGGTCAGACCCTACCTTGGGCTGGAATAACTTTTCAGCAGCCATGAGGTCCTTGCTTCTCCAGCACCTCTCCTCAGGGAGTGCACACTCTTCTCTTAACACCTGTATCATGATTTGCTCACGACTTTTAATCATCTTTCCTCACAATTACAGAGGTACATCCTATATATTTTCATTGTTCTTTCAGAACTAAGTAGCTGCAACGATACATCGTTATCATGTAAGTAAAGGTTTGTCCCAGTTTCTCTGACAGAAAAGGAATGTTAATCTCAGCTATTTATTTTTTCCCATAAATATACAAAACAGAAGTGAGCAACTACAAGCGGCAGAGAGAAGTATTGATTAGCTATTACCATCCTTTAATTTGCCAAAACTAAGATTGCTTAAAAACTTGGAAAGCTCTTGTTCATTGCAGGTGTGCACAAAACAATTTGGGCAGGAAGCAGCAGGCACAAAGTGCCACAGAAGATTGCTAGCTGAGAAACACTGATGTACACCAGCATAACATCCAGGCCATCAGCTGCTTTTTAAGCTATGCGTCATTGCGCATGCTCCCAGGACCACAGCCAGGAAGCTCCTTGCTCAACACACTGTTTTACTGCTGCTATATCCATCCCTAAATTCTATATCTACTAATCCCATAATGAGACAGCCTCACACACAGCTCACAGAAACACAGTATAGATTATCTGTAGGAACTTCACTAAGGGAAAAGCTACTATCACCATCCTAGCAGGAAAGCATAAGAGAAAGAGTGAGTAATTTCTGTCACTCCTCTTATCCAGCTTTAAATGCTTGTTGTCTCTCTGAATGCTAACCCAAGGCTGGTAGTGCACGCTGGGGACCCACTTCTACCTCACCCAGAGCTCAGTAACACTCACACCCCAAGATGCTTTGGCTTCTGTATCCAAAGCACACCATCCAAACCAAGGCACGTACATACAGTACTCCCCACACGTCAGAAAATAAGAAATACAAAGTTAGGTTTGCTGAGAACAAAAAGCAAGTGGAGATTCTCTAGGGAGGAAGTTGCTTGCTCATCCCTTTGTTCAGTTCTAAGATTACAGTTCAGTTTATCCTCCGTCGCTCACTCCTAACCTTTAGACAAAGATCTAGAGTAACAGAGCTATCAGGCTGGGATTACTTTTATATTTATCCTTGGATAAAAGGCACTGTTCTTTTGACCAGTTTATGAATAAATGGCTGGCAATTTTCTTATCTACACACTCCTGTTCACAGTTATTCAGTTATTCTAGCTATAAGTAAATACTAACAACTCCTATATGGGGAAGGGTGCTATTACAGAAATGAGAAGCTTTCATCTCTGTCAGGAGTGATGAATCCTGAGGCTGAAGACCACCTCAGATAGATGTGAAGGGCAAGTACCTACAGCCTTATATTTTCTTGATACAACATGGTGAAGTCAGTAGAATTTCTCTTCCAACACGTTTGGGACCAAGCCTAAATCCTGCCCCATTTTCATCCCAGAGTACTCAGACCACATCTGCTGCAGAAAGACAAGGCACAGCCTGCAGATACAACGCAGAGTGAGCAAATGGGAGCAGGACGGACAGAGCTGTCAGTGCAAAGATGCAACTTTGTCACAGCAGTTTCCTTGGACTAAACTACATTACTATATTACTGCTGAAATGGGCAGTCCTTGTCATGTCCCCTATGTCTGTAATCCCATAGAGTACTGAGTTGGCAGCAAACCAACCCAGAAAAGCACTTTGTTATCATCATTGTTCAAAACATTAGCTTGCTGAAGCAGAGCAGCAACTAAATACGATTCAAAATGCTGCCACAGCCACTAGCAGACAGGACACAGACAGCTTCAGCTTACTATGGAATTCTCCTAAGACTTGTAGAATTGTGCTGTGGCACATCAGACACACGTGGGATGGAACAGCTCAGGAGGAAAGAGGCAGAGAGAGAAGGAATCCTCTGCCAGAAGCATCCATCCTTGCTGCCTTTCCCAGTACTGATGGAGGAGTGAGCCATTGATCCAGCACCTGCTCTGGCTATGGAGCAGCCATCGGGATCATTTCCTTCTACACAACTATTTGGATGATGCTCTGAAAAAGGCTTTCAGTGACTCACTCAATCGAATTGGTAGATGAGCAAATGCAGAAAGGCCTGTTTTTTGAGACTGCAAATGACATTTTGTTAAAAACTGGACTTACTTGATAAATCCATTTGCAAGCAAAGGAATCACAAAACCACAGGAAAATGACAGTAAGGAGACCAGGAATGGGAAATGTCTCCTAAATAAAGCAGGTTCCTGAACCCCCACAAAAAAAATCAACAAAAAAATGATTTATTTTGAACGATCCAGGGTTTAAAGGTTATAGTACTGAAGCAAAGACAAAGCAGATTTATCCAATTCAATGTACTATGCAGTAAATTGAAGTTAGCATTCCTACGGTACATATTGATTATTGCATTATTGTTACCATGCTCGGGGTTAGTAAATATTTAAACATATTATTAGTCTTCACGGGATAAAGAACAGCACACTTGGATTAATTTCAGATCTCCTACTTAAATTCTTACTCCAGACTGAGAACTCTTGGAAAGCAACACATAATCAAGTCTGTATGTGCATTTCTGCAGGATATTCCCAGGCAGGAGCCAATTTCTGCATTATCTTTCCCATCACAGAGACACCGATGATGCTGATCAGAGAAATAACGCAGGAAGAGTAACAGAAACATTCAACTTTCACATAAAATAAAAGCAGGTAGGATTTAAGCAAGGGTTTTGCACTAAGTTCTGCAAATTGTACAGAATAAAAAGCCACCTTTTTTTTTTTTTTACCATCTTACTATTAAATGCTTTTCAACAATGTGCATTAATTTCTTCTGAAATAAGAACGGGATAATTGCATGCAGACTTTAATATTAATTGCCATGTAAGCTGTTTTAAAAAGGTTTGCTATCTCACAACTCCCACATAAGAAAAGCAAGGCACAGCTACCTTGGTGGCCAAGGTAACACTCTGCAGTAAAAGAAGCCTTAAATCAATGGGACAGCAGTAAGCCTTTATTTAAGGAGCGTTGCTCATTGCAGGTGATCTGAACACAATGAACTAACATTGCTACCTGCAACTGAAGGAGCTTTTAAAAACTGTGGGGCAGCACTCAAGTCAATACACCAACCTCTTTAATTTTTTTTTAGCAACCTGTGTCTGGATAATTCTTTCTGAATTCTAGAAGACAGTCAAAATAAAGAATTACACAGAAAAAAAAATCCAATTTCCAAGTTCTATTTTATAGCCAATAAGAACTTGGAAACAATAGTTCTAGAACAGAATTCACCTGATTAAGTCATGTGACTTGAGTCAAAATATTATTTTTCAAAATATGTTTGACCACTTGAGAGCATAAAAAAGTTCCTAGGATTTCTCTTGGAAGGAATCGGGCACATTAACTTATCTTAATGTTATCTTTTTCTTACTCACTGTTAACTTGATTATCTTAGCAGTGTTTCTCAAAAGTATTTCACTGAGTAGCATAACATAATTGGAATCCAGTAGAATGAATGGACAACCATCCATGCACGAGAGGAGCATAATACATTGGCTTTCCTGCTAAGAAACTGTTCCCTAGTGGAAGCAGAGATATTTTCATTAGCAACAGATGCACTTTTAAGGACAATAACAATGGGTCAAAAGTGAAGCAGAGATCATTATGCCATGCCAGATTTCTCAAGTGGTACATCCACATTTTCAGCTGTTCTCACAGTTGGGGTTACAGAATCCACCAACTTGCACTTAAAGAGCAGCATTTTCCAGGCATGCTGGTTGCACCTCCATGGTCTGTTCTGCAAGCTCTTCCCCATCTCCAGCCCCTCTATGCAGAATACAAATGGACAAATGTCATTTGACTGAGCGGACAGATGACTGCTTCCAAGCGTTTGATCAGGTAGGAAGATGCCTGTAGAGCCAACTTGCTGACCCTGATCTGCAGTCAACAGTTCAGTGAATTTTTAATTGCAGACTCAGCTAAAGCTGTCAGCTGGGTTACAAACCTACAGGACAGCTCTCCAGGCGTTCAGCACACCAGAAGGCTTTTGGCATGAGTAGTGCAGTACGTGTCTCAGGAAAATGGCAGTAAAAGAAACAACAACACAAAAACCCAAGACTCCTCAACAACAACAACAAAAGAAAACAGAGAAGAAAGGCCTACCACCACACCGGGCAAAGAGACAAAACAACTCCTGAGCAGCCAAGGAAGGGACAGACCTGGCACTGGAAAACAGAAGAGCTTAGCCTGAACTAGGGATGGTGAATTGCAACCTGGAAAGGACAAAGTAATAGAAATGGAAGCAGCTCTTTGCTCTGCCACATCTGCCATATCCAGGGCCATTTCCTGCTTTGGGTACTGTGAGCAACACTCAACATCCTATTTCCAGCACTGCCTGGGAACTACTGAAAATACTACAGTAGAGGTTCAGTTAAACTTCCTGAACCCATCTCTCCTCCTCTCGCCACCCCAATATGGATAATTTGCCTGTTAATTTGCTGGCAGGTTTTTTTGGCTGGCAACACAAGAAAGGTTGCTCATGGAAAACACCTTCTGATGCATCACTCCAGAGAGCAATTTCATTATTTATTATATTGCAAAGGTCTCAATTTCTGCTACAACACTTTACTACTTCTTGTTAAAAAGAAGCTATATCCTCAGCAGTGCCCACTATCACTGAATATAATGCTCTTAAGCTGTCACCTTAATGCCCAGTATTTATTTGAACTGGATTACACTGCACAGTCCTATTTAAATGGAACACACTTTATAAGATTGCAAAGTGCACGCCAATGCAGTTCTCCAAAATGTTTCCATTTCATCTGATTGCATATTTTAACCATTTTCTAGGACCCTCTCCTCATCAATACACCTCTCATTATATGATAATATGTCAGGAAAAACATATTAGTTGTGAGAAAACACCTCTAGACTTTCCTTTCAAATTATCTCTTCATCTAACTACTGGCCTCTAACTCTCAATCATGATGAATAATGTGTAAAAAAATTCTAAGTTCTTTTCTCCCTCTTGTAGAAAACTATTTTCTGATTTATACCTACTGTCACATTTATCTATCAATTTTCTTTACATCAGTAACTGCTGTTGGGAAAAAAAAAAAGCTACTCATCAACAAAGAGTGACAATAATTAAATATCTATCAGTGCTGCTTGGAAAGTAATCAAGAATTTGAAGGCTTTTCCTATACCAAGTAATGTTGAAGGTTTGTTAAAATTAATTTTAACTTCTTTTGCTTTTAAAAATTTTATAAAGTTACTAGAACTTCTCCTATTTTCAGAAGAAAACAGAGCATTTTTAGAGTGCTGAACATTTTTTAAGAAGTGTTCTCTATCAAAAAGTCCATCTTTTCCAAACCTGATTTAAAATATATTTTAATATATCGGTTCAAATTTTGGAGCAAAATAAAAGCATGGAAAGAAAATCCAGCAGTTAAACACTGTATTAAAACATGAGAGGATATTACTAAGTTGGAGAGAAAAGTGGCTTGAGAGGGAGTGTAAAAAGTTAATTTCAAAATGGAACATTAAGTATGATGGGGAGAGCATCTCTATAATAATTGAATAAAACAATCATTAAGAACCTAATTTCTTGTGTAGTAAGTCTTCAAATTTTTAACTAAATGAGGAAACAACATTAAGCTAAATTGGGAGAAAAATGATGTTGCATTATTAAACTTATTAAAAGATAAACTCATAAATTAATTGGAATTCAGAAGCTAGTAGTCTCACAAATGCATCCTCACCAACAAGGTAAGCAAGTGCAACCTGCAGGTGAAGCAGCACTCAGCAAGGAAAGCAGCCCTATATGGGCTGCAGGCAGCAGTCCCTTGGTGGCAGCAGGCTGTGGCCATGCCCTCAGCATTTCATTTCAAGCAGGCTCTATGCATCCCAGGCGGTGTGGGGCTGGTTCACACGGACACCAAAGAACCCTGGGTTTACACACTGCAAACGCATGTGCTGAAATAATTGGTTTTCCAGAACCTTTCAGCCTGACAAGGAGGCTACAGCCCAGCCTGGCTGCTGTAAGATAACCCGTGTTCGAGAATCCAGAAGCAAATTGGGTAAAATGGGGTGGGACTGAGGACTGGCAGCAACATCTAATAACTGGCAAGGCCTTCAAGGAGAGACTAGTGCTTAGCCTAATTTTAGGCTGGGAAACGCTCATGTTCCAGTATTGCAAATTGAGTCAGTTATAAATAATTCAGAGGTACTTGCTGTGAGAGAGAGAGTACGCAGCCACTGGCAGCACTTTCAAAAAACAAGAAACTGTGATACTGATAAACTGAGTACAACTTAATTCACCAAAATCCCTTTGGCTGAGAACCTTGGTGCTGCCATTGCTGGCTTATTGTAGTCAACAGTGCTTCTACACGACTGAGTTTGGCACTTTGACCTTACAGTTGACTTCACTGTGGTGAACACGTTCATGATTTAGGCTCATGCTGCTGCATACTGCCCACACTGACCCCAGCCTCATGGCAATGAAGGACACAAAGCCAGGTGTGCAGTGAGTTCTGCCTCTTTTCTAGTTGATCCTCACCAACCTGCAAATCCAATTTGGGATAATGAGAAGAAAAACAAGACAACCTGCAGTAGGTCAAAGGCAACCTCTGATCAGCAACATCACCCTCCCAGTGCCCAGATCCAGCCTTAAGCAGGTGTAACAAACTCCTAGGAGGGTCTGATGCACTGAACCAAAACCACTCCTTTCCAATGAGAGAGATGATAAAAAAACACACCCAAACCAGAGAAACTTCTCCCTGATCTCTATTCAAGTCAGCAACACAAGCATGAATTGACCCTAAGGCTACCAGTGAGCACCCTGAAACTTTACTATAAGCCTACCTGAAAGCACACAACATGTTAGACTGTTCAAAAATACACCAAACGTACATAAACCAATAACCAATAAACCAATTTATACATAAGCCAAAAGCTCAGAGTCTGAGTTTAGACTTTTGTATCTAAAACCCTTTTTACCAGGCACAAGATTGCCTTAGATGATACAAGGGGCACCTGGTTGTGCAAAGAACTTGGCTTGTGGTTTCTGAGACCAAGAAGTTGTATTTCATTTGTGCTCTCACCAGTAGCAAATGTGATTATCACTACTCACAGGTAGAAGAATAGTAGATTCTTTTTCCAAGGAGGTTTGGGATACAAGTGAATAATAGAGCTATTCCAATTTAAAGTTCCAGCTGGAAGAAGTGCCTGACAGTATGAAAATTTTACCTTCCCATCATACTCCCAGAGGGAAGCAACATAAACGCTTCTAACTGCAACTTCTGTCACCAACAGCCAGTCCTCCTGCATGCCTTCAGAAGCCATGCATCGTACACTGCTTTTAACTAGGAGTTTATATTGCATCCATTTCTAATGGTTCTTTGAGAAAACAACAAATTACAACACCGCCAGCTTCTGATGCTTATAGCTACAATTAACTCACCGTGTGCATCAAAAATGCTTATCAGGCAACGAATGGTGGCACTCCCAGGAGCAAGAAGTGAGCAGCTCTAGTGCTCAGGCAAATGAAGAAAGGCTAAGAAATCAGTGTGACTAAAGGACAAGTGAAATGCCCTTTTTCCAAGCTTCTAGAAACTGAAATACTGAACAGGGTAGAAATACCAGCCTTCTGCTGGCTGTTCTCAGAAGAATTTAAGCATTTCCCCACGTACAATCTTCACCAATAAAAAGAAAAATGAAGTAGTGATTCTATTCCCGATTATGATATGCACCAGTGATTTCTGAAACAGCAGGCAAAGCAGATGTTGTGCTAACTTCATGCAATGCCATGTGACAGCCACCTTGATTGCCCTTTTTCAACCATTTAATTCAGTAACTGGGGGAAGCAGTGACACCAATACATCTGCAAGTTCCACGTGTTCCCATAAATCAAGTATTTATATCTTTTTTTCCCAGGAAAAACATAAACCCTATTTGGAATGTACATTATGGAATATTGCAGTACCAGAAGTGCCAGCAGGTGTAACGTAATGTGGCCCTGACAGCTCCAGAGCAGACAAACTGCCTGATAAAGCCAAGCATTTGCACACAACTGTGGATTCACATCGTTGTGTGGAAATACAGCCCTATCAAGTTATCACCTCGGAAGATTCATGACAGTCACCCAAGAGAAAATTCATCAACTGCAATAAGCTGTCAGCAGTTCTGTCCACCTGCACATCTGCATATGGGCCACCCCCCCTTCCTTATGCCCAATGCCCATTAGAGGTAGCAAAGAATTGCTACTAACGTATGTATTTTTTCAGCAGTGTGTTCGTAGGGGATATTTTGAAGAGTTATGTTAACTTATTTTCAATCCAATACCTGTGCAAGTCATGGTACACATGACACAGCACTAGTGCAAAAGACAAAGAGTAAGAAAGGCTTCAATGAATGACTCCAAAATAAAAAGTCTATTTCAGAGGGAGTGGGTCAAAATATATAGTTATATATTTTAAATATATATATATATAAATATATATCAGTAATATGGTATTAAGAACAAAAGATATCAGCCTTACAAAGGCACTAGTCTCACTTTCCACAGCTCAAAAATATGGAACAAGATTTTCAGACCAAGATTTTCTCTCTTCCCTAAAAAGCCCTTCTCTCTTCCTCTCATTTCATCCAAGGCATTTCTCACCCTGAGGAAAAAAAGTACCTGTGCTTTTAACCAGGCAGAAATAAATGTATTGTGTAATATTGCTGTTGAAGTTCAAGAGTAGGGGAATCCACTTTGTCACAGTCACTTTCAATGAACAATCCAGTTTATGATAAGTTTCATAAAAAACTGCTTAATTCAACATTTATGAAAGTACTGAAGATAGATGAAAGGTGCAGGAATTCAAATCTTGCCAATCAATCATTCTGTAGAAAATGAGCACCCAGAATGATAGGAATGAAGATAGGCTTTTCATGTGCATATGGTCCACTAGATAGAATGATTGAACGTTCTTGCATTTTTAATCAAAATGTTCGTACCATTTCACTATCACATTGAAATTATTTTCTTCCATCACCACTGAATATTAGTACTCTTTTTTTCCCTTTTTTTTGGGATTAAGTTGCTCGCAACATTTTCAATGAGAAAGGGAAACATTCTTTTTGAAAAGCTGCTTGATAAAAGATTCTCTCTGAAAAAGTTTTATATATATATATATATTTATATATATATACACTTTAAAATCTTTTCAAAATGAAAGATCAGAGGCCCAGCTTTCAAACAGTATAACAAAAGAGAACAAAACTGTATTGTGCCATATCTCACAACTTGAATCTCAAACTATGCATGCTAGCAAAATTTTAGGGCAGAGACTACCTGTTAGAAATGAATTTGTATAGATTCCCGTACAAGATATCTTTGCCAGAAATTACGCTCCTAAGTATAACCGTGCTACAAAGAGTCCTGATAAGAACCTGAGTGGCTGGGTGCAACAGTGCTACGTTACAGGGCAGATAACACCTTCTTCCTTCTATTTATCAGACTGTTTGAGAGCTAAGGGCCCAGCTGGTAATGGGGCTGGGAACCTAGCTCAGCCAGCTCTTTGGTCAGGGTTCCAACCTGAGCACAACCATAAGAAAAGCCTTATTTATTGGGTCCAAATCATTTGCAATTTTTTTTTTTTTTTATTCCAGTGCCTTCTCTATAAAAAGAGCCCTGGGAGATCAGCTTAACTTGCATAGAAAGTAGGCGATAGATAGGGTGACAAGAGTGCTGCCACTCTTTTTATGTTTTGTGGAGACTACAGGAAGTATGCTCCACCTTCCAAAAGATAAGGAAAAGAACTAAATGTGATTTTGATATTAACCTATTTCCCCTTCACTGAAATCATGAAAGTTGCAGTTTGGTACTTAAGTGATAACATATGGTGCAATAGACACTATTATCAGCTTGATGAGTTATTGCAAATAACCAAGATTACTGAACCATTTTCAGCGAGTTGAACAAGCTGGAACCAAATGCAAACTCGTTGTAATTTCACGTGTGGGAACATTTATCACAGTGAAGTTTTGATTGATTTTTGCCAGCTAATACCACGTAAGTGCCAATGTTATCTTTCTAGGCTTGGAATATCTAGTTGAAGAGAGAATGATTTCCTTAACATTTTGATTTTCCTATTGGGCTGATAAGACAAGTTCATAGTTTGTAAATAGTACAAGACAAAAGCATAGATATAGTGAAGTACAATTCATCCCACACAAGTTGAGTGTGAACCACTTCAAATAACCTGCACTGGATTCTTACGTGCATAAATTCATAGAATGGCTTAGGTTGGAAAGAACCTTAAAGACCATCTAAGCTCCAATGCCCTTGCAGTGGGCAGGGTTGCCAGCTATTAGATGCTCAGAGCCCCATCTAACCCAGCCTTAAACACCTCCCAGACTGATCCCCATTGTCTTTCTAGGATTTTTCATTTGATGCCGCTCTTGTTGTGACTAAGATCAGATCAACACAGTTCATCTCACAACCTTCAAGTCCTTAAATGAGCAGTATTCACACTAGGATGTCCTACAAGATACACTTAACTGCAAATAATTAAAAACCATCTTTGCCCCTGTTAACTCCAGCATGAACTTCCATTGCACAAAGAAGGCGCATACTGATGAGAATAGGAAAATACTCTCAATTTGGAGACTTTGCTGAACATTTGGAAATCCCTTTCCAAACTAAAAAAAAAGAAGTGGCTGCCTATTCATGCCATCAGTTGTAGCCTTTCCACTGATTTCAGAAGGTCTTGCCAAGATAGATGAGAGTTCATCACTCTGGAGTCAGCCCTTCCTCCACTGAATTGATGCTACAAACAAGATGTATGAACCACAGAACAAGTAAAGCCTCCTCTTGCATTGCTCTGTGTGTTGTGTTGCATTCCCTAAAACCTACTGAATTCTATGTTCTGGTTTGCATTTTTCTTCTCCATTGCAACATCTGTAACATTTACAATTTCTTCACCCGTAGGTAGATCATCAGATAGACTGATCCCGGGTTTTAGGTTTCTGCCTGACTATGAATACAGATAGAAAAGAGGAATCCTAGACATTGACTTTCATAAAAATTGTAGGAATTTAAGTTTCTGAAAGCTTTACCTCCTGCAGCACCTGGCAGGGGTTAAAAGCAGAGCACCCATTTGGCACAGTCCTGCACACACCTGTCTCCTTAGAAAACAACACTAAAACCTCCAGACACTGACTTGGTTTGTCTGCCATGACAGAGAAACTGCAAACAAAGCACAAAGATAGAGCAGCGCTCCGTGACACCTGGCAGAGCCCACAGGAGCTGGGATGGGTTTCAGGTCACCTCTCCCCCAGCAGTGACACAATGCACCAAAAGGCAGCCCCACACAGCTGTGCTCCTTGTGCTTTAAGCAAGGGACTATCCATCCTCCCCACATCCAAAAACATTGCTAAATGACACTCTGCTTCTGCAACTTGCCACAGCATCTGGAAACCATTGCTATTTTATAGAGGTGGAAAATACAGCCAATAAAATAAATCCAGTCCGATTATTTTGAAAAGGACAAAGGCAGCAGAGGTGACAGAGGTGTAATTGTTAGCCAACCTTACAGCACTTTCCAGTAGAGCTATTTAAACATCTGATTCCATTGATAAGAAAAATAATAAACAAAGTTATTATGAAACTGTTCTATCTGGCAGCCAAAAGTCCAGTGAATCATTTATGACCATATACCTATGTCTCCTGCCTTTTCTGTTCTTTTTTCTTCCATCACAAACTGAAGCTAGTGATTCTTCGAAAAATAAAGTGTTGTTTTTATTTCTTAAATCAACCCAAAGGGAATAAAATATTGAGATGAGCAGAAATACAAAATAAATGTTTGTAGTTCTGTAATTCTCCAAAATGTCAAAGAAAAACATAAAAACGTATGCTCTGTAAGTTTTCAGCTGAACTTGGCATGACAGTCTATCTATTATTTAAAAGATGTTGAAACTCAATTCATGAATTATTAAATTCTTGTTACATTTAGTTTCCAAGGGAAAAAAAAAATTATTTCATTCACTAAAGAAAATTCAACTTGCTGTACTGTACTTTCCTAAAGAAAAAAACATGGAAATTTCTAAAAACTTATTCAAAAACGTAAGAAATTACTACCCCCAATTCTCTAGCTTATGTAACCACCTCATTAAAAGGATGTGCTGTATATCCAACAACCATCAGCAACACTTCAGCATTCCCACATCCACTGCACAAACGTTCTGCATGCGAAGTAACCTGCCATGTAAGAGTGGGGTTAGCAACAGCTCCTCATACCAAACTGCCTCCTGACTCATCCAGCATCCACTGGGTCCTTCAGCCTGCTTCTTTTCCTTCCCCTGCAAATACAGAGCCACATACATTAGCCTTCACTTACAGCAAACTTAATCACTGCTTGGTTCAGCCAATAGCATCTCTGCTTCAGACTTCTAAAACTTCATTTTTAGCCTTGCTAATACAGGATCAGTTATGCTCTAGAACGAGTATTTAACAACCACAGGGATTCAAAACGAACAGCTAACTGAACTGATTTAATGAGAGAGACAAAACAAACTCAATGACTCTGCTTATAAAATCTAATAAAGTTATTTTAATGTACTCTGGAGGTTAGCTATTCAATTGGTTTCTCAGATCTATGCCAATATTCCTGGAAAGCTCTGTACACCAAGCTGACAGGTGCAGTGGTTGCTCTGTATGACAAGGATTTCAAATGCAGCTACTTGAGCATATGATCCCACTGATGGAAGACATAATAAAAGCTTATTATTATGAAGCCGCCATAACTGTCAACCGAAATTACAATAACTAACTGATTATCTTACACAGATAAATATCCAAAAACACCCACTGGGGCATGCTTCCTAGAAAGAAAAAACAAATACAAAAACCACCACAGTTTGTTTGTTACATTTTCCAAATAAATAGTCTAACTTTCCAGTATTTCAAAGCCAAAAGAACTGTTGCCATTCAATAACAAACCCTATATAAAAACAGAGTTAAATACAAACCTTTTGAAATGTTCTTCCTTCAGCCACAAATTAATTTTCATCAGATCTTATTTTGACATGTTATCATTGTAAGTGTAAAATACAGGAAAATAATTCTAATGCTTCTGAAGTGTTTTAATCACTTTAACACTGTTGGTCTGCTGACATTCCTTTTGCATCCAGCTCCTAAATGTTCCCCATTTCCACATCCAGGCTGGATGTCATGCAGCACACCTCTCCCATCCCTAGGATGCACGGTCAGAATGGGTTCAAAGAGCTTTGGCTTTTCCACTGATATGGCTGCCTATCAACAACACTCCTGAACAAAAATCATTCACCCAACATCCCTAGACGTGCACCCTGACTGAGAGCAGGACAAAAGGACTGACATCGCTCCAGAGGGGTCAAGGATCTGACAAACATAGAACAGCAGAGAGCTGACTTACCAGCTTCTCATTCAAGCCTTGAAGCTTATGGTCTGTGTTCTTCTCATTAACATCGGCACTAGCATTAACATCAGACTCCTCTAGCTCCTGAAGCAAAATCTTTTGCCCTTTTTTTAATGCAATCAAAGGATGAGCAACAGGTCCTGTTTCCCAGATTACATCACTGACTGACAAGGAAAGGGCTTCCTGTTCAACTGTTATTCCTTTTATTGTGTGATACACTGTATCAGTCTCAAAGAAAAATGATTTAGTCTTCTTTGTAAATAGTTACTGACTGGAATGTATTTTATCCTGCATTGTCATTTGCCTTTAATAGCATTTTTAACATTCCTGCTGCAGTCAAACCCTATAAAATTTTGTTTTTGCTCTGAGGTCTTTGCAAAGATTCATGGTACAGCCCAGTCTTTCAGCTTGGAAGCATACTGAAAAAGAAATAGATGCCTGTTGAATATCAAGTACAGCTGTTTTTCTTCAGATATTCTGCCTTATAGGTCCAAACCTACAAATATGGGACACAGTCAAAGCAGAAGGAATAAAGCACCTCCAGGCTGGGCTGGGTGATGCTGCATGATGGAGACAGTGTCACTCCAATCTTTAAAAGGGCAAGGAGGAGGACGCCAGTCACTCACCTCCATCCCTGAGAAGGTGATGGAACAGCTTATTCTGGATGTCATCTCCAAGAAAGCAGAATAAAAGGTTATCAAGTGTAGCCTATATGGATTCACAAAGGGGAAATCATGCTTGACCAAACTGATAGCCTTCTGTGATGTCGTGACCAGCTGGGTAGGTGAGGGAAGAGCATCTCCTGTATACAGAGAACCTGAGAGAGTGGGGACTTTCAGCCTGAAGAAATCCCCCCTCTTGGTTTTCATCAGTGTTCATACATACCTAATGGGCAGGAGTCAAGTGAATGAGGCTAGGCTCCCTTCAGCAATGCCCAACATGAGAAAAGAGAAAATGAGCACAAATGGGAAGATACAAAGCTCCTTACAGAGATGAGGAAAAAGTTCTTTACCTTGAGGAAGGCACAGCACTGGAACAAACTACCCAGAGAGGTTGCAGAGCCTACATTTTTCAGAGCTATTCCAAAGCCCATTAGGATGCATGCCTATGGAGCATGCTTTAGCAGACAGTTGGACTAGATGATCTCCAGAGGTCCTTTCCATCCCCTATGATTCTGTGAATATTGTGTTGCAAACATACTACGAAACTTCCCTACCAACCATTACTATTTCAATGTTTAGTAAAGAAAACCAACTTTTCTAAATTAACATAGTAGAGGGAGAAGCAGCAACAACATTCTCTCTACGCTGTTAAAGATACAAAGTCAAGCACTCAAACATTAGAAATGCCAGAATTGAGATTGACTGTGCAACCTTAATTTGCCCCTGTGTGCTTGTGCATAATTATATCATTTCTAATTAAATAAACACAAACTTCAATTAGAAGATCCTGCGTTGTTCAGCAGTACTGGATGAATGAGGAGTGAAGAGCATGTCCATAGGACAACCTTATGTCACAGGAGTGGGAAATCCTTTAAGTTGACAACTGGAATTTGAGGGAAGCAAAAATTTGGTCTCGTGTTCATGGAAATCAACAGAACCATTCCACTTCATGCTATGAACAAACAGGAACAGTCACCAAGCAGGACACAGCTGGTGCATAACGCTGGATGGAGAAAGTTTATGGAAACGCTCCCATCTAAAGAAGAATTGCTACCTTTCTGCCCAATCCTGGCCAAACTCTCCCACATTCACCCTGCTTTTCCTTTCATCTCATACTTTGATGATGTGTATTGTCCACATAACAAGCCAACTGAAATGAAATCCATGCTGGTATAAACCTGAAGAAACTGAGCAGCTTGTCCTCACCTCTCTTCAGTTCCAAAAAAGGCTGCAAATTCAGAGTAATTTGTCCCATCACTCCCCCCCAGCTCTTACAGGAGCCACAAATCCCTGGTTACTTTTGATTTACAATAGAAGCAAGGTCATCCTTATAATGAAAAAAAACAAGGTCTATATTTTCAGATACTGAGATACAATTTATCACAGAGATCAATGACACTTTTATTCTCTATAGAGATGAACTATCCATTTTGCAGTAAAATTATCAAAGCATTTTTCTCCTTTTTTCCCCATTTTTGCTGTTGTTTTTCTAAAGCCTGTTGCAGGAGCTGCACCATTTGAAAACCAACTCATAAAAGAACTGAAGAACTTCTTAGCATTAGCATCCAGCCCTCCCAGCTCTAAATCATAGTTTACATTTCTTCTACTGTGGGCAAAAGAAAAGGGAATAGTGAAATGAGTGAAACAAGACCTGTTTGGGATGGTAGAAGGTGATACCAAGGGCGCCCTCTGAGTTAACAGATACTGCTAAACTCCTTCAATCAAATTTGCCCCTTCCCAGCCCTCAGGCCTTTCACCAAAGCAGTCACTTCTAGAGCCTGCACCAGACAGAAGAAGCCACAATGAATTATCCATGTGGTTTCCCAGCATTACCTTTTTTTTTTTTTTTTAAATACAACACACTAAAAAAGCATTATGTGAAACACTCCACTTAAGCCCAGCCAAACATGTTTTGTACCTCATGCTCAGCAGCATTTCTGAGCATCCAAAATCCAGTACAAAGACTGGCTACCTGTCCAGTGCCTTTGAGTTGATTTAGAACTGTTCAGTTGTCTTCTTGTTTTGGAGTAACAAACATACTACGTAGACACATCTTGTAAGACACAACTGCAAGGCCATCACAGACATGCTTATTGCAGTTGACTTGACAGTGGTAACCAGGGTTCAGCCTTTGCTACAGCGGTGTCCTCTATCATCTCATGGAGAAAAAACACCTACCCACAAGCACCAACCAACACACTGTCAACACCACTGACAGTTATAACCACATGAAAAGAAAATTTCTTAGCCATCTTTTCAAACAGTGTGAACTAAGCTGTGAAGGATGTGATGAACAGGTAATCACTTGGTGGCACACACCGTACCTGCACCAGGGAGCTGTATCAGCAGAAACTACAGAAGAAACAGCCTAAATCTTCTGAAAGGCAATAATGTGCATTCCCACGCTGTTTGAGTTACAGTCTTTGTCTTCTATTCCCACTGCATCCTATAGAAAGAACAGCCTATTAAGGGGATTTCATTTTTTAAAGAAAAATTAAATTAAAAAATCATCTGAATTTCCCTTCAGATATACATTCTCCCTAAGCAGCTATCATTATTTTCAGGAAAGGAAAGATTAGGATTTTATTTTTTTTGTTTCTTTCTTTCTTTCTTGGATTTTTTTTTTTTTTTTGGTGGAATTTTTCTTGTGTTTCTCTTCCTTTGGTATTGATTTACAATGCACATTCAATATTTTCATCCTTGTAGTATTTGAATACAAGCACTTCCAAAATAATTATTTTCCGTTTAGTTATTTAAGACTGGGGAATGCACCTACATTTATACCATTCTCTACTACTTCTGCATACGTTTCTTGTCAAATTGTTATGCACAGCCCCATGTTTGCATCTTCATAGGGATCTCCTTACTTTGATGGCTTCCAGATAAAAGTTGAGAGATAAAAGGGAACTTTTTATTCCCTGTACCGTCCTGCTAATTAACCACATATCTCATATACACATTTATCAAGCACAACAATCTGGGAGGAAAAAAAATGACTTCCTTCTTCATATTTTTTTCATTGTAATTGCAATTCATTCATATTTCTCCAGGCCTCTGTACCAATGGCTAATGTAAACACTGCGGATGCACTTTTGCATGGCTTTTTATGGAGAACAGATGCTAGAGGACAACAATTTGGATGCCTTTGAACATCTTTAACCTTCCTAAGTCACTCTGTAGTACATCATCACAGAAAATCTCTATAACATGATGAATAGCAAAAACTGTTTTTCTTTTGGCACATATTAAAAATAAGCTCCTCTAATAAAAAACGTTTGAGGCCCTGATTTGGCTCTTTGTGCTCTGTGTTCATTTGTGGCTACATGAGGAGAGAAAATGAGTGCAAAGTACCATTAAAACCACCTGCTTGTTGTATTTTGCAATCACTTTACAATCAGCCTACAAGGTATTAAATTACTGCAAAAGTGCATGACAATGGAGAAGCAAAGAAATTGAGATACAGTGAAATCGTATGCTTGATCCAGCTGTGTCCTGAGCACCATCATTTCTGATCCATAAGCACATTTGTAGGAGTGAACCACTCAGCTTTTAGGAATGAAAAATACCAGTGGATATTCTCTGTCATCATAGATCATCAGAGACATTTTAGGACAGTTGCTGCTCTTGGCTGAAGCACTGTCCAGAGTGGAAGCACCAATCTCCCCAGAACATTCTGTGTCCCTCTGAAAGAAATACTGGAGCTACTCTCCTGCCACCAGCAAAATACTTGCAACTTTTGATTTCATGACTTCAGCTAACCCCAAACCATCAGCCAGTTATCCTTCCAAAACCAGACAGAAATCTGACTTATGTTGCAAGATGAAGTTGCCTTACACTGAAGAAAAGCACTTTGGCTTCTGCAAATTGGGAATGGACTAATGGAATTGATTTTAAAGCTGTATATGCACCAACACAACAAAGGTAGCACCATCCAGCCCAGATCCACACTGGCCATCTCCTCCCCGGGGCTTTGCACATTTGTCCTTTCCTGCTCTGGGCCAGGCAGTCATAAAGCTAGCAGGGAGCAGATCACCCTCAGCCGTTGGATTCTGCAGTTCTAAGCAACAGCTCCGCAGTGATTTAACGGCAAATGAAAAAGCAAGGTCTCTTCACTAAGTGTAAACTTCATCATCTGCCTACCTAACAAGCTGTTAACAAATTCACATCAAAATGAATTAATACGGGAGAGATATTATTGCACAGGCTAGCAGAAAAAGTGTGTGGGTTTTTTTCTTCCAAACAAGCAAGCAATGTTTCCTTTTGTCTGTTCGACTTCACCAAATCTCCCATTGCCTACATATTTCATGGGCAGTCATCCACAAGAGGGTCAGCCTCCGAGATACAAGATCTGCTCGTCAGGCACATGCCAGATAAAGCACCTCAGTGTTTCAGTATTCAGAAGCCAGCATTAAATTTATCAGAGATAGCAGCAGATGGGAGATGATCATAGGAAGTATACTTCCTAATTCACAAAACATATGCGCTGATGCAGTGCAGCATCTATGCAACTTACAAAAAAGTTCTGTACACAGGAAACTAATTTATGTTCACACATCTCACTTTTTGCATAGATTTTTAAATAGAATATGTAAAATGGGTACATTAAAGTACACTAGATGAAACAGAAGGCAGTATCTTGTCCACATACATTTAAAGTTTGCTTTTAGATAGAACCAAGACCAAAGCTGAAAGCAAAAATATAAAAACTGAGTTCAAAAAGGCTGGAAGAAGAAGAAAGAAGAAAAAAAGACCCACAAACAAAGAGATAAACCTGAGAAGAAATGAGTATGAGCTGTTTGCAGTTTTAGAAAACATAACACAAGCAGGCAGATGGCATTTCACAACTCCTTTAATTCAATGTCTACAGCTAAGCCATATGTATTCCCAAAACTCCTAACAGTGATATAGAATAGCTTACATCACTGTGGACTTACATCTCCAGGTGCTAGACGTTAAAAGCAGAAAGTAATAAAGGCTGCTGCATATTCTGGAGGCTCAAGCCCCCTGGTGTTTACTTACAGCTACAATCAGGTAAGGAGTCCTCTAAAAAGAGAATGGAGAACAGCCAGCTGACTGCCAGATTCTAGCCTGCACTGAAAGGTTAAAAAACAAAACCCTCACACTGATGTGCTCAGCTAGCTGTTGGCCCCCACCAGACAGAACACCCTGTGCAAACTGCCCTCCCATCTTTTTTTTCCCCACTGTTCACTGGTGCAAAGCCACTAACACGGATTCCATCTTACACAACCCAACGGTGGTCTCTCCAGCTTTGTGTGAGCTGGTGATCTGTGCCAGGCCTCAGCTCAACGCTGGCTGAGAGCATGTCCAGATTCTAACGGAGTGGCAATAAGGCTCACCTCACACCTTGGGCTATCAGAGGGGTCTTGGACATCCACTTTGTGTGTGCTTTATAGACTCTACAACCTTCACCAAGAGTTTTACACTAATTCTATTGATCAATGACAATAGATTTAAAAAAAATAATAAAAAAAGGACTGCTTTTCACATTGCCCGGTGCAAACTGAAACAGTAAAGCTTTTGAGAGAAGAGGTCAGAGGAGGCACTAAACAGGAGACAAAATTCTTCAAATCTTGTTTAACAAAGTTAGCCCTAGAGAGAGGGAAATACCTGCTGTGGGAAAACTGAAAAGTGAACATATTTCTAAGGTAGCACGTAGCATAGGGTCATGAGGCTCATTATCACTGCTAAGCAATCATCCGAGCATGACCTCTGTAACGTAGTACCATTTAAGACAACCGGAGCAATGGGTTTGCAGGATACTGAACTAATGAAAGCAGGAGGCAGACCTACTTTTTTTTGTTGTTGTTCTTCTGTCAGTCCTAACAGAAGCAGAAAGAAAAACAGTGCTAGGTAACTATGTCTAGAAACTTGCTGTGCAGTGCTGTGGGAATAAGGAAAACTCAGGGCTTGGAGCAGTACCAAGGGAGCAATGGGGCTGGATGCAACCTCGGTTCCAAAACGTAGCCCAGTTCACACTGCACAACAGTGCAGCATCTTAGCATGCCCTAAAAAAAAACAAGGACCACGAGCTCCCCCTCTCCAACACACATTCTGCCAGCACCTGTCTTCCTGACAGATATGTAGTCAAACACTGCTCAGGGTGACAGCCCAAACCAGCTGGTCATGGTACTTTAGATTCCCCCCCCCACCTTTTGGCTTTCTGTTGGAGGGAAAAAAAAGAAAAAGCAGCCTTCTAACAGAAACCATCACTGTTACTGTCATACTGTCATTTGCTTTCTCACAGCACAATCGGATTTTAGCTCTGTTTGATCTGTGGTTCACTTTGTAGGCATCTTGTGTTTTAACAGGTTCTTCTTGGCTGTTTCTCCCTTTGGAAACAGTTACCCTATTTCCTCATACTTTGTGATACACACATAGTGGATTTGTGCCTTTGTTCTCCTTTACGTCTTTAAATCCTCACAGCGTGCTAAGCCAACATACAGTAAAATAAAGAATCAAAGTCTTCACTGCAATGAATGATATTTTTCATTAACGATGTACAAAGTCTTATCTTCTGCTTTCTTAATCCTTTACCCTCCCCTACGCTTTATGCTTTGTGATGTACATGAACTTTTGTGTTACAAACTCTTCAAAGACATCATTACACTTTTATGCAACGAAATATCTTTGTAATCTATGATCAAAGACTTGGCTATATCTGGCTGCTTTCATTTTCTTTATTTATTCTTCTATCAGCCATTTTTATTTGTATTAATTTTTACTACAATGCTGTGCTTTCTGATTCATCAAATCAGAAAGTCAAGCCAGTTCCAAGCCATGTAGGTCAGTGTGCTGGTGGTCTGACTACAGGGCACGTCCATGGAAACACAGAAGGTAGGACCGCGTTTCACCCATCACTGAGATAGAGAGGTAGCCATATTGTTTTAAAGAAGCAAAGCTCATTTCACATTAAATTCTTTTTTTCCTTAATGCCACAACTGATGTCCCCAGAACACAACCCACTTCCCTTTGAGCTTTTCCCAAAACCCACTTGGCAGAAATGTAGTAAATCCTATCAATCTATGGATGCACATACTACACACACTAAGAACACAAAAGCCAATACTTAAACCACAATAAATAAAGGTCTCAATGCCTCGTGTACATTCCCAGTGCAGTCCATCTGAATTACAGCCGTATTCTGAGGATGAACCACACCTTTGATCAGGGAATTTTTTTCCTAAATATTTTCATTTCTATTGGCAATCTGTTGGAATGAAGGCTGAGCACAAATAAACACTTGGCCTAATCAAGTACATGATACTACCACTCCATAGTGAGACTCTGAGGTCCAGGGAGTGCAGATATTATTCTGTTAGCCACTGCCTTTTTTTTTTTTCCCCAGCCTGTAAGATACTGAACACCTTTTGTAGCTTTAATTCGTACACATTCTTTTTGATTTTTTAATATTTATGGTCTGCCATCCATTTCTGACCAGTTCCTTTTTTTAAATCATATTTTTATTTCCTTAATCTTTCATTTCACAAAGTTGGAACTTCCCCATAATCAAACCCCTCTTCATGCACCAACTCTGGATGCTGAACTTTGTCATAAACGTTTTCTGAGCCCAGCTTTTCATTTGAAAATGTGCATCTAAGTTCTGAAATATTTTTCAGCTCTTCACAGTTATGTCATGTAGCTATTCTACATCATTATTCTACATTATGCAGCCTTCTACCTCAATATGCCTGTTTTAAACAGGTTTTTCAATAGGAGCTTTTTGTTGATTTTGGAGCGTTTTCATAAGCGGGCTGCTTAGGTAGGGGATGACTGAAGTGCAGTTCTGTAGGTAACTAGAACTGTAACTAATGCGACAAAATAGACAATTTCATAAGTGACATGTAAGTAGTAAATAAATATTATTAAATTGCAATTACAGAGCCCATATTTTTTAAAAAAGCACATTTATTTAGCATCAGAGCTGCATTACTGAGTTTCAAGAGCACCAGAATGAAGTACGTCTAAAGAATGAGCAGACACATCAATGAAAATATGCATCCAATGCTTTCAACCCAAAAATACAGACTATAGAACTCAACGACCATGTCCAAAACACTGCGAAGCACAGGTCTTTTGAAGATTTTATATCACTAACTGGCAGGTTCAACAGCAGTTAAATTTAGCATCACTTGTTCTACACTGTGACTGATTCTGTCGTTTTTAATGCAGTTCTGTGCATTTGGCAATAAAATTAAAATACTATTAGCTTTGCACTCTGTTGCTCTATCCAGAATTCAGCAGAACAGAACCTGACTTCACACCACATGTGGCCCTTCCACAGCCTGACTTTGCCACAGAAGCTAACACAGGTTTAGGGTTACTTTAAACCACCCTAACTAGGCCCTTCTTTTCTTCTTTTGCAGCAAGGATGCCACCAGGCTAGCATTTCTGTTTGCAACAGCACACTCCTATAAGCAAGAGGAAACACTGCTCTAAACTCTGTACAGTACATATCCCCTATGGGATGCCTGAAGCTGCCCTCGCACACCACTGAGGTATTTCATCCCTGAGCACTAGCAGAAAAATGACTAAAGTAGATATTTATACTCTGACATAGTAGAAGCCATTAAAATACAGACAGTTGCTGAATACACTGAATAAAAAATGGAGCAAAACACCGTGGTAAATTTAATTACTGAAAGTAATAAATGTGCAGATTTTATTGGTATTCCCCATCTGCAGCTCTGCAAACCCTTTGTGAACAGCAGCACTATGTGTGGCACCGTGTCTGAAGAGCCAGCTCTGCTGCAGAGGGTCAGGGATGCCAAAGAGATGCTACCCACCAGAACGAAGGACATGGTGATCAATCTCGGGTTGCTGCAGTGAGTCAGCAGCTTCTATCAAAACCAGTGCTAGGATCAATATCCCTGGATGTAACTCTCGTGCTCATTCAGCTCTTTAGGAATAAAATATATATAGGGTAAAGTTCTTCTTGCCCAATATAATGCTATGGATGATCACAGCATCAGCCACTTGAGCAATAACCTCAGTAAACACTAACAGCCTCAATAAATAGCAATTCTAGCTTTGACGTGGTAGTATAACAAAAACACCCTCAACATTTTATACCTTTTAGTGCATTAATAAACTAAAGTAATCAACCCTTGCAGAAGCTGGAAACGTATATCTGAAAATGGATTAGTACCATTTTAAAGCAGAACGCAACATTACTTAAAACATCATTCTCTGGAGTTCACAGCCCACAAGCCAAATTCTGCCCTTGAACAAGAAGTTAACTGCAGTCAGAGCAATCTATATGCTTTTTATGGTAAAAAGTCAGCTCCAAAGAGAGGAATTCAACTAGTTGTCACTGATGCTGGGCCAAAAAACCTTCCTGGTTACAGCATTCTTCTCTACAAGGTCAGAGGTGAGAACAATGCTTTTATTACTGCTCATACTTCATTTTATTTGAATCATGCATGAATACAGTCCAAGAAGCTAACTAAAGGCATAAAACTTCTCTTGGATTGGACTACGGGTTGTTGTCAATTCGTTCTTACTGGAGAAGGATTATTCTTTACTGCTTGACGTGAAGTTACATATTTCCATAAGACAACACAGAATGAAAAAGGGAAACAAAGAAATACATGCTTTACCAAAAGCCAATAAAAAGGAGACAGATTAGCTTTCAATCATGCTCAAACTGGTCAAAGAAGTAAATCTAACTCTGCAGATGTATAAAGGAAAGATCTATCTTTGTCTCTGTGGTTTAAATCAAAGTTTGCCAAGAAACTTAATAATATGAAAGAGGGAAGAAGATTTATAAAATATTTTTGTAAAACTAAATAATTGAAACAACCCTAAGACCTCAGGAACGACTGCAGTTCTGTTTCAACATGGAAAAAAACACACTGCTGAATTTAGTATGGTATGCAGACTGTCACTGAACACCAAACTCTTCAGAAAGCCAGCTTGGCAAATTCAGAAGCTCTAAAACCTTACAAGAATTAGGTAAAGCATTATAGCTTTAACCCCTTCACACCATGCATGCATTCTAACCAGGGCTGATATGGATGCAGCACACTTTGCAACTCTAAGACTGAGTCCAATATCTCCTTATGAAGTTTCTGTGCCTTGACTGCTTTGTAGCACCTCCTTTACACAAGCACAATGATGAGAGGAGATTTGCTGAGAAAGATCAAGTCACACTCAGAAGTGACAACCTCTTCTAGAAGCTCCAGGCACACATCCTGAAGAACAAAGTTGCTGAGCAAATAACCATAGCTTAGGTAATAAGGTAAATTTCATTCAGCTATAACTCAGGTGGTCATTTCCTTCTGCAATTGCAGCACAGAAAGGTTTATTTCTGGCCCTGTCACAGAAGCAATTTCCATAAAAACCTTTCCAAAATGTATTTTCTCACCTTAAACCCAGAATGTTCAGCACTCAGAAACTCAAATGCAAGACAAAAAAAAAGAAATAATCTTTCAGGGATCCACTTAGAATGTCTCACTCACACACCTGAGAGCTAAACTGGCCGCTCACGGAAGGAATGATCCGTACTGGACTGCCTGACGGGTGCTTTGAAGTTGGGAAAGCAACTTGTTTCCTAGCACCAGACAGGCTTTTTTTTTTTAGCTAGAAAATTTGCTGCTAATTCAGTAGTTCAAGACATCAGCAAAAGCTTCGTATTTCTTTCTTCCCCTCTGGCACTTACAGTTTTTTTTTTTTTTTTCTACTTTGGTGCTAAAGATCTCCAATGTAGTGTTACTTGCCAGGCAAGAGCCAGAGGGTTGGTGGAAACTTCTGGATTGGTTTTAAGGGATCAAATGGTCTCCTTTAATCTCAAGTTTTTACTGACATTTTATCATTGTCAGTTATATCTCTAGCAGGATAGGGTATCTGCATTCCTCAGCTGTGAGTGACTAACAAATTGTTCCAGGTTCTCCTGTTGTAGCTTTATATTGTCCCACCTTGATTAATTGAGCCTTGCTTCCTCAAAGCTGCTTAGTGCAATACCTGGTTCCACAGGATCCTAAGTTATTGCTTCGAAATGAGGGCAGATTATTTGGCCTGCCTACTTACCAGCTTTTGAACGCTGATCTAACGTGATTACTACCTCACATTTTTACCTTTTGTCTTAGCCAAGACTGCCATTTCAAATGCTATTTGACTACATTCCTCTCCTGATGAGTTCAAAAGAAACAAAAGGCAGTAACTAAGATGAAAGCTTTAATTGCAGGAAGAAGAAAAGACACCGCAGAAGTTTCACGCGGCACAATCAGCAATACATGTCATTTGTCATGAAACAGGCTGTCACGTCAGAGTGCGCGCAAATGAGGACCGAGCATCTTCAGAGCCAGGGAGCATTGCACACCAGCTGTGAGATTTAGAACTTGTTATAAAGAATTGAAACACACAAGAAAATAGCAATCGTTACTGGACACACTGGGTATTCACAAGACAAACAGGGAAAGGTGCTTAGGAACGGGAAGGGAGGAAGGTAAATGTCAGTTAAAAAAGGTCAAAGACAAAGCAGCTTGGATCCAAATCACTGAGGAAAAACAATAAGATCGGATGTTTTTAAAGCTGGCTCTAGAACACCCATTGCAGTGCATCCATACACCTGCCTCCTAACTGATATTCTGCATTACTTTTGTTATTATGGGATACTAATCTCCCAATTACAGAGAAAAAAAATGTATTTCCATAATAACAGTTCTTTTACTTTAACTAAAATAGTAAATGCTTTTAACTGTTACTGAATCAAAGACAGGTTATGGGTTCTATTTCAGACAGGTGAGAAAGATATTCTGGATCAGGAAAAATACAAACTAACCCAGAGAGAGCAGCAGGAGTGCAACCAGGCTAATGAGAGATTCACCAAACATGACATGAAGGAAGATTAACAACATTAGAGCTGCGTACCCTAAAGAGAAGGCGGCTCACTGGGGACTGCAACATCTTCATATGCTAGGAGTAGAATACCATCTTTTATCCATACCTGTGACAGATAAGTCACTCAGTTTTCCTGACTAATTACAAGGAGAAGGATTTAGGGCAAACATTAAGAAAGTCTTTCCAGTGGCAGGGATGAGGAGGCAGAATAGATTAGCTGAGAGAGTCTCCACCATAGGAGATCTCTCAGAACAGATTGAAAAAAATATCTGTCAGGATTAATATACAGTTGATCCTGCCTTGGGGCTGATGGATGTGTTCCACGACCTCTCTAACACCTTTTCAGATTATTCTACCACAATTCTGTTATGTGGTTGCCCACAAAGTCCGGAACTGGATTTGATAATGTGAAATGCTGTTTCCAAAGTTCCCTAGGAACTCACAGCTGATGCAAGATAATTCTCATTTTCAGGTACCATAGAGCTATTTGTTTCCCTGCTGTAGTAACTGTCATCTTTATGCAGCTGGGAACATGCATAGAGTTTAGAGTAATTATTATTTGGTTTGCAAGCCAGTTCTGAAGGGTGGTAGAGTAGCTGTACCGCAAATATATTAAGGGACATTTCAGCACAATTTTTTTTTTTTTTGTTAAAACCATCCTTGAAATATAGAAATCTTTAAATATTTCAAATTGCCTACTGGAAAGACTTCATTTTTGCAGAGGTGATATAAGTCTAACATAGCTTGATACCTGAACTGGTTGATCTCTGGGAAAAACAAAGGATTTAGACAGCATTGGAAGAGATCTTGCATTCAGCTTCTCCAAGTCATTTACTGAGAAGGCTCCCAAACCACTTCTGATTAATATCTGATCGAATAAGTTAATTCTACCTTCAATACAAACAGAAGGCTTCCACAATCCTTATCGATAAACAGAATCTCTGGTCTAAAATCTAGTTCATGGCAGTAAAAAGATTGAATATCTTCTCAATAAAGCTTCCACTTGTGGGAATCATTTCTGCTAGAGAAGTGTTTAAAAAAAAATGCTGGCACTGACCTTAAGGTATCTATACTCCTAGTTATTCTTGTCCTAACACCCACGCTTCTGAAAAACTGCAATTAGAACTATGTTAATAAATCTTTCAGGCTCTAGGAAGAGAAGGGCCTTACAGTTATTTTGAGTTTTGACTATTAATTGTGGCTAAAACTGACTTATGACAGACACTTCACATTCAGCCAAAGCTGTCCTCTCATAGCAGGTGTGTACAACACTGCACGAGATGTCTATCTCGTGTAGCATGCAGTTGTCTCTACACTCTCTCTAACCCCATCAAAAATATAACTGAACTGAGTTGTCTGCAAGCTACAAAGTTCATGACTGAAGAGCAGAAGATAAAAAACCACCTGCATCATGCCCTGCACACTTCTGCTGGAGGTCAGGATTAGGTTCAGTCTCAGCCTGTGAAATGAGCTCTGTTCACTCAGCATCACTCTGTGAACCTATTTACAATGCAGCCTGCTTTGATCACACAGGTCATTCATCTAGATCTCATGCAAATTAATTTAAAGCCTCAGCTTTAATCAAAACAATTCTTGTTCATGTTACAAGGTGTGTATTTTGATCTCATCATAGCCCAAGTTTTAGACCCCTCAGAGTACTTCATCAACAGTGGCACATGGCTTTGCTCACGCACTTACAGCTAACCCCTGAAATTTCATTATGAAATAATAATAAATACACATGAACAACATGCAAGAGAAAACTCTCACTAAGGATGCTCCCTTTAGGACTCACCAGCTCAATCACCTCTGCTGACACAAATTAATCAAAAAAGACCTGACACTTCACAACTAGTTGAGCTCTGCAATAACCAGTTTTTCTTCTCTCTAAAATAAAGGTAAATGTTGCAAAACAAGGTGCCAGTAGCTATTAAAATGATCAGCTGAACTTACAGTGGCAGAAGTTCATGTTAAAATCTCAGTTCTTATCTCGTTATGAGAAACTGCACAGTGAAAAGGACTGGCCAGAGTTGTACAGTGACAGTGGTAGATGACATTTTCTCCCAAATCCTAGTTTAACACCTTACTTTACCCTGCATTACTCAACAGAAGGGAACAGTCACGTAAACTGCTTTCCAGAGCAGCTTGTTTGTTAACAGCCGTTTAAGGATGAGCTAATGCTGGATAGCAGCTTTACAACTTCAATGCACTGCTGCAGGTTTCATCTTGGTTACAAATCCCTTTCAGAAAAGGAAAGAAGGAGGTTATTACCTCTGCTAGTTCACTTAACTTGCTGGGATACTGCACTTCGTGTTTTCTATCCAATCTTTCCAAGAAGAAAAATATCACAAAATAACCATCTAAGTCCTTTAGAATTATAATGCAAACTCGCATATAAGAAGTTTTGGTCTAGTTAGGATTTTCAGAGCAACAAAACCTCTATCATGCAGCTCATGGACTGAAAAGGTGCTTTTGAGGCTCCTTCAGCTATCAGTTAAATATGCATTGATTTTTTATTTATTTTTTAAAGAGAAGAGATGCATTATTACTTAGGCAACAGAATAGAGGAGCTTCCTTGGAATTAATTTAATCTGTCACTAAAAAGCTCAGAACACCATCCTGAACAGAACTCCTTAGCAACTCAAGGGGAGGACTTCACTAAAAAGCTCAGTGGCCAGCCTTTCAAGAAAAGGGTATCAGGACAGAATCTCTTTTCTATGTAATTTATGCTGAGCACAGTTGAGAGTTCAGGGAATGGACTAGGGATGGATGACACTGCTTAGTCCCTACAAGTTAAAAGCAGAACGAAGACTGCTTGTGGGATTGCCCAACCAAATTTTATCCTTTTTTCGTCACACTTGGAAGTCACCAATTTCTTCTGAGAGATCCATGACCCACAGTCATGACAGAAGAACTAGCAAATACCACCCAACACTGCCATATTCCTCCAACAGTTGAATGATGTTACCACTTGAAGTATTAAATCCATAGTCCAATTAGAAATGCAGAACAAACAATGTACATTAGTTTAATGAATTTGTTCACACTTACCTTGTAGGCCCAGCTCTGATCCTGCTGACAACGTACTGCAGAACTGGGAACTAGGAGCAGTCAGTTCAGTAGAGGTAGGATGTTTTCAAAAATGCTTTCTTATTCATAGAGACAAAGATCATCCTTGGTGCAAATTAAAACAATCTGTATGCCATTTCTTGTGCTTACTGACACCACCAGTGCAACACAGACAGACACAGAGAAAAGCCAGCATGGACCTGTAAAGGAACAACAAAGAGAATAGTTAGCACAGCAGCCAAAAAAGTACATCACTCTTCTTTAGTGTGTTACATAATCATGTTTATACTCAGAGACATGTAAAACAGTATTCACTCATATTTTGCAGAAGCATAAATGAAAAGACCAGTTTCAGGCAACGGAGCATGAGCCATTGATTGCTTGATAGAGCACAGAACAGAAGCTTACCAGAAAATTGACTCTTGCCTGTTTGCACAAGACAGCTGGCAGGCCTGATTTAGCGAGGAAGCAGAGACAAGACAACCTAAACACGCACCTGCAGCCCCACCTCAGAGAATCTCTGGATGTGGTAACAGCGAGTTATTAACACCAGTTCCTTTGAGGAGTACCTCTGATATGGGACCTCACGCTCACACACAACTCAGGTAGGACAGCTTAAGCAGCTCCCGCACACCAGCTGTCTATAAGCATGGCCTACAAGTGCAAGGAAACACAGCCTGGCCTCACTGGCAACGAAAGAGTATCAGCTCACTTGGACTGCAAGTCACTACTTGAGGCTACAGAAAACCCAGTCAGTGAAGTGCTGCAAAACAGCAGCACATTGCTGGGCACAAAACTTATTTAGCTTCTTGCAAAAACACCATCGAGCAGAATAGCATCTTCTCACAAGCATGTCCTTGTGCCAAGTTGCTTCTGTATTATCACAACACAATGAGGTTCTTCATACTGATCTCCTTATAACATAGGCCAGATAGGACATCCCATAAATAACACTGGAATTAGATTTGAGCTTCAATAAAGGCATCTGATCCTCATTTACTATAATGCCCAAGTGGATGATACTAACCAGCCAATCTGCCCCTTCTATTTCTCTTCATAGAGGTGAGGTCCTCAAACCCACCACCAACCCAGAGAATTAAGGGTTTTAGCACCCAGCTCACCCACCCCATCAGATGCCTGTGATGCAGAGTGGGGCGTGCTCCAGACAAACATTTCCATGAGCAAACTTCAAAAATACGTTTCCAGCTGACTGGTCCACGCAGAATACAGAAGCTCAGATGTGCACTACAAATGCATTTGGATGCCACGTCACTTTCTGACAGGTGCTGGAAGCAATTCAGGAAAGTTGCATTAATGCAACTTTAAAGCAAGAAGACTCCAGGCTAAATAGAAAAAAAATAAAATCCAGAGGGAAGTACATACAAACTGACAGGGCTCTTATGTCAGGCTGGTCATTTTGCCTTTTCTCCTTTCCTTTTTACTTCTCCTTTCCAGAGGGACTCAGGCATTAGGCTGAGTGTTGAACTGTCAGTTCAGATTTTCAGCCTTACGAGATGGATTTCCCTCATGACTTGAGTCAAGCCCATACTAACCTTTTGTGACTGTGTGTGTGTAGTTAATCATATGCAGCTACACTGAACTTGATTGTCAAAAGGCTGAGTAAATATAACTACACCCTCGTTATCTTGTTTAAAGGTAGAAAGATTAATTTGGATTCTAACTGGAAATACTGATTCAATGAATAAGCTTAAAATGCAGTGGTTTTCAATTACACTAAGAAATTGGTCTTTTGAATTTCCAAATTATGTGAGGCGAAGCACGTTCAATTTAACCTATACGTGGGGATATATTTGCCATCTTCATAGCACTCTATGACAGTGGGTAATAACTACAAGGCAAGTGAAAAAATGTAATGTTGGCTGTTGGTGCCCTCCAGGGGCTGTGCAGAGTATAGCTTTCAGTCAAAACATCCATTTTTCTTGTATTTTAGCACATACAATAAATTTCACATATTATGGTCCTGGTATAAGAGCATGGGTGCTATTATTCATGTTAACCTCAGATGAAAAATTCTATCTGTGGTCCCACAGACACTGGGGTGTTTGATCAAAGAGGAGCAATGCAAAGGACATATGCATGTGTATCTGAGTACTCCAATTTCCTTTGCCTGTATTCCTGAGAAAATAAGGTTTGTATACAATCATGTTGTGCATTGGTCTTCTCCCTTCCATTAACCTGGAATTCTCTGCCTGGATTCCAGTGAGTGTGGGGGAAAAGTAAGAGTCATGAATATACTACATGCTGCTTGAATTCATGAAAATAGGCATTGAGAAATGAAAGCAAATGAAATTCATGTCCTGAGAACAGGGAGACTCAGTCCCTATACTCACTGCAGAGTGAGCCTTAAGGTGCAAAACCCAAAGGAAACTCAAACTCATAGATTCTCTACCTGACATGAGTTATTACTCGAGCCCATTTTGGGCTGCAGATTTACAAGGATTCCTTTACTTTCCGGCCTCATTTAGAATAGTAACTACCCCTCAAAAGTGTTCTTTCTGCAAAATTAGAACTCAAATCTTAAGAATGCTAGAAGTAACCATGCCATATTAAAACCACATCTCCTTTCCATCCTCACAGCATTATTACCCAATGAAATCTTAGCTGTGGACTGCTCCCCTTTCAATAAAGTTGATATTGAACAACTACTTTGTGTCAGGGACTGGATTTTGTGTACTTGCTAAGCATTTCAGCCCACTGTGCCTGGACGCTTAAACTTGAAAGGAAAGATTTTAAGGACTAAGAGAACTCAAGGTCTTTGATGTAATTAATATCAGATAATTGTTCCTAGTCTTTCTTCTACCAGTTTCAAGTGGAAATCAAGAGTACGGAGCTGGTGAAGATCATCTTGGTGCAATTACAATTTATGATGAATGATCCAGCTTCAGCAGCTCTTCTCAAGCTACAGCACAATGACTCTAAACAAGAAACCTGTAGCAGCAGTGACATAACATCAATTCCCAGTATTTAACATGCCTACAAGCTAGAACATTCTTGGTTTGCTGCTACATTTGACCACATAGTTCATGGATGAAAAATTACTTCAGAAATCAGAATGGCAGGTAATTAGCAACACATTCATGTCTTCCATTACTTTGTTTTGTTCTCCTTAAATCATTTCCCATCCAATGTTTTCTCATTGTTTTCAAGGTCTATTTGTAGAAACTTTCAAACACAAAAGCAGCTTCGCTTCTGGCAATGCTACTGCACTGTTTATGCAACCTGGGATGTTTGAGTTGAGCACAGTCATACACAATTAAAATCACAATAATAAGCAATCGAAAACCTGAACAGATTTTCTGAACTACGCACCAGTCCAACCTTAAAGGAAATAGAGCTCTATACTGTCATACATCAATTTTTATGAGGTGAGAACCAGCTAACATCTAAAATACACCAAAGCATCTGAATTTTGGCCCGTGGGGGTCCTCAGACACTGCTAGGGCTGCGCACCCTTATTTCTGTGAAGACAATAAGAAGGGAAGTTCTACTCCACTGAGCCTGCTTCATCTGAGTCATTTCCACTTACACCTAGTTAAGATTAACACAGAGGTTCCTGAAGAACGATCGCTAATATGTTTCACTGCCTTTCACTTGCTGAAACACAAGAAACATGCGTGCACAAGTATTTCATCATCCACAAGTCAACGTGAGACAGTTTAGCAGCTTTTCCAGTGCTGCCCCTGGTGAGAAGCGCACCCCCAGCCCAGCGCCTGCAGGTGGCATCATTTTCTTGCATATTTCCAATCTATGCCCTACAGTCGTACTCCGAGGGGGTGTGGAACAAAAAGCAAACTTTCTGAATGAAAAGAGGTTTCAAACACTGTGTACGGATTTCTGATTTATCTTATTCAAAACCACCAATTTAAACAATTGCTTTATTTTCCACAGGCTGAGCTGGATGTGGTTTAGAAAACATTAGCAAGAAAACATAATGCTGTAGAGCACAAAATGAATTAGAGTAGATTGACAACAAAATCCACAACACAGAGCTTTGAACTGCAGATTATGAAGGCTCATGAAAGCACAATTCACATTCATCATCATAACAGCAAACATCTTCAAACAATAAAGTTATCCCAAACTTTGGAATTCAAGTACAGCTGATGTTTCTACGTAGATGGTATTTCATTACAATTTTCTGCAGAATGACTGATCTTTTCTTAAGAGAAGATATTTTACATCTACTGCAGTTAATCACACAGTGCTGGTGTAGTCTCTCATTATCCTCTACCTCCAGGTGGAAGAAATTGAAAATCAGTATTTCAGGTGGCTTGCGTTGTGTGCATTTAACTTGAAACACCTTTTAAAATGTTGTATCCACTTTCAAGAAAGCAGCATTTGTATTTCGCCTTTCTTCAGCCACCTGAGAAAAGTTAACCCAGCACACAGCCAGGTCTCTAACATCAGCATGCTGACAGCATTAAGGACATTTACACACTAAGCTTTTCAACTTGTGATTAGTTTTAGTCATGTTCCCACATGCTTTGGCACGTGGCAAAGAAAAAATACTTTTTTTTTTAGGTAAGGTGCTCAGACCATGCAGCTGCAGGGCCATGTCAGCCAGCACAGCTAGCAGGGATGGCAGATGGGGCAGTGCAGAGACAGGAACACCTTCAACTCCACAGTACTTTACCAGCCTCATAGCCACTATCAGATGTAGGATCTCAGAGTATTTACATTGAAAGTACCAGGACACTGATTGCAGTAGGAAAATACGCACAGATATGTTTATGCTCAACTCTGCTGCCAAACTGTGTAAAAATGGGAAAGATTTGAGGCCTAGCCACTAAAATTAATGGCTTTGTAGCAAGGCTGCAATACCTTGGCCACAGAACTGAGCAATGCAAAGCACGTGACAGTATTTCAGTAATCATAACTTCTTTTGAAAGTAAAGCTACAGCTAATCAGGGTGGTCTTGTTTCCCTTAAATACAAGAAGTTACGAGTTCAAGCGCTCATTACATCAACACAGCACTTCTTAAGCACTGACAGCAGTGGATAATGTTGAAGGGCTTTCAAGATGCTGATACTCTCTGTCCTGTGGTCATTTCCTTAATGGCCCAATTACTTCCTTCAACAGCTAGAAACATTAAGCTTCCAGTTTTTCTGCTCAAGGCTTCCTGCTGCCCTTCACTGGCACAGAATCTTGCTGAGCTCGGAAAGGAAATCAGACGACCCGTATGTATCAGCATATTTTCTCCCCTGAGTCCAAATTTAAAGCAGACAACTTACACTAGAATACTAATTTAGATTAGTATTTCAGAGCAGCATAGTAGTTTCCCAAAGTTTTCCTCCTCTTGCTTCTCGCTTCATTAATCAACTCAGCCCTGCCAAAGTACACTGTAGGAAGATGTCTGCAGCTACTGTGGTCTGGGCATAATCATACCTCTGAGATGAATATTTACAATCCTGTCTCCTCTTTTAACAAAAAGGCAAGCAACCCAGCTGCCTGGCAGCTGCACAACACTGCAGTTAACTCCTCCAGCACTAGGACAAGTCTTGTACTAAAAAGGGAGTGAAGCAAAGGGAAGAGCAGCACATAAACTGCGACAAGTGCAAGGAAAGCAGCAGCCCTTGAAGTGTGTATTCGGCGAGAGAAGTCTGGAGAAAAAGCCATTGCTTAATAGGCAGCCAGCCCAGCTCTGAAGTGGAAGGGGGGGATCCACATACACCTCAGTAAACATGACAATGTTGGGAACACAGCAGAACCCAGCTCTCCTCCTTTAGCAGTCTCTCCGTAACCTCTTACTGTGAGGTTCCTCTGCCAAGCATCAGGATCCTGCTGCAAGGACACCACACACATCTCTCCCCACTGCTCCACACCAGGGGCTGTATGACAAAAGTTCACCACCATAGAGCCAAGGGGAGGAAATAACGGAGTAACAGCTGCAATGCCAAGAAGCTCCAGAGATCTGCAGTATTTGAGCAGAGTAACAGTTTTCATTGCCCTTTTCTTACATAGGACACAGCAAGCTTACACACATGCCAGAAATCTCCCAAACTTGATGCTCCTCCAGAACTGCAGCACATGCCCTCTGCTAGCTGCCTCCCCTGCATGCGAGGCACACCTGAGTTCTCTGATCACCTTGATGGTCTCAGCCTCACTGATTAGGCTAAAAGTAGGAACGACTGTCTTGTTAGCAGCAGAGCACAGCTAACAAGAAAAACCTCATAGCATTTCAATTTCAAAAGGTTTCTTGGTATTTTATTTCTGATTTATATTTCCCACCTTTATGGTGATGTTAGCCACAAGAAATCGTAGCAGAGATTTTGTTGTTTATAATACTCTTGGTTTCTGCTACAGCAACAGCAAGGTACCAGCTCCACACTATATCTTTAAGTGACAGAACACTAAGTGTTCACACTAAGGCATGCAAAAATTACTAAATGCATCCAAATGCTTTGTCAGATCTGGACAGACATGTCTAATTTTATACACTTGCACACTCTGATCTTCGCATGCCACAACTCTTGCTTCTCAGCTGAGAGCAGAGAGTTGGAAGCAGTTCTTACACTGCTTATCTTTACAATGATCAAATCTGTTAAGTACCAGCAGGGCCATGCACATGCTGAAGGATATACCCTCTGTAGATTTCCAGATACAGTTCTTCACATTCCCCTCAAATATGATACAAAGAGAACTAGCAAGAGTTCTGCACATCATTCCAAGAAAGATACATTTGTTGGACACTGAACTTTCATCAGCCTTAAAAAATTCTTGCCAAGCTTAATCAGCTCAGGACTGACAGGATGTAATGATAAATATATGCTCTTAAGCTGTACAAGAACTCCACACAGCAGAGACCAAGCTTCTTCCTTGCTGGGTGCTTCAGTAGGCATTATGCCCATAAATGTG
Source organism: Chrysolophus pictus (assembly GCA_037305975.1). Classification (NCBI taxonomy): domain Eukaryota; kingdom Metazoa; phylum Chordata; class Aves; order Galliformes; family Phasianidae; genus Chrysolophus; species Chrysolophus pictus. Next base: position 3,207,322 of record CM074587.1, read on the forward strand.
GTCTTACAGCCTGACCCATTACAGTTTGCATGCTCTCAACAAGCCCTGCAGTGGAAGGGAAGAGCCATTTTGCAGCATTAAGGCTCAAATTATTTTAAACATATCCCTCCCGCTTTCTGGATCAGTCATTTCCATTTACATCACCACCCACCTGGGCAGAAAACTGGTAATTATGCTTTTATACAGATTAGATATTCAACATTTACTGATGATGTTTAGTGCTCAGACTCAGACACACCAGTTCAGTGCAGAAAATTATTTCCATTTTCCCCAGAGAAAGGCACTTGTGTTCATTGAACAGAATAAGTATTTTCCCCTACAAAAACTGCACTGGCTGAAGACCAAGAGCAGCCAGATTTCAAACCTGTTCCAAAAGCTTCCCCTTTAAATGCCTCTGGAAGAAAAGAAAGAGTTCCTATTGGAATTACTACTAGAGCTTAAAAGACCTTCAGATATCAAGCCCTGGAATTATTCAGTTATTCTGCACTGAAAGAGCAGTTTCAGAGCATTTGTAGAGGTAGGTTTTTAAACATTAATTAGTAAGCTTCTCTCTCACTCCTAGGTCTGTGAGAACACATTCTGCACAAGTGGAATCAAAGCTAGGCTTGCAGAGGAATTAACACTTGAAGCCTCTGAGGATTTTGTTCTTTTCCCTCTCAACACAAAGACATTGCTAATTCCCACACTAGCATCAACACACCATCCCAAGGCAGCCCTACTCACAGTGCACACAAAAGCCTTGTACTCACCCATTCAGAGGATGGAGATGAGACTAGCATCAAGAAACAAACCAGATCCTGCCATGCTGGAGACAAAAGCAAAAATCAAACTTTTACAGCCCTCTCACAGGGCACAGAAACTGTACCACAGCTCAGGCTGAAGCTGCCCAGCTGCAAGCAACCCCATGTGGAGACCAGCCCCCTTCATACTCATCACCTACAGCTGCAGGAGGACCAGCACCTGCTGCATGTTACCAGTCCAACCCCTCCTGCTTGACACAGCTGTGCTGTGCTGCAGACTGTGGGCTCCAAGGGCACGTCCCCAGCATCAGACGGGCTTGCTGCTGGTTACTCACCATGTCTCTTTTGGGGGATAATCTCAGGGATGCTCCTGTGAGCCCCTGGAGCTTTGTGCAGAGGTAACACCAGACATACAACATCAGGATTTGTTTCCTTGGAAGCCTCAGGGCAGCTCAGCTCAGCTCACTACTTTTAGACCTTTTTATTCTATGAAAAAATGTTCTAAGTTCAAATTTTTTTTTCCAACTCAGAAGAAATTGCTTAAATATTTGGATTCTTATCAGGTTAAAGTGTTCAGGATTTCTGAACACCTTAACTTCTTCCTTTGTGCCAGCACACGTATGTAGTACACGTACAACAAAACAATTTAACAAGCCCACCACTTGCAAAGACTTACCTACAGATTTGAATGAGTATTCACTTAAGTTTGGTAAACACACTGAGACCGGGTGAACATCACTGATGTAATTTAAACAATGCTGTCAAGTACTCAGCTGTGACTTCAATCCAGCAGCACAACTCAAGGCTCTCTGCTATGCATGAAGCAGAACCTCCATATACCTGTTCTGTGTTGTGCTATAGCAGCTTCCCACTCTTGCTGCTCTCACCCAGCATTCCCATTTTCAATTGCCTAAAGAGAAATCACGTACAAGGCAGGCTGATAGATTATTCCTGAGAATTAGGCTGGAATCTTGGCATTCTCTGTCTGATCTACAGAGCAGAAGGCATTTCACAAATACTACTTACTCCCTCTCTTAAAAAACTTTAAGCTCTTCCAGGTTTCCTTCAGTAAATTGGAGACTATTGTGCACGTGGAAAAAATAAGATAAGAATCTGCTATAATCAAACATTTCGGTGCTGTTAGTTTGGAACAAAAATGTATAAAGTGTACAACGTAATTCACATCAGATGGAAACTGTGCTGAATTTTTTTAAAAATAAAAGTTGAACGGAGTCCTTCCCTCACTGTTACATTTCCTGATATGCTTTTCAGTCATCTATAGACAGTGCTTCCTTTGTGAGAAACAGTGATACTGATACAGCATAGTAATACTGCATATAGAATTAAAATTACTTCATTTACAGATGCTATATTCACCTTTACCAGCATGAGCAAGGTCAGCTCTTATTTCAAAAGTCATACTGAATGGCCTTACCAAGAAAGACATATTTCTTTCCAATAATGAAACAATTAAGCAGCCAAGATCTGTTCCTGTTTGGGAATCTCTTCCTTAGGAAATAACAAACAGTACAAATGGGTTTTACATGGGTGCTCACCTTCTGACTTATGTCTCAGTGAAGGTCCTGAGTGGTACCTGAAGTGCTCTTTCTTCCTCAAGTTACGAAACGAGGAGGAATTCAGAATTTGAAAGTAGCCCACTGAAATAACCCAACCATGTTTGCTAATGGACAAACTTTCAGCAAGCGAATGCTGTAAGATTCCTTAATCTACCTGCAAATTGATGATGATTTCAACTTGCTTTCAGCAACAGTGTATGTTCATGAACTGTATTCCCTGACGAGCCAGCCACCCATGCATGACTGATCAGCATCCTACCTTGGGTGCGTCAGAAATGCAATGATATGACAAATTCTCTTCGTCATACTTCAGTTTTAGCTGGCTGTTAACACAAAGCAGGTGTAAAGTGGAAGAATAAAAAATGCCAGCCGTCATGGCAGATACTGGAGAAGAGGATGTGAACAAAGGGCTAACAGCCTAGGGCCTGGCGTTCTGCAAATAGGACTGTCTGAAAGCCCTTCCCTTTCCCCAGAATCACAGGATAATTCATTCCAATTGTATCACATTAAACTGTTAGTTGGGTTACACCTAGAGCTATGTTTCATCAGTCTTCAACAAGTCACAAGAAATCTGACCAGAGTAAACTTATCCTCACCCACAGCTCCACAAAGGCACATTTGCTGGTCTCATAAGGATAATCTACCTGTATTACTGCACAAATGACAGCCAGACTCAAAACATTCTTTCCATCTTCTGAGTTTTATGTGTCTTGCTTACATATGGATGCCCCACCTGGTACCAAAGAAGGACATGTGTGTTTGAAATATGCTTTCTGCCTTCATTTTTAGGCTCCTGATTAGCTCTGAAAATACCACCTGTAGAGATGACAATCAAAATCAGACGACTGTTTTAGGACATGTACCACTGATGCCATCTACACAGACTGGTAAGACCAAGAAAGCACACACTCCCCACTCAAGGCAGCAATCAAAACTGAAGATTTCTGACTGACTTGCAAAGTAGCAAAGAAATGAAGTCTCCAGGCTTCTGATCCCTGGTGAAGGACATTAAGATCAGCACTTGTATCAGTACTTTTAAGAAATGGCTTAGGCCACAGCTTAGAAGGAAACTACTTTTGATGTAGTCATCACTGGTGAGCTTCTGCTTGCTCATTTGTGCTCCAAGGTAGTATTATGTCACAGTCAATTTGGATGCACCGAAACATTAGAGTTAACTGACTCTAATCCCATCTTCCCAACATTTACTGTAAGCTATCTCAACTAATGCAGCAGAATTGCACAGAGGAACAAAACTTCCTATGTGCATGCTTTGCAGATAATGACTTTAGTTGCATCCAGCTGTGCAAAAGTTGCACTGAAGTACAATAGTAGGGTACCTCAGGTGTGAGCAGTGGTGTAAGATGCAACCTTCTCAAAAGTCAGGGCCACAGATCTTGCCCTTCTTCACTCAAGCAAGGCCTCAAACACACTCCTCTAGTGTGTCAAGACCTGAAGCTTAACATCCTGTTCAATATCTCTCTTTCAGAAATCACACAATGAAATCATTTCTAAAGGCCACTGCAGGCAGCGCACATGAAATTCAAGTAAAAGTGCAGGGCCCTTGCTTTTTCTGAGATGAAAATTGGAAAGATTATCGTTTTCTTAGGCAAACTATTATCTGGGGCAGTGCTGCTTTATTGTATAGCAGGCAATAATCACTGATTTACCTTCGGTCTCACTAATAAAACCAAAAAATGTTGCTTCAGTCAGCTTTGTAATTTCCAGTGCCCTCTGAGTTAGTAGAATCCAAGCACCATAACTGCCTCTCTTGCTTGGCACAGTCCTGAACTGAAGTCCACTCAGACTGATAGGAGCCCTTACTCCAACAGTTTGGGAAAATACACTCTGAAACCTACCAAAGTTAATAACAAAATATTCACTCACTGTACTTGATCCTGAGTTAAGATTTTCTTTCTCATGCCTGATCCATGACCTGTGCTCTCTATGAGAGCTTATCTGCAGCTACATCTTTCCCATTTTTGCTCTCAGGCCTTTTTACAGAATGTTTTCAAATACAGACCACATGTGTTTTAATATACTGAACTTAAATTTCATTTTACAGAACCCAAGCAACTGTGCTTAGTAATTTCTTTTCCCTTAGATCTACCAATTTGTTTTTTTTCTTTCTTTCTTTTTTTTCAATACCAGCCATGTACTTACTGTACTTTAATTTTCTGATGTGGCCTCACTTCAAGTTTTGACATTTTGCTGAAAAGCTTCAACAGCAATTAGTCAAAACATGATGAGATTTTGATTTTCAGCTTAATCCATACCAGTGCATAGACCAAAGCAGTTTTCTTCCAGTGAATACAGACTTTCTAATTACACTGACTAATCACAGGAGTTGTAAGAGCATTAGAGGAGGAGCAGTGCCTCTCTGGGTGCATGGCCCAGCCTAATGAGCAGGATTCAATACTCACTGAAGCTAACTGGCAGCTTCCACACCAGCAGCTGTGCAAGAAGGCATGTGGAAAGCAGGCTCCCCTCCCTCCCTTGGGAAACCTTGGCTCCATTTCACAGTTCTCATTGACCCCCCCTGCATTTAGACTTTTCTCTTTCCTTTAGAATCAGCTTTGATGATCTCCCAACACTTTCTGGTTTAACCTTTTGATACTTTTAAGAAATATGCTGACTGTAACCAATTGAATTAACTTACCCAGAGCTGAGCAGTGATGTCTCCAGTGGTTATGGCACAGACTGGATGACCAGAAACTGAAACTGATGCTGCAGGGCTTTGTCTCCAATCGCACTGCTAAAGGAGGATATTTAACTCTATCCCCTAACTGGTGCTGAGTTAACTCTGAATCCTGAGCATGTCCACGTGGAAACTAATGGGCCTCTAGACTTGAAAATCCATGCAGCTGCCATCTCACTCCTAAACACTGAAAATACTGTTTCTGTAACACTGTTCATTTTCTTCCATTTTGGGAATGTTGCATCTGTACTGGGGATGAACAAACACCGAAGACCCCAATTCAGATACTCATACAAAACCTAAAGCCAGACAGATTTCCAGGAACCAGGACAGAAGCCACAGCACAACCCAGCATGTTCCTCGTGCTGGGGGAAGACCCGCAGGAGATTGCAGCCTGCACTGCCAGCCCTGTTTCAGCCAGGGACAGAGCGATTCCAACTACCCTGACAAGACAGTTTTCCAGATGGCGAGTGCTATCAGCCAGCAGCAGCAGAAGTGCCCAGGCCAACATGCAATACATGGCCACACAAGCTGTAACAACAGTGAGACAACACAGTGTGAGCCAACAAGCCTGTGCCCTTAGCTAACGGTGATACAAATCGAGAGCCATGCCATAAAATGACAGAACTTCTCTCTCCTCTGTATTTACACATAAAGGATAACTACCTTTAAAAACAGGCCCAATGCAGATTGCATCCCCCAGGCTGCAGCAAAGTTGCCCATGTCAGCATTACCTCTAAAGCATCCCTGAAAATCTGTAAATGACAGAGAGTGAAGTGTGACAAAATTCCTGTTGAAGTTTGTGTTCATTTCCAATCTAAAAAGACTGAAACTAGGAAAATACGGAATTCTGGCTCTGTAACATAATCACCTATCTGAAAACAAGAGTGCATATATAGTATGTAAGGGCTAGCTCAGCTCCCGCTGAAGCAAAGAATTATCCCAGTGTGACTATAGCAGGACGTACAGACCATATACTGCAACAGCAATGCTCCGTGAGGGACTCAAAATTTTGCTAGAGAAGCTCATCCTTGAAATGCAATTCCCATTGTCCTTTGTATGAGGGACAGCACTTTATGCTGGCTCTGATTAGCTGACAGGGAAGAGCTGAATTAAAAGCAATGACAGAATGAAGGATAGACAGTTGTTGCCATAAAATCACTAGGTGATGGTTTCCAAGACCCAGGAATTTATTCTCACTATCAGTAGCTGAAACTATCCCAGCATCCTGGGTGCTGCTGGCACAACACTGTGCAGCCTTTAAAAAGCTGAAGAACACAGGCACAACCAAGTGCTGAAGAGACAAGCTGTAAAGCACTGACTTCAAGTCAGTGTGATACCTCAGTACATAAGCATGTCTTTTATCCATAACACTGACCAAGCAATTCCCTTCTTGTCCTTAATAATGCTGTATGGAATCAGCAGCTGCTTGAGATAATTAAATACTTCAGATTATTTCATAACTCCTTTTATAAATAAAATAAAATATGCTTTTATGGTATGCTTCACAAAACTGAACTACCCCATAGCTGGTAGGAAAATGGAAAAGGCCATGAAAAAAAAAAGGGGGTAGGAAAAAAAAAAAAAAAAAAGGAGAAATGGTAAAATGAAAAGAAAATCTGTGACATGAAATCCTGTTCCTTACTCACTTAAAATGTTTTTTCTTTTCCTTTTTCTGAAACACCAGAACTTTTTATAAAACACACAGTTGGTAGAAACTATGTTTAATGCAAAATAAATAAATAAATAAATAATCTTTTCTTCAAAAGGAAAGGCAATAAGGAGTGTGTTCAGTAGGTACATTTTTTATTCTGACACAAATTCTAATGCAATCATTTTGGATTTGGAGGTATCCTGACTACCTCACTTTTTTATTAATGTAAGCATAACAAGTTATCTGATATCACCTAGCTGAAGCTATTAGGCTGCAGTTAATAATTTACTGCTCATCTTCTGAACATGAAAATCATTAACTGATTACAGGTTTTCTGTAGTCATCTGTGTCAATGACTACTCTTACCACTCATTACTGCCTCCTTTTCCACTTGTCTGTCAATCGGCTCTACTTGGTGATGCCGAATTAACATCCCACGTTTGTGCAGGTTGCGGAATGCCAGAGCTCCAATGAAAGCACAGAGCAGGAGCCACACAACAGGAATGCAGCCTCTCAGGCGTGATGCTGCCATGGGGATGCATGGTGTTCACCGGCCTTTTTGTGCTTCTGGAGCACGATACGAAAAGTGCATAACACAAAACACAGATCCTATGCAGCACAAAGAGACTGCAAGAAGTCAGAAACTGGAACAACTCTCATGTTCTTTGCATATTTGCTCTCACGTCTGCAGGTCAATAAGGTAGAAAGGATGGCTGGATGTATGGAGATGCCAGAGTACTGAACAGGATGCATTTCACATATACTAGGCACAGGGCTACATCCCCCTTTTTGACACGTGTCTCCTGCTGACACAAGGGTACTTTGGCAGCTTCACACAGGCAGTGTAGGGCCATGCTTTGCACAGTATAGCTATGATACCAGCCAGTGATGTCAACCTGGAGTGCTTTGTCCACAAGATCCCATATACAAAGTGCTTCTGCATCTCTGCACAAAAGGTAATGGGTGCTGTTTGGCTGCATGGACTTCCAACTTTCTAAGGTGGGTATTTCCTTGTTGTAATCCTTACCCTGTGTAGTAAATATAGCAGAGATCTTTATAGCAAAGGAACACTGAAATACCTCAAAAGATTTCCTTAAAAAGGTTTCTGGTTGCACATGAAAAACTCTTGTTGACAGAGGACAGAAAGGAAAATATTGATAAAATAACAGTTCCACCCTAAAGATTTGGAAGGAAATGGAACAGCAGCAGGTGCCTCCTGGCAAGGTAGATCTAACATATGAGTCCAGACGAACTGCAAGATTTACAGCAGCTTTACCCGTTTTTCCATCACGCACCAACACTGGATTACTCATAGTTTCCTGCTATCTGCTAAACCAACAGTTGGTTAAGTCATGGTAAAAAGCCAGGATATTTGGCTGTATTTATTTTCTTACAAGCTGTGTTTTTAGTCTTATAAGAAACCATTCAACAGCTTTATCTCTAGCTTTGAAAAAACCTACTGCCAAATCCCTGTGCTTGGCATGGCTGCGTTAGGAAGGGAGGCAGGAAAAGCCTGTCTAATTTCAGAGCTCTGCCGACAAGATAGCACCAGCACATCCAGCCACAGGACAGATAATTTACAAGCAGTATGTACTGCACTGTGATGAAGGCATTGGAAATGCACAGTATTTGCATTCTATTATGAAGTCACAAATCAATACTCTAAAAAGGACAACTATAAGTCAGAAAATTGGTCCCTTTTTGTTTGCTTTTAGCATAATGATTCTGTTGTGGATTTTTTTTGTTGTTATTGTTGTTGTTTTATTTTATTTTTGTGGTGGTTTTTTGTTTGTTCATTGTTTTTAATTACAAATGAGCGTTACATCTTCAGTATTTTTCCTACCACTCTGAAGGCAGATTTTTCCCTTGGTGAGTCTGGTAAAGTATCTTCACTCCAGAAACAGAGACTTTAAGAAAACACATCACAGCTTAGCAAATCAAAAGGTATGACCAATGAATTGAATGACTAATTCCCCTTGGTTTCAATGTGTGTGAACGGTCTGAATAATTCTGAGATCTTGGGGTGAAAATAGGGGACTTGCTAAAAATACGTACTGGTTGTACTTGCTTCAGCTCTTATACCTCAGATATGGTAGCCCCATATCTCTGTCATTTTTCCCAAGTACTCTTCCATTCTGCCAAGCACAGAAGCGGTTATTTTTTCTGCTGGCTGCCTGCTGATCTCCTCATACAGCTTTGAAATTTTTCCAGTCCACCTCCCTGATTTGTGATGAAAAGGGATTGGGAGAATGAGACACATCCATATAGAGTCACATCTGTAGGCAGTTCTCTAGTATTCAATCTTTTGATTTGGCTGCAGAGAAGTAGGTCTTGATTGCACAGAATTTTGAAGTTTAACATTCATTTGAACATGAGCTGCCAGGCAGTGTCATTGCCACGTTCATATCCGAAGCTGATCATCCATTGAAAGGAGGTCTGTTTATATGTTTACTTCCACTTTTGCTCATACAGGGGAAAGAAAAGGGAAATTAACAAATGAAAACGTAAGATGTGACAAATAGCTATAAAAGTAAGACAAGAAAGGGCTCAGATCTATTGTGTCTGCTGATTTGGAATAAGCCTGATATTGTCTTTTCTACTGTATAGTTACTTAGACTCCGACAGTAAAAAGATTTATTAGGGAACTGAAAACCTGAATTTCTCATCACTGAGCCTTTACATTCACACGACAGTATTGTTTCTTGTACACAGTTGCAGGATAGTACCAAAAGAACATAAATCCTCTCTGGTACCCTTCAGACCACGTTCAAAGATGTGAAGTATCTGCTATACAAGATTTATGCACCAAGGTGATTCTCTAACAGATTATGTCAAGACATCTGAAAGTCATCATTTCTGTGCACACACATGCATTTTAAAAGAAAATCTACACGAGGATCAAAAACAAGATTAAACCACATCTGCTTGGGTTTAAACTACATTGTCTGCAGAGTTCAAAGTTGTTTCCCTTCATCTAAAAAAAATGTACCCAGCTGTTTTTTATCTTAAATTCCTACCACTATCAAGGAGCTGTTTTCATTGGCCAACTAATGTTATTTCTAGAAGTTGAGCTAGTTGGGAATGGAGCTAAGTAAGAAAATATGCTTTATTCATCAAAGGTCTACCCTCTGTGACTTGACTTGGCACACTGTGAAAATTAATAGAGAGGTTTCATCAGGTTTTAATGGGAGCAGTGTATCTACTGTATGTCATCATGCCATAAATTAGGTCCTCAATCTTTTTACACAAGTAATTGACTACAACTGACACCGATAAGAAACACACAAGGAAGAATGAACTGGAAGAGACAGAAATTGTATAATAAACAAATACAGCACAAATTCTATACATGAGAAAGATAAATATTTTGGAAACTGTCATCAATCAGTAAATATTCTGGATAAATGCAGGTGTTGTAGCAGTAGTGCTGTAATAGTGTCAGCTACCACTGACAAATGTACACACCCAGGTACATACGTATGTGTATGTATACATGCAGACACACACGTAGGAACTGAGGACCTTGAATGCCTGAGGCTCTTTGTTAAACAGAGAGTGTAACAAATAGTACAACAGGACAGCTTCCATCACATTACAGTCCTTAGTGTTAAAGTGAGAAAGAAATACGAAGTTAAAGTAAAGGCATAAGATGCAACAGCTGCAAACCAAACAATCTATTTCTCTTTTCTTTATGCCCTCCAAATAGTATGAAAAGGTCTTTTTCACAAACCAGAGACCCAGTTGCACTCCAGTGGGAACCGGCTGAAGCTTCTCATGAACCAGGTTATGTCCTATCTCACAAGGCAAAAATCCCCTAAATCCTAAGGCCAGTCTGGATTCACAAACTGAGCAGAAAAGAAGCAGTTCTCAGAGCTACCCACTGCCCTTCCCAACACATACAGCCAGGGACAGAGGCACGCACTGTGCTTCCAGCCAGGAGCCCTGCAAGAAGCTGCAAACCCCTGCAGAGCTCAAGCAGCCAGGAGGTGTGCAGGCTGGGAACTGAGGACCCCAATCCTGAATTTTAGGAGCTAAGCACCCTGAAGTTTTCCTCACTTTGCAGACCTGTCCCTATTCTTTCTGATGGCAGGAATATAACTCGTTTTTATTATGCAGCAACAGGAAAACTGAACAGTTGGGCTCCCTACAGCTGGTCTGCTAACATCGCAATCTCTTCAATATGTTCATTATTCAGTTGTCACAGATTCATACATTCGATAGCTCTTGATCTGCAGATCATTCATATCATGACCTAACAGCTGGCATTTCATGCCATAACGCTGTAACTATGTACCCATAATGTATAGAACATATGGGGCTAACTTTGCTCACCAACTGAGTAAATACTATTTGCTCCACAGTGAAATACAATTTTACACCTTTCCAATTTACATTTAACATCATGTGGGATAAACCAATAAATTATTTGGCCTGGAAAGAGGAACAGTACCAGTTAATTTATGCAACTAATCAGAAGCACATTATTTTTGATGTTGTTTGTTTGCAGTGAAATCTTGAGCATGAAAATATTTTGGGTGGTCTCTGCTCTACATTTGTTCCTCTCCTCTTTCAAAAATCCAGCAATTCAGAGTAACCCCTCTTTATCCTATCTGCTCCACACTAATAGACAAAAACAGTGATTCAGTCTGCTGACATATGGCTGGGAGACCACTCACAGAAGGTTGGCCTGCTGCATTCTATACTGGATGAAACTATAACTGGATTATCCAAAGGGGGAAAGTTCAGGAATGAAAATAAATCACAGTAAAGAACAATAAGAAAATATGCTGTCAATTTATTCAGACATCTTCTGGCATATAGCAAGAAAAATAGCCCCACCACTACTTAATGCAATTCTCCTTTTCCCAGTCACGGTAATATATGTTCCAACCACTGCCTGAAAATGAAATACAAAGCTGGCCAGACACAGAATTTACACAGCTCCAAGGGAATGTGTTCAATAATGCCCAAGTGACTTAGAAATTTACGTCAAATTTTCAAAGTCCCAAAGCAGCATTTAGGCCCAATTCCAGAGTTTAAGTTTCATGCCCTTCAGTATCTTTATGCATTTGGCTTAGGCCAGCAAGCGCATTCAGCTGTAGTTACACAAGCTGAATTTTTATGGAAAAACCATGCAACTCCACAGGAGATCTTCCAATGAGCAGCCATAACGTGGCCTAGAAATTGCAACACAGCAAAATCCAATCTGTTTAAAAATTTGCTACCATTGAGCCTCACTGATGCTTCAGAGCCCTGCATGGGAGGTGAGCCGAGGACAGACAACGAGCAGCAAAACCCCAGCTCTACCCACTGCACATAACAACTCCTTTCAGTGCTGTTTCAGGGTATTTCTTTCCCTTGCCCATATCAATACGCCCTTCATAATTTCAAAGACGGATGGATGCCCATTGTGGGGGCTGAGGTTTTTGGTTGAGTAATAGCAGTAAGGGCCATCCAACTATTCTGAACTTCAAATCTGTGGAGGAGCTGGAGGGCAGCCCTTGGTGGATGGTTGGTCATAACTGTCTGTGCAGCAAATATTACTGTGTGTTCACTTTCTAAAGCATTTTTACTTAGAAGAAGACAAGTCTTACTAAGGAAAACAATTTACAGTAATCTGCAGCCCTGCAGACCTTGAAAACTCCGTGAACAAAGAATGAGTTTTGTTTAGAAAAATCTTATGAGCAAATATTGTATAATATATGGAATAGGTGTTTATAAAGCTTGTGTGTGTCTGACTCACGTATATATGCTCACAGACATGCAAATTCCTAAGAGCCTTTTGCACCACTGACACTACAAGGAAAGACATAGGCATGCTATGGCAGCAGCACACTCTCACTAACAGTCCCCTTGTCATAGGACAGAATCTCAATAGGCAGAAACAACAGGTGTCTCCAACTGTGCAAAAATGGTTTTTGCCTTCTGAGTAGAGATCAGAGTATTGCCTTTTGCCTGGGCAACTCACACCACAGATAACATCAAACAAGTCAGCTTAGTATTAAGCGTTCAGTCCTCTCAGTCCCACAGAGCTCCTAACATCCCACAGAGTCATTAAGTGCCTATTTTCAAGCATCTGAATACCAGAAAATATGAAATCTTTTTCCCCAGCAAAATTATAGTGTTTGACTTTGCTAGTAGTGCTTGTCTTATGTAAACTTTGAACACTATAGTTATGGGAAGGCATTGCAACCTTCCTTTCCAGAGTGGTACAAAAATTAAGCAGAAAACCCTTTTCAAACTACAGGGATGAACCATCTGCTGTCTTTTAAAACACACACCCCAGAGCCAGCTATTCAGCTTCATTCTCACCTACAAGCAGGAGGTGTGATGCGCAGCAGCTCTGCGTGGCTAACCCAGCTCTGCACCGCCCTCCTCAATGGCAGCGTATTGCCTTACACAAGCAGCTTTAATAACATGGTGCTCTGGGGGGAGAAACAGCCTCAAACAAAACCCTATTGTTTAATCACTCAAAAACATTATAAACATTCCAAAAGAACTTAATGATCTGAAGCACAATCTCATTGATTGGAAAGCAATTTCAGAGTTCCTTGCTGTCTGAATAGACACTTTTAAACATTCTCAGATCTCCAAAATGTTCTTATTATTTCTTCAACTGCAGAGTCTGTGAGCTCTGGTCAAGTGCTCTGACCTTACTGTAAAAGGGCATGAAGATAGAAACCATCACTAAACAGTCTGCAATTAAAACAGGCCAAGAGACAAGGAAGGGATACAGGCAAACCAGGGGTGCTTCCAAGGCACAGGCAATCTCCCTGATAAGCTGCTGTGGTTTAACAGGGCTCAGCAGCACACACCTCCCCCTTCCCAGAGGAATGGGGGAGAGAATCGAGAAAAACAACATATAACTCATGAGTTGAGATACAACTGTTTAATAAGATAGAGAAAAGGAAAAGGATAATAATTACGACAAAAACACACATATAAAAATGTATATAACAACTGAAGCACCCCCAGACCAAAGCCCAGATAGCCCCCAAGCAATAGAAGAGAGCAAGATGAACTCCCACTCCCTTCAAAACTCCTTCCAAATGATATCATATAGTATGGAATATCCCTTTGGCCAATTTCAGCCAGCTGTCCTAATTCTGTTCCCTCCCAGCTCCTTGGGCCCATCCTGGGCTCAATACAACACTGCTTAGCAGCAGCTATAAACATCAGTGTGTTATCGACACTGGTTTTCTCCCAGAACCAAAACAGAGCATCATACCAGGCACTCTAAAGAAAATAATTCTGTCCCAGATGAAATAAGACAGCAGAGGCTGAAGGACTAATTTACACAGTACAAGCTCCACTCACCTCAGAAGCCTGATGTTAGCAGAAGATATGAAATGAATTGCTGTTCTTCAAGTAGAAAGGAGATGTTTTAGTGGCTTGAATTATCACTGTGCAAGTGTAAAGAAAATATGCTTATTTTCTTTTTTATATACCAGGAAACATATGGAAGCCGGATAATATTTGTCCCAGCCTGCTAGTATTTTAAATTTATAGAACCCAAACCCTTTGGGGAATGTAATAAATTTACATGCATTCTCAAGTGTTAATGCTTGCATAGGCATCTTTAGATTAGCGGATCCATGTGCAAAAGCCCATATGTACAAGCACCTCTGCAGAGGCCTCGCACATATGGAAGCCAATGTGGGGGGATGCTTCGTATGTCAGCTGTGCTCAGTCTGCACTGGATCAGAAGCTCTTCACTCTGTGCTGGCACAGCTCCTCAGAGGGCATCTCCTTTGAGGATCTATCAGCACCAGCAGTACACAGTTCCTCATTTGATCAGCATGCATCATCTAAGATGCAATAAAAAGGCTTTCCAGGTTCTGTTACCCATCAAAACACAAACGTTTCTCTTTTTAGATGATGCTAAAATTTAGTCCTAAGAAATACCAGCCACAGCCCACTCTGTTCTACAATGACTGAGTCTTTCTCACCAGTGCATTTGAATAATGAAAAATTCTCACTTCCAGGTATTTTTTCATTATAATTGTTCTATTCAGTGTCTTCCTGATGCAAGCCAAACCAATTTATACGTTTAACAAGAATTTGTGTATTGCAAATATTTGATAACCTTTTCTTCCACAGAAGCATTTGAATGCTAGTCTATTTCTATGATATGAAGGCCGTTTTTTTTCCCCTCATCCTCATGAATGAACAACTGTGTATACACATGCTGCAGGAAACAAAGCTAACATCTGACCCAGGAATATCAAAATCCCACGGGAGCTGTCAGGGCAGTTCCCTCCAAAGTGTGCACATAGCCAGGGGTTTGTACCTGCAAAACCTGCTGTCTGTGTATGGATCTGTCACATCCAGAGGACTTGAAGCAGCTTGCACCCGCACGCTGTGCTAGCAGAAGGTGGCAGTGTTGGATCCACCATCTCGCCGAGCCGCCGCAAGCAGCAGCTGGCAGAACAAATACAGCTTTAATAGTGACAAATTACACATCCGCTGCTCAATCAGTCATCAGTCACATTGTGATCTCTGTCAGGCGGCCACAATCAAAATCTTTAATACTGAATTATCCGTTTTGTTTCAAAACTACTACTAATAATAATTAAAAAATCATCTCACTAACGCTGCTGGGGAGGTGGGAACCAGCAGAGCCACAGATCATTAGCCCTGCTAGAGGGAATGTCCCTTATTTTGGGCATAGCCCGTGGGGTGCCCCAGCCATTTCAGGGAATGCCTGGGGCCTGTCTGGCTGCAGTATCATTTAGGTACCAGGATAAGGAACACCTTCAGAAAATGAGATGCTTGTTCTTAATTCAGTTAAGCCTTACAACAGCAAGTGGAGCCACATCTAGGTATCCTTGAAAACGTGAGCTTCAGTATGAGCCCGGTGGCCTCACCATCTGGCGCAGTCAGTCCCAAAATCAACACTGGATTCAGGGTTTGCACAGAAACACTAGAACTTCCCCTTCCACCGCAGGACACTGCGTCCAGGTGGTGAACTTCTGCCTCATGTCACATCTGAAGGACTCAGGCAATGAGGAGCAGCTTGCAAGCGCTCCTTCACCCACTCTGTGGAAACGCTGGAGGAAGTGGCTGCTGCTCAGACAGTAACAGGCAAACAATCTGGCTCCCAACAGAAACATAACACCAGCTGATTCCGAGCTTTTTAGCATATGAATGTGTAAATTTGCTGTGACAGGTGGGATGTTTCAATGACTTTCAATAGGAAGCCAACTGCTACTCACTCATCGTTGGAAATTTCTCTTCGAAATGCCAAAGACTGGTGCCCCATGCTGGGGAACGGAGCTCTGAATTGGTTTTTAAAAAGAGAGAGCGAGAGCAACAAAAATCAATGCCCCTGCTGGGTGATTTCCTGATCAGAGCACAACTAGCAAAATATTTGTTCATGCAAATGTTTCCTGCCATGAACAGCTTAACAATATCAATGTGTTTCATGCAGGCAAATAAACAGCAAATAATGGAAAGCACATGAAGCAAATGGAAGTATTTGGAATCCTCCAAATCTCAGCAATCTTCACTTTAAGGAAACACTCAGGGAGTCCAGCAGCCCAGCACTGACCTCACTCTGTAATACAGCCAGGGCAGGAAGCAGCTTTGGAAGAGATTTCCAAGACAGCTGAGCTCTTACACCTCTTTGTCAGACCTTCAGGGGTATTCAGCATGAAGCAAATATTCCAGCGGCAGCTGCAGAACACTGAGCCTCAGCAAGGAGCTCGGGCTGTCCCTCCCCATGCTGGGCCCCAGCCTTCCTTCCCAGCTGGCTGCACCCACCCTGCCTCAGTGGGGTGCACAGCCAGCTCTGCAGGGCAGGAAGGTCTGACCTGCTACCCACCATGTGCTGGGATGCTCCTGGCTTCAGTAAGCTGCAGGGCGCTCCTACTACAGCCTGCATGTGGACGTGGCTCCTGCACTGCTCCTGCAGGGCACCTTGCACACCAAGCATTGCAGCCCTCAGTCTTCGGGCCACTCCACACCACCACTTGCAAGTGTGAGTGGCAAAATCTCACCAGATGAGTCTCCTGGAAAGTATCCGTAGGATGTGGACACGTTTCAAGGACTTGCTCATACTTTTTGGTGGCTCCTATCCAACAGCCAGCACACAGAAAAAGAGCCTGTGTATTTTCACTCTGCTGCAATAATACAGAGAAAAGTTCCCATCTGTCTCCTGCAGCTCTGTTCCCCATCCAAGAGGAGTAACAACAGATCTCCAGCTGATTCTGCCTGGCTGCAAGAAGGTGCAAAATGGCCCAGTGATCAAATCAGCAGTTCAGGACAGTCCTGAAATCCTCAGTGGGTCCTACTCCTCACAGCCGCCTCAGTCCCCCCACCATTACCACCTTCAATCCCTGTTTCAGTTTGCTTCAACTTGTTTTTATGAACATGAGCACAAACTGAGGGGCTCAGAAACCACACTACCAAAGTGACACAACTGAAGACAGATACATATACCAATGCCTAGGAGACCTGCAACAGCATAAGCTAGAACAGAGTGTTTCTTTCCTCTTTCTCTGGGCAGAATCAGTATTCAAAGGACAGAAGTGACTTTTCTTAGAACTAGATGAGCACTATTTGCAGTGACCTCGCAGAGTCACGCTTGGTGAACCAACTGTCGTGCTCTAAGTACACCAAGTGCTACACTAAGTGAAACCAAACAAGTGAATGAAAAAAGATTAACAGCTCTAAAGCTAAAAGACATGAAGCCTTTTATGTCTCTCTCTCCAGGATATCTGGGACATTTGTTGTGAACACAAGTATACTGCACATGATTACAATTTATTGAATTAAACCCAGAATACTTTCTGTCGTATAAAGTAGCACTTTCTTCTCTTATAATGCAGATGAAATGTTGAACTTCAATGCCCATCTGCAATACCGTGTTCCATTACAAATACATTGAGCAAATTAAACTAAGCTCATCTGGAATGTTTTTTCTTCTGGTTTGGTTTTTGAGGTTATGAGCAGGGCTTCAGGCAGCTGCTGCAATCAGTCTGTAAGTTAAATGTTGGTTTCATGGTGGTTGATGACCTAACAGAAACTGCAAATGTTGAACACTAGGGAAAATAGTAGAATCCTGTTTAACAATGTTACATTTCCCTTCTTTTTTCTTTTTCTTTTTTTCTTTCTTTTCTTTTTTTTTTTTTTTTGTCTGAAGAAATTGCTTTTCTAAAAAGGGAAGGAAAACTTCCGTCATTCTGGAGCAACAGCCTTTGGTTTCAACCCATAAAAAACACAGTGGGGAGATTCATTTTGCTTAACAATCAACTGGAAAAGTTTCCTTTAAACAAGATACACTGGATTTAGCTTTGAAGTTCAGATGTTAGCTTCAGTTTGAATCTAACAGCCAAGGAAGTTTTGAATAGCACACTGGCAGCTTGGCTTTGCCTGCAGTAGAAGATTTATGCATAGGCATTTAGCCACAAATCCTTGTGAGTACCATGGCCCATAAGCAAAATGGCATTGAATGCACACAAGCTACCAACACACACCAAAGCTGCTGCTAATGTTTACATTACTCCCAGAGCTGCCTTGTTTCCCTGCTAGCAGCTCAGCACATGGCAGCATTCACCAGGGAGCACTTGCTGGTGCAGGCAATGTAGTGATGGCAGTGAGTATTCAATAGCGGGCACTGAGGGAGATGAGGAATTCCATTTCTGAGATGCACAGGGGATGTGCAGCTCTGGCCAGGCAAACAGGGACCAGATCAGACTGGGAAGAAGTACAGAACTGCTGTATCCCTGCTCTGGGAAACGCTGCAAGGACCAGTAAGAGCTAAGCAAGCCTTGGACCTGCAGGGAAGCTGCATGGGAATGCACAGAGATACAGCCACTGCAGGCCCTCCCTGCAGGGAAAGTGTGCCAGGGACTGTGCAGTATTTCTCATCTGAAATGTATCAGATACGGCCTGTGCTCACACTGACACATCAGAAATTATGATTTACATCTAACATTTCAGAAAGCTCTTGCATGGATTGTTCATCTTTCTTGGTCCTGCTCACCCAAAGGCATCCAAAATGCATCAGCTACCAAAAAGACAACTTCAAAGCTACAGGAAAAAAACAACAAAAAAAAAAAACCCAACAAAAAAAAAAACCCACAACCCAATAAATAAACATCTAAAGCCCAAATGGAGGCAGACAACTACACACAGAGCTCCAGGAAGTGTCACTTTACAATACGCAGTCTGTGGAGGTGATGACATTAACACTCACAGCAGAATGTTGCTTCCAATGCTGCTAAGAAGCAGTTGAGAAGCCTGCAGCTCTGCTCCAAGGTGTCTCTTGAAGTCTCTCGTATTTTTTTTGCACTTCCATGACAATAGCTCTCTGTAGCTCTCTCATAACACTGCATATTGTGAAATCAGTTATTAGCTAAGATAGCAGGGTAGAAAATAACCCTGAGCCTTCTTCCTTAGATCTTGGAAAACTGTTTGACTCAGCTCTATTTTGTTACCATGAGTGCAAGAAAAAAATAGGCACTGAAAGAGTTTACAAACCCTTTTCATGTGGAGAGAAGGAACGTGAGTTTCCTTTAATCTTTCATAGCTTGTGTGTGTTAACTGCGCACTTAAAGAGTGCCAGCTGATCTGAATTTTGCAAGGGATATTCAGAGACCACCAGAGTCAAAGAAGGCCTGTTCTTGTGATGAGAAGGCAGCTGCAGCAGCCAGAGCAGAGGTGACTGTGAGGAATGTCATCTAGAAAGAGACAATGTGCTGAGACCCCCACAAGAGCAGGCGCTAGCTGAAAGACCTGGAGGCTGATGTCTCACACTCACAAGTTGGATCTACCATACAGCACAGGAAGGCAGGCTTTCCTGCCCTCCTCTGCTCGTTCCCTATCTACAACGTGTCAGGAGGGAGGAAAAAGACTGTCTCACTTAAGCACAGGTGTTTTTGCAAAGAGCATAGTTTTTACTCCACTTATGAGGGTCAACTTTAGTTTGTGATGGATGGCTTACTGTGAAAGTAAAGATTAATTACTATTTAAGATAGAAAAAAGTTTAAAAATGGGATAAAAGCATAGGTGAAGAGAGTAGTCAACAGATTATGTTCCTAGAGTGCCAGGGCTGCTGCTGTTACAGAGTGACTAGACTTAGACTTCAGCCAACCTTTGATCACTTCTCTGAGTCAAAGTACTGAAACACTTTCTAAGTACTTTCAATAGCTTCATGTTATTCTGAACATCACAAAATCACAGAATGGTTTGGGTTGGAAGGGACCTTTAAGATCATTAAGCTCCAACCCCCCTACAAGGAATTGCAAGGAAAGCTTCCTTGCAAGGACAGGTTTTAGTAAAGAGATACAATGAGCAACTCTTGACAGTGGGATGTCTACTGTTGTGCCACTGCAGACAACTTGTGCGTGCTGTGAAGTGTGATGCAATGAGCCTGCTGCCTCCAGCTACCTGAATGCTGGGCTCCAGCCTCTCAGCTGTGACTTGCCACGGACAAACTGACTGTATTCAGAGGTTTTTTATTGAGCAGTATCAATGTGAATTTTATCACATTACAGTTCTCCATATTTGGGTTGCAAAATTGGCAATATTCCCAAGAAAAGTATTCCATAAGGCTAAGGAAACAAGTCATGTCTAATGTGAAGTCTGCCAAGTAATGCAAGATGGAGCTGCGAAGAATTTTTCCATCAGGACATTCCTCCAGAAGGAAATTTTGTTTCCTTGAATCTCAGATGTTTTCAGGAATGTGTCAGGTTCAATGACACCATGGTTTGAAACATGCTGGAAGAGGGCTTAGGTTCAAATTGAACATCCAAACTTTCCTGGAGTGGAATTTTTCTGCTTTCAAATGCATACTTCCAATCCCTTTAGTCTTATGTTTTGCAATATAAAACAGAAAAATCAAATTCAAATCATAATTACATTATATTGAAAAGTTTCTGTTGTCATAAAGTAATACTTTCCTCACCAAAACTCATGTCACAAGAATTCAAAACCATGTGCAAAAGTCTCATTGTAGAGTAGAAAGTGATGTGAAATCTTTGTAAAATCATGTGAAATGGAACCCTCTGCTTCTGCACATGAGGAGCTCCTGGCTCTCAGATTCACAAATGAAATATATATGCAATGAAGAACTGGCCAGCTGGTCAGCAATGCAGTTACAAGTGTAGGTTTATGGATATACTATCTTTGTGATTAGTGATTAAGAGTTAATTATAGATGATATTCTAAAATTACCGTAGACAGCAGCATTACAATCCCTAGAGTTCTGAAAAGATCTTGAGACATTCCTCCCCAGTTCTGCTTTTCACTTCACTGGCTCTGACCCACAAGACCTGCTGAGCACAAGTCATGCTTGTAAACAAATGGCTGTGTACTAGCAATTACCAGTGATTTCCAGATTTCAAAGCCAGAAGTGATCACATAGGCTCAACAGTTGCATAACACAGCATTGGCATTCTCGATTTTAACACTTAGGTCCCACAGCCCAGGTTGCAAAGCCTCACGAATTTTTGCCAAGTGGTAGATTCTGGCCAGGGTGAGAGCTGCTCTCCCAGTCACGAGAACTTTCTACTTTCTCAGAAATTTTAGCCAAGCTAAAGGAAATTTCAACCAACCTTTCTGACAAATTGTTTATCCTAGCATCTGCTTCCCAGGATGGAAGTAGTAGCCAAGTTCCCAAGATCAGGCAGTGCTCTCTTCACTCCCATCAGTAACCTAATACCAGTCTGACAAGGAAGGAAGGGGGGAATGGAGATAGATAAAGATCAGCAGATAAGTAGGATCTGGTTTCAAACACTGGACTGCCTTTTCACCCTCAGTTCTGTTTCCTTCTCCACCCTGGCTGGTTTGGAAAGCAAAGGAAGTGGGCTCCTGCTGCATATCCCTCTTCACTGACTTAGACAAAGAAAGAATCCTTCCCACTCCTCTAGCCCAAGAGCACCATAATGCTGAAATAAAATTGGTTTAATGACTCAGTAGCCGGTGCCATACAGCATGTCTTCCCTGGATTCAACCTTGGCTCTCCCTCTAAACAAGAACCTGGGAAAGCATGGGGTACACATGTGAATACAAACCAATACAGCCCTTGGAAGACCTTTTCTAATGTGTTTTAAGGCTGGTAATGCGTTCTACAGATAACAGAAGAACACAGTATCGTTTCCTGATGTGAACTACCAGCAGTAAAAGAGATGAGTTCTTCATGAAAGGTCATGTACATGCTGTACAAAGTCACCAGGAAGCTGAAGGGCCTCTAGATCTGGAAAGTGAGCAGGACTATATGAAATAACAAAAGCAACTGAGCTGCAATGGCCATCACAGCTTATCAAATCTTCTTCCCTAATAATCTGCATCTAAATAAAAGGCTCTGTGGAAGAATTGGATAAGAAAATACTGCACG
Organism: Chrysolophus pictus; assembly: GCA_037305975.1. Taxonomy (NCBI): domain Eukaryota; kingdom Metazoa; phylum Chordata; class Aves; order Galliformes; family Phasianidae; genus Chrysolophus; species Chrysolophus pictus. The sequence continues at coordinate 3,229,328 of CM074587.1, forward strand.
CATTAGCCATTTTTAACAACTGTCTGGGAGTGATTATTTACATGTGAGTGCCAGAGAATTTGACATGATGGATTAGGAAGTAAAGCCAAATTCTGCTGTCAAGGAAATCAGCAGAAATTTGAAGGAATGTACTGGATTTCAACAAAGCAACTGTACATTCACATTATGTTTTCACAAGCACATTTGGTCCTTTTTGAAAAGCTCAAGGTAAGAAAATGGGGATCATTTAAATCCGATGTCTTAAATGATCATCAAATGGAAGAGAAGAAAAGGTCCATGTTCTGCTATCCAAGCTCTTTTCTGTTTGTTGGAAGAATCTTCCCCTATCATGCCCAACTACTATTTAGCTGGATTCTGATGCTCATCCAAGGCTCAGTTTAGCTAGTAAGAAATAAGCGTCAAAGAAAATTAGCCCTTTTAAAGGGTTTGGATGTGGTTTTGTTTTTTGGGTTTTTTTCCTCCAGTAGCTTTCACAGCCTTTTCACTTCACTCAGCATTTAAGATTTCAAACTTAAACAAGCATGTAATCTTTAGTCTATTGGAGCCAGTGGCAAAATTCCCATTTATTCGGATCATCCCACAATTTCATGCTACATGTTTTGCCCATGCTTTCCAGTAATCAAAGCTTCTTTGTTGCTCTAGTTAATAGCAGACTGTTTCCAGATTCTGGCATTTCTAATATGAAGATAAAGAGCTACAAAATTGAAATAATACTGGAAAAGAAGGCAGTGCTTGAGCAGAAGCAATCACATTGACTGGAGGATTAAGAGAATGAAAAGTCATATAGGTGTATGAGTGGAATATTTATAGTCATACTACAACTCAGATGCATGTTATCTATACTGCTCTGGGGGCAGCCTGCTCAAAAAGATCTCAACAAAAATCTTTTACCATCAGCTTCCTCTGTTGAGCTGACACCCTGAATGATGATAAAAGCTGAAGAGCTGAAAAATGGCATCAAATATTGAAAGTATATATGTAAAAAATAATAACTTACAGAATTTGTTGACCAATGCAAAAAACAAAAAACAAAACAAAAAAAAAAAGTGCAATAAGCAAGAGAGCAGGTGAGGATAGCTGGACACAGAGAAACAGAGCATTTTGCTCAGATGGCAAGAAAACAGCAAAGTGAAGTATCTTCCTGATAGTGCAGTGTCTTATATTGATTTGCCTTCACGTGGAGTTAGGAGGTCTCCCAGAAGACCAGGCACCAAAACCACATTAATTTGTTTATTCCAGAAGGGGCTTTGGGATCACAGCTAAATTGAAAGAGCTTCTTCTTGGAAACCTTGAGAGCCTTTATGCCTAGAGATTGTCTAGTCTCACAGATTTGCCTACCAAACCACAATCCTGCCTATCATAGAATTAAAATTAGTCCCTTTGTTCTGAGAAATGGAAAAGGTTAAATTACAGACTTCAAGCAAGTATCCAAGTATTTATATTATGTTGACCATAACATCAACGTTTCCTCATCTATAATATACTAGTTAAATATAAAACTCAAAATGCAAATGTAGGTTTATATGTACAGTCTGCTATTTCATTAAACACTTGCTAGGTAGCTAACTGCACAATGTAAAAATAACTAAATAAATAAAGGGGCTGTTCTGCATTCAGACCAGTTGCTAGTTAAGTCTGCACTTATCCTAATGCACCAGAATGGGTTAGGAAGAATACTTTAATTCACAAAAAAACGGACTACCAAAAGTTATGGAGGGTAATAAACAGGATTTATTTCTTCAGTTACTCTCTTAGCATTTGCAGAACATTCTAGCAGGAGCTGTGGCCCTAACTACATCTGCTATGTGAATCCAAACTCTAAGCTGTGCACAGATACAGAACAGAGAAGAGCCAATCATGTGGAACACTTTAACTTTGCTCTTTCTTTCTAGTTTTTTCAGCATTTAGTTGTCAAGTCACAATACAGTCCTAGTGAGGCTGTCTGTGTGGGATTCATGGCAGTGGGCATTCACAGGGCCTAGTGTATTCATTAGTATTAGCATCCCAGCTGATCTTTAGGCTAAGTCCTGCTCCTAGTAAATCGACACTTTTTTCAACAACTCTCTGTTTTGGAGGTTAGAAATTCTCACTGCTCTCACTTGAGTGTTGCAGGACCTAGCATTAAATGAGGAGGTTGGTGGCCCTGCATGTGGCAGGGGGGTTGGAGATTCATGGTTCTTGAGGTCCCTTCCAACCCTGGCCATTCTGTGATTCTGTGACCACACTGCAGCAATACATTGCCTTCTTAATCTCTGAAATAGACAGTGTGGACTACCCACCCCTAAAAGAGCAGATGCTCCCACTGGACTAGGGAAAAATGGACAAAGCCTGTGATGGTGAGACATGGCCTAATTCTGTTCGCTCACAGGGTAGCAGAGCCCCCATGCAAATAAGTTCTGTGAGAACAAAGCTTTACCTGAATCATGTAGGTCATGTCTAGACACAACTGCTCACATTCCACATAATCAAATAATTCTTAATAAGAAGTTGCCTAAATAATGGATCCAGTTCTGGCACCTTAATTCAGATAAAATAATCACTGACTCCAGAAGTCACCAATGGATTTCAGTTAGAATAAGCCACCATCCAACAAACCTGGAAGGGTCCAGTTCAATATGGTTTCAATTACTTGTTTAAAGGCAAGCATATCCTCAGGACCAAAGTACATTTTAATAAATATTTTCCCTTAAATGTCTAGTAAGGCTCATGGTAATCTACTTAACCATTATTTTCTGGAAGGTTTAAGATTCCTATAAGCTGAATTACATGTGGAAAGTTACATTAATGTGTCTCCATATAAACTGAAAGTTTATTGTTTTATTATTACAGAAAAACCATAAAAAGATTTGTCTGAAGCTATTGGTTATTGTGCTACACACATCTGGTGGAATGTCAGTTATTATAATAACTCCTTCAGAGCACCCAAATGAAGCCCAAGGCTAAAAATGAAACTAAGTAATACGATAATACTGTAAAAAGATGTTATGGAATTACAGAGAAATGCTGAGCCAAATCCAGCTGTCAAGGGAAAAAAAAAATCTGGCTGAGTTTTAAAAATAGCATTAACTTAGGCAGAAAAAAAGGTTAGAAACCCCACGACCAAGCCATATCCTCAGCCAAATCTTGGGTGCTGTTACAGCATGCTAGCAAGATGAGAAGCGCTAGAGCCAACTGCCAAAGGTTCCCTGGCTAGTCTGAAGTTGACAGTGTCACTTCTATTCCCAGAGATAATTAAAGGCTTCCCAGAAATATTGGCTAAACTTGATTTTGTGCCAGTCACAGATCAGGTCTGGGGACAGTAAGAGCAAGAAGAGACTGCCAGGAGCCAGCTGGAATCAAAGAAGGTGACAATGGGCGGGAGAGGCTGAGAAATGGGAAGTGTTGAGGGGTTGTGAACAAAAAGAGGCTGCTGAGGAGAGAAGATTTCTCCCCCATTTCAATCCCCCTGATATAGCAGCAATCCATCCCACTGCTGAAGACCCCCCACCAGCGTGGGGCCCTGAAAGGAATCCCCAGCACAGGGAAGGGCTGTGCAGCAGGACAGCAGGGGCAGCGACACAGATTTAAGTCTGCAACAGCTGATCTTCATCTCCTCGAGCAAAGGCAAAATATGCAGTCTGTCAACCCTGCATCTGCTGCCTTAATCTCTTATAACCTTTGTTAGAGGCAACATCTATTTTCTGGTGGAAAAGAAATGCAGACAGGACTATACCAGTTGCCTAAAAAAAGGTGGTATAACTGAAAGCAGTCTTGAATGCTTTTACTTCTGCAAAAGGCTCAGACCAGTTCCAGCAACCAATGTCTATATTTATATTTATTGCTCTCCTGATCCAGCGCATATTTACCATGGGAGCTAATGCAGCAATATTTCTTCTCCTATCAGCACTGCCTGCTGTGGAGTCTGGGTCTGTGGCAAAGCAGTATCATGCTGTTGCACAGCTTTCCTTCCCTTCATCTGAAGTCAGTACTGCTTTCACGTCCAATTCCAAATTTGCCTCTTCCAAGAAACTAATCTGTTTACAATATTTTTGGGGTTATGGCAGGGAATGAACCAAAAACAGTTCACAGAGACAAACTTCCCCACATATATTAATCTTGTTGTTTTATCTAAATCTTAAAGCTCTTTCATATCATTTACCTGAACATCCATCTTCTCCAGATGTTTAATGTTTCATGCCAGTGGCATATTGCATCTGTATCTAATAAAGTTACTGATAATTGTCATTATGGAGGAGACTTTTTTCTTTTTTGGATCAAGGACATTAATATTGTTGGCTTTTCAAAAGGCCACAAAATAATATAATTAATACTGATATTAGAGAGAAAACAAAATTGATAGTCTTATTCTAGAAAATGCTCAATAACCAAGTAATCTGTTAATAAGCACATGTTAGAAATGTGCTCTAAGTCTAGACTTATCTCTGAACAAAAAATGAAAATCAGGAAAAGGAGTTAAGGATAAATAAGCTAACTAGAAACATCTGCCTTTAATATTCCATTTTGACGTCAGTGAATCTTTATTGGCCTCCCAAAATAGTATTCAGTTTTGAGAAACAAGCAGCAAACAAAACATACTGTTATCCAGTTTTAAAAAGATTTTCCATTGATGATAAAAGTACAAATCATCACTATTTAATTTTTAAAAACATGCTTTTGCTGCACTGATAGGAAAGCTCAGGCCAATACACGACCTTAAGGGCTATCCTGTTTCACCTGAATATTACTTGCAACTTTCATTAAACCTACTCACAGTCTTCATAGGATAAATATTGTTTTTCCTTTGGCTGTTTAGTTGCACTTGGAGGAGCACCAGCAGCCTGCAGCTCTTCTCTGACAGCCTACTCTCAATCTCACCTAGAAGTCCAAATCCCACTGTAACTGGAGATACAGCCTCGTAAAGCATTTCTGGTGAAGAAAGAAGCAAAAAACAGCAATGCTGTGGCTATGGAATCGCAAGCACATTAGGTAGGCCTGCAGCCTTGGCAGCTTCTTTCCTCTACTGACTATGGAACAAATTGCACTGGGCAAAAGCTGATCCAATGTCTTCCTATCACTAGGGTCCAGCACAGCTTCACACCAACTGAAGAGGACTCCCACATCATGCAGCTGGGACCAGAAGCTGCCTCCAGAATTGGCTGGCACAAACTACCAATATGTACTAGAGACAGAAAAGCCACAGGCAGGCTGTGGTTATGCAGACCCAGTCAGTTCCACTCCCTATGCAAGCTGCATACCACTCCTGTGACTAATGGTCTGGGGCTGGGGCAGAAGGGGAGTGCTATGCAGCTAGTATTTCCTTCAGGAGGTCTCTAACACATCTGCAAAAGAAAGTGTTTGTACATCAGTTAGGAAGGATAGATTTCAGACAGCAGGAAGATGTGGCCTATTTCAGGGAAATGTAACACTTGTAACACCTAAGGAAGACAGAAACAGAAGGAAGCCACTCTGATCATGATTTTCTCTTCTGTATAAACATTTCCTTTTGAAAACCTCTTCATATCATTCCAAGCACATTTTTAATAGGGTCAGAAAAATCCCTCCTCCTCTGCATACAGAGCAGAAAACAGAACACATTTCTGCAAGCCACAACACAAAGTTTAATGACATTCCAAGCCTGATGCACATCTAGGACTGATGATGTGGCAACAACAGCCCTGCAACAACTGGAAGTGATGTGAAGAAATGTAACTGTTCTCTAAACAAAACCCTTTTGATCTCTTTTCCCTTGGACAGAAGTGTGAGGTTGCTGCTCTCCTTGGGAATTATGAAATCACTTTCTAAAACTTGAGTTTTCTGTAAACAAGGAAAGCATTTTGTCAAAACAATGCAAAAGAAACTGTTTAAAAAATACTTGGATTTTCATAACTCTTTCATTCAGCAAATACTAATAACTGTGGTAGGTCAGTGCAGCCCTTCTTTAAAGAGAGTATTGCAACCTGAATCTTCTATGATAACAACTTCTCATAATTCAATTCCAGGAATGTAAATGTTAAAGAAGTAGGTTAAGATCATGGAATTTCTATTTGCCCTTTCCAGCAGCCAACACAGAGTGCTTATAGCAACGTCTGTGTTAGAGCTGTAGTTCAGCCTGCTGGCACAAAGAGGACCCCAGTGCCAACAGATACACACACTGAGTTAACAATCACTTTTCTAGCACACTCGGAAGCACAACCACCCCACAAATTGGCCCTCATATAAATATTAAATTCTATCCTTCTACATCAGCCCACACATTTCTCTCTTCCTTTACGCACAAGCCAACCCTTCTTTTTCAAATCTGTTAACTACCATAGCAATTTAACCGTTTTTTCAATCTAACATGCTGTTGTGCATTCAGGGTTCAGAGTGATACCTTCATCATGGACTTCTAATTTGGATGCTCAGCTTGAGAGATGCCATCCACTTGCATCTCCCATGGCTTCAAATCAATGCATGCCCCAGTTTCTTATCCTTAATTATAGCTGAAAGCAAATATTGAATGAAATTGAGATTTTCAATTTCAAAGGCAAACTCCCTCGAGTTTTCTTCTCTCTTATATTACTGTTTCTCAAATTTCAAATAACTCTTTTAGGGCTTGTGCTGTACGCTGAGCAGCAGATCAGCAGGATTCCAACAGACCCCCCAGAACACAGCTCTCCTCAAAACCAAATTTATATCCCTGTTTACAGCTGCCACTCTAACAAAGCTTGGATGTCAGACACTGGCCGTATTTATTATCACTTCCATCCCAAAAGAGAAGGCTGCAGCAGAGACCCAAGTGGTTCTCTGACAAGTCTGCTATGTTTCAACTGTGTCTGTGTGTGTCTCGAAGCGAAGTTCCCTCCATGACCCACTCAACATATTCATGATGTATTGGCCTTATGGAGACAATTGTGGTTGCTAGATGCTTTGTTTGCAAGGTGGTTCACATATTCAGAATCAAACCACAATGTCTGATGGAGCAGCAGGGAGTGGCTATAGAAAAGGGAAGATTTGCACCAAAAACAACCCCATAACTTCACACAGGCCTATGAAGACACACAAGATTACCGGCACATTGCCCTATGAGCTTCACATAACCTTCGATCTGTGCTCAGACTTCAATGAGAAAAAGATAAAAGCTAGAAATACTGGTTTGGGCACAGAGCTTGGGATTTCTTCCCAGTAGACCTTGTGTAAGAGCCAAGGATAAATCTGTAACCAGCTGTGCCAGCTCTGAAATGACCATCCTCACCAAACACAGTTAGCAGAAGCAGTACAAATGGTTGCAGTCATAAAATCCTTTGTTCTAGATTGCTGTGTTTCTCACACTCTCTGAGAAGCCTGGAGCCTTACTCTAACTTCTCAGCTCTCCCCTTAACTTTCCATCAGTGCCAACCCTGGCCACCAATTTATGCCGTCCTTGGGCAACAAAGGACATGAATGACCTTTCTTTCTTCCAATTTGATTTATCCATTATTTACTGTACATTATCTAGTGCCTTCTCCATGAAAACTGCGCCATAAATATTGTCTTGATCTGCCAGGAAGCCTCTTGCTACTTTAATAACCCATCAGTACCTATTATATATAGCATAACACATAATGAAATCCAATAGCACATTAAAATAATTGGCAACTATAGACACCCTTATCTTTCACCTTCTTGCATTGGAAACTTGCCCGTTTCACACATCTTATACCTCCTGAGACCAATGTTTCCTTTCTCCTAACAGGAGTTTAATTGCTTTGTCCAGAAAGAAAAAAATATTCCCCTAACAAATCAGTTATGTGTTTGTTTAAAGCCTACAAGGCCTATGAATCTCTTTTATCTCACTTAGTCTTTATCTCCCTCAGTCTTTTCTAATGAAAAACAAAATAATCATTGCCTTTCAGATGACCTAGTCTGTGAAGTCAGGAATACATTACTTATTTTATGAACCTCAAGATCAAAGGGCTACAGTAGCTCAGGTTACATTCTCTCATTGGAAGTGCATGCCTTTCTCTAATTCATTAAGAGTTAATTCCATATTTCAACTCTTCCTATTGATGAAAAACATTTATAAAAGTTTCACATACAAAAGGTTGACTCAGACATTACATACTCTCTGCTCCAGAGTTTCTTTTTTCCCATGGAATTTTCAAAATCCTCTCTATCATCCAGACTCTATCTGGATTATAGTCTTCTCATTTCTTTAATTTAAATTAATTTAAACGATGAATGTTTTGAACTGACACTCTATTTCAGTTATAATCATTGCCAGGTATCCCTTGCAAGAGGTCAAATATTTCAGTTGTCAGCGAAGTTAGTGGGAGGAACAGCACAGGTTATGGCAGCACCATACAGCTTGCATCACAAAGAACAGAATTTATCCTGCAAAATTTCTCTAGATATTTTCAGATAGGTGGAAGCTGTAAGACAGTATATATGCAAATGCAGAAATATAGGTGTCCAGCAATACTTCTGCTATTATGATAACTTCCCTGAAGTGCCTTGTAACGGTCTGTGATATAAGGATCAAAGGACTAAAGTCTGAAGTAGTGAGAAGTGTAATTTTAGCTACATTACAGTAATGTGCCCTTTCATCCTTAAAAAAAAAAAAAAAGAGTATCTTGCAATTATTAGTACTGTGGGGAAGGTATACAGGTATTCAGTTATACCTGAATGGCAAACCATTTTAAGGATAGTGGGCTTAAATAGCTGCGTGAGTAATTGCTCAAAATTTCACCAATTCAAAAAAGCTTCTTTTGTTTACAAGAGCAAAGATTCAGATCCTCTCCTATGTTTATCACATTGTCTTTAAGTAATAAGTGCATATACATATATGAACATTTTCCTACAGACAGAGACTGTAATTGGGAAAGAAGAGATGTTGCTTTTTCCTCTGCAGGCCTTCACATTCTTTTCAAAAGGAGCTGGATATCATTTTGTCTTCATTTGAAACACATCAAAGAGATGAGAAATAATTTACTCAGTGTAATTCCCTGCAACTATAGAAGAAGAGGACACTTTGGGTGTATACATTCCTAGCCCTCCAGGGGTAGGTAACTTCACAACTTTAAAAGAAAAATGAAAACCAGAAAGTGAACACAAGCACCAGGGCTTTACGGAGCTCTCATTGTATAATACTGCAGCAATTTAGGAAACCTTCAGTGCTGCTTAAAATATGCCGCTGATTTAAATATCAATAGTTAAATATTGATATTTTATATTGATATCAATATTTTAGAAGATAAGCAACTCTCCATTATTGAGAGGACCCAGTCACTGACCATTACACTCCACTGTCCATCACTTCGGTTAAAAAATGCACTGAGTATTCAGAATCAGTCTATATGGATAATCACAACCTTGCTCAGACATATCATAGACTTGACTTTAACACCACAGAAAATACTGTGATACCATAGAACCATACGGTGACGTTTCAGCCATTAACTCCAGTGTAAGCCATTCAAATTTCCTATTAGTCAAGTAAGCTTTTTCTCACTCATTTGAAAAAGCACTTCCACCAGGATGTGAAGTGCTTGATGATCTCTTCAGATCCTCCCACTCCCTCATGTCTGTTTCTGCTGGTCAGGCCAGGCACAGAGCAGATGATTTCAGACCAAACAAACGGGACAAAAACACATAGGTCAAACGGAATTATTTTTTTAAAGAGAAAATGTTTAGGGTTTAAACCAATGATAACAAAGAGAACTGATAAAATGAGAAGAAAAGAATATCACTTTCTCAACTAGCATAGCCCACTGCTATACTACTAGACATTTTTTTCCCATTGCTAAAACTCCCCAGAATCTTCTAAGTCAGGCCAGTGGAAACATCCAGGTGCAGTGACACAGCCTAAAACATCAGTTGCTGGAATTCATGGTGTTGTGGAATGAGTGCAGAGTGCACACGGTTGAGCTAGATTTTAAGGACATTAGCAACATGTACTGGCAATTTATTCGCACCAGCTTGGATGTTTGGTGTGGGTTAATTTATTGATTGATTGCAGACAGCTAGATAGACTCATCAGAGCTTGTATCTCATCAATACAGAGAAATTAAACCACTTCAGTTACACAGCTAAGGTTGAAGATGCAAAACGCTGTTACAAATACTGTGAGACTTACCAAGCAGTACTTACCTTCACAGATCTATGCTCAAAGATCTGTGCTCACAGATCTATGCTCAAAGCAAAGGGAGTAAGTTAAAGTGCAGTTATCATTCTGCTTGAACAACAAGCTTCACTTTCAAGGCTGTGTAGTTTTTCCATGATTACCTCTGCTAATCAAAACTCTAAAGATCCATGCATGAAACAGCTGTAGATTAGCCATGCATGGCAATCAGAAAGACAAATCCCATGAATTCATTTAACATTTTTACCAGAACATTCATTTATCACTTTATTTGCCTTCTCACACCTGCCCAGACTCAGATACAACAACCTTTGAGGCAAGACTATGAGACAGTATGATACATGATGTGAGCTGAAGTTTCAGCTGGCCAACTGTGACCAAGGAAAAGACTGCCAGACAAAAACAACAGCTGAATGCCCGAGAAAAGGAAATTAAAACACAAAAATAGCTGCCAGTAGTGGGGTGTTTAGTAGGAAGAATTCACATAAGAGAAATAAGAGTCCATCCTCTGTCCAGCTGGCCATTCATTGTCCCTACTCACTTTTCTCCACCTTCACAGTGCTATACACGCCACAGTTACACCAGTGCCTAAAACTTCAATCTATCATCTCTGTACCCAAAAGTGCTATGTACTCCATGAACACAGAGCAAGCGTAATATGAGAAAAAAAAAGTGTCCACTCTAGGAATTAAGTCTTTTTTCCACCTTTTCATTCAAGTAAGTTTTAAAATATGAGCTGCTAGTTCTTAATACAAATGCAGGTACCTATGGCCACTTCTCACGCAGAATGTCTGAAAGCTCTTCTCCCAAAAAGATGCAATAACATTAAAATGAGTGGAGAAAATATCAAGGCAAATATTTAGACTTCACAAGCACTGGGAATAACTGCTGAAATAAGCTTATACACCGAGCACTTACTTCTGATGCAGTGCTGTTGAGAATTTATAAGCTGGTGTGGATCCTGTGTTAGCAATGAAGGATAGTTTCACACCACGCTATGGGATGACAGAAGCTGGGACTCTGTATCCAGTTTCTGCTGGGGTTTAACAAAGCCAATGTTATGCTGTCATTTATTCTTATTGAGGAACCGTAGCAAGAGAGATGAAACAGCAATAACTGTAAACCAGAAGATTTGAAGCGAGGCAGGACATTCACGGTTGGAATTTTGGTATGCACTACTTCATGAATAAGTAAATATTTTTTTTTCAGTAACGTAAGTCTTAAATTATAACATTTAGAACTTCAAAACCACAATGAATCTTAAAGCTGAGCTTTGTAAACTAAGATAAACCAAATATTCTAAAACATTGTCTGACACCATAGGTAACCCTTCCATTCCTTCTTTTCTTATTCTTTCTTGGAATAGGTAGTACCTCCTATCGTTAAACTAAAGAATTTCTCACTGAAAGTACAACACTGATGAGATACAGCTAACCTGTACTCCTGCCTGCTGTGGAGTGGAGGAATAAAAGCTTTCTGATATGTAAGCTCAAAGCAATGGACCTTTTACCAGATTTGAAGAGTTGTCTTGGGAATACACATTTATGAATACTGATACACTGTCTTTGTCTGCTGGAACAATGTGCCTTTCTTTTCCACATTTGCCCCTGATTATTCAACTTCTTCAGAAAACTTTTTCAATAAATACTGAATACTCTTGCAGCCAGAAGGCTTCAAGATGTCTCTGAAAAAAACTCATTGGGCACAGTCAATAAGGAAGATATTTAGACTTCACATTCAATTTAAAGTAGAGTTTGGAACTGTAGTTTGCCCTTATCACGTTCTATTTGGAATTCAAGTAGTCAGAGAAACAAAGGCAAAATGACATGTCCTCACCTCTGACTGGATTCTTCAATCCAAAATGGGAACAAGTGTAAAAGAGCACTCTTAAGTGCATTTACTGAGCTGTCCTATATATAAGCTCTGTATTCTGACATACACAAAATAATCTGACTTTAGACTGCAGGCACACACAGCTACTGACCATGACTGGCACCAAAACTACTGCTTCACTGGTGATAAACTTTTTTTTTTGTTGTTCCTTAGGATTCCTCTATAGAAACAGAATAACTTGAAATCAGAATTTAGGCAAATTTTTAAATATCCTAATACCTGTTACTGTATATGAAGCTTTCTTGCCATGGCCATTTAGTCTGTTTGATTATTCTCTATGGGAAGAAATAATAACAATTTCACTGATTTATGCCATTTCCTGAAATAAGCAACAAGAAAGGGAAAAGAAGCAGATTATATTCATGAACAAAAAGGTGATGATAGAGTTTTTTCCAAATGTTTGATCATATGGTAGCATTTTTGAGAAGCACTCAAAAACATTCTTTTTTCCTTAGTACTGACTGCACCTCATGTACTGCATAGAAGAAAAGAAATGGAGATACAAAATGCAGCAGCAGCAGCTACAGAAGACAACAAAAAAACAGCTGAGATAACACAAATTAGACAAACCTCCCCCCTTTTTAAGTATTTAGACCATATGGAAGCTTCTATTTACACAAGTGCAAGATTTTTTCTACCATAAATATTTTTTCTATAAAAATATAAGGACGACATAGAATCTGCAAGGATTTATCATTCATTTCCTTATTGTTCTTACATAGTCACGTACCTTCAGATCTAGTTTCGATTACACTCACAGCTCCTGCAGGTAAAATTTATTTATTTTTCTCACCATGCCAACTTCAGCTAAGCGCTTTCCTAAATACCACGGTTTCAGTCACATAAGCTCTGTGTAACTTCTCTTGTCTCACAGTTTGAAGTCTAAGGCATGTTTCAGCCTGCGTTGTTCCTTCCCATACCTCTGTCAGGCGTACATTCGTACTGCTCCTACCAGCTCACCGCCTGGTGGACATGCAAAACATGCACCATGTACCTGCAGACCTCATGCTGTCTCCAGTTCTCTGCATGTAGTAAACTCTGTTATTAATTTTGGTTGATTGATTCGGTTTGTTTAAGAATATGCAGCCATAAAGGCTGTCCGTGTAAGTAATGAGAAGGGCAGAATGGAGAGGTAATACTTTTCACCGAGCTGATATATTTGAAACAGATATCCTATGAGGAATACAAGAGCAATGAAAATATTTTATTTGTCTTTATTTCTTCCATCTCATTTTCTTCCACTTTTATCTAAACGAGAGTCAGCTTGAAGAATATACAGACCCAATCTAGTTAATGCCAGTGGTCACCTAGCAGGCAAATGGCAAAGTCAGGAGTATACATACCTCAATTCCCAGTCCCAGATTTACTCTAGGCCCAACTCTACGCAGACTGGTCAGCATGCTTTGAGCTGTATAAGGTTCTTTTCAGTTCAGATTGTTGCACAGCATACAGGCCACGCACCAAGTACCACCCATTGCAAAAAGAGCTAGAAAAATAGTCAATTTTTTTCTGCATTCACCATTCACCTTCATTAGATTATTATAACTGGCCTTCAGGAAGGATCCCAGTTTCCATGCTATTCCCACAGGTTTGACTGCAGACATGCACGGTCAAGCTTACTTTAGCACTGATACACAGCTAGGGCATGTAGCACAAAGACATAACAACGTGAATTTTGATGCATATTGGCTCTCTGAGGATAACCATGGATCCATAGCACATCTATACTGAAATGGTCACCATTCAGCTTTCAGTACTGCTGCTACTCATAGCAATTATATTAAATGCGCTAGGTAGCTTTCCTATGAAATCAAACCTTTGTGATCTATACAGAGATATACTCTAAGGCATGAATTAAGTAACAGACATGTTAGTAATTTTGTCAAATAATTGTGAATAATCTTTTATAATATAATTGCTAATCATCTTCCTCTCTTTCCTAGTTTACTTTAAAATATCTTTAAAATGCAAATACTATTCTCAGTACATAACATTTTCCAGGATTCCTTGTTATTTTTTTGCTTAGAAAATGCCACAATGTAAAAAGGTTTGGTCCTACAAATTGAATTGTAAACTCTACCTGATAATATACTCCAGCTCTTAAACTGCACTTAATTTCAGTCATTTACATGCCTTTCCATCTTTATTTCCTACTGCTGTATTATTGAGCTCAGTACTCAGAAAAAGAAGTCCTAACATACTCTAACATATACAGTGCAATATACTGCTGACTGATGTTGAAAAAAATATCTACAGACAAAAAGTCAGCTGCTCTCTAGACTAATCTACGAGATGAATAATGATTTATTGGACAAATACAAGATTTTTAACATACAGAATCCTGCAAAGTGCTTGCTTCTTTTCTATTGTAATCAAACTCTACACAGCAATTCTGCCCAGAGGCGTGTTGTACAGTTAGTGTCAGGAAGATGGATGGAAAGTTGAGCTTCATCAGAACAGTCAGACAGGACTGGAGAAAAATGTCTCTTTCCTGACTTCAAAGAATCAGTAAGCAGCACTTACATTTTAAGTTCTTAGTGATAAATGCAGATAGACAACATTTTAATGCTTGTTTTCCTTTTTATAAAATATTTCTAATTAGCTTGGCTTTTTTCTCCATCTATGCAAAGTAATTTGGAGGTATATTCTCACAGCTCATGTTCTTAGTCTGTTTCTTTTTTCTAGGGTCTGCACAGACAAATTCCACAGCAACATCTGATGATAAGATCAGACAGTAGTAGCAGAGACATGTTTCAATGATACTTACAATACGTCCCCTCTGGGCCAACCAACGAGTAATTCTTTTTTAGAACAATACATATTGGCAATTTTTGTGCTCCATTTAAAGATAATTTTAGCTCTTCAGTGTCATGCAAATACTCAGGGCTTTTCTCAGATGAAACTGCTATCAAGGCACTGGGAGCTCTGCCAGGAAAAGAGCAAACAAGTCTCCTAAGAGAAGTTCATCTTCAGTAAGGCTTCTATTGTGTGAAATAGCGCATTGTATTCGTCTTTAAAAAACCAGTGACAGCGTGCTTTTAAAAGTAAGAAGGAAAAGGCACTAAAACCTATTGGTTTCTGAGAGTTTCTAGAATTCCCCTCTATCCGCCCCTGGACCACTTCTAGGTGGTGTGGTCTGAGGGGAAAGGACAACCGGTTGGCAGAACATTTCCAGTATCTCTTTGGAAAAGGTTTCGATTCAGAGGAAGGGGACAGAGGGGGAAGCTACATAAGCTTCTTAACCTTTGACCAATAAAATAAAGCACTTCTGTGCTCCAGATGTTAAACTTGTCACTGCTCAATATAGCAGACACTGAGATACAAACAACACTGTAGATCAGCAGTTAGATATGGGTATAAACAGCAAGACCATTTGCCACTGCGTTAGATAACCTTGACAAAATCACATCATAAAAACTCCTGCTTTCTGATATGCACACAAAACTGCAGTTAGGAATATCTTCTGCATTGGAAGGATGCTACAGCACTGCCATCTGAGTGGTTTCCTTACCTGTAGAACATGTGACACTTTGCACTGTTGGAGAAGGACTCTTGGAAAAGGCTCTGCAGACTGACTGAAATCATCAAACAGCTTCAAAAGACAGGAAAGGGAAAACCTTTGTTATGGAATTAATGAGAAGAACCGCAAACTTGGTCTTGAAATATTTCCCACTGCAAATACACACCCTCTGCACCACATCCTCAGCAGAAAAGGCTCTTTACAGACCCTGCTAAACTTAAACTTTCCTCCATGATGGAACAGTTGCCTTGCTTTGCTCAAAGACCACCAGATAAAGCAAACAGCCATTAGAACCGTTCCTTAATTACACCGTAATTTGGGGGGATCTTGGCAGATGAAAATGATGTAAATATGAGATTATCTAGTATTGTTATTGCAATTTTATGGTCCTGTCTGTATACAGTGTCTTAAAACTTCGCAAACCCTTTTCTTGTTTGGCTTTCACTGCCTTTTGGAGTCTTGCTAAATTTATAATCCCTTTCATTAGCTTCTTTTTCTATCTCTTTACTTGAAGGTCTGGCATGCAATGAATCAAAGGAGGGATATTTATACCCATACTGTGAGAATGTTTACAGTATACAGAAAATTCTGTCTGTGGCTTTGTCTTTGTATATTTTCAGAATAAATGACAGTTTTCTAAACGTACTATATTACTGTTGAGTCCACAGAATCTGTATTTATGTAACTAAAATGCTTTTATTTAGGCTTTAGCAACAACCAAAATTAAAAAAATATTTTAATGAATGAATCAAAAGTAGTACAGTAACAAAAAAATCTGCAACATATTACCGCTTCAAAACAAAGATTTCTGTCAAAAATCAGATACAAGGAATCTGTTCTACAAAAAGTAATTTTGTTATTTTTATGCCCATTATTTTAATAACAGAAACTTTGATCTCAAAACTATTTTAGCATGAAACATGAATATGGTAATAGCCAAAGTTTCCATTTAGCTGCTGCTTCATGTTCCAAGAATATTGGGTTCCACTACAAGCACTACTTAATAATTTTCATATGGTCTCCAGGAAACCTCCTAGGGATCCTGATGCACTCTTTAAGCTCTCTAAAGTTTTACTCAGGTATGCAGATTTTCAAAGTTGAGACTGTCAATAACATCGTTAAGGGACTGACTTAATTTTTTCCAATGTCACCATTTGGTTTAATGAACCTGAATTTTGATGGGAGAATGTTCCGGTCAATCATGCTGACATTATGCACACCACGACCTCCCCAAATTTTATTTGCAGAACTCCTTAACAAAGATAAGAAGTCATTACATTACTCAAACATCTTGTATTAGATTCAGCCCTCAGTGAAGTTTTGGAAACAAAGGAAGCAGGTACGAATACTCCATTTCCTTACTGCTCTTCAAAGCACCATGAAAACATTCAGAAATTATAGCTGAAGTCTGTTTTATCCTAATGCATTTGCCTCTTTAGGCCTACTTACAGTGTAGGTACAACATCCCACCTCCATAGAGGAGGATTCTGTAAATGTGTCCTGCACTTCCAGATGTCAAGGAGCCCAGTCTGACCACATGTGGATCGGCTCTACCACACACCTGTAGTGAGTGCAGTGCCTCCGGGACTGCCAGTCCGGTGATGTACGTATGAGTAAATGGATACTGATGGATTTATTGAGCATGTGCAAATCGTCCCTACAGCATGCTGTATATCATAAGTCTAACATTTACAGAAGCATCAGTTCTGCTATATGTTCATTACTGAAATGAACCAGAAATGCTTCCAGGATTCCCAGGAGTGGATGCTGCTGGGGTGCAAGCAGCTCGGGTCTGGGAGGCTGTGGATCATATTTTCAGATAAGATCCAACACAGAGAAATTAAAGACGTGTGGCTGGAAGCACTGGGGGGTATTCTGAGCAATCAAGAGACAACCAGATTTACTTTAAAAGTCTGTATGAACATAGCTACATTGGGCCAGGTAGAAGGTATCTTAGGAGACTGATGTTGGGTAAAATGGCACTGTGGGCTAAAATTTACTCTTCATTAAGCAGTAAGTTTCTAATAAGCTGAAGCCTTCATCACATCCCAAATCAAGCCATATGTGCATTCTTTGAGTTTGTACACCTTTCCAAGATCCTTGAGGTGAACAGATAAATCTTACAAATGATTATATGCCTCTAATAATACCTCTTGAAAGGAAGCCGAATGTAATAAATTCTAGTTAATCTTGATGGATGGGTTGGAAGTAAGGCATGCAAGAGACAGCAAGCAAAAGCATTAGCACCAGACATTTCCATTACCATTAAACATGCCACCCTGCCCTTGAAAGCTGATTAACATCAACACTTCAGAGAAAATACTGGAAAATCTCCAGCATCAGATGTGACCTCGCAGTGCTGCAGTGCATGGCAGCTGCAGAAGCAGCGAGCCCTCTGAGAACGTTTTTTAATTTTCAGTTATAATATGAATATCATTAACATTTTAGAGGGCTCCAAAATTAGAAAGCTACTTTCTTCTCTCCTGCTTCCCATCAGTAAAGAGGACATACACTTGGATTTAACTTGTTTATGAAAACAATAATCCAGACATTTCCCAAGTATAAGTAGAGAGCAGTCTGCCACTGTGGTTCAAGAGATCACAGTACACAGCACAATTTGGTCAAGGCACCAATCCTGACAATTGACTCCAAACTTGGGTAGCACAAAGGCAGAGCCCGCTCATTGATTCTTTGAATTCAATCCTAACAAATAGGTTCTGCACTTTGAACAACATTGGCTTAGTACAGCTCAAAGTAAGTGAAGTGATTATAATATAGTTACTGACACTGGAGAAGCCTGAAATCGTATCCTTTTAGATGTTACGTCCAAGCAAGATTAACCATACTGACAACACTGGAAAGTTTATATTGGTACTAAATGGAAATAGCCTTTGTAGAAAGAAGGGCATTTGCAGCCATAAAATAGATGGAATATTTCAGTGCAGCCACTTTTACATTTAAAATAGTGGAGTTCAGCATGTATTTCTGATCCTGTACTCCAACACAACTTATAACAAAAAGAATGTTCAATTCAGAGAAAGAATGAATTGCAGTGCACTCAAAAATCCACTGGAAGAGATGAGAAGATCACAATATTTTCATTGCAGATGTTTTTCATGTTCCTCAACAAACAACTTTCGTGTTAAAGATTTCCAACCTCCATTTTACTAACATTGATAAGACTCCCCTAAGCCCAGCTCAGCTCTGCCTACTCCCTCAGCCCCTTGCCATAGCAGAGATGCTCATATCCTTTCAGCACCTTGGTGAGCCTCCACTGTGCTCTCTCCAGTCTGTTCAGGTCTCTCTGGTACCGGGACACCAGCACAGGACCCAGTACTCCATGTGCAGCCTCACCAGCACTGAGCAGAAGGGAGGGATCACCTTGACCTGCTAGCAGTGCTCTGGCTGAGGCAGCCCAGGACAATGTCAACCTTCTTCATGGCAAGGGCTCAAATTCAGTTGTACTGCAGGCATTATAATGTATGCAGTAAAGGTCTCCTGCGATGCACACAACTGAATTGGCCTGTTTTTATGCACATTTGAAAACATCAGGATCTTTACTGAAGGCTGGTTCGAAAAATCTCAGAGGGACCTTGTCAACCACAGGCAGCTCCCACACACCATTGTCAACATTGCACCCAGAGTTATAGAAGAGTAGGGTTCCCAACTTGCTTCTAAGCAGCTGCACCTGGATGTGGGAGAGCCAGCACAACATCAGGGCACTGCAGCAGGCCCTGAATTTGGGACACAGGCAGCAATGTGCTCCCCATGCTTCTCCTCCTCTCCCCCAGGGACGGGGACAGGCGGCTGCCGTGCTGTGAGCACACAGCAGGACACAGGTACAACTGCAGCAGGATGCAGCCAGCCCAGCTGCAGCAGTGCTCCCCGTTCAGATGGAGGAAAACCATCTGGATTGC
Source organism: Chrysolophus pictus (assembly GCA_037305975.1). Lineage (NCBI taxonomy): Eukaryota > Metazoa > Chordata > Aves > Galliformes > Phasianidae > Chrysolophus > Chrysolophus pictus. The sequence continues at coordinate 3,248,736 of CM074587.1, forward strand.
ACAGTTCACAAGTGGGGCAGGCATTCCAGTGCAGCCAGGCTCCCACTGACTTTCACTTTGGTTCCTTTAAAACAGACCAAGCTGCTGTCAGTTTTCTATGACTTTCTCCCATTTAATTTTACATCCCATGCAAACTCTGCAGACTTTTTCCACTAGAATAAGCCAGGGAAAAATTTTTCCCCTCGTGGCATTCAGAGAACACTGAGTTATGCAAGGAGGTTGGGATTGTTTTAAGTCTGGTGGTTTTTTTTAGTTTTCTTATTTCTTTAACAAACTTTTTAAAAAATTTATAGGTTTTATTTGGCTAAAGCTATGGTTGCTAAGTAGCAAAGAAGGGTAAGAATGGAATCTTTTAGAAATTACTACTACATTTTGCAAATCCCAATTAGAATTATGGAATTAATTCCAGAGGAAATTATCAGAATGTATATAGTTGTTGGCTCACTGGCTCATAGTAAGCATGAGGATGCAAACTATGCTGACTGCATGGCCTAGCACACAGCTGTGTCCATATACATTTGATTCTGTGATGCAAGCAAAATTCTCCATGATTTTGGTAAGTAATCTCTGCAGATTAATTCCATTTAGTGTCCTGCAGTTTTTAAAAGGAAGGTCCATAAATATCCCAGTAATTCTAACTTTCCTCTAGCATCAGTAGCTTGAGAAATGAGTGACAGCCTTCTGTGACTTTAGCTACCACAGCAGTTGGTTTACAGCTGTGCCTCAGATTAAAAACCACAAGAGAGAGAAGCCACAAGGATATTTTAAAGCAAGAAAGTATCAAACAGCCAAAATAAAATTTAATAAATGTCCATACAGCAGATGATGTTCTTTCCTACAAGATCTACCTCAGTATTTACTGTTGCTTGGGTTTTTAAAAGAGAAAATTCCTGAGCACTGTGGCTCTAACATTTACTTTAACATAATCAAGTTCTACTTGACAGAAAATTGATTTTTCTTCAACCATTTACTGAACCCTTTTAAGATAAACCGCACAGTGAGAGGGATCCGTGCACTTTCACAAGCAGTCTTGATCCTGGTATTAATGCCCCTAGGAAGCAGCACGCGTTAAAAGTGCAACACTTTGCGTTCTCTCAGCGGACACAGCCTTGCTATGATTATTGGGAGACCAAAGAAAAGAATGCAATCCATTTTTTACTAAATATCCCAAACATAACCATATACAGGCAATCCTGAGGCCTTGTAAGTGAACATGACCTTCATGGCTATTTCTTCTCCAAAACAGCAGTGGCCACACCTTTGCTGGATATTATGGAGTGAAAATAGAACACACCCATGGGATTTCAGTGCAATGGCTGTCTAGTGACATTATTCTTTTAAAACTCTGCAATGAATATGAAACGTGGTGTGAAGCTTTTAATTTCCAAGTGAAGGTTTATGACTTCAAATAGCAAAGTTTCCACGTAAATCAGAAATGTCACATAGACGAGACTGTCTAAGAATAGTCTAAGAATAGGAGGGAGGCAAGGTCTGTAGGATGTAATATTATTTAGGAGACTAAATTATGCAGCAAAAAAACAACCCAAAGTTGGAGCACATAAATCATTCTTTATGTCATTGAAGAAACACTGAAGAATCCCACAAAAACTTTTTCTAAAGGGCTTGTGTGCCAGAAAACTTTGTGTTCTTTCTAAGTAATTGGTCTAATAAAAGATTGAAAATTACTTTGCCTTAAAGGATTGTGCTACTCTAAACAAATTGGTCACTTGGACAGAGATATGACATTCAAACCAATTAAAAATAACTCCTACCACACTGCAAACAGACAGAAAAGAATATATACGTATTTATCCAAAGGTGACACACGTCCATCGGCCAGAATAACCAGAAAATATTTTCTGTGTGTTTCACAAGTTACAGGACAGGTCAGTTAGAGCATTCAGCAGAAGCACTCAGTTGGACAGTTACCCATGATAAATGAGAATGCATTCATATCCTTTGGCAAAAGAAGAACCTAAACTGCATTACAAACACGTAAGCAGAGCTGGTGCAAACATAAACAACCACAAGGATTTCTGGTTGAAAAACATTTGTCAGGAAACTTCAGTGAGAAATTTCTACTAAATTATTAAGATATCTATCATGGCTTGCTGTCCAGTTCTATGAACAAAATTGTTCCTGAGTTCCCCCACTTCAGGTGCTTCTCTCCTATTCCTGCAAGCCATGTGGACTCCAGGAGGAACACTGGACCCCCAGTATGGCATTTCTACCCATGCCAGTTCTCTCTCTCTATATAGAGAGAGATCTCTATAGATCTCTATATATAGAGAGAGAGAGAGAGTCCTAAATAGGATTATTGCTCTATACAGTCAAATCCTCCCCTCTTGTGGGTGTGCTCTGATTCCAATGAGTGAAGGAAGATGTTAATTAATTAGCTAAGATATGAACATAGCATCTATTTGAAGAAACAATACACTAGTGCCTATAGAAATGATAAAAAGTACACTCAAAAATATCAAAATACTCAGCATTTATCACATACATTTTTTGTGTGATTAACTCTAAGAACAAGAGGTAGCATAGGAGAATCTGCATTGGTTCAGCTTTATACTACAAGTCCAAGGATTTCACACAGGTACACCAGTTCCTTTTGCCTTTGGTGGCGACCAGTACTAACAACTTGACACTTATAATTTCAGCACTGTGAACTGTTCTTATTTGTATTTTTATCCTTCTTTCCACCTCCTGCTTTTCAATCCACCTAAAACACATCAGCTAAGGGTAACCCTCTGCAAACTAGTGCTCTTGATTCCTGGCAGCTGCATTTTTTTTCCATTAAAATAATTAGTCATACAGGCTTTTTCCTTAGGGCAAATCTAGCCAGTTAATAATTAAATAACTAAATTGTTCAACTAGTTACAGGAACTCTGACCCATCCCCAGTCATCATTTGGTTTCCACAGCGAACAGGCAGAGAGAAGATACAGCCACTTGCTAAGGTGAGTGGCTCTGCACATCCCACAGCCAAAGCAAGGGGACCGATGGAAGGGCTGTGCTGCAGCACACTCTGCCCCAGTCCTGCTGCTAACAAACCTGCGGGACTGGCAGTTTTCTGCAGCCTGCTCTCCACCACTCTGAATATATTTCCAGATGGAAGCCTGCTTGGAAGTAACACTGACCCCTCCACTCCTCCTGGGGGGAATTGTGGCACGGAAACCTTTCAGATGTTGTGGCAGCAGCACAAATGATAGGAAAGCTGTGGGCACAGCAGAGGCCTTAGGTCCTCCTCATGGATTTTTCAAACTTACACACACTGTGGAAGAGGCCTGCCACGTTTGGATAGAAGCCTGTTCTGAGTGAGAAGGGTTTTTTTATTTATATAAGGATGCCAAACAACCCCATCAGGGAGGATCTAAATGTAAACTTGTTTATGTGAAATGTGAAAACTAACTGTGAACTCACAAAGTTGCCACTGCACTGCAGCAGTGCAGAACAGATGCCTTCTTATTTAGGCATCCAACTATTACCTACAACCTAGATCTTTTACTCAGCTGTATGTTTACAATGAATTCATTAAAAAGTCAAAGCATGCAAATAGCAAACTAAACTGGACTAAATCAACCTTGAACAAGAAATGCATGGTGACAGCTGCAGAATACGTTGTGATTCTTAAAGCTCAGGAACATTCAAATCATAGAATCATAGAATGACCTGGGTTGAAAAGGACCACAATGCTCATCCCGTTCCAACCCCCTGCTATGTGCCGGGTCGCCAACCAGCAGACCAGGCTGCCCAGAGCCACATCCAGCCTGGCCTTGAATGCCTCCAGGGATGTGGCATCCACAGCCTCCTTGGGCAGCCTGTTCCAGTGCCTCACCACCCTCTGTGTGAAATACTGTCAGTAGCACAAAAAGGTTTCCTTTCCTTGGTTTTGCATAGCAGGAGACAAAAAAACTTTGACATCTCATTTCAGCTCATCATAAAACCAAGATAGCAAAGGTGCCTCATATGAAGGCAAGGTTTACTAATGCAACCACAACTTTGTCTAACGAGGACAATATTGTCCCTCTCTATGAACCCTAAGTCTGGTTTATATAAAGATTGATAATCTCTTTCATAAGCCTGCCATTTCCAGAGACTAGTTTATTCTTGCTAGGATTAAGTAGATAGCATGAATAACTGGCTACAGTAGATGTTGTCAGCTAATTGAAGTGGATCATGACCTGATACTGATAATATAGATTCTACGGAATATTGCTCAGATTTGAAAACATTAAATGTTAAAAGCAATGTCTGGGATATTGCTCCAGTCCAGTAGTATCTCTCAAGCATTTATACAATTATATACTTACACAGCTAGTTTTATTTGGAGCAATGGTTCCTCTAGGCTGATTTAAGGAACTCAAACATTGAGCCTTGAAGCCTATCTTGTTATTGTTTAGAAACAATTTATAGTGAAGGGAGGAGTAAAGAACTGTTGGTGAACTACTTTGTGAGGCAGGTAAGATCTGTGTGACTGTACATCCATATAGCCCAAATTCCTCAAGCTGCAGACAGCTAGTCATTTCTTCTTTAGCACACAGGTATATCGAAAAATACTTCAAGTGATCTGCTTATATTTTATTCAATACATTCAGAGCCTAATCCAAAGCCTGTCAATGCCAGCGGAAAACCAAAGTGTCATGCTACGTATTTTGAGTAGTCTGAATTAAAATACTACAAGTATCTGATTTCCTTTGGAGCCGATAGAAAAAAACCCAAAAGACTCTCAAAAAACCAAATTCTTCAGAAGTTCTGTGGAGCAGCAGTTTTTGTTGGAGAGGAATGCTGGGCACTTATTTTCATCCAAAAGTCAGAGCAGTCACTTTATTCATTTGTAGAAAGCAACCTCCCTGCTATGTTTAATGTCACAAAAATGCTAACGGTTCATGGGGGAAATATTAGATCAATGCTAAAAAACAGCTGGGAAAGACCAGGGGAAACATTGCACAAGATCTGCAAGCACTTTGTGGAATATTTAGTTGGCACTTTTCTGGACTGTGTGTGATCATTTTCTGATATTTCTGAAGGCATGCTGGGAAAATGCTATGGGAAAATAACAGTCAAGTAGTGAAGCCATATGAAAAATATCAACAACAAATAATAATGAAAGAAGCAAATTTATTCCCCAGATAAATCAATGCTATAGCAGAATTACACTTTTTGTAGCAGTATTTCTTCACAGGAAAAGCACAAACCTAAGCTGTGTGTTATTTCTGTAATCAGTTCCCTTTATTACTACTCACATCAAGCTTCTAGCATTCAGCTGCAAATGAAAGAGGCATCACTGTGACCACATATTTCAAGAAACCCACCAGTATCTTACCTTCCTGTGTCCTGTCATTAACTAGCTTATCATTTTTTTTCTAATTTTCTGGAATGCAATCACTGATGCATTCTCTTGTGTGGAATGAGCAGCACTTCATCAACTTATATTCACTAAATTTGTAGTTGTCTCCTCAGATCTTATCACTTGAGACAGATTTCTTCTTCAAAGTTACATTTTATATGATTACACATCAGTCTTCCCTAGCACAGCACCTACCTCCACCCCTCTCCTCTTTCCTAAAGTTTTCTCTATAGATTCATCACTTTTAAAGGTATGTAGATCATTTCCTGCTCTAATTTTCCCAGGTCACTTTGATTGTGCTCTCTTATGTGTTTTTCTTTAGTGTCTGGGAACAGACAGTCTTTGCCTCTGAGGCAGGCATAAGTCCAGAGACATAGAACTTCTACAAAATGCCACCAACGGAGTGCAGATAGAGTTTGAGCATTAACATTTACCATCCAAGGCCCCAGAAGGGTGTATATTCCAGTAACATGCCAACCCCTTGAGCAATAATAATATCCTGCCAAGGACAGCCAAGTAAAACCAGATGCCGTGGGTTGGAAAGATACAGAATGCACTAGTAGACAGCGTGATATGAGAATATAAGGAGAGAACAAGGAAACAAGTGGAGAAATAAAGGAAGAGACAAAAGAAGTGACAGTGATAGTATGCGAAAAGCAGGCTGTGTAGGAAAGAAAAGGAAGGCAGATATGGCTGCAAAAGGGAGAAAAATGCTTTTTAGATACATATGCAGAAATCACTGCTAGCTATATTGTTGCCTGTGTAAAAGTAATTTAGCAATTAAAATCTTTGAAACAAAAATAATGCTTTCTATAATTGTACGCCTTATTAAATGTTTGGGAAAATATGAAGTACATTTGACTGTATAAAACTCTGACCTTTCCTTTATTGCCTACAGTTCTACCCTTAACTTTGCCACTGCCACGAATGGTGCCAGCCTATTTCAATCCATCTTCAATAAATTCCTGATAATTGCACGTGTGTTAACCTTACACAGCAGATGCCAATATTGTCCTTTCATATAATGACTGGGGCTAATACTAAGGGGATGAAAAATGTACAACTTAAATAAATTTCAGTAACTTGAAAATGCTCTGCATGCCTCCTGAAATAATTCCTAGCACCACTTCAGTACATTAACCTTTGCCTTTAGAATAGCTATAGTCAGATAAATCATTTAACTCTACCATCAAGGCTGTTACCTTTGGCTTTTTCCATTACTTTCTATCTTGTTATTCAATTACTTAAATCAGTCACTAGAGACTACTTCATAAAACTTAAATAATCTATAAAACAACCATTTATATATCATGATTTTGTCACAATTTTTCCACAGTCAGTCCAATTTTCTTTGTGAACTTTACCAAATTTCTCTTTACATTAGGAAAAAAAAAGTCATTCCTAGAGTAGCTAATGAAAAAACTACTGGAAGACACAAAGCTACTGCAGAATAAACACTCGTGTTTCAGAATCAGATACATCAGTCTTTGAAGACTGGGGCTACAGGGCCAGGCTCTGGATTCGGAGTTACCTGGGTGTGTAGCAATACAAATCCACTATGATGACTCATAGCCAGAAACAGTGCAGAGCAGCCAATGGCTTAACACAAACATGTATCAGGAAGGTATGACTGGTTTGCTCTTCCCATAATATCTCTCAGCTAGAGTTCTGATGATCAAACAGGCAGAGACAGAAAAGCACTGCCCATCCCCTAAAGATATCTGATTAAGAAGGAAATGTTGAGAAGGTCCCTAAAGCAAATTTTTCAACATGCAGGATGCTGGATACAGTCAAAATTTTAGCTTGTAAATAGCACAAAGGTTTTGCCCTTGCCTTATGTACCATAGGTGAAAAGTTTCCCTGACTTTATTGCATAAGGTCCTTGGAAAGAACAGTTATCTTAACAAGAGTATGGAAAATTCTTCTTGCAGTTTTTGTAAATGCTGTCAAATGGAAAATCAATTAGCAGAACTTGAAGAGTAGGTATGAGAGCAATCTCATAATGTCCTCATTGTTATAAAGCAATGAACAAACATACAGAGTTAGCCATTATATTGAAAACAATCATTTTCCTAAAATAGCCCGCAGCAGTAAACAGCTACAGAAAGGGATTTGTTACCAATCATACAACACTCTGTACTAGCTACTAGTTAGATCTTCCCTGATACTTAGCAGGCTTCTCTGCTTAGCAGTCTGGAAGAAAGAATTGATCGTAAATAAATAGCCAAGTTTTCAGCCTCCTGGTTTAGCTACATAGTGAAGAACATAAACCGCAGGGGAAAGAGAAGGAATACCTGTGGAACTGATATTTAGACCATTTTTGAAACTTCATTCCTGTTGTGATGTCAGTGGAAATTTTCACAAAGTATAAAATTGGGGCAACTCTGGAGACAACTATTTCAACACATTTCTTTGTAAACATGGAGATTTGAAACTAAAAGGATTTCACACGGACACCCCAACTCTCTCCCTAAAGGAAGGCTTGTTGCAAAGGAGCCATATTGAAGGCCCAGGAGATTGGCATCCTCGGACCATGGACCTCAGCTCTCTGGCAGTTACTTTACCCTATTTGAGGTCCTAAATGTGTCTCTACTACTTCATGTACATGTTGAATTGGGGACCAAACTGTATAGGGCATTAACTAGTAAAAGCATGAAAAGCTAGAGAGAAAATATGACTTGATGTAGTGGAGCTTATGGTCTCATGGTTGTCCATGAAACTGTTAAACCTAGATACAAATACAGATACAAAGCACATCACAGTTTCTACACTGGACCAGCTTTGCACTCTGTAGGAAACTCCTCACTTCCTAGAGCATATCAGCTGCCTCCTCTGAAGTCTCTGTGAGTTCTCTTTTCTATAGAACTTCCTAGAACATAAATCTCCATCTTCACCTCCCTCATTATCAGAGCTGCCAATCCTACTCACATGCCTTCAACAGGGAAAACAGTCAGATGCTGAATGAGGAGCACAGTCCTTATTTCAGACATGACTTACATGGATATCCCACTGGTCCTCTGCTCCAAACCAGCCTCTCTCCTCTTCTCCAATATCAGAAATTTCGGCCTCATGAGTAAGCTCTCCTGCAAACACAAAAACAAGAAATATGTTCCTTCATGCTCATGGTAACTGCTCCTTTATATTACAATACCTGATTGAAAGTGTTCAGACAATTTTTCATTTTTTTTTAATGCCTTTAAAAATTGTCCTTGGTTGTTTGCTATTGTTTGTTTGTTTGTTTTCAAATAGAAATAGTGTTAGTTATATTATTAGCATTTATTGTTAATTTTCCAGATAAAACATTTTCCTTATATTTTATGTGGCATTCTGGTTAACAAAACTAATTGCTCGGAAAGAAAAAATGTATCTATCTCTGTCCAATTAGGAAATTTTTCCTTGGCTTATAGAAATTGTAACAGTGCTGTAAATATATATACAGGGCAACTGCTGAGCTATCAAACAGTGGATGACCACAAAACTTGCTTGTTAAATACACCTTCTGCAAGTATTGAGAACTGTTTATTTTGGAAAATGTACAAAAGCATCTTGCAGTACTCCAGTGCTGCTGATGTGGAGAAAAACAGCATTCCACATTATTCACAATCATTCTGAAAAGCAAACAAAAAAACAAAACAAAACAAAACAAAACAAAGTCAACTAATTTCCATTTCTCTTACTGAAAAGAGAAATATTTTTCCCATTTTCAAGAGAAAATGGTTGAGATTCAGTACTTTCAGAAATGCATACATGCAGACACAGTCACAGATAAATAAACACAGCATCACCACAGACCATTCAGGATCTTTTTCACAGGCCAAGACTATCAAGTAAGGGCAACCCAAAGGCTCTTGGATTCATCAGCTACATCACCCTAAACACACTATCCATGCAAAATGCCATTTGTTAGTCCTATCTGACAGATTCACAACATCTATGAGAAATCTATAGGAATAGGAGAAAAGATGCTGAGCAGTGTGTGCTCAGTTGCACCGTTCTCTGAGACACTGGCTGACCTCCACTATAACTGAATTCATTGTAAAACCTCCTACAGAAGATGCCTTTTAATTACAGCTTGCATTTTATGTCCCACCCATTACCACTGAGTTAACTACAGTCTGGATTTAAACATTATCATTAGCTTCAACATTTAAGATGCGTAAAAGGGAATTAAGAATAGATAATGACAGTTCACTCTCTCTAAATATTTAAATATGGGAGGAAAAGACAAAGAAATGATATGGTACTGAATGTGGGGGTCTACATCATAATTTGGTACCTTCTGCACATTTTTATATTGCAGAGGAATTTTAAAGATGCAGTATTTGTGGTCACAGGCACAGGAACGGATGCTTTTTGGGATTTCCACTGAAATTTGGCATCCTTTGGTAGTTTCAGGCAACCAGCAGCCACGTCTGGGCCTCTGTCATGTGCTCAGATCACAGACTTGCAAGTAAAAAGCAGCTGCTCACCAAAACTAGCTCCAATGTGAAGAACAGCTCAGGAAAAGCAGTATTCAATTGCTTGCTAGCATGCAGACCAAGACTGAATTACAGTGGGTACTTCCATTATTCCTGCACTTCATGAAGTCCAGACTTAAAACAGAATTCTCTATGACAATACAGAGAGTGCTCATAATAAAAAGAAAAATAAATAACTTCAATACTCTCAGATATCGTGGAGGGAAATTAATGTAACTATCAGGACAGAGAGCACTGAATGTGGGTGATTGAAAAAATTCCCTAAAAAGCCCCAGAAATAAGCATTATTTTGCATTTATCTTTATTTGTATTAATTTAGGAATGTGTTCTTATAGCCAAAATTCTTCTGGGCCTTGTCTCTTAATAAATAAAATACAAACATCACTATGACTTTAGTTATGTGAAGAGATGAGGAGGAGGAGGAAGCAAGCTATGAAATGAGCACAAATGATGCCCATCTTTCAACTGAGGTTTCCAAGGCATTTAAACAGCTGTTAATCAACTACACAAAAATATATATGGAACGTCAAGAAAGGACATTCATGTTTCTGCTGGGTGCTATCTTCTACTTCTTGCTCAAACATTCCTTCTGATAGAAGGATTGATTCCTATTTTTTTATGCTTGTTCTGTTGCTGATATACAATTACCTTTAAGCATCTGCTCTATTATTCCATCAACCATCTCTTTGTACACAGAGACCATGGAATCCAAGCTCTACTGCCAAGCCGCAGTGTAACTTCTTACAAAATACTTGAAATAAATGTCATATAAATCATTATCATTGTGAGCTGTCTATACTGTGCTTGATGCTATGCTCCACCATCATAAGGCAGACCATTTGGTCCACGCTCGCCAGCTGTTCTGCTATCCTCTATTAACCCAACTTAGATTTCTACCAGCAGTAAAACAAAGGTTTGGATTTTGCTGATACACATCTAAAATGTATATAGTACAACAAAGCTCATAAAATCTCAGAGAATACAGAACCTTTCAAATCTATAAAGCTCTACAGCACCAGGCAATGAACAGAACGCTGGTAAAACCGTGATGTTTTAGATACACATTCAAGTATAAGGCACGTATTACAAATATGCTAACGATATTTCAAGTATGCTCATGAGCACAGTGGCAGAAAAAAATACATACTGAAAAAACCTTATTTTTGCTGGTCTTCCAGTGTCTGTGCTACATCCCAAAGCACAAAAACGACGTGCCCGTATCCTTACAACGGGACAGCAGAATTAAACGACAGCCCTATGAGTTCAGAAGTGCTCCAGCCCCAGCTCACCACCTCTGATGGGCAGAACTGACCACACACAAACCATCTTCCTCAGCTGTGGCAATGTAATTTCAGCCCTGCTGGCAACATGTTGGAAACCAAACCTCCTTTCAGTTTCAAACCTCAGCCTTTGAAAGTAACATTAAAGGCTCTTGTTGAGAGACTGCTTTTAAATTTTATTATTTTTTTTTTTTAAGGGAGAACTGAAATTTAAGTGTCTCCAGTAGGGAAGACTCCATTTGTGCCTTCTCCCTCAGATAATGGCAGCAGGGAGAGGGGAACTTTGGTTCCCTGTCAGCATTCCCAACTGCTGCCTAAATACAAGACTGCAGTGGCCTTTGAAAGCTTCTATCATACCTGATTTATAAATAAAGTATCCATTCCTACATAAACGTCACGTTAAAGGGCGTCACAGAACTCAGCACAGCATCTGCCTAGCCACGACTTCACATGAAAACGTTATTCAAGCTCTTGCCCATATTTTCCATCCAAATATTTGTACAGTTTCAGATGGCTTCAGGAGCCCAGTACTGACATCACTGCTGAAATCAATAGAGCTCTGCCTCCAGCTCCACCGGGCCGGCCGTGCATCCTGCACACACAGCTGGGAGCAGCAGCCCCAAACTGCCAGGATATCGGTGATGGACACAGCGTTATCATCCCTACCTACTGCAGCCCACTCCTCAGCATGCGAGGAAGCACTGTATCCTCATCTAAGGTCGCAAGGCGGTTGTCACGAAGGGCTCTGATTTAGAACAGCTATCTCCGAACAGCCTGTAGCAAAACTTCCCTGATCGCGTACCCAACTCACTGCATGTGATGCACGCTGCCTTTAGCTTTATGGATCACGAGTAGCTGGAGTGAAATGAGCTACAGACCGAATTCAACCGGACTGAATTCAGCTGAACGTGCGTGCCTGAAGCATCCCGGAGCGCAGCCACGCGTGTACCGGCCAGGCACCTCCCAGCGGTCGGGTACAGGACGACAACACCCCAGAAGCTCGGAAATCATTGCCCCGTGACGGGGTGTGCGTGGAGGTCACTGAAGCTGACGCTTCTAGTTGGGCATCTGTCTTACCATGAAGGAAAACACGTTACAAGAAGGACGGAGCGGCTCCCGCCGGGCCCGGCACGCCACGTGCCCCTCAGCCCTCAGCCCTCTCGGTGCTCCCCGTCACCTGCAGGGGCACGGCAGCTGCACGCCGCCCCGCCAGGGAGCACAAAGCCGCCCTTGTGCCTCACCGGGGGCCCTGGGGGACGTTCCGTCGGGGCTGCGAGGGGCAGCGAGAGATTGTGAAGGGCTTTGAGGGCGGCACGGAGCCGCGACGGACGGCGCGCACCTCCGACGGGCTGTGAGGGGCAGCACGGGGCTGCGAGCGGGCTGAGGGGCGGCACGAGCTGTGAGGGGCCCGGGGGGCGGCGCGAGCTGAGGGGCGGCGCGGGCCGGGGCGGGGCGCGCGGCGGAGCCGTGTGCGGGCGGCGCCCGGCAGTGCAGCGAGCGGGGCAGCGGGGCCGGGCGCTCCGCAGGAGCGGCGGAGAACGAGCGGCCGTTCCGTGACGGCGCTGCGGGCCGGACTGCCCGCGGGGAGCTGGGGCTGCCGGTTCTGCTTTGCTTCTGCCGTCCCGTCTGCGCTTCGCTTACTTCGGCTGGGCTTTTTTTTTTTTTTTTTTTTAATCGTTATTATTTTTTGGAAAACGGAAGGAGGATGGGATTCGAGCTGGATCGCTTCAGCGGGGAAGTGGACCCCGACTTCAAGTGCAACCTGTGCAACAAGGTGCTGGAGGACCCGCTGACCACCCCCTGCGGCCACGTGTTCTGCGCCGGCTGCGTGCTGCCCTGGGTGGTGCAGCAGGGCAGCTGCCCCGCCAACTGCCAGCGCATCTCCGCCAAGGAGCTCAACCACGTCCTGCCCCTCAAGAGCCTCATCCTCAAGCTGGACATCAAGTGCGACAACCACGCGCGGGGCTGCGAGGCGGTGGTGCCGCTGCAGCACCTGGGAGAGCACGCCGAGACCTGCGACTTCTCCCCCGCCAAGTGCCGCAACCGCGGCTGCCGCCAGGTGCTCAACCTGCGCGACGTGGAGGCGCACATGCGGGAGCGCTGCGAGGCGCGGCCGGCCGGGCTGTGCGAGCAGGGCTGCGGCCTGATGCTCACGCACGGCGAGCGCCGGAGCGGCGGCCACAGCTGCCTGCGGGCCCTGCGCGCCCACGGGGCCGCTCTGCAGGCGCGGGCGGCGGCGCTGGAGAAGGCGCTGAAGAAGGAGGCGCTGCGCGCCGGGAAGCGGGAGCAGTCGCTGCTGTCGCGGCTGGCGGCGGCGCAGCTGGAGCTGCAGGTGACGGCGCTGCGCTACCAGAAGCGCTTCACGCAGTACAGCGCCCGCCTGGACGCCCTGGCCCGCGCCCGCTCCGCATCGCCCGGCAAGGTAAGGGCGGCCCCGCGGTGACAACGCGCCCGCCCGCGGCACCCGGCGTGTGTTCTTCTCCGTTCTCTCCCCGTAACGAAACTGGAGTTTCCGGGGCTGGAAATGGCACTAAGCCTCCAGGGGCGGGGGGGTGTTCGGTGCCCTGGGGGCTCGCTGCGCTGTCTGCGTGCCGGGGTCGGACACCTGCTCAGTCCCTGCATTTTGTCCTTAAAAGATCAATTTCCGAGGAGAAAAATTAACTTGATTCCAGGCAGTCAGAAATAGGCTATTTATAAAATGCCCAGAATCAAAAGGCAGAGCTGCAACAACCCCCGAGCTCTAATTGGAAAGAGGCTCCCCAGCGAGGGAAGCGCTTGGAGCCAATTATCTTTTAAATGAAGAGACTCGGAGCCCTCTCGGTGACCCGAAATGCGCTGCCACATCCCGGCACGGCCACATCCTGGCACAATCACATCCCGGCACAATCACGTCCCCGCACGGCCGTTCTCAGCTGTTCGGGCTGTCACAGCCGTGTCTCCGCCGCGGTGGTGCTGGGGCTGCAAGAGCTGTGCAAGGGAGCACAAAACTCAGTGTTACATTGTGTTTTCTTCTTAGAGAGGCCACCATGTTTTGCTGACTCCGAAAGTACCTTAACACTGAGCCAACTCTTGTGACTTGGGGCAGTACTGGGCAGGATGCTAACCCACACAGAGCTCCCGCACAGCCCTACTGTCCCCTCACACCTCAGCTCTGCTCTGCTCCCAGCAGCACAGCTTCCCTTCATGCTGCTCCATGGCCAGTGCTGGTCATGTTGCTTATGTGCTGTGTTTCACTCTGTAAAGTTAGTGAGCTGCAGCAAAGGTGCTACTACCAATAGTTGTAAGCGTGCAGGGTGCATACAAACAGCAAAACTTCTTATCAAATTGATGGATGCAGCTGGCCAGGAGGACTGGGCTGGTTTTCAGCCCTATTACAAAAGGCTGCTATGCAGCTTTCTGAAGCAGTGCCTAATCTGAAGAAAGCTGGAAGGTGTCATGTCACCACAGGCTTGTGGCTCAGCGGTCAATCACATGTCTTTCACAGCAGTTTGGGCAGCCCTCCAACACCAACAGCTTCATTCTGCCTTGTGCCCAAAGAATTACAATCAGGAAACTTGCATCTTTGTGCTCTAGAGAGTGTTTTGAAAGGCCTTTGGTAATCACCTAGTGCAGGGGATGCTTTCCAGTTTGGGGATGTGACCTGCTTCCAAGCTGTTCCTTTGGGGCTGTTTGCTCAGAGTTTCTAGCACAGGCTGCACAGCGCGGGATGCCGGTTATAAACACTTGGCAGGGCATTGTGTGCTTGCTTGAGGATTAGATTCCTCACTGCCTGGATTACGTGTATGATAATATAGAATAACAGACTTCAACTTCAGAGGAAATTGCATATCCAAAACGTGCAGCACCACTGCTGTCATTATTTTATTATGAATATATTCATACTAGATAGGTTTTGTTATAAACTGTAATTGTCCTGTGTTAAAACACCTAGCACTAATGAATGGGGTTCAGAATGTGGTGAATCCCAAACTTATTGTAGGATGTTCTGGATTCTCTGCAGATGGAGGAAAAGGGATGTTCTGACTGCTGATGGGTGGTTGCTTGTTTCTGCAGATGTAGAAGCAGACTAGAATAAATCAGAGGTTGTTCCTTCCAGTCAAAACAAAGTGCCCACTTACACTTCTGTTTAAAGGCTTAGTTAAGGGGAAATATGATAGTGATGGATGTAAGACCCATCATGAAGGACCCAAACTTTTGGCCATTTGGCTGGGGGAGCTCCAGACACGTAGAGCTGCGTTTGCCTTAAAACAGTCTTCCTTTGTGGCATTCCATTTGTCACTCAGCTTTCCCATGCTTTTGCTATAACTATATTAATAGATGAAATATATATTTTATACACGCTCAGAGAGTCTTCTGATAATACCTCACAGTTCTGTTAGTCCATTAAACAGATGGCTATTAAATAATTCTAGCTCTGTTTACCACGTGTACACTTTTCCATCCTCTTAGCCACTGAGGGAACACTTTAATTTCACAGTGTATTTACTGGATGTCTGGCCCATCCTTATTCCAAAAGACAAATCTGAAGGCTTATTTGGAGGGAGATTTTATCCCTCGGTTGAGAGGTGAGGCTTATTGCGGACAAGCTTAAGGAGGGAGTGGTAGAAAAGGCAGCATGTCTTACTCAAAATTATTGTTCCCTTTGATCAGACCTGTCCATCCTGAAACATCAAAGTCTAAGTAAGCAAGAAAAACCTCATACTATTCAAACAATGCTTAATCCTTGCTGAAACATACCTCTGTTCACACCTATTGATAAGCTGATGTAGTCGAGCCTTTATGTACACAGCCATCAAAGTCCTCTGGGAAGCAGTAGGAGGGAATCCGAACCAACTCATGGTGCTGGTTCCAGTCTGCAGTGTAAAAGCTGTGCCTGGCAGGGTGTGCTTTCAGGGTGGCATTTATACTGTACAAATGTCAGTCTATCAAAGGTGAATGAAGGTTTTGAGGCCTGGCAAAGCATGGTCTTTGGAAGTCTGGTCTTATGCCCTTTTGCTTTACTGACTACAGGAACCAATTCATGATCTGGTGTTTAAGACCTGTGGTCTAGTGCCTCTGTGGAGGTAGTAGCACAGGTTTTAATTGCGTGAATGCCAAATGAAGCCCTTTAAGACACGATTGTATTCTTTCTCAGGCTGACCCAAGCAGGCTCAGCTGGGCTGCAGTCAATAAACAAGGAGCTGAAGCGTTTCCTGTAACAGACAGAGTTTCCTAGCCACTGTATTACCAAAGAAATCAGTCTTGCAATACATGAAGCAAAAGGCAGTCTATTAGATCCCCATCAGCTGGGAAGAACAGAGAGCTGCAGCATTTCCAGTTACCTCACTGCCTAATGATTGCTTCACTGGAATGCTAGACGTATTAGAGGAGGAAAGAATGGCAGAGCTCTGGAAGAGTAATTTACGTCATGGCTTCCTTAAGAAGCAAAAGCAGTTGTGAAAGAAATTGCTAAGACTGAGAGGTGAATCTGCAAAAGTTACCAAGCACCAAAGCAATGCACTGCCGCCTCCCATGTGCTTGGCTGTTTAGCACAGATGGTGGAGTTATCACTGAATGACACGAGGAGTTTGTCTGTAACACTACTCTGCTGCCACAGGGACGATGCAGACAGGGTACAGATCTGTCAGGACTGAGCGGAAAGTTTCTTAAAAGCCCTGAGTTCGTTTTTCAGGAATACTTCAGAAAAACACTGCAGTGTAGAGTTTGGATTTTTTCCACAACTTTTGGCTACCTGCTTTGCTACTTTTTCTGCTAGGCATACAGGCATCAAATCGTAGCCACATAAGGAGACTTTAATGAAAGTGTTCAATTTTAATTAGAGGAAGTGTCTCAAGAGCAATGTTGTAATTGTTTCTTGATTGTTCTAATTGATTTGCTTTTTTACAAAGGCATAACAGTGGAAGTAAACACTATCACATCCCTGTCTTTCAAATGCTGAAATGCTGGTTATCAGACCCTGAAAGCAGCCCCACAGGACTGTAAGTTTGCTCCTTGAAATGCTGTCTGACATACGGGTTTGAAGGCTCACAGAGCAACAGTCCTCCTCTGAGTACCTGATTCTTACTGATGCTGAGTGTAGGCAGATTAAAATAAAATCAGTTGGAACTCATTCATATTTCCCTGTAGCAGGCCCAAGAGTACTTATTATGGGACCTGTAGGAAAGATAAGATCACAATCTGACAAGAAAATTGTAAACCACATTTGCAGGTGAAGACTGTTGGCTCAGCAGCTCTGTGGTCAGCAGAGCTCTGCCAGCTTACACTGGGAGGGAATTGGGCTTTGTAATCTCCCCCAGATCTGTGAGAGTAATTCAGTAATCCAGGATTACTTGGACATTTTTTTATGAGTTTAATAGACATTAATATTTGATTGGCAACTTCAAATTGATATGTTAGAAGAAAAATGCACAAGCTAAAACCAGCTGCATCAAATTACAATGTAACTGTTGTAATTTTTGTCATTAATTGGTTATGAAAACCAGACTTGTAAGATAACTTCCTCAAACCTTCTTTGTGTTCATAACTTTTTCACCCTATGGATAAAACAAAGAAAAAATCTCAGAGGTAGAGATGTTCATAGGTATCTGTGGATGCACACCGTGCAGTTGGGAGTACCCTGTTCTTATTTCTGAAAAAGAGACTATTATTTAGATGGCTTTTTGTAATTGTGAGCTGCCGTATAGTCTTGTAGTGTTTTGCTATGAATGACAGCACTTGATTGAGTCTGAAGTTATTACACTGTGAGGATTTAGTTGTATTCTTTGGTGCGTGCATGCAGGTTTGTCCTAGCAAAATGTATAGGCCTAAGTAGCATCACACTGTCACAAAAGAGATTTTGTATAAGTTTATAGAAGATGTATATTTTATGAGCAAATCTGCGCTTAGGAGCAAGCTTGGGTAGGTCAGGATAGCAAATGGTGTTTGCACAGTCCTTCAGATATTACAAGGCTGTCCTGCCTTTCTCTGTTGGGCATTTTAATTTTTTTTTTTTTTTTTTTTTGCATAATCAGACGTTTGTTCACTGCAGAATTTCATTTTTTAGGGAATTAATAATTAATATAACAGTTTTCAGTGCTGAGGGATTTCTGTTTTGCTAGTGTTAAAATTCCAAAGAAAATTGTACTCAGAATCTCTTTCCAGCAGGCACTCTGAATGGCAGTCAGCATCATAAGCCCTTTGCAAAATTTGTTGCAGTTTTGTTTAAAGCTGTTTCTAAAGCTCGCCAGAGATTTGTTGTTGTATCACAGTTCATATTCGATACTGTTTAAAACAATGTATTGCAGCTAGCGCCAGAGAGAAACAACAGGAAAATGCAGTCCTTCAGACACCCTCAAGCCCTGGAAAAGTCAAGAATCTGACTACTGGAGCCGCGGAGTATTTTACATAACAGATCACATATGACTGGGTCAAGTAGTTGCAGGAACAGTATTGCATATAAATATCTTCTGTTGCTGTTAAGTGTCTCACTGTAGATCTCAATAAAAAATACGCATAAATCTGCAGGGCGGGTTTTGCAGAGGCGCCGTGGGGTGGCTGGAGCTGGGGCTGCTGCCTTCCCAGCTCTGCCGCAGAATTGTTCTAAACTTCATGGGAAAAGGAACTAACAAAGCGACCCAACAGACCGGGATAGAAGTGTTATCTGTCCTGCTCATCAGTGCACACAAATGCTTTGAATGCATCTCTCTGTTCTTTACAGGGTGAAGAAACTAAAGCACTGACTCTCGTCCTTCATCGTGACTCAGGCTCTCTTGGATTTAATATTATTGGTGGCCGACCATGCGTGGTATGTTAATTGTTAAAATATGTTTGCCCTTTCCAGTTGGGAAAAGCATGTAGGTCAACACTTAGAGGAAAAATGCTGCTGACAACTATTTGGTTCTCTTGGGATTCTTTCAGAGCAATCTTACATTCGGATTAATATTGGAGGTCTAACTGTATGTTCTTTTCTCTCACATGTTTAATCCTGCACACGGTCACAGCTAGTGACACTGATACAGGTGGAATGTCACTCCCAAAAAGCAGAAAGCCCCAGTATCTTTTTCTCAGACCATACTGTTTCGAAGATAGTGCATGAGTTCAGGACCCGCAGCTTTAGACCTTTTATAGTTCATTAAGAAATCAATATTTACTCTCCTTTCCACCAGAGATTAGGCTGCCCTCTGTGCAGGTGAAGGGATGTAATTTAAACAACCTACTTTTGAATTCCATGATTTCAGCAGATGTTTCCTGCACACACACTCACCAATATATTTTTTCTTGATGCTTGCTGGCAGGAGCTGCTGCATCTGACTTTAATTAGATCAAGGAGTGGAATATACCTTGTCCTAGCAAGTTAGAAAAGTGCTCAGAACTACTCCTTGGCCTGTCGGAAATGTGACATTAATGACAATTTATTCCTGCTAAATTCACTTGAAAGTTATTCTTTATAGTTTTTCAGTTTTTCAGTTCCTTTTCTGAGAATTGTTCTGCACAGATAGCAGATTTCACAATAGTCAGGGATATGAAGATACCTTATTAGTTAGAGGTTGTTTTTCACAGTTTTATTTTTAAGGTTCCAAAGGAAGAGCCGTGCAACTAAAAATAAAAATGCACCGTTGCTTTCTGTTTGATGTGCAATCAAGCTGCTGTCTCACTGGATTCTACATTATAATAATTATAATGACAGCTACTACTGAGCTGGCCTGAGTCAGAAGAAAACAATTATCCTGCAAATGATGAGCCTAATGAAAGTCCATTCCTGGCTGTACAGTTACTCAGAATGGATCAGGTGTTCTCATTAGTCCAAATAGTCCCATATTAAGACATCACTAAGCATATTTATTCCACATTACATGGACTGCTGTGGCACAGGCGAGTTTTAGCTTAGCACAAATTAGAGTTACTTCAAGGTTCAGTAATGTGTTTTTCATTTCATCTTTAAAGGACAATCAAGATGGTTCAGCCAGCGAAGGAATTTTTGTATCAAAAATAGTTGACACTGGGCCTGCTGCTAAGGAAGGAGGGCTGCAAATTCATGACAGGATTATTGAGGTATGTGAGTACACTGTCCAGCCTCTTTTAATAGTCTGAGTTCTGTTGTCATGTCTTCAAATGGCATGAAGTTTAGCGTGGGTTTGGGAGAAATGTACCCTGGTAAACACTGTCTAGAAGACATGTCTGCTAAAATATGCTTGACTTGATTCAGTGCTGACCTTTGTGGCTTTAGGTATAGTTCTTACCTAAATATAGAAACCAGATTATGGTTGGTATGTGCACGTCCTGACTTTCTGAGGAGCGAGTATCTATCTGGTATGCCGTAGATATTTCTTTTTAAAGCTATTGGAAACTTGTAAGTTATTTAGTTAAAACCATATGTGAAATATCTGTAGTGTAAACCGTGATTTTATTTATCCTGGTTTCTAAGACCAAAGGTAACAAATGTTTAGAATGGCCAGAAAATATTCTGCTCTGCAGTATCTGTAGGATTTATTATAAACCTGCCTGAGGTACTCCTTCACTGTTGTTTGTAACTACTTGTATTATTCCGTTTGGAGTCTGAATTTCTTCTCATTTTGCCAAAGTCTTGACATCAATAAAAAGACCTTTCTGTGAAAGTGATGGTTGCTTGAAATGTTTGTTTGGGAAAAAAAGATCTTTTTTTGAGAGAGAGAGAGAGAAAGAAGAAGGTTAGTTTTCATGAAATGCAGCTGAGTGTGAGTTCGTTTCCTTTGTTTAGCATTTTGCAGTTAAAAAAAGTGTTCTTCGCTGTCTTATTTTTGTAGGCTGGAGAAACTTTGAGAGTCTGTTGTTCAAAAAGATAAGTGCTGTGTTTGTTGCCAAGGATATCATGGAGCAACCAGTTTCTCTAAGTAATGGAATTCTATTGCTCTTATGTTTTGCAAATGAGCAGTAAACAGCTGTTAAGGATTTTCTGTTGGCAGAAGACAATGTGTATTTGCTATTTTCTGTGCTGTTATGGTAAATTGTATTCACAATTTAGTAAGGATATAAAATATTAATTAAGTTTCTTCATATGGAAAGGAGTGGAGCCACAGTAGCAGAACTATAAAAAGATAAGAAGCTGAGCTGTGAAATGATCCTGAGTTGCTTAAACCATATTTATGGTATAACATAATTGGGAAAAGGTCTGTAATTTTTGTTTGAACTGAAATTTTTCCCATAGGCACACATTTCCCCAAAGCATGTTTGAAAAGCTGACATCCGTTTCTGAAGTAGCGCATAATCACATGAACAAGACAACTATGAAAAACAAAACGTTGGAAAATCAAACTCCCCAAAGTAAGGAGATGTCCTGGTTTTCAATCTCCTTGAGTGTAAGCACTGTAACTCAGCCTGGAATTGCAACCATATGGCAATTTGTTATAGGGGTTGCCAGGAGAGGATGAAGGCAGCTGACCTGCACGGGATCTACAGAATCTGCTCTCTCTTGCAAGCAATTTCATTCCTTACTGCTTTTCTCTGCTCCATTTTTCCACAAGTTCAGTATTTGGCACTGGTAGCACAGACCAGGCTGAGCAACTAAATACTGCTATGGTGTGCCAATGGTAAGAACCCAAGAAGAACATAGAGGAAGGCAGGCAGGGTGAGATTCCATGCTGTGTTTCTTGGCTGCTCTGTGAGTGCAGCCATACCTCTGTAAGTAGCATTTGGGCAGAGTTCTTCCCACAGTTCCAAGCTACATTTTCTCATAAGAGAGAACTCCAGAATAAAGGCACAAGGGAAACTGGTTGTATTTGTAGCATACTAAGGGTAGCAGAAGCCCAACTGAATGCTGTGTGTTGACAGCCTGTGCTGTCTGCAAATTCGTTTTCATATTCACTCATTTCTAAATACACACAGAAGTCTGATGAAAATTTAGCAAAATGGTTACAGAATCATTGACTTTGGATGTGTGAGTTTGGATTAGGAATGCCCTGTTGAAGGCAATCTCTGAGACGCCCAGCGGATGTGTTTTGATTCCCAGTGTGGAGTGGTCACTGAGTGTGCTAATAGGTTCTTTTCAGATAAAATGGCTAATTATAATGCCCCCCAGCCACTACAGGCATCTGGCTCACAGAACTGGTGTGGTCTGATGCAAAGCCCTAAAAGTCCTTGTACTGGGGACATCAGCACCTAAAACTGCTGTATAATTTTTTACTCTGTGAAATTTGTACTTACTGCACTGTATTTAACCCTATTCCAGGCAAGGAAGAAAAGGGATACCTCTTGCATCAAGGCAACCAAACCAACTTTGTCATACTGATAGATAATTGAAATATCCTGTAAATTATGTAGCTGAAAATCAGTAAACATTTGATGATAGTCTCTAATGAAGCAAAACCCAAAGTTCATAACCACGTCTGGCAGTTCAGCAGATGTAGCTGTAAATGACAAGATGCAATTGAAAGCCTCAGGTGGAACCCATCACAGACAAGAGAGCATGCTAATGGGTCACATTTGCTTTGAAAAGCATGAGAGATGACAAAGAAACGGGATAACTACCTAGAGCTGAGTTTGGCTATCTAGAACTTACTTGACTTGCTCTTGATATTATGGTTTTAAGTAACATCAGCATGATTCTAAATAGACCCTCTCACAGAGAGCTCTCATCCTAACATAAGATGCTGAGCACAACATCTCCAAAATGATTCCAGAGTTCATGGCAGTGAACTTAAAATGGAGTAAGACAGAAATAATTTTATTTCCTTTTGAAAATGTTTCTCTGTTGTGGATCTCCTGGCAGACTTATTTTGGAGCTTATGTAAAATAAGAGCATTGTTTCTCATTTTCAAAACTGTCAAAACATTTCTCAGTACTTAGCAGGGATTACCCAGTACACAATTTGGATGCTTAGTGCTGTTTATAGCTGATAGCAAATGTTGCTTGGAAGTTCTTTCCCCTGACAAATTATACTGAGATAAACTTTGAATTATGTCTGAGATAATTTTAAATCATATTTTCCCACTGGTTTGGATTTCCTATTTTACACATTTTAAAAGAATAAATATAAAAAAAAGTAAATCAGGTCTAGTAATTGTCTTGAATTTTCAGTAAAAGCATTTTTTGGACTGTATTTGAGTAACATAAGCAGTGCTACTGTGAAGTGCTTCTACTGCTCAATGGCATGCATCATCAAGATGAATGCTGCATGATCTGTGCTGCTCAGTCTTTAAAGCAGCACACAACAGAAATACAGATACAGCCTTTTCCTTCGTATTTCATTTTACCAGGCCTGTTACATAATAAAGATATTTAGTGTTTACACAGGACTTTTAGGAATGTCTTATAGCTGTTTCCTTTGCTGTTTCATATTATTATCCTTATTTTGCAATTGGGAAATTTGAAGTATACTGGAAAATGTTTTCCCAAATTGTCAGGTCAGAGTAAAAGACTTGGATCTTGGTCTGTTCATTACTGCTCTATGTAAATCAACGCTTTTCACCTATATCTGTTTCCAGGTATTTCACAACCACTCTAGAAGCGAGGAAATAATGATATTATGAGATTTTCTGTGGTGTGGCTACAGGATTTCCATGTACGGCTGTGACTTATTTATTCAAAGCAAACAGCTGATTTCAAGCGTTATTCTGAATTATTTTTCCATAGCAAATTGCCATGTTAAAAACATGCTGAAACTATCGATTTTATTACAGAGGAACTACTATTTTCATAGATTACATTTTTGTCAGGGCAACAGAATGGTCCTAATTTCCTCTTGTAGCAGAGTTGGTTCAAGTCCCAGCCATGAAGGACTCCTCTATGCAGCTGCCTGGCATTTCTTAAGACAAAGTTTTTATTTTTAAGCACATCAGCTCCGAAAGATTATGAATTAAGTGCAGCATTCTCTTCTCACTGACTAGTAAACTCATTTGTTTAGCTTCAGAGCTGTTCAGAAAGAAGGCTTGAAATGCTGACTGCTTGCCACCTTAAAATGTTTTTAGTACAATTAGGGCACTGTTGCGGTATCATAAACTGTCATAGCTGCACCAAAACCACAAGGATTTATGCCACCTGAGGCTTGCCCAATGTCTCATGCTGCCCACAGGAAGGATCATTAGTTTAGGAGTTGAGAATTTGTCTTAGTGCATTTGATTGATTTTCCCCAAAGTGCACTCATTTGCTACAAATTATAGGCTGTCTTTCTGTTAGGTGAGTTTCTTCATAGGTTATAGGATAGGAACAATGAAACTTTTTAGCAAATCATCTACTGCATATTTGCAAATTAAATGTATAATTTGCTCTGGATTCTCCATTCATCCTGTAGTTCCCAAGCAGTTCTAGCAGAACAACTTTCTGCTTTTTTCTCAGCAAACCACACTGGGTATCAGAGTTAGCAGTGTAGCCTTCAGAAAGTCAGATCAGCACAGAGAGAGCACATCTGCCAGGCAGGAGGGCAGGGAAAGGAGTGCTCACAGCAGCACAGCATGCATTTCCCTGTCATGGAAATATGTGGGCTAAGAAAGATCTGCTGCTTTACAGTGGACTGAAAGAGTAAATGAAGAAACTTTTCACGTGCTCTGCTGTCATGGGACAGGATCTAGTTTTTCCATGAGGTTGAGTATTTGGGCTGAAAGAGTTCCATGTGCTGCCAGCCCAGCTTTCCTGCCAGCGTAGGGTTGTCCCCCAGCTGCATGCCCACTGCAGCTTATCAACACTTGCACACTGTTCACAGGAGACTTCCACAAGTAATCAGTAAATGTAATAACTGAGCAGAGCTTTCAGTTTCTCATTTGCTGGTGCACTTTTTAAAGTCAGCTTTAACATGATAAACTTTAGCATTTTTCTTGCAAGAGCCTCAGTGCATGCACTAACTGAACTCTGATAGGCAGAGAGGCTAAACAGAATTGTTCATTGTCATGAATGGAAGAGTTCAGCTCTGCAAACAAGATTTACTATGCAGATACATACACTTAAGAATTAATTTTCTGGAAAAAAACTATTTTGAGACAGCAACTTAAAATTGACTGTTCCCGTTCCTGCCAGGACATGCAAGCACACTTGAGTATTTCTGGAGAGGGAACACAGTGGGGCAATGAGTACAGCTATAGCAAAGTCAGCTTTTTTTGGTGTCTAACTTGCAGAACATTTTCCAAGCCCTTTGTCTGTATCTGCTCATGGTATCACGAAGCATCCTCATGTCTGTGCTAAAACATAGATCTTACAGGTTGGTCAGTGTTAAAAGGGAGTTTAAATAATCTTAAGGGGAAAAAGGAAATGAAAACAGAAAATGTTGGTTATCACTGCATTTTTTCATCTCATAAATGGATTTGCCTGATTCCCTATCAATGCTGCATTCTGAGCTGTGGGGAGGAAGGCAATAAACCAGACGGCAAGAGGAGGGTGAACCAAAGATGTGTACATGTTTTACAGTAAATACTGAATCATCCTCCTTCCCACAAACAGCAAAAAAAAAGAAAAAAAGAAAAAAAAAGAAAAATCCATTGGATGGGTTGAAAATATAAAGTTCTGTAAAGAAGGAAACAACTGTTTCTACCCTCGTGGATCCTTCTGTGTCTCTTCCCCGATAAGTAAGGTAGATTGCAGAGCTATACTTATAAACACATTTCATGCTGTAACTTCCTGTAAAGTCCTTTATGAGCTCCCCTCAGATACGGCCACATTTTATTGTCATCTATCAGTAGAAATTCACAGCATGCTGCCCCTAAGTGTGACATGGGTGTTTTGAATCAGGGAGATTGGAATATTGCTCTCAAGAGTATGCCAAATAAAAAAGATGAAATTAAATTATCCAAGAAAGAACTCTAAGTTCAGGAATAGATCCCTTATGTGCAGTGCATTAAATTAATATGATTACAGTATCAGTGTCCATCTCTCCCAGCCCACCACTGCCTCTGTGTCTCAGTCTGAAGGGCAGAACTCTCATTCACCTCCAGCTTTGCTGTGGCTCTTGGGCACTTCTTCACAACATCTGTGTCTTCTTCCAACAGCCACGTTTTCTTTTTTCCTGTGGGAAGGATTTAGAATCCCTGTTACTCTACAGGCAGTGGCATCCCAGGGAAACCTGTGAGGTGGGAGTGGTTGCAGGTGGGAGCAGATGCCTCTACTTCCAAAGTCCTTGCAGAGGATGAAACAATTTTGTTCAGTTTGTGTTGAAATTGGACAGTTAAAAGGGAAATTGTTCTTGAAAAAAAGAAGTGATGATGAGGAATATCTCATATGTCTAAGTCATATGCTTATGCATCAAACTTCCTGACTGTAGGAGAATGGGAGAGAAAAATGCCAGCAATGAGACAGCCTTTTATAAGACTTTAAAAACCAAATCACTTAAGGCATGGACTGAACAACATGTGCCCCACCTCCCAAAATTCTTTGGTGTGATGATGAACTTGCTTGATGCCATGAAGAACAGGACTTGGAGAAGAAATACAAACTGCTTTGATAACTTCCAGGCCTGCCAAAACTCACGTGAAGTGTGGAACCCAGACAGGCAACTCATGTTGCAAGATCACAGGCTTGTTAAGCGTCTCATCCAGCCTCCCACCCTCACGTTTACCATTTCCAGTGAGTGAATCCATGCTTGGTTTGGTTTCCTCCTGCTAACATCTTGCCAGCATCCCAGGACACAAGCTCAGTATGTGCAGCCCCTTGCCAGGCTGTTCTGTGCCATGGCAAGACAAGGTCACCCACAGCCTGGGAAGGCACAGTGTGAAGGTTCTCCTGCCTGGTGTCACCTCATGGGCTGCAGGAGCAGTCACAGTACTGCACACAAGCCTGTGGCCTGGGCATGAACTCCAAAGAGAAAATACAACTTGAGAAATCCAGATTCTGGCTTTATGAATTATCGCTCGTTCAAAGTGAAAAATAGCTGTTCCATATTCTCTTGAGCTGAGCAAAAAGAAATGTGTCAAGTTCCAACAAATACTTTTTAAAAGGATGCATATAAAGCTCTTAACAATGGGGCAATTTAATCCTTTCACACGTGGCACAATTTTTTGCATTTGAAATCATCTCCTGTTCAGTTTTCCACATTGGAAGCCAAACCATTATGATTAAGTGTTAGATTTTATTTTTAGATTTTTGAAGGCTCTGAATCTTTTGAGAGAGAGCACACAGAATGTCCTATCAACTATTTTCACACATTTTGTTTGTATCACAATAATAGAGCAATCAGATGCAATCATCTCTAGTTTAGTACATATGTAGTACATTACCATGTCAATTGTATGAAAAGATATGCAAAAAGCGAGTGCAAATTAACTGGGGAAAAAAAAAAAAGCAAACTCAGACCACTGCCATTCAAAATGCACTTGAGTAAAATTTGCATAACTTTTAATTTAGAATTATAAGAAAGATGGAATTTGTCCAGTAAAGTGAAGAAAAGCTGTATGTGTGAGGTCAGCAGACCTTTCCAAAAATCATCCACATGCAGCAGCTCACCCTGCAGTGCTAACCTGGTTTGTGCCACTGGTGGGATTTGTTTTCAAAACAAGAGCATGGTATGGAGACTGTTGTGATCGCTTCATTTGTCTGTATTTCACAATAATACAGTTTCTTTTTTTCTTGCACGTTTAATATGGAAATTGAAATGAAATCCTAGAATCTGTTCTGGTAACACCTACAGTGCAGTCGCTTCTAGACAGTGGTTTTTATAGTGTTTAAGTCAACTTCTTCTTACTATAGCATATCTTTCAGCATGAAGTATTGGGTTGTTTTAGTTCCTTTTCCTAATTTATTCTTTATACCACGAAAATCTAAAAGCTGTTCACAATTGACCACAGTTCTGTGCTTTAAACACTGAGAGGTGACAACTTATCAGCATTGTGACCCTAATTCCAACACTGTTGACCACTGCTCTACTTTATGCATGATGTTGATAATTCTAAAACAATACAACTTTGCTATTTTATGTTTCACTACGAAACACAACTATAGGACTTATAAAGTTTTTAGATTCTCATAAACAGAAATGGTACTGGACTGATAATAATAGTAGTAGAGATGTTTTGCTTCAGTACTGGGACTTTTAAATGAGTACAGTATGTAACTTGTTGCTTTTATAATGTTGTAGAAGTTGTGTTTTTTTTTTTTTTTAATGCTATCTGTAAAATCTTAAGCCTGTAAAGGGAATTTTCCACTGAAAGTGGAATTTGGCTTTTAAAGACTGAGGGAGAAAAATGTTGCAAAAATGGGAAGTTGTGAACTGCTCTGAAGAAGGGGACTGGTACCAACATCGTGTGTGCAGAGACACACATCCCATCCCTGTGCAAGAGCCATTCTTTTGGAGAAGGGCCAGGTGATCACTGCGCTTTGTGCCACACAATTCCAGATAGCCCAAATGTTGCAAATATCTTTTCTGCATCTAAAATAGTGCATTAACAGTGGAATGTGCTTCAGTTGTGCAAGGCAAGTGCAAGAAGGTCATGCAGTTATGCAAAATACTATCTTCTGTTGGTACAAGCTCAGTGCTACTAGCCTACTCAAGCCTTGTGTTAAAATATTCTTTCAAAATGAGCATTGATTTGTATAGCCTCAGTCGTAGAACTTCACCTATGGATATCAGGAACTGTGTATGCTGTGGAAGGCTGCTCTTGTACACTGTTTCACAATGACAAAATGTAGATGGTTATCATCTGTAACCCAGTATACTATCCATTATTATTTCCAGTTCATCTACCAGCAGTATAAAATAGTTGAAACTGGGTTTAAGTGACATATGCAGAGGAATGACAGGTCTCTTAATTGTAAGGAGTTTTGTATGGAAACAGTTCCATTTTTCTTTTGTCTGTTTTTCTTCTGCCAAAATCCAAGTAACTTTGAACTACACAAAAGTCTAAGTAACTCTGAAAGTATCACAGGGATACGGGTAATTGTGAAGTCCCACCTCCAAGTTTAACAAACAAAGTGAAATCTTGCTTCCCAGGGTCACAGAACGGCAGAGGTTGGAGAGGATCTCTGCGTTGCTCAGAGCAGGGCCGGCTGAAGCCCGGTGCTCAGGGCCACGCTCCTTCCTTGGGATGCAGAATAGAGGCACGCACACACTGGGTTTGTGAATAGGCCTTTTGGGCTGTGGGGCTGGGCAGGAATCTCAGCTGCAAACTGGTAAATATTATGTATGTTTGATTGATTGGATGAACATGAGAAAGAAACCAGCAACAGGAAGGGAGAGTGAAAATGTTTCCTGAATCGTTTGGGGGGAAAAAAAAAAAAAAAAAAAAGAGCTTTTCAGTGCTGTTTTTTTTTTCTCTGTCAGTTCTGCAGGCTTCCCAGCTCAGGAAGATTTAGTTTATTTCTCAAAAGGTCTTGCTTATAAAGCAGATCTTTCTCTGGCTCCAGCCAGCTCTAATAAAAATTAGCAGTAACCTTAGCAGCTGCCGTGCCACATGACTGCTTGGGATTGCATAACTGCTTTTTCCTTCTAAAGAAACACACAAAGAGATCATCTGATCTCCTGCCTTGCAGCATTCTCTGTGAAGTGTTTCTCTAGCTTGATTCCTAAACAAAAATCTTTTTCTTCTTTCTTTTAACAGTCCTCTCTTTTTAAGACCAAAAACCATCCATAAATAGTAACGGACTGTAGGCAGAGCTTTCTTGACTTAAGCCCATGAATGAATTGGGTGATTTTTATTTTTTTTCTGTTACTCAAACTATACCGTTTATCGACAGTAAGACATGTCTCAAATAAAAGCTAATGTCAGCCTGAAGTCATTCAAAGAAATATTTTGCTGCTGAAACTGAGGCTTTTTAGGACTGGTAGTATTCCTGAGAGTATGCTTTTGGATGAAGATGCATTGTGGTTTGACAAGAAGATAAAGAAAGAAAAGAATCCTGTGGCCATATAATAGATGTAAACTGAACACACTCTTGGCTCAGTCCAGGTCCCATTTAATTCACTGGAAATCCCAGTGTATTTAACCTGATCCACAAGCACGGAACAGTTGGAAGTTTAAATTACTCTTCCTGTGTGGCATGTGGAGATGGACCATTGTTTTCTGACTAATTGGTTTTCCCTCTAGTAAAAAGGAAAAGAATAAAATTAAATGCTTATTTCATGCAGCAGCATCGTACCACTTCTGCAGAGCACTACACAGCGTCGAAGAAAAAGATGGAATTGATCCATGAACAGACGTTGCTCTGCACGAAGGTGCAGTCTAACCTGTTAGATTCAATGTGGGTAAGGGCAGGGTGAGAAGCAAAATGCCTTTTGCTGGTCCAGCAGTGTTGGGGCAGACACACCAGTGTCCCACTGCACAAGTGCTTCCTGGTGTCACAAGTCTCAGGCAAACTTGTGAGCACTTCTTTTATAAGAAATCCTTGGTGGAGGCTAGCTTTCATTTACTGCAATTGTTAAGGAAATTTCAGGTCTCTAGCTTGAATTCAGTCAATTAAGTGTGCTTTGAAAAGACTGTGCCAACTCTTCATAGCTCAGTTCATCCCAAGTGTGAAGAAGCAAAAGTGAGACAATTAAAATGTCACAGAATATGAGATGTTGCTAAAAATAATGGGCAAGTTCTCATGCACTGAAGCCTTGGGACCTGCATAGCACAAGGACACTGGCTTGCAGCAGTCTGATTCCCCTTATCCTCTTGAGCTGAAGCAGTCAACCTAACCAGAGGATTACAGAAGACTCTGAATTTATAGAATTTTCATTTTTGCATCTTTCCCTTTTTTCTGCTGCAGTCTTTCTTTTTCCCATCAGTTTTTGGGAAGACCTAGTTCTCATTCTGAATCAAAAGTTTTGGCATCTTTTATAACGTAGACTGAAGAGCTTCTAGAATCGTTCCTTTAGCAGAGGTTACCATCAGATAACTTGGAACATAAAGAAATGAGCAGTCTTCAGGTGCAGTTGCAGTTGATAAGTGTCCTGCTAGCAACTTGTATTAATTTAAAAGTTCACACAGCCAACTCTGGATCCTTCTTGTATTTGAAAGAGCTTTTTTTTAAATATAACCTCTCACTGTTTTCCTTTCATATTGGCCTCCTTTTCTCTTGCTTTGTAGGCAGTTTTCTTTGCAGCAGGGGAATTGCTGTTTCTATTACAAACCTTTCTCTGGCAACTGGAACTTCTCTTTCAGTTTTAGCCCCTGCTGATAATTAAAGTTTTCTCTTACTCTCTCTTTGCTTTACATTTACCAAAAATAAAGTTTGTTTGCTCTCTGAGGATTTCACATCGCAGAAGATTTTTGCAGGCTTTCAGAGCTGCTGACTTGAATCAAGTAATAAACGTAGGAATGAGGAGGGGTGTCAGAGAGTGATAGATAATATATTAGCCTCTTGCTGGGTCTAGCAAATCTCCAAGTTTTATAGACTATTAAAGGCTGCTTTCACTGGGCTGACATTGTGCATCTCAGCTCGTTTTCCCAGCTTCCCTTCCCCAGACAATCTGAGCAGTTGGATACCCGAATTCATTAGATTAATCAGAAGCATTTTAGTAATGTATCTCAGGCAGAAATAGAGAGGTGTCAGGGGGTCAAGAAGATGCTGTGACGTTTTCTGTGGGGCTAAAATGAATTCCATGCATAAGCTAAAGAATCAGGAAGAGCAGAGCCCCGACAGCCTTCTTGCGTTTGGGCCATTTGCTGTTAACTGGTGCTGGTCTCT
Organism: Chrysolophus pictus; assembly: GCA_037305975.1. Taxonomy (NCBI): domain Eukaryota; kingdom Metazoa; phylum Chordata; class Aves; order Galliformes; family Phasianidae; genus Chrysolophus; species Chrysolophus pictus. Next base: position 3,280,381 of record CM074587.1, read on the forward strand.
TGATTAGGCTTTATGCTTGCTTTTGCATAATGTGTTATAATGTGAATAGATTTGTGGAACAAAGGAACCAAAACCCCACAGCGAGAGCTAAGGCGATACACTTCTCCCTAATCCTATCCCTTTTGCCCTGAATAATAATTTACCCTAAAAATAATTTCTTTTCCTTTTGTCTGTTCCATACCCTGAGGTTCTGATCAGCATGAACAAGGGTTGCAGAGTCCAGCCCATTCTACTTCTATGTGTCTGACTGCAACCATTTAATTCCTTTCCTTTAGAAAACCTTAAAAAAACAAAAAAACCACTAAGCTCAAAAGCTTTTATCTACTTAGAAAGTGTTTTCCTGCAGTTTCAGGAAGAAATGCAATTATCATGGCTGCTTAATTAAACTGAGCTGTCAATGAAGCGATAAACCATGGTACAATTAACTTATCCTTGTAGAAGAATGCAAATTAAGGCTATAACTGGAGGTCTTGGGAAAGGTCTTGACTGCTTTCTGCCACCAGCCTGATAATCACACTAAGTCATTCATATTCTCAGGCAATCAGATGATGTACACCATCTTTTGCAGGAAAAAAAAAGAATATGGGAATATGTATGTGCTCACAGCATCAGATGGATGCTAAAAGACTTAAGGCTTTTTATATCTATCATTGATACGTTACCTGTGAGTTGTTAGCTGTAATGCACATGTCAAACCATGAAAGTTCTTTCTCAAAGGGAATTGTCTTTAAGTAGCCAAGGGCAGCAGGACAGTATTTTAAAAACTGACAAAATCCAAAGACAAATCTTGACCTGAAGCAACAAGCACAGTGACCAATTAATTTGATATCTACTAGTGCAAAAGCTTTGGTTAGCTGAAGTCAGCAGTGAAGGTTTCACCAGGGGAATTTTTGTACCAAATAAATACCAATAATGAAATTATACCCACTTGCACTGGTGGATTTTTGGGAACTGATGGCCACATTTGTAAAATCTTTCCTAATCCGATAACCAAAAGTAAATCTAAAAGTATTCATTCTGTTATTTTATGTTCCATGCAAACCTACAGTACAATCTGGAACTGAATGGGAATTCCTTGGGATAAAGCTGTCTCTAGCACAAGTAGTATTGCCATAAGCTGTCTACTGCAGAAAAAAAAGCCTGAACATGTAAACATGCTTAACTTTAAGTACAGAATTGACTGTACTAAAGCCAAAGGGATACGCATAGAACCATGGAATTCCTTGTGCTGGGGGAGACCTTAAAGCCCATCCATTTCCAGCCCCTGCCGTGGGCTGGCGGCCACCCAGCCTGGCCTTGGGCACCTCCAGGGATGGGGCACCCACAGCTCTGGGCAGCAGTGCCAAGGCCTCACTGTGCTCTGTGAGAAATTTTTTCCTGTAATATTAAATCTAAAACTCCACTCTTCTAGTTTAAAACCTTTTGCACTTGTCCCATCACTCTGCACCCATTTACAAATCATTCTGCTTCCTATTTATAAGCTCCCTTTCAATGGTGGAAGGCTGCAATGTTGTCTCCCCAGAGCTTTCTCTTCTCCAGGCTGAACAAGCCTCAAATTCATATATGTAATATGGATTTATGTGTATGTAAATATGCAGAGATAAACGTATGTAAGAGTATATACGTATATTTACATAAGCGTATAAAATATGTAGTTGTCTATTATCTAAGTATATATATTTGAATAGATACATGTTCATTGATTTATAAATATGTAAAAGTGCTGCCCGCATTTCTTCCTTCTGCTTCTCAGAGAAGTGAGTAATTTTTGTGTATCACAGTCTAACTAGATTTATTATGTAAAAGTTTACAGTTAAGTTTCCTTTTGGTTGGATGTACAAATTAAACAAACTCTGGATCAAGTTCAATTCTAAATCTACAGTGTGTTGGAAAACCTTTATCGTTGTTGTTGCCTCCTGGCCATTTTGTTATCTAAATAGCCTCTGGATTAAAGTATACTATTATGTTAAGAAATATAACATTTAGAGCATTAAAAGCACTAAGCGTGTCTTTAACTCGCAAGTGGGCCTGATTTTTGTTTTGCTTTATCCTTTACTATGTCAGACAGAGGATTTCCTACCACTGCTTGTGAAAGGAAAGCTGGGGTTGGAATTAGAAAGGAAAGCATAAAACTAATTGTTTGATGGTTTCATGTTACAGACCACCTACACTGAGGAGGCTGAGAGTTTAAGTAAATTGAAACTGTAAAGAATGAAACAGTTAAAGACTAGCAACAAACAAATAGGTAAAACTTAGTGGAAAATTAGGGGAGCAACAAGACAATATAATCGCATTTTGTTAGCAGTTTGGTACTTGGCTTTACATGCATGAAAATATAAAGCTAAAGGAGGAGGCACTTAGCAGAAAAGTGGCTAAATCCATTCCATATCCTGTCAGCTCTCACTGGAATGCTATGCAGTGCTTTGTTTATTTTCTAAATATAGATATTTAAAGTTTTCATACACAGAGCTGATAGAATTCATTTACACTCCTAACAATCATCTTGTGATATAAACTATGTATATTCAGATACTGCTTTATATAGTTCCTTTAAAATAAAGAGAAACATACAGTAAACATGTAAGAGAGGGCAGAAAACCAAAAGCACACATATCCCAAGGAGAGACTTGTTTAAAAAAAAAAGAAAGCACAGGGCAAAATCATTTTTTTACTTCTTTTGGGATCTCAACAAACAATTTATCTAGAAAGTATTAAGTAAGTGTGGCTAAAATACAGAAGTTAGCTTCAGGGAAGAGACATCTGTCAGTGCACTGTTGGTTTGAAAAAATGTAATTGCAGTCCTCCTTACAGAACTTGAAAACACAGCTCTTCCATGGAATTACATTTAAAATGTACTTCTGGGTGAAATATTTACCTACTTACGATCGCTCCTAAATCAGTTTGCTTTAGGGGCATCGCGCAGTACTTTATATACATACCTGATTAATGGCTCTGTACTATCACACTTTAACTTCTTTGTCTAGAGGGATTTAAAACAGTAACAGAGAACTTCTCTCAAAACGGGAATCTGATTGTAAAACTAACGACTGTTATGCAGTACTGAGCTCAAAGCCAGCACTGCCATGGATTAGATTAAGGAAGTTTAGCTTAGTGTAAATGAAAAACTTCAGATGATAAAGAAATTAAAAAGCTGTGAACTGAAGTTTAATTGCACTGGCTATTTTTCAGAGACAACGTTACACTTTGTTACTATTTGTCTGGCGGTTGGGTTCCACGATGATAACATTGTGTAGGAATTTGCACAGAGCGGGCTAAAACCTTTCATTCCCAAACACATTTATCTTTGTCTCCATCACTCGGGTGTCTCACAGCTCAAGTGCAGGAGGCCAAGCAGATACATCTTCGCTTGTGCCAGAAACAGGTCCTACGTGCTAAGGAGCAAAACGCTCTTTCTGCTTTGGTAACCCTGGGAGAAATGTAATTTTTAGTTGTGCTCTCTTCTTTTGGGGTGGGTCTGAATCAATCTATTGTTTCATCGAAGGACAGCTGCAGGGGACATGAGGGAACTGGAATGAGAAAGGAAAAACTGATTCTTGCTCAAGACAGAACTAGAAGTTTTCTATGTGCAGATGTTTCTGGAGTGGCAGCTCTCTGCAGACGCCATCAGTTATGAGCTTGTAAAGGCCAATAGGTTCAGCAGAGCAAAGCGATGCCTGATGCATTTTAACAGGTGCCAGGGGAAGCCTTCTCACCTCACACACTTAAACCAAAGTAAGCTTTCAGTTATGACCTGAAACGGACGTTTTCCCCAATCACTAAAAGAAGAATTTCACATCAGCAGCTGCCGGGCTGCTGAGCAGGCTGACACTGCCTTTCCTTTCCAGGTGGGGAGTGTTATTGTTTCAAATGCCCCTTTTAGAGACCCCTTTCAAAAAGCTCTGGGATATGGAAAGACGCTGGAAACTATTCTGAATCCTTGCAACAGGTGGTTAGAGTCAAACTGCACTGCATAAAAGTTGTAGTCCTTCCAAGACTTCCATTTTAGCTACATGAATTATGTCTTATGCAGCTTAAGCAAGTTGCACTCAATTTTCATGTGCTTTTCATAATAAGCAACCAAGGCAAATGTTATTTTAGTTCTTTCTCCTTCAAAACACACATGGACAAATAAACATCTCCTCTAATGTGCTATTGCAGCGCAATAACTAGTTGTCTTGTTTATGCTTTACTTAAAATATTTTTCTTCAGGCCTGTAGGACAAAAGTTCTTTCCACTTGAAAGACGTTTGCACTTAGGCAATTAAAAGATCGTTAATGATAGAGCTGGATGAGCCATCATGTACAATTCGTTACTAACTGTGCTATCAAGGCATTAGATGGAGTTCTTTGTATTTGTGTCAAACATATTTGCATGAACTTATTGCATGGCCTGATGTGTATGATTATCTAAGCTCAGCTCCCATGTCTGTTGACTTTATTCATTCTCTGGATGGAAGCAGGATTTGGGTCCCTAGATGCAGTGAGAGCACAAGTACTGCTGAATTAAGCACACCTTTCAGCTCCTCAGTATCAGAATGCTCTCAGACATTTTCCATTCCTATTTTTAGGTGTAACAAAAGGCATCAGAAACTGTCAAGTATGCAGGGTTCATGGCTCTCATTTGCAGTGTCTGCTGTCAGTTCTGAAGCCCACTGAGCCCAAGTCTGAAATCTTTATCTAAAGAGTTGTTCTTGTGTAATTACTCACACAGCAATGTCTTCGTGGAGTATTTTCAGTGCCTACATGTTTTCTCTGCGGCAGTCAGCATGAAGTCACACTGATACCATTTCTTTTCCAGTGGTAAAAGGCCTTTGATCAAATACTGGTGATAACTCCTAAAACTAATTTTGTTTGCTACCAGTAATAAACAGAGAAATTAGTTCAGTGGCATCAACTGAACAGACTCTAGCAACAGAAGGTAAATAATGCAAGACTATTTTACATAAGCGCCAAATATTTGACAGTTTTACAACTGCCTTGTTATTTACAGCAACTGTTGGTTAGGATAAGAGCATTTGCTCTTTCCATTTCTGGCCTTCTCACATCCTTAAAACCATTCATGCCTGGAGGATGTGCTAAGAAACTGTGCCTTTGTGTTAATTCCACTTGGTCATCTGAAAGACTATTTACTATTTACTCATTCAGATATCACAGTAGAACCCAAAGGTTTACTTGAGCAGTTCACCAGAAAGAAAGAAACAAACTAGGTTGTCATTTAAGGTAGGGGCGCATACTGGCTTCAGTGGGCTTATTTCATGGGTAGTCAGAGAGGAGTAATATTTTTTCTCCTTGCACTGGAGAGGACAGGCACCTTCTGCCCGACTTAACCTTTAAGCCACAGTATAAAAGTTACATGAGATCCAATGCTGTTAGTCATCTTTTATTATCATTACCCTAGCAAGGCCTGAGGACCCTCACTGAAACTGAATTCCCATTGGCAGTAATGCCTGTCTCCAAAAACGTGTGGTGTAAATATTCAAAACATACAGAAGGACGGAGCGAAGAGGGGTTGTATCATCATAGCCAGCAGGGAACCGAGGCACAGATTACTTCACACAATTTCACTTCTCAGCCAGGTGCAGAACCCAGACCTGTCAATCCAGCAAGGTACTCAACCACCCTATTATTGTATATGCTGAACTAATCAAGGGAAAGTTTAGGGGAACATCACTTTTAATGTGACCAACTGAGCCTGTATTAAAGTACACACCACCACATCTACACTATTTTTTTTTAAAACATGTTTGAACAGATCAGCTAACAAATGTTAACAGTTTAGGTCAGTGGAGTTACGACAGCATGAAGTGTTAGAAAATGGTCAGAGACAAGTTATCCAAACTATTTTATCACTGAACAAAATATTCCGTGGGATTTTACTAATTCTTTGAATATAAATCAGCTACCTTGAGACTAAAAACATGGGAAATATGAAACAAAATAAGAATGTTTTCAGAAAAGTAATGAAAACAAAAGCTTACATCATTAAAATGCTTTTAAGCCATAGCTACAGCACCTGCAGTCGTATGCCATATAAACAAGCTATACCTACAACTGTTCAAAATTCCCGTTTTTTTAATCCGTAAATTTTAAATCCAACTGCAGCTTCTAACTGCTATCCACTTCTAACAGCAATTAATAATAACCTTTTTAAAACAGAGCAAAATGTGAATCTGTTTATGGATAGAGAGAGCATTCATTCTTTGTATACCTAAGAGTCCCAGCGGGAGATTTGGCTGTTTGAGGAATGTGGGGTGGGGTGGACTGTGGCTTCCCTTCAGCCCATGACATGAGATTAGCCCTGAATTACTGTTTCTGCTGCCATTTTTAGTGATTTGGTATCAGCAGCGACAGACTCTTCCATGATAAGAAGGGGGCATGGAGGCTCTGAGGGGTTCTCGTTCGGGTGCAGGACTATATCAGTCTGGCAGCTGTTGCTTTGATTGAAAAGGTATGCTGACAGTTCAGGGCAAGCTCCAACAAATGGCACCAGCTTCTGAAAAATGCACTTCTAACAGAACTACCCCCAAAGGACTGTTTATTTAAGGATTTTGGTGTTGTTATGTCTGACATTTGCGCTGAAACCTGAGTTTTTACAGTGTGAAACGTAGTAACATTAAAATGCTTGTAGAAAATATCTTTAAGGGTGTATAATAAACACTAAACCATTACTCAGTGAGGACCTGTTGACATATGTGATCTATAGCACTAACACATTATTGCTGGTTTTAACCAAAGGTGGAACACTTGGAGAGCATATATTATTTATACGCGAGAAGAAGTCTTGCAGAAGAGTGATAAGATGATAGCTAAACAGATGAATCAGAGACCTGAAGTTCCTAACGAGTCCTCCATGCTGGGACACTGATAGTGGTTCCCAGGAACAGAGATCAGCTGAGAAACTGAGATCCAGACCAGACACTCCTACAGGTCTGGGAGTCATTAAATCAAAGTTGAACTCTCAGAACATATCAGTGGTATTCAAGCTCAGAAGAAACCATTCTTTCAGATAAATTTTCCCCTGGGTCACATTCTCCATTACCATGCCCCTTGTGTGGTCATTTTATTTAATGTGAAAAGCATGTAAAACACAATTGTTCTCACTGATGGTGCCTTACACTCACTGCAATTTAAATGACTGCACATGGTGCAAGGTAGGAGGGAGAGAGACCCAGTGGAAATCGATATCTGGTGCAGAGAAGATGCTCATGGATTTTTTTGTCTCCAGATATCACCTTCTCATCTCACCGCTAACACCTGATGATTCACACCCTTGCTGTTTTGCAAAATCAGAGAGACATCTGTTACACAGTGCTTTGACTTGTATCACAAGGAAACCTGGGAGCTGACACATTACTTCCACCTGCCTACTAACAGCAGCACTGCAGGTTGTGTGTGTAAGCCTGAGCACATCTCCTGGGGAAGGATTTGGGCCATTTGCTTTGGGAAGGGACAGACAGACTCCAGGCACTTCACCCATGACAGGCAGACGGGTGCTGAGGTCACTGCCCAGACAGACCTCGTCTTTGTGCACTGAGCCTGCCTGCTGGCAATTTTCATTAGCAGCTTCACTGTTATCAAAACCAGCTATTTACCAAAAATGTGGTGAATAAATTTAACATGTTTCTTTATCCAGAGAGTGGAAGATGAGAAGATTACCTTTCCTAGTCACTGCTCAGGTGAAGCTGGAGCGAGGGGTAGTTCCTTCCATTGAAGCAAGAGACTTTGGAAGGAATACAAGGAGCAGGTCCAGAAGGAAAGGAGGAAGGATTAATTCTGCTCCCTGACTACTGTGTGTACAGTCCGTGAAAGTTCTGTGGTCTGAATCTGCCCTTGATGTTTCTATGCCCCATTTCCCTGAGCTAAGTACTGCCAGGCCAATCAGTCTGCCCATGTGACTTTCGTGCTGTTTGGGGATTACTGTTATATACATCCACATACACAAATTTTACCCGTGTCGTTCATCTTTTGGGACTCTAATCTTGGTGAAGTTTCTCAGATGTCTTTAAAAACAATGGACATTTTTTCCACTCAAAGCATGTAAACTATTCTTGAGCCATCACTGCTTTGCTGCTGAGCATCACTGTGAGCTGCTCACCACCAAGCATTGTTCGCAGCTTGTAGACCTACAGGATACTCATGAAACTACCATTTTCAGAGACACAGCAGATAAAACCTAAGCTATATTGCTGACTTTAAAGAAATATATGATCAATTTTCCAGAGCAAACATTCAAAGATATAATGAAAAGCTGCTGTAACAACAATTCTCCCTGCAAAACTGCTGTTATGGAGTTGAATATGCCATTTGTAAGGTTTAAATTGCTTTTGCAGTCAAGTGTTGTAATCCATTAGTGATAAGAAAAGGTATTTGTCTATCGGTTGTGGTTAACTACATTCCTTGTATTAAAAACAATTTAGTCTCTTAGGTGAACCCAGTGCAGGAAATTGTTTAGAGAGTCTGGCTGCAGAGCTGGAAAAATAGAGCAGTTAATGCTCCCTTCCCCCAGCAGTACCACGGTGTGTTACTGAACGGTGACAGCTAACAACTTAACCTTTAAGAGTTTTGCACAGAACAGCACTGCATACTTTTACTCAAAGGATTTCAACTACTTCACTCAATAAGTCTTCCTGAATAAAGTTGTGTTGAAAAAGTCGTGCTTTTCAACTCTTCCTGCTTTGTTTTCTCTTAAATCATGTTACTTGAAGGGTTTAGATGATATCATTGCTCTTATAACAAACAAATCCTAAATCTCTGGGCAAATGGGGGAAAACTAGGAATGCCTTTTTGTAAATGGGAATTGCAACTTCTCTTTAAAAATAAGCTATCAGATTTGCTACCAACCACATTACTTTCCTTTGGGTTTTGGAACAGCTCTTGCTGAATATTATCAGCTTTGCGTGTTTGGCTAAACATTAGTAGGGAATCAGTACATTTCCTAGGGTTCCTTTCCTCTATAAAGAGGCTGATAAATGTTGTAACAGCCCTCTAACATATGATCTAACACTGTAAGGCACGACACATATTACGTATCGCAGACTCATCGAAATTAGAGATTGGAAAGGCATATCAGATGGTAACATCAGCCTCATACTGGCACTGAACTGGTATACTAATAATCTTGGCCACTGCCTGGTATCCATCTTATTAGTGTCTCATAGCAGAACGCAGAATTAGAAAATAGGTTTGGATCCATAATATACTACATGTGTACAAAGCAGGATTTTTTCTAAACTTTTTAATGTAATAATTCAAAAGCACTGCAACCTTAAGTGTTTCTGACTGTAATGCAGTCATCTCCTTATGTGTTTATTATTACAAATAAGTTTCATTTTGAAATGGAGTTGGTCTCACAGGAAAGCAGGGTCAGCAGCCTGTTAGAGTCCAATCTCAACCTATCCTGAAACCCAAAAGCAGCCTTCCTGTGGGACTTAAGAGCTGCGTCTGTTCCAGCAATTTCAAGATGTGTCAACAAAAGCTTAGCACCCAGACAAAAGCTGTGCAGTCATTGGATTGGACAGTACTTGATACTGTACATTGGATCTCTGTATTCTGCTGTTGCTGAGCACAAGGTGTTTATGCTTCAAGATGCTCCCTGTTTGTTGCACCATTTCCTTTGTCCTGTGAAACACCTGAATCCATTTTTAGCAGAGAAATTGGAATACAAATATTGTAGACAGGTCAGCTCTGTCATCCAACACATCCAACAGGAAGAGCTTTGACCATGAGACAGGATGGTGCTACCTCCAGAGGAGGGGGGTTTACAGTCTTAGCAAGTGGTGAAAAAGAAGTCCAACAGAATGCACGATAGAGTTCACTTGTTTATCTGGAGTACTGCAGAACTTATCCTATCGAGTTCTGAAGAGCACCAAGCTATGCCAGCACACCATCTTCCTGACAAAAGCAAGGCATATAGCCATGTGATGATAGCATATCATTCACAGCAAATAATCACATTAATTCTTTCTTGAGGAAAGTGTTTGGGAACCATACATCATCGTTTAACATGAATGCTTCCTGATATACCAGTGCCAGCATGCTCCTCATAAAGCCTGCAGGCAGGAATGGGCTGTGAGTGATGGTGGGAGGGCACTAATGCCACAGCGTCTGCGTGGGTCAGATTTCTCTTGTGGTTTTAATCTGTGTTCATCTGACAGTGATTCTGACTTGTTTGAATTGAATGTAACCATATGTTCCGTTTTCAACGACATGAAAAAGGGCACTGGTTGTAAGCTGAAAGGCCTGGACAGAGAGTAGGACAGTGCTGCGTGTGCGCTGCCATTGGTTCTTGATCTTCAAAGGCCAGCTTCGATTTATTGCTCCTGTCAGTTATCTCTAAGCACTTAGCCCATTTTTCCTTCTGTGTGAGTCACATCCATCAAGCCTACTTCTGTCAAGCAGATAGTAAAAGGGATCAGCCCCTCTAAAAGGCCTCTCAAGCTGGAAGCAAAACAAGCACCTGCCAACCCGCTGGCAGCACTGCAGAATATAAATATAAATACCTGCAGCCTGCAGGGTCAGAAGAGCTACAGGGAAGCTAAATGCCAGTCTGCTTTGCCCACTGCAGATGAGAAGACCCTGCTTTCTTGTGCCTCTCACGTTCTCCTCAGATGGAAACAGTTATCCAGGCTTCTAAAACATTTTTTTCCCCTTACATTTACTTTGCTTCCATGCTTCAGGTGAAGGAGTTAAACCCTCCTGCAGCACATGTGCTTGATGTGCAGGGAGATCCCTGCTGGTCTCAGGCAGTCCCTGCTCCACAGCCAGAGGCAGCAGTGAGCACTGCTGACAGGGCAGCACTGGCTGCTGCTGCACCCAATGCAAGCTCACAGCATCCAAGGGACAAGTTCCATTCCACTTTTGTCTCACATCCAGTTTCACACAAAGGCTGAGCAGAATTACGTAGTTAGTACTCACCTGACAGATAAATATCCCACTAACTGTAAATAGGAAACCCAATCAGTATTAGGCCATAAATATTGTTGTATGAAATAGTAACTATAGGAGGGCAGACTTCAGGCTCCCTATTGTAAACATTGTCAGATGCAAAAAATAGGTCCTGGTTTGCATACAAGCTATTAGGCTATCAAGATGTGATTACCAGGCATGTGTGTTTTAGAAGCCACTTAGTATGCAGCTGAACACTGCTTTTGATTCATGAAGGTCTTTTTTTTTTTTTAAAGACACAGTTTGGCAATTTTTAGCTCTTGGCTAACTAATCCCACCAGAAATACTGTAAGCATGGTTTCCACTTATAGTAAAATGGATTAAACTGATTTAGAAATACTTTATGTTGACAGTACTATTTAAAAGACTATGGACAATTTGCTCCTTTCTTCTACATGACAAAAATGAGTGATAATCACCAAATTCTGTGTATCAGAAGACTATCCTCTCCTTTTTGTAAAGATCAGCATAATCTTTTTCAGTAATAAAACAGAATCCCAAGCATCCTGATTTATTGTGCTTTGCTATCCTCAAAAGGCACTAAGGCACCTATACAGCCCTTTCCAGGTAAAGTCACTGTATATCACTGCATGATGTTCTTCCCACTGATCATGACTGTGATTGGTAGAAGAGTTCACAACAAGACATTATTTAATTGCCACTATTTGGTAATTTTCCATTCATTGAGCGGTTTATGCTAGTGCAACTCCAAGCTTCAAGAGATTTATGACAATGTAGAACTGATGCAAAAGGGGAAGAATCACATTCTGCTTGCTATTAACATGTCTTGTTGGAGCCTGTAATTACACAGAAGATTTGTGCTTTATGGTAAGAAGTATCTCTTGTAGAATTCTGTAGTAGAATAGAAACAATCCCTGAATAAAAGATGCATGTCTGTATACTTAAGTACACAAGTAGTGTGCCCATCTAGAATGAAATAAAAGTATTCATAATGAATGCAAATGGGAATTTTTAAATTCACCTGAAAAATATTAGTCAATAAGTGACAGCTAAGCCATTTTCTGCTGCTCATGTTGATGTCAAGCAGTTTCTGACTGTGTTTATCCCTACTAACTTTAAGTTGAAATGGATTACATGTACTGAAGTAAATTACAGAGAATTTCTTAATGACTGTAGACAATATCCTAGCCTATTAAAGTCCCAGTCGTCCAGCAAATATACATAGGTGCTTACTAGACACAGGAATTGATCTTTTGCTTGAAATATTGGAAGAGCAGCTGACTGTCATCACTCAAATTAACTGTAGGATAATTGTCACAGAAAGCAATGTAAAAAGGTGATTAGTTATTCTGGATCCCCCCAGTACACAACAACATAGCAACTACTGTTCTAATGGCAGAACTGTATCTGCGTCTGCCAGCATCACCTGCTAACCCTGCAGGTCAGATTTGTGACAGAAGTGCAGTTCACCCTCCACACAGCTGTAATAACAAATGGGACAACAGCAGAGAAAGCTGCCACTGTGCCACCAAGCACCAGCTGTGCCTGTCCTCTTGGGCAGTGAGGTGACATCTACTGCAGGATACAGGCTGTGGTCAGTAAGCAAACCACAGGTCCTGCCCTTAAGAGTAGAAGTGAATACTAATATTTTTCACTTACTGTAAGCACATTGAACTGGAAAACTTCGAATCCTCTGACTTTCAGCAAGCAAGGACCAAAAGCATTTTAAGCTGAAGTCAGTGAAACTGTGTGCCTACACGATCTGATACTCAACTCAGTCTGCAGTCACACTACCCATTTGCTGACTGCAGTGTATTACAGTGAATGAACAACACCGCGATACTTTCTTACAAACTCACCAGGCTAAAGCCATGAATACTTTTGTTAATGATCCAGAACATTCCATCTGCTTTATTTATTTTTTCTCCTCTTTATATCTCAGCAGCATTAAACCACATGTCTCCAATCTGCCTGGCAGGTTGGCCAGATAAGCAGATTGCTCACCTCCCAGCATCCTATCTCTGCTCTTCCTCTAAGGCCCCTACTCACCTTTGCCACACACTTCATGTGATCTGATTGTTCTTGAGTTACAAGACAGTTATGGACACAGCAAGCGCTGTCTAAATTCAGATATGCACACTCCATTTTCATGGAATGACAGCAAGCATCCTAATGCTTACACTCTGCTTCTCATGGAAGAGCAGGAGTCAGGTTCAGGTCTGTATTAAAAATCAGTCTGGTTGCTGACAAAGACCTGGATTCCCTCAAACACTTGTATCCATTGGTTAATAGCTGACTTATGCAGGGACAGTCATACATTACATTAATTTATATATATGTGTGTGTGTGTATGCATATTAAAGTTTGTGTATACATCTTGAACAAGATTTTCAGAGCAATGTCTTTATGATTTAGTGCTTTCACCAAAATAGATGCATATGTCTGCTGGAATATCTTACCCTTAGGAGATTTTAAAAATATGAATAATCATGCCATATTTTTGAGGGAGTCTTTCTCATTATGGCATCTTATTGCACTCTGTTATGGATACAAAAGTATCTCGAGGGCTAAGCACACTGAAATTATTCTAATCCAATTGTACTGAAATATTTAACAGAATTTGTTGCTGTAAGAACATTCCATTTGGCTCAGTCAAAACACAGAGCCAGAATCTTTTCAGAAATAAAACTATGGCTATTATCCAACTTTTGTGAAAGCAAATGGCAAGGCTATCATGTTTGAATTGGTCTTGGATTGGACTCCGCGTTGCACTACCTGGTTCAGTCATTAAACAAAATGAGTTACCAATGTTAATAACAGTTTACACAAGGTGTAAAAAGATAGAAATGATCAGCTGGTTTGCTGTGCCTGGCAGGTATCTGAGAAAAGCAAGGAAGGCCACATTTCCGTCTAACCTTTCATTAACTGCCTGACATGCTGTACTTGCAGTCTAGCTTTTATCACCTCTGGAGTTCCATCTGACTGTGGGCTGAACATACTTCCCTACATGTGTTGTTGTATTGCCTATTAATATATATTTTTTAAATTGAGATAAATGATACCTGATGTGTATAATTTCACACACGTCATTTCAGATTTTCATATTCTTGAGATCTGGATAAATTCTGATTAAATTAACTTTTCAGCTATATGAAGGTCTCAGTCATGTACTGCAAATCAGAATTTCTCATTTTAAGTTATTCAGATGCATAGCAAATATATGGCCTAGCTTTGAGAAAACAGCTATGAATGTTTCAAACATTGATGAAAATCACTGCAACTGTCTCTTAGGGCTTTGGGCATGGAAACCTCTCAGATGTTAAAAAAAAAAAAGTCCCCTCAGTTACTTGTACCAGTAGGAAATTACCTTGTGAGCACATCCCCTTAGACTGTAATAAAATATATTTTGGCCTCCATGATGTTGCTGCTAGTGTTGACGTTGACTAACATGCTACATGTTCACACAGAACAGTAATCTAAAGGAATACAGACCCCTACGTCTCTAATTGATGATCCATGGAGATGTTTTTCCTTCCAACCTTCCCAATCCCAGTGACTTGGGTAGGATTGAAGGCATCCTGTCTTTATACAAAAGCCCTATGGCTCAAAACAGTAGGCTATGCTTACGTTTGATCCTGTAATGATATTTATGTCCATTTTTAGCCTTTAAATATAACATCCTGGTTTGGAGGTTATTTCACTCACGAAGGGTTTAGTGTTGCCTTCTGATTTTAAACTTTGGTTTTGACCCAAAGGCAAACTAAGAACAAAGGGGTATACATTAGATATTGCCATTGTCAAACCTTTCAGCACTTTGTGCTGGGTGGTGTATCTTATGGGAGCATTTCTCCATGGCTGTTGTACACAGCTGAGATGTGCCCTGCAGTTCCAGGCTGGTGGGAGCACAGGGTATTTTTACTGGTAAAAAATGTTATCACTAACAAGCAATCTGCATCGGGGGAATGAATGAGGCAATTAGGAATTCACGGAGGAATTCTTAAGAGAAAAGGTGCCCTGTTAGCAGAATGTTATGAAGGGAAAATCATTAAGAGAAAAATCTACAGCAAAAACACAACTGAATAAAAATCCTCTAATCCTCTTTTTCTGTGGCAGTTAAATGTTTTCTAAATAGCCATACAAGTATTTGAGGTGATGTGAACACATATTAGTTAATATCTGAGAACTGTTTTGAAACTTCTCTGATGAAGTCCCGCTTTCAGTATTCACCTCTACTAATGGAAATCAAAGCTAAATTGTGACCACATGGTCAGTTTTATTACTGAAGTCAGAATGAGGAAACATGCTGACGGAAATCAGTGCAGAAATATTCACTGAAATATTTCCAGATTTCCTAACCTAAGGCCGATGACCCAGTTCCAAGAAAAGATAATGCAAATTTTATAAATGCAAAACAGCTGCTTTCTTTAAATCAGCATGCTTTCTTTAAGAAATGGGCCAGAGAGCTTAGCACACTGATGAATAAATTTGCATTGTTAGTTTCAACTAACTATGCATTTATCTGCAGTCATCTTGTAAATCATTGCACTTTTAGGCTTAAAATCTTACCAAAATTCCACTTTGAAATCTCCATTAAATAGAACTGTGTGCTGTTCTGACTAGTGTATACATAGTTGCATATGTTCTAACAAAAACAGCTAATGCCTCCTTAACATCTCTTATTCTGGTTTCAGTACCTAAATCATACAAGATAAAGCTATTAGCAAAATGAAATCAGGATGCTAAGCATAAAATGCTTTTTCTTCAGATTTCTGGGACACAGATATCTAAGCTGCTGGTATGCCTCCCACCTTCCTGCATGAGATTATCTTCCACAATTCTCTATAAGAACAAACAGCAACACAACCCTAAAGAGCCCTTCTAGTTCATCCTCAAGGCTTGCTTTTGGCAGTGAAGCTTTGAACCACTATTATGCTCTGTGTGAGTAGAGCACCATTCAGCTCTTGGCTTTTCCATAGCTGGCAGTGGTTGACATATCTTCTGGCACAAGAAACTGTTTTCAGTTCAAGTCTGTATCATATTTAACTTCAAGGAAATACTCAAGTTGTCAATTTTTGTGCCTTGTTTCACTAGGATTCATAGGCATGTCCTAGTTCCTGGTACTTCCCTGAGGCTAGACACCTTCCACGTACTCTAGCCAAAGCTCCTTCTGTGTTTGTATTGGTCTGTAAGAGGAGGGATTTTTTTTTTTAAATCATCTTTAAAAAGCTTTATAACTGACATATACAGGCCTCAGGGTGATACAAGCAATCAAGTCGACTTGGAAAGTAAATCCAGAGCTCTTAAATCCTATGCTGGTACAGCAAGCTTCGTTTTTGCTATGTGGCTTGTGCTGAAAATATCATTTTCATCTGTATTTCTTGCATTCCTATGAATTATGAGAGTTAGATAAACAGTTTTCCCAGTTAGAATGGTAGTCCACTGACTACCTTCATGCAGAGTTCGTGGGCTGTGCTACCTAAATACTCCAGGAAGTATCTGGCACTGTCAGTAATTTTATCTTCCACAAAGTGGCTCATCTGTAGGCCCAATAGCAATGGCCACAAAGTGGCTCACCTCATTCAAACCAAAGAGAAGAACATGATTTTTAGCAGTTTCAAAGAGGCCACCAGTAGTCTGCAACCTCATGGAAATGCCTTCAGCAAATCATTGCTCTTTCTTCTAGTAATCTCTAGCAAGTAAAACAGCCCTTCAGACTATGAGAAACTGTGCATGTGTTAGAGCAAACCTGAATTCCTTCAAGTTTCTGTCAAGATTTCAGTCAGTCTTCTCGATTAAAGAATGTGAAGACTTGTTTAACTTCCACTACCAGGAGAAATCTCGGCTTCTTAAACCTAAGACTCAGTGCCTGCTGGAAAAACTTCAGTAAGAGCTCAAGTCTAGACACAAATTGAGACAAGAGAAGTAAGCCTTTTCACTCCCATCAAAATACAACTTATCCTAATTCAGTTTTATGTCAGTGCTTGCCTTCCTTAACAATAAGGCTCCCAGGGATGCAACTAACCTAACAGGCAACATGCTCAAAGCTAGAAAGATCCAACCAGAGACAGCAATTCTTAACCAACTACAAGGTGATTGTGATAGCAATATAAAGCACTATTAAAAAGAAAAGCATCAGTGATAAAGCAGGACAGCAAAGGCAATACGTCTTACTGGCAGTCCAGTGATCACCAGGCAAGTGCAAGGAAGACAGCAAGCCAGGTCTGTGGTCATGGTAGCTATCCAGACAGATCAGGAACAAAGCTGGGGACCACTCCCCCTCCAGTGCAGCTCAGAAAAGGGCTGATACCATGAGACTGAGTTTAAATGGGCTGCTGGGCCCCTGGAGGGGTGGGCAGAGGCTCCAGATGAGGCTGGTTGAGGCTATCAGAGACTTTGAGCACCACAGGCTGTCTGTCTTTCCTAGGGCAGGATAAAGACTGCCATTTGTTTAGGCAGGATGACTTGACTGTCTCAGAGCTATATTCTTCTCTCTCAGGTCTTGCAGTAAAAAGTCTAGAGTGAATTTGTTGCAGTTGTAATACACTTGAACTACCACGTGTCTTCTGTACTGTCAAGAAGCAGCACAGCTTTTCTTCCCAACTTCTCCCTCTCCTTAACCACTCCATGAACACATTGCTCTTTCCTAAAGGAATCCATGCCATGGTTGGAACCCCAGCCCATGCAATGTCCACATCTCCAGGACCTGGGCAGGTCCAGAGGGATTGCTCCACAAGTTTTGCTTTTTAAGTTGGTTCCTGCTGCTGTACCTTCCCTCTTAAAGCAGCTCCATGTGCACTTGAGCAGAGTTTTATCCTTGTATGAGAAACAGGTGGGGAGGGAAAGCCTGGTGCTGACCTGTGGTAGAACTAGTAGCCCTGCTTTCCTAAAAGGGTGATAAATTGGATCTTTGTGTGCTCATCCCCAGTTCCACGTACAACTGTATAGAAGTTGCTAATATGTCCTTACTAAAGTATTGTACAACAGTATGTACCCTAATGAGGCTTGCTTTCTGAATTTAGACTAAAATACACAGAAAACACCCCCAAAATGCTGGGGGTTGGTGATGTTTTTCCCTATCTTGCTATGAGCCCCTTGGAAAGCTCTACGAGGCAGTGGCCACAGCGGCTGCGTGTGTGCTCACATGTGCACATTCCCCCACGCTGGTAGCACTCAGCCCTGCCCGTTCCCACTCCACCAGCCCAGACCTGGATGAATGGTCCCACTGATGTCAGCCCGCAGAATGGGGCCTTGTCGCCAACCTGCACAAACTGCTTTGCTCCCTGCTTTCTTCCCTTCCTCCAGCCTGGGGCGGTCGGCTCTCGCCATGCTCGGCAGCTGTAACCGGAGCTCCTCGCTGCTCGCTGTGCTGCACTTTGTTTTTCTTGGCACGCCGCTCACTGAGACACTTTAAAACAGAAAGCAAGTCAAAGCACTCTTGGCTTACTTCCTTGCTTCTTTTCTCCCTTTCCTTTCTTGAACCAGCTTATGAATAGAACGACAATATTCTCTCCTAAAAGCATTCAGCTCCGATTCTGAGATTCGAGTTTTTAAAGTCTGATTTTCCATACTCAAAAGTAGCAGATATTTGACACAGGCACAGAGGGAGAAACCCATCCAGGATTGCTGCGTGGGGACGTGAAGGTGCAGGCTCGATTTGTGGTGGAAATACAAATCCCTGTAGATCACTCGCTGCGTATTTTAATGACATTTAACCATAACCAGATACAATTAATACTTGAGAAGCGGGGAGCTATTCTAAGCAGCAGGATCTGAAAGTGCTCTGTTCAACTGAAGACTTATTCACCATTCACTTAGAAATATGCTGAAAACAGTCTGCAGGAAATTAACTAAAATAACATTTTACCCAAATGGAATATTTTAATTCATGCTCATGTGAAATGCAAAGAAAATGCGTGTATCTGTAAAGGATTCTTGTAAGCATAAAACAAATGATCCTTCCTGTGCTTCTTTCTCAGCACAGCCAATGCTTCTAGAAAATATGCAGGAATTTTAATCTCTCATGACTGTCTAGCAAGCTTGAGTCTATATGGGGGATGGAAAATTTACATGTACCTGGAAGCAGCCATAAATCACAGTCAGCCTGAGCACTTCTCCGGCTCCACAGACCCTTCCAGCAGACAGCCACGCATTGCACCTCATTCCAGACATTTTCAAGATGAGAATATCTACTTCCTTTTTTTTTTTTTTTAACATGACAACACGGTGCCTTGTGCATTCACAAAACTCCCAGTAATCTGTTGGCCATTTTTATGCAAGCTCCTATTGAAGAACGGAAATAAAGCTACATTGTATAACACATCTTGAAAACTGTAAGCTTTTCTGGTTGCAGTTGTGATGCCACAAAGAAAACAGCCAAAGCCTTGACAGTTTTTTTCATCATTTAGATTCACTTCTGGGTCGTGATCACTGATGCAGGGAGCCCTGACAAGCCGGGCAGCTCTCAGTGTGGTGGGGCTGGCACACCGAGCCTGTGTGCTCAGTGCATAGTGCAGGCTGTATGGCACGGCTCACTGCTGACAGGTGGTTGCAGTCACTGAAGTAATCAGTTGGACTATCAGAAGACAGAACCAGGATCCACAATCCAGAGCCGCCAAAGCACACAGCACTGTCCAGCTTGTGCCCCATACTGTAGGTGGGGAGGTCCCCTGCTCTGCAGCACAGCACTACCAGCTGGGGGCCGTGGGGATTGGGGCTGGCTCTGGTCCCTCCCCAGAGCAGGCATGTGAAATGGGCAGCAGTGCTCCTGAATCTCATTAGGACAAAACGTTGGAGAATGCTATGTTTGGTAAGAAGATGCTGTCCTTTAAACTCGTATTCTAAAAACCAACAAAAATTGGTTTGAAAGATATTGCTAAATAAGTTCTCCATCATTTGTTCTGTTTGAACTCAATGTAGTGTTAATAAATGTAAACAACTGCCTTTCATTAATAAGAAAATAATTTTAATTACTGGTGCCTCTGCTTAATTTGATGAAACTGTTTTACATCACTGGTATGTGTGCTCAGGGGATGGTACTTATTAAAGAAGTAAGCATATGCCAATGGATGGTAGTTATTAAAAAATGTGTGTGTGCCAAAAGCTGTCCAACCAGCGTACTGTTGAATAAGGGGTGGCATAAACATTTGTGTTTAACAAACAGGAGAGAATTAAGGCAAAAGCAGTAACATTGGACTGCCACACAATGTGTTTCTTCTATAGAACTGGTCTTCAAGATCACAGTATTGACTGTTGTTTAAGCAGACTGTTTTCATGAGTTTCTTCTAGCGTATGAAACTGTACTGCCCAGGAGCAGCACTCTCATACATAATGCTGTGGAGTCAATCTTGCAAACGTGGGTAGCATGCAGTGCATGATGTGTGTGCATATATGTCCTCGTGAGCACTGGAGTGCCAGAGAGCATTTAAACTGCATAAAATGAGACATGCTTTCAATCAGTGAAGTCTTTCCAGTGGCTGTTAATAGCTCAAAATGAATCCCTAACAAAGAAAAACATTTTAGGAACTTTCTGCTCCAGTATTTCTCCTGCGACTGTGTTGTCTTCTGTTGCATGGACCTTCTTCTGCTCCTCTGAAACTCTCTTTCAAGAGCTTCTCTTTCACTGTTGCTTGTGCTGTGCAGTACGTTACCCCATCTTCTGCAGCTAAAATGAGGGAACTACTCATTTCCAGATGTGAAGACAGAGTACCTCTGGCTCAGAATATTATCAAATACCACGATGACAACTCATTTTATGGATCCTATTGCTGTAGGAAGACGCAGATGAAATCTGACTGCTTTGTATGATCCTGGCTACTTAACGGAGATGTGGGAGAGCTTGTAGGAGAATGGGACACAGGAGAATACAATTCTGTATAAAAAAACTGGAGAAGTCACACCCCACACTGTCCTTTTGCCAATTTAGAATACAATTATAGAGAAGAGGCTTTGCTTGAACCACACACATTGAAAAAAGTGGAATTAGAGGGAAGTGATTAAGAGAAGGGTTAAGACAGGGAAGATGTAAAATGCAGCCTCCTGGGCTTTGTTTAGAAATGTTTGGCAAGCAAGACTTTCATAACAAGTCAAAAAGCACATCTGCATTTTAAAGCCATGACAAAATACATGTTATGCTCAGTAATGTAACACTTTGGCAGTTTCAATTGGTTTTAATTAAGTTTATACATTACATGTATACATGCAGATACACAAATGCATGGCCCAAGTTAACTGTTTATCACCTGATTTCGAGGAGGTTCATAATGAAATGGCATCACAGCATTTTACCACTGAAACTTTGATAACCACATTTTCTCTCAAGATAATCTCACATTACATACTGCATTGCATATGAACCAGGGCAAAATAGCTGAGAAGAATGGAAACTATCCTCCATCTTAGGGTGATCAAAGAGGTAACAAAAATTGCAGGTTCAGTAGCTTCTGTTCAGATCTCTCAAGTATAAATTGAGATCAGTGAAAGTTAGTAAAATGTTTTAGATAGCCAAAAGTAAAAAAAAAAAAAGATGGAGAATGAACAAGTGCTTAACTTGCACTGAAGTAGGTATATATGTTGTGAGTGCAAAAGGCTCCTTTTTTCAGAGCCAGGCACTGTAAAGTTGGAAGGACTAAAGATGACTAAAAGTAATTAAAAGTAATTAAAAGGTTGCAGTGATAGTTTTATGTGTTATCTTTCACATTATTTCCACATTTGGCTTGCTTGTTTCTTTCTCTGTGTTGGCTGATTGCCTGTAACATCTCCCACCTCTTTGGAGTGTCTCAGAATAAGGACAAATTCCATTGGGCTCCCTTTTTGATGAGCATCTTCTACGTAGTCACTGAGAGCTGCTGGAACGGCCCTCACTTTCTGAAGTAGGAAAATAATCCTCCACAATGGAGGTCTTAAAATACAATCCAAATAAGCAAAAAGACGTCCTCAGTGAGCTACTTTGGCATAGGCCTCTGAGCATTAGTTCCTGCCAGCAATACTTAGAAAAAACGTAAGTCTAATTAGGACAGAAGGACTGATGTGAGTATTGGCCTTACTTTTATAAATCCTTCAATGTTGCTCCATTTAACCCTGCCAATGAATCTTTTTCTTTGATCTTGCACTAACAGGATTAAAATCAACTTGTTAAAATTGAGTCCTGAGGTCAGAGTGAAGATTCACTGAGGCAGAACTTTGTTAGTTACTGTGTTTTCTTTTAGAAAAGCAAAAAAGAATTTTCTATGGGTTTTCTTTTTCCAGCAAGGTTTTATTTCAGATTTCTTTAATTATGGTGGTGGATACTACTAATAATTTTACAGTCAGCAATTTCTTTCTTAGTTATGACTTGGAGCTGTTTGTCATTCTTCACCCCTTCAGTCTCGGGCCAGAAAGGGCTCTGTCCCCAGCACGTCATGGCATCTTTGTGATCAGGAGGACTGACAGCCCCTCTCGCATTGCCTGGAGCTCCTACACTGTTCATAATGGAAATAAGTGGAAGTCTGAAAATTATCTTCACAGCCTTGATACTTCCTTGTATCACATGCATGCTTGAAAAGTAAAGCTGAACTGCTTAACAGAGTTAATCCATAAACAAACCACAATAGATCGTCTTTTGCATGGAGAAACCATATGGAAGTGGTGCCTGAGATTGTCTGGCAGGTTCCAGTGCAGTATATAATGTTACTGGAAATCTCAGAGTTACAGGGAATCCTACCCCAATTTTGTAACGAGCACTAAGCTATAAAGCACTATATCATTTGATTCCAACATCTATACAGAAATTTTATGTTTGAAGCATTGGCAGCAGCCTTGAGGTTACTCACATTAATAACAACCTCTGTAACAACGTTTACTGCTACACAGAATTTAATAGGGAAATTAAACATAGTAGTGGGTTCATTATTTATTAGTGGCCTTACGTAACAATTTTATTTTTACTAGCAGGGGTGTTATATTGTAAAAACTGCCTATGTTATGAAGTACAAAACTGTGCTATAAACCTTTGTGTGGAGGCCAGTCGACCACGTGCAACTGCTGCATTCCAGAATCAACACGCTAACTTAGTCTCATGTCTAACATCATTTAGCATACAGCTAACATGAGTAAGTCATGAGAGACATAAAGGGTTCATATTTATGTAGGAATCATGAACTTTACTCCTTTACAATAAGTTGTCATGGAATATATGTGCCTGGAAGTAATGCTAAATGAGTAAAGCGCAGCCATGAGATTAATTCATAGCAATTATTTCATACAGATGAAATACTGTAACAGCTCAGCACTGTTTTAGGAAAATGCTGAAGAATCTCTTTTATAGGAAAGCCTTGAAAAGCTGTCATCATGTCATTAGTTTGTTGGAAAAAAAATATGGTCAGTTTAAAAAATTGTGGGTTAGGCTTTTAGTTATTGTAAATCTTGGCTTTTTCTATTCAACAGAAAAAGAGCACTCAACCAGAAGATCTGTCCTATTCTTTCTTTTGTTTTGACTTCATCTTTTCCTTTTTGTTACAACCAAATTAAAAGAGATTTCTCATTTTTCACATTACTTAGTTTAATTTGTTTGAAAGCTGCTTGACTATTTACTTTCTTATTCCAATTAAGGATCTGTGGAGTTATGGGTACTGTTTATTTGCCTAGTCAGTTGGCTTGGTTTTTGATCCACTTTAGCATTATATGCTGAAGTCCTCTGAAGTCATATAATATTTACTTGTAGCCTTGCTTGGGTGCAGATGAAAATCCAAATTCACATTTGTGACTTATTGAAGATTAATCAAATCCAATACACAATTCTGAACAAGGCAAGATTGGGTCAGATTGGCTTCCCGTAAGATTTTGTTAGAACTGATTACAGAGTTAAGTAGGAAAAGTAGCATTATTTTACCCTCTGATTGCATTAATGTGTTCTGCATACCTTCAAAACTCTTCATTACTGAGTATTTATACCAACAGTATAAATATTAGTGAATAAATTAGTGGCTTACAAAGTTGACTGGCAGTGATAAAATTTCCTTATAACTAAAAAAATATGCTGTTTCTAATCAGCATAATTTATAAATAGTTCAGGGTGCACTTTGAAGAAGAAATAAGATACTAGCATAGAAAATGAGAAGTACATTTAAGCCCTAAATATTTACATTGTGAAAGACGTTTTCTACTAAGATGGAAAAATACTTCTAGTTGCAAAAAACTGCTGTCATCTTTTCACACTTTCAAACTAATGGCCGATGTGTTGGTAAGAAGTTGGCTTATTTCTCTGGACCATCTACAAACAAGTATGAATAAGCAAGTTGTAAAAGTTCCAAGCTCACATCAAAATACCAGTAACAGTTTAGGGCAGAGATTCCAAATGAATTTCCAGTACCCTCATGTCACAGAGCCAGCTATTCATTTCAGTGCAGAAAAGCACAGAAACATTCAGAACTTGCACTCTCACGTCATAGAAAGGCTGTTGGGATTAAAACATCAGCATGAGTGGTCTGTTAAACCCGAAGTAGATGTTCCTAAGCTGTAAAGTAACTCTGAAGAGTAGCCCTGAACAGTGGATGTGCTTTTGATCAGTGGAAGTGCTTTAGCTGTGAGTCTTAACATGTGGCAAAGCTTAAGAGTATAAATGAAAGTGCAAACTACCAGAACAAAAACTAGTAAACAGTTCTTTATCGAGGATAATTTTAGGTTGTACCACTTCAAAATACAGGTTTTTCTCATGTTATGTATCAGATCTAGCTGAAGACCCTCTCCAATAAGAGGAAAACTTCATTTAGAAACCGCAGATGGAAGGCACAGAGACCATCTTGGAAGTTTATTACGAAGATGATCACGTCTTGATTTGTACTACCTAACTCAGTACACTGTCCCACAGACTGAAGTGAGCAGGATGCAGAGAGAGGATTACAAAGAATGAAAAGTTTGGGAGCATATTTTTCCTCTAGTTACTTTTAACTTCCAAGTTTAGTAGCAAAAAGTGTTCAGATAAACGAGAGAATTGAAGTGTGAGAAGAAGGTACTTCAGTAGTTCTTGGTTGCCATAAGAAATGGTAACTCAAAGAACATGCTTATCTGTACTGGAAAAGAGACTCCCCTAGATTACATCTGTTTACAACAGAAAAGCACCAATTCAAGTGGAATGCAGCTACTGAGAAGGAGACACAGTTCAGAAAACCTTGCGGTGCTTTCTAGATGAGATGGGATATCCTCTCAGTTATTGCCAAATTCTCTTTTAAACTGAAAAACATATCTGAAATGCTGTAAAGCTGGCCTCTACAGCCCTTAATGAAGATCCTCACTGTCTAACGAAATCTAGATCCCCACCTTAGGCACACAGCTGCCTGCTCAGTGCAGTGTGAAGAGGTAAGCACTTGCACACACAGCACAGCATGGAGCTCACGACAAGCTGCCTCCCAGCACCTCATGATTTCCCCCCTTCATGCACCTGAACATGACTTCCACTGCTGAGTCAGCATGGCAAATATCACAGTTATCCTTTGGTTTTTAAAAGTTTAAAGGAGAAAGTGGTGTGTCACCTTGAATGTTAGCATCTTCCTCAAGAGGAAATAATAAAAGTGTCAGTCAGATACTACCCTAATAATACATACAGGCATGCCAGCTTTCCATAGGGAACATGAAAGCTTGCCTAAGGAGAAGAAACAGTGAATGTCAGAGTAGCTTTTTCCTCCAAGCTTTGTAGCATTATCCCCAGATAAGAGATATTATCTATATTGGTTTATTGCTTCGTATAATCCTTATTAACTACCCACTTGAAGCTGCTCTGGAAGTCACAAAACTGATGTTCATATCCTTCTTATGTCTTGTTTCTCTTTCAAATGCATTTTCAGTGCTCTTTAACACTTCAAAAATTACATCAGCATCTTCCTGTGAACTACAGGGGGAAAAAATCAGGTAGTTTTAATCTTTACTTCATGAAAGCAGTCACTGGGCCGTTTGAGGGATTAACCAAGAGGGGCTTTAAACTCGCCACAGATGTAAGCATTGTCCCACCAGATCCAATGGAGCATGAAGGGTCGCAGCCGCTGGTGGCAGCTGTGTTAGGGAGTGCTCTGCATCACATGCTGCTTCGGGCTGTGGTGGAAGGCCTTGACATCAGACAGAGCTGAACTCTGACCTTGGCCCTTGCAGCCTTGATTATCAACAAAGCAATTTGTTAAGGGTTACTTTGTGTGCAGTTGGGCATTTAGGAATTTCTAAAGCAAACAGCAAGGAACTACAAATGCACCACCTACAGAGGGCTTTCATGTTTAATTCATGAACCACACGTTATGCACAAATTACATTAAAAGATGGTTAAGTTGTACATGGAATGGCTCAACAGCTAGGACAGCTGTGTATTCTTTTATTTCTGTGATCAGATTCAAATCTCCACTCTGGGCAGTGATGGCTGTAATGAGCAGCTTTCAGCACTCCTGTGCTGCTGTATTGTCAGCCAGTGTTGCTCACGGATTACTGACACTGTCTGAACTTTGCTTTAAATACAGAATTGCTAATTTTGCCACAGTTGTTCCATTTTGTGGCGTTTTCCCAAACGTTTATTAATCTTCCCACTGCAAAGCGAGATGATACTAGGAGGCAGAAAATACACACAAAAAAGTCATCCTATGCTGGGTGACAGCCCTTAAGCACTATACCCGATGTCTCAGGGCATTTGGGGTTGTGTAGTCACTTTGAATGTGCAAGCAGGAACATGAACAAAAAGCGAAGTTGTGGGGTGCCAGCACTCCCACGGATCATCCAGATTAGGGCAGCCAGTTGGGTATTAGCACATCAGGGAACGTTCAGCTTTTGGCCACCTGTGAAAAGCTCATTTGGAGCGATACGCTCAGCTGAACACCAGAACCAGCACAGCAGTGCTGCACTGTTTGAAAAACAGGCTGCATTTCACCCCAGAGTCAGCCACCATGGTCCACCTGTATGTGAAGGGAGAGGCCTGAAGTCCCAATTCAGTGTGCAAAGCTATTTTCCCCTATGTACATTCTCACAAATAGATGGGCATTTCTTTTTTTTCTTGAAAATTGCTCCTTAAAACTGAACATGAAGCAAATATCCTGTGTTGACAATTTTAGTCTCCTAGGTGAAACTGGTAAAGTGCAAGTAAGTATATTTTATGATAAGAAAAGTTATCAAAGATGACAAATTGTGGGTATTTGTCCCAGTCCCACCTAAAAGTCATGATGTTCAAAAGAGCACTGTGAAATACTGTTGTTCAGGACCCCCCAGTTCATGGTATATGTAGAAATGATGGAAATTCTCAGTAATGCTTATTCTGCAGCCA
Source organism: Chrysolophus pictus (assembly GCA_037305975.1). Classification (NCBI taxonomy): domain Eukaryota; kingdom Metazoa; phylum Chordata; class Aves; order Galliformes; family Phasianidae; genus Chrysolophus; species Chrysolophus pictus. Next base: position 3,307,552 of record CM074587.1, read on the forward strand.
GGCATTGAACAAAGCATACTTATGTTGAGAAATATTCCTATGGACTCTATTTCAGTCTTCCAGAAAGTGGTAAGAATGAAGCAAGAGGGATAGCAAACCCATTAATTACAGCAGTAAATTGAGACTGGAGGGTTGCACGTGGAAAAATAGACATCCAGACAGAAATGGCATGTGGGATATGGCATAGAAGAGGAAACCAGCAGACTGATGCTGAAGCCAAGTGGAAATGCAGGCAGGATGCAAAGAATCAGGCCTCACCAGAGCATGCCACAGCATGGGGAAGTACTGTAAGTGTCCTTCAGCCCTGAGTGTCCCTGGTGCAAGGACCTGCTTCTGGGAACCTCCTGCTTCAGTCCTTACAGGTGATAACAGATTACAGTCCTTACAGTCCTTACAAAATAAGTAGATCTGCAGTAGATTTTTTTGTTCAGATCTGATGTTCTTTTTATTTAACTCACCATTTTCACTTACGAACTGATGAACAGTGGATTTTCATTTGATGGGACAAGTTTCTTTAAATAATCTACTCAGGACAGAAGTGAATTTTTTGTCATGAAGAAATATTTCTGTTCCCCAGTGTCTCAGGAACACCACAGACTTGAAAGCACAAGTATTTGTTGTACAAGCAAAAAAAATGTGCATGGTAAAGCTGAATTTTCTTGATTGTTTTCCTTGAAAATATCAGCTAAACTTTCCAAGGGAATACATTTTAAAAGCATTGGTTGATTAGGAACAAATCAAACCACATGCACTAATAGCCTTCATATGCAAATTCCCAAGTTAGACTAAGTCATACTTTGGAACTGAAATTCTGTAGCAGCTTGAAACCTGGAGACTGAGAAAATATGTTCTAGTCTCTTGTCATTAAGCATTACCCTAGAATAAACTCACACATTTTATGGAGCTCAGCAAAGGGTGCATTCTGTCTTGTGTAGGGCTACAGAAAGGAACTCTGCACGTGTTTCCAGCTTTCAGACTGGCAGCTCTGCCATGTGCCGCCCTCTCCTACTTGGGTATTTACTGACAAACCAGTCTCTAATTCCTGGAGAAAGGCATTCTGGATTTGCAGCTATATGTGCAACACGTTTGTTTAGATGTATAAAGTTACTCTCATGAGAAAGTACCTGCAAGGTCAGGACCTGTGCTGTCTCAAAGTAGCGAACATGAGCCACATGTGAATACTGAAACTGACATGCATACAGTAGTATAGCATCAGTAGAGGAATGCCATTCCAAGAGGGAATCTATAATGAGTGAGATATATAATGAACAGAAATCACTGTAATGGCTGTAAGTTTAGTATATGGTATCATTTGCTGAACTACTTTCATGTCATTCTGCCAAAAATGGATTTTTCATAAATACTGTAATTGAAATGGTTTGTTAGATACCTTTTTTTTAATTAATGCTGGACTGTTGAGGTAATGGATTGGCTCAGTTTGTGAGATCCCAGCTAAATCACACACATTTAAATATGCCTGTGAGAACACTTGAGCATACAAGTACATGGAGCAGGTCATTAATGATACTGATTTACACCAGCACAGGAATCATTTCCCTTCTGACAAATAATGCCTGTAAATACTGAATAGAAACTGAAGTATTTAGCATTTGAATATTTGAGAAAACATCTTGAAGAAAACAAAAAATTAAAAGGAAACATCTTTGTTATTCAGGGTGCCTTTGCCCAACCCTGCACCCATTTCAATCCAAGAAAAGGCTCCTGTGAATTATCTGCTTTGACCCACATGGCACTTAGCAAAAGCTTTCAAGGGAGGTATCACCCACTATGAAAAAATAATTATTTGGCATTAAATAGCATTGTATTTTCTGATACGGTGGCTTTTAAAGTATTGGCCCCTTGCTATAAATTTCATTTGATTACAAACTCCTTTTTAATGTTGTATTTCCTATCACAAATGCAACTAACATAGATTATCAGCTTATAAATCTGAGTTAATTAAATTGGAATATACCACTGAAAGCAATCTCTTTTTAAATACAGACTCTTTGGGTCCTGAAAATCCCTCTTATTAGGAATAAATGCTGTTACTTCAAAGCAGCTAGTGAAAACCAAGTGCTCTTTCATTTTTAATAAAGAGATTTTCTGGTCTAAGGGGGCACACCTGATATTGTTTGCATCCAAAGTAAGTGGTCTGTAAGAAGTGGCCCAGTGGAAGTTTAAGCCTGCTTTCAAGGGTCATCGGCTTTTCTGACTGTTACTTGATCTGTTTAGAACTGGCTAATTTGTTAATCAGAGCAAAGCTTCAAACTTACTGTGATCACCTCCTGATTGCTGTTTTCACACACTAATCATTAAAGCAAAAATTCTATATGAGATTGTCGTATGCTTTACTAAAAGACAAATACATTAACATCTGGTGTAATGTTAGATCATACCTCAGATGTCAGAAGTTTGGCCTGTTCATACAGGGATTTAAAACTCATTTTCTCCTCATATTTTGCATCAATGATTTTCCTTTTCATCTTACATACTACGTATCAGATTGAATTGATTTTCATCTCTCACCGGTTTTTGTCTGTGTATCTCAGTGGAATTAATGCCTATTCAGATGGTGTGTAATGCAAAACAGACTTACTATTCCACTGTATCCTAAGGCCAGTCTGCGTGGTTGCAGAAAGCATCTCAAAATGGCAGACAATTTCAGGGTCTGGCTGAATGAAAAAGTCACCGTAATAGAATTTGAATCTGATTTAAAAAAAAATCCCATAGTTAATTGGTGCCAAACTCCAGCTTCCAGTTTGAACTTTCCCACTTAGTTGAGCTGAACCCTTTCCTAAGAACTTTACATTAAATCACAACATTCCAGTCTTCAACAACAAAGTGTCCACACAACTTCTTACATTTTGTGAGAAGAATTTGAGTTGTACCAGTTTCATTTTCTCATATAAACTACTTCCATGTAACAATATGCCTCTGTGTGTAAGGGAAATAGAGAGAAAATTGTGGAATACAACATGTCAGCTGGAAAATAAGTGACCTGCTTCTAAGAATATTTATGCATTTTCTCCTGACTTGGCTTGGAGAAGAAAACATCTTGACAAAACATCAGCTGTGAGCAGGATGTTTCTGCCATCGAAAATCCACATACTTGAGAGGCTTCTGGAAAAATTAAATGCTGTAGTTTAAAGTTCGGAGAGTTTATTGGAAAGGCATCTGCCCTAACATCCGCCAAGCAGGGACTGCTTTCCAGAGCAGTTCTCATGTTCTGCCTGTTTGAACCGGTCACTTAGGAGTTACCACAATAGTGTGTGCTCTCAGTTGTTTTATGCATAATTAGCTGGCAAGAAAAATACACTGTGAAATCGTTCATAAAAAATTCTTTCACACTTACATGTATTTCCCAGGTTTTTTAGACCCCCTGCCAGTAGGATGTTTGAAAAGGAAGATATGTTCACCACATAACATCTTCCTTACTCTGGGTACATATAAATCACTGGGAAAAAAATGCTGTAAAGTTCAGAATCATTGTTCTTTATAGTCTTTCCAGTCTGGAAGTCAGATACATGACTGCAGACCAGTCTCATTGCATGAAATAAAATATTTCTCTGGAACACCACGGTTAGTCTTTAACTGATTTACTGTAGTTAAACAGTAACAGTGAGAGTGTTCATACTACCAAGACTGGTGGCAAAACCACCCTTACAAACAAGCCATTCACAAGAGCAGGGGAGCCTTGGAACAGTCTGAGCTTTTTCTCAGCCTTGCACTGTGGGACAAGACTAGCAAGGAAACTGCCCAGCTCTGCAGTCCAGCTGGAATAAATTCTAAAATGAAAGCTCTCAAGATACCAAGTAAGACCATTCGTGTTTTGAATGTTACGTGGGGAAAGATCAGTCTCTGCATGAACATCTGCAACATGGGGAAATCACCACAATGCCCTGGCAGCCTTGCTATGCACGAGATTAAAAACATGAGAATCCCCAGCACTGAGGACAGTCAGCATCGCTGCACCGCAAAGTGAGGTGATCTGTTATCAACAGGAGCTTCTCTTTTTTGAACTGGCTAGAGAGGGGAGCTGACAAATAAAAATAATGAGGATTATTAAATCTGTTCATGGTACGTGAGCTAGTCTTTCATTCCATCCATTTCCACTGCACTGGTCAAGATATTTTTAAAAAGCAAGCTACTGAATGCTTTGCTAAGCTCGCATTTCACAGAAGGAGTCTTGTCTGATAGGCGATGATCTATTTATTACATGAAAACTGTTCCAGTTGAGATAGCTTGAATAATAGGATCTCACCCACTTTCACCTTTCTCTGTCCATCCTTATCGTGAGCACCCCTTCCCTGCTGCTTGGCACCTCGTTAAGTTACACTGTGCTACTGGTAGATAGGCAATGCTGATACACAGTTTTGCAAACGTCCGGAGAATGTTTTATATGTATCTTGGTGGCATGGAACCAGGCATTATAGTAAGAATTTGCTTGAAGGCTTCGGGTATTTCATGAAGTAATTCTGTGGTACTTAATACCAAACTGCCTGATTGCTTATGGACATATTAGTATCTGTCAAACCCAATGGCCTTTCAAAATGTCTGCACTTTTGCACAATTATTTGTGTCAACACCAAAGAGCAGCTTAAGTGTGGTGGTAGCTGGGGGCACATGGGGCCAGCAGAGCCCAGCTGTGTTCCTGCCATGCTGCAGCTCAGCTCCAGGGTTCCCTACAGCATTGGGTAACTGCTGAGCCTGAAACTTCATCTCACCATGAAGAAACACTCCTCCTTAAAGCAATGATCAGAGTGCAAAATAAATACCCTATCTGGGATGGAAAGGATAAAGCAATGGCAATTCAATAACAGTGCCACATGCACAGGAAAATCTCAGCTCAAACCCCATCTCTTTTAGGCTCTCATAAGTAATGCCCAGTGCTTCCCCTTGGAGAGGCATTTTGTACAGCTGAAGCCTGCTCAAAACAGGTGGTCAGGGTTGTTTTGGTGTTTGTTTGGGGGAGCTTTACAGCAGAACTACAGCTGCCATGTTTTAGTTTTCAACACATTCAGAAAACAGAAACAAGTAGTCTTTGTAGAGCTACAGACAGTCACAATAAGCCAAGTTTTAAGGCTGATTCAGTGTTTGTGCAGTTCTCACCAAGGGAAATTTTTTTTGTATGAGCGGTAAGATTTTTCTGATTGCTTTTTGCGCTCAGATCACAGCTTTGAAAGCTGTTGACACACATGCACAACAGACTTTGCCTTTTATTTTTTTCTGCCCAATTGAAAGCAGCTTTTCTTTCCTTAGATTTATGATATCTTGTTTTCCTGAGTATTAAAATACTTCGAGAAAAGACAGAAAAATACATTAATTTTCCATAGGCAGTATGTTTTAGTAGAAAATTGGTGAATGCTTATTTCAACCCAAACAGTGAAAGCTAGTAGGACACAGAACTACAGTATGAGCAAGCAAGCTGTACAAAATAGCATTAGGCAAGAGAAACATGGAAACAACTCCCAAACCTGAGCAAATTTTCTGGAAAAGTTTAACTTGTAAGCATGTACAGCAGGATGCACACAGGATGTGTTTATCATGTCCTTTAATGTATCTGTGTTATTATTTGGAAATGAGTTCAAGCTGCATCTTCTGTCCCTACAGAATGCAACAGAGCCCAAGTCTTACGTGGGAGCTGGAGAGCCACTCCTTGCAGCAGAATCAGTTTTCACCCTCAAATTCCCACCTCTCTTCAGATGTGCCCAAATGCAACTTGGAGCTCCTGGGATAGGTGTTCTGAAGTGCATGGTTTATGCCTTTCATGTGGTATTTGCCAAAAATATTCAGGTTTCTGATCATAGGTAACTCAGAATGCTGAAGAATACTGTTTTATCCAGGCCTGTAATTCTGAGTGTGTCCTTCAGACGAATTTAATGGTCTTTAGTAGAATTCCCTGTTTTCAGGTTTGCCTGCTTGTGTTCCTTGCCGCATTTGTGCCAAGTTCCACGGTCAGCCAGTTCAGGTCTTCATTCAGCTCAAGACTGATGGGCATCAAATCACAATAATAATTACATTATTATCCTTAGAATCAGGAATTCTTCTCAATTCAGGCATGGTTCTGAGTCTTCGTGACACAAAAGTAAACTCGACCAATGTGGCAAAAATAATTATGCATGTGGTGTGCAGTTTCTTGGGGGAAAGCCTGAGGATTTGTCTACAATTTGCATTTGCCCCTTGGCTTTTACATAATTAGGTACATCTCTAGGTTTGTTTTTCAAATTGAGACCGTGAGAGGAGTCACAGTGAATTCCTGTGTGAGCCCACAGGGCTCTGTCTGCCGAGGTGCAAGGCTTTTCCCAGGAAAGGAAACAAAGCCTTCATTTTAGTTAACTTAATAGTGAGTCCTTTAGAAAAGATGGGATAATATGTTAACAAGGAATAAATATAACAGAAACTGAGAAATTTAATTTGTATATCCGATAGAATGATCTTCTTGGGTTTTAAGCTTTTAAATCTTAAGATGTTCTTGGAGGGGAAGTCAAGTTCTCATTTTAGGCAAAAACATCAAGATGACTAAGATTGCATGCATTTAATCTAACTCCACCGATGTTTATAGTGCTGGACACACAGTGTTTTACTGCCATAAGATGAATATTTATTAACAATTCAGAATGATCTGTTCCAAAGCGCACAGTGCTCTCACAGTGATGTTTTACCACAGAAGTCCAGGTGTTTCCTGTCTCAGCTTGGAACAGCTGTGAGCTTATGATAGGTTTACTGAGCAATGCTTTTATAAGTTTAATATGCAGCAAAATAACATTTTACTCTATCTTATCCCTGAAAATGCAGATGATTAAAATCTTTAATGATGGTATTGCCTAATGTAATGTGGGGGATGGACTTGATGTGCACAGGGAATAGCCGTCATACTTAATTTCAACATCCCTGCTGTAGTTTCAGAAAGGTAGAACAGGAAAGTGAAGAACTCTGTGGAAATTGAGTTTTTCTGCATCATCTCTCCTTGTGACATTTACGTTGAAGGCAGTTCCACAGGCATTTGGAGCTTTGTTGAACTGTCCAGCTAGGCATACAAGCCTATTTGGTTGCTTGCATCTAAGCAAAGTGTTTCAACTCCATTAAGGCAACCTGCCTGAGATGTAATACATATATATCTAATACATCCAGAAAGAATTTTGATTATGACCGTCCTTGTAGGAGATTGCAGCTCCCCACTCTCCTTACCCAGAGGGCTGTGAAGTTGCAGTAAGAGAGCAGAGCTGACCTGACAAGGCCACGCTGTACACGGCAGTCCCTCTCCCAGCCCAGCACTGGGGGCTGCCCACACAGGCAGCTTTCTTTGGGAGAAGCGGGAGCAAGGAAACACACACTGAGATGATGCATGTGGTGCCCTGACTTACAGCAGCCGGAGCATCCGTGCTCCAGGAGCAGAAAAACTCCCAGGGCCAACAGTTGTCATGTAGCTCTCATTAAAGGGTTAGAAACTTTGGTTTTCACAGTGATTGTAATCTTAATAGAATTTTACTTACATCTGAAACCTGTCATTATAGAGCTTGAACTGTAGAGTGCATTGTGCCAGCATTTCCTTATTACCAGTGTATGTGTCCAAGCCACTGAGCACATGTCCAGCAGTAAGCAAACTGACCTACTTCTCCATGTTCCCAGATGGAAAGTTTTACCTTAGGATTATAAGTGCGTGCCATGTTTAGAAAGTATGCTCTTCTATCTGTTGGTTTACAGAAGAAATTAGGTTTTTGTTTATTTCTGCTTATTGCCAGTAGGCCAGTAAATCTCCCAAGCTGTAGATGTTCTAAGAAACTCAGAGCTGTACTTCTGTCAACAGTTGTGTATTCATGTGATCACCACATCACAACTCAGAAAGATTTCAGCACTGCTCAGCTGCTTACCAGGTTCCTTTGTTTTGAAGAGCCAGCCTTGCCAGTAGCTGAAATCGTGGGTTGAGTTACAGGCAATGGAAAGTGGTTTCCTTCAGAGGGCTTCCCTGGGAGACAAGCATCAGCAGGGCAACTGCTGAAAGACACTGGCCATTATTCTAAATTCATTATAATACGAAGAAATTAAAAGAAGCCAGGAACAAGCCAAGGGAAACCAATTAATGCCAGTTAAGGTGGCTCCCAGCTAAGATAACTCTGTGCTGTAATGCAGTGAGCGTGTGGTGGAAAGGAGGAAATTCCTCCTGGCCGTGCCGGTGCTTGCAGGGCTCCTGCCAGCTCCAAACCCAGCACACTATGTGGTGCTTTGGAGGCTGCACTCCATTTTAAGAACTGTTCTGTGAGGAGGAGGGAACAAAAAGCCTGGGCAAAATCCTAAGCCAGGAAGTGAAGATATTATTAGAAAGCTCAGCTGAAAAAAAAAGAAAAAGAAAAAGAAAAAAAGTACTATTCCTTCAGCTGCCCAGTGCAAATGAGATGGCAGAGCTGGGTGGATTGGTCCAGAGTAAATTATTTGGTGGCATTCTTGCCACGTGGGGAGAAGAAAAGTTGCTGTGAGAATACACTCGTCAGAAATCGCACCACGCACCCAGCACACTGCTTTTCCTGCGGTGCACAGGGCTCCGAGAACTTCAAACGCCCTTTCTGAGAAGCCCGTGACGTTGTACTCGGTCCGATGTCCGCTCCCTCCCGCTCCCATCGCGTCCCAGCGGATCCCAGCGGATCCCACCCGCCGCCCCGGGCCGTGCCTCGGCAGCCACCTAGCGGACAGGGCCCGCGTGGCCGCTCCGCTGCGGGGATGCGGGGCTGCAGCGGAGTCACGGCGACTCTTTTTGCATAGCTGGGACGGGCGGAGAGGGAGAGGGAGGGCACGCCGCATCCCGTCAGCTGGTCGCCTTCTCGTTGCCGTTGCTTGCGTGCATGGGGTGCTCTGAGGAGAGCAGGCAGCACGTCTGGACCTGCTACGCGCTGGAGTTTCCTAACTTCTGCCAGCTCTCCCCTCTGACTTCTTTTTCAGTCTCACATTATAATCTTGAAGCTGTTCATTCTATGCTTAGGAATAGTGGATATCGGGAGCAGTATTATGCAAAGCATCCTAATCCATCTATCAAGAAATGTATATAAGAATAGTGTCCTTATCCATCCATGTTTTACCCTGCAAGCCCAGGAAGGTGTGTCAGATACCCAGTTATGTTCTTCTGCTACAAGAAAGCCTTCCTGGAGGCTGACCAAGCGCCCTGCCATGCACCCCCCCATTCAGCTCTGTGCCCAGGAAGACAGCCCCTTAATTCAGGATTTGCTAATTGTTCTTTTGGTTTGGAGCAGTGAAAATGAGCGCACACCTAACTCTCTACTTTCGCTGACTCCAGCTCTTTTTGGCTCAGGCACCCCAGGGAAGTGGTGATTCAGCCATCCAATCATGGAACAACGTGGGGTTTAATGAGTAACACATTCGTACTTTCCATTCTCGGTCTGAGAAAAAGGCCTATAAATAAAGCAGATTTGCTCTAAGATCAAGAAAACCTTTTTCATAGATTTTCATTAAATTTTAAATTGGATGTACAGGCAATTATGGATGAAAATGTTAAATACCCTATAACCTATGGATATGACCTAGTTTAATAGAATTTTATAAATGCTTGAATTCAATTAAATAAAAACTTTTTGTGTAACGTTTAAACTGTTTGCTTAGTTCTCCCCAGAGCTCACAGTAGGTTACTGCGAGCCAAACAGCATTACGGCATTTGTTTAAAATGCCAAAAGGCTTAGGATAGATCCCATACACTTCTAGCTGAATCCCTAGTCACCAAACAGCAATTTCTGGGCAGAAGCTGCTGTATTAAATAATTGCTAGCTAATAAATATATTTTAGACACATTATAAACCTGCATGATAAACCTGCTAGAGTAAATGAAATGTTTATTGCAGAGAAATAGAAAATTTGCTGTTTTGACCTAGGTGCGTTGTCATGGAAACCAAAATCTTTCTTGTGCCATAAAAAATCTGCTTGTCATCTGATTTGAGCGAGTTATTTGCACAGGTGGTTTTCTTAGCAGACAAGTACTTAGTAAAAACAAATCCATTCTTTCTCAATAGTTCCATTATGTGTTCCCACAACAATGTGTTTCATTTCACTGGCTTTGTAATTAATGATCCATTATCAACTAATTAAATCACATTGAGATTTTATATGAGTTCATCTGTTACACAACACTTGCTCGCCAATCCTATTTCCTGGGTGTGTTAACCTTGGAAAAGATTTAATTAATGGTGAGAATGAAGTACTGTAGGTTGCATGGTACTTCAGACAGCCTAAAGTAATAACAAATGTGAGCACATAAATATATCCAACAATTTAATACCAATTTCCTTAAATGAAATAAAGCAGCAGTAGGAGTAACTGAAATCAGATTTCCAATCTGTACGTAAAACTGTTGTAAAATATCAAGTTCATATGGCGGCAGACAATGGAAACTGAAATGTGAACTATGCTAACAGTTCCAAAATGTCATCCAAAAGAAAATTTAACTTAATAGACAACATCTTTGCTGTTAGGCCTGCTCCAGACCTCACTGAGATCAGTGAAAAGACCTTCATTAACTGATTCTGGATCAAACCCTTGATTTGCAGTCCTTGGGGCAGGGTTGTCTCCGGCTGTGACAGCACATCACACAGTACAGCCATTTTCTAATTCTGGTTTGGCTTTTCTACAGCATTATAAAAAGCAGTAGTAGTAGAACGAAGTTGGAAGTGGCTATTTAGGCGTAAGAAAGTACTTCTGATCGTGTGCTCTATTTTCTACAGAAACTTTTAGACAAAAACAACACATTGATAGAGTTTTCAAAGCAATTCCTGTACAATTTCCCTGGCATCTTGCTAACTATTTGTACTTGAGACTAATGATATCCATAATCAAATGAGACCCTGAGACAATTTATCATTTGTGTCTCAATCATTTATCTCTTAAGTCATTTAATGGATAGCAATGGCACCTCCACACAGATTTACCAAGTCTGGCAGGCTGTTCGTGAGCCTCACTGAGCTGATTCCTACCCCAAGCTTCTCACTGCGGCATCTCCCTCCTGTATGTGTTCTGCAGCACTGCCTTGGACCACTTCTTTCCTGAGAGCCTTGTGTGTGGCAGCTGTGGCTCGTTGTACTGACCACAGTGCATGGGGCCACACACTGCAGTGTGCAGAAAGGTCCCACAGGGTAACAGGAACCGAGGCAGAGGGGGCCAAGGAGAAAATGTCAAATCCTGCTTGGAAGGGGACGGAAGGGTTAAGTGTGAGATTTCCCATTTGAAGCTACTGGATCTTGAGGTGCTTTTGCTGGCATCTGCTATAAATAAGAAGCTATGCAGGAGTTAAGATTCTGAGAACATATTCTAGGTAAATAACAGGCCTTTACACATTCCTTTGCAAATGTGGCAAATAGTGTAAACAGCTTTTTGAGACCAATTATACAAGCTATGTGTTTAGTCTGCAAACTGGATACAGTTAACTGAAGCTCCTTTGTTTCTACTTGGAAAGGATTTATCAAAGATTTAAGAATTAGGTTTTATACGTGTGATGGAATGTTAGCTCACGTGCAGCCCGGGTGCCTTGGAAATGCAATGCTTTGGGCTACTTTAAGAAATCGCACTAGTTAAAAGATTATTTTCTATATTCCTACAGTATTCATCTCTGAATTTGGCACATTCATAGAGAACAACAGTATATATGTCCTGTAATGCATTTAGATTAATACTCAAAAAGGACTTTTCTCACATTATTCTAATATTTACTGTATCTGTATGTCGCTAGATGGCACTAGAATACTGCAAGCATTGGAAGGACAGAATTTTGCTCCTGCATTTGGAGTTTATCTACACTTTTGTAATTCATTTTAGGTGTGATGCTGATGAGTATGCAGTCTAAACTCACACACATTGGTTCTCTGTCTCCCACAGATGAACACAAACACATACACACCACATGGGAAGGTCAAAAGCTGAAAAACAGCAGAGAGACTTAAGGGGAACTTTAAGTGGAAGCATTTCCATCTCCAATAGTAAACGGGAGGAGAAACAACTGTGGAGCGTGCATAGCAGCAAAAGAACAGGGTTCAAAAGTTTTGAAAGGAATCAGGAAAAAGAGGGGACTGTGGCTGAGAAAGCCACAGCTTTAACACATTAAAAACACCCCTAAACTGGGAAAGTCTGTGTTTATAGAACAGAAATCCTACAACAGGCTTAGGAGAGAAGAAAGACTTTCCAGATTGAAACTGAGGGTAGATACCAGTTACTCTAGGGATATTATGTTTCCTTATCTTGGAGAAGGAAAGTGTTCTGTCCATAATCTTATGCCTTCCCAGGAGATTAATGAATGGCAAACTAGGGCCAGCTCTTCATCTGCTGTTGGCTTTCATGGCTCCTCTGACAAAAGTGAAGTCATTCTGACTTAAAACAGATGAAGATCAGACCTCTGTATATTTGAAGGATTTATCAAGCAAGTAGATAACATCTTCTATTGAAAGTTTGTTGTGTTTTGTTTTTCTTTTTTTTCTTTTTTTTTCTTTTTTTTTTCCTTTTTTTTCTTTTTCTTTTTTCTATTTTCTTTTCTTTTCTTTTCTTTTTTTTTTTTTTTTTTTTTGGTCTCCAAAGAACAGTATTAAATTATGTGCAAAGTTTAGGATTCTGTATTTTTTCTAAATTGTGTTAACAATATGCTTTTCATTGAAGCACTCAGATGTTCTGGTCATACTTGCATTTTTCTCCAGTTGATCTCATCCAGGCTAATTCGTTGTATTTAAGTAGTAATCCTATGGTTCCAAACACAGGAGACTAAAAGCACGAACTGTGTACTCTGACAGATAAGACCTGACAGATTTAGCTGCAGTGGCTTAAGAGGTGACCACCTCCAGCTGTTCTCCCCATACCTCTGCCTTCCAGCATCATCGTCTGCTAGAAGGGATGACAGAATGGAACATGTGTCAACACTTCAGGTGCCCAGTTCACAGCCTGGCCTTTCAGCCTAAAGCGTTGGTGAGAAGGTGTGAAGTACAGCAATAAGCTGGACAGACAGACAGACGGACATACAGATATGCTCCCTGCACAGTGGCAGGAGTCAGCATCAGCACTAGCAGGCAGCTGGGATAGGAACAACTGCTCCAGCCACATCTGTCAGAGCCTGATAATGGGAGCCAAGGACACTGACAGACCTGCAAAGCACACACTTAAATCCAGCCCTGTTAACATAACGTTTGAACACCCTTCTCACAGTGTTGACTTCACAGATCTAAACTAAAGCCAGTCAAAACTCACCAACTAACTTATGGTGAATTCTGAATTAGGAGGTAAAATACTTCTGTCCATTTCATTATAAAAATTATTCATAAGTTCATAGCAGTGACCTGACTGCAGTGTATCACAGTCCACAGTGCAGTAATGTTACTTCACAGTAGTGAATACCTGTCTTGTGAAGGCTGTCCTTTTGCACTGACAGGAAAGTGTCACTAGGGAGGCTGCAGATAAGTCTGAAGCACAGTTGTTTTTCTAGAAAAAAAAATAGTTAGCCAGCAGTTGCAAGCCTGGTAATTGTGGGTTGTTTTTTGTTGTTGTTGATTCAATGAAAAAGTGTCAAAATTAGCTTCAAGCTTCCTTGTATGGGGCATACCTTTAGCATCTGAACTGGTATTATATTGACTGCAAGTCTCTGAGTAAAGAAAAACTTTTATCAGAGTACGAACTACTCAGTTTCTGCCACATGGCTGTCACACAGATCTTGATTTTAGTACTGGACGTTTCAGTTTGAGTTATGTGTGGTTAAGATTGTTGCATTTAATCTGGCACTTCTTCAGCTTCTGGTCAAAGCAATTGAAAGATGCTGACTGGCTGCAGAGAACACATGTGATATTCATTCATTTGCAATGAAATTTCCAATTAGTTCATGTCCAATTGAGACTGCTGAGACATGTATCCTGGCTTCGCCGGACAACTTGTCTTTTTACAGCCAGAAGCATTGACAAGTGGAGGCAGAGCAATTTAGACATTTGGTCAGGATTAAAAGACTTTGCATTGCAAACAGAATGTTGGTGCACAGAAGTCTGGGAATCTGTACCTTTGGCCCATGCCTAGGATGGGCAATGAAGGCCAGATGGCCAGTGAAGACTTTGCTTGGAAGGAAGAAGCAGTCATTGCAAAGAGGACTGACGTAGCTCAGAGATGCTGTGGGAGCTGGTTTAGGGAGCAGGTGAGATTGGTGCCTTGGTGCCAGGGTGCATTCCAGGGGGAACCTTCCACAGCACTTCCCATTGGGGTGGTTGGGATCCTGGGGAAGGCTTAAGGACCTCAGTGACTGCTGTCACAGGGAGCAGTGCTGGTTAAACAGAAAGCACTTCTGTATCACCTTCATACGTGTGACATGCAATTGCTTTTGGTTGAGAAAGAGCACATATAATTAGGTATCTGAATATTAAGCCTCATTTACTTGGAAATGTTAAGAGTTGTACCCTGTGCAGTGTGTCAAACAGTTCATGGCATGGAAGGCTTGAGTGTCTGTGCCTTTTTCTCCTGCATACTGACATGGATGGTGTTATTTGTTAAAATAGTAGTGAAATACCAAAAAATGTCAGGGACAGTGATTCTTAAAAAGCAGTGTAATAAAATTTGTTATTCAAGTTCATCACTGTGTACCCATGAATATTTACATATTTTTATGGGCTTATTCACTGGCCACAACAACTGATTCAAAGTCTGATGCTTGGAAGTGTCAGTAAACAGCAGCACTTGTGTGGTTTCCATGCTTTAATAACTGTGTTTGTTTAAATGTTCTTTCTGTAGTCAGCTGCATATTCTAAATGATCTAAATGATCAGGGGTTTCTCTCCAGACAGATACATAAAAACGTATCTGACCCATTTGTCATATATTGGATTTTTCTTTATAATCTCATTAAAAAGTGTGCAGTGAACACAAAACCACAATTTACCTGGTGCTGTAGATTCATTAAACATCAAAAGGGTGTTTGATGGAGTAGAATAATCCTATTCTGCATCCTTCATTGAATGTCTTTCAGAATAAGTTTATTCATTTAATTAGAAGGTTTTTGTAAGTGAAGATTGCACTGGTTTTACCAGTCCAACTGCAGTGGCACTTGTGATCCAAAGCACTCTCTATTTCACTGTACTTAGGGTACGTGTGTCAGAATATACAGTAGGAAATATCCCCACAAAATGGGACTTACTTTCAAAATTGTGTTAATTCTAATTTTAAAGTGAAGGATCTGAGAAGCTCCATTATCTTTTAAAGTGGAATTTTCCCTTCAAATCTGTGGATTAGTCATGGCAGACAATGAAATGTTGAACTCAACATTAAATGGGATTATTAAATATCTTTTCAAGGTAGAAAATCACATGCATTATTCTATTCCCAGCACAAAAGGACAGCGAATTAGTTTCTCTCTTCATTCTGCATAAAACAATGAATACTACCGTGGTCATATTTGAGCCTCAGAGAACTTTGCTGATTCACACACATTGAAAAATATCTGGGTCATTTCAACATGAAGGTGACATTCTCTGTGATTAAAACTTGGTGTTGTTACAGCGCTGGGAAGGTTTGTAGATGGTGGGATATTGCAAATTGGGATGTTGTAGCTAAGGCACATTTTGACTTTCTATCACAGTCTTGTATGCAGACAAACAATTCTGGAAAGAGGCTGTACATTGTCATTTACAGCTCAGCAGCTGTAGCACTCTGGAGGAAGCGTAAAGCCATTTCATTTCCTTTTTTCTCTTTTATTCTGACTTTTGGGAATGTGACCTTTCTCACATCTAGATCAATACGTCTGTAACCATTAATTCTAGGAAATCCAGGGCCTGCTTGTAACACTAGAGGTCTGGATACATCAGACACAAGCCTCTCCCTGCTCAGGTTGGTGGTTAACCAGGCAGATCTCTTCCTCGTTGATGCCACTGGCTTCCCAGGGAAAGGATTCATGCATGCTGGAGAGGTGCACAGAGTGCCTGTCAGGATCCAAGAGAGCAAGAAGGGAATGAGGCTGGAATACCCACCCTAGTAGCTTAAAGCAAATGTTTTCTTCCATAGTATATGACTCTCTTACACTTGTACTGGGTTAGGTCTAAGTTTACTTCATGAACAGTACCAAATAAATGGAAAAAATATCAGATGGAAATTATGTCGGCCTTGAAGGAACCTTTGTTTTTGTATGGGTATGTGAAAGGGTCTTTGGAAGTAGGGCTGTTGGTTAATGAGATCATTTGAATAGGCTCTGTAAGTGGCTGCTGATCCCAGGAGGCTGAAGGAAGTGCTCATCTTTCACCTTTTGGCCCAATTCACATTGAACAATGACAAGGTTGCATGAAATGTATTCTATGGGGACTGCTTTAGAGAAAATGAAGTGAAAGGCATTGGCTAGCTTTTCCAACTACTCCTCAGTTGCTGAAGGATGCCTCTGAGGAAAACTTTCCCTTTGCTCACAGCTGGAGGCCACAGCCCACATGGTACAGAATATCCTTCAACTGCAGAAAGCAGTTCATTTTGCTTCAAGATTGTTTCAAAACTCCATACATTTTTGTACTGAACCATTCATGGGTAGACAAGCATGAAGAAGTCTTGTAGTGCACAGCATCTGTGAGCAGGTTAGAGATTTATTATGAATTGACGATGCAGTGCTTAGAACTGAGGAATGACGTTGCTCTTGGTTTTTTGGGGGATGCACTGGTGAAAAGGAAGAGGCATCAAAAGTAGCCAGTTGTGTCCAGGTGCTTGATTCTTTTGTTATTGTAATTACTGCTTGGAGGCAGGGTAGTATTTAAACTGATCTGATGTTTTTGTTACACAAATCCATAGTAACCCAATGGAATTGCCATGTAGTTTGAGGAGATGACAGGTGTTAGAGATGCTCAGGCCAGTGAATGAGGCACAGCCCTCTTGGAGGAGCTCACAGCAAGCAGAGCAATAAGCCAGGGTTCATCCCTAACCCACCCCACATACAGGGAATGACACAGCTGGATCTCTAGGCAGGAATTTGATGGAGAAAAGAACTGAATCTGCATACAAAACATTTTGGACATGGGAGATGCTACTGAGTATTTTCAGTTAGTTTTTATTACCTTTTTAACACTCCATCATTTCATGGTATGAAATAAAGTTTAATTAAAGTATTTTACTCTGTATTTTTCAAGTCATAAATCAATCTTCTATCTGCTTCCAATCGTTTCTTGTTCTGCCACTGTGTCCTGGCTATACTGTGACCTCCATTTCCATGTTTGTTAGCAGATTTGTCTCACTTAGCTTCTGTACAATCCCTGCTTAAGGCTGTGGCAAGTAAAACAAGAGAGGTACAAAGTCATGCCAAAAAATCAGTCCCTGAGCTAAGAACAGGTTTTGGATTGAGTCAGCATGTGGTGGGGTTCATCAGGCTGGTGGTGTTTTTCTGGGGTTGCTGCCATGTGTACTTCAGCAGCTAAGCATGCACTTTTGAGACAGTGTGGGTGTAGACCTGTCTCCATTAAGTCAGTGACAAAATTCCCATCAACTTCAAGGAGATGAGGGTGTCTTCTCAAATCTCTGGGCTCAGTGTGATATTTCTTCTGGCTAGTATGCTGTGCCAGCACTGCACTTCTCCTTTGTTTCCCTGATACGACAACTCTTGTTCAATGCTAAACTCTATTTTTTTTTTTTTTTTTTGTGGTGCTTCCATCCACCCCTTTCCTAAAAAATAAAACATTTGCTATGCTGACAAAGTAATTGTCTTGTCCCTTTGGATATGAAGTAAATCTTCAATATAAAAACCAAAAAGCAGCTGCTTGAAGCCATATCTAGAAAACATTGAAGGTGAAGCAGCTCCCAGAGGAACAAGGCATGGCACAGCTCCTGTACACATCTGTGTGAGTGGTTTAGGAATGAAGACCGAGTGACTAATGTGTCTTCAGCACTAGTGATAAAAACTTTTCTATTTGAAGTTTTTTCTATATGATAGTTTCCTATATTTTATCAGCTCTATTTCCCATAGTTACCTGTGCATGGTTGCTGAGACAAACAAATCCAAGTTTGTGTTAAATGGATTAGTTGAACTTCACTAAATGCTTGTGTCGACATTCTCATCTGGAATTAAAGCAGCATTAATTCACTTTCATTCAGTTAGAAAATTGATTAACTCTATGGGCAGAGCATTGCAAGCAATAATATTACCACAGCTTAATGAGTGTCCATCCATCAGCTGACCTTCAATAACTTCTTGTCTGTAAGTTCCCGTTCCACGCACTTTCAGGGCTTTGCTGTGTAACTGTTGGGGCTGACAGCCTGCATGGGGCCAAGGCAAACAGTTAGGCTGACAGGCTGGGCCTGTAAATCTCCATTGCCTTGGAGTCTGACCCCATCTGTTTGAAGCAGAGACAAGCCCTAACTTTTGTTCAGCCCTGTGGTGCAGACTTCTGGAAAGAAGCTGCGAGGCCTTGGGGAGTGCTGATGCTGCAGTCCTTTGGGATCCAGAGAATCTGGGGAGCGGTGACACATTTAGGTTGACGGTCTGTAGGTAGGCACACCTAGATGGGTAACAGTCTGGCAAACGAGGTGCTTGCTGGAGGCCTGCTAACCCCTGGGCAGACAGAGATGACCCAACCGCTGCTCTGCACAACAGGGCTGGCTGCAAGCGCACAGCACGTGTACCCTGGGCAGTGCTCAGCTCAGTGCAGCAGCCCAGGTTGACAGCAGTGTATTTTCAGCTTTGTCTTCATTATTTCCAATAAGCTGTCCTATAACTTAAGAACTTTACAAAGTTGACTATATAGTGAAACAACTGTTCTTGAATTATATAATAACAAAGAACAGGCAAGCCCATGCAGTTAGCAGTAGCTGGCATGACAGGGCTTAGGAGATGTGAAAGGCACATGAGGAGAGAAGGGGGATCACAAATAGTGGAGCAATAACATTGGTTGTGGTAGAAGCAAGGACACTGATGTTTTAATTAGATAAAACTGACAGAATTAGTTGCTTATTACAAAAAGCCACCAAAGGATGTATTTTTTAAAATTTATTCAGCTCTCCTTTCACCCGGCAAAGGCCTGTTTTGCTAGTTCAGCTCTGTGAAATTTGTTATTTTAACTGAAAACATTCCAGTTCATTCACCTGTTTCCCACCTTTGCCTCTTCTCCAGAACTGACCAAAAATAAAGACACAATTAAGGGCGAGAAAAATCTCAACAAGAATCCTACTATTGTGTTCATCTGAGTGTTGCTTTAAAATAGCTATCATGGAGTCTTTGCCATTATCTATGGAAAGCATGTAATTGTGGGCATTTTTAAAGGTCCCATCTGGCTCCCCAGTACATTCATTCTAATTGTGAAAAAGCAGGGATACTCTTGCCTCTCATTAGTATAAGCCTGCTTGCTGTGGTTTCTTTCTCATAACAACATAGGTCAAAGAGGAGGCACCTTAATGAGATTCTTGGTATCATAAACAGGAAATATAGTTCATTTTATCTTCATTTGCAACTCAAAACTTGATACTCAAATGAAAACACTAATTTTCTTTAATTGCTTCTTTCTTTTTTTTCTTTCTCTTGGCCATCCATCTGTTAAGTGGGGTAATTATAGGAAGCATTTTTATTAGGAGTATTAATACTCCCATTTATGAATTAATTTACCAGCATAGGAGCCAGGAACTAAAGGATAATGTAATTTTAATTCTTTGGTTTTATCTCTGGAAACAGTTGTTTGCACTTCTTCAACCTCACATTAGTTGAAAAGGAAGAATTACATAGAGTTAATGCTGAGATGATCAAAAAGAAAAGAGCAGGGCACTTTGGCCTTCTGTCAGCACATATTTCATGCACATCTTCTCCATGTAGCGATACTGAGGCCAAAGACAACAATTAGCCATATTTCTTCTAGATGCTGGGAAGGAAGAATAAGTAATATTGCTTCAAGATTGCCATTTTATTTCTTACATCCATGAAACAACACACGTTTAGGTTATTCATTGTGCACTGCAGTGCTAAGCTGGGTATATGGGAGAAATAGAAATAAAATCAAACAATCCCTCTTCTAGTTTACTTATGCTGCAGTTCAACATACATTTCTTAGCTAGCAAAAGCTGGCCGCAGCTACAGAGCAAGCAGGAATGCCAGCTGAGAGCTGGGTGAGTGGTTCACGTTGGAGCTGGCAGATCAGGGCAAGGTTAGCGGGTTCAGGTGCATTGCTCTGCTCTCACGCAACCCCCCTTGGCACGCTTTGAGCTCACCTCTTCAGTACGAGCTGAGGCTCAAATGTGTCACAGCCCATCTCAGTTTCACCCACACTAATTTGCAATCCAGGCACAACATTGCGTTCAGTTGTGTGGTGTCACAAGCAGCAGCTTGCAGTAGCGAGGTTCACAAGCTACTTGCACAATCCTATTCTTCAGCTTAGGTGTTGCTACCATTGCAGGGCACAAACTTAAAGGGTTTTGTAACTAAATTTACTCTTTCGTGAAAACAAACCAGGATGTTGCCTGTTGTAAAAAGTTCAGTGTGAAAATTTCCTTATGTTTCTTCTGCTCTTATTGATCCTGGGGTATGAAACAAAATAATATATACCTAGTTGCTGCATATTTAATAGTCAGTGTAAAATATTTGTATTTCTTGATAAAAAATAGTGAAGGTGAGAGAACTTAATCCATTGGCATCTAGGGAATATGAAGTTACACAAACAGTATTGCACACACGTTGCTCTGCTGTGTTGCATTTCTGCTTATTTGAGATTGCATTAAACATGGCACGTTAGTTCCACAAAGCTTATCAGGGGAAAACTGGGCACAAAATTGAAGCCATTTCCTAGAGCAAGTAACTCAAGTGGGAGGTGAGCCAGTGGCCAAAGCCAGCACTGCAGCCAGCACTGAACATCCTAGTTTTAGAAATTTAGATCTGGATCCAGAAGTTACAGTGAAAGCTGACTTCTTCACAACAGTTTTACCTACAGGTACATCATCTTTGGTTTGTAGAATACAGAGTGCTTAACAATGTAAAACTGTCTTTTCTATGTTACATACATTGGCTTGAAATAACTACAAAACTTATTAAGCCTATGTGCACTACATCTCTTTTAATTTGTTGGGATCAAACTATTCATATTTTTAAGCATGTGTTTTCTGCATACCTCATACTTATTAGGTGTGCTATGAAAATTCAGACCTGAAAATTGCCTATGGTTTGATACTGGATGAACTAAAATTTTGCCTGAAAAGTTGTCATATTTTTGATGAACAAATTGTCTTTGAATTGTCTCATTTGGACATTTAGAATTCATGTTTTCCCAATCAAATTGCAATTTAATTGAGTTTAAATTAAATACTAAATACAACAGCTATAGATTTTTAATATAGTCCTTCAAATTACTGCCTGTTAGCATAAAAGTAGGTTACTATCCCTTTTGGGAATGGGATCATCCCATGAAATCAAGTGGCAAAACCTCACCAAAGTCACTTCTACTGCAGCATTTAATTGAAGAACGAAGTACACAATTACTGCATGCTTTTTCATACAGCTACTCTAGGGATGACATGTGAAAATAATTTATGTCTGATTTATACAAGGTCATTAGCACTCATACAGAGTACCAATAATGATACTCATATAACATTTATCAGGTTAGCAAAATATGGTATTTTTTGTGAAAAAAAATAATGGCAAAGGCTGTATCTTTGGAAATAGAATATTTAAAGGTTGCTGTCTGTTTAAAGCAGTTCTGTCTGTTTGTTTCTACTGGTTTATTTTAAAAATACTGCAGCTAATACATTCATAGTGATTTTTACTGTCCTCAGGAAGAAAACTTAGTGCAGTATTCTCCTCAAATCCACCCTATTCACAAAGCAGGTGAATGCCTTATCCTTCTGTAAACAATGCTTTTCTGTCTTTTTATTGAACTTGGGCTCTCACTGAGTCAGATCTTTCCTCATCTGTGTCTTCTTGTATCACTCTCACGGTTACATCATAATATATTAGCATATATACACTATATTATGATGGTTATACATCATTATTATTTTTTAACAAAAATGGTAGGGTAATGTCATGAGTGCTCAGAGCAGCAAACACTGATTGTATATTTTCTTCATTTATATCCCTCCTGTGACTGTTCCACTCACTCAGACCTATGCACGTGGTGGAATGTTCTTTTCCCACATCATCCTGTGTTTGCATGTCAGAAAAGGCAATTTACAGAGTGTTCGGGACATGCATCCACTGGGACCATCTTACCCATATCAGACTGGCCACAAAAAACATCATCTGCTAGTTAGAGCTATACAATGCAAGTAGTAGTAATGCCATTAATGTGCAAGGCTCTGCATCTTCTTATCCATTATCTCAGCCTTTTCCTGCTAAGCACACATATCTCTCACTACCTGGCAGCTGGATCCGCTCAGACGCGCTTCCTCAAGACTGTCCATATTCACTGATTAAGATAAAATTTTGTGAACAAAAGCTGCAAAGCAATATCTCATATGCTGTTTATTGTTAAGGGGATATCTAATAGCTTTTAAATTCATTTAAGAAAATGGGAGCAGTGAGTCACATGTAATTATTCCCAGATAGATCATTAATTACTTGATAAAGTTTCTACATAATGCTGCCTTTTGCTTTTTTTGCCTTAATGATGGGTTATTTCTCATTTATCTCAGTTTGCTTGTCAGTTATTCCAGTTCCCTTTCATCCCCTATCTGTGATATGTATGTAAATATTACAGATTGAGATTGATAAAGGTTTAAAAAAAGGCCGTTGCTTTATTGGATTACAGAAGAGTTTATGAGAAACTCATTTGATTATTGTGTTACAATGGTACCATTTGCACCAATACAAGTATGGCTGTTTTGGTACCTAAAACAGGAACTGTGTTCTTCATAGGTTTGTAATTCAGCTTTAGAAATTTTAGTTTGACAAAGCCAAACAGACACCAATAAAAAGATTACATTTGCAACTAAAGTTGCTCTTTTAAAGAAGTTCACCTGGCTACACAAGGCTTGATGCATTTAATCACAGCTTCAGACAAAGTCCTTACAACTTTAAACACACTGGAAAGAAAAGAGAGGTTGCAAGTACAGCTGAACACCTGTGTTCTGTACTCAGTTCTTGCTGTATCTGACATTCCTTCAATGTAAGTTACAGGACCTTCTCAAAGACTACGTTCAATTACAGGCAGCTCTTATTTATACTGCCTTTGCAAATCAGTGGTAATCAGAATATCTGCTCTGATATCCTTCTAAGATCAGATTGACACAGATGGATGAGTACTTCTATACCAAATAAAACCAGCACTGAGTGGTCAGAGGGCTGACAGCAACCAGAGCAGTGTCCAAGTCCCACCTCCCACCACTGCTGTGCCCAGCTGCTTTCAGTGCCTCACTTCACACAGCTCCCCAGCACCAAACACCTGCAGCAAACCTGAAGCAGAGTAGCCATAACTTGCTGAGAAGCAGTTGAACTCTGGGAATAAATTTATCCTCCTCCATAAAGACTTGGACATGTACAAGTGTAGGCTGCATTCATGCTCCGATGCCCCCGGTGCTATTGTGAGGTCATTACAAAGTTATTATTATGCTGCCAACTAAAACACGTCTAGCTGAAACATTTTAGATTAGCTTCACAGTTCCACATTACTCTCTTTATTTCTCCATAAATAAACAAAAATGAAAGAACTACCACAGAGAAGTGTAGAGAGCTGAACTCAAACATCTACACTGTGTTTGAATCCTGACTGCTCTCAGTATCCCAAACACTGAGCGCTTTGCCCTGCGGCTGTAGATCATTGCACTATGAGGGATGCAGTGCTGTTACAGTAATCATTTCAAAGTGTCTTTCCTAAAGATAGAAAGGATCATCTGCTGTCTCATGAACTGATAACAAGACTATCATGTTTGCTGCATTATTGCCCTACATCTGCTCTCAATTATTTGGCAGTTAACTTAGTGCAGAACTTGGTGGGATGTATGTCAGTAGCAACTCTTAAAACTGTCTGCAGAAGCTAAACAAAGCTTAGCAAAGTTAAACACTTGCAAAGATGCCCAGTTGTCACTGATAACCAAGCTCTGCTGTCTCTCCAAGTTTCAGACATCTCAGGACTGAAGTGAAGTCAGAGCAGGCTGAGACTGTGCACATTCCAGGCAGAAAGATTAGGGAACGTTTATGGTACAGGACTTGGAACAAGGCTCAACTGTTAAGTCTTTAGCCCTCCACAAATTGTGTTCATATCAACCACAGAGATAATCTCTGATGTAGTGTGGTCATAAAATAAACTAAGGCAACATCTGATTTTCTGGACTCTTTGATATTTTCTTCAAGTTCTCATGGGATGCATGCACTCCCCAGAACCTGATGTGAAGGCCTTTGAAGTCTACAGAAATCCTTCTATTGAGTCCACAAAGCTTTGGACTGGGCTTCTGAGAGTATGGCTGTAGATGTGCTCCCTATCTCTGGATCAATATCATAAGCTTCCCTCACTTTTAAGGAGAAGTTCTGTTTTTAGAGAAGCACAGTGCTATGTAGAACCAGCCAGAAATAGAGCAAACTTTCTCCCTTACCACTTCAACACAAGATGGAAACTTGTTTTAGAGCAACAGGCCACTGCTGTCCCAGTGTGCTTAGCATCTTACCTGTGCTTTAGGGTACTGGTTGCTGTGGGATTTGAATGCCATTCCCACAGGACAGCAACTAGCTCAACCCGCCAGGCTGCTCAACTGGCATAAATCAAACCCATAGCACTGAGATAAAACCTTTTCCAGCTGTCAGCCTACCAGTCAACTCATCTTTTTGATACAGATGTATTTGACATGTGAAACTTCGCAGCTTATTAGCAAAGCTCTCTTGTAAGTGAGGCAGAACATCCCAAAATCAGACTTATTGAGGTTTTATAGTATAACCCTTTTGTACAGTACATAAATATAAGCCACTAAACAGTATGTGGTACATACCTCCATCTGCAGGGGAAAAGTGTTCTATGTATTTTACGTTAACGACTGCAAAACAGTTACAATTTATACGCATTTCATCTTTATATTTTCTAAATATGCCATTAAATATTTCGAAATATTATAGAAAAGGTCCAAACATTTTATTTTCACAGCATATCATCAGTTCATGAAATAAACTGTTTTAGTTCTAATTTGTCACTCACAAAAGTCAATGACTGAGTTGATTGAGGCAAATATTTCTCTTTCGGGTGTACTGTAAGTTTTAAACATAAAGCAGATTTTTAAATAATTCAAAAAAATTTAATCTAAGTGAAAATAAGTAAATTCTGTTTGAATTAACAGCCTAAGGAGCCGGAGGTAACTGTTACACTATAGTTTATTAATTATGGTACCTTGATTTGCATGATCGGTGCCATGATTCTAGGGCTGTTGTAGCTGTACCCCAGTGCAGTGCCAGGCAGTGAAGGTGGATGTAGTTACAAGCCATGGGACAGCAGCCATTTGGATATTTGGGTATTTCCTTCATGACTCAAGTTATAATATTTTTGCTTTCTTAAGTTTTCCTTTCTACCCATTGTTCACATATTTATCTTTATCCTCCAGATATTCGCTTCCTTTTTTTTCTTTTCGTTCACTTAACAAGGGTTTATTTACATAATAAAATAAGTAAAGGGCCTTAAATACCTCATGCTGATTGCTTTCACTGAATGGCTTATTTTCTTAGCTTTAAAAAAAAAACAACTTTGAATATAATAATGGCATTTGCTATATTCCTGAAACTGGAAGAAAATTATAGGGCTGAGCTATTTTAATGCAGCCATCGTCTCTCTTGATTCCTTTCGGAAAAAAAAAAAAAGTAGCAAGAGACTGTATTTATCATTGTCAATAATATTTGATTTATTATTTAATATATGTCATGGTATAGAAATGGGTTTGGGGGCTTACATTTAAATTCCAGTTTTAGCAGGAGATTTGTGATATAAGTTATTTTTCATTGAAACATTAATGGCTGTTGCGTTGGCAAACAGTCCTGTGTTGTACGATCCTTTCTAGAGGGCTGAATAATATTTGTTAAACCTTTTTTACTTGAGTTTTGATTTTACTTCATTAGCCATTCAGGACTAGGTTCATTGCTTCTTTCTTTTTCACCTCCTAAATGAATTGGTAGTAGGGAAGAAAAGAAAAGGCTGCTTTGTTTTTTGAACCTGAACGTAAAGGTAGAGGCTATTTACATGTTACTGCTGGGGATTAAAGCTTTGGTGTTTGAACTTTCTGGCACACATTCTCAAATACCAGGCAAGCTGAGCACAGCATAAGTCCAAAGAGCAAATATAGATTACAGCTACCTGGAAAGTCCTCTCAGATCTCAGCATGGCCTTGCAGACAGTGCGAAGCAGGGCAGCACCCACAGACTTCTTCATACCCCCAGCTCATTATTCTTTCTAGAATAGATTGAAAAAAATTTCCATGTAAGCATTTCATAAATAAATTCATAACTGCAGTGATCCCCAGACCAAATTTATTTACTTTATAGCTCACCAGTGTAACTTTTAGGGAAATGCTTTGATTTCATGTAGCAGTAACAGTGTGCAAACCTTTCAAAATAGGTATTTATTTGCAGAATGCATTGCACCCATAGTCCTTCATGCCATGGCTGATGCTGCATAGAAATTTCATGGGAGCAGAGTCAGTGTACTGTCATTTCTAGAATAAAAAGTTGATGAAGTCCATTGAAGCCAGAGCTGCTGATTACACTAAGGACAGACCATGAGAACAGCCAAAAGTATTTTAGGGATAGCAAGATAAGACATGAGCGATCTAGGATAGGTGGATGACCATGCAAAAGTCATGGTTTGAGCAAAGCTGGTAGAAAAATAATTGAAAGACTTCTAAAGAGTTTTCAAAATCATTTTTTAAATTAACTTACTTAAAATGTCAAGTGCTTTGGTTATTATAGAAGAAAAAGAAAGGACCTCCTGGGTGTCTGAGGAGCAGGAGGAACTAGAAACCCACTGAACTTCAGAGAAAGGATGAGGGGCTGAGAGCCCATGAGGACAAGCTGGGATACATGTCAGCTGCCTGGGAAGGAAGTCTTTCTTCTGCTTTAGGGGAGGATGCAGGTGGGACCTGTTATTCATCTCTGTTCCTAGAGCTGCTGGCTCTACTGCTCCACCTTTGAAATAAATGCATTCTATGTGAGATACTTATTGAAGGTGGTGGTGAATGGAGTTGGGCTTTTTTACATATTTTCAATCTTAAAACTTCTCCAAACCTCAGCATGTACAACCTACTAATAACTCCACAACATATGTATTTCTATTAGACTTTCTATTGAACACCAGTCTAATACCTGTGCTTTCTTTATTTATGATGAGATTGTTTCCAGCTACTGTTAATTTATTTTACACAGCCCATGATGTAATCGTTAAGCAGTTGTAATGAAGATTGAAGGTTTAATAATGCCAAGTGTTACAAATTTCTATTTAATCATTCCTAAATCGATTAGTTACTTTCACCCAAATGTCGTGCCATTGAAACACAGAGAGCTAAAGATACAAACCACTGTGGCCAGTGTTTGATAAATGTTATTTTGGTGCAGTGGTAATTGAGTTATTGAATTTACTCATCTTCCAAATGATGTTTGCATTGTCTCAGCCATATGTGTTTAGGGCCAGGGGAAGGTCATTAGGAGCTTCAGACCGGGGGCATGTTTGGGTTAAAGTGATTTTGAAGAGCCAGTGTCGAGGTTAGTCAATTAAAAGAAATAGCACAGTGAGATGCTACAGGAGGGCATGTTATAGGCTGGTCAGCAAGGAGGTCCCAAAGGCCTATTTAAAATAGTCTAAAGATTCTCTAAGTGAATGTCTACGCCTAGCCCCAGGCTCTTTAGCTACTGACAAATTGCTGTGTAAGATGTCCCTCACTTAAAACAAGTTATGGCCATAAACAAATGTCACACTCTTATGGCTACATACACGACAAGCCATTAAAGACCAAGGTAATACATAAAATGGTTATACCTTTAAGATAAATAAATACATCCTTAAATGAACTTCGTTAAGAGAAAATGAAAGCTGCAGATGAGGAACAGCAAATTGTTTGTACCTTTGGTGGTAGGACCATCCAGGGCAGAGTGTCAGCTGTGACCCATCACTGCTGAGCCCCGTGTGCCAAGCGACTGCACCACATTCAGGGGATTATTACTTTGATAAAGCTGTTTCAGAGACAAGTGCAATAGATTATGTATGTATATCTATATGCTTGCACACAAAGCGTGTGAAGGCTTTGTTCTCCCAAAAGAGTGCATCATTTCTGTATAAGACTATGTGCTAATGAGTGCATCTCTGTGGCAGATCAGCTTTCACTGCAATGGGGAGGACATTTCCTCTCTTCATTAGATAGCCCCTTTCCTGAGTGCCCAAGTACCATTTTCAGTGGAGTTCAAATATCCAACCCGTGATTGCTGCCTGCATTTGGAAACAGTGTAGGATTAAAAAGAAGGGAGTTCTGTCATTTTTCAGTTGTTTATGAACAGACTGTCAGGATCAGATGAGAGCAACAAGCAGGCAAAGTTCATGTTTCTGTGTTCTCATGTAATTGCAAAGATTTTCAGGAGGCCTGATATCCTCTGCTCTGAACAGTCACTGGGAAGAGCATCAGTCTCACTTATGGTGAAAAATGGGCCTGCTTCATTTCTAATACTCAACTAGCTGCTCTAGGTAGAGGCTATTCCTGAGTTCTAAAACGCTGGAAAAAGTCTCATATTCTTCAGTATTTCTGATGTGCAATCCTTACAAAATCTATTGTTTATAAATAGTGTTTTGTATTTGATTTCTGTCCCCTAAACACTATTTAAATCAGAAGAAATAATTTCTAATCCTGTAAAATGCCCAAAGCTTAAATCAATAAACATTTGATGAATACATAACCTGGGGACATTCTACATGGCTGATAAATGCTCATTGTAGGAGTGCCTGGCAGCTTTTGTGGTTAAACCTTCACTTTTATATAATTTAATAGCTGGCGTCTTTCAGCACTGGACACATCTTAATGATAACTGCACAAGGAGTAGAAGAGCTTATTGTGGACAAATGAAGCAAAGCCCTTTCCCTTGGTGCCAGTAAATGAGCAGCTGGAGCTGGGATCACAGGGCTTTGTGCTGGCAGCCATCAGGATGTCCTGCCCCCATCCCTGACACTGTCCATCCCCTTCAGCCTTCTTTGTCTCTTTCCTTTTACCCAGTGAAGCTGCCCCAATATATCCATGAGGTTTCTTCCTCCCCAGCCCTGTACCAGCAACTCCACCTCCAGTAAATCAAATCAGTTTTATATATTGAGGTTCCAGAAGGAGAGGTTTCCTTACACGCAGAAGGGTATCCTGTCCTGCGTTATCTAGCTGCTCACTCACTGTCAGCCTCCTCAGTTACTCTACCATCTGCCAAATTTTGTAAAACCTTGTACATAATCTTTTTTCTCCTTTTAGCTGAGGGCAGCTCTTTAGGAGAGAAATATGGAGCTGACAATTACACTGCTTCCTGCTGTGAATGAACAGTAGGACATCCCTGAACGTAGGACATCCCTGGCCATCAGGCTTTACAGGGGACCTGGAAGTATCTTTAGTCTTTCTTACGTGTGTTGATGAAGTTACAGAGTGAGACACAAGCAGTTTGACTCTAGCAATAGAAATCAACCGGGCAGTATATCCTGTTTTAATGTAGGTCATTTGTTGACTTCTGCATCACCCAAGCAGAAATGATGGGGAAAAAAAAGTAGGAGAAAATGAAACACTAATTATTCTTATCTCTAATGATCAATGGCAAAATAAACAGAGCATTTAGAGATTCTGGCATATATGGGATTCTGTGCATTTGTTTTTTTCTATTATTCTAGCCACTGTGTCACCACATCTCACATTACAAGGAGCAATTAAGTGAAAATGTGAACAGGCAGTGCCCCTGCCAAACTGAATCATGGCCCTTCTTTTGGCAGTCTCATGCATGAATCCCTCCCCTTGGGGAACACCGAGCAGTAACTGATTTGCCAACTGACATGATACATTTATTTTTTGGTGCATGTGTGTCATCTTAGTGACATTATGCACCCATTGAGAACAGAGCTTTTGTGCCAGCACAGTGCTCTATTTTTTAAATTGCTTTAATGTTCAGAGATTAACAGTAAGGTCCAAGGAGAAAGGAAATGTCTTTTCATAGGTGTTTGCTTTGTTCCAAATTAAAATTCATAGCCATTTGATTTTAAAATACACCGTACAATATATACAGATGTAGCTGTACTAAATTACCTAGTTTGAATATAAACAGCTGCAGATGTAGTAGCTGAGAGCACCTGGGGAGTTATATTCTACAGACTTTGGATTTTCTGTACAATTTATTCAATTAAAGTGTGAAATGCGTCTAAAAGAGTTATTTGAAGGGCTTTTGTTCTGCACAGTATCTGCCTCCTTCCTACTCTCCTCTTTGTATGGAAGTCCCAGAACACAGTTTAAAAAGGGAAGAAGGAAGAGGCATCTTTTGCTGAGGAAAGCACACGTGGCTGCACAGCAAAGCAAACCAGGCAACGCCACTTCCAGTTATCTGGTACATTAGAGGAGATTTGAATATTTAACATAAAGCTATTCATTTAAATTCAGCTTGTTTATATTTCCTCCACAGCAAATACTTTATTTCAAATCAAGACAACTCACTAGCTAAAGGAATACTGCAATGATATATGGATCAAAGCACACTGAACTTAGTAAGAAGCTTTATACAGAATCACATCTCATCTATGGAAATGAGTATTTAAGGTATCTAGCTATAGCTGCAGATCAGCTTGTTCCAACTGCCTGAGCAGCTTGGCAATAGCATTTATGCACCACATTCAGTGGCATGAACCTGGAAACTTACTGGCACTTAGGCACTGTGATCAGTCTGAGCAGGACTCCATATCCTGATTCAAAGGGCTGCAGGTCCTCCTAAGTCCTGCATTCTGTCTGCAGGTGTGAGGTTGTCAAGGTATCTGAGATGGATATCTGTGTTTTGGGAAAAACAACCCTACTACTTTAATACTCAAAAATACCATTGATATATGGAAAACTTTACAGTTATTCCACAGTAAGCTTTTGTCTATTTAATACAGTGGCTAAGTCTGTGTCTTTATACAGTTATAGCATTACCAGGATCTTGGTATCCAAAGTGAAAGTACAGAGCAGACACACCTGACAAGTGTGGAGAGAGAAAACATGAGCTAGCTGCTGCTGTCCCTTCACTTTTCCAGCTGCTCTGTGTGCGAGGGAAGATTTCCCCTTGCTCGCTTTTCAGTTTTGACATTGTATATCTTCTGCTTCTCAACAAATGTATCTATAACTGCCATAGCCTTTCACAGGGTAAGGGCTATTAACAAAGTTTCAAGCAGCAATTAAGCAGTCAGAATTGTCAGCAGACTTGGGGAGGGGTATTGGATTATTCCCTGACTGTGATACTTGACGTAGGTAATAGAAATGTGACTTCTTTCCAACAGAAGTTCAGTCCTGCAGTTGCTGCTGATATGGATCAAGACTTTCCAGGACAAACTTCTCAAAGTTGAACAGCTTTTCAAAGCCAACGTGCAATTCCAAAACCTTCAATACAAGCACTTGTTCAATTTACTGTACTTTTAATAAAATATAACAAATTTAATAAATAGACACCCCATGGAAGGAAGATTTAATATTTTTTTTCCTAATTAGACCTCAGACAATGTTATATTATGTGATTAAGGGAACGGAACTTTGACTCAAATTTCAAAGCGGTGAATCTCAGGTTAATTCTGCTAATGGCTGTTAACACAGATGGCTAAAAAGAGTAATTATCTTCTTTAGCTTTCTGCCACCTGCCACAAGTGAACTTTTAAAGTGTTTTCTTTAACTGCTCAGAATTACTCTTAATCACACAAAACAGATACTTAAATCCTCATCAGATATTGCAACACAAGAGTAAGATTTTAACCCTAAGCATGTGACTTAAGAAATTACCATCGTGTCCAGCAGCACAATGCAGGCAGTGTGCTGTGACAGCTGAAAAGATTAATCCTTTCTCTTCTAGGTAGGAGCAAAGTTTGCAGGATAATCATAGAAGTTCTGTAGTCTGATCTGAGTAATTACCAGAGGAACCAAAAGGCTACATCCACAGTAGCAGGAAAAAAATCACACAATTTCTTCCTGCTGACATGTTTTCTCTGGCAAATGGTCACTTTTAAGAACCACAAAATCAAATGAGTAAGTCACCTTAAAAATGACTTACTCAACAACTTAAAGATGCAACGTTAAGTATATCTGAGTGATGAGTCAAGGCTTTTTTAAGTTCCTAGAATATATTTTAACAGAGATAATAATCCCAATGTGGGGCAGCATTTTGCATTAAATTGATGTTGGGCATTTAAAAATCACAACATGGCACCTTTTGGAAGTTTCTGGCTATATTATATTTTATAATAGCAATGCTTGCTTCCCCACCATTCAGAGGTGTTGTATTTGTTGGAAAAAACAGTAAGTCTTCCCTTTCTTCTTTACACTTGATGTCTGGGCTCAGCAAGGACAAATTTACACTGTGGAACTGAGAAGTCATCTAATTCTGCTCACTGACAGCAAAAATCATCGTTAAGCTGAATCACCACACTGAGCTGCCAAGGTTCTAATGCAAATCCTGAGTTACAGATAAAGTGGTTAAGAGAACAGAAAAATAAAAATAAAAAAAAAAATACTATTCCACGAATTGCTAAGTCAGTAATTCTCCATTACCATTTCTCCTAAATTCATTAGAGAAAGTTCACCAACACAATGCACAAGGTGTTAAGAGGAAAGTATACTCTTTACATTTAAATGAAAACCAAATCTGGGAGCAGTTGCACATTTAAGTATAAAATCCTTGTACTCAGTAGAAGTGATCTGTACTGTGTGCATTACAGCTGTTTGAGAACACGTTGCTTTTCAAAATTTATTCCATGATTTTGAAATAAAATAAATTCATGAACACTGTGATTTAGCATCTTTGTGCTTTCACAGCTTTGTATGTTCGATGTGTGAATGACAGTGTGAAAGGAAAGCCTTTCAGAAACACAGACCTGGAAGGCAGCCTTTTGTGTTTCTTCACCAATCTGAGGAGAAAGAGAAACCTAATGAAATTAGTGCTGGCTGATAAACTTCACAGAAAAGTATTTCTGAACTTGATCTTTATGGAAAATCATTATCTTTGGCACTAAGATGGATATCAGGGCTTATCACTGTGTTCCATCCCAGTTCTGTTTCATAAATTCCTTTAATGGAGCTGACTGCCACTTCTAAGGCTGCCTGCCTCAGCTGTATGAGATGCCCATGAGTAGGTGTGAGAAAACAAGGGTCTGAGTGCATCATTTACCCTGTGTGTTCATAACCTGGCAGGGAATGTTAGACTGATAGCAGTACTTGCCTTTGTTGCTTGGTAAATAACAACCTATTGTGGGACAAGTAGTAAGGGTCAAGGTCCACTTTTTTTTCCTCTATAAGAAACATGCTTACTCTATTTCTAGCTTCAGTTAAAAATGCTTTTTTGTAAAGTAGCATTTCAGATATTTGAGAGTATCAAAAATTATGACATGCAGAATTTAACTGTAGAAGAGCTTTTCCAGTGAAGCTATCCTTATTATCATCTGCCTCAGCTTTCATATGTTTGTTACAATGGTAATGATAAGAGTTCATAAAACATAGATACTTTCTTACAAATATTGCCAAAAGGACAATAGCTTTTTATAATCAGCTCTGGGCAGCGGATGCTCGCTGCGTTTTGTTGCTGGTGCTGCACCCTGCTCACAGGAAATGAAAACAACTGCAGGCAGAGGAAAGATTAAATACAATCAGTGCATCCCTGCACGATAAGTAACGGGCTTTCTGAGTTTTAATGGACTAAATAGTGTAATGTGTTTAGTTTGGTAACCTCAGAGTTTAATCAAGTATTTTTAAATTTTTAAACAGGAAATGGCCTTTTCTCAGAAGGATATACATATTTGCAGTGCATAAATCAATCCTTGAGTCACATGGATCCTGAGCTCAGCCTTTACTCTGCCATTAGCATGCATTCTTTTTCTGAACAAACTCCCGGTCATTCTGGTAGTGTAACGTGATTTGATGAGTTGCTGCTGCTGTTTTTCCAGTGGTTTGCTCCATTCAAAGCCTTGCCTTAACGCTATTTCTCCAAGCCAATGTCAGGCTGTGGATTATCCGCAAACTGCTTCCCAGGGGTTACTCTGGGGAACTGGGTGCTACTTGGGTGCTGCTGGCCCAGGCTGCTTGCCCCAGCAAAGACCTCCTGTGCTGTGCCCTGGTGGACAGAATGCCATCTTGCCCACTGCAACAGGTGCTGCAAACAGCACTGTAAAGACTCATTTTTTCTCACCTTTCACTTCTAAACTTTCTCCACAGTGTTTGGTTAAGTCAAACTTGAAAGGTTTTGAGTCCCACTGCCATGCACAAGTGTCCTCAGCTCCAGCTGATGTTGAGGGGAATGGGCACGCTCTCACTGAGCACAGTAGGTAGCTTTTTAACACTGTACGAGTGTCAGATTTTAGACCAGATAGCATGTAGCTATGACAGCTGTCTTTTAAATTATGCAGGAGAACAAGCTGAGGACAAGTGTAACTGAACAGTGGCTTGTTGTAGGAATCTGCCTAATACAGCAGTGTTTATTCCTCCAGAAAGCACAAATACAGTATCATTTTGCAATAAAATTAGGTAAAAGTGTAGGTGCACGTATTTTCTGACGTGCTTGCTAGGTGCCATGATTTAAATGTTTATTTCCAAACATAAAATATGCACATACACTCACACACATATCTCTCTCTTCTGAGATTACTGATAATTTATCCTGTGCCAAAATGAGATGGAAAATTTACCAAACGTGTATCATTAATATATCCACTCAATGTATGTTTTTGAAAAATCTAACTCATAAATTATGAATTAAGCTAGCAACTATACATGCATGCATTGACAGGATATTATTATGACAAAGGCAGCTATCTTTTCAAGAAGTAGGGGACATTAAAACACTACTGAATGACAAGCAGAATCAGGAGTCTTTCAGCAGAATTTAATCAGAGACTGTTCTGGAAGCTCAGAGACAGTGCTGGGAGTTCCATTCTTTCCAAAGAATCAGATGCTTCTGAGTATAATCTGCATACAAATCCCTGGTTTACATGCAGAGGATCCCCACAGACTATTGGCTGTGGTACCTCATGCACAAGAAATATTTTCAATATTACAGCTTGAATTTAAGGAAGGTCTTATTATCCAAGGTTGTTTTTTTTTCTTTCCTTCAAATTCAAACAAAATTAAATTAAACTAACAATATAAAGAAGGAAATCTGAGTGCAGAGATGGAAAATATTTGAAATGTTTTCAAGTACACACTTAATCTACATGGAAAGTGTTTGAAATGTTCCTGTGTAATTTATGGAAAAGGTTTGCTGAAGCAATCTTTAGTTGAGGAAGACACACTAGATACATCAAAACTACTGAAGAAGAATAATCTAGCTCTGAATACAGCATTACTGTGCTTCCAAATGTTTCTGAGTGATATACAAACGTACACAGCTTCATGTAATCAGTTGTCACACTAAAAATTATGAACTGCTCGAAAAAAAATAAATGATAGCAGGGAAACATATGCGTTAATTTACAAAAAATTCTTATGAATTTCATGATTTTTAAAAAGCAGGAAATACTGAATGAAGAAGGTGCACCCAATGTTTGAGCTAATAAAACTGTATTTTAGAAGATAACCTTTTATAGCTATTATATTCATTGACATTTGTTTTCTGTTCATTTGCTTCTTCACTACCGTCTTCTGTGGTATCATGCCACCATGACCAAGGTGACAGACTTTCGTCTCTGCTGGATTAATCAGTGTGTTCTTTGATCCATAACATATGCTCTTGGTAGACATTTAGAGTCAACATATTCAAGATTTGTGGTCTGGCAGTTCAGTGCCTGATGTTAACCCAGCTGACAGTTTAAAGTGTTTAAATTTTTTATTTGAGCCTGTCTTTTGTACGTAAGAGAAGTTAAACAATGGAACAAACATGCGTTGTTATATGTTTGGGTTAATATCTTTGCTTAGAGATTCCTTTTTTCTGGCACTGAGAGGTTGCCCAGACAAATCTCAGATCCACGTAAGCACCATATGTACATTTTTCTGCACATCAGAGGCCCAGGATTCATGGCCAGGTCAGTCTGCCTGTGTGGAGGAGGACATAGACTGCACACCATGGCTTTGAGGTGGCAGAGCCTGCCAAGGGCACTGCTTTGCTGACACTGCGGGAGCACATCCAGCTGCTGCAGCCAATGGAGGAGCCCTGGGAGCAGTTACTTAAGGTGCTAAAAATTCCCCTGCTGTGACTTAGAGGACTTTGTGTTGAGACCCCACAACCAGTCCTGTGAGATGGTGCTGGAAGACAGTGCAGGATGCAGAAGGAGCAGGGCTCTGCACTCAGCTCTCCACAAGGAGCTTTGCTCCTGGCCTTGCTCATCTGCAGAGGACGAGGACTTGGATTGAGCTGCAGAAGCACATGATTGATCCCAAGATTGCTCTGCTCTAGGAGCTGTGTTAAACTTGTTAAAAGGCTGCATCAAAGAAAACTGGTAGTGGGTGGCATAAAGGTGACAGAAAGAGTAGGGGGGTAACCAAAGATATTTTTCTTTAGAATTTCAATTAAATTCATTGATGAGTTTCAAACTATTTAATTATTTTTTTATTGGGAGGTATAGAAAATGATTTATGGCCAGCCTCTCCTATTCTGATCATACTGCTGTAAAATGCTGCATAAAATATTACTTTCTACTATGACATGCAGATAGAAATGGCAAGTGTAAAATGGCATTAGCTATTCTCAAAATAGTCTGGTCTTAAAATTACCTACATAAGGCCAGCGCTGAAACTCCCATTGACCTCAGGGTGCTGAATTATGTCCCTATCCCCATCTTCCACTACAGACAGGAACAAACCTGTCAGTGGCTGACCTGTATTGAGCCCCAAAACATATACTGTGCAATACAGAGAAGATTGCTTTGTGTTTTTATATAAGGAAAAAAAAAAAAAAAAGCATTGTCCTGCCATGAAGAATTAAACAGAAAATGAATGGAGAAACCAAATGTCAGCTGCTCCCTTAGACTTCAAGGTTCAGGAAACTCTACTTTGTGGGACTGGGAAAAGACTGGCAGGCTGGATTGTAAGAGAGTAATTGTATTATAAGAAGATTATGGAAGATTATTTTGCTTGCTGGTCCCAGATTTCTGCAAAAACAATCCTGAATTGCATCCTACAAGGCAAAATGAATTCACCCATTCCTCTAAATGACAGGGTTTTATTAACGGCATATTCATTTGGTGTGCTTAAAATTAAAAATGGACTCATAGTACAAAACGTTACATGCATCTTTCTTTCATCTGACAACGTGGAGCTCGATGAGATTAACAGTGTGGCAGTTCATAGCAAGAAAAAAAATAATTGTTTTTTCAATAGACAACCCCCATAATAATTCAGAAATCAATATGCATCCTCAGAGAATTTCCCCCAGCAGAGGTTTGGAAAAGCAGGGTGCCCTGCCTGCATTTCCTTATGAATGTGGAGCTGCTGAAGTCTTGGCTAGCCTGACTTCTTGTTTTTTTAATGTTTAACTATAACCACTGGGACTGGAATCATAGCTTCTACTGGCCTCATATGAATATTAATAAGACACCGGGCCATGGAGCTCCTTGCTGATTTTGACAGTTTAAAGGATCAGTTAGTTAATTAGAAGATGACATGGCACATCTCATCCCTTGGCTCCGTCCTGCCTTCTGTCTCCTCTTTTCATTTTCTTTTTTGACACGTTAGATTACATCATTACTTGTAGTTTCACTTGTTAGCCACACCATGAAATGAGAATATTTTAAGCTTTAATTATTTTGTTTTCTGTTCTCTGCTAAGAACATGAAACTCAAAGAAAGCATACAGAAACTTGAATATCAAGGACCTAGGAATATGTGTTTGGCAGTTTATAACTGCAAAATACAGCCAATAAACAGGAAGGGATTTTAAGTAGCAAAGAAAATCATGTTGATCACCATATTAGCAACTAAGCTGTTAAGTAGGTACCCTCATTGTCTGTGTTTTATTTGTGAGTTGTTCAGTGTTTTCATAGCTGTCTTTCTCAGTAAACTGAAATTTCTTCCCTCCAGCCATGAACTGATTGTGCCTCTAGACATGTACATGCAATCCAGTACGTTCATTCCACTGTGCCATTTCAAAAAAAGTGTGTGAGTTGTCTATCATCATCACAGTCAGAACAGGCAAAAATAATTGGAACAGAAAACATGGTACTATGCAGCAGCCCTCATTTTTGAAAAGGAGGAAAGATAACAAAGATGGACAGTGAATAATATGTTTCACTACCATGTTTACATATTTCTTGATACTCCAAAATAGACAACCCACAACCCAAAATATAAAAACAAATAAAAATTAAGCTCTAAATCATACAGTAAACCATAAAAACTTGAACATTTTACAGCCCAGTGTCTTACTGCAGTTAGCCATTATGACACAAATTCTGGACTTGCAATAGTAGTTTGAAAGAACCAAAATCATTTATTTTGTGTATGACTAAATGATCTTGTTAATTAATACTTGTCTTTTAAATCAAAATTCCATCTGTAAAATTCTTATCAAAGATGTTGATCTATTCTCACAGAGA
The DNA here is from genome assembly GCA_037305975.1 of Chrysolophus pictus. NCBI lineage: Eukaryota > Metazoa > Chordata > Aves > Galliformes > Phasianidae > Chrysolophus > Chrysolophus pictus. The sequence continues at coordinate 3,346,156 of CM074587.1, forward strand.
AAGCAAAAGACACATGTGCAGCTCACTTGCTTGGTAGGCTTGCCAGTCTGAGAAAGAAGAGTCTGCAGGAAAATCTCATTCCACTTCCTGCACTGTGGAGAGCCTGCAGCTATGGGGTTTTATTTTAAATTATGAGAGTAGTGGGTGACTGTGTGCTCCAATAGGAATGAGTATTTCTAGGTTATTATGGGTATTCATCACTGTGTCTGTCTGTGTACTTTCATATTTCTCTTATCAAACATTTATATTTTTGTATTCATTTCAATTCTCCTTAATCAATACTGGTTCTCAGAGTATGTATACTGAAGGAGAGGATAGCAGAGAAAGTACATCTACACAATAATTGTGTATGGTTAGCCAATACAATAACCTGTGTAAGTAATTTATTTTTTTCATTAAGGTAAATGTGTGCCATTGATTCACAGGGCTGCACAAAAATACAGTGCTAATAACAAGTGGAAATAGCTTCCACCACCACTTACGATCGAGGTAGATCAAGTTAACTTAGAAGGAGCAACACTGAGTTTTGTGGTCTCCAGGAATGAGCTGTACTCATTGGCCCAGAACTGCTTGTTCAAAGAGAGCAAAGTTAGATGCGAAAAGTTTCCTTCCTGTGTTAGAGAAGGAACTTGGCTCCAGATTATCTTTTATCAAATCAGTGATATCGCAATAGTATTGATTTCATAATGAAACAAGAAATGAACAGTGTAGCTGCAGTTTTGTAGGCTGGCAAGATTATACTGTGAACAGGATAAATGGAAACCAAACACCACACAAAATTGTTGGTGTATTTTATACACTGAACAATAGAGAACTCAGAGTGCACTAGAACACTCAGCAGGACTGTAGCCATTTTCTGTGTTCTTCTGTATCTGGAAGATGACAGTTTCAAGATTATGTCTCTGTTGGCACTAGGAAAACACAGATGAAGTTCACAGCACTGGCACAGCCTGCCCTGTGACTGCAAACCACTTGAGTCACCATGAGCCTCAGTCACTTGTCGCCTACCCAGTGTGTCTGATCTGTTTTGACAGTACTTTGCTGAAGCAGAGATGACTGCTGCTTCATGTGTGCAGGACCCAGCATGGCTCAGTCACTGCTGGCCACTCTCTGTACTCATGTTGGAATCAAACACAGATCAATTCTGGATCTAGTGCCTATCACCTTCAGAGGAAATGCAGCTTTCCCACCTTCAAAGACAAAAATGAATACTTACATTTCCTCTGTTCCTAAAAGCTTTAGATTTCAGTTCATTCAAGGTCTGCTCATCTTCTGGGTTTTTTTTCTGCTAAGGAGGGATAGAAACCAGATACCTGAACCTAGAAATGGATATAAAGCAAACATATCAGCAACTTTTTTCATATTGACTGCTTTACCATTAATACTTAATATTCCCACATATCCTTTTCATGAGATGGTTAATATAAAACCTAATGAACCATAGATGGCATTCCTTTTTTGCTCTGTTTCAAATTAAGAGTGGAACAGTACAAACTGAGAAATGAAAGCTAATATCTTTTCAAATAGAGAAGGCTTAAAATTCATAATATGAATACAGTAGATAATATATAAAACTTAGTAAAGACTGTGATACTTAGCAGGTCTTGGTAATTTCTGACCGTATATTATTATTATTCTGCTGACCTTACAGGGAGTTCATCAGGAGCCGTTAAGGTCAAAGAGAAGAAGCATTTGGACACAGCCAAATGGATTTTACACCTTTGTCTCTTTCTGACATTACTGTTTTGCTTCAGCAAACTGCCTAATATTAGATAAATCCTATTGGCTACCTTTCTAAATCACTTCAATTTTCTTTGTCCCTGGGCTACAGTTATATGATCGAGATCCAAAGCTATCACAGACTGTGATATACTATTTTACTTGCTCGTTTATATTAGAATGAACTTTATTAGCTTTTGGGCACGTGTCTATCAGTTTTAAAGATTAAGTACTATGTCGATAGATTCTATGCAGCATTCAAGTACACTGAATCATTTTGCCTGCTCTGAAATTATAAAAGAGTATTATTGCTTTTACAAAAAACATTTTTATTTTGAAATGAACCATCACTCACAGCAGTCTGTGCTTACCAATGCTATCCTTCTAAAGTGATATTTCACAGAAAAAGCAAAGTGGAGATAGAAGCTCTGTAAGTAATTTTAGATTTGACAACACATGAACCTTGTAAACACAAGTGTGTAACTGCCAATCAACTCTACACTCACCTTCTTTCATGATCTGCTTTCATCATTTATATATTCTTAATTTTCAATGTAATGTTCTTGTAACAGTGCTAACAATGGTCACGGTGCTCTTACCATGTAAAAAGTGACACTTTCTGCAGTCTTAAATTTGCAATTCTTCTTAAACAGAAAGTATCTAGTTAAATCACCTGTAAAAAATTACAAAGGCAAGCTTGCCTGTTTCAGTATCAAACCCAAGAAATCAAAGATGCTTTTTGAGAGGAAGCTGAGGTTCCTTCCAACACAGACAAAGCTTTTAGAGCACAAATCCAGCCTATAATAAGATTTTCTCATTTCCTTGCCAGTTTTCTATACTTCTGGGTTTGTGTTTTTAGTGACTGAATACAGTTTGTGACGAATGGGAAAATGGGCAGTGATACTGTGTCCAGGATTTGAGCTAAAGTACAGCTACTTAAAGTGTGTGCCTTCAGGTCCCTCACTCTGGCATTGCTGGATTGGAATTACTGCTGATGGTGATTTTGGAACTGCTTTATTAATATGTGAAAGAGCATTTCTTTTCTGATTAGTTCATTTTTGGTTCTTCTAGTAGCTAAACCCTTGTTCCACCCATTCCATAACCGTGTCTCTGTAAATCCAGTAGGTACATTCTCTGGTTCAGGGATCACCTTTTGTCTTAATCTTTGTCCAGGATTTCTTGGCACTGTGTGAATGGACACCTGAACAGGCGGCCCAAGGAGGAGATCTGTAGTCCATAGGTCAGCTCTCTGCATCCTTCTTCTCTCCAGCACAAGGTCTCAGTGGCATATTAAACAGTTATTTACCCTATTCTGACCTCAACATTTTTACTTTGTAAAAATTGAGTTAACACAGTGTTCTCATACATGGTATTGCATTGCTTACAATGATGTTGCTCCAATTTTCCTATAATGTTACTGTTTTTTTCAAGTGGCATTAATTAAGGAGATACTGGACTTCTTAAAGAGCTTAGAGGACAGAACAGTCCCTTCTATGATTTAACAATAAATATCATTTCATTTAAGCTACTTCTGAGAATTGGAACTCTTTCAGAGAAGCTAAGTGGAGCAAATAAGGATCTCAAGACAGCAACATTAACTGATGGGAATAAAGCCAAAGTTTTACATTTGCTTTCACATCCTCTCTTGTGGTATGTTTTAGTTTAAATATTTTGGCTCCAATCTCGAAGCTTCCAGTATACAGGCAGATTGCAATGCCCATATGCAAAAAATTGCAGAATGGAGATCTTTATATTTTTAGCATGCATTTAATTTTTGTGCCTACACAATGTCATAGAAAATCCTCATTTACTTTCAATTATTTAATGAAAGACTTTTCAGAAGGGCATTTTTAACGTAGGTCCACGTCAATTAAATGTATTATTAAGAATCAAACACTTCCCATGACTATCAGTGGATTAGAGTATTGAAAGCTTGCACATAAGCACAGGGAAATAGAACTTCGGGCACTTTCTCAACAAAGAGGCTCTCAAGATTTAATATAGGTAACCCAATGGCTCTAATTAAAAGGAACCCTAAAACACTTTATGAATTCCAGATACTTGCTTTAAAGTCCAGTTGTGTAGCACAAACAGTTTTCTTTCACACCACTCTATGTAATTATAATCTGTACAGTTTCCTGACTTCTGTTTATAAAACACACAAATGTGAGAATTATTTATAAAGTCACAGCTGTTCTCTTTCCTAGCCTTTGTTTCTCTGAAGTCTTAAATATTTGTAAAAAATAAGAAAAGTAATTAAAGTATTGATGCATTAAGCAAACATTTCCACAGTCATGCTCCTTAAATAGGAATCATTTGTTTAAAAAGAACTTGATAAGTATATGTACAAAAATATAATGTTAAACAGTTACTTACATACAAACAAAGCCAACCTGCGTTTAAAGAAACAAAATAAACAGTGCCAAACCATTACTAATATTATAGCCAACCGCTCAAACATTAGGAACCCCCAGAACTGAGTGCAGTGCTTGGTGTTTGCCCAGATCTGTGAAGCAGCTATGTGCCATCTGCTCCTTGCACAAAGGACATGAGTTTGTTCTTGCTGGTGGGAACTGCTGTCTAAGAGCCAACACTTGGCATGCAAGTCCTTGACAAAGCTGGCAGTGAGCGCTTTTTAGCCTTTGAGTTCCCTAATAATATGCCCCTCCAGGGTGCAGGTCCCTCATGAGTTCTTCATTTCCTTCTTTATTCTGAGTCACCAGCCCATGCAAACAGGACACTGTCACTGCATAGGTCTTGTGCATTCCCTTTACCAGCCAACATCTGACAGACTTAATCATAAAATAAATCAAACATTTGAGTAGCAAAGTTTAAACTAGGCTTGTAGTTAGAAGCCTAGGGATTGCATGTTGCAACTATGACAAACACAAACAGCAAAACCTGTCCTTAGGATGGGACAGGATTTGCTCGTAGCCATCACACACAACCTGCCTGGAACCTCCTGCCTCCTGGAGACGAGGGCAGCACCCTGCAGTTTGCAGTGGCCTCACACTCTGGCTGCTTTCCATTTTTCATTCCTTGGAAGTTAGTTTTTACACACAAAAGGAAATGCCTGATAGTTGGAGCCAGATATCTTGGTAAAAGGGATTTTGCAGACTTGGTCATGTGTAATCAGATAGGGAGCAAATAATCTAGATAAATGCTAATGAAAGCTTTCTGGCACCTTGTGTATTCAAAGGCTATTTACCATTGTTCCTAGTCAGCTGGCTCGGGAACTTCCCATTCAGTCCGAATTGCTCAGATTCAGCTGGGACCAATATAATATTCATATTACATATGATGTAAGATGTTCTCTATGCCTACATTTTGCTAAGCTCATTATTTGTGGCATGAGTGGCACTGAGACCACACATGACACATTGTTAACACAGATGACAGACCCAGTGACAAGCTGCCTTATCCAGACAAACCAAGGCAGCTGGTTTACCTTGACCACATACAACATGTTTACTAGCTTCTGTAACACACAGACTGGTCTGTGCACATATGTTACAAAGCTATGGCAATCACACGCCCTGTGTAGTTCAGGTGGCTTTTGCATGCTACCTGGGTCCAGCAGTGAGGATCACTGCACATCTTTGGTTTGGTGCCCATTCCTAAACCTCACAAAGAGCAATTAGGTAAAGGAACTGAAGTGCAGGAGTCTCTTTGTACCATCTGGCATCACCCACAGAGTTGGTTCATCACTGAAGAAATCTCATGAGAATTACATTCAAAACTTGAAACAACTTTTTATGAGAATGTGCAAACTGCAGCTGCTGAAAAGCTGACCAGATTTAGCAGTTTTCACAGGGACAGCACCAACCATCCCTGTGCCAAACTTCAAATTCTTGTTTCAAATTCCACTGATACTAAAACTTTCTCAAAGAAAACATATCCAAAATTTCTCATAGACAGGCAATGTATTTTTTCCTGTACTCCTACTCTTGGAAATGACTAGAGCACGATGGCTGAAATACGCCTTTTAAAACAAAAATCCACCTTGGACAATGCCCAGAGTAGAATTTTTCAGCCCAAATGTTTGAAATTTGGCAAAGTACCATAAAAAATTAGGCTATACTCACATGAGACTCTGCCACAATTTCCGTCCATGAGATGAACAGGGAAATATGAAGTAGATTTCAATAACGGAAAATATCTCAGTTGAGCTAACTGCTGGCCTGACTTTTGGGTTAGCTTATTTACCAGAGCAACAGTGCAACAAAGGCAACCACACCATTAAGCCATGCTGCTTGCTGCTGAGCAGTGTGCTCACTCTGTGAGCTAAAGAATTCAAAGCATCACATACATGAGAGAGCTCTGCTGGACTTACTTTCCTGACCTGATATAAGGATTATCTTTTTGAATCAGATGAATCTTCATGAAAACAGATAATCACCGGTCTCAGGGGTAGTTATTAGATATAATGAAAAATTATCTCTTACAGTCTATTACATCACCACAGAACAACAATAAATTGATGTATTTCTATTGAAATTACAATTGAAATACCATGCGTGTTTAGTTTTATTTCTCATCATATCCAGCTGTATGCTATTTCTGAGAAAAATTCCTGACTGAACCGAGCCACCTGAACTAAGTTTAACATTTAAATAGCAAGTGGCATTTAAGAATTAACATAATTCCATTAAAAAAGAAAAGCCATAGGCATCATCTTTGAAAATTTTACCTCAAGTAGCTTAATCAAATCACATAACCCAAAATTTTCCAGAGCCATAAACTTCTTTACAGTTTGCTAGGATTGGATCTTTTTTTCTTTTTTTAAACTTAATTCAGTTATCATAATTTTCCTTGCTTTGAGGGAGCACTAATTGTGACCATGAAATGGTAGAGCTCTCAGTTCTTGGTGGAGCCAGAAGGGGGAACAGCAAATCTGCTGCCTTGGGCTTCCGGAGGGCGGACTTGGAATTGTTCAGAAGACTAGTAGGGGGAGTACCCTGGGTTTCTGCGATTCTGTAATTCCCATATGCAGGAGCTTTCCAGTTGTCCAAGATCCACAGCTATGGGCTGTGAAGATGCCCCCAATGCACTGTTGGACAGAAACGTATCTAACAGCAAGAGCCAGAATCCTTCAGCAGAGAGGGCCAGCAGTAAGACCTGGTCAATCTCTGTCTTGCTCTAGCCTTGAAAGTTACTGCTGCAGCAGGAATACTGTGGGAGAAATATCACAGGGATGGAGCCCCTACTATTTTAGGAGGTTTCTGACATTTGGCAGGGATATGAAGAAGTCTCCCATCTTTGTTTCCCAGAGTTGGATATACTGCTGCAAAGACACATACTCTAGAGTGCAGGGATCCCTGGGATCCCTTGTTGTCACAGTCTCTATCTAGTAAATCTGGCACTACAACATACACTTAGCATGAACTGCATTTTGGTAGATGACCATTTTAATGCAAACTGTGTCAGTATAATTGTAGCAATAGCTGGGCATCTTACAGCAAGATACCTATGTACCGAAGTTGTACATAAAAGCTGCACATGATCCTCACTCAAAACTTCCCCTGAAATCTGCTAAGCCAACAGTCAGAAACCAGGCAGATGACCACAGCATGAGATCAAGGCCTTCTGCCATGAAACAACTGTATCTGAATTAAATTTTTCATCTCATTCTTCTGGTATTCTGGCTTCTTTTCTCTGTAGCAGTATAAATTAAAATAAGATTGTAAAAGCTCACACTTTCTAAACATTTAAATATATGTTCAATCCAAACTCAACACAGGGCAGCATTTCCTGCAGGGTGAGCAATAGCCATAAAGCTTACACCCATGGGTACTTTTCTAATTTCTTGGGCAGCTCACTGATGTTTCATGTTTTACATCTGTGGCACAGGTAGATCAAAGGACTCAAATAGTGAATACAATGCCATACTTATTGTATATCTTTTTTGTAAATGGGGAACATTTTGAGTTTTAATAAAACAGAGAAATCAGCACAGATGGCCATTTTTCAGTTGGTATAAATATTAACCTAAAGCTAATCTATAAATATTAATCCAATGCTTTCTTTTATTTCTTTTTTTCTAAATCCACGCACATTTAGCAGTAACATCTCTGCTGCTTTGCAGTCAAGCCCTGATGGCTGTACATGAGCTTTCAGGGATAGGGATGGCCTTTCTGTGTTGCGTTAAATTCCTGGTTCAGTCATCTCCTGCTATAACTGAGCTCCTCAGATGCCAACACAGCATGAGACAAAAATAAAAGCTTCTGAGCACATTCAACTTTGCTACAGCCACTGCCGAGTTGCATGCTATTAGATTCACTGCATTGTGCCTTACATTTAAAATGTACTTCTGGTCTGCTTAAATATGTTAAGAATTATCCTGAGGGACCATAGTAAAATGTAGTCATGTTTATTTGTAATTGCTACAAAATGGTTTACAAAATTGTTAGTGTCTTTTATTATGCCTGCTACTGAAGCACTTGCCTGTTAATTAGAGAAATTTCAGCTGTCATAGTTGGCAATTATAGCTTCTGTATCACTGTCTGTTATGAATAGTCAATGAGAGCTGATTAATATGCATGAGTAGCAGTATATAGCGCGCTTTGGAGCCCAGTACGGCAGCCAGAGTGAAGCAGCAGAGGGAGTGTTGTGTACTGCCAGGGAGAGCTGTAAAGAAAAGAGCAGGGTTGCTCTGCAGCGTTCTGTGCGATACCACTGTGAAGTGCTCCAGGTCAGCCGACCCACCTGGGTGTTTCAAAGGATATCTGCATGCATGCTTGTTAACACAGATCTCTGTGGCTGCACTGCTGAATAAGGAAGATATTTTCTGCCACTTGTTTAAACATGGGATGCAGTTTGTGCACTCTACAGAAGCAAGAAGAACAGTACAAATTACTGTATGAAGTTTGTCAGGTAAAGCATTAGATTTCATTTCTAAAAGCAAATGTTCTCTTTTAGGCTTGTAACCACTGTTAATGACAGGAAGATGGAATTCCAAAAATTGCTTATACAAGTGGAAATGAAAGGGTCTGTTGCCTAATTTCATGTCTGTAAGATAATGATTATGTTTTTACCTTCCCTACTTGACACTTGCAGAACATCAAATATTTAAATATATGCTATTGTATCTCAAACTTTTTGCATAATTTTATATCAAGAAACAGGGCACTGCTTTATTTCTCCAGTATGCATCAGTAAAATTTCACGAGGAGGGTCATAGCTTGGTCACACACTCTGTGCAAGTTAGGAAGACACAGGCAATGATTGATGCTCAGAAGGTTTTGTCTCTGCTTACAAGTACGTATAGATACTTTCTGTGCCATGCATTCATTCACTGCTGAGTCTGCTTCCTGCCAATATAAGTTTATGTCCTGTTTTTTCACCGCTAAGTGCAGGAATATCAGCCAACAAATAGCTAGAATTGACAGCAGATGAAAACTAATACTCTACAGATCTTTATACACTCAATTCTTCATATTGAGCAGCTGATAAGTTTTCAAAAAATGTGATAACACACCAACTTCTATTATAAAAACATCATTTCCTGTCTTTCTGCTGTTCTTTCTGTCTGTATTGTTTATCTCTCTGAAATTTCTAACTTTGTTGCATCTGGAGTATAATTTTGACCAAAACAGTGATGGCCAGGTCTTTAAGGGACACACTCTTACTGATCTCTTGAAATAACCATCAGCAGATTATGGTTAATCCCCAAAAACATGATGTGCATAGAAAACAACAGAGAAATAGGAAATATCCAGATCTCTCAAATTGTACTTTACTACTCTGCCATTCCTAGTGCTGCTTAGGACACATGACAGTTGCCAAGTGACATGAGGACTTGGGGGGGTGACATTTCCCAGCGCTGCCATGTGTTTGCTTGCCAGCAGAGGGTATTGCTCAGCATCACAGAGCAGTGAAACCCTGGGCTCTTTGCTGTGCTGCTACCTGCATTTGATCACGGATACTGATGGCACTGACAATACAGTGAATAATGTATGTGTTTTGTATGTTATGCTAATAGGGAAGCGATTAAATTTTAAAGACATAGTTTTGATCTAATTCCCACTTGCTTACCCAAAGGACACACTGTTGCTTTGTGGAGAAAAAAATAACTTGTGAGAACAAATAGAAAGATATGCTTACTGTCATTTCTATTTATACTAACTCACTTCCACTTGCTAAGCTGCTGTGCATGTGATGATGGGAAGAATTTCAGACAAAGATTATCACATTTCTTGGATACTGGTTCATACTGAGAACTGGCTCCACATGCTGCCTGCAATAGTAGAGTTGGTGCTGGTTCTGCTGGTGAGCCCTCAGCTCAGATCATGCAGTGGCTGCTTTGATAGTTACTTATCCCCCAGGGTTGCCAAGTTTTCATGCAGTCTAGATTTGATGGCTATCAGTGAATCCCATTCAGAAGTTCAACAACCAGAACAACAAACTATTCATAATTTGTTTACAAAGCTTTTGCAATCTTTGATGTGAAATGAAGGAATCAGAAAACCTTTGCAACTTACTGACATCTCATAACAGATGCAAGGCAGTGTTCTTTAAACACACGTCCTTAAAATCACTCACAGGAACAGTTCTGGTGATACCTGAGCTGACTGAACTATTTGGTACTGACTGCTGGTGCAGTGCAATCTGACAGGGGTTTGGATTTAGAAATCAACTTGCAAAGTCTTGCAACCTTGTTTCTGCAGTAGAAGCAGCTCAGTGCACAGCAGCAGTAATTAATGTTGAGCATGAGATTCCTTTGGGGAAACACGGTTGGAATACCCTCAGCTCCTGTAGAAGTGAAAGGTGCCTGTAATCCTATAAAACTAGGATTTCTAACATAGATCTGAATTCTTTAAGACTACAAACCCTGATCATTCCAGAATACAAATTACTATGCAAAATTATTTCAACAGCATGCTACTTTCTCTCAAGATAGGTGGGAGGGAATTCTATAGCTTAGGGAGAATGTCCAGCTAATTAAATGTCACTACGACTATAAAAATACATCCTCATATAACTTGAGAACAATCAGTAAAAATTTAACTGTAAGGGGTATGAAGCATTATTTTCACTAAAATACCAGGATATGAAAGACAGAAGTTCTGAAGTGTGTTAGCAGTAATATCTCTTACAGTAGGTTTTATTTTGCATGATTGGTGTAACCCTCATATTGTGTCATAAGCTGAGAGTGCCATTCCTGAGAAAACTAAAAGACGTTTTTATCAAAGTCTGAGTTAGACTAAAATTTACATAATTTGGTTTTGGGAAATATTGGGCATTGTTACAAATAAATCCCCTTAACCTTATTTTTAGAAGGTTAATGGCTCTGAGGTGTAGGAATTCAGAAAACACTTGCAAGAATTAATAATAGTACATAACTGCACTTTCTCTATTAGGCCAAGAGCTTTAATGTGGCTGGGAAAATAATGCTTCAATAAAATACAATTCCAGAAGGTCTGGTACATCTGGCTCTGTAAGTCCTCATAACAGAGAGCACAAAGAGGATCAAATATACCAGGGCTCAGGCTTTATCCCTTCCTCATCCATAGATAATTCAAAGAGATCCTCTTCATTAAGAGCTTTGGCACATTGCCTACAATTTCTTTTTGGGCTGCTGTGAGCTTAATGATGCAGAACAATGGTCTTCCCTCTTGTTGAACACATACCTTATTGTACCTTTAATCACATAATAAAAAGCAAATTAAGACACCTAGTCATTAAAGGCTATTGTAGCTGTGCATATCAATGCTTTGCACTACAAATACAAAAGGGACTGTGGCAGCTTGAAATCCTGATGCTGAACAGTGTCACTGGTGATAAGCATGCTTGGGGCAGCAACATGGTGTATATACCATAAAGAAATCCTGAGGTTCGCTTCCCAGTTGCACAAAGCATATGAAATGAAGTAATTACATGCTTTTAGAGTTCAGGTTTTGATCTATATGGAAATTTTCTTCAGAATATTTTTGTTGGTGAAAATAAAGGGACAAAGGGAGTTTTCTTAAGGGTAAAATCATAAAATTGGGAAGATGTTGCAGGCCAGTTTTCCAGTTTTCTTTTCTCAAAGTCTTTAGTTCCTGTACAAACAACAGCAGAAATATGGGCACTTCCTTTTGTAGGGAAATACTTTGGGGAACAAAAAATAATCTCCACTGAAGGAAACTCTGAGAAGAATACACCACTTGAAGCTTTTGTGTTTGTAAAATAAAAATAAAGATTAGGACCTCAGTTTTTTAACTACCTATCACACATTTACACACATTTTGAAAGGTAAGCATTTTCTAAGTAGACATCTAAAAATTCCAAGGGTAAGAACACAGGATTTAAAATCAAATGACTCTCACTGTACAGGCAATGTTCACAGCTGTTCCCTGGGATTCAAGATGATGGAGTTCATCTGCTTCTCATGCTGGGAGTATATCATAACAACAACCCATCAAAACCTACACTTCAAGATGAGAAATTGTGGTTTAAGCCAGAATGGGCACCAACTCCTTACTCTAGGCTTTCCCTCCAGAATAAGGACAGAAACACTGGCAGGAAACAAGCTTGCATTGCCACTGTCCTGGCTTCAGGTGATGTGAGAGCAGATGACTTCTACCTCTCTGACTGTTGAACTGGCACCTCTCACATAAAATGACCTCGTAGTGTTTTCAGAACTTGAAAGCTCTGTCCACATGGTCTTTGCCAGGCACATTTCTGAGACAAGTGTAACAACAGCATTGGTAGAAACAATAGTGGGCAAACTGGATTTGTCCTTTAAACTAGATTAAGATATAATGTGGCTAAAGTAATATAAACACCAAGGTTAGCATATAAATTGCTGTGCTAATGAGAAGATGGTAGTGATGAGGAAGTAGCTGACACTATATTTCATTTTCAACTTCCAGCATCAGTTCTTGCAAGGAGACTGATACACAAGCTAGTTGCACTGAGCTGATCTCTGATACGCCTCCTTTTGTCATTAGAATTCTATTCACATATTTAGAATTACAGAAAATAAAGCAATCAGCGTTAACAAAGGCTGATTCAAGGACATAGACTGACTAGACTTACTTAAACATTTCTGGGCAATGATGTTATTCCAAATCAGGGCCAAATCGGAGCTTTGTGCCAAAACAAAAATCCACCTCAAAAAGAAATTTCTAATCAAAGCTGTAAGGTTTGGGAAACAAAAATAATTATGTATATATGTGTATATGCTTTTCACACCCTCAAATTTAATTGGGCAGCTAGAGAATTAGTTAGTCTGCATTTCAGTCGTTTTCAGTGTTAAGACTGAACTGGTTATGCCAATTATACTGGTCTACTTGATATACAGTGTATGGCTTCAAATACACTGTATGTACACTTTCTGTGCCGCAGCTGAAATTAAGAATACTGTTGAAGTTATATTCTGTCACTTCACTACCATTAAATTTGACCTCAATAACAGTTGTGAACCTACTGCACTTACTTCAAAGTAGGCATATTTGCTTAAACAAGACGTTAATTCCAAGGGCTTTGTTCTAGACAGAGTTTTCTACTGCTGAATTAGTTCAGCTGTAGAAAAACTCTGCTTGACATACTGGAGACTCATAATCTTCAGAAAACTGCCCTTTAATGATTGTGGCGTCTGTCTGTGGCTCAGAAGTCCCCTTTCTTAATTAGACATTTACCAGAAACTGGCAATTGAAATTTTCCTCTTCACTTGACAATGAATAATGTAATGCCTCTGTTAGAAATTCTCTGAAGATACTCTTCATTGCATGTTAGAGGGTATTTTGGTCATTAAAGGAACATAAACAAGTTGTGATATGAAATAAACAAAATGCCTTATGGTTACTTGCAGTATAAATGGATAACTTGACCTGCTATGTACCTGAAATTTCTTACTGCTTCATAGTCTTCCTAAAATCTGCAGTGTCTTTTTTCTTTATATTTAGCAGATATATTGATTAACCATAGCATAGCTCTATTTCTTTTTTTTTTATTATTATTTTAAGTGATAAATGATTGAAAAGATGGGTTTTGTAATGCTTTGCACTTATACATCTGTTTAATGCTATGAAGCAGGTGGCAAGAAATCACAAGGGAGAAGGCACTAGGGACAATCACTCAGTGCTTTACTGTCACATGTCAGACATGGGCTGGGAAAAAGGAAACATATGGACTAATGAAAAAGTGCAGATTTAATAAATGTGTTTTGTTGTGTTCATTAATAATGAAACAAAAGGTCATGCTTCATTTTCACTAGGACAGTACAACTCTACACTTATACATAAATTGGACTGTTTCTTTCAGAGGCTAGGTAGGTAAATGTAAGCAGGTCCAGCTAGTCCTGAACCAGTTAGGAATTTGACAGGAGGTTGGAAGAGTAGATAATAATAATATATACACTTCACTGTATACATCCATAGACAGCACTTCAATATTCACTAAACAGTGACTGTTGAAGCAAGCCTTCCTACTATTCAATGTATCTTTAGGTAAAAAGCTAGAGACTGTCATCTAATAGAAAAACTGAAGCATCATGGTATGGCTTTTATTGCTTGATTCAACCCAGTGACAACTCTGGGTGTGATCTTGTTGTAGGTGATGGGGCACACTCTGCTCTGGCGCAGGAACAAGGCACTTTCTGATTTCATTTCTAAGTGCTGAAATTTCTTCTGGCTTTATCCTGAGATAATACCTTAGATGGATTCAGTAGAATTTGCAAACATTGCCTTCAGACTCCCTAGGAACTCTTGAAAAATAAAATGTTTCATAGAAAAACTAATTGTACAATCAGGCTAAAAGAATATTTTGTTTTTGTGTTTTCATGGACCGTATGCATTTACACAGAGAATTAGGTCCAGCAGCACCATTTCTGAGAAACTGACATTCATACATTAAAAAACCACAGTTGATAAGAAAGACTTTTTTAATTTAGAAGGCTTGCTCATAGATGCAACATAGGCTCTTGTACATAACCTTACTGTATCTGTATAGCTGCTATCAATTTTAGCCAAGTAAAAGGAAAATTAAGGTTGTTGCTTTTTTAACGCAAGTTGCAAATTGGAAATCGTAGATGTTCAAGCAGCATGGAATGAAAGGGCAGAAATGAGGTGATGATGGGACTTCTATCTACACTATAGCTTCTAAGGTTTGTGTTCTGTAGCTGACAGCACTGCTCTGCTTCTGGAAGCGGGTGGCACAAGACCACAAGGTGCAGATACCTCACCTCAGATCAGGTAGCTACTGAAAGAGCAGGCTCTGCTGAACCAGTTGCATCTGTCACTGCTGCTGGATTCCCAGAAAGCAACACTGGGCATTTTTTCCATCTCTTCCCGATAGCAACTTCAATAACCTTTTTCAAGATAGATGTCTTCAGAGCTAACCTGAATTGCTCTTTCCCCATCTTACATTAAGGGGACATTTGTGGAAGAAGGGAGGGGGGTGGGAGGATGGACTCAAAAACTGCAAATGGCAAGCAACAGTGCAGAAATGGGAATAGGTTTGTTGTGAAGTAACATCACTGCAGGAGCATCATTCTTCAAAATATTTGCCCATGTTTTCCATACACGGGCAAATCTAGAAAATGAGAGACAGTGGGTAATTGCAGTTACTGGGTTATCCTCATTAGCAATTCATAATTATTTATGGCTGTTGTTTGTACCTCACTCATAAATATAATCGATTGGTTCCCTTGGGTCATGCAACTGAGATGGCAGAAAGAGTCATTAAAAAGGGAAGACCTGTAAACTTGTCTAGTTTTATACTGACCGAGGTAATTAAGCCACAAACAGGCATGCAAAAGATTGTCATTTTAATACTGACAAAATAAGTAGAAGTATTTCTGCCCTTACTTAAAATCATTTAACATGATAAATGCATGTTTAAGAAAAAAGGACTTCAAGTGTGCTCTGTATACTCTGTATGTAGAGAAAGTGTAAGAATTTCAGAGGACTCAGCATTGATCTAAAAACTGTTTTCTTTGAAGCAAATGATAAAATAGGAGCAGAGCCTGAGAACCCAGCCAGAAGCAGGTACATTTCAGTATGCAATGTACAATGCTGCTGCTGTATTATCAATACATAAATGAACTAATTACTAATAAAATAAAAATTCCTTTATTTCAGTGGTCTTTTTACCAAGATTTTCTGTTTGGAAGTTAATGGTTTTAAGAACAAATGTATTCTGTACTCTTGAGAAAAGAATTTTTCTTTGGTCTTTACTATTTTGTCATGGATGGCTCACAACGCAGAAAGAAATGCACACACATGGAAACAGTCCATTACTAAACAATATTATTCTTTTTTCTAAAAAATAAAAGAGAGAGAGAGAGACTGACCATATGAAGGAAATAAAAGAGGGATTAGATGGAGCTGCAAGAAGAATTAACCTATATTTTGAACCTTCCTTTTCCAGGTCCTGAGGAAAAGGAGGTTTAGAAAACAGGCTTTTTGCTGCTCTAGTTTCTATAACATCTTTAAAGTTCTGCTGCTTTTTCGTAATATGCAGACTTCTTAACAACTTGCTAAAGAAGTGAATCAGACCATAAAGAGTGTTTTAAATGGAGCACAGACGTCTGTAGTCTGACAGAACTAATGTTTTTATAGTGCACTTCCCAAGGATTTGCATTCAGTTCTACAAAGAAAAGCTGCTTACTCATTCTTAAACAAAAAAGTTTTCTTCTGTGACATTTGTGAAGCAGAGAAGAACCAACAAGCTGTACAATGCATACAAATGCTTACCATTCATGACATTAAATCCATATAAATCAGTCTAACTTGATAGAAGGAAAAATAATTTTCTTGTACGGAAATCTTTCCAGTTTCTGTAGTATATACCAAGACCCAAGAGACATCATGCATTATTTAAGCCAAAACTAAGTACAAAATATTTAAAGGACACATGGTAAACTCTTATGCTCAGGGATTTTTATGATGGCATATATTCATCAGTAGACAAAGGAAGAGCTACTGATGTCATCTATCTGAACTTCAGTTAAGGCCTCTGACATGGTCTCCTGTAACACCTTTCTCTCCAAACTGGAAAGATATGGGTTTGATGGTGGACTGTTCAAGTAACTGACAAGAAACTCATTATGAGATCATACTCAGAGAGCAGTGGTCAATGGCTCAGTGATGGGACGGAGATGAGTGACAAGTGGTGTTCCGCAGGTGTCAGTACTGGGACCAGTGCTCTTCAACATCTTCATCAATGACATAAGACAGTAGGATTGAGTGCACCTTCAGCAAGTTCGCAGGTGATGCCAAGCTGTAGGGTGTGGTCAACACGCCCAAGAGTCAGGATGCCATTCAGAGAAACCTAGACAGGCTCCAGCAGTGAGCCCAGGTGAATGTCATGAGGTTCAGTAAATCCAAGTACAAGATCTTGCGCCTGTGCTGTAACCTTAATTCATAGAATTTATATCTGTGTCTCATGCAGTTGTTAGCCCTCCTATCTGGCTCCACCACACATTTCATCAAGGACCATTCTTTACATTCTAGTTTAACCATAGCTTTCTCATATTGTTTAGTTCCAAAGCAAAGAAAGCACCAAAGCTAAGCATTTTAACATTTGAGCAGTTAATGTATCCATCTTTTTTTGCCATGAAAGATCCCATTGTCTCTGTCACATGGCCTGTAAGGTTCTTAAGAAGTTATGCATATTTGCAGTTTTTTGGCAGTCTTCTGAAGCATTCATATGCATGGATTTTTTCTTTCTGCGTTATTCTAGATATAACTATTTATAAAGAACAATTTTGCTGAGTACAATTGAGCAACATTAGGAATAAATTTTATGTTTGTATGGTCACTTTTTTAACAAAGTGGAATTGCACAAATGTATTCATTGGCTTTTAAGCACTAGGAGTTTCTCAGTTGCGACAAATTTTCCAGACAGGAGGGAAACACCTTAATCAATCTGATCTATTGGCTTATATTTCAAAAGAACTCAAAATTAGCTTCAAGTACTAATTCCACATGGACCAAAGCACACTGGCTATGTACATATAAGCAGACTTAAGGATTACTAGTTTTTATTACCCAAATGTAGCATTCCCTTCCTCACGTCTCTACAACAAAAAAAAAGTGGTATTATTGTGGTAGAATAGGAAATAAAAGTAATTTTTAAAAAACACATAAATATAAACTATTCAATGCTCAGTATTTCGTGCACAATGTGGCACTTTGCATCATTTTTCTAAGGGCCTAATCTGGAGCAGTATAATTTCCCAACTGCAAATCGCTTTAAAGCATATTTTTCCATCATTGCTTCCTCTTCCATCATTCTTCATTTGGAATCTGAATGGTTAAGAGTGATAGCTCTGTGCAACCCATTAACTCTTATTTTGTTAGTACAGTTCTCAGCAAATCAAATATAATATACACCATATTGCCTACAACTAACTGCAGATGGAAACAAAATCCTGCAGAGCTAAAAGGATTCTACCCATTGTGAATTAGGGAGTCAGTCCGTCATAAGAGATCCACAGACTGACCAGAAACCATTCTGTGTGAACGGCTTCTGGCCAGAGAATGTTGCCTCGTATGATGATGAAACTGCCATACATCACAGAAATACTTGGAAATAACTCATAATAATAACTTCTGATACAATAAAACTACTTCAATCAGTCTGATTTTGGAGTTTGATCATTTACATAGTAATCACATACAAAAGCACAAAGGAGTTACCAGTCCACAAATTTGCAGCAATGAAGCATCCTAAGGAATCTCAACAGACCTCTACTAAAATGCTTGGAATCCCGGTTACTTTCAATACTAGGGAATAAATTGGAAAGCTATCTTGTGCATGATTTTACCAGACTTTAACATAAAGACGTGGAAAGCAGCTCACATAAAAAGTTTTTTGCTCAAGAGTTATTTTAGCACATTTCTGGAGAAAATTATGCTTGCTGCAATTTTAGATTCTTTTATTTTGATGGCTCGCTACACTTAGTTGTACCAAAAGAATTAGGATGCACACAATGAAATGTGCTACATTTAATTTGTGGCAAATAATAAAACTGGAACCATAATCAGCATTTCCTTTTTCCAGTGAAAACATTACACTGAACTTAATTTTACAGCTGTACAAATTGTTTTAAAGTAATCTGCTTGATTGGGCAAGTTAATGATATCTAATTTGACCGGGCCAAACTTTACACATTATGCATTACTGTGAGCAATTGTGGTCAATACAACTGTTTGCAGAATGCAAATGCAAGGCTAACATCTTCCATTCTCAGCTGGCTTTACAAAAAAACTGGTGTCTTTGTCTCTCTAAGATAAAGCAAAGATGACAGCGTAATAAGTGTTATGTGGTGGAGGTAATTCAGAGGGAATTTAGCCCTTTCAATCGATTCTGCACTCAAGTTAACCCTCTTTATTATTGCCCAGCTTTTTGCTGCAAGCAATACTTGAAGTATGGGCTCAATTCAGTTACTGCACTGAGTGATGGTACTCTGTAAGCTGCCCCACTTACTTTAGAGGGACCAAACATGGCAGACTGCAGTATGAACTAATGCTATCTGATACACACACAGATAGCAGAATCTGGACATTTATTTTAGTATTTTAAATCATATTCAAGAAACTAATGTGACATAGTCACCACATTAGCACATTTCAGCACATTTATGGAAATAATTAAATGACAAGGAAGTAGCCATTATTAATACCTGGCTCTGTATTTATGCCCACTAGTTTTATTCCTTAGAAAAAATATGCTACTCTTGGACCTGAGAAACCCAGCACTTCCATGCAGAAGGCAGGAGTTTCCACTGTGCAGCCTCCATCTCTGATAGATACAGCAATGCAGTTTATCACGTGAATAGTTTCTGGCTGGAAAGAGAACAATGCAAGACATTATTCATAAAGGTGAGGATTGCCATGATAGGGATCCTCACTCTCACTGCTAGGAGAGCTTTCAAATTCTGAATTGCATTTTGTGTTTGCATGTGAGCCAACACTTGCCTCAGTCCAAAGAACGTAACAACAACTATATGATAGTAGCATGGTGCTATGGGATTGTAATGTTATTATTCAGCTTTCACTAAAATTGCTCTGGGCAGCTTCTCTTTAATTGTTTCTTTAAATCTGTGTTAAAATGACAACAGTTGGCACGTTAAAAGATGGTAAAATCCTACTATTTTTGTAGCATAGCTCTTTGTAAATGAGCCCTGAGACCTTTCACATTTTCAGACAAACCACACTCCCAAAGAAATCTCCATTTTAGTGTATGAGCATCATGTCTCATCCGAAAAAGCATTTAACATACACAGATATACACTGATACCTAATTCTGTAATAGCAATTTTTGTCCCACTAGTTCAGTAACAAGGTTAAATGATTAAAAAACAAACAAACAAACAAACAAAAGCAGAAAAATTACAGGAGAATCAATAACTTATTCTGTTTGAACGAGGGCTGAGAGATTTCTAATCTTCAAGAAATAAATGAGATGCTGGTTTGTACTTTAGTTCAGAGTGATGCCAGTAAAATCTACTAAAATTAAATTTAAAGACAGAGCACAGGATTTGTAAAGTCATTCCAGTGACAGGTGAAAAAGAGAGATGCATAACATCGCATAAATCATTCCTAGTACTTGCTATATGAGCATTTAGATGGAAACTGAGTCTTTTCCATTAACAGCCAGCAACAACAAAGCAACCCTCCACTCTTTGACTGTTTCTCACATTGTTTTGCTTTCTTTTCTCCCACAGGTCAATGGGAAGGATTTATCTAAAGCAACGCATGAGCAGGCAGTGGAAGCATTCAAAACAGCCAAGGAGCCCATCGTGGTGCAGGTCCTGAGGAGAACTCCACGCACCAAGATTTTCACTGCTCCCGAATCTCAGCTGGTGGATGTGGGCACTCAGACAGATATCACTTTTGAACACATCATGGCTCTAAGCAAGATGGGCTCGCCTACCCCACCCGTCTCAGTGCTGGACCCATACCTCCTACCCGAAGAGTAAGTAACTTTCGTGAAGCACTTGAAAATCCTTGCATTCCTTAACATGGCATGTTAGAAGTAGTTCACAAACATACCTTTATTTGCTGGTGATTGTGTGCTCCCAGATACAGACGAGATTCATATAACATTGATTCATAATTCAAAATACTTTCACTTTCTCTACACATTACCAAGCTATTACTCACATGAGTAATGCCACTGAGTCACAACACAGCCTCATAAAGCCCATTTTTTTTGGCATTTGATGGATAAAGTTATTGCTTCTTGTAATTCCTCTCATTGCCTCTTTGGGTTGCTTATGTTTTAACTTTATTTTTTATGGCTGCCATAAATTGTATAATGCTAAGAGTCGCTACATTCTGTTCCAGTGTATTAATTACTTTATTATAACCCTGCAGCGATGTTACTCAAATAAATTATTTTCTAGGACTAAAATTACTTACCAGTGCTGTCATGGATGTTTTAGAATCAAATTTTAATTATTGTTAATGGTAGCTTGATGTTTTGTACGTACAAATAAAAATGACAATTATCTCCTGGTGCACACACACCACGCCCTCACATGCTGTTCAAGAGGAAAAGAGCTCCCCAAGGAGTCCATGCAAATTGCCTGTCTTGCCACATACCTCCCCAGTGGAAAAAGTAATTGAAATGTGCTGAATGCCGCAGTTGTTGTGTTGTCTCAGACTGTGATCTGATCAGTCCACAGCAATACCAGGTTCTGAGACAACCCTGCTTGGGGTGAGAAGCTGTGCCAACATGCTCATGTCCTGCCTGTGCAGTCTGGCTCTGAACAGGAACTCCATTGAGAGTCTGAGTGGTGAACACAGCTCACAGACACACCCAGCACGCCTCTCCGGACAACACTGTCAGCACTCCTAGCAAGTAGAGTTTGACTGCAGACAGGCACCAATCTTGTATAGCTCCAAAGTGACTTGTATGGCATGCTAACATCTACGTGTTCAGCCAGAAACTGGTCTTCTGTGTGCAATCTATTCCTCTTGTGGCTCTCAGTGCTGATTACGTGAAAGATGGTTCAATCAAATATTACTGCATTGCTACCTATTGTCATCCATTGAAAATTCAAGCACAGCTGCATGTTTTAGCATAAATGCTTGTCAAAGCTAGACTTGAGCTTGTATGCAGTGAACAGGAAATAGGGATTAGAGCAGAGGTCACATGTTCTTAGGGCACCTCTCAAATATTTTTGCAAGAGGGGCTTTCAGTACCTCAGTCAATTACCTGCCACTTTCCAACTGCAAAAGCAAACACAGTAGAAACATGGCGAAGATTAATTCATGGAAATTCCATTGAAATGAGCCTATGTAATGCCAGCTCAGTCCTGCCAAGTAGCCTCATTGCCCCTTGATCATTAGGCACAGGTTCCAACTGCTGGCCTTACTTTGAGCTCTGGATGTTGGTAGCCTGCCTCACTGCTGTCCTGCATACAAGAGCAGTCAGACTGCTATTAAACTGTGCTGTTATCCAGTGTGTACAAGCAAAGAGTGATGCAAGTTTCTGAGGATGTGCTTTATGCTTCCTTAATACTTCCTGTTATTTTTCCAAATTCCATTCAAATGAACGTAGTCTGTGTTTAGTGAATTATGTAACTTAACCAGTTAGCAGATGCTGTTATTTAAGTACTATCACACATATAGAGAAACATGTATCTAGTTAAGAGAATTGAAAGTAGAAATAAAATTGCAGCATATAAAAGAGTGATCACAAAAGAATCATACTGCTTAAACTTGCCATGTAGACAGCAAAGCTGTTGGAGAGCTCAAGATGTAAAAAGCACAATGCCAGTAGTGAATGGCAGTATGAATAGAGTGGTGCATATTTAAATGGCATTTAAATCACTATGCACAGCCTGTTGTATTCAAGTCAATCAACAAAATGCTGTTGATTTAAATCAAAATAGTTGGGTGGCATATTATTTTTAAAATACTTAATATGATTTTCTGTCTTCAAGGCAAAGAAAAACTACCACAGAAGTAGGCAATGATGATTTTATGTACACCTCTGCAAATAACCCGAGCTCATGAATAAATAATCTAGTATTTCTTCCTACTTTGCCACCATTCTCTCCGTATTTTTCTCCAGGTCAGCCTTACATTTGAGGAAAAGTCACTAATCAAATGTTAAGACTCTTTTACAAATCTCTCATTCATCATCAGGTGTCAAATGTTTGATTCATCCTGCAATACATGTAACGTACTGTCTAATACATTTATTGGTATAAATGGTATAGTGTATATAATTAACTGTGTGTACCTTCGTGGTTTGGTTGTTAGTTTGTTGTGTTTCATGATGACTTGCTATAAACTTGGAATGCATTGCTGTGCTAACTATAGAACTGAGTGCTATTGTAACAAATATTTTTTTTTCTCCAGTCATCCATCAGTACATGAATACTATGACCCAAATGACTACATGGGAGGAATCCAGCAAGAAATGGACCGAGATGAGTTAGAATTGGAGGTACTTAATGTTTAGTAACCAGTTCATTTACTGAAAGCCTAACATGTGGATGTCCTGGTCTTTATATCCTGTATAAAGTGAAAAGACCATTTCAAAGCAGTTATTTTTAATAACATTGCATCTTGGTTACTTTGCAGGTTGCAAACCTTACTGATACCTTTAGCAATGTATTTAACAATGTGTCATGGAGTGGTGAGCTAAATCTTCAGCTAATTAACATAAATAATGAATTCCTTAGTTCCATCAGGTAAATTCTCTATAACTGTGCTGATTTAGATTTTCTAGAAATCTCAAAGGTTTTTCAGGTTTGCTCAGTGGCAGAACCTATTCCGCACAGTCACTGTAAAAAAACATGTGTTTCCCTTAAATGTTTCCCAGCTGAGAAACAGACATTCTCTATCATATTACTTAGAAATATTTCATGTTTATAAGAAAAGATTAGAACAGTTCTGACACTATACTAAGCTATTCCCTCCTTTTTCATTACTACAGTTACATGAGGATACATACAAAATTATAGGTCGGTCATGAAGATGTGCAAGTTCATTTGCCTGCCACATCTTTAAAATTCACGTGTGGTTTTCATATTTGCATGTTCCATTGGAAGATTTTTTTCAGTTTTTTCATTCTTAGTCTTATAACCCATTCCCAGCCACTCAGAGTACAACATAAAGGTTGTAGGCCCTTCTTCTGCATCTACTTAAACAGTACTGGCCCACTGAAATGCTTTTCATAATTTATAATAAATAGCAGCAAAGTACCTCAGTACTTCTAAATACTTCCAGTGATATTTGATCCAGAAAATACGTTCATGATTAACAGTAAGTGACTAGATGACTCCTAGCTCGCTCGCACATCTGATTTCTTAGATCTTGGTCCTGCTATGGAAGCTGTCAAAGCATGTGATGGCAATCTATCTATAGTCCTGTTTAAACCAGTGACAGATTTATCAACAGCTTCAACAAGAGCAAAGTTCAGTCATTCTATGAGCATTAAGTTGTTCCCCTCTATAAAAGTGTTTGCAGAATCAAGGCTTCAATCCCCATAAAAAGTTTGCAAGCTGTCTTCAAATTTTGCAGATCTGGTAGTAATTCATCTCTGTATACAAACCCAAATAGAAGTCAGGATAAAATCAGAGTGTCAGCACAACAAACCCTGTTTAGCAGACTTCAAGGCCTTTTTTTTTTAAAGAAATGCCTTTTTTTTTTTCTTAAATAAAAAGGAACACAAATCCAGTCTTAAGGGAAAACACAGAACAAATTAGTATTTTCTGCTAGTGTCTTTTCAAAATCTATCTTTTAGGAAATCTAATATTGTAGATAAATCATATTGCTTCCATTAGAAGGTCAACCAGTTGAGCTGAAAACAGTTTAAACACATGCACTTCAGTAGCCAGACATTAATATGGCTTAAACCACAACATTAATAATTTTGACATTGATATAGTACTTGATGGTAAAAGGTGATCAGCTCAGTAGCACAGGGGGATGAACGTTAGAAAAGTCTCTGTAGCCTAACAGTATTTCTTAAAAACCACTAAAGATTCCTGTTCAAATTGTAGTGACTATGATCAATGGTAAGGTCAAAGTGCTAACAGGGACTCAACTGGCTAGTTGCTTTTTTGTTTGCCTTTTGATAGATATGTTTTAAAGGACCACAAAGGCACTGTTTCATTGACTGCAGCAAGAATGCCTAAAGTAAGAAAGCCATCAAGTCAGCCCTATGGGTTTCTGTGCCCATAAAATGTGCTTTGAATTTAAATCAGCAGCTCCTCATCCAAACTTTTATGGTCTACAACTGAGTGGTTAGTGATTTGTACCAAGTAAACAAAACACAGAACAGTGAAATACTGAGTTCACAACAAGCTTCTAATGTAAATAACTCTCAGGAAGGAATTTATGCTGGCAGTATTGCCAAGACACCAAAATTGTGTTCTCGGTTCTCTCTCTCAATATGTATCTAAAAATTGAGGATTTGGAGGTAACTGCCATATATTTCCTACTACTAAAATAAGCAAATATTATTTCTTTTCTCTTTAAGTTTACATGCCACCAGGAAAGGAGGACTAAATCTTGAATTCTATTCTATTTCTGGATTCAATTGCAAATTAAAGTACATTCATTTTTCACAGAGGCGCATCCAGAAGTCACTTTGGGTTCATAAAGGAAGAATAATGCCACTGCAGGCTTCCCCAGCAGCATTATCCGTTAATATGTTTATTCAAACAACCATGCAGCCTAAGTGAGGGCTTTCTCAGTGAGCTAATTTTCTCAGAAATTACAAAGGAGAACATTCTATATCTAAAAAGACACTTGTTCTCTCACATCTGACTTTGTCCTTTCCTCCCCTCCTATATCCAACTCTGTTTTTTCTGAGCAGAGAGCTGAGCTCATCAGAGCTGACAGCACAGCTTGGAGATGAAAGGCAACATGAAACATTTGCTAGCATCTAGAAAATCTCCTTTCTCGTGCTCTCACTCCATCTTGAACATACATGAACTCTTCATTTAAAAAGCTGAAGTTGCTTTTTTAGATGGCTCTTTGCCACTGACCTCATGCCTATTCCAAACAGCTGCGGCCACTCTCCCCCCACTGCAGTCACAGCCCTGATGCCAGGAGGACAGAAATGTGCTCTCACACCTTAGCAATGACTGTGCTGAAAAGTGGGCCCTGCTCAGCAGGTATCTCAGAAGTCAGCTCAGGAAAAAAAAAAAAAAAAAAGAACCACTTTTTACAGAGAGAGACAAAGGACAGAGTACTTACTGTGCAAAACTTTGGACAATACTTTCTGAACATTTGCACTGTTTTCTTTTTTTTACCCATTACTGCCCACTCCTTCCAATTTTCTACTTTGTTCATTTTTGTCTTGTTAGAGAAAGGACTTGGATCTTTATAAATACACAAGCATGCCATAATTTTAAATCACCAGTACAATAATCCAATAATCTGTTGCATATGAAGGCTCTCTTGAGTTTACAGAGGTTAGTTTACTATTACTACTTACTCTTAATCTATTATTATGGGCAGTTGCAGGTAGAATACCATAGTGCACATCTATTTCCTTCTGCCTTCTCCAAATGCTATGTGGATTTAAGCAGCAAGCACTTTGAGCCCTCCTTGGCCCTGCATTTCACATGGAGCTGGTAATCTTTCAAACAAATCTCCTGTGCAAGCTTATTTTTCTCAAACATCTCTCAAAATCTCACTTTAACCTGGCATAAAGAAGCAAAAGATTGAAAGTATTTGTGTAAAACTTACATCATATGTGAGATTTTCACAATTATCATTTTAACACATCCCTTGATACTAACATATTTTGTCCATACCAGCATAGTCTGCTAACTAATTTGTGCAGATCTAGACCAGGTGCTGGGACATTTCAGTGTCCCCCTTCCTCATTGTAGGTGGCTGATACATTTCATACAGCGTTCATTACAACAGCATCTGAGCCCTGGCTAAGCACTAAATATTCTTTCATCTCCTGCCTGTGCAGCATGTCTGCGCAAACTGAATGAGCAGGTGCCTAGCAGGGCTTTGGAAGCAGGCCAGGCACTGCTGTGCATGCAGTGGCTGCTTCTGCAGCAGGAGCACACAGCACTGCAGGCTCACACACTTGGGCTGTCCAGCAGGGCAGCGCAGCTGAGAGAGGAGTAAGACATGGCAAGTCCAACGTCATTGTCCAGACTTAAACCTTCAAAGTTCTTTAGGTCCACATTAATTCCTAGAGCTTAATTAATTCCTAGTACAATTACTCAAGCTACCACAGTATGTGTACTTGCAGGTGCCAATTTTCTGTTCTGTTTTTCCTTTTCATGTATCTGTACATTATACAGATTCCACCCCAAACAAGGGAAATAACCTTTGCTTGGAAGATGCTGGAGTTGATTCTTCAACTCCAACTGGAATTGCATATTTTGATCTCTCAAAAATTTCAAACCTTTATGATTATATTAAAACTTTATTGATGCAAAGACCCATAGACAGCAGCTGTTCCTACCACTAAGTACACAAAATTATCTTATTTGGGTAGCATCAAACCAAGTTATTCCATTCCTGCCAAGGACTAGAGGGATTGTACCCGAGGGTAAGAATGTCAACAAATTACTCATGAAAATTGAGGTTCTAAACACCTGCTCTAAGAGTATTCTGTTTGCTTTAGCTTTTGGGTGCTTTATTTGTGAGCTTGTTTTTAAAGCATACATGTCTGTTCTCTTTTTAAAATATATACTATTTAAAATACTAGATCATTTATTACCTTCCAGTGTATTAAAGATGTCAGAGAAAGTTTACTTTAAATATAGACTCTTACTTATTTTTTAATTATCACAGTACTCTCCATACTTGTGTACTGCTGGAAAAACAGTATTGTTATTATAACATGCTGAAGGGAAGAAGGAAGAACAAAGCTACTACCTTGCTGCCTGCACTTCAAGAAGTGTTCATGCTTACATAGGATCTGTTTCAAATATGACCAAAACTGTCATATATATATATTTTTATTTTTAATTTTTTTTTTTAAACACAGTATATATGTTTTCAGTACCAGCATAACAAACAGCAGTGAGCTCAGCACTAATTTCTCAGTTACTTCATTTTCAAACAAGTAAACTGTATGAAAACTTCCCTCAAAACATGAAATCTTTCTGCTAAAGCAGGCAGGAAATATGCCTGAATTATGTCAATTCAACATTCTCACCTCATCTCTAGATCACAGGCTGATTGCATCCAGAATAAATGAGTTAGCTGCAGTGGTACTTCCAAGGATTAATCACATCAACCAAGACTAGAATCAAGTCTACTTTGTCTCACTTCTACTACTGAAAAATTTTTACCTCCTCTCTAGAAATCCCCCCAAAGCTTTAGAAATCCTAAAAAACAAAACAAAACAAAACACTATTAAAGCATTGTGTTCATCCAGTGTGTAACAAAAGAGAGTGAAAAAGAGAAAAAGAGCAGCAGCTCACCATGGATACTATTGATTGAAACCATTTAAATACCATCTGAAATGTCACTGACATTTACAGCAATGCTTCTTGAAAAAAAAGAAATTACACATGTTGACAAGTAAATAACATGAGATTGCTGATCTTGGCAGCTGTCATCTTGACATGCCAATAAATTATTCATATCAGCTTGTTTTATTATCTTGCCCTTACAAATGGCACAGCACAGGTCAAAACAGAAGAGACACTCAGAAATAATGAATCCTGTTAGCAGGACTTTTCACAGGAACACAAGGTTCAAGCTGGATGCATCCTGAGCATAGCAAGGTCTGCCCTTGGCAGGGACAGCCCTCAGCTCACACAGGGGCTGTTCACTCTTCTCTGCACAGGTCCCTTTGCTCTGTCTGCCTGGGCCCACTCCATCCCTTCACTGCAAGAGGGCTGAAGCCCCATAGCCAGGTTTAAGCTGCAGAGAAGAAAAGCCCTTTTCAAAGCCTTGCTCTCCACAGAGTAGAGTAAAAAAAACCACAACTTGTTACTCCTTCTCTAGCTAGTGCAAGCCAGCCTTCCTCCCTGTGGAAAAGACGATGCAGCAGTCACAATAAGATGGTTAAGTTTGTTAGGATCCCTTGGGCTCTTGGGACTTCCTTCAGAAAGGAGGAGAACAGAGATGTTTACATAGACTACACAGCAGCCAGGAGCATCCCACAGCTTGGTGAACATCTTGCAACACTTTTATACAAACCAGGAGCAAACGTAGGAGAAAACAACCCAGACGAAGTCCTTGTGGCAGAAAGTCCTGGGGAAAACCATGTATTTTTAAGATGGCTTAAATGTCTCCAAGTCCAACATGACCACTGCAGAGCCCTGGAATGGTAAAAGCACAACCTACTCACATGACACCTTTGCAAGATACTGAAGCACTTAGTGTATTTCTCTTATCAGTACCAAATGCTTTGATAACCATATATTGATCTTCAATCACACATAAGAGAAACTTATTACATCATTTCATAAAAATTATACAAGTTAAGGTAATAGAATATTATCTTTTTTCCTCTGAAGAGACAGAAAAAAATCCCTGCTTATAAGAAAATACGTAGATCAGTTGTGGAAAATATTGAAATCATACTTTATAAGCATTTTAGTATTTCAAGTCTTACCTGTGCATGAAATATAGGTAATTTTTTTTCTTTAAGATCAATAAAAGGTCTATTTTAAAAATGACAGTGTATTGATTGAAGGGCTAAAAATGCCTGAAGTATTGATTGTATGCATATAATCACGTTTTGCTCAGTAAGTTAAGTTAGTCTACACAGTAAAATGAGAAGAGATCCACTATATCACTTAAGCAAAATATTTTCATTGCATTTGAAAAATAGCTTCCATCTCTCGCAAGTATCTCACTGTCTTTTCTTTCTTTTCTTTTCTTTTTTTTTAACCTCAGGAAGTAGATTTGCACCGAGTGAACAGCCAGGACAAGCTTGGTCTGACAGTGTGTTACAGAACGGATGATGAGGATGACATTGGTATTTATGTGAGCGAGGTACGATTGGGCTGATTCCCCTAAGATAAAATTTGTCTTTTAAACTGCAGTGCTAGATATTTAAGACAACTCCTTGCTTCTATTTGTAGCATGTTCAAACAACAACTAGAAAGTAATAATTGAAAGAAATCTAATTATTTTTCCTTTTCTTCAAACTGAGTGAAATCCTGTTCCATTGAAGTCCAACTCCTACTGACTTCAGTGGGAAATCTTTAGAAATACAGTGGAAAAAAAACCAAACACACAGCCTTCAGAAGGCTCTTTATTCACTTGGAAAGCAATGTTAAATTGACAGTTTCTCCAGTATTGAACATTATTAACTACCCCAGAACAAATGCTTGCCTTTGTTATTTGTATGCATGTTTCTTGTTCTGAAGTCTAGAGAAGAGAGCTGTGATGTTACCTATTTCAGTCTGTATAAACACCAAATGCGTGTTGTACTTCAGACTTACACTCATTAAAAATACCTGAGTTTTACCTGTAGAAACATTTCACATTAAACATTGCTTCTTCTCCATTGCATCACAGAAATACATGGATTTTGCAATGTCTGATTATCTCTTATAATTTATAAGACCCCTTTTTGCGTGGCTAATGGCTTTGTTATATTGACATTTAGTATTCATTTTTCCCTAACATATTCTCAACATTCAATTTCAGGTGACGTTTTCAGAGGATTTGTAATACATTCTGTCTTTCATTTTTGTTCTCAATTATTCCAGAAATAGTGTAAATGAAGAAAAAGAAATCTACATGTTTATTTGCAAAGATCTGGGACTCATTTGTCTCTCCTTGCTTCCTTTCATAAAATAAGTAGCATTTTATAGAATCTTTTTATCGCACGGATCAATTTCAAACTTCACAACAGCAGTTTGGGAAGGAAAAATCAACTAAATCTAAACTGTTCCTTTAGAGTGCATCACTTAGGTTATAATCCTTCCTGCTCTGTGGGCAGAATCTTTAGGTTCTAATTAGGGTACTGTGCTGTAAAGCAAAACGTTAAATTATGAGGTATAACTAAATATCATGCAAACATGATAAACCTACAGTCCCTGAAGACGTATCTCAGGAAGTAGTGTTTTGGTTTTGAATTTGGCATATTAACCTGCCTTTCATTTTGTCTTCCATAAGCAAGGAAAAGTCCTGTAATCACTAACAAGACGTAACAACTATGTAGCAGCAATGACAGGCACAGTGGCTTACCACATGAGTCATATTACTATTGCTGGGGTTACACTGGGAAGGAAGAGGCTGAGGCCTAAAATCTCCAAAATGCTTACAGTTCTCTTATTTTGTAGATCGATCCCAACAGTATTGCTGCAAAAGATGGTCGACTCCGAGAGGGGGATCGCATTATTCAAGTATGTGTGTATAGGTTGAAAGCTTGGTAACGCACTATAACCTGCAACCATTTTAATTCTATATTTTCATTTCAGTGTCATTTTTACAAGTTACTCCTTTAAAATGGTATTTGTAGAATGGTTTGGATTGGAATGAACCTTAAAGATCATCTAGTTCCAGTCCCCCTACCATAGACAGAGACAGTTTCCACTAGACCAGGTTGCTCATAAAGTTCCTTTCAACATTCTGATAGTTCCTTTTAACTTTCTGAAGACAACTGAATTTCCTCTGCTACGTATCAGTGAAATTTTGATATTCCTGGCCAGGTAAAGCTGTATACTAGCCTGGTCTGCAGGCTGAGGATTTTGTCAGTAGATTCCATCTGTTTCCAGCACATATTCTCATACACCTTGAACTTTTCCTTCTACCACAAAAAAAATCCATTCTGACCCTATTTGCAGAATCTCAGTGATTCTCAGTGGACAGCCTCATTAACAGGGTGTCTAACACTGCATGCTGAACACCCACTTCTGCATGCCAGAAGGAGCAGCAGTGCAGTCTCACACCATAGCAATTTTGATGGAAGTGGTCTATCTCCTACACAGAGACTAAAGCATGTAGACATCCACATCCCATGTAGTCTTTGGGGATGGTGTTCATAGCTTCACCTGTCCCATATGAGGACATTCCTTTCCACCCACATGAGCTGACTCTGCTCACTGTCTAGTTTCTGTTCTCATAACAAGCTCTGTGCATCACCTGCACAGCTTTGAAACAGCTTCATGCATCCATTGCCTGACAATTACCTAAACAACATGGCTGTTGATTCAAGCTCTCTGGCTTGTACAGCACTGGGATCTATCCAGCCATGCAGCCCTCTAGAGCTGGCCATGGCAGTATTTAAATATCTGTGTGAAAAGATGTCGATCTGTTGCTCTTTCCTTTAAAGATCAATGGCATAGAGGTACAGAACCGAGAAGAAGCCGTAGCACTTCTCAGCAGTGAAGAGAGCAAGAATATCTCCTTACTTGTTGCAAGACCAGAAATTCAGGTACTGTAGTAATAAATAAATAAAGTCTTAATTAAGAGACTTGCTGTTTTGCAGAAAGTATTTACCATTGAAGAATTTTAACTGAAATAAATCTACCAAATCTATCTAAAACCATATTAAATTGTTGGACTGGACATACATGTGGTATAAAATAATAGAATACAGTAGTCATTATACTTACAGATATGTATTATATTACAGTTCAATGTATAAGAATTTCAGTGATTTATGTATGCTGCAGTGTATGTTACAACTATCAGTGCAAGATACTTTGGATGATTTCAAGCTGTGGCTTTGAAGACCAAATACTGAATTCTAAATCCTACAGCTATTGATAAGTCATTCATTAAAACATCTATTATTTATCCCTTCATAATACCATCTCTTAATGTAGTTAAATACTGTCAAGAAGCATCCTCAGCTTAATAAAAGCTTGTACCAGGTTCCTGCATGGAATGGGGATTAGCACAACAAAGATGCTGAACAAACAGCACTGTTGTTTGATCTGTCTCTTGCTCCACGTGCTCGGAAAGCAACCCTTGCCAATGCAGAAACAAGGGGTCATGCTCATGACTATCTAGTTAGCCTATATGTTTCTGAGCTCTCTCCCTTGGGGCTGACAGGTTGGGAGTAAAAAGACTCACATATCCAGTGCAAGCATTTTTGCTCCTGGCCCTTCGTGCTGCCTCACAAGTGGTGTATTTAAGCCTTGCACCCTGGAGTATTTCATACATCCTAATCAAATGACATGCAAACCAGAACAGCCCTGATGCTAAGAAGCATTTCCATGGATGAAAAGACTGTATTGGTTTCATGCAAAGGGCTGCTGACGTTAAAGCCATGCTGTTGAAGTTTGAGGTGGGGGAAGGTAAAAGAGTCAATGCCCACACTCAGTAGATGTGTGCATCCTCACAGGACATAGCAGCACTGTTACAGGAAGGAATCTCTAAAAATTTCCCAATCACCTTCCACAAAGAAGGAACCTAATTTACAAGTTTTCATTCTTTTGACAACATTTGGTTCGGTTTTTTTTTTCCCCTCTTTCTCACATAGCTGGATGAAGGATGGATGGACGATGACAGAAATGATTTTCTGGATGACTTGCACATGGACATGTTAGAGGAGCAGCACCACCAGGCAATGCAATTTACTGCCAGCATGCTTCAGCAGGTACTGCTGTTCTGTTGTGCAATGGTGTCAAAGCTTCACATTGCACTCAATATTCCGATATTGAACTTGACTGAATACGTTTAGTGTCTCGAATGACAATCAAAGCAAAAAGACTTACTGCAAAATCTATCCACAAACAACTTCTTGGGGACTAAATTATTTTTAAATGTTACCTTTTTCATTTTTTCCATTATGACAACATGATCTTCTCAGAAATGCACCATTCTGGCTGTGATCAGTGACAAAGAAGCTAAGTAGAAGCTAAGTATAGTATAAATAAAGGAGGCAGAAAGCTACTGCTCTCTGTATAAAATACCCTATTTGACATACACACATATATCAAAAACTGCCTGTCTCCCAAAGCTATAAAATACAAATGGGGGACTGAGGCAAATGACTGAAGTCTGTATATTTGACAAGAAAGGCAAAGAAAATGCTTCTGCAAAGCAAGTTTATGTAGAGAGACAGATTTGGACTTGGGTTTCCTGTTATCCTGCCACAATCAATGTAATCATACAAGTTCATGAATAGTTTCTCATTTTTTGTCTGGAGTTTTTTAAAACTCTACATCCGTTGTGGGGGCCACATTTTTGGAAGAGCGATATCCTCATTTTGGCACCACAGTAGAACTGGATAATTTTGTGCAGCTAAACGCCAAAAGAAACGTGTTGAAATTTTGCATTCTAGTGTTGTTCCTATCTAACTGTAATCAGACCAAGTTCTTCTGAAAAGGTCATCCAAATCAAGGTGTGTTTTCTTTCCATACAAGTAAAAATCAAAATGCACCAAATGTAACAGGTAGCAATTAAGAAAAATATTTCATAATAGACACCCTGAGATATTTTGTCCTTGCAATAATTTCTCTTTGTCTTTTGATTTTTACTGTTAGAAGAAGCACGAGGAAGATGGTGGTACCACCGACACAGCCACTATTTTATCTAACCAGCACGAGAAGGACAGTGGCGTAGGGCGCACAGACGACAGCACTCGGAATGATGAGAGCTCTGAGCAAGAAAACAATGCAGATGATCACACCACTTCCTCTAACACTTTAGGGAGCCAGAAGAAGCTGACATACAGTCACGACACCCTTGGAAGTGGCGATATGCAGTTCAGCAATGAGTCGTTTATCTCAGCCGACTGCACAGATGTCGACTTCCTTGGCATCCCTGTAGATGAATGTGAGCGATTCCGGGAATTGCTGGAACTCAAATGTCAGGTGAAGTCTGCCAACCCTTACAGCCTGTATTACCATACCAGCACTCTGGATATGAGCAAAAGTGACCAAGAAAGTGTTGACAAAGAGCTGGAGATGCTGAATGAGGAGCTGCGCAATATAGAGCTAGAGTGCCTGAACATTGTGAGAGCTCATAAAATGCAGCAGCTGAAGGATCAGTACCGGGAGCCCTGGATGCTGCATAACAGTGGATTCCGCAACTACAACACAAGCATCGATGTTCGCAGGCATGAGCTCTCAGACATTACAGAGCTCCCAGAGAAGTCTGACAAGGATAGCTCGAGTGCATACAACACGGGTGAAAGCTGCCGAAGCACTCCGCTCACACTCGAGATTTCTCCTGACAATTCCTTGCGCAGAACTGCAGAAGGCATCAACTGTCAAGGTAATGAGGGAGCAGTGGCATATAATGTCTCCCAAAAGAATTTATTTGCTGGCTCAGAAAGTCATGAATCCAGCACTGGTAAATGCCATTCAACTGCAAAAGATCCTGACACTAGCAAACAGATGGAATGCAAGGAGAGAAAAGCCAGTGATGGAAGCAAAAGCCCTACTCAAGGTCAAAAATCTTCTGGCTCCTATGCCTCCCCATACCACCACTCTCCATATAAGCATGCTCATATTCCTGCTCATGCACAGCACTATCAGAGCTACATGCAGCTGATCCAACAGAAATCAGCAGTGGAATATGCACAGAGCCAAATGAGTCTGGTGAGTATGTGCAAAGACTTTAGTGCAAGCCAGAGTGAGCCAAGGATGGAGTGGAAAGTGAAGGTCCGAAGCGATGGAACCCGCTACATCACCAAGAGACCAGTCAGGGACAGGTTGCTGAGAGAACGAGCCATAAAGATTAAGGAAGAGCGCAGTGGGATGACTACTGATGATGATGCCATAAGTGAAATGAAGATGGGCCGCTACTGGAGTAAGGAAGAGCGGAAGCAGCATTTAGTGAAAGCAAAAGAGCAGAGGAGGAGACGTGAGTTTATGATGCAGAGCAGGCTGGATTGTTTAAAGGAGCAGCAAGGCGCAGAAGAAAAGAAAGAGATGAATATCATTGAACTGAGCCACAAAAAAATGATGAAGAAAAGAAATAAAAAAATATTTGACAACTGGATGACAATCCAGGAACTGCTTACCCATGGAACAAAGTCACCAGACGGAACACGAGTGTACAATTCCTTCCTGTCAGTGACTACTGTATAATCATCATTGCTAAATTATGTACATAAAACGCTACCATTGGGGTAGAAATCAATGCCTCGTTCAATGTGGCAAGATTTTTGTATATAAGATACAGTCATCGAGTTTATAGTTCAAATACTGAACTCTACGACTGTGGGTGCCAGAATCTCCATTACGAAGTGGAGAGAAAGTTTGCCCACCCCAGCTCCTCCAGAGGCAATATTAGCAGTGCTTTTTGGGATACTGATTGTACTTTTTTACTTGTTACCTTTTACATAAAGTGTTTAAATACCAGAAATGTAGTAACCATACTTACACAGGTAATTTGCTTAAACTATATTCATATAAAAAGGTACCCATGCTCTTCTTTGTCTAAAAAGATGCAAAACCCCACAAGAGCAACTGCACATAGGTATTTTTTGTGAAATCATATTTTCTGATACTATTCTGCTGTTGGTCATTTCTACACTGAGTGCTGTTTATCTATATTTAGCTCAAGGTTTAAACTCAGAATTATTGAATTCCTAATAGAGCCATTCTCTTGTAATATTTAACATTTATCAAACAGCAGTTTTTATAGTTACCATCAACACTTAAACATTTTTTTTTCTAAGGTTTCTAAAAAAAGTATATAGGTTTCATCTGAAAAGCCTGAAGCAAAGAGAAGTATACTGCAGCTTTAAAGATTTTAAAGCATGTTTGCAAACGTTGCAACCTCTTGAAAAAAATGTGCATGTACAGCTGATTTGTTTATATAAGACAGTTTGTGGAATTTGAAAAGCCCATGGTAGTTACCGTTTGCTTTATAGATTTGAACGTATGGAATTATAAAAGCTGTTTCATTAAATCATCACTAGCTGCAAATGTTAACAAGTAAAATGAAATAAAATAAATTATTGTTTTATATTTCAAGTGATTTTAAATTTTTTTGACTCCTTTACAGTTGCGCCATGCTGAGCGTTCTTCCCTACAGCATAGCTCCCATGTCTGGGCTGCCGGAGTCAAGCCTAACAGGAAGGACTGGATCCTGACCCGGTGGAGATTCAGCACTGAGGTTTTCTTAAGGGGGAGGGAAGAGGCAAGAGAGAAGTAGCAGGAATATGAAGAGTAAAATCAAACAGTGCAGATGTTCTCCTCACAAGGCATTTAGGATGACCTGTAAGCATGAAAAAAATAGTACTTCCACTCTTCTGTTTTGTTTCATGGTATCTTAATGGTATATGAAACTGACCTACAAACTTCATGCAAAGGTTTGCATTAAAAATAGACAAATTTATAAATTAAGAGAGATGGAGAAAAGGACAAAAAATGAATTTCAAAGAGATATTTCACTCCTTTTCTTGTTTTCTGTTTCTAAATAAGAATTCAGATATAAACTTGATTTTTTTTTTCTGGATAAATAGCAAACTAGACTCATTATTAATAGCTCCTAGATTCTTCACCCTCTCTGCCTTTTCGCTTTCTTCCACTAAAATATTCTCCTCCAAACTCTTAATTAATTTCTGTTCTGAACTCTTCCATTGTAACTATTCAGAGCCACAATTATAACCTGAATGATAATAGGCAAAAGTTGGAAAGAAAAAGATTAACAGCTTCTCAGTACCCATTTTGTCTGCTATTAAGAAGCAAACAACAGATTTGGGGCTTTTTTCCCCATTCCTTCTGTGGGTTAGCATAGAATTGGCATTGACTATATGCTGACCATATTCCACGCTAAGCTATTTTAAATACTAGAAAATACATCTTAAGCTAATGTAAATTGTCACTGCCCCTTGAAATCCAACACTGCTAATAATCCTCTGTAAATATATCTTGAAATGATACTTTCCTTTGGGATGAAGTACTGCTGCTGCTGTAGGCTATAGAAGATTTTTCTATTGACTTTGTTAGAGCCAGGATTTCACTTGACTTACTAAAAGCTGGTTGCTGTCACAAGTGGCACAGTAGGAAAAACATAATTGTGAGTTTCACAACACACTCATATATGATCCTTCCTGTCTCTGTCTCACATCCTCTTTACTCTGATTTTGTGTTCAGTTCATCCTAATTGCAGGTGAGAGTGCCATAGCAGAAGAAAGTTCAGATATTCAGATGGACAGGCAGAGCTATAATTACTGTGGAATCACAGTCCTTAAAATCAGGCATGGCAAAGCACTTAAGCTGTCTTTATTCTACTTGTAAATTCCAGAGTAGAATTTGAAACACTCTAATGAGGTAAAATTATCATCAAATTGCGATGGCTTCTTTGGAAAAACTTAATAAGTAACAGTTCCTTTAGGCGCCAGTTACACGAATGCTGAGCATATATGCATGTATGTAACAGCAGAAAAATATTTGAGAATTCAAATGTGATGTGTAGAAATTATACCAGAGCAAACAACAGCATAAAATTTGCATTCTTTAGGATGTTGAAATAAAGTTATTGGCCAAGAATTACTCAGATACCATTGAGATTTTCCTCACTAACCATTTCTCATTTTGGTCACTTAAAAATCAACTGCCTGCTTTAGTATTACAACTTATTAACTAACAGAGTTTCACAGAAACTGACAGTTATCCTGAACATCTGGGCAGAAGTCAAGCAAACTGCAGGTTTAGCTTTTCCTTGTTCCATGGGCTACCTTGCCACACTCCCTTTTTTCAGTGTCTTACCAAAGTACTTAATATGGTACAAGAAAGGGAGGCTTCGGTTCTTTTTATCACTTCCAAGGAAATGCTTGAAATTATCAAAATATTAGTGCAAGCCTGACCTTATTACAGCAAAAAGAATCATACTAGGAAG
Source organism: Chrysolophus pictus (assembly GCA_037305975.1). Classification (NCBI taxonomy): domain Eukaryota; kingdom Metazoa; phylum Chordata; class Aves; order Galliformes; family Phasianidae; genus Chrysolophus; species Chrysolophus pictus. The sequence continues at coordinate 3,384,516 of CM074587.1, forward strand.
TCTTTGATGTCTAAATGGAATTATTTCAAATGGCTTTTCTAAAAAACAATTGTAGTACATTACTGTAGTGTTTAAAAGCTAACAATAGAAATTGCTGATGCTGTCACAGACCTGACGCCTCTGTCCCCACCCCATGCTAACAAATACCAGCAAGCCAAAGATTTGAATACAGGTTGGCCTGATTCTTCACAATAAAAATAGGCTCTGTGTCAAACTCAGGTCAGTTTCCCTAAATTGCAGAATGCTCTCAGATTTAAGATCTATAAAAATGTAAAATACTTATTTGCAAATAGGTTTAAAATCAGCATGGAATCAACCAGTGTAGATGTGCACTGAAATGGGAAAGCCCTGAACCAAACCTAACAGCGTTTTTTTGTAAATTAAGCGAATTTGCACATTAGAGATGGCAAATAAAATGAGGTAAGACTACATATTGCCTAGGGACTACTGGTTGGAGAACTAATTAGGATTATAAACAGAAAGTATGTAAATTAACCAAATATAATTATCTACTAGTGGCCTTTGAAAATAGGTTACAGGATACTTGCTAACAAAATTGCTCAAATGCCTGGAAGCCTTACAAAGCAAGCCATAAGCAATTTAAGCTCCTATTTTTGTTTTATTTTCAATTATTCTTAAAGCAGTTGTAGTACAAAGGATTTACTGAAACATAAACTAATTAGAGAGAAGTCAAAAATCAAGATAGAAACTGTCACAGCAGATGCTATACCTCCATCCCAAGGAACAGAGAGGTGCATTTAATAAAACCAAGAGGCCTCTGGTTTTATCAAAAGTAAATTTGTTATTGAAAGAAAATAGCAAAGATTCTGCTTGCGTTTTCATCAGAGCAGCTTCATTTCTCCATCAGAGCAGCTTCTGTGAGCCTCCAGCTAGAGTTAATCTAGAAGAGTGGTGTCTCTCTTGCCAAAGCACAGCTTCTCAGCAGTACAAATTTTAAATGAAGATGTGATGTTCGCTGTTCAAATGCAAACATGCAGAATTAATGCAGCTTTTCTCTAAGTGTCTGTCATGACAAAAAGCTATATGAGATTCAGGGGCTTCTATTGAGAAAGCTGCTTATTTCCCATGCATATCACTGGAGACAGAAGACTGACCACTGGAGACTGATAGCACTTGATAGTCAAGATAGTGGTACACCTTTTCCATAAAATATGATGAGGGTCACATAAAGGTTAGACAGGCTGATTTCGCATTTGAGTTTTAATATACAGGCCAAACCCAAAGCTCACTTATGTGATCTGAAAGACTCAAAGCCCGCTCACGTGATTTAAAAGACTCCACATAACCTCAGAGGATTAGAAGAGGATCCTGAAGGTAGGACAAGCACTGCTATAAGAAAAGGAGGTTTCTGCCTCCAGCTGGACTGCAAAACACTCAGCATCTGGATTCTGCCACTAGCCAGACTGAGGACAAGCACAAGAGGTACCCCACAGGCATCAAGTTTGATTCAGCTGTCCCCTGAGTAGCACAAGCTTGTACACACACAGAGTTCCAGGCCGCAGGGGGATGACCCCGTCCTTGTTGGCAATTAACCAACATAGTTATTCTAAACTGCACTAGTGAAGGATACAAAGAGAAACAGCATCACAGAATGTTTTTAGAGGAGATTTAATAAAATTAATTAATAATAAAAACAACAAGCTGGTAATAATGCTCCAGCTAGTGTTTTAAATTTACAGAAATACAATACCAATATTACAACAATCAGTATAGCTCCACTGAAATCAAAGCCCATGTAAAAACCTGGCCCAATATTCTTACTTTTTCCATGTGTACAAAATCAGAATAATTTTTAGAAGATAACTAAATTTCTCCAATATCTCTCCCAACACCTATATTTACACATGAAAAGCCAAGCTGAAGTAAGCCCAGATAGCCCATACTTATTTCTCCCTGCAGATGATGTTGGTCATACACTTCTCACATCCTACTTCCATCTCTTCCTTTTCTGGAGAAATGAGTCAGCTGAGGCAAAAGGAGACCAGAAAGAATAACCACTGCAGATTTTCAGTTGGATTTCAGCCCAGTTAAGACTAGAGTTCACTTACATATACACACCATTACATACAGAAAGCTCACACACACAAAAAAGCCAAATTTGGTTCTGCTTGTATGTTTTGAATTTGTGTTTAGTTGTTTAGTTCTTAAGGACTAAAAAGGTCCACATGTCATACAATAAGCATATATTTCATGTGAAATTAAGAAGTTGCTTTTTTGGAACTAGAAAAATCCTCAAAGGAAGTTTTTTCATTTCCATAGTTTTAAAGATCAAATTGAAGCATAGAATAGCTCAGGTTGGAAAAGACCTTAAATATCATCAAGTCCAATATGGCTTGCTCTGAAACCCAGGTAGGAGATTCTGTTGTAAAATGCAACCCTAAAGGACAGCACATGCCCAGAAACAAAGGTTCAAAATCGAAATGCTGACAAATTCTAATCAGCAGAAGTGCAAAGGAGCATGATAGTTTGGGTGGCTGGGTTGTGGACCGTTCATTTTGGCCAGGAGAGCACTTGGTCTGTCTTTTCAGATAAGTTTGCCAGGGAGGAGCTTTAAAAGTAATTTCTTTGACAATCCATCCTTTTTATGTTAGGCAACTGCAGGACCATGCAACAGGGAGCCCCATTAACTGAGAATAAGAACTTCTCTGTAGAAGTGAACTTTCAGTGACCTTCTCTCAAAGAAAATACTTTATCATATTGGAGTGTGGGCCTCCCAGGTGTCACAGCAAGGCTAACACCAAGTGGATTCCATTGTCCCCATTAGGAGAGCTAGCTTTGATTTTCGATAATCCATCCTTCAGCTTAGCTGGTCTTTGTTGGCTTAGAACGCCATAAACAAAGACTCCCCAAAAGGCAAATCCAACAATAATTGTTTAATAAAAGTAAATCAAAAGCCTTCAAATTGAAGGGAGCAAAGTTTTGTCAAATTTCTGCTTAGCTCCGGTTAAATGTAAGTATCCAGCATTCAGTAGCCACTGTGGCTTGAGATAGCAGCCAAAATAAAAGTAGTAAGGTCACATCCAAATAATTTGTACAACAAGCAAGACTCAGTTTTGCCATGAACTTCAGCAAGCACAGATGCCAAATGCAGCAAAAGGCAAAGCCAATTTTCTAGAAAAAGCTTCTCTGCTCTAATGCATTTGAAATCTTATTCAAAGGAACTCCACAGGCTTTTCTCTCCACAAATGGAACTCAAGACAGAGGCAAGCACTACATGCTTGTTTGGTAAAAATTTGATCAGCCTTTTTCAGTATTTCCATTCCAAAGTCTTCAAGAATTATTTCCAGTAAGGAAAGATTCATCCCTTCTACCACACACCTTTCTCCTGAGCCAGTGTGTATCAATGCAACTGAAAGTTTTGCATTAGTCTTTCCAGAAATTTTTGTAGGCATTTTTCCATGTCTCAGTATTACAGAACATGGATGGAGGAGTGAACCTTTGGAGATCAACTAATGCAAACCCCCACTCAGACACATTATTAAGGACTGCTAAACACAACACAAATAAGACAATAGCATGATACAGAATACAGATTTAAGGCAAAGCCCACAGGCACAATGAAGCAGATACTTAAACAAGGATAATAATTTCAACACAGCATACATTTCACATCCTAGACTTGCAAAACTTTTCATTAAGCACCCTAAGCACCGTCTTTCATTGTGAACTCTGGCAGTACCTCAGGTTTTGTGAAAGGCAGTGTGTGACCCACAGGGTGGACAAGGCACAGTCTGTATGAATAGGATCCTTTGGGCCCCAGAGTCGTGGTAAGCAGCACAATGGCCAAGCCCCTTCCTCATATGTGACCACGAGTACAGCTAGACCATGAGGTTAAGGTGGCACCTGCACCACAACTGTGACACAGTTCTGGAGGTGAGCAGGCATGCGAAACAGCTATGCAAGGCTCACACTTGACAAGCAAGACCTGGAAAATGCTTTTGTATTTCTTCCCTTTAAATACCTGCACTGCAAGCAGAACACAAACCACATACCTAGAGGACAGAGAAGGTTACATGCTTTTAGGCATGCTCACAACAGTATTGTTCATTTGAATTATTCAGGATAGAGAAAAAGTCACATAATTAAGAAAAAGTAATAACTGCCACATAACACATCTGTGCATGTTTGTGAGCCACATATGCCAACTCTTCTCCTTCCTGAGTCCTGGAGCAGTCTCTAAGTCCTTTGCCTAAGCATAAATGGCACCAGTCTCTCCATGGAAGCTCTGCTTCACTTAATGAGAGGAGCAGATCTTGTTGGAGAAAAGTAGCCTCATTCATCAGCATGAATAACTTACACATCAAATGTTCACAGACAAATGAGAAACAAAAACAAAGCTAGAAAACCCTTTCACCACGTCTTACAGTAATGTAGCATCTGTCGTTTTCAAAACTAAGTCAAAATGAATGTGGCAATTTCAGTTGCCTGCATGTGGCTGATGATGAGTGCAGAGAAATATTTCTAAATTAAGTGGATGAACATCCATGTGGCTAAAATTGTACAAATAGGACCAGGCACAGCTGGTACTTTGTCTGCTAACATGGAGATTAGTGCCATCAGCAGGAGCACACAAGTCTAACAGGCAGTAATTCTGCTAAATAACAAGTGCCTGCCAAAGGGCTTGTATATTCCCAGCATAACCCTAAACCTCAATTCATCACCAACATCTGAGACAAGGTTGCCTAAAAACAGGAGTTCAGATTTTTGCCCCTCCCCTCCCCTCCCCCCCCACTAAAGGAAGAGGAGATTTACTTCAGACTCAGATTCCCCATTCTGCCAACTCACAAACAGAAGCAATAGACCCCAGCAATAAACCTCTTCATGTTCTCTTTTTTTCCATTAAATATTTCACTAGCACTTAAAACTTTCTTAAACCCTCTCTCACTTTCCAGGTTGATCAGCTCTGGTAACAGCAATCATTTGTTAAGAACAGTCAGGAATGTGAGTTACCTTTAAATGGTCAGTGACCAGGCTTGTTATTTATCTGAAAGTAATAAAAGAAAAATTTAAGCTATTTGGTTGCATCTTCACTGCAACCACGCTCACAAACGCAGAGAGCACTTTTTATGTCAATTAAGTCAATAATGTTTGAAGATCGATATACTAGATAGACCTCAGGTACATAACTGTCTGTGGCAAGCAAAAACTTTCCTGTTCCCTCCTCTTCTAAGGGAGTGGAACTGCTCCAAAGCAGTTTATGCCCAGTGGTAGGGTTATATACCATGTTGTAGGGTTAAAAGGAATTAGAAATGAGCACCCGCAGTGTGAATAGAGCATTGCTTTGTGAGAACATTCAAGTCTATCTCTAGCAGGAGAGCAGTGCTTAAGCAAATGGCATTTACAAAAGGGAGCGACTACAAGACTGTCACAGGGTCTGTATTTCAGCTGGAGATTCTTCCACTTTGTGGGCCGATCTGAAGTTTGCCTTCTCACAGGAGTGGCATTCCTGTGGGAGGTCTCACTGCAGAAGAAGTCTCCAGGTCTGTCAGCACGTTGTCAGATGTCAAGAGGAACTCAGCCAAGACATGAGGTTGCCAGCTAAAAAAACACTGGCACTGAATAAAGCATCTATAGCCATTCCATTCAGCCACTGATTGCAGTGCTGCAGTTGCTTCTCCTTGCATGACCAAACATCTCCTTCACACGCAGGGCTGCAGAAAGTAAGCTTGTTTAAACACTGACACAAAGACCCTTACTTAGAGAGAACATCTGGAAACACTACAGCGAGTTATTCAGAAGGCCACAACAGGTTCCACTCTCACTGCATTCTTGGAAAAGAAAAGAAGAGAAAAAGGAAGGGAACTGCTGACACAGCAGATCCTCAGGCACATCACCCTGTGTGCCAGGACACACAGTGAGGTGTTTCATCTCCCTTCTGAGACACTTCTAGTTTCTTTCAAAACAAATGTCCTCTGCGTGGTACTGAAATACAAATTCTGCAGTAACACTGCTGATGGGAATATGAAAAGAAGGGGATGCCAAAGCACAGCAGCTGTGTATCAAGTCATAGAGCCAAGGCCTCCAGAGCAGGTGAGTCCAAGGAGAGCTCGGCACTATTGCTCCCTCTCTCTTCCCAAACAGCATTTAATTTACAAAAGAAGCCTATCTACACAAGCTGCAGGATTCCCCTGGGATGCCTAATCCAGAACCTGAGTCTGAAATCTCAGCTTTTGCAGGCTCTTCATGGGTCTTGCTTACTATCTCTCTGTAGCTAGAAAGTCTTTTCTGAATCTTTAAACATTTAGAGTAAAGGCTGGGGACAGCTGTGCCTCCCTCGCAAGCACAAAAGCTTCAGTTATGCATTTTATAAGAGGAAAACGATTTGCTGAAAAATGTTGTTCATTCATGCTACAGATTACAGGTAAATGCACTTTCACAGATTTCAACTGATAGTGTCCTCTCACCCACTGCAGGCACAGGGATCCTAAGAAGATTCAGAGGCTGATTATTAGAAAAGGTGAACCATTCAGCCTCTACCCTCAAATCCTCTCAATATGTTGGCATCATCTACTACCCCACAACACAACTGTTTACATATTTGACTGAAAGTTCCAAGAAAAGCAGCAGCAGAAAAATTCAGTAACAGGATGACAAAACCATTGTAAGGGTGATTTGGCTTCTAAGACAGTCAGACAAAGACTGCCGTTTCAAAATCAGAAAGGCTTTGATTGGAAAAAATAAATAATACTAAGCAGGTGATGTACCCAGATGACAACCATTATTTAGGAACTACAATGCAAGTTGGAATGAACAGAAGACTAAGAAGATAAGCCGGTCAGCTGGATCCATCACTGGATTGAATTTGCAAGGGCTAACCCTGGCAACAGCAGTGTTTTGTAGAGATGCTTCAGAAAGGCATCTAAAACAGCACTATTAAAGAGCAAATTGTGCTATACGTAACATAAATTTGCTCCAATATTACATCACAGTGGCGCAAGCAAATAACACAAAAAGAACCCCACAATCAGTGAGTCTTAAGACATCAGATTGGGTGACAATGCAGCAATTGAGCTGCTAGAAAGAAGGATGAGAAATGCATTCACTTCTGGGTCTTTTCTGAAGCAGATACCACAAGCCTCTAGTATAGCTTACAGAAAATAACATTTTACTTTAAATATAAATCAAACCTGTTCTGAAGCTGCTAACTGTGCTATTTCTTCAGAAAGGAATACAATTAGATCTGTAAAAAGACTTCTAAAGGATGTTTTATTTTGTTTGATAGCCATAAGAAATTTTAGAGGCTAAAACAAATTCTAATATTCTCTGATACAGAATCAGGTTATTTAAGGATAAGCCTGGATTATTCACAGAAAGCTGGGAAAACCCAGCAAAAATAAGTCTCTGCCAACATCTGACTGAAAAGTTCTGAAGGGGGACAGATGAAAGAGCATTGATGATATACTTTGTAAATATGCACTCTATGATATAAACAGAAATTTAAACTGACACAGAGTATGAAATAGCTTAGAGTCCTTATTTCAAAACCTAGTAAAGATAGTGCACTTTCAATCAGGCACATGTAAGTGTGGGTTCCTCCCTGTAAGACAGAAAGATTAGTTCATATCCTTGAGCAGCCCAGCAACAACTCAAGATTCAGCAAAGTTAAAATCAAACCAGAATTTGATCTAGAATTTCTTGTTAGTAATTTAAGCCATAGCTAAAGGAAAGTTTGTCTGCCAGAAGATGAATGATTTATACCCATTAAGTCACCATCTTTAGATATTTGCTATCCTGACAAGTCTCAACTGAAGCTTTATTTTCACACTGGCCATCTTTAATTAGTAGGCAAGTTTTACTGCTTCATTGTCTTTCTACCCACTCACTTGTAAACAGGCCAAAGTATTGACAGCACGTAACCCTCCAAACTTAGATAAAACGCTCTCGGGCAGCGATCCACTTGAGGAATTTCCAAGGCAAAGCTGATCATACAGAGATGGAAAACTTCCCTGTGAAGATTTTCCATTGGAGATTGTCCTCATGAATAAGTGCCCTAGAGGAGTCTTGCTATCACAGCCCAGAATTTGGTGGGCACCATAATGGCCCATAGTAACCATAGTTTCAAGTCATCTTTTCTTTAAGCCCTAATCAAGCTGCTTCTTTTGTCTGATAGAAACACTTGTGTTGGCTTAGCAGCACTTGGCCATAAGGAGTCAAACAGATTCCTGCACCTGCAATGGCAAACATGGCTGTAGCTTAAGTTGAAGAGATTTTACAGAGGGACAAAGTGTGAAGGATAAGGAAGGAAGGTTAAATATAGAAGATGCTAAGATCAGATTTGCTCTTATGTGAATAGTGAGAGAACGACTGATACTGCCTAATAGTTGTATCTAAATCTGTGCGCTTTTTTTTATATGCTTTTATGGCTGTCTGCTTCGTGCCAGTATGAGCTACAAACCATAACTTTAATAGCTTCAACCAAAGAGTTATGATAATATCAGATACTATGGATGATGAGCAAATAACAGCAAAACTGTAATGAAAAGTATGTATTTATGTCCTTGCTATTAAACCCAAAGCTATAAACATTGACAGCCCTAAGAGTAGCAGTTTCTATTGTCATTGATTAATGCCTTGTTTTGAAGAACAAGGAGAAGGTGAAATGAGAAAGGAATAAAGAGGGCTTTTCTTCTCTAAATCTGAAAAAATTACACTGGCTATTTTAGGTGGAACATGCTTTTCTGGAGCACTTTCATATAAGGCAAAATGTCTAGTAGCAGAAATACAGTCAGAGAGAGACCTTCTAAGGGCATTGAACTATACTACTGTGCGTGTTAGCACACTAGTTAACCAATGACCATGCTCACTAACGTACATGCTTCACATTTGTTTCTTATATCCTTTCCATTAGCATAACTCTCAGCTGACAGTGTAGTCATATCCATCATGTATTCACTGCAAAGTAGAGTTTCTTTTAACACTTAAATAACTTCTGCCTCAAAAATCCTGAGGAGAGAAAGTCAATCCAATGCCTTCCAAGCAAATCAAGGAAAATAATAATAATAATAATAATAAAAAATTAATGAAATACATCACAATAACTACTGATGCAAAAAAAAAAAAAAAAAAAGTATAAGATGGCAACAGAGATGTAGGTGACAGCTTAAAACTTAATCAGAGAACATTCTTATGTCTGCCACAACTAGAAAACAGTGGCTCAGCACCTGGCTCCATTCACTGTAATGCTGTGTTCTCCCTTTCTCCCCAGCTACATGTTCAGAGGATTACATTTTGCAGTACAAGCCTTATCCCCACATCTGCTTCTGAATGGGAAAAAAAAGGGTCACATACTCTTATTCCTGTAATGCTACCACCTTCCTCCAATCTGATAAGAAAGAAGATCCACTTCTTTTTCTGCTCTGACGAAATGTTCATACAAACATATGCTGAGAGAGCACAAAAGATTTGTGCAATTCTTCCCTCCAGCACTGCTACTGAACTTGTCTTTTAACCTTGTCTTTCCCTCTCACCATACAAACATAACACCCAATAACCACCTAGCAAATCCAAAATATATCCTCTTGAGATTTCCAGCCCATTAGAGCCTAAAGGTTCTTTTTTCAATCATTTTAGATTAAAAAAAAAAAAATGAAATGCAGAATGAAAGAGCTAACTAAATCTTATTATATGGCAAGTCTGAGACTCACATAAAGAAGTGAGCTTGCATCTTTTCCTGGGGACGGTCACCATGCTCTTAAAACACAGTACATGGTACTGCCTCAGTGCTACACACAGCATATTACACTAGCAGTTCATCAATTCTCCTGCCAGCCCACTGACCCTCTCCCATTAAAAAGGCATCAGCTGCTCCCTCTATTGACATTCCTCTTTCTCAAGCCTCGAAGCCCATCAGTTAGGGTTACACATATCCAGACCCACATCATAACTCACTGCAATTTTCCAGGTAGCCATGATGGGTATTAGTCTGACACTGTAATTCCACAGGTTCTCTCAACAATTACTCCAACAAGCTCAGCAGAGAATTAATTTTGCTACATTAGCAAGGGTAGAGAAGATGACCTTTGTAGTCACAAGCCTAATATTTTTCCATAACTGAAAAAGCTGAAAGATAACCTATTTCTCCTGAACATCCAAACTCGTAATCATGCAAAACTGGTATATTGTTATTTACATGCACTGTTCTTTCAGTGGAAGGAAAGATGCGCCATCCTATGAGCCTTCACTATGGACCTATGGCTTTGTGCTACTCCTTAAGGGAATCATTGTGTGATGTTTGCTTTTTTTTTTTTTTAATAACCCAGATTGTTATTATTATTGCTGCTGTAGTTGCTAAAGAGCTCTAGGGGGAGATGTAGAAATAGCCTATTCCCTTGTGTAATGCCTGAAATCAAACCAGAATACATCCGCCTGACACTACGTGCCTGTTATTGCTTTAAAGCTGGTTATTAAAAACAAACAAAAACAATTGCTGTGGCACATCAGATTCCACCTCCTCCAAAATGGAAGGGCAATTTAATCCACTAGTGAAATACACCTATTAGAATCGGGACTTCTTCACTATGTTATGACTCAGGCAAGTCAAGATAACCACATGTATTTATATCCTAACTTCTTTGTGATATAAGAAATACAAAGAGTTCCTAGCTCAAACGAATCCCACTTTCTTATGCAGTTCTGTATCTGTGCTGTTTGCACTGGAGAATGATGCTTTTTATAGAACATAACAAAGCACAAAGACATCAGTGACACAGGTCAGTAGCCTCACAAAGAAGCAGGTGACTAAGACAGTGACAAGCAGTAACTAGCTGAGACATATGTCTGCAGTTTGGTGCTACACTCCTCCCAGAAGAGCTGGGCAGGTCCAATAATCACCTGGAGGGAAAATTTCTGCTTCCTCTGTGAGCAAATGAGGACACTTAGCAGAGGGCAGCAGGACAGGCTGCAGGGAGTTTCCTGTCAGGATCTCCAGGGCTTTGTTGATGATTTCAGAGGAATTGCACAGATGAACCTTGCTGGCTACTATTGCACCATAATCCATCTCCTTCTGAAAGGGGAGAGATAGACAGTGAGAACAGGGGAGAAGGTATGTTCTGAGGAGAACGAGATTTGAAAAGCCAGAAAATAAGCAGTTTTCTTGCTTACAGAAAGAAATCAAGCATGAAGTCAGTTTTAAATACTTTGAACACATTAGCAACTCCATGAGCATGCGATACTGTTAGACTGGCAATAAGTGAAGTGAACAAGAAAGAGAATATAAATAAATAATCAAGTGAAGTACTAAGCATAATAGCAAATCTCTACAAACTTTAAAGAGATTGCTTCTCTTGAAGCACACATAAAGCACACAAAGCTAATCAGCCATTTAACGGACATTTCTATAAATTAAGGGACTATGGAAAGCTGGTGTTTGGAGATAAATGGATTTTCTTTCCTTTAACTGTTTGTACATTTAGGAAAGATGCAGCTGGTCTTTGTTTTCTTGAAAATAAATCATTTGGAGACATACTACTCTTCTACCAGCAGTGAAATTTAGAGGAAAACGCAAGCAAATAAAGCCTGGTAAATACACAGTATGCTAACTGCAGTTTAGGAGGGTTTGGTCTAGGGGCTGGCCTTTTCAAGCACTTTCTTTCAGACCAACTTTTCATAAGTTTTGACTGCTAAAATAATGTGTCAAAAGGCTCATTGCATCTGTGCTATTATATATACTGCAAATCTGTTTTATTTATACTTCGTGTGCATTATAAATCTTACAGACAAACTGTGTGCTTTTACACCATGACTATAGAAATCCTACTCTACGTTACTCTTAACAGCATTCTTACTAACAGTAATGCTAATCCCCGTTGTGCCAGCTCTCTAATGTTGCTGTAGTTTTGACAGACACTTTTGATTTATCTTCTGTTCTTTTGGAGGTCTGATTTTTATTTTTAAAACAGAAAAATATAGCTTGCCACATTCTCTTTTTCTGTAAATTTGTTATTATAATACATGGTGAAGAACATTTCACAAATAAAAGCATACTGGTTCCTGTAACAGCAGCTAAAGGACAATCATCCTCCCAAAGAATGCTACTGTTTAAGTGGTAGTTGAAGAATTAAGTAACACAAAACATGTTAAGGAAACGCGCATACAAATTCTTGGACGAGAATAGTTAAAGAAATGTAATTTCTGAGCTTTGAAACATGCTTTCAAGCCAGTCACAGTAAAAATCTCCTTTAGTATCACATGTTGTATAACATGCTTTAAACATCTGAAAGCATCTTGCAAAAGTTGAAGTTCAGACCCCAAATCCAGTGCTGCGATTACTTGTGCACTGCTTAGAAAATGGCAAGCTCACCTCAGGTTTCCTGTCCTCGCTCTCCTCTGCTTTTGGAATAGTCTCAAGCACCTCAGCTAAGAATGTGTTCCTAAGAATTGTACGAGAATGAACAGCTGCTATTTTCTTACTTCACAGCCATCTGTCTTCATGCATTTTTAATGAATCATTTTCGTTATTCATTCACAGAAAAGTTGTACTTAATTTGTTATTTGTAGATTACCCCATTATCAGTCAACATATTCACTGCTGGGAGGATAACCAACATGACAAGATCTTTAATGCAGCATGTATGCTCTATTTCACACGTGAGGAAGTAATACCAAGACTTTTTGGTGGAAAGAAGGACAAACCTTTCACAACTGCATTATCTTTCCCAGCAGTTTGATTTCACAGACCTAAGTAAATCTCTCCAGAGACCATCAAAATAGACTCAAAGACATTTACAACTACATATGAAGACAGCAGAATTTCAAATCCTTGTTATTTACACACATTTTTACCCCATTAATCATCTCTAGAAGTTCACATACATGCAAATTCAGGACAGGATCAACCCCCACTGAGCAATGCAGGCTGAAAAATGAATTCATCTTGGTGATTCACATTTTAATTACAGAGAGGTTTTTGTGTCATAAATGCTCACTTCATCAAATTTTAAAACTAGTGGAAGCCTTAAGCAGTGAGAGGCATAGAGCAGGTAGAGACTGAAAAAGATGGAGACACAGAAAAAGAGGAGACTCAGATGAGAGTGAAGGCTCAAATCATACATGAAATCAAAAGAACTTAGAGACTGAAGAAGTGGCAGGTCTATAGGAACCAGTAGGAAAAGCGTGCATGCTTTTTTAATCTCCCAAAGTACAACGAGGAGTGGAAGTCAAAAAAGGATGGGAGCCTCAGTGGAGAGTAGAGGCCAAGAAGAGGATTGAGGCCCATTGGGAAGTGGAGGCAAAAGTTAGAAGGCCAAAAAAAAAAAAGTGGAAAGCTGAGGAGGTTCAAAAATGGTGGGATACCCAGTGGCTGAAACAGTGGAGCAGTTGCAAAACGGGTGGGAACTTCTGAGTGAGTGGAAGCTAAAAATAGCGGGAGGCCAAGAAGAGTGGAGGCTCAAAGAGCAGGAGGACCAGGGAGCAGTAGAGTCTGAAAACAGAGTAATTGTTCTTGGTGTAATCAAGCCAGTTTTTGTGGTCTAGTATTTACAGATTTATAATTCATGAGTTTAAATGTATAATAACAGACAAATTTCCACATAATTTCTTCCCATGACAGAGCCCCCACTTTAATCATGAATTCTAAGATAGGAGAGAGGAAAATGCCAAACACATCAATGTGATATATCAAAACTTTACTTGTGCAATAACAGCCATGGGTTTTATGAACCATTGGCTAAAACAAACAACAGAAAAATTAGATCGTTTGGCTGTGGATGCTGGAATGTAATAGATGGCTCCTGAGCTGGGGTAACTGAGCACAGGCTGCAGTGATTCATGATTGAATGCATTAAAAAGCTTGATGGTGTAAAAACTATTGAACAGAAGAGAGCAATATGGCATACAAGCAAAACTAAAACCACCATAAATAACATAGGCACTCTTAAAAAGATTTACAAATATTTATTTTGCATATAAATCTCTTTGCAGTAATATCAGAGAGAGAACTTGCATTTCCTTAGCTTGATCATACAGAACAGAATGGAAATATCACTCCAGAAAGAGGAAAGCACCACTTTTTCCAATCCACACAAGATGTCATATAACAGCATCTTGGCTAAATGTTTCCTGAAAACTTAGTAAAATCAAATTCATTGGCACTTGTATAGTTTATTTACAGGGTCGCAACTAATAAAATAATGGAGGAAGAAAAACATAGAAATGAGTCTCATTCATAGCTTCAGAGAGTACTGTTCTCCGGACAGTCACAGCATTTAAGGCCATGCCTACATTGCAGGTTAGAAGTTTTTCCACGGAAATGTTTCGTGTGCTGAGCACTAAGCAATATGGGGATTCTCACAGAAGAACACAGTTTGACATCTACTCCTAAGAAATGAATATGAGATTTTTGCATTGTGGAAAGTCCAATTTTACCAGCAGTTTTCAGTCAGGCAAGAAATAGTTACTTCTTCATTGTTCAGCTTCATCCTAGGACAGAACTTGCTGTAGGATGCCTTCCACTAACATAATACCTGCTGTTTTCCGTTCCAGTCTAGTAGCCAGATAGCACAGCTAAATAGGGAAGTACTGGGCCAAATCTTCCTGTCAATGCTCTAGAGATTAAATCAAAGGCTGTGAAAATTTGTCTAGCAGTTAAACACAATTGAATGCATTTTTCCAGCCCTATGTGTCACTGCCAAGCACCATGTATTCCTTAATTTGATTTTAAATTTTAAATCTTAGAATCTTGACATGAATCAATCCATGAGCTGAAGTGCTGAAGGCATATCACAGCTTTCTCTTTATGCTCCAAGTTTGCTCTGTGAAAGTCAGGCCAACTTCAAAACGAATAATCAGAAAAGAGCATGAGTGGAGCTGAACCTTATGCTACTACATCACTTGTAACATGGAGAATCTGAGCAAAGCAGAGAATTCAGGATGTGGCACATCACAAAGCAAAGCATAACACTCCCCTAGCTCAAGTTACACACTGAGGGCACATCGTCTTTGCTGGGATCTGTGGCCAGTGATGTGGTTTTTGGCTGCTAGACATCACAGGAGGCTACAGTTAAAAGCCACAAGGCAACATTATGATACTGGCCAACTGTGATCTTAAGAGTAGCTAGGAAGGTAGAATTCTGTATGAAGACTTTACACATTTGCCCTGTCTATCCACATCAGGTACTCCGTAATTTCACCACTAACAAATAATGCCTTAAGCCCAAATTCTATGGAGTCCTAGTGCTTCCATATATTTGTAGAGTTCACAGCTGTTTCTGAAAACAAAAGGGGCCAAAGTCTCGTTTGAAGCCTGAAGATTTGGCTCATAAATACAAAGCCACATAAGAGTAAAGCCTCAGGATTTTTGCTCATTTTATTGCTGCAAATGCTAAGAACAGTTTAAAATTAATATCAATCAGAGTAAAGTGGGATAAGAAATAAAAGAAACATTTACTGCCTTAGATACAAGTCTATGCACCTGACATTTCCATATCAAGGCAGTGTTGTCTCTGCTTTAGTAGCAGGCAAGCATAAAACATGCTCTTATTGGAAACACCATGAATTTTTCTGTCCTTTTAAACTTAGCTGTGGAATGTTGCATAATATAAAAAAAATAGAGAAAGAATTGAAGACTTTCATTCTACATAAAGCAATTACCATGGCTGTCAGCAAGAACAAGATTTACCTACGTGGAAAGGGTAAAGAGAAAGGAATGTTCCAAGCAGTTCTGAGAGAAAAAAAAAAGACAAGGTTGCAGTACTTTCTGAATACCAAGTTTAATAGAGGCCATAGAGATGTAGAGTAGCCTACATTACTCCAGTTACCCCATAAGTCTCTTTCTGTACAGGCAATCTCATCAACATTAGGACAGCAACCCAGGGATGTATAACTCTTCAGAAGATGCATGTCTGACAGAAACTGTGTGACCACAGAAACAGATCAATTCTCCTCCAGGACGAGGGGAAATGGTTTTAAGTTGAGGGAGGGGAGATTTAGGTTGGACATCAGGGGGAAATTCTTACAGAGAGAGTGGTGAGGTACTGGAACAGGCTGCCCAGAGAGGTTGTGGATGCCCCATCCCTGGAAGTGTTCAAGGCCAGATTGGATGGGGCCCTGGGCAGCCTGGTCTAGCATTAAATGGAGAGGTTGGTGGCTCTGCCTGTGGCAGGGGGGTTGGAGATTCATGATCCTTGAGGTCCCTTCCAACCCTGGCCATTCTGTGGTTCTGTGATTGTGATCGATGTGCAATTCTGAGGTTGTCCCAAATAGTCAATTGCAAAACTGGAAGCTGTTACAGGAAGTCTTGAAAAGAGACTTCTCAGAAAGTTGTACTAAATCTATACACTCCAGGAGGTGAGCCACAAGTTTCTCCAGTGTTGCCACCATGCTACTAAGGTTGACCAGACAGCCCAAGTAAAGCAGATCACAAGCAGTGTGTTTTTATGCAGTGTTATTACTGGATATTGAAGGAGATCAAAGGGAAACTGTTACTCTAACTCATTCAAAGCACTTTTAATTCTGGATGACTGAAAAAAAAAAAAAAAAAATCGATTGCTACATCACAGCCTGAAAACTTTAAAATATCCATAGACCATACTTTGAAGTAACACTATTTACAAGATAAGCTCTTTCTATGGTTTTAATCCTGGCACTAATATAACTAATAATCAAACAGTCTCATTCAAATCTTACTGCACTTGAAATTTAGGTATAACTAATAACATGAAATAAAGGTAAATGCTGGAAAGATTCCTTATGCTTGTAAAACACTCCTGGCTGTAGAAAGTGTCTTCCATGGTGTTTCTCGGCCTCTTTAAACTGCAGCACCCATACCGGACAGCTGCTGAGGCTCTACCTGACAAACCCCTATGTAATCACTAGGTTTTCACAATGTAAGACTTTCTTAGTAGTTTCTTAGACTTCAATAAGTCTATTAAAGACCTTAAGATGATCTTCAAAATGGTAAGAGAGAAAAAAGTACTGAAAAAAACACCGCAGTTTTTACATGAAAAGACAATCAGCATTACCAGCCTGCAGAGAGCAGAGCAAACAAAACAGTAAGCCAAAGGCCCTTGACAAACTCCCAAAGTAGGCAAATGCAATGGAAGTCTCAGCCTAACAAACTGCTTGCTAAGAGTGAAAAAAAGAACAGTTAGGGATTCATTCCATGTAGCATGCAAGTTGTATGAGTCCTTAACTCTGAACTGTTAATTATTGCAGTGGTTGCTGGTATCCATAATTTCAAATTCTCAGCTAACCCAGACAACATATCCCTGAACACAAACTTTAATTCTTATCACAAAACATACCCAGTGCCTGTACAGCCAGCAGGAACAGTTAGTTTCTGAAGTAGAAATGCAGGAGTTAAGATAAAACCACTTTTAAATTGCTAAGCTACTGTTATAAGAGATTGCACTTAAATATTAACACCTCTACTGAGCATTTGTATTTCACATTCCCGCTTGAAGCAAGTTTTTATTGCTCAGTTGTAATTGCCTGAAATTAGCACCTTTCCCTAAAAATGCTGACAGATCATTCATTGTAGCAGTGCTGCCAGGCACAAAACACAGCTATAACACTAATACCAGTCTGTTTAAACAGAAAATGAAAGGAAAATAGAGATCTGGATATTAGTATCAGCCAGCAAGCCCTACAGCAGTCTGTCCCCTTTACAGGCCTATGAACCTCACTATGCTGATCAGTTCAGCTGCCAAAGGAGGGCAATGAGCCCATCAGCTTACATTGCCTGAAAAGCTATCTGCCATGGCTTGCATTGCTACTGTGTGCCTGTTCCTGATCTGTAGCACCAGTGTTGCTGTCAGAGGACAGCAGGTCAGCAAAAGGCCAGAATTCAACTGGATGCCACAGATGAATCAAACATCCTACCAAGAACAATTTCACTGACTGCTTTCATTTTTCAGGAAAGATAATAACACAAAGCAACACGATCATCTTGGTCTGCTACCAGCAGATTATTTTGTAAGTGTTCATTTCTTTCTCCTTGATTCATGACACAAAAGCAGCCAACATGAGGCATCTCTTGTCCCAAAATAAATAGAAGGATGAAAGGAACTAAGAAAAGGAAGGGGATGGTACTGGATGCTAAGCTATTTCAGTTTTTTGTCATGGTTTCAGCTGGGATAGAGTTAATTTTCTTTGTAGAAGCTTGTATGATGTTATGTTTTGGATTTTTGATGAAAATGAGGGTGATGGCAATAACAAAAACATCTGTGTGCTAAGTGGTACTTACGCAGAGCCAAGGATTTTTCTACTTCTCATGCTGCCCTGCCAACGAGCAGGGTGGGGGTGCACAAAGAGCTGGGAGCGGACACAGCCAGGACCCAGACTGACTCAAGATGCAGCCCATACCATATGGCATCATGCTCAGCAACAAAAGCTGCAGTAAAGAAGGAGGAAGTGAGGAAGATGACATTCAGAGTGATGGCATTTGTCTTCCAAAGAAATCATTACCCATGATGAGCTCCTTTTTCCTAGAAGCAGCTGAACACCTGCCTGCTGATGGGAATTCCTAGTGAATGAATTGTGCTAGTTGTGCTTTGCTTGTGCATGCAGCTTTTGCTTCACCAACTGAACTGTCTGCATCTCACCAACCCATGAGCTCTCCCTTTTGCCTTTCTTATTCTCTCCTCCATTCCACCTGAGGAGAGCAAAATGTTGTGTGGTGCTGAGCTGCCTACTGGATTATAGTTCTCACCTTCTCTAATTCCAAATTTTACTTGTATTTCCTTCTAAAAAAAATTACAGCAGAAATATAAAAAATGAAGTTTCAAATGCACTGATATATATATAAAAAAATATACTTTTATGTGCAGAAAAATCCTTGACTCTGTGATTTCCCCCTAAAACCCAAGATATTTCAAGCAGACAACTTTGTAAAGTTAGAGACATAGCATTTATTTCTTCTGCAACATAATGTCCTTAAAGTCCAAACAGGTACACAGGGACCTCCAGCAAAATCCCCTTGCCTCCACTGCCAACCCTTAAATGAGGTTTGGAAAGGTGTGGATCCTGGCTCCAATCCTTTTCCATCACTCAGGTACATTGCATGCACCTGAGCTCCCCCAGATTGTCTCTGCCTTCCCACCAGGTGCTCAATCACCATTCCAAACCATGACTCAGCATTTCCACTACTGTCTGATAACATATTTACTCCAGTATTTGGAGAGTCAATTAAAATAATTGCATACATTTTCTTGAGAAGCACCAAAACTAGAACAATTTGTCTGCTCTGATTGCTACCATGATCTACAATACTAGCATGCTGCTCTGTGGCACACTACCCAACCACAGGTTCCCAAGCAACCCATCTGTTACATAGCATAATGTCTCTTTTTCAAAGGTGGCCAGAGGCACAAGGAACTCAGCAGTGAGGTTTTCAAAAGGCTCATAGCACTGACCTAACTCCAGCTCCTTTTGATTTCAAGGGGAGCAGAATTATGTCAGCACTGAGAGTTACTTTGGTAATCTAGGCCTGAACTCAGCAAATACTGGCAAACTCAGTAGGATTTTGATAACTGTGAATCTTTTTTGTTGTTGTTTTTTTTTTTTTCAAAAAGTAATAACATGCAGAAGAACTTTTTTATTCTCAATGGGTCATTCTGCATCATTTTTTATGAATGCTTGAATTAACCTCCTGATTGGTTCTAATCCAACTGCAGGCCAAAACACAACATATAACCCCTGTACACACAGCATTGTTCTATAAGGAACAGACTTCCTGATC
Source organism: Chrysolophus pictus (assembly GCA_037305975.1). Lineage (NCBI taxonomy): Eukaryota > Metazoa > Chordata > Aves > Galliformes > Phasianidae > Chrysolophus > Chrysolophus pictus. The sequence goes on from CM074587.1 coordinate 3,404,209, forward strand.
AGTAATCTTAAAGTTCAACATCTGCTTTTAACAAAGCTTTGTGTAAAATATCTGGTGAAAAAAGCCTCTACTTCAGCTCATCAATTTGCTCTTCAGCCACACTGGAGTTTAGTATCAGGGTTCATCTGATTTTTCAGCTTTGAAAAGAATGAAGGAAAAGCTTAAAATCTCAATGAAATGCATAATCCATCCTTTGCCTAAACCCTTCAAGTTACAACATGCTCACCACCTGCTTTACTTGTACACAGGCAGCCTGGGCTCAGCAGGGAACAGTCTGTTGTAGAGAGGATTTCAATACAATTGCAAGGAAAAATGCTACAACTCAATCTAAAGTGGGAAGTGGGAAATATAAACAAGACCTTCTGAGAATCAAGTTTATAGCCTTTATCAACGTATTGCATGTACATGCACCTGTGTGCTTGCACACCTGAAGTGCTCATGGACTTGCCTCGTGGCACTGGTTGTAACTGAGGGGAATTAGCTTATTAGCACAACTCTTCAACATTTCTGCAGAGCTGGGAACAAAACAAACCTATGTATTATATAATAGTACAGTAATTGTATATGATATAATATTAGATATTGTTAAAGGCACGCAACACTGCCTCACTGCCCACTATTTTGCTAATAACCCAATGAAAAATTGTGTAATTACAGAGTGACAAAAACCAAACCATGAAGGTCTGAAAAATATTGGCAGATACTGACCTTCCCTCATGTTCCTCCCTAACCAGTGGCAGATAATCCACGCTGTAGTTATTAACAAAGACAGCCTTATGAGCTTGATAGTGTCAGATGATTTAGCACCTCCAGGTAAAACCTTTATACTGCATCTGAATTTACTACCCACTAGTGACTTCACTTTTTTTTTTTATCAGTTGGAAGAGGATAAATTAGATCTTCCATGTAAATTTTATGTTTTGTCACCTAGATTTATGATCTTAGATGCACCTACTGCATTCAGTGAGGAAAAGCTGTTTTAAGTGCTGTCTTCTTACAAGGTATGATGCTGGAGAACATTGCCCTTTGGCAAAGCACCAAGTACTAGAGAATGCAATCAACCAGAACACAGGCAAGGTTTGTAGAAGTCCGGAAGGCAAATAAGTGGCACAGTAAAACAGCAAGATTCAAACAGACCCTACCACAGTCCTAAAGACCTCAGAAAATTTCTACCAAGATATCAACTCATGCCACATTACACAAACAGAGAGTAAAGGGCCAGCCTGCTTCCAGCAACTTGTAATTTATCTCTGAACAACAGCACAAGTGCAGGTGGGTCTGAGGTAAAGACACTGCCACACAGGACTGCCTGGAACTAAAAGAGGAATTATTTCCTTACCATAAGACAGTTCCTGTAGGGTAGGTAGGAACGAAGGGGAAGAAGAGGCCTTGTGTTTTATTTTGTTTGTCTTAAAGACCTTAATACTAACAAAATCTGTTACACATTGGTTGAGGCAAAGACTTGAACCTCTCTCATGCATCAGGGGACTACCCTAATCACGAGGCACATCCCTATTTATTAATTGCTCTTGCTAATGCCATATTTATATATGCAGATCATCAGCTTGGCAGCTGTGCAATATTGATACAGTAAAACTACTGTGTTCCTGTTTGGGTTTACTTACACAGAGCACTTCAGACACACTGAGTAGGTCCTGCAGGAACACAGGCAGAACTTAGAAATATCCACAAATCCCAGTGCATGTAAAAATCATATACCCCAATTCAGGCCAGAGAAAACTTCTGGATGGCTAAATAGAGCGCACCTGAGGAAACCCTAATACATTGTTATAGCAATCAAGTTCACGTGGAAGAAATTGCCTTATCACAAATGGTGTTTGTATTTCAGGCTGGCATGAGTCCAAACAATCATTTTTCATTAAGGAGAAAACAGCTTGACATTAAGTATCATTTTTAATAAAACTAATCATATAGGTACACGGCCCCTCGACTCAATTAGGAACAATAGCACTGAGTCTCATAAGTTTTAGTCTACAGAAGCACTGGAAATAAAATGTTGCAGAAATACAGACTGCAGGATTTGTATATGAAGAACTCTGCTATTAAGAATGAAAGTGACTAGGTTAAAAATCACATACTGTATCTCCCTAAGCAGGTACTTAAGTATTGCATTTTAAAGAGCCTAATACAGATGCTGATGCATTTGTAAATATGGTGACTGTCACAACTTTGACCACCATTAAAGCATGAAACCAAACCACCTTTCATTTCAGAATATTACCTGCATATCTTCTTCCACAGCCCTGCATTTGTGAAGATTCACAAAGCAGGGTATTTTGATCAGCTGGCTGGCACACCTACTAACAGGTTAATAAAAGGATTAGCACATGGCTTTTTCTAATTCCCCTTGCATTGCAGTGTCAACATTTTCCATATAAGGAATAAAAATAAGGACAAGTGACAGTTGTAATGGGATTGACAGGTGTCTGATTATAGATAATATTGCCATTGTTTACTAAGCCACATCTGAGCTTCCTACAAATGAGAAGGTAAAAAAACCAGCTAAGCTGTTTGTAATTTAGAAAGACAGATCTCTGTTAAAAGAGAACTCTTACCTCTACATTTAACCAGGATTGATTATGAACAGTAGGCAGTTTAGTGTGCAGTGTGTTATCAATTTATATCAAATAAGCTCTCAGAACTTTCTCCTAAAATCACTATTTATACATAAGATTTTCAGAAATTGAATAAAGAAAAAATTTGCTTAAAAATGAAACATGAACTGAAGCACATGAACTGAAGCATCAACTATTATATGTATACATACACTTAACATATGAGGGCTAATCTGAACGTAATGCCTCCTTCTTTATTATGCTGGCCCCTGATGTCAAGGCAGATATCTATGGTATGGCAGCTGAAGTTGAACCTTCCCACCAATATTCAGTTAAATTTTGTCACCATGCAACAGATGGCAGAGGGGCAGTCTGACAGAATGGCATCTGACACGGAAGTACACATGAAGCAAAGGTGTATCGCTGAATTCCTACATGTGACAAAAATGGTACCCTGCTGACATTCACCAATGCTTGCTGAAGGTTTGTGGTGACCAAACAGAGGATGTTAGCACAGTGAGGCAGTAACTCATTTCAGCAGTGGCAACAGCAGATCACATTTATTTTACAAGCATAGTATACAGTTTCTCTCTCATTGCTGGTGAAAGTGCACAGCTAATGGTGGTGATTACGTTGAAAAACAGTGTTTGCTCTATCCAATAGAGCAATATCTATTGCACTCTAAATTTGTTGTCATTTCCATGGGAATAAATGGAAGACAACTTTCAGAGCAACCTACATATAATACACCAAAAGCATATATTAGCAACACAGATGTGATGGATCAACATTTTACATCTGTAAATGACAAGTGAAAGAAATCTCATATGAGGTTTTGAGTAATGAGGTATAATTAAGTGAGAATATCTTAAGAGTTATCCACTTGCCATCCAATTGTTTAAAATCAAAACCATAGCATTTATTTTATTTGGAAAACCAGTACCACTCCAAGTAGAAACATCATCATAACCTGATTCCAGAGCTGTACTCTTGTTTCAATGGATATGCTTCTTGAAATTGTCAGCATCCCAAACACTGCAGAGTAATGAGTTGTATTTGATTTCTCTCAGAAGGGAGATTTGTGTATATCACTCTCCTGACCAGACAGAAATAAATTAACTTATCACAGTACCTGGGAGTCCACAAAACTAGCTTCTGTAAAGCTGCTGATTCCCCACGTAAGCATTGGATATATCTATTCCAAATTAAAGTGCATTATACAGTCAGCTAGCTCTGCACCAAAGCAGTGCAATCTCATCAGAAAGCGCTGAGGCTGGAGAGCAATAGATGAAGTGCAGGCATATGCTGTCAGCCTGGAGCCCTTGAGTCCTTTTTTGTCTTCTCAGGTGGATACTGATTGTCTCTGCAGCCCATGCCTGCACACAGCACCAACTCAGCAGTGATCATAACTCACGTGCCACTATCTTGTGCATCAGAGCTACAGCCAGAGGTAGAATTGATCTCAACCAAAATACTGCCACAGTATGTCTGTACAACTCCTCAAGTAATGCTAATCAACTCCAACTGAAGGAAAATACATATGCATATACAGACAAGTGCTAAAGGTGGTGCACAAGCCAGTTTGACTGGTTTCAATTATGGTTCTGAAGAAAGTCAGAAAAAATCCCTACCATATGAATCAGGAAGAACCTTTGGCAAACATTTACTCCATTTTGATTTTTCCTGCAACATTATCCTACTGTAACGCCACACCTCACCACAGGCAATGTGTAACAAGCTATTCCATGATACCATTATTCTAATCTAACTTCATACAATTACATGGCTACTTTCTTATTAAAAATTACTTTTAAAGTGAACTCAGGCATTGAGATAGGCAGCATTTTACTATAGCAATTCTTACACAATTGTATAGATGCAGAATTGCTAGTAACACATGAAATGCCATTGGAAACGTACAATCCTGTGCCACCAACTTGCTGAACAAGAAGTGCTGTCTGAAGTGTGAGAGCTTAATAGATCATTTGATCTTTTTTTTTCTACCCCTTCATGGAGACTCCCAGCTCTGATATCACAGGCCATTCTGCTTTTTGCTCTGCCAGCATCTTCTAGGGACCAAACTCAAGTCATTAGCTTATTGTATAAATACCTTGGAAATGGAGCATTTCAGTTATTATTCACCAGGATCACAACTCAAGTGAAAGAAAAATCTTCCAATTTCTTTGCCAACTGCCAGAGATATCAAGGTCCTTTTTCACACATTGATTTTTTGATGTTATTTACTTTACAATAGTAGGAATATCCCCTTGCATGTTCCAAATATAAGGAAGCTAGAGAAGTAATCTATAAGAGTGTAAGATAGGATATTGAACTAGATTCCCTGAAGCAGAAGTCACTGGCATAGAGGTAATATTTCAAAAGGATGTTATTGATTTCTGACCCAACTTCAGCATTCCATATTCATGAGAGTTCATACCGGATGAAAACAAGTCGATACAAGAGGCATATGAGATTTAAAAGGCTACAAAGTACAGTAGGATAACAATGGATAATTTACACATGATGCTTAATAAGCAACTACAGATTGCTTTTTTTTGCCTATGCCCAGTGCAGCTTTTCCTTTTCCTTAGAGTTAAAAAGTAAGCTTCGAGACTGTATACAAAGTTAAGTCAGGCCACTATCTAATATTCAAGCAAAAACCTCTGGTTTTAAGGAGATTGTAAGCTTCCTAGCAGGGCAGTATATTTATTCTTACATTTTATTAGCTGATGTTGTTATTGGCTAAAGGGTTTCCAACTAAAAATATGTAAAGCTTGCTTTTGTTAATTCAAGCAGTTTAGGATAGTTCAGACGGCTTGTTTGACAGAAATGGGATGCACTTCTTTCACTTGAAGTGTAGCCATTTAGAAAACAAATGCTCCCATGTCCATATAGAAAAGTTTCAGGGAAGTCATGCACAAGGTGATGCTTTCTTGAACTGAGCAGTGTGGTTTAGTGTGAGAGAATACATGCTGAGAACAGTACCTTGAGATTTTTTTTTACTTTCTGCAGTACTGAATACCACTTCTGGTCCTGTTTCTTCCTCACTAAATCTTGATCAGTGACAGCCTTTTCAATTTTATCTCAGTCTCAGGATTTATAAGCAACTGAAAAAGGAAATCTGGCCTACTTACCTTTCTTTGATTTGCCAAAATAATCAAAATTGCTCAAAAATCTAAGTAATGAGACTGTTTCATGTAACTTCCATTGCTATTCAGCACAAACAAATTACCTAAAATCAAATGCCAATCTGACAAAAAACCCTCAAACCTTCCTTTTTCCTCTTTAAGTAAGCCTACATACTAACAACACCATGTATTGCCAGATTAAAATACAAGACAAATTAACTCTCATTAAGAAAATGCACCTGCAACACAGCCTACCAACTGTGAAAAGCAACTGTTCACTAGATTTGCATTTGTATTGTCTTCACCACTCATTAACCAGCCCTGCTGACTTTTGCTGATCAGTCACTAGCTGCTGTGTTCAGCAGGAGACATCTTTGGAATTATGACAATTTGAAAAATCAAATGATTTTTGCTAAAAAAGGAGTTCTAGTCTTTTAAAAATCATTCCCTTTCACCCTTTAAAAAATTGTTACACAAAATGACTGTTTAGCTGTAGTAAATGTTTTGAGAATTGCAATCTACTTTCTAGATTTTTTTTAGGATTTATTTTTGATAAAGATATTTATGTATGGTAAGGAAAACAAAAGAATCCCTAAAATACAAGCTGGAAGCATCACAACAACTTGACATAAGAGGCTGAAAATGAAAACCAGCTTCAAACTCCAGACCTAATCCAGGCAGAAGTGTTTTCAAGCTGCTCACAAAGAATAACACAAAACTTCATTTTGGATTAAATGTTGCCCTGCTCAGCAATTGTTTTCATCAGTTTCTGACAGCATGAAGTACAAATAAAGTAATAAAATCAAAGGTTAAACACAGCCCAGTCTTTGTTTCTCACTCAAACTGGGGAGCTTGCAGCATAAAAAAAAGTCTATCAAACCATTTAAACACTTTCAACTACAATAATCTTAATGACACCAAGTTACCAATAATAAATTTTAACTAAAATAACTTTGATAGATTTCTACTACATATTGTACATACTGAAAGCACCAAATTTTAATTGAGAAATCTAAAATCAGGATCAAATCAAGAAACAGGGATATCAGACAATGTAATAATGGGTAATAGAAAAAAAATTATTGAAAAAAAGCTCAGCCAGCTTAAGTTGCATTATTCAGTGATTCTTTTCACAGAAAAAAAGAAATATGTAATTGTTATAAAAGTCTCAACCCATTGCATGTTACATACATAACTTAAAGCACAGGAACCATTCCTCTTCAGTGAACATTGAAATAAACTTCATATTTAATTCAGAGCTTTTAAGACAGTTTTTTTGTGCATTCCTTCCCCTCATCATCCTTTTCAACATTACCATATAGTTTAAGTGCCACATTTGTCTGCTTGTGGCACTTGAAAGTAAGACACTTACATTTACAACCTCTTTCAGTAGAAAAATATGATTATGTGATGAATAAATGTTTAGCAACATTTGAAACACCACCTACAAAAAATGGCAACCAGTCCAGAAGTTCTGAGCCATGCACTGAAAGCATCTACAAACAGGTGAAATAGCAGGGACAAGAAATAAGAAGAGGCTTGGCTATGATGTTCATACCTCACCTGTTCCAATAGTCCAGCCTAACTCCAGTAACTGGCTTGTGTCAGAGTTCTGCAGACAGACAACTTCTTGGATCTGGCCCATAACACTCCTATTCCATTTTTGTGGAAATATCCAGCCAAAAAATTGGTTTCTTCAACCAAACTCAGAGAGCGCTGCTCAGTTGTACTAATTATTCTCAAGAGACTTGCTCCTTAAATCTGAGCCCACCAAAACATTCAGCTTATATTTTTGAAAGACTAACACAGACATCCCTTCCTCTAGGAGGAGTATTCTACCCTGTCCATCTGCTTTTGCTTATAGACATTGAAGTGACATAAACACACGACGCGTGTACTGATATTTCTCATTCCACAACCCAGGTACACCAGACCCAAACTTTGTACTTTGCAGCCCACCACACATTTTTGTTCTGTGCCTTTCACACATCATATCTAACACAAAGTTAGCTTTTGTATGCTTTTGGATGCTTACTGCTAAACATCTCCATACACTTACAAGCACACATACCTATGCACTTTGACAAACACTTTGAAGAGAGCTCCTTCACAGATGGCAAATGGAAAACTAATCCTCATGGACTTCATTTAATTTCTTTGTGTGTGTTTTCCCCCTACAACTCATAGCATAATTAAAGTGAAAGATTTAATACTCATGGATCATTGGATGGGGGGGAAAATCAGAGCAGTGATTTCAACTTATTCAACAAACCCTGCTCACTCTACATTCATGCATCAACTAAATGGTTATGTTATACATTATCTGAAACAAAGAAAAATTCTTATGTAATGCTCTATCAAGTTCTATATCTCTGTAATTTTCAGATGTATTATTCATGCACATCTCACGGTGGACTCGAAAAGATAATGCATCAGGCATGAAAAATACATCACTGTCTATGAGATACATCTACGTAGGAATCAAATGTGAGTTGTCTTTAAATAAAAGATGTTACACGGATATTTTATACCTTTATAGCCATATTGAGATCTATCCATATAGCCAAAAACTGATAGGACTGCTGTTGCCACGTATTAGGCCTTTGCAAATAACTTGTTGTGACTTACAACAGATACATTATTTAGAAAAGCTGTTCACGGGAGGATTTCAGATCAAGACAAGTCACCCAATAGTCTGTGTTCAATTATCTGTGTTATTACACGTGTTTCTTGACATGATTTACCACACTATCTACATACATACTAGACTAAGACCACATTTTTCTCCAAAGATGAATGAGATGCAAATTTATTTTCATATTTCTAGATGATAATTTTTGCAAAACCAGTTGCTACCAGGAGACATAACAGCTTGCACTTCAAACAAGGTGAACATCCTTGGTAGAACTTACAATACAGACTAGACTATGCCCATGAGAAAGAACAATATGGCACAACACCAGAAAAGAACAAGAGATACAACAGTCATAAAGCAATAAGAAACTACTGCAAAGCACATGGTATTAGCACAGGTAAAATTAACAGCAGAGGCCACACATGCACATGGTTGTCCTGGCCAAAACAAAGGTGCAATGAAGACTGCCAAAGAGCAGAGGGCTAAGAAGTAAGACATTGAAAGACAAGAATTATTCAAAGAGAATGCAAAAGATGTAAACAGAAACAGACTCAGACCTCTGAACGTAGGCAAAAAGGGTTCTATGTAATCTACCTTTAGAAATAAACAGTTCAGCTATTGAGAAAATGAAATTAGAGGTTGGACAAGTAGCTTAGTACTGGAGAAATTCACAGCTAATGGAATATACACCCTAATGTTATGACTCAAAGGACACTGTTCAAAGCCTGATTTTTGTTTGAGATCCTGATCAGAGTCGCAGAAACAGTAAAAGGCACACTATAGCTAAGCACCTGCTGCTGGGTACAATTAGATATTTCACAGCTTTTCAAAATGCTATACTGGTGATCTCACTAACTCTACCCTTTGTTTCACAGCACCTTTGGCATGCAACCCTGCAATAAGTGGGAAATAACTTGGAAAAAGTGTCAAGATAACAGAAAAGGGCAATAAAAGCATTCATTTCACTCTCTTAACATCCACAATGACACAATGCACGTGAACAACTTGAATGTTTCCTGTCCCACTACTGGAAAACCATGACTGACAAAAGCTGTTCTTCTGCCTTTGCAGGAGCACAAATGGCTGATGTCACTTTTGTTTATTCCAGAACTAATGTCCTTTTTTATTTTATTTATTTATTTTACTAATTCTCCTCCTCCAAGATCCTTTTGAAACTGTTCAATTCCACCTTTCTGAAACACCTTTGATGCCAGAAATCAAGTAATTGTATTGTTACCTGTGAACGTACACCTACACAGAACTTGATTACCAGAACAAAAATTTGAGATGCAACCTGAACCCTTCATTCTCCTGTTGTGATGGCAGATCAGTTCACCTTGCATTTGCAGTGGTATCAGAAATGAAGCGAAATACGTAGGTACCTGAATGAACTGGAGCTGTTCAGAGAAATGAGTTTTTCTGGCCTCTCATGAGCTGCAACAAACTTAATTCCCAAAAAACAGCAGATTAACATAAGTGTTCTTGTGTTCTTCTATATCTAAAAGACACAGGTTTCTCCATTATTTCACATGCAGAAGGTATTATCCACAGGTAGTTTTAAAAATGAAATACATTCAGACTTTGGAATGGGTGAAACCTCACAGTGTTTTCTTTAGGTTTAAGTTATTACTCTTTAAAAGGAAATTCAATACAAACATCCTTAATTACTTGAGAATTAGTCTTATATAAATATTAGACTGTAAATTAGGCTGTTCAAAAGTAATTATTCTGCTTTCTGAGGTGTACTGAGGAATAAATTACACTAAAGCAGCAGTGTACCTTCATATATTTTACCGTTTGAGAGAATGAAAGATTTTAATGCTTTAAGTTCTCCTTGAAATTCAAAATCATGGGAAAGACCACCATATATAGACAAATACACGAACCCTTATGTACTGGTAGCTGTCCTGTTGCTTTCAAAGCACTATTTTACTACGATTTTAAAAACTCACAAGCAGAGGATTCTCTCTCCAACTACCAGTATTTTCAGGTAGGTCCTAAATTTAGGAAGCCAAAAGAGTTGTGACAAGTTCTAGACAGGTCAGAACAGATTCAGATCCTTGTTATTTCAGATGTGCCAGTTAATAACTACTGAAGCATCAGTGACAGATGGAACAAGCTGCATCAAGAGAGTAGCAACTGAACTGCCAGTCTCCAGGGGGATATTTAGCTACAGATGGGCACATACGTAGAGGAAGACTTCAAGTACCATTTGTGCCATGACATGCATCTTCAACTTGTAAGGGACCTTAACAGAACTGCCTCTTGGCATCACACCACTCTGAAGACCTGGGTGTTCCCTCAGAAAGCACTGTCAGAATCCAGTAAGGGAAGAATATATTTAGTAATTGATCTCTACTGGCATAATATTGACTACTAGCAAACTGCAAATGTTGAAGATTGATCAAAACAGCTGCCTTTTTGACAGGTGTGTTTGCACATGGATAGCCTAAGCAACAATAGTGCAAATAAGTCCTTAACACCACAGATCTGCTTTAGGCTTGGATGAGTGATAACTATTAAAAATGTGCAGCTGTGCCTTTACCTCCCCACCACTACCAATTTATCTGAAATATTTCAATCTTTAAGTACATACATGGAAGAAAAAAATCATATGTAGTCATTACTTCACAGATAACATGTAGAAAGATTGAAAGATGACCTGCTCTCATCCCTGATACTGCCAAATTGTTTTTACATCCTGCAGTGCAAAGTGCCATGGCATTCTAACTGGAGCTCCTTTGGTGACGGTTTCTATGGCACAAGCAACTTTCGATTGGCAGAAAGGTACAAGTTCAGTAGGAATTGGTCTTATATATTCAGTAAACATACCATGTAATAATGCTGATAATCTTGATTTTCCCTATAAGGACTGAATAAGATTGGTTATTTAATCAGTATCATAAATCATAGATTATTACAAATTAATGAATGTGCATGATTATTCTTCACTCCCACCTCCATGCAGAACTGTGCTTGTCTTGCAGGCATCTCCTTTATCTATACAAGAAAGCAATCCCATTCAATATTTTTAATAAAAATCCCTACAGTATCTTCCAAGATCTCTCCATGAACAAACATGAGCTGTGATTATTTTTATCTCCTTGTAACTGAAGTTGTGTGCTTAAGTCATGATGACACCAAGTTTTATCTAACAGCGTCTCATTAAAAGACATGAAGGTTAAGAAGGTAGTTAAAAGCACCCCTTTACAGCTCATCATCAAACCACTGCCAGTTATTTTAATCACAGTTAATGTCATTTGCTGTCAGGAGAGATTTTTATAATACATTGTCACCAAGATTAAAAGTGTAGCACTAATTCTATATTCATTTTTAGACTGTGGAAAAAAACATATGAAAATAATTTGATAAAAGGACAGTCTCTGTAATGCCCAACAGAGAAAAGCCTATCAAATAAAAAACATCCAAGAAAATTACTAGCTTGTGTGTATGTGCTTACAAATGAGTTAAATAGTATATCTTCATTTTCAACTGGGAATACAGTTGCATATTTTTGTAGATTTCAATTAAAATATCATCTCTAAGTGATATCTAATACACACTTTGTACAAATAGCCTGGGTGTCTCAACCAAATCTTGTTTGGGGATTAGAGACATAGCAGTTAAAGTGAGGCACAACAGCATCTGTGTGCCTGCATTCTTAACAAAAACCTTTGTGCTGGAGGACAGAAAAGCTCCAGTGCTTTTCAGTATTTCATCTATGCAGTCCTGCAAAAAGCAGCAAGCAAGTGCATGTGGGAATTCCTATACACTGAGAAGTGAGGATTTATTGTTTTTGTTTATTTTGTTTCTCCCCAAGATCCCTTCCAGAAAACTATTTTTATTTAGCTGGATTGGCTGTAAAAATCCCTGGGCAAAGATACTTTCACTGTTTGGAAGCAGCAGTCACATGCTGTCACATCATATTGATGATAAAATGCAGAGTGAATCGTGGGAATAAAAGGCATAGCATCTCAGATTCTGCTGTGACAAGATTTATCATGTTCTAGCAAGTGAACAGATGTTTGCTAATCATTTGCCTTGGTCAAACAGTAACATCAGTATTGGCCTTACCACAAATAGTAGAGAAATACTGAGTTCACTGTAAGCTGGAATTTTATTTTGTGCTTATCTCACTAATTTTCAAAGTTACTCTCAATAGCAGAAGTAGGATCATGAAGGTATTTGCAGCATCTGGAGAGTAGACTAAAGTCATGGGGTAGGGGATGTTTTTTTTTAATTAAGTGTTTGAACAGTGCAATGAAGCCTCAATTAAGATCTCTAGAGGCTACAACCATCCAAGTAATAAAGCCTCAATGGTGATGTAGCTTGCCACGTGTATTTGGCAGATTAGATCCCAGCACACCAGTTAATTATTTTGATTTACAAGAACACACATGCTCACTATTAAGGAGTGCTTTGAGCTGCTCTTATTCAGTGGATGCTAGTCTGAGCACACTGCAGACTATGACAATATTCAAGTCAGATTTCAAGTGAATTATCATACACGAGCACTTGGTCTGGCTTCCCTTCACCATTCGCACTTCTTCCCATACTCTATGCTGTATTTAGTAGAATGTAATGAAGCTCTCTTCTGGTCAAGCATCACATGTTTTCACTGCGTTACAAACCTGACACTCAAGTCATGGCCACTCTGATCTCTGGTTCATAAATCCAAGTAAACCATTGCTAAATTTCAAAGAAATATGAATTAAAGCTGTCCTGAAATTTCAATACTAGAGAAGATTGTTTTGAGTAGATGGCATATAACTGAGACAGAAAACATGCAGTTTTTGACCCAGCATTTGACCCAGTTTTACTAAATTTCAGTTCAGATAAAACTTTAAGCCTAAAAATAGGAGTCTGGAACAGGATAACCAAAACCAGAGGAAAAATACCTTTCCTCAGATCAGACTTCTGAAGATCCAGTTTCACAAAGCCCCATTAAACATATTAGGGTAGAAACTAACAAAACCCTGCTGGGTAAATTGCTGCTGACAGTTGGAGCTTTTCCAATGAAAATGTCTTATAAGCAATAGGGACATCTCAAATGAGAAGGTTATTGGAAATCCTGCTCTGAAACAGCTGCTATTTCTCAGGTTATCACCCACTTGGGAACTCATGTCCTTGCACAAAATGAAATTTTGCATGAGTAAGGCATGGAGCTGATTCTAGAATGCTTGTAACTGTAGAAGGTTACTCTCAATCTAGTCTCAGATGTGATCCATTTGGTTTCCTCCAAAAACACACATGCCAGACAAGGCTTTGGCATGAAGCTGCCCACAGCCTGTCAAGTACACTGTAATGATTTATGATGAACATGTAACAGGATAAGTTCCTACATGCCATCCATCATCTTTGCTTCTGTGCACAACAGATTTGGGATAACAAGATCATAGCAGCCTTCGAACAGCATGTAGAATTTTTTCTTCCCTGAGGAAGTAACCACTATAAATACTAGCATGTGCTTATGTCCATCATCTTGTAGACAACTTTCAAAATCAAGCATGGAGATTTCTGTGGCTGGATTTTATATTTTGTCCTCTGTGATTAAAAGTATTTTTTTCTATGCTTTCATGGGTTAGCAGCATAGGAAACTGCATATTTAGCTGTTCAGTTTCTCTTACAGCTTAAACACAATTAACTTTCATTTGATGCATTCTTCCTGTCAGCACTCATAATGCTCCCTCAGGAAACAAGAACCAATAAGTCCTACACAAGAGTAGAAAAGTAGGGTACTGACCAAATATTGTATAATACTGTATTATAGGCCTATGGGAAAAAAGTTAATTAAAGACCACAGCTATCCTTCGGGAAAATGTTTAATATATTAAGCTCCTGCAGCAGAACACACCACAATATAAACAAACCCTCTCTCTTCAGGAACTCTGAGTATATCACACATTGAGGGGAAAAAAACAATCAAAACCTGACACTATTTCATTGGTCTTAAGCTACAAATATTTAAATAAGATATGCAAAGAACAGTCTTAAAAGTACCACCTTCAAGAACTGCTGTGGACTAATATATTACAACCTGAGTTAGGAACCACTTTGTCTATTTCAGGTGCTGAAATTCCAGAAATTTAACAACAATTAACAAGAATTTCTACATGGTTTCTAGTGCTCAGTAAGCACAGCAACCCAGCTATCACTGCTCAGTAGATCAGTAGCTAAGTCTGAGGGACCCAGGCAGGGAAAAAAATAAAAACTACATAGCCAAAAGCAGGAGATGCAGCAGAGATGTGTGAGGTTACAGTGAAATGCGTCTGTTTCTGGCCTTAGGGAAGGCACACAACACAGGAGTCATTTAGAACATTTCACTTTTCAACATCTTTTTAAAAATCCAAGCCAAAAACATTGACAATTGATCTGGAAGTTGAACTCTGAACTTGTGTATTTAGCACAAGTGAAGAATAAAAACAGCTGAAGAACAGCTCCATATACACAGCTGAACTGTGATTTTTTTTTTTAAATTCACACCAACATTTTGAAAATCATGTAACATGCAGCTTGCAGTTCTTAGCTAGGACATCTGGCATTTTTTTTTTTTAATCTCGCCATAAAAATTAAGTGATGCTTGCAGCTTCCCTCCCAAATACATACTTTAACCAATATATAGATAGATATATAGATACTTATTTGAATGGATATTTCAAAATGGGGTGAAATAAGATGTGGTCCATTGGGCTACTACTAAATCTGTCACATCTGCCAAAATCATAAGTCAGGGCTGTATCCCAGAGGCAGTGCTGCTAGCTCTAATAAAGAGGTCAGCCCCCTGCCCAGGGTGCTCAAGGGACTAACAGCAATGACAGTCTGGTCACCTTAAAAGAATGTCCTTCTTGGACTTTGTTTGGAAAATTCTTTTCAAACAACTACCCACACACAAACGCTTTAACTGTACATGCAGATGTATGTAGAAGAAACCAGAAAAATAAGGCAACTGGGCCACCCACAATCTGAAACAAGAGCCATTTGTCTAGCAGTTTGAGAGGAATATATAGCAAGAAAGGCACAGCTTCTGTACTAAAAATAAGTATGTATATTCAATAAGTCTGAAGTTTTAACTCAGCTCCTCTCTGAATAGAGCTATTATACCTATGATTTATCAGCAACATATTGTGTTTACTCTTATAATTACAAGGAACTTTCCCCACAAACACTCAGAGGATTGTTTCTTAAAAACAACCTCACATGAAAGAAAGGTTAAGCACAAGATGTTGTTTCATTAAGACCACTGAAAAATTTTACTAGATGTTCCATCAAATTTAACTAGCATCTTTAGTATATACATGTGCATACATATAATCTGTGTCAGATTTGTCAGCTTTTGATGGATGTTTTTGCTATCACAGTGTTATCATTGCTCTTATATAGTAATACTGGCAGAAGGGACCTGCAGTTTATTAGGCCTTGTATTGCATCTGTCACAATGCCCTGAGGCTTAAATATACTCATCTAACCCAAATATTATTCCTTGCAATTATACTTCATTGTTAACTGTATATATTCAGTACCACTTACATTTAACTGTTGCTGTTCTGAGGTTTTCTTCAGGTGGGTCATGTTTGGGCTCCCAGGAAGTTGGTGGTATAAATCAGGTAATTAGAACTGAAATGCAAAGTTAAAATGATATATTAATATAGCTATAACTGGATTAAAGCATCAATAACAGTACAGAAAACAGCATGGTTTTGAAACCTTTGGGTCATATGTTTTAAAAGCAGCAGGTTTAAAATTTAACTTGGAACCACATGGTAATACCACCCGAGCACTGCTGTGTCAGTTTAGCTGCATTCTGTGCTATGCAACCATTCCATACACTCAGGCTACACATATTCCACCATCCCTCCCAGAGCCAGCATCATTCCCCTTCACCCCAGAAATTCTTTACAACAGAATAAAAGTCTAATGAGATCAAGCCTGAGATTTTCAGTAACATGAGATGTCAAATGTGTGTTTACACAGATGTGTTCAAGTATGAGTTGAAAGAGAAAGGAAGGGATAAGGTCTGTCATTCACCTCTGAGGTGACAAACCTCCAAGACTCTACCAGTGAAGACAGAATAATTTGATTCTCTTGGTTGCTGTGTCACTGCCAATTTATACCAGAAATCCAGTTTCTAAGAGAAGAACCTACCCTAATTGTCTCTTGGACTCAAGAACAAGGAGCACAAAACTAGTTTGCCAAATGTTAGCACAAGCCACAGCACAAAAGCTACACACTGAGGTTCTTTGGGAAGTAAACCATGGCAAGAGCACCCATTGCTCCTCAGTACAATTATCTTCATTTTGCAGAGTTAACGAAATAACCAAAAAGGAAAGAGAGTCCATCCAGAGCATTTGAATGGAAGCTGTGGAGCTGCTTTGCGGAAGCATTTCACTAAGTCACCACTAAATCTGGCTGCTCAGCCTGAAAGTGTAAGAACATAGCTTTATGCAAACTATATACTACTTCAGACTTGGGATTTCACATTCTTTTATTTGCAGCTAAGAGACAGCACGCAAGCCAAAAGGCAGGAATAAAAAAAAGAGAGGGGAACTTAGTGACAACATTTGCTTTAATTACCAAGTCAAAAAACTCTTTGCCACAAACTACATAAGCCTCTGCCTCAGGTACAGTAAAGAATCAACGAAAGCCCAAGACATGAAAACAAGCATTTGCCACTACCAAATTATTTTGTCAAGTTGCGCTTAAGGGATGATTGATGCACTTTAACATGAAATAACATTAAGTTTGGAAGCTCTCTGAGATGCAGAGTCATCATTCATCAGTAAAGCTTAAATTTTCCTCTCAATCAGTGTGAGAGAAATTAATTTGAAAGCTGTCAAGAATTCTTTGTATAATTACCATTCTGTAGCAACTAGGAAGTAAGGTTACATTATTTATTAAAAGATACACCATAGCTAAACTTGTTACATATAATAAGTTTCCTTTCACAATTTGTTAATTTAATAAGCACTTACATAGGCATGTTTACTCATGCAGCATATTCACTCATCAAATATTCACATTTTTCTGAAGAGTCTTGCCTAACTCAATACAATGAGTTACACAGTTTGATTTTATATTCAGAAAAAAGTACTTTGTAGTTGTGCCAGAAGGATCACTGTTTTATCGTAAAAATAGACTAATTAAATAATTAGTAGTACCAACAGACAAGCAAAGATTATCTAAAAAAATATCAAAAGACTGAAAGCATAAATCACAATTACAACTCAAATAATCTTTGACCTACACACAAGCTATAAGGGTCAAAGGTGGCATTAGATTATGTATTTATTGCTTGACTAAGCCATTATTCACCAGTCTTCATTTTAAGAGTTGGGGATGATGGGAGTCTTGTATGGAGAAAAATATATCCTGCAATCTTCCATACACAGGATGGTACAGCTAATTTATCTTTTGTTGCTCTCTTCCCAATTTATGGCATGACAACTTTTCACAAGAAGAAGATTCACAATGTAATGCAAGAATTGAGCAGAGTACAGCAATGATGAAAAGTTTCCTATAAATTTGTAAGGAATCCATGAATCCAAAGTGATTTGGACCTGCACTGCACTGTTTTCACCCATTTCTTCCAGAGTTCCTAAGTTCTCAAAGGTCTGTGTGCAGACCCTCTGTACAGAGGAACTGCACATTTGTCAGGCATTTAAAAAAGCAGAGATCAAGACTGGATCTTCACAGCTTTCATACAGATTGAGAAAGACAGGAACTCCATTAGATACAACAGTTCTAGAGAACAGCTTCAGGGTCCAGTTGACACAATCCTTTTCAAGGTTGTGATGATAGAACAGAGCAAAAGCCTTAGTGCATCTCCTGTGAAAGAAATTTACTAGTCTGAATTATTCTAAGAAAAGAAGACAGCCAGCATCACTTAGAAGCATTCAACCCTAAAACAAAGCCAATTATAACGTGTAAACATTAAACCACGGTATTACTATATTCTAGTTAGAAACAAATTTAAAAATGTGGGTTCTTGTCTTTGTTAGCAACCAGTTGAACAGCTCATTCTTTCTGGTTTCAAGTGAAGTTGATACTCCTGAAGCATTCAAAAAACATGTTTTCTTATTTCATTCTGTATTTATGGCTCAAATAGCATGACACACTCTCATTCTGTTCTAAAGGAAGGCTTTCAATTCCTGTTGAAGGCATACCTAAATCCCTCCAAGTATTTTGCTTTTATTCCACTGAGGATTACCACAGAAAGCCTGTGGGGAAACAGCTGCAACAGGTAATCAGAGTCCAGCAAAGAAGGGGTAAAGTAAAATTGATCAGAAAGGCAAAAATCATTAGACTGGTGCCACAAGAAAATGCTCAGGAAAAACAATTCCTTTAAGTATTAATTGCCTCCAGTCAAAATAAGAAAATCTGTCTAAGTAATGTATCTTTTTTATTGAGAATTCACAAAATCCCTGGGGTGATGTTTGAACATTTTAGTTGACAAGCATCAGGTTGAATATGAAAGCCCAACTTCATATAAACTAAATTACACTACTGTTCCCACTTTTCACATTTCCTACTGGCTAAATGCCCTTGAAGGCCTGAAATGGGCTCAACCTATGGCTACACACTGTGCTGAGGGGAAACTAACCAGCAGTTGAAGGTGGTAATACTGTGCATCTTGAACAAGCAGGGAGTAAGCAAACAAGAATTACAGGGAGAAAATTTGGAGAGAACCACTCATGCATTGCAGGCAACTTCCCACATCAACACAAGGCCCTGGTGCCCCCAGAGAAAACAGACATCATCTGTCAGGAAGGATCATAGTGCTCTGAGTCTTCTAATTACTAATAATTTGAGTCTCTAGGACTAAGTCTTGAAGCCCATTTTTTCTCCCTTTAAGCATGTTCAGAAATTTTGCATTAACTGCTCAAAGTTGTTTGAAAGAAATATCAGTCTGGTGACACATTGCAGGGAAAATCCTATTGAGATTCATTAAATCTCAAATCAAAGGGTCAAGCATGCTAAGTGCAACCACTTGTTCCAAAGTTTCTCAATGGGAATTGTTTGTGCTCCTGAAAGTTGACAGAAGCACTATATTCAGCTTCTGCTATATTTGAAGTGCGATCTTATTCTGGTGGGATCTGTGGAGCCCTTAAAGGGCATGGTTTGTTCCTTATGAAGCTTATGAAATGGAAAAGTAAGCTTGCTTTCCTTCACTCATTTGAGTTGGATTCTAACTGCTCTTGTGCTGATATTCTACTCTTTCCAAGAAGAAATCTGTATGCCAGACACCTTAATACAAAACATTCATGAAGAATGAAAAAATACAACTTATGTATGAATGTACATTCAGTTTCCTTTGTATTCAACTCCAACAGAGAGAAGCAGCAATTTCTGTAAAAATCATTTTTGCTTCATGGTTCCAAGTGTAGTTATCTAGCACACCCTCAGGCAGTTATTTGCAGTATTTACATTTTTTAACAACTTATCAAGAGAAAATCCAATTGTTCCTAATCACAGTGACTCTGCGTGTCTCCTATTCTCATATATGGAAAAGTGTTTATTACCCATTTGTAGTAATTAAGGCACCATATATAGCTCCACAAAACCAACTTCCTTCAGCAAACAAAGGCTTTTTCTCCCAAATTTACAGCAGCAAAAATACTCATCTAAAAATAAAAGCTGTATTATAACATATAGCATATTTTGAAGAATAAACTAATATTGAGATTAAAAATAACCTTAAAATTGCAAAATTACAATACATTCTGTAAAATAATTGGTTTTATAGCATTGGCAAGGAAGTAAAATATTTAACATGCTGACAATGACATTGTGATATGTTTGACAACGTCTGTGTTTGAGCTTCTTTGTTATGAAATGGTTAAGTAAACTTTTTACAACTACATACAGTTAGGAACTGAATGACTCCACCAAGTCCAGCAATTTGTTTGGAAAACCCAGTGAAGTAATGGAAAGTGCCAAACCAAAAAACCTGATACAGAATACTTAAAGGTTAGGTTTCATTATTCCCCTATTTACCCCACAAGCTCCACTGGTCACTCAGAGCATCTTACAACCTTGACTGATTCTGTAGTACTCATACAATACTGTGCATTGCTTTATTTGTGGACAAGCAGTGCTATAGGAACATCGTCAGCAAAATTCATCCTACAATAACAGAGCCTCAGTTGTTCATCCTCCCTAATCACAGCACTAAATGAGATATCAGAGTTAGGTGAAATACCATAGTGGGAATCGAGTAGCTGCACTAGCCAACTGTAATTATACACACGGAAGCCAGTGAGACCAGCTGAATAATCAATGTAGTCACATTTAAGTTAGCTATCAGGTCGAGACTTGAAATCCCCACAAATAGGACTCCCACCTCTACCACACTACATCTGTCAGGACTTCAGAGGACTAATGGTATTCAAACAATCACTACAGGATCAGAAATGCTGGGGGGAAATCCCAAATCCAGTTAAGTCCATAGGAACATCTGCATCAAGCTTTGGGTTCCTTCTACATATTCATTCTCTGTAGAATCACTGCACAACCACAGAACTTCATGCGAACATCCATTTGTAAGTCTTCTTACTCCTGTGGAATGACCCCCACATCACAGGCATTTCTCCAGAAGAAAAACAGCATAGCATTTCTTGAAACGCTATCCTGCTCTACATCAAATCCTATTATATTTTCCTCTCTTGGCAGTGTTATATCTATGAATTGTAACACATGAAATCAGAACTGCAATACTTCATAAGTGTTTTCATCTTTCAGCCATGAGGTAAAACAAACTTTTTTCCTTTGTAAAAACTCCTGCTGTAAGCTCACATACAAATCCAGCCACCACAATGTCCACAGTGACTTTCTCCTGGAGAACTGTGGAAAGAGGGAGTCCAAGTTTTCTCATGGCATAGAGCTTAAATGAAATGTTTGAAAGAAGTGTCTCACTCAAGCTGTACAAAGGTTTTGTAGAGATGCCCAAATCCTAACAAGTTTAAATCTCAATATATGTGAGACCTGGACTGTGTTTTTGAGGTTAGTAAACCCCCCAGGCAATCCTGCGCTTTAGTTCAAGCAGACCTATACTGACTTATACTTTATTTCAAATGATGCCCAAAACTATAATTAAGAATTTTCACCAAAACTAACTGCATCTCAATCGAGTGCTCTTATTTTTTCCAGTGAGATGAGTCCTAATCCATTCACTCAGTAAAAAGAGCAAAGGTGAAGAGAGCTTTCTCTTCTCATATTGAGATAACCAAAAAGAGACTCCAAAGACAAAAATAATGCAGCACACAGCCCAAGTACCAAAAAGGACACAGAAACAGCTTTCCTTACACTTCTCCTGATATTATTATAATTGGAATATTATTCCAATTATAGAGAAGTACACATTTCAGCCTTCAGCACAGTGAGAACGAGATATTTGGTAAGGGGAAAGCAATTTCCTAGCAACATTTCTATTTTGTTTTTCCTCCTTTGTTTGCAAGAGTACACAAAACCAGGTGCTCAGCAAGAACAAGTCAATAGAACACTGAGGTGAGCACTAACCTAAACCAATGGAGAACTGTTGAGGAGGAGTAAACCCACCTCCACAGCAGGGGTGAACATCTTCTGACAGCCTCTCCAACCTTCAGTTACTGCCACAGTAGAACAAACTTAAAGGTGTTGTGACTTTCATTTGGGTAATGAAGACAGTCCCTCTAAGGCTCTGAAGGTCCCTCCGGACTGAATGAGATCAGGTGGGATCAGGTCAAGGTGCGCTGTCAAAACTGTTACACACTGTCTCCTGTGCAGATTTTACTTTAGTAGCTTTAGTAATACTCCATCTTTTATCCCCAGATTCAACCTGATGGATCCAGATACCACACAGAACAATGACAGAAATAAAAGTGTCATCCTGCTTTCATGTTTGATTTTAGTATATGAATTATAGCTAATCACATGCTAGCAGTGTCCAGTAAACATCCCAAAGGAGGTGTTTTAAGGGTGACAGATATATAACAATTTTAGGGACAGCTCCAGTCTTTATCAAAAAAGAAAAAAGCCTCCAGCATGAGGGACTTTATGTCTAAGGTGTACTGTCTTTGTTACTTCTCAAATATCAAAATCCACTTAGCAGTTTAATATAATAATGTAAAACATAGCAGAAGTTAAATTACTAATGATTTCATTCATACAGAATTTTACCTCTGTGAAAAAGGCTATTTGCATATATATAAGTACAGTCAGCATTTAAAACTGCAGTAAGTTTACATATTAATGTTCTGTAATGAAGGACATAAGCATATAGGGCAAAAGAGACCTGTAATAGCTAAAATAACAGGTTCATTCTTATCAGTCTGTAAACACATTAAATGTAGATAAATAATAGTTACAAGATGTCATTAATGTATTCCAACTTCACATTTAAAAGAACTTTGTTATAATGAAGCAGGAATTCATCTGATTAAGTAAAGTTTGTCTACAGAAGACATTCACTCCAAAGCAAGATGGACCATACAGTGTGGACTGCTTCATACAGACTCACTACGAAATGTCAGACTGTGTACCTAAATATTGAACATCTTAGTGCACTGTACCAACAGTGCATACCTAAGCACCACACCTAGGTAAATGATACTGATTACTCTTGCACAAAAGACTAGGGAAGTTAACCTCAACAACCAAACTGATGCATAACAATACACTTAATACACATGTAGTCTCCATTTGTCTCCAATAGCCTCACCTCTGCCCCTGGAAAGGTGATGGAACAGCTTGTGCTGGATGCCATCTCCAGGCAACTGGAAATAAAGGAGGTTATCAGGAGTAGTCAGCATGGGTTCACCAGGGGGAGGTCATGCTTGACCAACCTGGTAGCCTTCTATGATGTTGTCACTGGCTGGGGGGATGTGGGGAGAGCAGTGGATGTAGTCTACCTTGATTTCAGCAAGGCGTTTGATACTGTCTCCCACAACATCCTTATAACAAAGCTGAGGAAGCGTGGGATAGATGAGTGAACAGTGAGGTGGGTTGAGAATTGGCTGACTGGCAGAGCGCAGAGGGTCGTCATTGGCGGTGCAGAGTCCACTTGGAGACCTGTAACTAGCAGTGTTCCTCAGGGGTTGGTGCTGGGTCCGGTCTTGTTCAGCATCTTCATCAGTGATCTTAGTGAGGGGATAGTGGCCACCCTCAGCAAGTTTGCTGATGATACGAAGTTGGGAGGATTGACTGACACACCCGATGGCTGTGCTGCCATTCAGCAAGACCTGGACAGGCTGGAGAGCTGGGCAGTAAGAAACCAGATGAGGTTTAACAAAGGCAAGTGTAGAGTCTTGCATCTGGGGAGGAATAATTCATGCACCGGTACAGGTTGGGGGATGAGCTGCTGGAGAGGAGCTCTGCAGAGAGGGACCTGGGTGTCCTGGTGGACGACAAGTTGGCCATGAGCCAGCAGTGTGCTCTTGTGGCCAAAAAGGCCAATGGCATTCTGGGGTGCATTAAAAAGAGCGTGGCCAGCAGGTCAAGGGAGGTGATCCTCCCCCTCTACTCTGCCCTGGTAAGGCCTCATCTGGAGTACTGAATCCAGTTCTGGGCTCCCCAGTACAAAAAAGACAGTGATCTCTTGGAAAGAGTCCAGCTGAGGGCCACAAAGATGGTGAAGGGCCTGGAGCATCTCCCCTATGAAGAAAAGCTAAGTGAACTGGGTCTTTTCTCAAGGCTAAACAGACAACTGAGAGGGGACCTGATCCAGGGGGGGGGCAAGAATGGTGAGGCCAGACTCTTCAGCAGTGTGTGGAGTCAGGACAAGGGGAAATGGCCAGAAACTGCAGCATAGGAAGTTCCGCACAAATGTGTGCAAGAACTTCTTCACGGTAAGGGTGACGGAGCACTGGAACAGGCTACCCAGGGAGGTTGTGGAGTCTCCTTCTCTGGAGATATTCAAGACCTGCCTGGACGCCTACTTATGCAACCTGGTGTAGGGAACCTGCTTTGGCAGGGGAGTTGGACTACCCCTACAATTCTGTGATTCTGTGAAATCTGGTCCTGGACAAAGGGATGCAAACATGGGAGAAAACCACACAGCACAGAAGGCAGGGGAATCAAAAATAAATGTGTTCCTCTCTCTACACTGTTAGTGGCAAACCTGTGGAATACATGTGCTGGGCAGTAAGTACCTAAATAAGTCATTTTTTGGATAGGAGGGTGGCTCAGCAAGCAGAACAAAAAGCATCTGTCATTACAACTCACAACTTCAGTGCTAAAGGAGTTGCAGTTCCAATCAAGAATTTCTGGAGAATATAGTAAGAATCATAGATTTGTTCCTTCAAAATCTCATCATCTCTGCAGGCGAGCGAAGCTTGCAGTGCAAAACAAAATACACATCAGAATCAATTTTATCAAAGATGTTAAGATATATCCAATATAAAACAAGCATTTCATCTTCACTGCCTCCTATAAAGCAGCGAGAGGTTACTGCAGAGAAAAATCAGTACTGTGGCTCTATGACTAAGATGTCAGTGCACTCGAACTTCTAGACTTCAGCAAAACAGGAAGAAAAGTTGTGTTTCCACCTGTTCACATTCCTCAGTGTGAACAAGCCCCTTCACAAAAGCCTTAGCAGCTCACATTCATATTAGCAACACACTACCATGCAGCCATTATCCATGCCATCTACCTTAGTGACATCCTAGGGTTGCACTGTTCTCACATGAAAAAGAGATGGAAGCTTCTTATGTCATCATCTTTCTCCCTTTACAAACAGAAAAAGGTGTCTTAAAAGCATAACACAAGCTACACTGAAATCAGAGGACAGCCCCCAGTTAGGAGACTTTCAGTCAAGACTTGACCTTAAATTCACATCAAGTAAGGATAAAGTTGTTTATTCTGTTTTCAGCAGACCTCCTTTCAATTTTATTTTTTGCAAAGGAGATATTAGAGAAACTATTTTACAATATGTACCCTAATTTTTTAAACCAACCTTCACTTATTTACAGAGTGGGTCCTTATTGAGTCACAGCTTTGTCAAATGAAAAAAAACAAATCTAATTCTTAAAGCAGAGATAAAAACCACACCTGCTTTGCCTGAAATGCTCAGCATGGTATTTTCAGTAACAGTTCTTAGGAACATAACTGCTCAAATTATTTGCTATAATGGTGCCACACTATGGCTCCCAGCAGAATTGGAATTGCTGGATGCTAGTCTCCACAAGGAAGGAAAGGGTAGCGTGGTGCTTATGTGAAAATTCACTAGTTTTCTGCTATCAAGGGAACAATTTTCTCCTGTGATAATGCTAGACATAAACACACTGAGTTTTAAGACTACTGAAAATAAAATTGGGTTGAATAAATGATTATTTACATAAAAATGCACAGCCAGGACTGCTATCATTTCTCCACTTTGCTATAGAAGGCTAACAGAAACTACCGTCCACCTGATGTTGGCTTGTTGTATTTGTCCTCATATGGACCTTTATCATATAGAAGGACCACTGCCTGAGCAGTGTTTGTATTTCATTATTTAGGGGAAAGCGAGTTACAGCTCACTCCTAAAGCAGACATATTTCCAGTATGTGCAGCAAGACCAGCTCCACTCCCTGAAACATCATTCGTTTTACTTTTGCCTTTGAATAGTACATTCCTCAGTCATTACTTGCATCATTACCAAGAATTTAGAACAAAGAGAACACACTGCAGCAGAAAAAGAATTTATTTTAATTTTCCTTCTTTAAGTGGCTTCTCATGCAAGTCCTTGCAACTTCTCATCCTCATTTTAAATAGTCTCTTTAACTGAAAACTCTTCAGAGGTAATACCATGCTGGAGATGCTACAGATGTTATGAGGCAATCTACTCTGGGAATACAAGGTTAAGTTTTATACAAGTGCTAATGACACAGACTGTTCCTTTAACATTACACAAGAGTTTTATACTAGTTCCAATAAAGGTTTGGTTTCCTGTTATTTTCTAAAAAAGCACTATCAATTCTAAAAGCATAAACAGGAAAATGACTTTTGCTTAACTTGGGGTCCACAGCTGAAACACATTATTGGAACTTTTCTGCAAGTCAGGAGTTGCTATCAGAAAATATTCTATGCTATCAGAAAAGAAGTTTCTGGAAGGCTTAAGCTTAGCGTGACAGTTACAGGAATAGACATAAAATACTTCTGACAAGCTACTCTCCTAGACTTTGATTCAGCAAAGCACTTCAGCATATGTTCTTGAGCTTTACTGAAACAGAGCCCAGAAGTGACACCCCTTCTGACAGCTTCTTTATAACCACTGCAAGTTAACCCTCTTATGGGAAGCTCTTCCCTCCCTCCATCAGGATGGAGCAGACATATGGTGCAACAGCCCCGCAGCGCTGTGGGACTTGCACCTTACTGGAGGACAGCATCTACTTGCAAATGGCACAAGAGTTGGTGCACATGGCTCTTCTGCTTTGTTTTAAGCAGCACAGTTTGATTTGGCACAAACAGATGAAAACTAACACAAGTCTTACTAGAACTAGCTATGTAAACAAGAACTAGCTATGTAAAATAGCTCCATAAACAACTGCCTTAAAAATTAAAGTTAATTCTTTCTTGACAGCATTTCAGTAACACCATTACTGACTTGCCTACCCCACTGCCTGTTAACAAGATGATTATTTTGACAAGCAAAAAGAGAAACTTCAACTAACTGCCTACTGGCTTCTATTATTTGTATTCTCCATTGTGTTATCTACTGTTAGATACTGGGCTCCCAGCAGCACGCTGGGCCTCAGTTTGCAATATAGGCTGGCAGCATCCTCCTCAGGCCTGACATCCACTGCATGATCCAGGACACCCTGAGGGTCAGGAAACCTGGCACATTGCAGACCTAGCAATTTGCTTTTAACAGAATTCAGAAAGAAAGTAATGACTGAGAACCCACCTTCCCTTCTTTTATTTTGATACCAAGCATCTCCCTTCCATGCAGCTCAACATTAATTGGGGTAAATATGTTAGCAACAGGAAAGGCTTATTTGTTCTGGGGCCAGATCTACTAAGCAGTCAGGATTTCTTGAGGAACACAGAGGTCTCCTGCAGCCTCTCCTTCTTTCCTGAGAATTACTAAACTTGCATACACCACTGAAAAAAATTAAAGCCTGCACTGGGCAGCATCTCTGCACATTTCCTTAGGCAGGTGTTCTTCTCTACAGTTCATTAGGGAGATGCATACAAGACAGGTTAATTCAGGAGGAGTCAGGAAGCCCAACACCAAACTAATGAGAAGCCTATCAGCAGCCTGATACCAGCATCACTAGGAGCATTTTCTTTCTCAGATGCAATGCTCTGAAGCAGCTGATACCATCTGCTCTTCTCTAGAAGTACTCCATAAAAAAGTTAACAACCTTATTTCTTCCTTGCTGTCCCAGTCCCCAAGTAGCCTCAGAAACCCACAATAATTCAATGACTATAAGCATCATTTCCATCTATAGAAACATGGGAAAAGCTAGGAAGAGGTTGCCCATTCTTTTTGATTTCAGGATTAAAAATGTTTAGTCTAGACTGACACAGAGTTTGTAAGTGACAGAAATTAGGGCCTGCTTCCCAAAGAGAAAAAAACAAGGCTGTTGGACATGTGCGTTACATTCCCTGAAGCAAGATTTAAAAATCTCTCTATCGATCCAATAGTTAACCAGCAAATATTACACTCTACACTCTAAGGAGGTGATTTACAAGAGACCTAAAGAAACTATAAAAGGAAATAATACCATGACCTATTGCTTAACACTCGCAAGTCAACACACATAATACTTCTTTAAATCCCTGGTTCGTTCAATTTCTGACAGTCACCTTTATTGAGTGGTTGAAGTCTTCATGTACAAACTAGATTTTCATTCCCCACCACTATCCCTTAATACCTGTCCAGATATAATACTCTTTGTGCTAGCATTTTAATTGAATACTAAAAAATAATAGTTCACTGTATGCAAGATTTACTATAACACATAAAAATAAAATGACAATAAAGTCATACATATAAATTAAGCTAGAAGCCCTGTAATCTAGTCTGTATCAATGCTGTATTTTCTCTCCTGTCAATGTCTCATTCTTCATCTCCTTTGTAGCGTAATAAATTACCATTATTGGTAAATATTTATATTCAGTTCTGTAGCATCAAGATAGTGACAGTTCATACAAGTCTCCCAAAAGAATGAGACCATACAAATATTTATCACATTTGCCTTTCTAGGGTTTACGCCTTTTGGGGGATGACTTCTAGGATCATCTTTATTCTTGTCTCAGCAATTTTTAGCTAAGAAAACTAAAACAAATTAGGACTTTGGTAGCCACATGCATACTAGCTAAAATCAATAGCTTTAATTTCCACATTTAAACCTACAATTTTCATCTGACAGGCTCAGCAGGTTTTAATGCACACAGCAATTTACTTTTACTGTTTTAATTGTTTTTAGTCAATCACTTTTATTGCTTCTCTGCATCTGACTAAACAAATTAATAGAGCTATGTTCATAAATGATTACTCTGTGAAATGGCTTGATAGATATATTTGCCAGTTTCACCTCCAATTACTGCCAACATTAGTAATATTTATACCAAAAGGTACATTTATTCAGGTCCTATAATTAAGTGAGCAACAGGAATAAAAATAGCCAGAAAATCTATTTTGTGAGCCCCACAGTAGCAAGTCTTGTCCTTCTAACAGCATTCTCTCCAAGACAGATAAAAAACCACAAGACCTGCCTGCATAGCGGGCTGAAAAAGATCTGTATCACAGGAAGACTCCTGCTTGTATTCTTGCATGACTTCTTGAGAAAAAAAACAGTGCATATGTCTGCTGAGGTAGAAGATCCTGATTCACTAAATGAAGTCCAGTGTCATTCCATAAACCTTCAGCTCTTCCATCCCTTGAAGAAAGAGAACACAGCCTTCCCACACACAAGAAGCAAATTACCCCACTATCTGGAAGGACCTTCACCTGAGATGCTCAAATCCAGACCTCTAGAACTTTCATTTTTAAAATATAATGGGAGAAAAAGCTGAAGCCAAAGTATCTTTCATCAATAGTTCCAGAGTCACTCTCCCTCTAGCAGGAGACTCTTCAGTGCGTTTCTTCACTGTGTTTCAAGAGGCAGGCTGCAGACTACCTCTGCTACAGCCTCCAGCCAGCACTCGGGTCTTTTACTAGCAGTATCAGGGACTGAACACCTTTAAAGTTGAAGATTATAATTTTCCTCTACTTTTTGGATATCTAATCAAATCTAACCACTAAAACAGCTTGAAACTTCCATGAAAAACACTCTTCTTGAAAGAGGCAGCTCTGGGCTTGATCCAATCAGGTAGAGAAAGCCTGAATTTATTTTTTCCCACCTTCTTTCCTTCTCTGAGAAGCAAACCACCTTGAAGATCTCCCCTCTTCCTCTACAGCCTACATTCAACCAAAGAGAAATGAAGCACTTGGCAGAGCGAGGCCACAAACTACAAGTAGGAGAGGGTATTTCTTGCTTTCTGGACTTAAGCAGCAAGGAAGAGAGATCCAATGGCCTGCCCAGCCTCAGCACAGACTGTG
This sequence comes from Chrysolophus pictus, assembly GCA_037305975.1. Taxonomy (NCBI): domain Eukaryota; kingdom Metazoa; phylum Chordata; class Aves; order Galliformes; family Phasianidae; genus Chrysolophus; species Chrysolophus pictus. The sequence continues at coordinate 3,434,047 of CM074587.1, forward strand.
GGTTAACTGACAGCAGGGTGCTGGAGCACACCAGACTTAGCCCAAGTAATGTGCTTGGCTCTCCAGAAGTACCTAGACATGCTCCTCCAGAGGATAACTAAATGCTTCATCTGTAATTAACACATCAAGTTTTCCTTCAACCCACGCCTACTTTATCTTCACACTTGTGGTGTACTATAGATTAGGCAAATATACCTTTGGGAAGAGTACGTCCTTCCCTGTCACTATGCTTCTCAAACATCTTCCCTTGTGAGTGCAGAAATACTTGGTCACAAAGCTCCCCTCCCCACATGTACTGAATGTGTTTTTTCTGAGTGGCCCCTAGAGTACTAAACCAGCTGCTGCTTTTGTAGAAAAGCTAAAGTGATTCTACATTGGTCAAAACTGCTGACATCAAATTAGTTTTTCATTTGATATTTCTGCATACGATCACTCGCATTTGATTTAAACCTTCATTGAACACAAGCCCTTGGAAAGATTCTCCGCTGTAAGCTGTAGGAAACTGATAAACTACATAGTCTAGTTGAAAGGCTTTTTACCTTTCTTTTAGAAACCTGCATAATATGTAATATATGAAAGAACCTGGATTGCTAGCTGAGGCTGCTAGAATATAACCTCATGAATATAAGCCAAATATATCAATTTTTCAGTCCCTAAGCTATCAAGCCTACCCTCTACTGCAATAACAACATTAAAGTATGTACCACATCAAAAAGGTGACTTACCACACATGTAAACTGCAAAAAAATGACTCTTTCTTGTTGAGGTTCATGCAAAATTATAATTTGGATTTTTTTCAGGGTTTTCCATTGACTAAGAAACCAATTCAAGGTCTAAGTAGATACCATTTTTATTTTACATTTCTTGAGATTGAACAGATACTTAACCCACAAGCAGTCTGTACAAACCCATCTTCCACCGCCCTTCACAAAGGGAGGCAATACAGCTGCTCTATAGTCCCATTTTTTTTTTTTTTATCATCAGGCAGGACAGCACTCACTGAAATGTCAAACTGAGAGCAACCAGTTTGTTCGGATGACATATCACAGAATATGCCCACGTTCAGGACTCTTCAATAAAAACCTAAGTCTAATAGAGGGCTAACTAAAGAAATCATCCATCACAGATTACCTGAGTTGCTGCTACTCTTAGCAGAGATTGCAGGAAGAACAAATAAAGCCAGAGGTGGTAACAGCACATCCAATCACAGCCAAACATGTCCCCTTTGATCATACAAAGTCAGCTCCTTCCCACCAGTGTTTTACAGCAGAGGCAAGTGATGAACAGAACAGCAGTCACAACAAAGCCTGGGCACATCTGTATTCCTGTGGAAAAGAACTAGCATGATCTTCTTAACTCTGTGCCCCGTGAGGCAGCTCAGCAAGGCAGCAGCCTCAGCTCAATTGTAAACCTCCCTTGAAATGGTAACAAGCTGCAAAAATACCCAGACATTTTTCTACAGGCCAACACTGTGGGACATCAGCCCACAGAAGCCTTTGCAGAATGATTAAAACATTATCCCAGAGTGAATTATTTTGTACAAAATGCACATATGCACTGCTGGACTGCCTCATTAGCACAGAAAATCTGTTGAGGTGCTGTTCTTGATCACTTGTTCTCAAATGTCAGAAGATTTCAAACAAAATCAGCCCTACAGCAGGAGCCATACCATGCAGAAGAGCATTTACATCCTTGTCAATCCACTCTAAATTAACTGGACCAGTAAGTAGGAGTTAAAAAATAACTTGTCCTAGGTCACATACAAAGTCTACAGCAGAATGAAGAAGCAGGTACAGATCTTGATTTCTCATCTTGTATGTTTAATACAATCCCTTCTAACCCCAAAGAAAGAAAAACAAATATGAAGTAAGGCATCAGCCTACAACATTACTGTAACTGTTACTCTCTTGGGAAGTACACGTACACCAAAGACCAGCACAGTCTTTATTTTGGAGCAGGGGACAGAAACCAACACTAAAACTTGCTCAAGTTTTCAATAAGTTCGCTGCTTGGCAAGGTCCTTCCAGCTCATCTACCTGAAATGGAAAAGAGTTGATACAACCTCCAAAACATTCAATAAACTTTTACAGAGACATTACACAGTGCATTTCCAACACATATATAATTGTATTAAGAAAGCATTTTCTTACCCCCTCCAAACTCTCTCTAACATAGGAACTTATACGGAGCTCACTTTAATGAGCCAAAAAACTATCAAAAAATAAAAATAAAGATCAGTACATTGCAATTAAACACATTCCAAATTCTAAATCCAAGAAAACAGACTTTGTAGTGATACAATTGCTGACTGTATCTACCAAAAACACTACTGCTGCCCTTCAGATGTGCTCTTCCATTTCTAAAGAAGTTACTTTACTGCCAATCCCTCTACTGATGGCACATTTTATTGACAAAATACAGCCAAGCCACCTAAAGCAATTCAGCTACAGAATAACCTTTCACACAAGAAGCTAACCAGTTCTCCCATCCACTTGCAGTAGATTTTGATTAGCAAACATGCAGACACATTCAGATACTTTGAAGTCTCATGTCACTTGACAGTTAAGGACAGGGTAATACTATTACAGTATTTTATCCTTTGTGTGCTGGGAAGCAGAGCTTTCTTTCCTCAGACTGAAGGGGTCTGGACTCCCCCTCTGCCACTGTTTGATCCATCTATGCCTTTTTCACTTTCTTCTCCAATTTCCCCTTCCCTTTGTCTCACTGCTTTCTTGAATTGAGTTTCTCATTACAGTTCTTCAAAAATTCTCCTAAAATATCTAATGCCACTTAAAGTCTGCAGTCTTTCCACTCTTAGAAAGTGCCAGATGCGTACAAGTCCATTAAGAGTTTGAGTACTGGCTTGGAGCTGCTGCACCTAAAAACTAACCAGCAAAAAGCAAACTGTAGAGCCACAAGCAGACAAGTTCCCCATTGCATAAATACTATCACTTCTAAAAATGGCAGGCTCCAACATAACATTATGTTTCTCTTAATTGCAGTTGTATAAAGGAAGAAAATATTTGCTCAAGAATTCAAGGAAGAAATCACAAATCTTAATGCATGCCAAGCCTTGGAGCTACACATTAGACAAGCTTTCTAGGAAGAGTTTTAGAAGCTACTTTTATTAGGCTTAATCCTGCACTCCTGTCTAGTCTGTCTGATCAAAGATCTTATAGTTAGCCTCTCAGATTTTGTCCATAGATCACTCTAAGTGCTTTACTACCAGCTGCTTCTTCCATTGTCCAGTGCTAATTGTCATGCTCTCTCCAGCTTAACGTGCTGAATAATTCCAGGGCTTGATGGGAAAGTGGGAGAAGCCATACAGCAGCACATTACCCTCCCCCTCCACTTCTATCACACACCCTATCAGGCAGGTTGATGAAAAAAGATGCATTCCCTAACATACCTGTACTAGTTTAATCCCCAAGCAGAGACTGCTACAGGATAAGTGCAGCAGAACAGTGCTTGGCATCACTCTGCAAGAAATAGGAGATATCCATGGACGCAAATACCTACCATACGAGAACATCCATGGCCTTGCATGACCACATCACACAGATCAGCTCCACTGTTAGACTGAGGGCACACACAAGTGCTGGACACAGCAGCTAGCAGTCTGCCACTAGTTGCAGAAGAAATATAAATCTGCAGCAGATATTTATCCCTGTAAGAAGGTGCCATATGGGAAAGTCATTTTAGCCAACCACTTTCGGAGGTTAGTTGACTTTTCTCAGACTTTTCAATAAACTCCATGAAAAAGACTTCAGGACTCACGTCCAAGACCCTTCTAGGGTTTGTAGATCAAACCCAGCTTTTTTGGGGATGTACACACAAGTTGAAGCAGTTACCACAACAGATCTGCTTTTTTTCACAGCCTAGTTGGAGCAACAAAAATCTGGTTATTTATTCCTTCAGGCTGGGAACTGACAAAGTCACAGGTAAAAAATAACACCAAAATCAAAGCCAGATCTAATGGCAAAATACTAGATAAACACTCAATCAGTACAGTACTTACCAGGTCAGGATGCACACAGAGAACAGTGTGCCCACAGGGCACATGCCATGCTGTCACACCTGGTAGTTGGGCAGCATGTTTCTCCTCCCTACACAACCAGTCCAGGTCACTAACAGAGAGCTCAGACACTTGCTGCACAGCTGTTTTGGAGAGCACAGATGTATCAGACAGCCTGGAACAGAACTCATCTGTTTCTCCACCTATATTTCTCAGTTCAGCTACACAATATCAAACCAGAACAATTACTTCATGCTCCACAGTAACCACTTGGTTCATACTATTTTTTTTTTTGCACACTTCACTTCCCTAAAGAGATGACTTGGTTGCTTTCTGTGTAACCCAGCGGTAACACAACAATTCTGCAATGATCCTGAGAAAAGGGTACAGAAATGCTCGCTAACACCTCATGAAGAAAATATACTTCTACGTGGAAGTGAGTGTATTTGTTGTATTGCTTCTCTTGTTCAGAAAAGAACATCAAATCCATACTGCTCCCTAAAGATGCTGCACTCCATAACATTGCAGTTTCCCAGAACATCAGTATAAATCCAGACAGCCAATACATGGTATACATTCCTCCTTTCATCCATTTTCAGATCCTTCTGAGAGGGGGGCTATTTCCATGAGTAGAAGGCCTGGAAAGACCAGAATTACTTAGCTTAAGCTCAGTTGGAGCTATTTCAGATCTGTAGCTCTTCCCTCCTTTCTCCTTTAGAATGGGCTACACTTCCCAAAGCCACTGAAGTGTAGCTTCTCATCATACTACGCCCAGAGTCCTTCCATCAGATTTCCTAAAGTGTGCCACCTAACAAGAGAGCTCAGTTAAAAATCGCCACTTCGTCACAAGGTATATGATTCTCTAGACCAGAATTATAAAAATCAGAACTCTCATCCCTCCTTCCAAATCCACATCCTTCATTTGCCACATTAGTGCCCCAGCCATTTTATTAACGCATCAGATCTTAATACGTTTGTAATGCAACAGAAAGCACAGCAGCAAGGTCCAATGCTACAGCAAGTGAGAACACGCTTAAATGCAACAACCATGGGCACAGAAAAAAAGGAAAGCATCTGCTTACCATCAGAAGGCCTCAGGCACACAGTGACCTCCAGCAAAACCCCCTTGCCTCCACTGCTAACCCTTAAATGAGGTCTGGGAAGGGGTGGATCCTGGCTCCACCCCTTCCATCACTCAGGTACATTGCATGCACCTGAGCTCCCCTGGGTTGGCTCTGCCTTCCCACCAGGTGCTCAATCACCATTCCAAACCATAATTTAGCATTTCTGCTACATCACATCACTTTACTTCAGCAGAAACAGAAAAAGCAAGTTTTTTTGAATTAAAAATAGTTTTTGTTTGTTTGTTTGTTTTTAAATAAAGGTCAAGCCCAAAAGAAGAAGTAATCAGCCTTGCCGATACGGAAACAGCAAAAATTCCACTCAAACACTGTAGAAGTCCAGCCTCTTTCTGTTCTATTCTAGCACTGCTAGACTGATGAATTTCTCCTGCTAGCAGCTGACAGACATACTCTTAGACAAAATAAATGAGATGCTAACAGGAAAGATCCTCACTACACACTCATGTGTACAGAAGGGTTGCTTTCAAAGTCCAAAGTTTCCAAGGTCCAAAGAAGTTTGAATCATTTTTGAATTTCTGTTTTTACTTGGGTTACTGTAGGAAGCTATGACTGATCTGTGGCTGCAGCCTTATTGCTAGGCACTACGAAAGGCACATCTACATGCTGCCCCTTTTACAAAAAGGTTGAGAAAAATGCAAAGATTAGGTTAATGTTTTTTCATTCAGTTTCTAAATTGAAAGTTCATTTTAGTAATTAAAAATTATGCAATAACTTAATAATCTATAAAGGTGAGCCTCCACTGTAAACATTTTAAATTGGCAGAACAAAAATATTTATGTTCAAAAGATGGTAACTTAGCAATGATTTAGCTCTCAAACTTCATAATTCACACACAGATAGATGAGACAGCTCCAAGTGCTTATGGAGAGTATTTCCTCTGAGAGAGAAAGCCTGCCTAAGGACACTGTGAGTTCTCTTGCACAGTACTTCAGTAATGCAGAACTTCTGTGCTTCGAGAACAAACCCTTTAAGGTCACATAGCCAAGTTTTCTATTTCAGCAGTGCAAATGCCACAGCTCTAAACAGAGACTCTGCTCCGTGTCCTAGTCCTTGCCACACACAGATCCCTCTGAGTGCCTGTATCTAAACAAGACAGCCAAGACCTGCAGTTAGAAAGAGAGATCTGAAGAGGAAGGCCTTTGGTACATGAAGCACAGCTCTTTGACTGAGTTGAAAGTCAAAGAGAATGTAGAAAGGAATAAATAATCAAAAGAACAGAAGTAAAAAGAAACTGATAAGACTCTGAGAGGTACAGATGTATTCTGAGATTCCTAGAGCACACACACACAAAAAAAACCAACAAACAACGCTTTTCTTGTTGTTGTTTAAAGTAGATTTTGTTCTAAGTTACAGCATTGTACAGAAAGAAATGCATCATAATAAGAGAAGCTATGTATTGTCTGCAAGATTTTACTTTATTCCCTGCAGAAACAGAGTCCAAATTGTATGGATTCAGGAAAAAAAGAAGAGCAAGTTTGGGCATCACCCAAAAACCCAGCAATCAGAGCACTTGTGTTGGTAGGGAAAAGATACATGTCAGCAACCTACTCCAAGGAGTTTATTAGAATCACTGAACATGCAGTGCAGTCATTTACCTGGGACTGCTGAATGAGGACACCTCAGCATCATAACATGTAGGCAAGATCCTGGGTGTGGTAACTGCACAGAGTGAGGCCCATGTAAACACGGACAGTCATTCCTTGTTAAGATTCCCAAGGAGATAACTGACGCCAGTGGAAAGTGGGAGTCTGTCTCACAAATAGTTATTTACCCTGATGGAGAACCTATTGTGTTTCTTTAGCATCTTTATAAGTTATTAATTAAATGCCACACAGGGCTGGAAGTTCAGAAAAAAAGCACTGGGACTGATTTGTAAGCAAAGATATATGTAAATAATATGAAAAGAAGTATGAAACAAGTGATTGGAGTGGCTCCAAAGGAAGAGATCTTAATACCAAAGCTACTCATCTTTCACTTGGAATAAAGGTAAAGGTTAAAAGAAAAGTTTATAATGCATGAACCTAAAAGGGACAAGATTTAAAATGTTAAGAGAATCCCACGTTTGTTAGGTTAAAAACAAAGGCAAAACAAAACAAATTTGGAAGCTGATATCCCGACGTGGAAGAAACCAGTTTAATTTCTCAGTAGTAAAGAGCACGGGTTTTGGCAGCATTGCGGTAGCAGCTCAGTTCAGCGTCTCAGCAGAGCGCAGTGGGCTGAAGAGCGAGGCGAGGCTCAGCAGCGCTCGGTCGGCGCGGAAGGCGGCTCCGGCTGCGGTGCGTTCCCGGGCCTATGGCGCCCTCTGCCGGCCACCCCGCGCAGCGCCGCGCTGCCCATCCCATAGGGTAAGGGACACCGAGCCGCCGAGCCCGGAGCCCCAGCCCAGAGCCGGTCCTGTGCAGCCCTGTGACTGGAGGGCGTCCCCGCAGCTGTTCCGTGACAGTAGCGCCCGCTGCTCGGTGCCAGCCGGGCACCGGAAGGCACTGCTCGCAAACAGGATAAAAGGAAGCCAGAGGGATTTCCAGGTCTTTCCTGGAAGGGTCAGCTGAGTTTTAGTGTCGCTGTCAGCTGTTGCAGACCTCTTCCCTATTTGGCAGACTGAAACGTAGCTGTGACAGAGCCCCTGGCCTCCAGGACGGTCCTGCTGCAGCTCTGCCAAGTGCCACAGCCGTGTGCGTCACCAGGGGAATTCGGGTTTCCATCACTGCCACAGCCTGTGGCCCGGCATCTTGGGATTCTCAGTTCCTTCCTCACACATTGCCCTCATGTTCCAGAGAGCAACTCTGCATTTTCCCCTCTCAGGTTTCTCATTATAGGAACTAGGCTGCACATGAATGTTCTCTCCCTGCTCACTTATTTCAGGAGTCCCTATCTTCTGGTGACCTCAAGGGCAGTACCAGTCCTTTGCTGGGCTAACCAACTCCACACCCATTGCTGTAACATATCTCTGTGTTGCTGCCACAAAAGATCAGTATTTTTGTCAACCTTTTGTATTTTATGCTCACATTTTGTTTTCCACAAGATTATAGAAAACTTGAATTAGCGCTGCTTGCCAATCTGCAGCCTGTCTTGAATCCTACAGGTGTTCCAAAGACAGAACTGCTTATCCACACAGAAATGCATGGCTGAGAAACAGCTGCACAAGAAAACCCCTCTTCTCCATCCCGCTTTTAAGCTCCAATTCCCCCTCCCTCTTCTGTGACTAACAGAAGGGATTGGAATGAGGCAGGGAATATCAGCTTGCTTTGCTGCTGTGATTACTTACCTTGAATACTTGGTGAAATTCTCACAGCAGGGTTGCCCATCCCTGAGGTTCTGTCTTGCTGTGTCCCCAGTGTGCAGGGAGTCAGGCCTGGTGGGTGCTGTGCAGTGCTGGATGTTGTGCTGGGTGCCGTGCAGTGCTGGTTGCTGTGCTATGCTGCCCTATGCTGTGCTGGGCAGTGTTGTGCTGTGCTGAGCTGGGTGCTGTCCTATGCTGAGTGCTGTGCTGGGTGCTGTGCAGTGCTGGGTGCTGTGCTGTGCTGTGCTGGGTACAGTGCTGGGTGCAGTGCTGGGTGCTGTGCAGTGCTGGGTGGTGCCCTATGCTGGGTGCTGTGCTGTGCAGTGCTGGGTGCTGTGCAGTGCTGGATGCTGTGCTGTGCTGGGTGCTGTGCTGGGTGCTGTGCTGAGCTGGGTGCTGTGCTGTGCTGGGTGTTGTGCTGTGCTGGGTACAGTGCTGGGTGCAGTGCTGGGTGCTGTGCTGGGTGCAGTGCTGGGTGCTGTGCTGTGTGCTGTGCAGTGCTGGGTGCTGTGCTGGGTGCAGTGCTGGGTGCTGCCCTTGGCGGGTCCCTCGGTGATGTGAGCACGCCCTGCTCACCCCGTCCTGCTCCATCACACCTCAGCTGGATCCCCGGGATCTCCTCTAAAGCGTCACAAGGGCACAAGCTGGGTTTGGTGGCAGCAGACCCCTCAGCACACATTCCTGCCCGAAGGCGCTCGGCCGTCGAACCGCCCGAGGCTCAGAACCGACCGCGCCTCAGAGGCAGCTCCGAGGGCAGCGGGGCTGCGGAGCTCTCTCGCTACAGCGACGTTCCAGCAGCTTCCACCTGGGAGCAGTCCTACAACACGCGGCCAGCACAGACAGCCCCTTTTTTTTTCCAGCGGGCCAGTCTCGCGTCCACGCTCACCGTGTGACAGAACCACCACACGATACTGCGATGCAGGACACGAGCGAGCAGAGCGAGCCGCTCAGCGCCGTGCCTCGCGCAGCCTCCGCGCTCCCCTCACGGAGGAGCGACCGTTAGGACCGTTGGGCGCGTGCCGCCAGGCGGCGCTGCCGGGCAGCAGCACAGCGCGGGCATCGCAGCTGCTCGCGGAGCCTTGGGGCGCTGCGCTCCATTAGAAAGCCGAGAGCAGCGCAGTAATCAGCGCAGCTGAGGTTTAAACATCAACGCGGCAGAAATCTGAGCTACTGTAAAGAAGTGAAGCTCTGACTTCAGTTATAAGCCGCTGCTGGCGGACACGCGAACAGAGCCGTAGCACAGCGCGTGCACAGCAGTGAAAACAAACGTAGCAAGGGGTCACAGGTGCTTAAAGAACAAGTTTATTGACAATACCATCACAAATAAACGTCCTAAAAGAAAATCTCAGAGATCTCTAAACTTAGAAATTTTAAAATTTTGTTCTCATTGGCAAAATACACCCCCCGAGGAAAAAAAAAATTAAAGAGAGAAAAGATGTCACTGCATTTTTTAAACTAATTGCAACATTTTGGATCAGTCTTTTGTCATACACGTCCGACCCTTCAGCACAGTGAATAGAAGTCCAATTTGCCTTCTGGTTGAATCTGAAGAGGGTTTTCCTCTCTGCAAGCATCTCCACAAATCCTCTGCCTGCTCACAAACCAGTAACACCAGCAGGGAACAACTGCGATATTCAGCCTGGCCAAATTGTCCTGGTAATAATCACAAGCAAGATTCCTCCTACGGGACACAAAGCACACCTTGTAGTACAACAAACCATCAGCATGCATCTCAGGTCGTTCCTGTACTTCAGGTATGCGAACTTAAAGCCAAAAAGGGACAATGCTGATAAAAATGTACTCGGATGTTTCATAACATTTATATTTATTGCTTTATATGAATACTGTATTGAAAGCCCAAGCATTCAGTTTACACACAGAAATTATACAATTATATACCGTTTCACAATGGCAGTGAGCACTCATTACAATCTACAAAAATCTACTTTACAGAAATTTAAAAATCCTAAATATCAAAAAGGTACAGTTGAAGAAAACAGGTATAAATTTGGCAGCCAGTAACTGTGACCGGGAGGTTGCAGCTTGCATGTCTTTAAATATGGGAACTGGAAAATATCGAGAGGAAAGCAGTAGTTGTGCTTTGAGCTGGTTTGAAAAAAAAAACATAACACTGGCTGTCAAGGTAGCATGTTCAAAAATATTTAGTTCACTTCCAAAATGTTATACAAATCATGGTGATTTCTATGCACATCTAAACCTTAGTTATTTAGCTCAGGTACGTAACTACTGTCATATATTAATTCATCCAATACGGTGGCGTGATCATATCAATGCCATCTGCATACCTCAGAATAACTTTGAGACTTCTCTGTAATATTCACAATGCTCCAAGAAGCACTCAAAAAGGCAAGTACCTGTTCTTTCTCCCGAGATACTTTCTTACTGTATTTTCAAACATTTCTCCTACAAAAGTTTAAGCTAATTTTTCGATTACAACGTTCTCAACATAAAGCACATTTTCTCATAAATAAATGAAATCCTTTCACTCAGGCACCTCAGAAGTATACAAAAGTGTTGTAATTTGAACAGTTCTCTTGGAATGTGTTTACTCTGGTGTTTTCAACAATATTTCCAGGGTTTCATATGGGCCAGATCTTATTTGCCTTTTTTTTTTTCCCCCAGAGGCAAAAGAAAGTGCCTTGAAAGGTGAACTTAGTCTTCTCCTATAGAAAAAGTATTTGCTGTATTTATCTTTTGTAGAAACAGAAAAATATAACATTTCCCCCTTAGAACAGTGAGGGTACACATACGTGTGCATGCGTGCATATATGAGTGAAATGCAACACATTTTAAACACACAACATAAGGTTTCATAGTGTGTATTCAAATAAAAATCTGGAAACCAGCATGAAACCCCATAAATCACATGTTAAACGTTGAAACTGTAACCAAAATATGAAGTAACTGCTATAGCTGTCAGAAAAAGACGAGACAAAAAGCTTTCTTGCTTACATACAACTAGGTGTGGTAATCTCCAAAAAAGTTGTCAAAATTATAATTACCTTCCAGTTTAAAAACTTTTATTCTAAATAAAAAAAACTATACACAAACCACTGATTTGACCAAACGAAAGTTCAGCGGTAAGCAGGACCTGAAGGAGCTGGTATTCACAGTTCTTACCATGTACAACTCTTTCAAGGTTCAATCCAAGAAGTTTATTTTACAACCTGCTTCTTTTGTAAAACTAAAGGTCCACTTTATTACATAAAATTATTTATACAGTGTAAAACCGGAGCCTTATGGAAAATACTGCATCTAAGTGTATTTAAATTAGTCTTGCTCCATAGGTTCATCTGCAACTTCTGTGGCTTCCTCACTGTTTTCCATAGGGGTTTCTGATGAAGTTTCTGGAGTTTCACTACCATAGGACCCTAACTCTTCAGTTTCACTGCAGTCAGCTCCACTACTGACAGATCCACTACTTTCACTGTTGTCTGAATGTAAATCTTTCTCTGCTTGAGACTGATCAGACTCCTCCATTTGATTGTTCTCCTCAGAGGACTCTTCATTCACAGTTGAGGACTCTGTGTCCTTTTCTTGATCTTTTCTGTCTGGACCAGCATTTCTTGGAGACATGCAGGACTCTAGAAATGATGAAAGGACAATAATTACTACAGCATTTTTAAACAAATTTTAATCCTGCTATTTTCCATTCCCAGCTATGCCAAGCAAAGTTCCTACAATGCAGAAAAAGAGACAACCCCAGATTTTATGAGATGTAAAATATTAGCCAACATCATCACAAGAGCCAGGATCAGGATAGTCAAACTGTTCTAATCTGTAATAAAGTAAAATTTTGGATTGAATAAGTAGCCTCACTTTATTAGTGCCTCAGAGGATAAAGACACTTAAAAAAAAGTCACTTCTTCTTGCTTCCCCACATTTCCTTACTTGTCTTCTGATAATGCAGTCTTCTGGAAATGAAGAAAGGAAATCCTAACTCCTTGGAAAATGCACAAAGATAAAGAAAAATCTCAGTTACCTTCCTCATCTTCCTCCGTACAGTGCTGTCTTGCGCAAGTAGAATCTTTCTCTTTATCCTGAGATGTAGAGGATGTTTCTGTTTCTTCCCCCATGCCTAAAGAAACTTCGCTGGAGGCAGATTGGTTTGGTGCATCCCTGGCTTCCCCTTCTTTGTCGAATTTAAGTCTTTTTACCTCATGCCCTTCCGCTTCTGCAGGATCATCTTCAGAGTGCTTATTTTTTACTGGGCTGCTCTGAGCACCATCTGAGTCAGATGCTGGTGAGTCACTATAAACAACAAGAGCAGCTGTAGGGTTTTTTTTTTTTGTTTAAGGAAAACATTCTATAGCCTGTCACACTTTTTTTTTTTTTAGTAGCTATTTCAAATCAAACATTCTGCATGAAAACAGTAAAACTTCCTTCATGTACTACAAGACAAAATCTCAAAATCATCACTCCTGCTTCACCTGATTGTTGACGAAAACAGTGATCATGCTGCTCTGGTTCCAGACAGTTCCTACTGTCAGCTTTAACGGCAAGCATTTATGAAATATCACATCCAGTTACACTTTATCATTTTGGTACAGATATGATAACTGGATTTCTGAACTCTATTAATATTCACTCTGCATTTTTACTACACATTCCATGCACTTAAAAGATACGCTACTTTGAAAATTGGAGCTAGTAGTTATTCAGCCCAAAAAGCAGTCAGCAAATATTTGAACCCTCCTGCAAATATTCCTCTAGTTACACGTAACCTGGAAGACCATTCCCCTTTACAGTATTTTCAAATGCAAGTGAAAAAAAGATGAGAATAATAAAAACTCAAAATGCATTACTCCTCACAAACCTGTGTTTCTTATCTTCTGTTTGCTGCAAACTTGATTCTTTATGTTCTGTGCTGTCTGGCAAACCGTTTGTTGTCATAGGAGTTGACAAAGAAACCTTCGGTCGATTTACTGGTCTGGGAGTTCCAGGACCATTTACGTTTGATCTTTAAAAATAATGACAATAAATTAATTATCAACTACAGAAAAAAAAACAATAACAACCAACCAATCCTTTTATAAAAGGAATTTGCTCCTAACAGGTAGAAAGTAGCTATAAATCAGTTCCTAAAAGATCTTGGGAGATACAAGGGTATCCTATTCACTCAATGCAATTTCTAAGTCTCCAATGGAAACAGTATCACAGAAACTTTACAGTAAAAAAAATTCTAAGCAACAAGGTTACAAAAGTATCAAATAAGAGTACGGCATGTATCCCTACGATCCTTCTTCTATCCCTCTGCCAGTATTCAAGCCATGAGACTATCTGTTTGGGTTCAGAACAAGTAAAAACATAAGGGACTACAACCCTGCCGAAAGAATTAACTCCTGATGGTTAAACTTACCTCTCAGAGTAACCTGGTGAATTTCCTGGGAACATTACACCATTCATCCGATTTAAACTACTGGAATTATTTTTCCTTAAACAAATAAAATTTAAAAATAAGAATTAGAATGTTATGAATAAAATAATATTTCCAAACTACTACATGGTATATATAAACACTTGCAGATCACTATTACCACTGTCGAACTAACTATTTAGACTGAAAACCAAACTCTGTGTACTTACTTTTGTATACAACTAGTATAAGGAAGAGAAACACATTACACAGGCACTCATTCTTCTGTCTACTTACATATACTTATACTATACTTATACAATGTTGAAGTTCCAAGGAACTGAAAAAACATCATACTTACTCCGAAGATGGATACACACAGCTGACAACCATGACATTCTGTAATACACAAAAAACGTGTTAAGTGTTCAGAAGTGCAAATTTCTGCTCTTGACAACAGTCCAGAACTTCAAGGGTTACAGGATTTGGTCAATTGCTGAAGTGCTTTCAAACAAGTTTTCTTTAGAGATATCAACAGACGGAAAAATAAGAGAAAAATTGTCTTGGCTCCCCCTCTACAAGATAAGACCATAATTACAATAAAGGCCAGCGTTTTTGTAAGTGGATTCCTGTCAAAGATAACCACACTAAACCTCAGGCCTAAGTCTTTGTACTTTCTAATTGAAGTGTACTTGTAAAGCAAAACAAAATGTTCTGCAGTGCTGGAAAACTCCTGAATCGCTGAAGAAACTCCGTTTGTACACACGGGGTCCTACACTGACATCCAAGCACGAGTAGCTGATTTTGGCACAGTCACACTGCCACTGCTGCACTGCTCTGAGCCCACATGAAAAGGGCAGAAATAATGAATTGTGTTTTGTTTAGCTACCTCTCTCTCATGAATGGGACTGAAAACTAACTCCATTTTAACACCTGGAAACCTAGCGAAAAAGTTAGGTAAGTTTGTCTTCCCTTAATCAACACTCAGAAAAATTACAATTTTTTTTTTTTCCAGTGCCACCTAAATTAACCCCAACTAACCTTAATGAAAGATTGCCACAGAACTTGAGGTATTGCTTCACAGAACTCACTTTGGCTGATCACTGCTTTGCAAAATCTGTGTTACCATTTATTACTGACCACATTCTTCCAAACTTGCAAGAATATATCTGACTGTATCCTCTATAATAGTGAAAAAAGGCCCCTTTAACAGTTAACTCTTGAAAAGTTAAGCTTTCTTTGACTGAATATTATAAGTAGAAACTTAAAGCTAATTTTGCTATCAAGAAAATCCAATGTGGAATCAAATTCTGAAATTCTGATATCTACTTTTGAAAGATCCCAAATTTCAACAAAGACTATGAAACACCATTAAAATGACATCTGTGTGCTTTTATGAAGGTACATCATGTGACATAAAAGGATTTAAAAACCTGGTACAAAAGACACTGTGGTGAAGAAAGACTTCTTTCTCCTTCATCTAATCTGAATCCAAATGTGAAAGGAAGTAAGAGATAAAAAGCTATTTCAGCTGATTATTTGATTGTTTTCGGTTCGCACTCAATACGAAGAGTGGCATTATACCCTCCAGAAACTAGTTTGAATGCTCTACACTGATTAGGAAACACAGCTACAATCCTGACGCTCAAGTTTTACATAAGTTGTTTCGCATGTTCTTTTAATGTTAAAACATGCAGAAGTAACTCATACAATTAAGAGCAGCTATTCTATGACTACGAGCCATTCTGAAACCAACAGACCTCTGGCAGTAATTTGAAAGTTACTCAAATAGTAATTGTGATGGTTTAGCTGCGTGTTCTCTCAGAAAAATACATACCTTTTCCACACCTCTTAGAAATTTGTCAGTTCCTGTGTAATTCCTCCTAGGATCTGTTAGCAACTCACAGAGTCGCTGAATAGTGAAGGGGATGCTGCAATGAAATAGATTTATAACAATTTAATTTTATTTTAATGAGTATGACTGCAAGGAAGCAACAATATTATTGCTTCCCCCCCTTATGGAGAGGACTGAAAAGAAAAAAAAAAAGCACTGAATTTGTTATTATTAGCAATACAGGATAAGTCAAAGCCTTATTTCCCTTAATTTCATATACTGAGTTATTCTTTTGTGCTCACCATGACAATCTTAAGTAGTATCCCAAAGAAATCATCCCACAACTCAATCCATTAGAATGATGAAGAGGAAAATATTTAGCTTCAGAAATCAGATAATCAACAGTAAAATAGTTGAAAACTGTATTTATTAGATAGAACAGAAAGGGAAGTGATTCAAAACAAATTTGAGTCATACACACTAGATCTAAAAAAAAAATTCTCAACTTGTAGTTTATTTCATGTTTTACAAAATACATTTACAGAAAAAGCATTAAGTGTTGGAATTACTGGAATCATTAAGCTTTAGTCATTACAAACACTGTATTTTGCCACAACTGGACAGTACACTTATCTATCAAGGAACATCTCAATAAAAATAATTAGAGTAAGATATACGAGTCTGTAATGTCAAGTTTGTACTTCGCTTTCTGACAAGGCTGCACAGTTTCATCCTGCTTAGATGAGAAACTGACCTTTCAAGTATGCAACGTTTACATATGTTGACCTGAGATGTCATACACTTTCACTGTAAATTCATATACAAGTCACAATTTAAACAAATCTGACTTTTCACAAAATGATGAAATATTTTACGTTGATTCAATAAGATAATAATCATTTATGCATTTTTACAGTTGACTATTTCAAGTCTGACATCAACATTTCAAAAATACATCTAAAAGAATATTTGATACAGCAATACTTAAGAACCAGTTCTTAACTGAGAATGACTGATACACCAAATGCAGAGCAGCATCAATACAAATATGCATACATATACACGTGTATGTATACAGTGCTGTGCTATTATTTTTTTGTAATTCAACTTTTATTTTCTAAAGAACTGAGTACACACAGCATCTTAACCCTAATTTATTAATTAACGCAGCAACTCAAGCTTATTTCATTAGCTAAAAAGCCATATTGTTAAAGATGCACAGATCTACCACTCCTTGGGTAAAAACATGTCAGCACAGCTACCATTAATCATACTACAGCACAACTCTCCAACTCAGACAAGCAGAGTGACCAAGTATGAAGGCTCTAATTACACTGTCCGTACATTTATATGTTACTGAGGAAGTTAAATTTGAGAACAGTAAGGAGATATGCTGTAGTGGAACACCTTTAGCTCGAGCTCCAACGGAGCTACCTGAAAAATCAGACTGTCCACCACATTGACCCTGCTAATTAGTTAATAACTTCTATTTACCCTAAATTACACCATACTAATTTATCTTTACTTGACTTCTAGGAATGGGAGACGGTCAAGTTAATTTCCATCAATAAGCTGCAGACAGTTAGAATGCTGCCAACAAAGCACTGAATCAAACATTGCTGCTGTTCAGCAGCTTCTGGTCACCCAGTGAGTGTTCTGACACCCAAGCTCCTCAGGACAGTTTCTGTGTAGTGCTCGCCTTCAACCAACTTCCCAACTCCCCCACTCAGTCACACAGAGCCATTCACTCTATTTGTTAACTGCTCCACATAGGTACAGCACTAATTGAACCTACTGTTTCTCATTTTGCCTTTGGGATGAAAAGTCTTTAATTAGAGTCTTCCTGAAATTTTTAAACTGTCCATTCAAATTCAGGTTACTTTAGAGAAACAACAGAATTTTAAATTATCTTTCATCAACCAAACATACAAAACAACCTAGAGAATGTTGGCCTGGCTCAATTCTATTCAGCTGTATCTAACGTGGCATGTTGGAAACTTCGGAAGTTCAAAGACACGACACAACTTCTGCACGTTGGTACAGTTTTAGTTACTCAAGAAGTAAGCAAACTCAAGAGTGTGAAGCTCAAAGTTGCACTCCTATTTTACTATATTAAAAGTTCAAATAAAAGCTAAAACCAATTCCATTTCCTCCTAAATTTTCCATAACAAGCTGAACTTTGTTTACTGAGCAGTAGATGGCACCAAGTGTCACAGTATCACATCCTTTACATATAATTTATTCAATATTTATAAATCTTTTTAGCTTGCAAAATCCAAACTAGCTTAACTGCTGGTTAATTATGAATTCTTCCATTTTAAAAAACCCTGTAATTTAAAAATACTTTAGCAGGAACTGAAATCGGTATAGGTCTATACATAAACACTAACGTGACAGTTGTGGCTGTATGAGCAGTGGTCTTTTTCAGTGCTTAGAGAGATCATTGGTTCAGTGCACAAACTGCATGAGTGGTCCTGATCTGTCCTCTTCAGGTAACCACCTGCTGTCTTAAAATCCTAAATGCCATCATTACAGCTAAAATATTCAGTCTTGTTCAAAATGAAGACCAAACTACACATGCCACACATTTTAATTATTACTGAGGAAACATAGAAAGCAGATGAACTGTCTAGAATGCAAAGCACATTAATTGAATTTGTATTACGATTATAAATGTTTATTTTTTGGATGCTATGAAGACTCCCCTGCCATCTAAGGTCTCCAGTGACCGACTTGAGAACTTTCTGCTTCACCAACAAAGGTAAAGAGAGCAGCAACTCTTTCAGTAACTTCCTACTTCAAAGGAATTCTGGAGCACAGCATGAGAATCTGGCTCTAGAACAGCCAGGTTAAAACAGCCAGTCTCAGATCACTTTTATGAAATCTTACTGTTCTGCTTTTAAACAATTACTAATAAACACATTCTAACAATTAACTCATATCAAATGGCTTCATTCTCCACCGTGGTACCCTGCAATGACATGCATGACTCAAAATGGTAAGAAGCCTAAATACAGACAACTGCATAAACTGAAATCAGATTCTGTTAAATTTTTGGGCACATATTCATACCACATATGAGACAGACTTCTAAATCATACCCTCGCTGCAGGAGCTGTAGCTTTTACTAAACTAACTACTCCACAATCCTAGTTTCTGAAACATCCTTATTTATTATTTTCTTCAAGACAGTTAACGTACACAGTTTACTTCCTCAAAGACTAGATTCACCCAGAAAAATGAGCAAGTCAGACACTCTTCTCGAGTGGTACAGCAATACAAGAGAACAGCACAGCCACAGAGTAAGCTCCACGCCTGGGTCACCCAGAGCTTTGTTTAGTACACTTGGGAACAACAGGAGATAACAGCAGCCCATTCATTAGCATCCTCAGTGTGGGAACATTACAGATTTTGTGGGCAGCGAAGCATTAACAAAAAGCTGGGGGAGGCAGGAGATAGGCAGACTGGCACACAGAATGGATTTATTTTTAAATTGCTTCAGTGTAGTGCAATATTGGGTAGCAGAGAACACGCTGAATTGCGCGTTCTTAAAACTGTCTTATATAAGAGCAATTTAAAGCTTTTTTTCTTTGTAAGGGAATCAGACCTGACTTATAAAAGACACATACACTGCAAGTATATTAATTTGTATAGAAGAATGACAATAAAAATCATTAACCTAACATCAAACCATGGCACTAAGAATGTGTTAGCAGCACCTCTAAACTGAAATCTGAGGGTGAAAGAGTAGGCAAGTCTTACAGTATGCCCACTGATTGACAAGCTGAGAAAAATGCTGAGTAAGTCTCTCATAAGCAAAATACTGAGTCTCACAAGCAGAAGGACTCAAATTACAGCCAAGTACAAAATCCAGTTAAGAAATAAGAGAAATACTATGCAAGCTATTAAAATTACACAGCAAATAAAGACACCCTTGACAAAAAATAAATCAGGAGCTTTATTTAAAATAAAACAGAATTTCCAGAATTACAAAAGCAACAAAGGGTACACACTTGAAGACACAGTCAGCAATAGATTGAACAGCACAGGTCTCTCAGCCAGTGCTGCCTCCACTATGAATTTGAATCTGGCAGGATTTAACAATTCAAAACCAGGTATACCTTGCCTCCTTGCTGCACCACATTTATCATAGCGTTAGTTCTTCAAAGTGTACTGAACTGCCACTGGTTTGAGAACTGAACACCTAAAGAATCTATTCAGCTAAATATTTCAAAACATGTTGAAAGAAATCTGACTTTAATTTAAGCTAATTTACCTGCAACATGAAAGTAGCGCTACTATCCTTCATCAAAGTATTTGCTAAAAATCTACTGATACGATAAAAAACCTGAGATGGTGGATATGCCACAGAACACCAACATTTTCATTCAAATACCATACTATAAATTACTATTGTATGTATTATTTTAAAAGCATAACAAGAGAAAGATGTTATGCTATGATATTTCCAAGGTGTACATTTGTTTCTGCTCACTGATTTAAGGAAGTGGAATGAACTGTCAAAGACAGAGCAGGATACTAAGGTTAAAAAAGGATCAATTATTTTTCTAATCCTGAATTTAGGCAACAAATATTACATACCCATTAAATCCAGTGACAATTTTCAAGATTCTTTCTTTCATCTCTTCGAAGGGAATATACTCCACATTTGGATTGGGAGGCCCTCTTGGCTCAGGAGCTGAGGTTCTGAAATCATCCATTACTTTCTCCAGTTTGAAAATGAAATAGCCTTTAAATTGAGACCACTGAACCCTGCACAGAACACAAAAATCAAGATATATGCAAGTCAGCCATAAAGCCACAGAAAAAACAGCATAACTTTATGACTGTAAAACTAAACTCAGGCTAGTATGACAACTGCACGATGGATGAAGCAACTAAGGTAATCTTACTTTGCTTACTAAATTTAAAGCATGATAATTATTTGACAAATTAC
This sequence comes from Chrysolophus pictus, assembly GCA_037305975.1. Classification (NCBI taxonomy): domain Eukaryota; kingdom Metazoa; phylum Chordata; class Aves; order Galliformes; family Phasianidae; genus Chrysolophus; species Chrysolophus pictus. The sequence continues at coordinate 3,454,652 of CM074587.1, forward strand.
AGCAAAACACTGTTACAAAAGTTAACAGTCATTAACAACAGGGGGAGACAGTTCCCCAGCAAAACTATACAAACATAGAATTGTCCAGATATTACACATTTCACACCACCACTGGGCCTGCATTGCAGCCTCAAGTTTTCATTGAACTTGCTGGGAAAGTTTCAAGTCTGGAAACCATACAGCAATTGTACCCAGCGTTCTGTCTTCTGTTACAAAACCCCATGAAAGGCCTTTTGTAGTTGACTGTTCTGCACCTAGGCACCCTCAAAAGCATTCCGTGGAACCTCTTTTACTCAGAAAGGCAAATATATTATGTATCACTGTTACCATGTCCTCATAAATAACTGAGAAAAACATACCCACAACAAATTACCTAGGAATACTGATTACCTTCTGCATTACCACTGGGTTTTATTATTTAGGAATTCTATACATTCAAGTTTTCAAGAATATGAGTTTCTGAACTGCACAACAAACAAGGACAGAAAGTACTGAGAGCCCCTCTGCAGCACTGCCCACACAGCAGCACAGAAATCATTTTGGGCTTCTGATAGCAAACACATTTCATAACAGCACAGGAAGCAAAATGAAAACAACCAATTCACTTCAGTCACTACTGCTGCATTACAGAAGGATTTCCATAATTGTATTTCACCATGCCTTAATTATGTGTATTTAACAGAGAAACTTACCCACCCTTGTGACAATTTACTACAAAATTTGAGCCCCCTTATCCCCCTTTTTTCTTAACTTTTGAAAGACTACACTCAAATCACAACACTCAACAATATCTGGCTATGTATCTGAAGAAAGATATTGTTAAAATAACAAACTTGCTTTTGACAAAAAGATCACCCCTTGGAAGGCAGGAAAATCTTTTTTATTTGTTTCCTTCAGTGAAAGTAATAAAAAATTAGTGTCAAGGCAGAAAAAATTGTATTCCTGATTCACCAGTGGATGAAAAGGACACGCAGAAGATGGAACTAGCTACTTCTCAACTCGTGAAACTCACATCTCCTATGGAGCAAAACAACCAGTTCACAAACGATGGGCAGAAATCTGTTACCAAACACAACCCAAAAATCAAGATGAAAAATGCCTTATCCTAGGCCTTCACAAAGCAAGCTACAACTACCCCTCCAAGTACTTAAAGTCACCAGCACACACTAGAAGACGAGGCACTTAGCCAGACAACTGTAATGAGAAGAGAGAAAGACAGAATTCTGTTTTCAAGGAAAAATGCCATACTCCACGTTGCACACGCTCCCTGAGAATAACTTCAGCAGTAACATACAACGTCTCCTTAATAGCTGCATAGTTAGAATAGGAGACACTGAAATGAGCAGTTTGCTAAGTACTTTCCCTACTTAAATCAACACCCAAATGGAAGTGAAAAACAACTTCAAAATAGCTTTATGTACAACCTCATTAAGTTTTATATACTAGAAAATAGCTGGCAAACAATTTAAGCTCTGTAAAGAAGCCAAATTGAAGAAATTCCACAGAGAAAACACTATTCATGCATTCTCCTCAGCAGTCTTGTTTATAAAAACTTGTTCTTCCCACTCAGCATTGTACAGAATCAGCCTTTTCTAAATACACACATCTTCCACCCGTGCTTTCGCTGCCTGCTGACCTGTGATCAGACACAAAAATTCCTCTGAACACTGACCTGTAGAAATAGCCTCAGAAAATGAGGCTTTCAAAAATGAGTTTATCCTAAGATGCTTTGGTTCAATGTATTTGCATTCTAGATTTAGCTTTGCTAAATACTACATATATGTATATATATATATATATATAAAATTATATACATTTTATGTACATTCAAAGCATCTTCAGCATCTGGGTCATCTTGTTTAGTCACATCTGTACAAAGACAGCTGCCCTAGGCTAATGAGTCTGTGATTCACATACTCTAAATCATCATAAGAAGGCATTTCTGCTTAAAGAAAGAGTCCTCCTGCTTCCCTCCCACAAACTCCTGCACCATCCCTCCCTTATGTTAGCCTAAAGGTTTTGCTCAGATACACAGAAAATTAGAGGGAAAGACAACAAAACCTGGTGATAATAAAAAAGCACCAGCCAGGAAAGAAGTCACCAGAGGCAGGAAGGAATGAAGCAATCACAGCATGCTTCCCCAACTACAGCTTGAACAGCTGCATGTATCCAAGCAGAATCACGCATCACAAACTCTCCCAAGAGAAATGTAAATGCTGATATTATATACCTAAAAATTTTAAAGTGAAGAAAGAAAGTTTAACAGTCAAGTCACAGATGAAAGCATAGAAATTAACAGAGTGCATCAGCCTAGTCTGCCTTTGTGAATTGCTTAAACAGATGATATGCTACGTCCTACATTTGCTAGTAATTATGCTAGGAGGTATTCACAGTTTTTTTTAGTACTGTACCATTGTACCTGATTGAACAGACAACAAAATGAAAATCAGAAGAAAGATTTGAGAGAATTTACATGTAATTAAAGAGCAAGCATGAGAAAGGGCTGGGGAAATAAACTAGATCCAGAAGATACAAAAGGAGCACAGAGTTGAAATAAAGTGCAACCAAATACCCAATGAAAGAAACAAAAAAATACGTTTAAAATGCCCCCTTCTACTTCCAGAACAAACACAAAATCCCAGGATGGAAGCAGTTCTGTGAAGGACATAAATTTAAGCCCTGTGAAGAAAGGCACAAAGGAGTACAATGCAACTCCACAGTTACACCAATACTACAAAAATGTACTTTGCCACTGAGAGCGGATGAGGCACAAAAGATCTCCACTGCACAGAGAAGGAAGAGTTTAAAAAAGACATAGCTTCACAGCAGCAGAGCTGAAACAAGAGCTAGCACAACCTTAACACTGTTCTCCAATAAAAGCAAACCATTTCACACCTGTACTTAAACTGAGTGCTTGTCTGTTGGAAGTAATCCACTGCTACCCATCAACCAACCTGAGAAACTCACCAATTCCTCTTTCATAAATAGCACTCCTCAAGAAGGGACAAAGGTGACCTTTGGCAGAAAGTTCACATAATCTCATGCTACGCTTTTACTTAAAAGAATTACAAGCTAAAAACCAGCTCTTTCCAAGATTGCTTCTCTGCTGATATGATTTGCACCGAAGTCATCTTTCCAAAAACGCATAGCAGAAACAGATTGCATTTTAGATGGATATAATTTAATCTTATCACTCCCACATCTCTGGAATGAAGGAAAAGAAAGCAGCTGATAGGCAGAAGAACTTTCCCTAATTCCCTTACCTCTTGCTTACTTAACATATTTGTACTGATGAAACTGAGAAAGCAGCTTTGTCCCTTACTGCACGGCTTACGGTAAGAGAGAACCCCCAGCAATAGCTTGCACTATTAAGACACACTTGTATGTCAGAGAATTAACTCCTGTTTTCCTCCTACCACCCATAATCGATCCTACTGCCCTACAACACGCACTGCAGGAGGCAGGAAATTTCAACAAGAAGAGCAAAAAGTCAATGCTGTTTAGCAAAGCTGCTCAGGAAAGATTTGGCAAATATTAAAAAGCAAACATTAAGTGATTGTGAAAGTGATTACTGGGGAAAATGAAGCCTGGAGGATCACAGGAAAACATAAAGAACTAGACCAAATAAAGGAAACCAGGCAGAAGCTGCAATCCTCCTACTCCTCTCACACCAACACAGGTCCTTTCCAACTGTTCTCTAGACAAGCTATCCACATTGAACAAACACACTGTAGCAGTATTTCTTCATGTATTTAGTACTACAATGGAAAGCTTTCCAAAACACGGTGATCCCTGAACTCACTAAATGACTAAATGAGTTGTACATTGAATGTAGTCTGAAGTACAAACACATCTGAAAGTGCAGAACTACAGTAAGTTAGGTAGCTCCTTTCCCAGAACCTGTTTGCAAGTATCAGATACAACACTGAGCTTCTACATGTGGTTTACATGTTTACTTCAAATAAACTAAACAATTTTAATTTACAAACCTCAGTAAGACATGGAAGGTAAGTCAGCACAACACCTAACATTAACTGAAGAACAGGAGGAGTAATTCAGTATGCCTGAAATAGGGCTACCTCCTGAAATGGAAGTACTGCAATTATTTCATAAATCTTTCTGGAATTGCTTCACAGATTACAGGTGTAATTAATAACAACATTATATTGGAAGGACATTAAGCTTCTAGAGACTTAACTATGTACTTAAAGCATTAAGAGTCCCAGTGGGATGTCTGCCTTCAGATTTCACAGTGTTTAAGTTCATTACAAAATCACTTGGTTTAAATTTTAAGAGGATGCCATCTGTTTTGGATAGATACTATATGCCAGAAATAACATAATACGAGAAAGGAACCAAGAAAGGATATTGAGCAAGACCATGAAAGAAACATCAGAATGTAGCATTAGGTAAAAGCACGGAGTACCTCCCTTCCCACCCTTTGGGCATACCACTGCTACCTGGCAAGCAGAAATTGAAAATAAAAATAAAAAGACTGCAGCAAATGGTGTACTTTGGATGCACGCAAACAATATTTAGCTAAACTGATTTTAACATGAAGTCCCCAAGACAAAGAATGAAAGAACCAGTGGACAGTCACAGACATAAGCCTGTCATATTAGCTTCCCCCAATTACTGCTTATTTACATTACATTCCCACAGAGACTTGCTTGTAGGAAACAGTGGTAGCTTTTGCTTGTTTGTTTGTTTTTTTTCCAAGTGAAATGATTTGTCAACTTTTATAATTGTTTTTTTCTTCTACACCTTCCTCTAGATCTCATAGAAGATATAAGATATGCTGTAGAATGTAATCTCTCCATGCTGTAAGAAGTATAATTAAGTTTTCACCCAGGATGATTCCTTTTCTATTCTGATCTACCAGTGAGACCTCCAAAACCATCTGAAAAGTCAAAAGACACAGAAAATGAAGTGCACCCAGCAATCACGCATCCCATTCAAACCCCAGTGCAAGTGCTACACTTCCTAGAATGCTCTTCACAGCCCTGAGGCAATATGTAGCCAAACTAGAACACTGAGGACCAGAAGGAATATGGCAGCTCTCCAACCAAAGGCACATCTCTACCACCAGGAAATACAGAACTTCCCCTAGGCCTGAGATATCTCAGAGCAATCCCCTTCCCCCAGTCTGTGGAACTGATGGACTGCAGTCCTCTGGGTGAACAGAGACTGAGGCCACTCTTCCTCACTCATCTCCATTGTCAGTGATCTCTGTTCTCTCAGATGGGAGGCACTGCCCCACCACGTACTGAGCCCTACACCTGTCATCTGCACCTACAGGGCAAGTCTGCTCTGCTGCCATCCCACAGATGACTATTCTAACCACAATCATAATGCTACAGATAAGGAATAAGATGTGTGATGAATAGAGAGCAAAGCCATTCGTTGAAGCAGCTGTCCTTACATATCAGAAAAAATGAACATCTTACTTAACTTCACTCTAGCTTCAAATTCACTCAAGTTTAAACTTTTCTACTTCCCATGTTACAGCTTAAAACTCACCACTGTTAGCAATTAATTTTGCACGCTGCTATTTTCACCACCAACACACTGCGGATGAAATTCCAAACAATGACACTAGATTTACACACAGATTTACACACCAGAACTCCCTGTGCATCAGTGAAGATAAGTTTCTTAAATACTTCTGGCAAGCAGATAAACTCTCAAACCTAATGGTAAAACTAAAGCCACGAGCAAATGCTAGATTATTTTTCAGCATTTGTGAAGGTGCAATTAAGCTGTAGGTGAGAGCACTGTGAATTTGCTGTGACACTGTAAAGCAGCACTGCTCCTCCTGGGGGAGGGGTTAGTTAGTCCTGTTAGTATCTCCACCTGCTAACTCATGTAACATTGAAGCGCTCTCAAATTATCCTCAGTAGGAATTGCCCTCATTTTACCTTTCATTTTAATTAAACACATTGAAAAGTGCAAAAAAGGAAAAACTGCCATCTCCTGCAAGCACGGAAGACATATTTCCATTTTCATTCACTGATTACTGTCAGCCCAAATGAAATCTTTGAACCACCACCACCCTCCCCCCCCTTATTTTTTTTCCTTTTTGCGAGCACAACAAGCTCACCCCAGAACCACTGGAACTGGAATACATCAGAGATCCATCTCCTACAGCAGTTTGAGTGTTCACCTCTCTACTACTTGCAAATTACTGCTGCTATCATCAGAAACAATAAAGACCAAAACTTAGCTATGGAAACAGACAGCTGACGAAGAAGAAATACCTGTAATCATAAAGGGACTAATTCTGATCTCTCCTGATAAACATTCAGCTGACTCCAACAGAACACAGCTGTTACACAGAACAGAAAGGGCATGCACAGGGACTCAGAATTTCTCAAGAAGGATTACTTCTTAATATATTCTTCTAAAGACAAACTCATGCACATTACATTTCATTTTCTTTTATTTTAAAGGCAAAAACTGACCACAGAATGAAAAAGGACAAAACTTTAATTGACTCTTCATTTAGAAATTGAATTTCTTATAGCAGAGATGAAAGCGATGCACAGAAGTAATGGAAAGCCTTCAAAACATCCACAAACCACAGGCAACTGCTGTCTATAAAGATAAAAGGAGGTGATATTTTCATTACATTTCCCCCATTCATTTGAAAACTTCAGTTTTCTTTGGCTCATAAAAATGAAATGGTATATTTACTAAACCGTTCCACTTACTGTGCTTCTGCACTGTGTAAATTCTTATCTTACTTTGATTTCTTCCTCATACAACGTCAATTATGCACATATCCAAACATTTACTCTAAATCTCAGGTTCTATTACAAGTAGAACAATCACCTCAGATGGCGAGGTTAAAAAAACCAAGTTTGAGGGTGGGGATGGTGCCTGACTTCTCACTCTCACAAGTTACAATCATATGAGCCCCAGAAATGTTTCCATTCAACTGCACAGATAAGCATGGCTGCATTTGAATAGTGCTGGCCAAAAAGACCAGCAGTAGCAGACAGGCATCACCTCTGTGCCAGAATACCTCCCAATAATCACCCGTGCAATAGTCCAGATCTGCCTTTAACTGGGCATTTTGTATAAATTTAGCAACCATACTCATTTCAACTCTAACAATTCTCTAAATTCTTCCTAACTTCTTTTATTTCAAATCTAATTTCACTGAAGGTTAATGTTGTCTAAGGCAGGCTCTAAGAGTGATGCTATGCATTGTGCATTTGAGATTCTGCAGGAAATCCATAGCACAATTCAGAGTGCATCCCATATAACAGATATTCTGCAGAAAAATAATCCATCAGGCAAAGGCACAATCACAGTATTCTAGATTGATGCATGGAGAATACAGAAACATAAAAGATTATTCTTTCTCAATAAACTTGTGCAGCAAAAGTCTAGGAGCCAACTTTAAGCAAAGTATTAAAGAACAACCACTGTGCACTTCAAAGTCTGCCTGAATTTGCACGTAAAATGACCATCTCTATAGGAACGGCCTCACAAGTAAAATCATTCTGAGTAATATAAATATATATGAAATTATCAAAGTAGTAAATATGTCGACTCTTTCACACAGAAACTGAACTCCACATACTGAATAATAGAGGGCACTGAATTTCTTCCAGGTTTCACAAGTTTGCATAAAATAAGCAAATAAGCAATGACAACTGCTCTAACTCTGCAGCTATCATGTTAAATGAGCAGAGTGCAGCCAGCAGTAACCTGGGGTCTCGAGAGCTGTAGGTCACACTGAGATAATACTGCCAAATCTTTGCTATGTTGAGCTGTGAAAACAGATAAAGGAAGAGGCATCCTGTATGACTACTCTGTTCAATTTACTCTGCACTGTAGAACAGCACTTGTCAGCTCACACATCATCCCACAAATACACAGATTTCACTCAGATCTGAAAGCAGTGTAAGTGAACTGCACTTCTGTTACTAATTCCTTCCAAAATCAGGAACAAAATCCACCCAAATGATGGCAGTTCAGTCCTCATACACTAAGCCTGGGTTGAGACAGGGCACCCCATCCCAGTATGACCTGATAAACAAGCTTTAGGTGTTTCTGTATCATCATACTCCCCCACCACTTATGAGCCAAGCCTCATCAGCTTCAGTTATCTTACCAAATCACTGCTCTATTACTTTCGCATCTCAGCTACCACTGAAATCTTGTAGCTGTTCTCAAGAAGCATTATCTCTGAACAAGGAGGCCTGCCAGATACATTAGCTTGTGAAAAAGCATTATCAGCCTTGTTTATCCACAAACCAGACAAACCACTCCCTACCAAAACAACCAGACTTCTTTGTTTCCCTCTCTCTTACACGTTCCATTGCTTTGTCTCCCTCTCACTGTGTGTGCCATAAGGAACAAACCTTCCCAAAATCTGCAGGCAGGAACACAAGGCTCAACTGATGAGCAAGTCTATCAACTACACAACCAAAGCAAAAACAGACATCCTAGTTTCTGTAAAGGGTAATATGAAGAGGAACAATACCCAACCTTCTGAAAAGTACTTAAATAGTAAGGATCAAAGTCAAAGAACAGCAGAGTTGAGGCCCACTGGAAAACAGAGGAAATACTGAGGCAGATGAATAAGGAATGCAGAAGAAAAGCTTAATGAAAGACATCAACAAAGGAAAATTAAACATAACGGTCAAAAGCACACGCAAGTACACTAACTGGTATAAATTAACAGTGGAGTGGTTTTCAGCACTAAGTAATGGTGAACTAACTACCTGCAAAAAGACTAACACAAAGCCTGCTCATAAGAATGTGTACATGTGACACAGATGCACACAGAAGCAGGGAAGAAAGATGCATGTGCAAATGAAAACCTGCACGCATATTGGTACATTTGTAATTACAGAAGGCTGGTCACTGGGAAAAATTAGCACTACTACTGGGATCTTGCCTTTTGTCTTTCCACAGGGAGGTGCAAGTTTGCTAGGATCAGTTCACTAAGCAAACTTAACACTGGTAGCTTGACCTTTATATTACAAATCCCCCCACTCCCAACAGATATGAAGTGACAATATATCAAAATAAAACAGTACAGTAGCACGCATTTCCTCATGGAGCAAGTGATTTCATCAACATCACAATGACCTCTCTGAAGTACCACAACTGTACACTTGCTACATACGTCATTTTTATAACACGGATGCATTCTAGCTCCTTGCTTCTCATCTTTCAGTAAGATAAATCAGCTCGCTGTTTAAACAGTTTCCTGTCCTTTGGAGGCATGAGTGAATTCCGAGACAGAAAACACAGTATGGGTGGAATTAGAGTTAGTGGGGAATAACAATAGGAAACAATGCAAGGAAGTTTACTCACATCTCTCTAGGTTCACTTACCAGCATGGAAGTAGAAGAGGGCTATACTAACAAAAACATGCAGCTATTTTTCAGAAAACTCATGGCAGGAACTTGAGAACTGTTTTATTTCATTTTAAAACCTTCCTAAAGAATTGCATTCCCCCAGCAGTTTTAAACATTTCAAGAAAATGATTCTCTTCTAAATAAGATCAAAAAAAGCTAATATACACAAGTCAAGCAACAAAACGATAGTCAAAAAAAACCAAAAACCCTTATGGAAAATCAGACAAATTTAAGCATGATAGGTGAACTAAAAGTCATACGGCTATAAACATTTATATATTTGAAACAAATCACTGCACAAAAGGTCAGAATACATCATTAAAACACTCAAGGTAAGAACAGGAATTTACTCCTGGATGCTTTCATTGCTACCATCTCCACTCCAATCTTTTGTGCAGGTGGCAAACTACTTCAGTGCTGTAACATAAAAGCTGAGCTGATACAAGTTGAAGAACTGCTCCAAAAGCCTAGTAGGAAAACACATTTACTGCCACACCGGGTACATGAAATAGTATGAAATGGCTGAAAAGGCTTTTTGCTGTTATCTCTGAAAGAACTATGGTTATATAACTCACATTTACAGTTATGTAATTTAGCAACAGCAAACTATGCCTGATCTACCTGACTGACTTCTGTGATGCAATGACTGACTCTGCAGCCAAGCAAGCAGTTTAATTGGACTTCAGCAACGCACACAGCACAGCCTCCCATCATATCCTTGTAGTCTACAGACTCAGAGGAAGAGGACACCAGCCCAGTAGTGGTCAGTGGTGTCACACTGGTGGAAGCAGCTCACAGGAAGAAGAGTATGAATGTCATTTGGAGGAACCTTGGAGAACCGGAGCAGTGGGCCAACAGGAACACCATGAAATTCAACAGAACCACGTACAAAATCCTGCAGCTACAATGGAGCAAGGCCATGCAAGAGCCAAGGCTGGGAACCAGCAAGGTAACTTCTCTACAGAAGAGGATCCTGGTGCTCTGGACAGCAAGACGAACATCAGCCACGTGGCCTTGCAGTGAATGACAGCTGCCACCTGCACACCAGGTGTGTGTCAGCACTACCAGCAATGTTACCCCCTGCCTGGCACCAGCAAGTCTCCCACTGCTACACTACATCCAGAAGTTGTGCAAAAAAAGAGCAGAAAGCATGCGAGAAAACAGAAGGCCACTAAGATGGTAACAGCTGCAGCATGTGGCCTATGAGGGAGGCTATGGAAGTCTGTCGTCTTCTGGGAGACAGAAAGCTCAAAAGAATTTTACTGTCTTTCACTACTGAAGGTGTAATTGTGTATGGACAAGATGGCAACGGGCTCCATTCAGGACGGCTCAAATGAAGGGTAAAAGGCAGTGGATCCAAATTACTCCAAGGAAATTCCAACTGGTTGCAAAGAAAGCAGTTTCTCAGTGTGTATGGTTACGTGATGCAACAAACAGCTTATGGAAGCACCATGAGACATTTCTGTAAGAAAACAAAACCTGAGAAGCCTTGGCCTAACTTAAGAGTTAGCTTAGTTAGCACTGGGTCAGACTGGTTGGCCTCCAGAACTCCTTTCCAACTTGTATTATTCTGCAGTGACACTAAAGACGTCCCTATCTGCTCTACAATCACATGTATTAAGCTTGACCCAAGAAGCTTTGCAGAACTGCATTTATGTCAGTCCTCAAGGAAACTTCAACATTCAAGCTCAGAAGAGGTGCAAATTCATATTTCAGGTCTTCTAGGGAAACTAAGGGGAAATAATCTGACTACACAAAGAAATGGAATATGTTGTAATGGCTCTTTATACTGTATTCAGAGCAAGAACTGGTACAATAACATGACACCCTGACCAGGCCAGCACTCTCTGCATAAGCCTAGAGCTATTTTAGTTTATCATTTCTGCACTTTTTTTTTTTATTTTTCCAGATTTTGGTACATTACCACTTATTTCTGCATTTCTTCACTGTCAGGAAGGAGCTGTATTGTAGCTTGCATTATAGCAAGACATTAAAACTGTGCTTTTTAAGTTGCCTAGCCCGAGGGCAGGGGAAGCACAGAAAGAACTAACAAATGAATTTTTTATCTCATTTGTTTTCTACATTTTATCTTCAACTTTAGAACCAAAGGAAAATTCCATCAAGAAGCAAATTCTTGCTGAAATACCCAAATAAATGATTTAGAAACATTTTTGCTACTGAAGGGCGGTGACTTTACATCCAGGAAATTTCCTAAGAAGTAAGAAAAGCATTTTAAAGACAAGACAATGGCAAGTTATTTTCATTTCATGCATCTTGCTTCTAGTATCACAGTGCCATGCATTGTTTTCTACCACTCTTAAAGCTGTTTCTATTTAAAAAAGAAAGATTTCTTTAAAAAAATAACATAAACAGATCATGATTTTAAAAGAAGTCTTTTAGACAATGAAGTATTAAGAATAACAAACGTCATCTATTCACTCTCCCCAGCTTTTCAAGCCATGCTGATCTTTTACATTCTACAGAAGAACACATTATAACGATCCTTGCTGGCTAATCTTGGCCTCACCAAGGAAACTCCACATTAATACCTTTGTGAAGCCAAGTCAATGAAGAAATACAACTCCTTTGAAAAAAAAAAATATATATATTCCTAAGACTTAACACAAGATTAAAAAGGGCTGAACCATTAACTTTATATTTCACCTAAGGCTAAATCTTACCATAGCAACTGTTAAGAAACAAAGCTATTCCAAAGTAATCAAGCAATCAATTCTCTGATTCTGTTCACGTATAATAAAAGAAGTTCAGACTCTCGTAAGTGCAGCTCATAATCTTATGAACAATTAAGTGAATGGCTAACCTTGCACAAGAAAATAGTCTCAAGCTTCAACTGGATGAAATTAACGCTGTGGTTTCACAATCAGGCTTTTCCATGAGGCACTGATAACATAACTTAGGTTACACTAACAACATAACCCAATTTAGCAATATTTTTACTCCAGAACAAGGCATTTAATTACTAAAGACACTCTGGAGAGCCTTACACAGCTGCAGGGCTGCTTTGCACAACCCACCCTCTGTCCCTGCCTCTGATCTCCTCAGCTGTGTTGCCCTGTGCCATTCCCACTGACCTGGACACAACACGGTGTACCAATGAGCCCTGTCTTGTTAGAAACATGATTGCCAAGAGGAAAGTTACAACTGCCAGCAGTTCCCTGCTCCAGGTTTCCATGCAGCCGTATAAACAGTTGAACAAGCACAAGTGAAACAGTGACATGAGGGCTGCATTAGCCAAGTATGCTGCCAAAAGAAACAAGGGTGAAATTACAGCTTAACCTATACCTTGTGTGCCTGCTCCCAGTTCATTGGGATGAATAAGAACACTGAAACCAACAGAGGCAAGGAGGTACTCAGTGGCTTACAGGAGACATGCTTCCAACCTGTAAGGCAAGTGACGCATGCCATGATCATGCTTCTATGTGAACCTTGAAAAAACCATAATAATTTACTTTACTAGCACCACTACCAAGTAATTTGTTGTTTGTATTTTCACAAGAACTGCTACAATGATGTCTGGAAGGGCAAGAACACTGCTTTTTAACCCAGGACAGAAGAGAAGCAGCAGCCGTCAGAGCAAGTTACAAAGCAGAGGGAACCTCCCCAACCACAATATTGCACTACTAGAAACAGCAACTCACAGAAAACCACATCAGGTTTACTTGTCCCTGTTTGCCTCGGTACTCACACACACACAGGTACTTTGTAGTACTCTAGGAACAGGCTGTCACTGAGCAAAGCCCACTGTACTTCAGTAAGCCTGCAAATTGTGCCATTACCCCCACTTAATCATGTTTGTTTTATTTTTCAAACTGAACTCTGAACTTTGAAACAATCTTAATGAATGTTACTACAGGGTTATGTTTGTAGAATTCATTATCTTCATCCCAAACAATGCATTTCTTACTGTTTGAGATTTCTATTAAATTATTTTTGCATGAAATTAATTAAAGAATATTCAACTCATTTCAAATTGATACATTTAGTAGGTTACATATGGTTCTTAGAAACACACTAAGGCTCTTTACACGGATGACTATCATGAAATTTTAACTTTCACTGATTTCCTCTTGATATTTAGATGTATAACATATCAGCGAAAACAGAAGCATATTAGATGAAATAGAATTCAATAGACAATGGGAAGCAAATCAAACAGCATAGAACAGCATTTCCGTGTCATCCTCCAGATTATACTGAACATTTCTGATGCTCATATCTAACACTTAAAAAAAAAACTGATATAACTGAAAGGTTTGAAAATACTGAAAAAATGTTACAGGTCAGGGAAAAAACAAATAAGTAAAAAAACTGAACACAGAAAAGGCCAGAGTATGAGGCTCCTGATGGCTCCCATTCAGGTTAAGGCAATAGCTTTTAATAATTTTAAGAAAAATCTATTACACAGAGCCAGGAAGCACAACCGTGAGCCCACACTGAAAGAAATGCTGTCCCAGAGCATCGAGCATCACAGCCATGTATGTCTGCCTTCTATTCAAAACCAAAGTACATTTCATAACTTGTTTTTCCTTCAAAACCACTGATTCCAATAATACTAGGAAGAGAGGAAAAAAAAAAAAAAAAAAAGAAAAATTAAAAAAAAAAAAAAGAACAATCTCCCGCGGGTCGGGGAAGCTGCAAGCCAGAACAAAGCGCGGCGCCGGCAGGGCACGCCGCAGCCCGGCACTAGGCCTCGCAAACAAGGAGCCCGGCTGCCACAAAGTGAGCCAAACGCGGCAGCGCGCGCGCAGACAAACCTTCCCGCTTCCTGCCAAATACAGAGCAAACCGGAAGTCACCCCGCGCAGCCCGGCCCGGCCCCGCAGCGGGGTCACCCGGAGCCGCGGGCGGCGAAGCTGGGCCTGGGCTGTCCCCGCGAGGCGTCCTCCGGGGCGCACGGCCTTCCTGGGGCACAGCCCGGCGCCGCTGTGCGCAACGCCGGTACGAGCTGCGGATATTACAGAGGTATGCCACAGGTAACACTGAGCAAAACTTTCCATTAAAAAAAAAATAAAATAAACGTCGCCTAAACTGTAGAAAGAGCAGCAGGTTTCCTGTGCTGGGCAGGGTCGGTAACGCCTGGAAGACATCTCTGACCCTGTATGAGAAGAGGCTCCTTATTAGATAAAACTCTCTACCAGCAAAAAGAACAAATCCACCCGGAGTCAGCACGCAGCGAGGGCAGCTCGCTCAGCCCAGGACAGCAGCCCAACGACTGACACAGCTCCAAAGCGCCCCGTTCCCACAGCGCAACGCCCCAGGGCCGCACTTACATGGTCTCTCCGGTCTTGGCAACATGGCAGAGGAACTGGTCTAGGATGGGGCACACCTCCTTCTTCCCCCTCTTCTCAAAATCTGTCGGCGTGAGGATGGCACGAGAAGAATGGAAACAGAAAACAGATAAAAAAATTATATTAAAAATCGTAACCACCGCTGGAACTATCAGCACGACTCCCTCAGAAACATCGTCCTGCTCCAACAACGCCTCAACTGATCCAACAGCTCCTCCAACTTTGCAGCCCTGGGAATCGCCAAGATAATTTCTCGTGGAGAAACGCGCGCACCTGGGCGGCAAAAGTTGGTGCGCGACTTCTGGGGAGCGGCGGCCGAGGCCGCTTCCCAGCTCGGGGCCGGGCCGGGCCAACCCGCAGCGGCCGGGACGGGGCGAACTGAGGCGGAGAAGGGCGAGGGAGCGCCGGGAGGAGCCCGAGCGAGGGCAGCCCGGGGGCTGCGGGCCCAGGCTCGGCCCTCCCCGTCCCCGCAGCGAACCCCCGGCCGCCCCCGCCCGAGGGACCCCGCCGCCCCACCCCGAAGAAGGAGCGCTCACCCCGGCCCCGCACCGGGCGGCCCCGCACCTCCCCTCAGAGCGGGGACACCGCTCCCCGCCCCCCGCCGCTCGCCCCGCACCACCTTTCAGCGCCTCCTGCAGCCTCTCGACGTCCATGATCCGCGCCCGCGTCCCCCCGCCGCCCTCCGCGCCGCTCCCCGCCGCCGGCCCCCCCCACCCCGCGCAGCAAACGGGCTCCCGGCGCCGCTCGCACAGACACAGCCCGGGCTCAGCAACCTTCCAACATGGCGCCCGGGCCGTCCCCGTGCGCGGCCCCGACAGCCCGCCCTCCTTCCCGCCGGGGGGGCGGTGGCGCGCGGGGGGCGGGGCCGCGCGGGCCCTGAGGGAGGCGGGAAGGGGCGGGAAGGGGCGGTGCGCGCCTCGCCTCAGGCCGGGCGGGCGGCGCTGGGTGCTCGGTGCCGGGCCCTGCGCGAACAACAGGAAAAACTGCGGCAAATTCCGTGTGTGGGGAACTGTGATAAACGTGCCGAAACGGGGTGCTTTCTAAAGTGCTGCGTTGGAGCGCGGAGTGAGAGAACTGGCTGTTGGTGCCACGGGCCAACTGTCACCTTTCACATAACGGTGGACGGTGGTTCCTGCTGGACACAATCCCATGGGAAGTCCCAGCTGAGGTTCTGGCACTTCTACCTACCTGTACGTGTCCCCAGGCAGCATCAGTAACCGTTAAGCAAATAACTAAAGGGACAGAGACACGTCTGAACTCCTAGGAAGAAAATAAACACACAGCAAGAGACAGCATTGAAACAGTCAGTGAATTTAGCTGCCACTTTTCTCCTGGTCACTTTGCTCATCACAGAGACGTGATGGAAGAATCAGCAACGGCAGCACGAGGGAGAAGACAAATACTGTGTGGTGTTTCTCTGCAGAGCCAACAAGGAGAGCCAGACCAACTTACCCCGGCTCCTGTGCCCGCTCAGCCCTGCCATGCCTCCCTGCTGTACACTCGCCTTTCTGGCACAGAAACCTGCCAGCTGAAACAAGGCAGACGGCAGTGCACTCCCTAGAGTTGTAAGAACGTTGTCCCTCAAAACATCAGTCAATACTCCACGCGGTGAACAAGTGATAAATCTCTTCAACGCAGAAAAGCTGTGTATTGGGCTGAGAACAGCAGTGCTGATACACCAACAACAGAACAGGACAATACAATTCAGGTTACAGGCTACCCTATGTTCTCTTCCTTGAGGTTAACTTTATTATTTTTAAAAAGGTACCAAAGTCCAACTAAAGCAACAAAACTAATGGCCTACCTTTGCAACCTTAAGCACAACAGAGGAGTGGAGAATGTACCTTTCCTAGAACACAGTTTCTCTGACCTAGCTTCCACACCCCAGCAGCATTTCCCTCCGGGCACCACATGAGCTCACCTCCACTGCACAACTTGCTCTTTGCAATAGTTTCTGGAGGTTATCACATACTCTCCATCCCACCAGTCAAAATGAGCCTAGAGAGGCATAAACATACATTAAAGTTTCAGTTTTACAGTTCATTACATCTTCGGATCCTTGCATACACTGCCAAGGCAGAAAATATCCACTTTCTTTAAGTCCTCTTTTACATACTAATTGATAAAGAATGTGTACAAAAATCTTTGTGTAAAGGGAAAGTTTGTACAGAAGTATTTCAAGGAGACAGCAATCTTTCATTTTTTCGAGGTGTCATTGCCCAGCTCATATAAAATAGTAAATCCAAACTCCCCATGTTTTTCAGCCCTATCTTGCCTCCTCCCTCTACTGCAAAAAGATAATAATTTCAAAGTATATACTTCCAAAAGCTTTTGGTTTTCTATAGGAAAGGAATTTTCATTGAAATAGACTGTTTTGTTTTTTCGTTTTGTTTTCAGAATGCATTTTAGGATGAAGCTGAGGATAGAGCAGCCTTGCATGTTTCAAAACCCACATCCACTCACAGCAAACTGAAAAAAAATGTTTCCATTCACAGCAATTTGTCTTTCTCTTCTATTTTCAGGGGATAAACATTTAAATACAATCCTAGAATACAAAAAGCTTGTGTGGAGTTTCATCATTGATATGTTGTGTGATCTCAAGCAAATGAATTATGCAATCGTACCTGAGTGTCTTTATTAACAAAACAGAAATGATAACTACTCTTCTTTGGAAGGTATTTGGCACACCTAGTAATAGAAGCACACACAAATCATTTTGTTTAAATCCCCACACTACTTAGGGAGTATTTAGTGTGGAACTATAGTGAAAAAACTCATCATGTTAGGAAAGAAAAAGAGGCGTTTTTAAACACGTAATGAAAGCATGAGAAATTGTTTTCCAATGCAGATTTTTCTCTTCTTGCAATAAATTTACATGAAGCCTATTTTAGATTTGCATTTTGGATTTCTTTTAAACTTCTGCAAAGCACCTTTTGAGAGTTTTCAGAGAGAGCAGGACGGGGTCCAATATGTTAACAAGATGAATCCACTTCTGCCTGATGCAATTGAACAATTCTTTTTTCACTTGATCTCACACTTGAGAAGTTCAGCTCAAGCACTGATTTGATAAGAATTGTGTTCATTTTCATCAGCACTGAAGGAAAATGTAACATACAAGTTATATAGCATAATATACTTCTACATTCTCCTCTTCCTGCATTATCAGCAGAAATTAGAACAAACTAGAAACCAAGTGAGAGCAATCCAATCACATCACACTCCACAGACAAAACAAATAAACAAACAAAAAAACCACCTCTAATATTGCCAGTTCTGATGGATCTGCAAGAGATTAAATTTGCACTACCCAAAAATGCTCTTCCTTCCTTTATGTCCCATTTCTTCCTTTGTATCAATCCAGTTGCAAATGATTCCTTTTATGGGGCTAGCTCTCACTGCTAACAGCCACTCTCATGCCAGGCAGGGGAAGCAGCAGCAGGATGTGGAGAAGAGGAGGAATGGAGGATTTCTACACTCAGCAGCAGTAGGACTCAGCTGTGCTAGTTTATTGCACTGCCCTGGAAGGTCTTCACAACAACGAACACCAACTGATTTTTGAGCTTTAGGACTAAAGCACTAAAGAAAATTTGCACCGAATTACATACTATCAAACCCCTGGGCACAGATCAATACCCTAATGCTGAAGACAGCAATGCAAGGTGTAAGACCAGCAGATTTCAGTACTAAAGTTTAGATTAAATATCGAGAGAGTCCTGACCTAACCTGAGCCTTAAAGTAATTTCATTCACTGATGTGAGACAGCACTTTGTAAGGTATTTTCACTGGGTTTGAACAAAAATTGATTAGCATGCTTTGAAAAAATCTGTAGCAATTGAATACAACATCAAGCATATGCAGTGCAGCAGAATACGAGCAAAACAGGTTTGTTCTCGTTTCCTTATGCTCAAGGCCGAGCATCAAGACTTCGATCTTCTGAAAATATTATGTTTCAATATACATCAATGGATTTACAAGAGAGGTCAGGGTTTGGATGTTTTCTGTTGTTTTCAAGTCAATAGCTACAGGAACTCAAGCATGGTACAATAAAATGACACTAAAAAGTTGTGCATTTCTGAACCACACAAAATAGAGTGTTTTTGGTTGGTTTTTTTTTTTTTTCCATTTGAAGTACCTCATTGCCACTACAAGTCCCTCCTCCTCTGAGGAAATGACTTTGAACAAATCTGGAAGGCTTGGGAGTAATCAGTTCAATCATGGTGCACAACATCTAGAAAAAGCTGAAAACAAATAAAAAAAGGATATGTGGTGGTTGGAGTTTTACTTTGAGTGTACAAACATTGAAATTTAAAAATATGATTATACTTCATAAATACTGTAGGCTTTAGCTAAGTTAACCAACAGCCCCAAAAATACCACACATTAAGTTCCCACACGTTTTTCTTGAGCTATAAGAGCTCTTGGCAACTCAATGCCAGGTGTAGCATTCATTCCAAGCTGACTTTCTCATACCTTCCTCCCAGTACATAGATAGAAAGCTTCTTTTACCACACTCAACAAACCAGAAGATTATTCAAATTAATAGCAGACCTGTTTTTTCACCTGGAGCCTAAGGTGTGAGGAATCTGGTATTCAAAACAATCTGTCCTTCAGAGGCACTGAGCATTACAAGAAGGAGATCCTTGAGAGGTGTGTACTGAGAAGGCACCTCCTTTGCACAATCCTAACCAGCACAGCAGGTTAATTAACCTGTGTTAGAAAGATTTAGGAACAGCATCCCTTTTAGGGAAATGCATTTCTGCAGGAGCAGGTCAATCTATGACACTTTTCTTGAAAAAGCATCACGTCAATGTGATCAAAGTAATTTAGTTCTAAATCAGTTAAACATTTTTGGACTATACTGTAATTTTTAGAAAATAACACAAGTATTTTTGGTATATTTATAGAGCTGTATAAGTCAAACCAAAATATTTTACCTTACAAAATGAACATGTTTTGTTAATCTCAAGTGCTGATTCTCATGTTGATGTTTTGTCTCAATTTTCATTTTCACTTCAAAGGAGGTGTTGACAGTTTGTTTCTCATTCTGATCCAGAACAAAAGCAAAATTTCCAAACACTGCCATTTCTTCTGAAGCACAAACAATTCCTTATCTCATATCAACTATAGCTCTCCGGGAGGCTGCAGTCTGTATGAATCCCAGGGTAGATACAGGAACCTGCTATTGGAACACTCCCAATGCATCTGGGCTGTCTCATTTATGGGTGGGTACATAGTGTCTATTTCCCAGCATAATATTGGACTGTATCTGATGCAGAGGAGCAAAACATTCTGAGAGCTGGCTTCCTTATGGTTACAGGCATCTGATCCTCAGGAGAAGAAAACCTTCTTGAAGCACTTGGAATTATTTGAAATTAAATGATCAATGGTTTGTGTTAAAGCTGATAATGTGCCAAGATTCATCCTACTAGGAAAGTCCTACCTTTTTTCCCCCGTCCAGGTAGTCGTATTTTATTCTCAGCTACAAATGTCACAGGCAGGCAGAGAAGTCACCTCTGCTATGATTGTACTTCCAAAGAGGCATATAAAATCTTTTCTGAGCTCCATTAATGCTGCACACTCCACATAGGTGTGACAAGGATGTCTTCTAGAGTCAGTCACAGTTGTCAAAGTCACAGTTGTCAAAGCATGTACAGCAGTGAAAGCATGGCAGAAGAAACTCTCCCAGCACCCAGATCCTTGGCTGTGGTACCTGAGCACCAAGGCCTTGCTTTGAGGAACTCAGAGTTTATTTGTTCCACATAGGGCAGCTGTAAGCAATGAGATTCATACTGACACAAAGGATTCAGCTGTATGGCAATGAGGATGTGAGAAATCACACTTCAGGTTCCATCCTCTGAATCACAAAGGGCAGAGAAATGCTTGTCCTGTTTGCTATTGCATCCATCTTGCTTCTGCCTATCCTGTACTTTGGAAAATCTGTGCATGTCCTCCTCACATATTTCAGTACTGAGTAAAGCCATGGTTGCTAGTGAAACATCTTGGATTAGAATAGCATAGACAAGGCTGATTACAGAGCATATAGCGGAACACCACACAATTACACACTCCTCATGCCTGAAATGAAGAAATTTTGTATTGATTTACAGCTGGCCTTACCTTTTCTCATGAATTTCAATTGGAGTTGTAGTCTTGACTTCAAAGAGAATGTGACTGAGCCCAACATACCACACAGTTGAGTAGTTTGAGCAAATGAGAAAACAATTTCATAACCAGGCAGACTACTGGCCTGGCTGAAGTGACAGCTCACAAACTTCTATCACACAGAGGTGCTGTAGCAAAACCAAGGACACTGCAGCGATGACCATACAAGAGTGGCAAAAAAAATAAATAGATAAATAAAGGGGGAGGGGGGAGAAGGCAAATGATGCTAAATGAGCAAATCCCATAAGTACTACAGAAGAGATTCAAGAAAGGCCACAAGTACCACTGCAGGATGCAGTACAGCAAGGTGAGAAGACATGCATTTTAAATCCAACAACAGGTTAAAAGAATACATTTCCCTGCAGCTATACCTCTGCACATCTTTTAACAGGAAAAGGTCAAAACATACCAGAGGATATCGCAGTCTCATTGAAAGCAAATTTAAGAACAGACTTCAGAATTCTGGTGACTTAGATAGTACAGTAACTAAACTCTTCAAAAAGGGCATAGAAAAAACACTTCACTGGAAAGTTAACATAGCTTCTACTAATCTAACTCAGCAAGACCCAGTACACACACACACAATCTTAACAAAAAAAACAGTACAAAATACAGAGCTTGCTTAAAATTTCATTTATTTGTTCTTTAAGCCAGAGGATCTTAACACAGAAATGCACTGCTATGCCTCCTTGGGAGCTATAAACAATTGGTGCACTTGTCAAATAAAAATACACAAGAATTAAATGATACAAGAAAGCTACATAGTTCCTTACACGTACACCCACGTTGCATAGGTGTACACATGCATACACTCACAGAGCAGTTTCCAGTTTCCACTTGTAAGAAAAAGAAATGATAGCAAAGCTATCTAAGCCCACTTCGTAATATACAGGCAAAGAACCTAGAAAAACCTTTTAGAAACACAACCAAGTGCTTCCTACTCTGGCAGTTCTTTGTACAACATGCATTTGTAACCTGATGCTTTCTTAAATGGCTTTGGGCTAAAAGGAGATGCTCAGCAGCTCTTCATGTAAAGCCCCTACTTATCTACCTTCAGCAAGTTCAAGTATAACATAGCAAATTGAAAACCTGAATATTTGACGCTGATACAGCAAGGTCTTGGTTACATGCTTAACTTTATGCACTGCATATAAGGCTATCAACTAGAGACAGAATTCAGAGTATCAAATAGCTGCTGGGTTAGGGCTTACTTTCACACAACCAGGACACAGTTCTTTGGGCTGCACCCTGTTGTTTCTTTGTCAATGTGAAAGGAGATTTGTTGTTAGCAACACATTCAGTATGTTGGAGTTTCTACTAATTTACAGAAACAGATTTTGGTTTTCCTTTCTACATTACAATGACACTCCTCAGCGTGACACACCACTGGAAATAAGTAAGATATGAAAGGAAAAGGAAAAGAGGATAAGGCCCATCTAAGTATTTACACATTCCATTGCTGAAATAATGGATGGCTAATTTACATGAATTAGCCACAAGTACAAAATAGGAAATAAATGAAAACTGGTTTCTAAATAAGATTAATATTAGAGCCAACTACTGTTAAAATCAAATACAATACGGTTTTGGAAGCTGTAATAGAATATAAATTAATAATTCCAACAACAACAAAAATCAAAGTTAAGTAATTGTTTTAATACATTTTGGAGAGCTCAAATTACAGCTTCCCCCCGCCCCCCAGAAAAAGCACAGCGGGAAGCTCTCTCCCATTCTTCTGGCAAGTGGTTATTATACTAACAGGAGTCTTCATGTTAAAGCTTATGCTTCATATATTTTAATAGCTTTCTGAAAATAATGTAGCACCTCCTGTAAACATAAAAAGCTCTGTTTTGATCCCTAAACATCTTATATGTAATAATGCCTTTGTTTTGTAATGAATTCCATTCCTTCATTTTAACGTGCCCACAGCCAGAGGGTTCTGCTGAATCATAGCTTACACGGTCACAGCTTTCTAAACTTCAGAGACTTAGCACCAGAGCTAAACTGTCTGGGCAACAAGGCTTTTGCTCTGCAACTTTCTGTGGCTTATAGACACCATGGAAATGAGGGATTCAGAGTGGCCAGCATGCGTCTCATCTATCCTCATTTGACCTACAGTCAGCTTTACTCTGGTATTTGAAAATAAAATTTTAAAAAAAAAAAGCAAACTAAGACTTCTTTACGTTCTCCTTACTGCTAACTTAAAAGGCTTACCTCTCGTCATAGGCTTACATTATCTTAGAGTTCTCAAAACAGCGTGCTGAGTTTTCCCTTCATTGCCTTCTGGTTTTTGAAGGTTAGTTTGGGTTACATTTTCAAACTTCACTGTATCCAGAAATACTGTTTCTTTTTTAAGCTGCAACTAAAACTTCAATTGAAATAGTAAATAAGACAAGTTGTGGGAGAGGGTGACATCTACACTTACGTTTAAATGCCTCTCTGGCTCCCATTATGAATCTCTGGGCTTTCCATCAAAATAAATGCAGAGGTGCCTCTGTCCTTTATGAGTCCATTTACACTTATGTGGCAAAGCCTTTAAGATAACATCTCTGAGTCACAGAACATGCAAACTGTTGATTAGCATTTGCAGCACAGAGGTGAGAACAGCAAACTGATTCTGTTTGTCTGCTCTGTGCTGTTTAGGACCAGCACAGGCCTGCTAAGACAGAAGGCTCTCTATCTTAACACCTTCTTGACTCAGATGATTCTGTAGCAATGCAGTTTGCCATGTTGTGTCTTTCACACATCACTCTTATGGATGTGTCACAAGCACTTTCACACCTCACACACTTGGAAAAAGATGCTTGCCATGTCATTTGAAGTTATATTCCACAATAATAGCTCAAAATGCCACTTTTTTGTTGAGCTTCAGTTCAGAACGAACTTCCGCATAACTTGAAAGTAACTAAAAAGAAGTTACAGTGAATATTGCTGCTCTTAAACAAATAAAGTAAACTCATAAACAAAGTAAGAATCATCAACTCTTCCTGTTGCAACCAAAAAGAAGGAACAAAAAACCAAACAAGTAGGAAAAGAACAAAAGGACCGTTTAGATGGATCTCTAGGACTTCTTCAGACTTTGTAATTTCAGAGATTTACTAGGAAATTGAATAAGGATTTTTTTTTGTCTGAGTTTAAGACAAAGAGGTAACATCCTTCATTTAAATGCTTTAAGACTTCTAGGCACAAGCCACCTAGGTGCAAGTTTCATGTAAAAATACAACTACATTTAGTATCTGTGGTTGGCCCCCAGGTAGACAATGACACGATTTTCATACACCTTCTTCATAGTTTTCTCAATTTGCTTCAAAAATACTTGTGGAATTCTCCCACATAAAGTGTGCACTGTATCCAGGAACTTAGACTGAAGAGGATAATACAGAGACTGGAAGAGATTGTCTTCGAATGGAAACTAAAGAAAAAAAGAGAAAAATAGCTATTAGTTTTTAGTCCAGCTCTCTTTTTGGTAAGGACAACAGCGGGGGGGATACTGCAATGTTTTAAAAGAAGGGAGAATTCTGGAACTTCAGCACAAATTCACATGTCCACACACATGCAGATTACATTAGCTGATGACAGTCTCTCACTTTGCATATGGACCAGGAAGCCTACAACTTGAACTCCTCCTCAAAGAGGAAATATGGACCTGTGTCTGTATGCAAGCTACTGAAACAATTCTCTGCCTTCTATGTGTGTAGAGGCTCCAGCTGCTTAGGGAGTACAAGATTTTATTGGGCATTTATGAACCAGGGACACCATGCCAGCAGAAAGAACTCCATTCAATTACCTCTCCATCCAAAAAAGCAATTTATCAGACTTTCTGATTACAAGTTTATCATAATATGAAGGGCTGTGAAACGGGACAGGCCACAACGCCTTTGTCATTTGTGACTGCTGGGTATGCTCAGCTTCATCTGCTTAATAACAATCTGAGTGACCTGGTAAAGATACAATCTGCACTGAAATAAAAGGACATCCTCTATCAAAATAGAAGACTTACATCACGTATCACTTCATAGAGTGCCTTGAATGTAGGCTGCTTATCATCATGGTAGACACCTCTATTTCCATGCAGAATAGAGACACCTTCTTCTTCTGCACCTTTACAGTTACTTCCATACATACAGTGGTCAGGTCGGTAGTTCCACTGACATGGAAACACATAGAGACACTCTACCAAAGTCAGTCAGAGGCAATGGGGAGGGAAAAAAACAAAAAAAACCACATTAGATGAGTTACAAGTTAAATTGTGTTTCTGTAGAAAAGTGGAGACTGATGGTCAGGAAAAAAAAAAAAATATGCAATTACTTCTTTTGCAAAGGTCCAAAGCAGCAACTAGACATAAAAGCTTCCTTTCCTCTGAGGATGGCTACACCTGTCTCAGCACTGTCAGACTGGAACTAACCAAAAGAGAAGGCAGTGCAAAGACTGGGTGCAAACAAATCAAGAGTTCATCTTACAAAGTTAAAAATGACTGAATCAAATCTAGAGAATGCAGCTCTGTTCAGAGTTTTCTGCCCTAGGAAGAAGTTTTGAGAGTTACAGAAGTGTTAGGCAAGCACACAGCACTCACTGTTTTCCTGAATCCTTCTGGAGACAGCAGCAAAAGCTTGCTATGCATATCCAGTGTTTGCTGATGGATCTCTCACTGAAGCTACAGTTTTTTATATGGACACAAAGCAGAGCACAAGGTGCTGCATCTTATCCACTGTGTTCTCAAGAGTGGTTATCTGTTAAATTCTAAGATCTAGGCTATTTTAAAGATGAGTCTAATTTCTCAAGAGACCTTGAAGCTTACTGATCTTTTTTTAAGTTTCCTCCATGCATTTATTTACAATATGCTTATAATAAATCGTGTCAGTGCCTGTGATCCTTTTCTATAGAATGGACTACAATGAATCACTGCACTATGTTGGCAGTCTCTGTCAGAAGCACTGAAGATGGAATTCTCCATTTGGTCTTTCTTAACTTCCCAGAAAATCTGCAGCTGGTCCTGTGTGTTTGTTGAGGAAGTAAGAGAACACTATTCTGAAACACTTCTTTCCCTAAGGCTCTCCAGCAGAAGACTGCTCCAGAGAGAGCAAATTGTAAGTGGTTTCCATTCAGTATGACCTATCACACATCCAGAATTGCTCCCCAGTGTTGCTGAAAGCACAAGAAGAGCTGCAGTGCACCAATCCAAACCCTGCTGCAGTTAACAGGGATCTTTCAGTAAGCCTGAGCAGATGTTTGTGAGCACAACTCCTCAGCAGGTTGTTTTGGGGAGAGGATGTCATCAGGTGCTTATCAACTTATTACATGTCATTTGATTATTCTTGATCTTCTTCTCACCATGGCTCTTCCACACATTTTTTGCTGTCACAGCTGGACTTGGACTCCAGCTGCTCTACAATCCCTCAAATACATTAATCATCAAAACAGCTTTGGGAGACAGGAAGAAGGGTGCATCTCCTCAGGTGCCAGGTAACACAGATCCATGCAGTTTTAAGCCAGCACACTGTATCTGTAAAAAGCCACCTGCAGCAGTCTCAGGTGATTTCTTCCCAGGCCAGTTTTAACAATCCAGCAATTTACTTCCAAAGTCTGCTCTGCTGTTTTAGTAGCATCCAGTTACTTGGTTTTCTTTTTCTTGTGCTGTCTAATGTTTGTTTGTAAAACAATTATTTACAAGTTACAAGGAAGGAAGAGGCACACCACAGTACAGAAGAGAATGCTTATCATATTATTTTTTTCCTCCAGAAGACACTAACATTTCTGTGGGTTTTCTTAAGTTAATTTATAATCTCATAACAAAGATTTTCTTCACTTTATTTTTCCCCAAGATTGAGACTAGCACATAGCATACTAAGGACACTGATGTCTGGCATCAGACTGTAATAAACAAATGTTAGCTTGCTTTGCTTTCCCTTACGTTAGCTGTATTTGACTACATCCAATTACATATACTATGATTCCTTAGTACAGAAGAAAAGAAGATGAAATAAATAAAGATAAATCCAATCTGATTCTGTTCTTAAGTTCACCTTAGGGAATACAACCCTGGCTGTGCTTACGCATTACCTTCATGCCAGAGTACACTACGCATATCAGAAGTAACAAAAGGCACTTTTTTGCTTTTAGTAAAGTCAGTAGGTGTTCTTAGCACAGGTAAACATCACTTCAAGAAAGCTTACTTACCTGGGTTAAAGTAAAAAATAATATTTAGTAAATCCTGGTCTCCCCATGTAATGTAATTTTTGTACTTTTGATATAATGGATATAGCATTTCCTCCCAAGTCAAACCACTTGGTATCATGCTGTTCTGCAGGGCAGAAAAACAAAAACAATGAATTACTGCTGTCATTGTTGATATGATGTATGACTCAGAGTACAGTGACCACATAATTCTAAGTCTGCAAAGCCATGTCAAGATACCTAGAAAAAAAGAACTGCTAGGAAATACTGCCCTGGTTAGGGCTGGAACAGCGAAGCTGATTGTGCTCTATTCATCTAATAAACAGGAAAACAAAGTCGAGCTTTGATGTCAGCTCCTGCTATTCAGAACCTACCTATACTGAGCAACACTAGGGAGAAGTGGAAAATAAATGCAGGGATGAGCTGAAAATTGAGGCAGAGAGGTGAGAAAAAAAGCAAACAAAATTATTGTCCTTTCTTAGGGAACTCTGATATTAAGAGCAAGTTGGTTTAATTTTTTCAATCAAATTGCTCCTGAAATGTTACAGGCAACTTCAGGCCTTGACTGAAGAATAAGATCCTTTAGGGGCAAATTAAGTTTCTTAAGAGGTTACAGAGCACATGCTCAACAAAACAAGCAAGATTTATCATAAGCCTTTCATAAAAAAGAGATGGCAGTTTAAGCAGTGAAAACATTCCCTTTTCATTTTTATCAATTCACAGAATCATTCGGTCTGCAGCAGAAAACAACATTTTATTCACTTTAGATGCAAACAATTAGCAATTTCTCTGGATATTTACATCAAGCCTCTCAATTTTAAAAAACAGTGATTGCACTGAAGGTCCCTGAAGTTATTCTTTAATGTACCTGTGAAGAGAGCAAAATGCTGAAGAAGCTCAGTTTCTCTACTGCAAAAAGACTGCTTCATCAGCAAGACCTTAATACTTCAGCCTCATGAGGATATTTCTCATGTTTTAACAATCATTTTCACTTAATACTAAAAGAACTGCAATATGCATTCCATATTTTTCAGATTCTTTATAATCTAAACTTCATTTAATTTTTGTACTAAATTTTAAGAGATGTGGAGAATCCACAAGTCACCCGTTACTGCAACAGCTGTATTCCTTCTCACCCTGAACTGAGTGTTGCGTATCCGTGTTAAATTCATTAGCATCACTCCAGAATTGACTCCAGTTGTCCCATAATACGGGTGACGTGCAAACCGACTGTACCAGCCAATCTTTGGTATTTCGTGCTCTGGGGCCATAGCAGCTAGCTGCGTTGAGTTGAATTCTTTCAGGATGTGCCAGATGTCATCGATGGGCCTCAGGAAGAGAACATCGGTGTCCACATAAAGGAGAGAATCCACATCCTTTAAAATAACCTTTTGGGTTTGCACAGTAAGAAGAGATGAAAAAGAAACCAAACAGATAACAAAAAGGAAGATTACTGGCAAAAGGTACTTCTACACTGAACTGCTAATATAAAATAAGCTGCTGATTTGTAGTCTAAAATGTAATTACATACAGGAACAATTCTTCTTATTACAACCATGTGCTCCTACACAAAGAAACTTACATTCAATGTTAATACGTAAAAATGTTTTACA
Source organism: Chrysolophus pictus (assembly GCA_037305975.1). NCBI lineage: Eukaryota > Metazoa > Chordata > Aves > Galliformes > Phasianidae > Chrysolophus > Chrysolophus pictus. The sequence continues at coordinate 3,483,286 of CM074587.1, forward strand.
TTAATTAAGAAAAACTTATTAATCACAAAAATGCATAATTATACTCCTGAAGAAGAAAACATCCCTTGGTGAGTAGAAACGTTCTATTAAAACTCATCAGGTCAGATCTCTGTTATCAGACTATATCAGGAATAACAATGAAGGTAGTCAAGTCACAGGGGTAAAATGTAAATTAGATCCAAAATATTTCATCTATTATTGTTAACAATGTTCCCCCTGGTGGCTATCCAAGTGCTTACATACTCATTCCTCAATTTCAGTAGGGCAAATTATATATTGCTTCAATAATTGAGAAAACTCCCTTGCTGTCTGCAGCAGCTGTTTGGAAGGTAGTAAATATCACTTGCTCAGGTTGACCATCAGGTTCAACTGAACTTCGGTTGCTCTTTATTATTTTAGAAAACTATTCAAAAATTCCTGGATTTTTACTGTACTCTTATCTCCAAAACTCATTTCTCTCCCTCTTTACCTGAAAAGCAAATTCAAAGGGCTACTGATTTGCACCAGGCATTGGATTGGAACCATCGGTCACTTGTCTGATTGCAGTGATGCTAATGACAACCTCTCCTATTTACACACGTAACTTAATACTACCAAATAAATTGATTTTCTACATGAATTGAAATGTACAGGTTATTAGTGAAAGACAGAGAGAACAATTAGATTTTGAAAAAGTATTTTGTTCACTTGATAAGACATGGTCAGCAGACATCCATTAATTACATTGCCAAATCTGTGAGTACTGATCGAGTGAGATTTTTCACCTGACGGAACGCTCTACAATTTGAACTGACATTCAGCCAAGTTTAACAAATTCCTGACATAACTATATGTTCTTTCTACATAGCAGGACAGGCACAAGAAGGCAAGTGTCTGTACATCTGGCTTACAACAATCATATAAATAAGTCCAACACAGTCCAGACCACTTCACTGTATAGGAGGTAGTAGCAAAATACACTGTCAATAATTCTTCGACACAAAACAACATGTGAAGGTATCAATAAATGAGTGACATTAACTCAGTCATGCACTAAAGAGCTGAAGTCCAATACTTAACAAAAAAAAATATCACTTTAAGTCAGCAGAGGACAGGTAGTTGAAAAAAGAAAAGGATTTTTAGCTTAAGGATATTCTTGATACTGCATATTATTACGTAGCACTGACAAGACCTCATCCACAGGGATCCACCCTATTAACTCACAAAATGAAAGTATAAGGAAAAATCTCCCCAAATTTAGTCCAAGATGGGAGATAACACTCAAATACAAAGAGCATGATAAAAAGCTATTAGATTCTGCCTGAGGGACAGCAGCACACCACAGAGCAAATCAGGATTTTTGTTTTATTTTTTTAAATAATGCCCCAGCAGAGAGACAGATTTAGACATTTCCTAGCAGAGAATTAAGGGGAGAGTTCAACACATGCACTTGGGAACCCCTCTCAGACCTAAGTGTCAGGGTGAGCACTGCCTCTTCCAGCAGAAAAACGTAGGTGTTTTTTTTTCCAGTAGCTGCAAACATACAAATAAAACTCATTCCGTGAAAGTCAAAGGACTGTAATAGTTTTCCTGTATATAAATAGATTCAAGCAAATTTTCCAGTTCTTTGTGCAGTGGGTGCCTACTGGCATTCAACTCCATGCTTTCCATCTTAGTCATCCTACACTTAGATTCATACACCCTCCTTTCCTGGCCTGCCAAAAGATTCCTGTCTCTCTCCTGTCCAAGCTGCTGCCCTGCAGTAACAACAGGCTGAAAGGAAAGCTGTGCTGCTCCTTATAAGCCCTTCACACTTTCCTCTTCACATGCAAAGTGTTAAGACTTATTTAAAACCTACATGTCAGTTTGAATTGATCACATCCCCTTCTGGCTGTGCATTTAACTTAGCCTTGGGTGGAAGAATTTAATTTCAGAAATCACAACTCTAAGAGGTCCTTGCTTAACTCCCTGGATTTCAATGGAGTTACACTGGGGATAAGAATTCATTTAAATAATTCTGGCATTCCCCTTGTCCCATAGCTTTCAGGTAGTTCTGTTTTCAAACATTGTGTTCCAAACCTACATACAGCTATCAGAAAGATGTTTTGAGTTCTGTGGAAAGCATAACAATATTTAACTTTTAATGAACCAAAAGCAAATGACAGAAGGTTGTGCATTTTTGGCTGCTGATTTTTGATGTCAGGAGCAGCCATGGAACACAAAGCAGGTGGAGGTACCAGACCTCAGTCCTTGGGCTCTGCTCCAGCCAGGGCAACTGACTGCAGCTTAAAACAGATGCATGTCTGACCTGCAACAGAAGCAACGCAGGACTGCCTGGTACCCTGAGCTTGCCTGCTGGCACAAACCATGTAGACATACCTGACAGTCCATGACATTAAAATGAATGGTCAGGAATATGGGTTGACTGCACTTATCTCCTGCACTATGGGCACTTACTGCTTGAGAGGGGTGGTGTTTTTTTCCCAGCAATAGAGTGTACTCTTAGTAAATCAAAAGTTCCGTACAGAACTTGCTATATTTAGCCTGACACTTCACTTAAATACTCAATTATCTGTAATTTCATTTCACAACTTCTGTCTCTGTAGATTCTCCTGTGTTAGCAAGACTGGCAAGTAATAACATGCTACTGTGTAAACACATATTGGAATATTGAGAAGTTGTGTTACATGATGGCTTGCAACAGCTAGTGTGTTAATTTAGCTGAGCTTTATCCAAAATTACAGATGAATCAGTGAGCAAACAATTAAGTTTGCATCTTGATGCGAATGTAGTACCGCAAATTAGAGTTACTAAACTGTAATTAGCAATTAACTCAAGTTACAACAGAATTTTGTCTCGATAAGGCCCTTACATCTATCCCTAGTGTTACTCCATTGAGTAGGTTACTTCTTCATTCCCAAGAGAACATGGGGATAATGTTAGTCTACCTTCAGTAGATTCAGTGTCTTGAGAAAAGTCTCAAGTGTCAGTCACTACTACAAATAAAATTATCCAAAAATCCCAAAATGTTTATTTTACCTGGTTGTTTCAGCAGTTCTGCATTGCTGTTTAGAACCAGCTGAAAGTCAGCTCTGTGGGGCAGAATTCATTAGGTCAGAACACATTGTGTTTTAACATCAATGTTAGTACTACAAAGCAGTTTAAATGTCACAACTGTGTTCTCATTGAAAAAAAAAAAACCCAGATATTTAGGATTATCCTCAGGAATCTTTATGGTCCAGTCAGACTAACCCTTCCACCCCAAGCTACCCAAAAACCAGAAGAAAATATGGTGTTGGCTGATATTGATTGGGGTGTAGGAAGAAGAAGGCAGGAAGGAGAAAAAGCCATAACCCACTTAGCATACAACAGGAACTGGATAAGAATTAAGTCTTAGCTTCACATACACTTCCTGCATAATTTTTAGGATAGAGAATATAAGGAATTTTCCAGTTTCTACATATGTGAATGTATGGGAACTGCTGAATAACAGCCTGAATCTCTGATTGATCACGTGAGGCAAGCAATGAATCAGCTACAGGAGTATAGGTGAAGGCAATTCACCTGTGCTGCCAGAAGGGGTGGAGCCTGGCTGCACCTCTCCTAGACCCATTTAAGAGCTGACTACCAGTGGGAAAGGATCTCTTCTGGAGATCCTCATCTGGAGTTCTGCAGTGAGCCCAGGACACAGGTAAGCCTTCTGTCCATTCTCTTTTTGTTATTATAATCTGCTTTGCCAAACTCTCTTGTTTATTTCATAATTATAACATCTTTCTATTCATTGACTATACAGTGAACCACACACAACATCAACATGTATTATAGGGCTACTTGAACACTGAACAGGCTACATTTTGCCAACCTTCCTAGCACTGCACAGCAGCTTTCTCAGGCCATACAGAGCTGCCCATCATCACCACATCCCTGAATTTGACAGCACATGAAAAAAAGTTCTCCTCGGTAAATAAATTTTTACCTTTCTGTTTACAGAAGATGTCAGGTGACTGCTGAAAGCATTCCTCTCTAGTTTTTTTTTAAGTTTCATCTTTTTTAAGCATTTAAAAATTGTGTTAAGATCCACACCTTCCTTACTCTGCCTTTGAAGACCACATTGATGGTTTTATTGAAACAGACCGCAGTAAGATATTTAGACTTCCGAGTTTCCACGGAACCTACCTACTACTCAGAAGCTACTTCCTCTCCTTTGTGTAGCAAATATGAGATCAGATGTCACAGAATGCCTCTACAAAAATGCAGGCTGCCATATCATCTTACTAAATATTTGAGTAACTCAAGCTGATTCGACAAACTGCAAATACATTCATTAATCTGTTACCCAGCACAAACCAATTCATTACTACAAGCTGCAGGATCACATCCCATAGTTTTATCAGCCAGTGAAACCCCTGAAAGATTCTCACACAATTTTCCTTTAACACATTCCTCATCCCCTCCTGCCTGCTTTCACATGCCTGCTGGTGAAGATTCTTTGGCAGGAGAGGCACTTGTGAATCAAAGGCTCACATTCCACTCAGGCTTAGCATTATCAGGAACAAGACAATTTGCACAACTGAGGGCTAAACAGCTGATAAACTCAGCTACTGCTCTTCTGGGATCCTTCTTAAATCCAGGCATTTTCCACTGCTGTGGTAGAAAATGCTGAGCACAGGAAAGGATAAGCAATATATAAAAGTCAAAACAGTCCTCTAAACAACAGCACTAAAGATTATCTGCTCCCACCACGTGCAGACAGGACACTGTCTTATTCAAAGGGGATATCAGAACCTGGCTATCAAATAGCAGTAAAAATAATGGTGGCTGAAATTACCCAGACTGAGGCTGTGGACCTGAACAGCAGAAATCTAAGTGGACACTTGCCATCTCAGCTATCACTACAACTCATTTTCCTCATTATATCCAAAACAACTTGCATCAGCCACTGCTATTCTCAGACAGCTATGCCTACTGAAAGCCTTAAACCTCAGCCTGGCTACACACAATATCTTGCAACTGCCCCAAGAGAAACAGAGAAACAAACATTCACTGTTTGGTCTGCTTCACAGTTTTCCTAAGAAAACACGCAATGATCTAATATTCCTTGCAAGAAGTTACTAGGGAACTCTAAACTTTAGAAATGGGGCAGGCAGCAAGGAAGGAGCCAGAAAAGCACTGCCCAGCTTAAATGAATCAGCATGAATGCATAATTCTTCTCTATCATCAGAAAGCTGATAACCATTTCTGTGACAAGTGCCTCTACCAAAATGACAAAAATACTGCAGATATAGGAAGAGCAGAAAATGGTGTTTGCCTACTGAAAACAGCCCCAGATGAGTAAATCCTTACAACCAATCTGTACAGAACAAACTAACACTGAAGGATTATTTTCCAGGTGATATAAATATTTACTCAGGGAACAGAGGATCCCAGTTGAAGATGGAATTACTTCCAGCCCATCTGGCCTTTGTGCATTTGAAAGCCCAGCCCTAAACAGCAGATAAACAGAACTGCTGACAGCACATATTTTCTCACATATGTATTCATAGTCTAAAGTATCTGGACATGCAGCTGTCTCCTGATTGTTTCCATCTGAGAAAGTAAAGATTTCTTTGTCCCCCTGTTTCTCAGAAGATGGCAATGAAGAGATCTGGACTGTGTGAGCAGCATGTCACTTTACTGGAATCACCCCAACCAACCAGCAATGCACAAGATATTTTGATGTCTGTTCTCAATTCCACATAAACTGCTTTATTGCATAAGTTCTTTAAACTCTGCGTATGCAAAACTGTTACCAACATGTTACTTCTCTCCAGCAGCCTTAAATATTTTCCATATTTACAACTCTAAGTATTATACAGCAAAGAACAAGTTTTCTGTGGATGTGAGTATTCCATAGCACATGAGGCACGTGCATGAAATCTGACCTTGCATACACTGGAACTATTCTGTAAGGGCACACCTTACACTCTCACACAAGAGAAGAGATTACTGAAAGCATCATTCTGAGGACCAACATAAGGAAAGGGAGATAGTGGATAAAGAGATATGATGACTGCACACTGAAAAGAATGTTATTTATGGAAGGCATGCAGCATCTACCCTGCAGGAGCTCTCACACTGAGTCTTAAGTGGAAGTTCCACTGAGAGCCTAGTGGAACTAGAGACAAATAAGAACCATATTCCTCACTAGGAAAGAAAAGCAAGGCTGGATTTTCTGGTTTGTTTGTTTTTTTTTTTAAAGCAGCAAAAGCACAGATTAAAATATCTTTAAGCAGATGTTTCAGCCCAAAAATTGTTTTAATATTACACCAAAGCTTCCTTCCTGTGGAAATCTTTTTTTTCCCCCCATTCCTCTCCCTCCTGAAGCAACCTACTCAGAAACCAGGTGCCTTACCGGAAGAAAAAGGCGCTGGGCAGCACATGGTTTGAATAACTTCTTCCATTCCTGAGCATTTCCTACTGAGAAGGTTATTGGGTAAATGTTGTATTCAAATTTCTTTGTATACGAGGAGGGCCATTCCTGTAACTGAAAGACATTCACAGAAGAATTAGACAGTACATACTATATAAGGTGGTGTTGTTGTTTAATAGGCATGTATAGGGAATTTAGAAATCACTTCCAATAATAAAATGCTTAGCTGTTACTTGATGTCAGTGCAGTTGTGCTCTGGGATCTGCAGCTTAAGACTAACCCATGTATTTATCTACTGAACAACACAGAACTCACTTTCTTGTTGAATTCAGGCTTAAGGGAATCCTCAGAAAAAATGTGAAAGCAGAGCCTCCTGTTGCTAAAGAGAACTGCTGATTTCAGCATGATGAGAGTCTCTTCCAGCCGGTCCCCACACGCCACAACTGCCAGATGCATGCATTGTAAAGATGAAGGTTCCTTTGAACGTTTTTGTTCTCCAGGCTTCCTGAAAATTCATAGACAGAAATAAATTGAGGTAAACATGAAGAGATTTCTGCACCAAGATCCGTTTTTTTTCTTCCTTTCCATCATGTCGAGGATCAGGACGTTTTTTCCCTGATTAGACATCCACAGAAATGTAATTGGGTGCCAGTTCCTGTCAGTGGTACAAACCAAGTATTAAAATGACTTCACAAATAAATACGCTATTTTAAGAATTTTCCTACCTTTCTGATCTTGCATAAATCACCGCACTGCACCACACATGAAACCAATTCAACAGCACTGCAAACCAGACCACAGCTTGCCAAGTGCTTTCCTTCCTAGCTTTGAGGTTACACAGCCAGGATGGCCAGTCCTCAAACGCAATGCAGGTTACAGAACTGTAGCCAGTAGTTTCGTTACCAGGATCGCACCTTTAGTTAGATTGGAATAAGACAACCAGTCCTTACATTAAAAAATCAGCCATCCATATGTAAATTATTCTAACAGTTAATTTTGCTTTTAAAAATGCATGCTTCAATCCCGGCCTGAAGGTACTGGCATTGTTTCAAAGGACTGCACTGCATTTTACTGGGTGGAATTCCTGAGATTTGGCTAAAATATGGATTTTTTCAAAACAAACATTCATTTGTCCCAGATGAATCAGACTACATTTCACAAGCAGTCTAAGGCAAAGCTATAGGTTTTTCCACTAAGCCCCAATGTGTAGGCTTTAATTCAATTTTATCTGGCCTGAACCTGCATCAAACACAGCATATTCAGGCTATTTGCTACTCAGAAACATCAGAGTCCTTTCAGGGGACTTAGAGATGTTTTGAAAATACAGCCTTTAGGTTTTATGCCCTTCCCCTACAGTCAGTACAGAGGTAAAAGCCACATCCTCTGATAATGATGCTACTGTATTGTACTCACATCCCAACAGATGGCATTTATGCTCCTCTAGATGGATTAGTGGTGATAAAGTAAGGAAGTCACAAGCATTGTAATCATTATAGTAGAGTTTGAAGGCAAATCATAGCTCACTAGCAGCTCTTGACATACCACTGAACAGAGGATATCAATTCCTGCCTGTTCTCAGCACACACTTTTAAATATATATAACTAATCAGTAAAGTTAACACTATTAAACAAAAGCTCTAAATAAAAATTATAGTTAATGAAGCTGTAATTATCTTCTCCAGACATTAAAGTGCTATTCAGTATAACAGCAGCTTTCTCTACAATGGAGTAACCAACTTTTGTGTTAAGGAATACCAAGAAGTGATACTTTACTTGCTATACAAAGCAATGTGTTTCATTAATGGTTTAAAGTCTTGGGCTTTAGTCTTAATTAAACTTCAATTTTATCAGTATGTAAGTAATAGAATACCACATCTATATAAAGTGGTATTTACTTTCCAACTTATTAGTGTAAAAACCACTGAATTATTAAAGTGAATAATTAGCTGCTCACACAGACCCTGCTACCCCCTCCCCCATCTCTTTAATGTTTCCTCTTAATTGAGTCTCTAAATCAAGCCATATGCAGGATGAGAACTGCTTTAATAGGGCCTGTGGCAGTAAAATTCACTGGGAGAGGCACTGAACTCAGAGCTTTAACTTCTCACAGCCCTACACCAAGTCACCAAGTTTTTGTTTTGCAAATTTTAGCCACAGTGAACTCCATCCTGCAACTATTGTATGCAGGGCTTCCAAAGAACAGACTCAGCAGAAGAAATCCACTGACAGCAGAGACAGTCCTACAAGCCCATGGGGGGCAAGGATGAACAAGAGGAATACCTTCTGCCAACAGACACCTTCCTGGCCCCAGAGGGGACGAGAAAGCTGGGCTTTGGAGTCATTACAAATCATGAGAACCTGATCTTAGCAGGAATAAAAAGATGTAAGTAGCAAGAAGTTACAAAAGAACATTGGGAGATCACAGCACAACATTTTGTATCTTTAAGTACGTTAGGAAACCAAGAGGACTGTGAAAACAAAGGTGAAATAGAAAGGGAGATAAGAAAGCACCATAGCAGGAAACATTTAGAAATATCTCAGCTTAGTCTTCATAGAATCATTATTATCTGAAAGCCTTAAAAAAAAAACACCAGGAGTACAGAAAAAGTTAGGCTTCAGGGAAGGCAAATATGCAGATCTTTGTCACCTCACTCTTCATTTCCCTGATTCAGTACATAAGGGTATCTTACTAATATATTAGAAATCTAACTAAAATAACATTATGTCAAACTCTCCTGCTCTGCTCTCTTTTACCCATCTGTTTAAAGAAAATTATTTCCTGTTCCCCCATTACATTATTATACGTGTAGCAACTGGACAGATCAATACAATAGGAAAGGCATTACAACAAAGGCACGATTACAAAAGGACTGGCACAATAGAGAAGTGCTATAAAGGAAGGGAAGAACATTGCTCACCTGTACTGGAAGACTCCAGGTTTACAGGGAAAAGCTTCACCAAGGAGAGATCTCCAGGAAGAGACCCTTCCCCAGAGGCAGTCCTTAAATGAGGTCTGAGAGGTGCAGCCAGGCTCCACCCCCTCCGGTCACACACCTGAATTGCCTTCACCTGTGCTCCCAGAGCTGACCTGGTCCTTTCCCCAGCTGCTCAATCAGTGGTTCAGGCCGTGACTCAACAGTTCCCATACGTATGGCTTCAAAACTAAACACTTGCTTAAGACTAAGCATTGCAGAAAGCATAACAAAATAATTGCAGAATAGATCCCCGTGAAACAGCTGAAAAGCCTGACTCAGTGAGATGTAGCACGATACGATGCTATAGCAAAAGCTTTCCAACAAAACAGACCAACTCCCATCCAGTTACCCAATGGCATTTTATTTACTGCATACATTTTTTCCTGACAGGCATGGTTACGGACATCACAGAAGCCTGAGTGCCCAAGGACAACAGCATACATTCCTAGGCCTTAAAGTTTTGATTACATGCAATTTTCTTATTAGTCACAGGCAAAGTGTCTCAAACATAATTAACCCAGAACCTGTCTAAATCAATCCAGATCCATTCAAAATAACGCATTCCCATCTCATTATGGAGCCTGCTAATCTATTCAAGCCTTCAAATTTATTCCAGAGAGAAAGATAATGCATGCAGATTCTTACAAAATGCAATATAGTTGTTAGGTTTTGAAACCTTCTTCTTATTATGATCTCATTTGCTCTCGCAGCGTAAACAAGGTTAGATTTAGGCAGTGTATCAAAACGGGTGATTCACTAAATGGGCTCCTTTCCTGAGAGTCAGCGCTGAGTCAATGCCCCAACAGTGGCTCTGTTATATGAAACACATTCTCTCACACTTTTTAAAATATAAATTAGAAAGTGTCAAAATGTTTTTAAAATAAAAGTTCTCACTTTAATGCAGTTGCATAAAATTCACTGTAGGCACTGACAATAAAAAGAACTGTTGAAATTTCAACCTCCTCCCACCGCTCAGACTAAGAGGGAAAACACTCAAACCAGAATGAATGTTTCCATCTTTTTTTATCAAGAATGTTCTTTGTTAGTGAAGTACGAGGCATTCAGGCCATCAGCATGATATTATGGCCTATCAAACTCAAGCCAAGCTTGCATGTGTCTTGCACACAGGCAGCAGAGAGAAAAAATATCTTGACCGGTTGCCATAGAAGATATGTTTAGCTTTGGCAAAGTTTCTATTAAGCATGTTTAGTTTCCTGGAAGAAAGTGTGGTCACATCTGCCCTTCAAATGTGAAAGAGCTTTTGTGCTTTATGATACCTCACACACACTGATCTGGCACATATGTGTACTTCTTCATAGGAAGAAAATCCTGTTGAAGCCACAGAACTTGCCACTTCCAAAAGGAATCATCAGTAAAACCACCATCAAAACCTGTCTTTCCAAGCTAACCAGAATGTGATGCTTACCTTCAGATTTGCCCAGGTCATCTAACAACCAAGACAGGGCACATAACAGTTTGCCAGCAGCTGCCAGGCACCAGCCAACTGGTAATGCACAACTAGTAGAGCTCTTATCACGTATGACTACAGTAGAAGAAACATGCATGCCTTAAGAATTGAAAACAAATGTCTTCTCTTGTTTTCGTGCAACTGCAGAAAGCAGTATTAGAGAATCCCAGTGGAGCTACAGCTCACCAAGCCTGCAGCACCACCTTGTAAACCCAGCGCACATCCATCTGCTCAGACAAAAACCTGCATTCTTCCGGCAACGTGGGAAAACAGAACTAAACAACTTTTCACATTCACGCAGACATACCTTCTCTGAGGTTACCCGAGTTGCTCACGCAGCCCACAAACACACTGCCAGCAGGCCACAAGATCTCACATCATCAGATCTCTGATCCTGAAGGAATCAGATCACACACCACCTCTCACACTGATCTAAAAAATCTCCCTTGGCTCACAAGGAGCAACTAAAATAATCATTATTTTATAAAACAAACAGGTAACAATGGCCTCGATTCAGCATATTACATTTGATGTGCTTTACTGTAAGCACCTGCATGAGGAAATCCTCCTGAAGGAATGGGAACGCTCACTCCTGAAGCTAACACCTATGTAAATTATGTCACACCTGTGCACTGCCTGTTTCCTCTACTTCAAATTCAAGCCTCTGAGAACAGTCTCCACACTGCTTCCAGTGTACTTTGGATCAGATTCATTAAGACAAGCAGGCCCCACTGCCTGACACCCCTCCCGTGCTGTGTGGATGTGATCTGTACCAGCATAGCACCTGTTAGCAGACTTTTCTTTCCCAAGAAGGCAGGCGTCTCCTCCAACCACTTTATTTACATCATTCACCAAAAATTATTTTTTTAAGGTACCCTCAACTAACTGCATTTTCTTGTGGTATTATCTAACAAAGTGCAGAATTTTTCAGTAAGCATCAGAATTGGAACTCAGAACTGGACTTCTCAGTAATGCTGGTGTCAGCAGCACAGGATCATACACTGCCAGCAAACATGAGGGGAAAAAAACCAACCCAAAGTGGAAGCAAAGGCAAGGTTGAAATCTATCATTTCACTCTGTTGCTATGATTGTTTTGTGCTGCAGAACAACAGCAACAAAAACTCCACAGCTTTTGTAAAAAGTACTTGCAAAGTCATTAAATAATAGAAAAGCCTGATAATGTCAACTTTTGGAACATGAAGATGCTCAGTGAAAAGCTCATTGAAATGGAGCAGTTGTTTACACTCTCCAGCAGTTTCATACTTTCTGTGCTCCCTCCTTCAGGGTTCTTGATTTCCATGATAATTGCAAAGATATGCCTTAAAGAAAAATGACTTCAGGAGGTACAGTTGCTGGTGGAAATAATCCTGCTTTAATACATGCATTTGAATTCTGTCCATGATGCATTCCCAGCCACAGTAAACATCTCCTGCATTCAGCAGGGTAACAATGCTTGCACGAAACCCACTGCTTCAGTAAGTTAAGGGATAAGAGCTCGAGAAACAGGAGTGGCCTTTCATTCAGAACATCTCTGTGAAATCATGAATCAAAGACACAAAGACATACCAAGTTAATTAGATATGAGGTCACACTAACCATAATATAGTTGGAATGCAACAGGGAAAGCAGTCCTCCCACCACTGAAAGCACACTGCCCATATCATTTCTGAAGCAATGAGAATGCTGTTTTTCTTAAATAATCCATCCCCAAGGCCCTAAAGAGGGGAATACAATACACCACAATTTCAAACTCTTTCCTGCTACAGTTACGTATCAAGAGTGTTCAAAACAAAATACGAATAGCTTGAAATCTGACGGTGCCAAGCAGTTTGGAAAGCAGCAGCACAAAAGGAGCCGGCCACCTTTCATCTCCCCGCAGCATTAAATCAGAGCAGGTCTCGCTCTCAGCGCTGACAGCAGCTCCTGAGCCAGCGAGCGCACGGCAGCCCTCGAAACAAGGCCAGAACTCCGGGAAAAGCCGCCGCTTCGGAGAATCGCTGGCACGCAGAGGCGCTCCTGCCCGCACAGCGCAAAGCTTCCACTTATGTGGCACCTCCGGCACACGCGTTCAGTTAAACCATACACACACAAACCCGCACGCTTAAAGCAGAGCGACCGGGGGAGGTTTCCACCGCCGCGCAGCTCGGGGACTCACACGGGATAAGGGAAAGAGTGCCTGGAGGGCCCCGAGCGGAGCGAGTTCGCGGGGCAGGGCAGGCAGGGCAGGGCAGATAGGGCAGGCAGGGCAGATAGGGCAGGGCAGGGCACGCTCAGGGCGGGTGGCCGGGCACGGCGAGCGGCGGGCGGCGTTCCCACCGGGGACGATCGCGTGGGGCTCCCCAGCCCCGCCGTTACCTGGCAGCGGCGAGTCCGCCCCCGGGCGCGATCCTCCGCGGCGGGCTCCTGCTGAGCCTCGGCTGCCGGCGGCCGAGGGGCGCGGCGGGGCGGGCGGGTGCGGAGGGCGCGGGCGGCGGGCGCGGGGGCGCGGCGGCGCTGCCGACCAGCAGGTAGAGCAGCAGCAGGCTGCCCAGCGCCAGCAGCGCCGCCGCCACCTTGCAGGACAGCCGCATGGCGCGAGCTCAGCGCGCCCGCCCGCCCCTCTGCGCGCCCGCCGCCGCCATCGCCCGCGGCCCGGCGCGGGGACGTGGCCGCCGAGCCCCGGCCGGCGCCCGGCAGCAGGGGCGGGGCGCGCCCTACCGTACTCTCTGGAATAGCCGCTCCACCGCGCTGCGCTCGCGGCCGGAGGAACGGGAGCGCGGACGCTTCGTGAGAAGCCCGATGCCGGTGAACTAATGCCGATCGTCGCGCCTCCCGGCGGGAGGAGGAGGCTGGGCTATCCAAAGGTGCCTCGGGTTTACAAGTTCACAAAGTTCTGCTCGTGTCGGGGCTCGGCGCAGCGAGGGGCGCGTGTGGATGGACAGGTGACGAGCGGGGACGCGGGCTGTGCTTCACCTCCGAGGAACAGCGGGCTGCTGCGGGCGTCCCGCAGCCCAGCTGCCTCGTCCCACCGCTGGATTGCAACGGGACCGGCTGCAGAACAGCGAAGGAATACGAGCATCGAGATGCTGGGACTTCGGTACACCTTTTCATCTCCTTTCTCCCCCCTTCGTGGTTGATGTTCAGCGTCTGATGGCAGAACCGTTTGAGTTGGAAAGGACTTTTAAAGGCCATCTCATTCAACTCCCCTGCAGCGGACAGCAGCGCTCAGCCTGACAGCCGATGTCCGCAGGGGCGCTCCCAAATACATCCTAATAGCCGGCCTCAGAAAATCCCGTGGCACCGAGGTCACTAAGTTCTCCTCGCCGAGCTGTGGTTGCAGGCTGGCTTGTAGGCTGGTTCGGGCGCGGCAGCCAAGAGCAGCAGCACACACCGCCATGCGGGGGGAGAGCAGCGCCAGCGCGGGTACCGCCTGTCAGTGGGGATGCGTGGGGTTGGGCTGGGTGATTTTGTTCCACGCATCGCTTCTGGGTGATTCGGCACTCATCCCCGTACGGCTGATGGAGTCACGCCGCCGGTTAGACGCCTCGCACCCGGCCGCCACTTGTTTCATGAAGTCTATACTCGAAACCCCTCAAGCCCACGCGCAGCGCGGCCAAACCCCCTCGCGGAGCGTGATGCACAGCCGCGCCCCGCGCCGCTCCCGCCGTTCTCTGCGGGCGGGCGGTGCTGGGGGCGGAGCCCTTCCGCGCATGCGCGCCGCCGGCCTGAGCTCCGCATGGGCGCGGTGAGAGGCGCGCGGGCTGGGAGCGCTGCGCGCTGTGCGGCTGGGACGGGACGGCGCGGAGCGGAGCTGTGAGCGGGCGCTCGGAGCTGCCGGCAGAGCACTGACCGCGGAGCACTGAGGTGCGGCCTTGCGGCGGGGCGGTTTGCGGCTCCCTCTCGCGTGGCTCCGGAACTGCGGCCCCGGGATCGGGCGCAGCGGGTCGGTGCGCCGTATGAGGTACGGCAGCGCTCGCTGTGCGCGTTTGTGCGGCTGGTTTTCACTGTCAGGCGTTGGCTTGCGGTCAGCTCGCTGCGAGGTTTGAAGGTTTGAATTTTGGGCTGGACGTGATGCGTTTGTAATGAGCGTGATTAATTCCATGTGCTCCAAATGTTTCTGTTTATTGGCATAAATTTGTTTTCTAGCGGTGCAGCAAGATGGTACCTTCAGGTCATCAATGAGAACGCACTTTTTTTCTTGCTGTTGTAAATATTTTCTTCTTGACTCTGTGGGAATCAGAAGTGGCCTTCGAGAGTCTCCAGGACACACTTCTTTCTGCCATAAAACAGCAGCTGCAGTGATCTTTTCCTGCTCCCCTCTTCTGTAGGGCTGTGCTCCTGGTGGCAGGTCCTCCTGTGCTGGATTCATCATGATAACCCCAGATTTTGAGCTGAGCCAGGATCCAGATTTTCTTACCATAATCATCAGAGTGCCTTATGCGAGAGTGTCAGAGCTTGACTTGTTTTTTGAAGGGGAAGATTTCAAGTTTTATGTGAAGCCTTACTTTCTCAGGTGAGTGCTGGAAGCATTTAAAAAATGTTGGACTTCATAAATGCTGGTAGAAAATGACCTTTGTTTTGGGTCCTTCTGAACCCTTGTCTATCGCTCTCACATTGTAGGCTGCATGCAGCCCATTTTCTGCATGGAATTGTTTCCATGGATCTGGTATTTTTGTTTCCAGGTGTTAAGTCACCTTAAAAAGAGTTTAATTACATTTTTACTTTTCTGTGAGCATTGATCTTTAGTAATAAACTGAGAGCTGAATTCTTTGAGTGCACTTAAGTCTTAGAAGTGTTTCTTTTCCCCATTGAGAGTCAGGTACAATGTATTTTGTGAAGGAAGACTTCGGTGCACTCCTGATAAATCTATGTGGTGTAGGTGCCAGGGAATGATCTTACAGGCTTTAGCAACTTTTAGCGACTTTCTTGCTGTACTATAGGAATGGAATGATCATCAGCTCAGTATGGAAAACTTGAGAGACCTTTAGTGTGTAAGAGCTGCTAAGCCATTACCCCTTCTTATTTTCTATTTCCTCTTTTGTTGGATGTACTTCTATAAATATATTAGTAGACCTCAAAGGGCTTCATTAGATTAGTAGAAAGCTCAGAGTTGGCTGTCCCATGTCCTGTCTCTATGGGTTAGTTCAGAGTTTTTAAAATACAGAATCTTCCAAATGCTGAGAGACTGCCAAGGGTGTTGTGTCTGTGCTGGCTGTGGCTTTGTCATTGATTTAGAGCCACAGAGAGATTTTACTTCCTGAGTTCTGTTATTACCAACAGGAATCATGTAGTTATTTGTACTGCCTTTGGAATGTGCCTTACATTTTTGTGTGCTGAAATGTGAAGTTGCAGGATTAGTTAGGCATTCAATGAGACATCTCTTTTTTTTTTTTCCATCTAGACTGACACTTCCTGGAAGAGTTGTGGAAAATGGCAGAGAAAAAGCATCTTATGATACAGAAAAAGGTATCATTTAATATTTTTTGTATAGTTGTCTTGAGGAATATTAACTCTTCACTTACTTGTTTTCTTGCAGTGAAAATGCACAGACCTTTAGCACAGTGTGTGATCCTGTAAATAAGCCTAACTTCTCCTGTTTTATGTGGTATTAAAAAAAAAAAAAAAAAAAACTTGCTGAGGATTTGTTGTATGTAGGCTATCATTAAGCTCAAATGACGTGCCTGCAACTGTCCTAATCATGAAATGGTTCAAGCCCATTGGAGGCAGGCATGCCATTGTTAAAATATGTAAAATCTTCCAAGTCTGTAAAGAAGAGTAGTAGTAAGCAGAAATGAGGTAGTCCTGAGACATTCTCTTCTCTAAGACTTGAGAGAACACTTTAGCCATACTTAAAGGTGGAAAGTGTTTCAAAAGGTACTTTATTCCAGGAACAAGTATATTGATAAGCCTACAGAGCCTTTGTTTCATACTTGAAATCAGAAGGTAGAATAGCTTCCTATAGTCATCTGTTGATGACAATTCATTGAAGTTTGTTTCTGTTGGTTGTGTGGGTGACCACAGTTTGTTAAATAATCTCTTCCATGCTGTAATATCTTTGATTTTTGTGAAATTTGTTATGGAAGTTTAAAAACGTGTGGAGATTGGTGCATAATAAATTGCTACTTGCATGTATCTCAATTTCCGTGAGCCTATTTCAGTAGAGGGGAAAATAGCATTTTTGTTTGTCTTGATTATTTTAATGTCATAACTATGTTCTGCCTTTACTATATAAGGGACTTTTACGATTCGGTTACCTAAGGAGAGTCCTGGGCAGTATTTTGAAGGACTGGACATGCTGACATCTCTTTTAGCACCGAAGAAATTGAGGACAGCAAAACCTTTAGTGGAGGAGATAGGTATGATAAAAACTTATGTTATCAATATAGGTACAAAATGAAATAGTTATGGAAATAGGTTTCCATAGTAATTAATAAAAAGTGTATTTCTGATATTGTCTAGACCAAGGTAGAAGCAGTGTTTGAATGAATGTGGAATTATTGTGGATTATTGAAAGGAATGTCTTGTAAGAGTTAATACATGTTCTATCTATAGGCTTAGTTATGATAACATTTTTTCAAAATGTATTTAATGTATGCTAATCCTCTGCAGATCTTTGTACCCCTCTAGTGGCTGTACGATAAACACACATGTGAATCTTCTGCAAGATAGCACGACTGGTCTCTTGGCTCTAAGGGCAGAAGCTAATTAAAACCACACATTCTAGTGGATGACTTGCTTAACATAAGTATTTTTCAGAAAATGTGACTATGTTTAATTTTGTGGGTATCTGTCTTAAATTATGGGTAACTTAATTATGTTCCTCTTGTGGTTCTCATAGAATAAAATCCAAATCTTGTTGACATCAGTGGAACAGTTGTTTTAGACATTGAGCATGTATACTCAAAGCTTTAGTTTTCCTGGTCTCTATTCTTGAAAATCTTTTGATTCTAGAGCAGGACCTGTGGCTCACTGATGTGTGCACCTGTTCTCTTAAACACTTGAGTAATTAACCTGTGATTTTTTTTTTTTTCTGTAGTTCACTAAGCTCCTTTGTGATAGAAGCAATCTATTCAGTGTGAACATTTAGGCATGTGCCATCCTTCAGGGTTAGGATGGAATTGGAAAATGAGGTTTGTGTGTTAAAGCAAGTGATACTTTGTATGTTACAGTTGGTAAGAGTTAAATTTTTGACCAGGCTGCCCTTTGCAGAGGGAGGCAGCAAAGGTCCAACAGTTCTGAACATCTGTAGTTGGAAATTCGTGTGTTGCACCAATGGAGGAAACATGTTTGGCTTCCTGCTTTCTCACCTTTGAATAAAGTCTGTTATAGCTGATTTGCCTTCAGACTACCTGGTTTACTGCATTGGGAAATTCTCAGGATATTCTCAGTTGACTAGATAAGAAAGTGGGATTTGAAGTTGTGTAGTTCATGTGTTTACTTCTTTTTCCCTTCTGTTTAAGTTATAGTTAGCCAAGTGTTGCAGGAGTTTTCTTAAAAGATTAAATAAAAAATGCTTATTTTGTTATCCTTTCTTTAAATCATATGTATTGCTTGCATAAGTTTTCTTTCTCTGATCATGCAATGTACCCAGGTGTCCCTGCTGATTTGGAGGAGGAGGAAGAGGAAGAATTTGACTGGGAAATAGAGCAGACCCTTTATAAAGAAGCTGCAGAAAGCCCTCTATCACTGCAGTGCTACTATGGATTTGGGAATCTGCGGTCAGGGGTGTTCCAGCGGCTGCAGGTAGAGACATTCTTTTGTTTTGTGTCATACAAATTCCATGTACCTTCCTCTTTGGGTGGGCTTCTCGGTTTGTTCTGTAACCAGGAAAAGATCGTTAGGTAACAATTCTTCTCTTTTGCTCAGTTCTCAGTATATTTCTTTTATGGATTAGTTGGTAGAATAGGATCTTTAAAACATCTTTACTTTGCTCCTGTAAGTTCAGCTGTTCATTTTTTTTTAAACAGACAAAAGCTGATCTTCAACCAGTAACATGCTAGGTAGGATAATTTTCATAGCATACAGAGCTTTTATTGAAGTAGTGGATTATATTTCTTTAATTTTCTGCTTAAATTCTTTCACCAAGTGATTTAAGTAGTAGCCATTTAAAACAAATCATATAACTTTGTAAATCATTACTGCATGAATTGTAGTCATTTAAGGTCTCAGGGCAGAATGATTGCTGTGTGGAGAAAGTATTTGTATTCTGTTAGGATATATACACTGGCTTATTACTGTGAGATTTCTGAAGTAGTCAGTTTCTCATCAGCATTAGTGTACACCTACGTCCTGATGTTCCAAAGGGCACTGCAATTGCCTGTTGATTAATGTATGGTCACTTCAGAGTGGAGAAGTCATAAGAACAATACTTGATTTTTATCTCTTTGCGGTTGTGCATTTTTGCTAAACAGTACAGTTTTCATAATAATGTGAAATAACCTGGCTGCCTTATGGTAAATAAACCTTAATATAACATTTGAAGGTGCCTTAGAACTTCTGATAATTGCAACTGCTTGAAGTGCTGATGTTTTATTTGTACAATAGAGACTGAATTTGAAAGATATGACAGGAAAATCAAACAACATCCTTCCTAAACTTTTACTAAAGAAATCTTGCACACTTTATCTGTGGCTTTATCACCTCCCTTTTGTTGCACCAAGGATGAACTTGGTGATGTTATAGATGTTAAGGATCCAGACCGAACTCCAACAGATGAACGTAAGATGAAGCGCCTGGAAGCTGAAGCTGCCAAGTTTGATCCTGATCATTACCTGTGAGTTCTGATTTATTTCACCTGGCAAAAGTTCTTCAGTTGAAATGTATTTATGTATTTGCTTTCTCTATGGATGCTTGGGTTTAAAATCACTTAAGGAAATAATAACTTCACTTTTCATCTGCCTTTGTCTCTTTAGACTGGGCAACGTGGGATAGTCAAAGTGTGACATTGACACAAGGCATTCTTTCTTGTTTTGAGGTTACTCTATTGCTTAATTAAGCTTGAAAGTCAGTTGGTACTCAAGCAGGTCTGCTCTGAACTGTGACTTCAAGGAGAATCTACACAAGCTAATATATACATATTTGAGACACCTAAGGAAGGCATAAAAAAATCAGTGTGAGGATAAAGCAAGCTGCAGTCTGTGTTCAGGAGTTTGAGCAAGTTTGGTATGATTGAGAAAGTATTAAGAAATGTATTTTTTGTCTATTCTCAGTATTTATGCTATTGTTTGACTTGAAGAGAAAGCTAGAATGATAAGAGGAGGCTTAGAACTTAAATCCTTTAATATAAATCCTTGCAGACTTAATATATTGAGATTTTACTAGTATTGCTTTGTGCTGGGATGTGCCTCTTCCATAATTCACATACAACACTTCCTTTTTCACCTTACAAAGGCATACATTTTTTTTTTACTTAAAAGTCAGTCCTTATCTCTGCTTTCTTTGCTCTTTAGCCACACACCATTTCTCTCCAAAGTATACTTGCTTTGAAAATGAGCAAACTTACCAATAAAGTCAAGTTTGTTGCTGGCACTCTATGAGAAGTCTTCTCTTTGGAGTAATATCTCTTAAGGTTAAAGAACAGATGATGATCAGGTTTGTTCTTATTTTTTTAGAGTTGTATTTCTAGGTATTGGAAAGCGCCCTAGAACAAAGTTAAGTATATACTGTGTGTGCATTGATATATACCCACATGGATTTACCTTTTCTTTCCCAGAGCTGACTTTTTTGAAGATGAAGCTATTCAGCACATTTTGAAGTACAAACCGTGGTGGGTTGATGCTCATGAAAAAATGATGGCCTTGCAGGAAGAAAGTCAGAGCAATGACAGTCATACGTCTGGTGAGAACACTATATATTTATCTGTTACTGAATGATAATTGCTATGGAGCCTTGCTATGTTCTAGGTTATCACTCTTCAAGAAAAAAAGTATGATTTCATTCTACAATCTTCAGTCTGGAAGAAAAGTATCCTGTTACTGTCTTTCTGCTTTCTGAGGGACATTTATGTAGTGAAGTATTTAGTTTATGTGGTGTCATGTGATCTCTTTGGTGTCCGTAATAAGTTTTGGAGTGAGCTGTTGTTAAAGGCCATTTTAGAGTTTCATAGATCTATGGAAGAAGATGCCTTTTAAGAGTATGCTGTGAGCCTCAAAATTTCAGAGGAGCTGCCAGGGTCAGCAAGTCGTGGCATCTGAACACAAATCAGATCTTTCTGTTCACAAGTGAGTCGTTTGTTTGTTCCTGGTTCTTGTCCTGCTCCCCTCTTTTTTTAGTCTAGACTTTTCAAGTGGTTCTTCCTTTCCTGGTTGTATTTTCAAAATAATAGTATTTTGAACTGGTTTTTGTGCCACTAATAAATATGGTATAGACACTTGACAGTAAGTTTGAGAATCAGCTGTGCATGATTGAACTGTTATCAACCTTTATCTCTATTTGATGAGTGTCTGTAGAATACTTTGTTTCATTTACAGTATCACAGATGTTCATGGTACTTGCATTGTTTTGCTGTTTTTATGGTTCTTAGTGTTTTGTGGAGGGAAAAATGGGTTGGTTTCAGGCTTAGCAGATGACCTTGTAACAGTGCTGTTAACAGATCACAGATAACCTTTCTGAACACAATGATTGCAGAGAGTATTCTAAATTATTATGCACATTCTTTTATTCTCCTTTGCTCATTTCCTATACAGTATGAAAACACTGTTTCTGAAGTTGATAATGATAATCTGGTTAGCAGAGGTGCTGTAACAAATATGATTTTAGTCCGCTAATAATACCTGCACTTTCACATTCCATATAGGAGCGTAACAATGGAATTTATGTAAGTTCCCTGTATTTTACTGTGAATGTAATCTGATCTTCATTTCTGATCTCTCTTCAGTCTTTGAATCCAGAAATTAATTATATCCATCATAAGCATGTGGTTTAGAAAGCATTGGACAAAAGTACTAAAGGCTTAAAAAGAATAGTGAGGATTTCTTTTGTTTTTATCCATTCACTCCTTTAGTAAATGAAATATAACGTTTGCCTGTGTCAAGGAATTTAAGAAATATGAATAGTTGCTGGATGGTTTTGTTGATACAGACTATTTTATTACAAATTAAAGTTCTGAAGGGAAGTGCATAGACTTCTGGACTTCTGGGGCAGCAGCAACAATAGAGAAAGTGTACAAAAATCTGGCAAGCATGCTGATGAAGGTTAGATGGAAACTAGGGCTATGCAGAGGGTCGCTTTCTCTAAATGATTTGTTAAAACCAACTTTTTTCTGTGATAAAATTGACTAACAAACTTACTGTGACCTTCATGTTGCAGAGGCTTATGTGGTTTTGGAGATCTTGAGTAAATTTAACAGGAGTGACCATCTGTCTTTGGGTTGCATAATGACAACCTCCATAAGCCCTCCCATGCCCCCCAACTTAGACCTCAGTTTTGATAACGCTGTTTCAATGGTAGCAGCAGATAGTGATGGCAAGCAGCTAAGTAAAGACCTGAAACTGTTGGAGGTTCTTAAACCTGAATGAGTTGTGGTGAGAGAAATCACCATGAGAGGGAGTACAGGTTCCACTTGAAGTGCCTTTATGTGGAAGTAAAGGCAAGAGGGGGCCCAGCCTGCTGGATCTGGGGTCTGATGAAGAACAGGATGGGTTCCAGGTGTTCTTGTATTGTTTTTATGCTTTATCCAGTCAAAGGGGTTGGATAATCTGCCTTACATGTGTGGATAATGAGTTACAGATCCAGGAGTTCTTCCAAACTGAGTACAATTTGATTATGTACCTGCATTAAAATGTATGCATGCTTAGGAAGTGGGAGTGACTGAAAGAGGTGTAGCACATGCAGGACTGCTAAGTGAAAGGCCTTTGTAACCACTGGAGCAATCTTGCATTGTATCCCTTAGAACTGGGGAGAAATCTGAGTGTATTAAGCCAAGGTTTGTTACGTGCCTGAAAGGATAAGGAGGCTGTTGGTAGTGTGTGCTTGGAGTAAGAAGCCTTTCAACACCAGAGCTCAGCCATTAAGTGCAAAACAGGAACGGCATACTTCATTGTGTTCTAAGATGTGTTATTGAAGTGATGTGTAGTGATTCTTTGAGCCTGTTTAATTATTCATCTGTTAAGTGTCAGGTCAAACTTATTTTTGTAATAATCAGATGCAGTACAGTAGTTCTCTGTTTGTTTATATCTGTCTTAAGGATGTGGAGGAGGAAAAAATGAAGCCTTCATGCAGTAAGGAGTACCTAGATTTAGTCTTTGTGAGTTCCAAACTCGTGTCTGATCTGATTTCCATCATCTTTCTTGATGAGGTGAGGTACTTCCAAACATTCAGCTTGTAAACAGACTGCAGATTTTGTGGAGGTTAAAACTGTTTACAACTCATGACTATCATGAGTGCAGTACCACAAACAGCTTGCAGAAGCATCCCTTTCTTCTGTGGGAGGAGTACCTGCAGGGTACTGGCTGTAGAACTTGATGCTTGGTGGTTCTCTGTCATTCCTTGTATTTTTTGTTCCCTAGATGTGTTAGCTGCCAGGCTGCTGTTGGTGCTGCCTTTTGCAGTATCTCCACAGCAGAAGAGCTTTAGAGATCTCAAGTATCTGCCTCCAAGTTCTGTGAAAATGGCCTCACATACAGCAGAGCAAGTACCTTCATTAAATCTTCCCTACCATCTTCTAGATACTGCAGAATTCATAAAGGAAAGAGATGTTATCAATGTGTCAGCACTGCAGGAAGTTTGTGACCTTTCATACCTAATCAGAAAGTGAACCATTGGAGCACAAGAGACAAATCAATAGAAAATCTGCTTCTGTTACTCACAGGTTTAAGTTTACAGTGATTTTTTTAAGGCAGCATCCAACACAGGGAAAAATGCTGATTCTAAACAAAGCCCCTGGCATCTTTCTAGTCAGAACAGTGATGCCTGTTCTCTTTTCATATCTTGGCAAGTGCTTGAAGAAGAAACATGTTTGCTACTGATTAAAATCAAAAACTAACTTGATTCCTGATTTATCTGCCTTCTACTGGCTAATCTTCCCCTATATCTAGTGCTGCCAGTTTCTGACCAGCCGAAAAGTAGTCATGTAAAATCCTAGTACTGTTGCACAGCATTTTAGTTAACGTTTAGAGCTCAGCAACTTTTTTTTAGTTTCCTTTGAGCAAGTTATGGAATTTAAAACTTGGCTTGACAGGCCCCATGAGCTAAGGCTGTGCTTCTGCTGGATGGCTGGACAAGCTGATTTTCAGATGTTCTTCCTGACCTGAAGTTTCTGTGGTCCTAGGAGGCTGAGCGCTCAGTTGGCTCCTTCTAGGGAGCATGTTTCATCTGAGTACCCCTAACATTTAGAGCAGGGAGTTTCACAGCAGTCTTGAGATGCATGTGTTACACTGGACTGATTGCTGAATACCCCCAACCTTATCTAGAATTTAGGTGATGTGATCTTTATAAAATTTCACCCTCCTGTAACAAAGCACCCTGTAAGTGTCAGACCTGCTCACCTTGTTTAGAGATTAGATTGTACTTGGGCTCTGTCAGTGAGGAATGGCTTGTACAAAATAAGAAAATGAAGAACATAGTGAGTAAGGGTGATCTTGGTAGTATTGTCTAGTGGTGAGTTTATGATATTTGTATGATTCCTTTATATATCCATATATGAACATGCAGTAATGCTGTTGCAGGAAGATGTGTGGTTTATGCACCAACAGATGTACAAATTATTTTTAAATCAAACTTAAGAAAATCTGCAGACTTAAGATTTCAGATGCTGCTTTTCAGATTATTGCTTTAATTATTGTGGAGGTATCATTAGATAAAGCATTGGTAATTCCAGTGTACAAAACGCAGGCTTCATATAGCAGTGTAGTAATTATATTTTACTTGTTTTGATAATCTTCTGCTATGCACTTTTATTTTTGAAATAGGAAAACAAAGTAGGTGGTGATTTTGACATGTTAATAATTAGTTCCAGGCCTGGATAATTTATTTCTCAAAATCTTTGAGGAATGGATAGATCTTTGTTTGTAAACTTGAATTATTTTCCCCAGAGATTTATTTTATTAAGAACACCTGGTGCTTAGCAGTAAGTTTAACGAAACATCTTGTCATGTTTACCTTTGGGAGTTGTCTGATTTTACATCTTTGCTCTTGTCTAGTAGACTTGTTTTCAGCTGTTACAGTCCAGTTGTATACATTACAATACTTCAGTTTCTGTTCAAAGGAGAAAAAGCTCTTTCATGAGAGGGATTTCATGAAATTCACTAAACTGAGTTTGTGTTTTCTACTTAAGTGTGGTTCAGGTGTATGTATACCTCTGGAATATAGATGTTAGGAAATCTAAGATTTTTGTAGTGGAATGCAAGTTGTGGCTTGAACCAGTGATTGAGCACCTGGTGGGATGGCAGGGCCAACTTGGGGGAGCTCAGGTGCATGCAGTGTACCTGAGTAATGGAAGGAGTGGAGCCAGGATCCACCCCTCCCCAGACCTCATTTAAGGGTTAGCAGTGGGGGCAAGGGGATTTTGCTGGAGGTCACTGTGTGCCTGAGGCCTTCTGAAGGTAAGTAGATGCTTTCCTTTATTTCTGTACCCATGGCTGTTGCATTTGAGCAAATCCTCACTTGCTGCAGCCTTGGATCTTGCTGTTCTGCTGTCACTGCTGTGCTTTCCATTGTGTTACTGATTTGATAGTAAAATTTTTAAACATGTCTTTGTTCTCAGCATTGGGCTGTTTCTTAACTGACTGTTATCACATGGGTTGATTCTGATCATCTGTGAGACAAACTTCCACTTGAAAGACACTGATTAAGAGCAGTGCTATGTGGGTTCTCAGTGGCTTATTCAGTTCTGAACATAATGGTATGATATGTGGAGAAGAACAGTAGTTGCATTCCTGGTATGTGTACATCTTGACTGTCAACTGTGCTGAGCAGGTTGTGTTGAACCTAGAGCCCTGGATAACTGCTCTGCATTCATCACAAATCCTGTTGTCTGTGATGGATGCTCATGCTAAGAAGGAATTATTTGTTTTTTTTATAAGAAATTGCTCTACTGTTGTAGTCATTGAAAGTGATCTTAAGCTTTGTGACTGTGGTCTGGGGTAGCAGTCTTTGCTTACAGATTTCTGACTAGTTTTTATTTAGGATTTCTTTTTCTTTAGCTTTGGTTTCACCTCATCTTGAGCTTCCCTTCAGGGTGAAAGCACCATTTGCATATGTTCTAATAATAAATGGTGTGTTTGTCCAAGAAGGGCTTTTCCACAGAAAGCTTGCTATGATTGAAGATACCTTTTTTATTCCCAGTTGCACTCTTTTCTATCTGTCAAGTCCCTGATGTGATACCTCCTTATACCTCCTCTGCAGCCACTTACAAAGTGGGTTTATTCAGTGTTCTTCTAAATTTTTTTCAGATATGCTCCAATATTGCACATATACTTGCATGGGTAGCTATAATACAGATGAGGGAGGTGATTCGCTGAGCAATCAGCACATTTGAAGAACCTACCAAGAAGTTCTCTGGTAGAATATAGATTTATGCTCTGTATTGGTGATTTAGGGGATGATACTGAACTGCGTTGCATTAATGGAAATGCTCAGAATTACCATAGTTTTGCTAAATTGCTGTTTTGTATTTGATTGTAGCAAATGGAAGAGATCAGCTTACTTGAGATGACATAAAAGTGGGAAGTTTTTTTTGTGGGAGCCTGTAAATAAATGGAGGCTGGCTCGACTCCAGGGAAACGTTCAGCTCGTAAAGAAGTTTCTGCAGGAATTTAAATCAAGTATTTCATGGTTATGAAGCCGATAGAAACAATAAGAAAGTTCATAAAGGAGAAATGCTCAAAACTGTTTTTCCTAATTCGTAATTTGATGCCTTGAGATGAGGTGTGCACGTATGTATGTGCCTCTGGCATCATAAGGATTTGTTTCAAAACAGTCATAAAATGAGGAACCTCATAGGCAGCTCCTGGGATAAAGGCAACCTCGTATCCCTGAGAGCGTGGGTTGTGTGCAGTGGTTTGAGGACAAACATCTCTAACGTGTTTGTGTTCATCTCCCTATCCTAAGGATGACCAACAAGGGATGGAAGAAGGAGCTTGGTTGTCTGGTTTAACTGGCTAGGTACAGCAGGGGCAGGTTCTGGTGTTGCTAGTGCTTGCTCATATAAAGAAGTGGGACTTTGCAGTGCAACAGATATCTGCTGTCATGCTGTAGCATGACACTGTTCGTCACTTTGTGGCTGACCAAAATGTGCCTGCTACATCTCTGAGGCTCAGGAAATCAGAGCTTACTGACTGTAATGCCTGTGCTCCATGCTGCCCTGGATGGAGACCTCTTAGCTCAGGCTTCTGGCTGCTTTAATTTTCTGAATGACTTCTTGATTTACTTCAGGTTTGTATGGAGATGGCTTTTAGTCAGTTATCCGCTTAATCTCTGCTGTTATTTTTAAGGTAATCCTGTCATCCTCTCTGAAGTGCTTGGAGTACTCTTTAGAAGCTTTACCATTCAGTATTCTCTCTCAGCTCTTCGTGCCCATACCACAGCTCCCTAGAGAACTGCTGTGATGCATTATCACTGCATGACAGCTGTGGTAGTGGTGGTGTTTTTCTCTTTATGAAACACAGAGAAGGTACTGGGTGAGATGGTTCGTTGGTTTGGCTCAGTGCAGCTGTCTTGAACTGAAAGGGCTTTGCTGAACATAAACCAAACGTGATGGTTGCTGGCACTGTAAACCACGGCTCTTTGGAAGGAGCTGCTGTTTGTACTGACATCAGTAGGCATAGGATTTTGATCTTTTTTTGTTCTCCTTTAGATGTCAGAAGGATTTAAGCAAGCAGTGTAAATGAAGCTCCTAAATCTCTGCCGAAGTCTCAAGGCAAAATTAATGAGGTTTAGGAATACAAAGAATTGTATCTTTCCTTTTCATCCTTCTGTTCCTTTAGTCCTTAGTCTTCTAAAATAAAAAATGCATTTGTTTTTGTTCTCCTGTCTTTATCTCATACACCGTGGACTTAAGGAACTAGTTTACTGAGGTCTCAGTTGTGTATTCGTCTCTGCAAGACACTCGTGCACCCACGTAAATCCTTGGTGCTTTCAGATGGCTTCGTGGTTGCTGGTGTACTTGGCAGGCTGGAACTTCACTTTGAAAAGACTATTACAGAATTTAATAATGAAAGTAAGAACGATTTAGGCTTTTTTGAGTGATAAATGACTTGTGATTAGTAATGCTGCTTCTTAAAGAGACTATCAAAGTAGTATGATCACCTCTTAAAATGAAAGTGTCAGCTTTACATTCATAATCAATTATCTTTTACTTTTTGTAGTGGCCTTCTCTGAGGAGGAGAGAGAACAGCTGAGGAAGTTCACAAATAAGTCCTATCTTCTGGATAAAAGAAGTCGTCATCATGTGTATCTTGGTTTAATTGATATCCTTCTGGCATATTGCTATGAAATCTGTGTCAATGAAGGAGACAAAAATGTAAGTAATATAAAAAAAAAATAGGAAATAACAGTTTTACTGACCTACTGCTGGACCCTGTGCTGTTGTTTGGGAAGCTTACCTTTTGAAGTGAACTTCCAACCACTGAAAATATGTAATTAAGTTAAAATGTAAAGCATTATCTCTAGATTGTGATGCGGTTAGGGGTTATTACAACTCTGAAATACTACTTCTGGAGCAACATCTTAGTTGTGGGAGAGAAGTGAGGGAGATGGAGTTTACCGACAGTTCTGTTTCTTCCTAATTCATAGTGTATTGATTTAAATATAGATTTCATGAAATAATTTTTATATTGATTTTTGAACCACTTCATAACGAATGTTTGTGCTGATTTGGATTATGGAAAAGCATAAGAAACCATTAAGTCTGTAGGATTGAGACTGGGGTGTAGTGTTTTATATGGGCAGTTCTTACACGTTTTTAACAAAACAGATTTTTTTACTGATCTAGTTTTGGTTTTAAGCTTGTGCATTGAGTATAGAAGATATTTTTTTGAAGTGTTCTGGAAAATACAGAGTTATTTAAGATCAATAAATCTATGCACATCTGAAAAAATATATCAGTTTTCTTTTTCCTGGTATTCAAATGTTGGAGGGAAGTAGAAAGGCGGATGTGAATCTTCAGTATTCCAGTGTTTGCCTACCTCTTGCCCAGCACAGCAGCCTGCTTTATTTTGTGTTGTTTCCTAGACTTTTTATAAGCTATAAGAATGAGGAAAAATAGCAAAAGTTAAGGATGGGTTTTGTGCAGTCCTTTGCAAACTTGTCTTTTTAAAGTGGGCTTGTTTCTCAGTTGCAGCATTGTTCCTAACATCTCCACTGCTATTAGCCAAGGAGATGTTTCCTCCGTACATTTCATTGGTCAGAACAATTCAATCCTGATCAGACTGAGCTGTGAACCACGGATTTTTAGAATTGCAGGCAGAGTGTACAGACCTGTCTGTTAATAGAGGAGTCGCAGGGCTCTGCATTGCCTGTTACTGTTGCATGATATTGCAAATGAGTGAGGAACTCATACCAATCTTGATCCTTTTTGCAATAGCTTTGTATGGTAAACACACTGTCTGTCTTTGGCTTCTATTTAACAGGAGAACCAAGACATTGAGGCCACACAAATCTTTACTAGAGCCAGGATTATAGATCTAGGCTTCCTAGCTCTGAGCTTTAATCATCCCACTAGACCACACTACCACAGAAATATTATGAATCTGCCACCCTTTAAGAATAATGACACTTTGTTTACTGCTGGCGTTAGGATCCTCTCTGAAAGCCAGAAGTCTTGAGCTGTTTTCACAAAGCAAGGCATTTTAGCTTGAGCTGTTTTGATGTACTGGACAGATTTAAGCTTCTGCGCTTGCTAAAAAGGGACAGAATTCCACTAAAATACTACACCAATCAAAGAATAGTTGTGTTTTAAAGGCTTTGTGCATGAGCTAGATATTCCCAATATAGAAACCTTTTCACTTAACATCTGCATTGCAATATAATTTTTAAGAGTGTCCTGTGACCATTTCAATGCATGCAATATAATTACTCCTTTACATTCACAAAGGTTCTTAAATTGCTGCCAGAACTTTATCTTAAATAATTTGCCAGTGGTCTTGAACGTGGAATTAGATAATACGTGTTTTATGCTCTCCACTTAAATCAGGTTGAATCATCTTGGAATGTCAGGAAACTGAGTGCAACATTGTGCTGGCTGGAGGTAAGTTTAAAAAAATACATTTTTGTGCTTTGTATTTGGTGTGTTTATTTTTGGCCATATGTGGATCTCTCTACTTCAGGCAAGAAAATGAGCCTTGTAGCTCCTTGGTCAGAAGTCATAGATCTCTTCCCATTTAACTGGCTAAAGCAGTGCTGAGTGTTAAGATGGAGAAGGTGTAAAAAGCTGGGGTTGTGATTTCTTTTGTCCTGTAAGGCTTACTCTGTTGGCAGGCCTCAGTTAAGCAGTTTATTGGCCACTTCTGAGAGTTTTGCTGCTGCACTTTTTTTCAGCCTTCTTAGTTCATTACTCTGCACTTCTAGCTTGCTCCTTCTCTTGTCTGCAAGTGAGGTGGCTTCTGGCATCTCTGTTCCACTGCGTGGCTTCAGGTTGTGTTGGAGAGTGCAGCTGGGAAGCCCAGAAGCATCTGCAAACCCAGTGATAGGAAATGTTCTTACAGGGCATAACTTGGCCAGCAGACCATTACTTCTCGTGGGCAGCAAGCCATAAGGGTTTGTCCCTCATCCCTGATGATACCAAGCCAAGTTCTCAGTTTGCAGGAGCAAACGTGAGATTTCTGCTGGGTTCAGTGCCACAATCATTTCTAGGAGTGGGGGATGTTATATCTGGTAATAAGAACGTGCTCTGCTGACTACTGATGTAACAGTGTTCGTTTGCTTGTAGCTAGGTGTTCTGCAGTCACAACAGAGTACACCTGAAGTACAGCGATTACCCAAGTCCTGAATTTCTGCAGTTCTGTGTCCTAGCACAGAGGATGAGTGCACACAGATCTCCTTCAGTAACGTAGCAGTTCTTGGCGCAGCCTGTGCCAACAGTATACTTCACACCCAGCAAATGCAGTCTCCTGGCACCAAGCTGTTAATATCTATATCTGTTCCACTAACCATGTAGAGGCGGGTGTTTGCATCAATCTGTAAACAAGATTGCCTCAGCTATGGGCTGTTGGAACTGACTGCTGTACACGTACACACCTTAGGCTCTAAATGTTAAATAATAAAATAGAAATGATTGAAATGATTGAGATCCTTATTGGTGATCCATTAAAATGAAAAGTGGGCTGAGATACGTAGTCATAGAATGCAAAAAAGTGCTCACTGACAGCAAAGCATTTTTAATAATTTTAATAAATTGTGAGCTCAAGATGCCATAAGTATTTTTATTTGAACTCGTAAATGGAATATTTTTTCTTCTGAAAATGAAAGCTGGAAAAGAAACTGCTCTCTTAAGTGTGTGTAATAACTCACTAATTTGTCTGGTCTGAGTAAATTAGGAGTCTTCCTCACTTGTAGAGGGAGGCAGTGAGCTGCTCTCCCTGGGCAGATATGTTTATCCTGGCTTAGATATCTGTAGTTTTCATGAGGCAGACTCTTGTATCATTTTTAGAGATCTTATATGTACACATGTATTTTGTTAATATCATGTGGTTTTAATTTTTCTATATTCTTAAAAGGCTTTTTATAGCTTCCCCTTATATACATAGTAATGTGAGGCAGATGTAATTTATTGCTTTAATTTAAGGAATGGCAAAGGCTTAGGTTAGATGTTTAATGTTCCCTCAATTCTATTTTTAATACAAAACCACCAAAATGTATAGAACTTCTGTTATCTTGCCATGCAAACTAAATGTGCAGTATCTTATTCCTATTTTTAGAACGTTGATTTTCATCAAAGCACAGATTTCAGATGCATAATACCTAAAACTGCTTTTTGTTCATTCTACTAGGACTTTTTATTTAAAGAAAAAGTAGTAGTTCTTTGTGTGAAAAATACACGGACTAATTGAGATTTTTCTACTGCCACAGTGTTTCACTAGCATTCATGATGTCTTGGTATCTTTTGGGAGAAGAGTGGTATGCTATCCACTGTACAGACATTTTGGATTGGTGACGCGTGCCTTCAATGATACAGTCATGATACTGCAGCTGGGTAAGTTTGTGTTCTTCTAAAAAAAAAAAAAAGCTTTGTAATTTTTGGGTCACTTTCAGCAGAACTTGATGCCTGCATTCCTGAACATCTTCTGTTTTGGGGGCTTGGAAGATAATAAAATTAATGTACTTACCAGGAAAGAGCCTGTGAAGCCACTTGCTTACTGTGCAGTGGATGCAGCTGTGGTCTGAGTTCTTTCCAGAGTTAACACAAGTGTTATGAATATGAAGCATTTAGGGCCAGGCTTGATGGGACTTTGAGCAACCTGGTCTAGAGGGAGGTGTCCCTGCCTACAGCAGGTGGTTGGAACTAGATGGTCTGAAAGGTCCCTTCCAACCAAACCATTCTATGATCTCAGTCTTGGAAAAAGCTCTGATCAGAGCTAGTATCTTAATTAGATGTAGTCCAACTGTGTTTTGTGAAGCTTTAGGAGAAAGGTCTTCCGAGAAAGCTAGAGTGTCTATATTGAGCAGACAGGAGCTGAGTTTGGCTAGAACTGTGACTCCTCCAATGACAGACCTGTTAAGGCCCATTAATATCATCTAAAATCATGATTTATGAAGACTTGTTGAGACTTAGTGTCATAGTCGCTAATTTACATTGTTACGTGGCAGATGAGTAAATGTAGTGGATGTTGTAAATGATTCAGGCTGGCAGCTTGACAGCTAGAACCAAAAAGTTTAGCAAAATCTTAATTCCACATATAATTTCTTCTTAAAAGAGCGTACTTCATTGTAGTCAAAATAGTTGAGTTTGACAAGCCTGGCTTGACAAGCATTGAAGGTGATAGAATCTCAAGTTCATCACTTATACTCGGGATTTTTTCTTTTGCTTTCTGTCCTAACTTTATGTCAATTTCTTCTGTTCCAGACCAGTGCTACTATTTCAGTTCTGTTTGCTTTATGCTTTGCAGGTCTTTTCTCTACCCTGCCATCTTGCGTGTCTTTTCACTTTCATTCTCTGTCAATATTTTTCAGCCTGGATTTACTGAACAACAAAAAACAAATTTTGTGCTCAGACAGCAGGGGGAGTTCTGATCTCTTTTTTTTTTATATATATTCTGTAAAATGTAACTTCATCCATGTTGAGGTTTCATAGCCTAGGAGGAGCCTGTCTCTTGGGAGGAGGTTATTAGATTCCATTTGCAGTAGTGGTTATTTTCATTTGAATGTTTTTCTTTTTCCCCTCATTAAACAGGGAAAATTTTTTTAGTGTTCCAGCACTTAACCCCTTAGCAACTTTCAAGCTAGGGTGGTGATTCCAGCTAATTGAGTTACATTACTCAGTTCTCTTCATAATGATTCATTGTCTATGGAGAAGAACTGACTGCAGAAGAACTTCTGTCTGTGGCATGAGATGATGTTCAAGCTTTTTGTTTCTGAAATCATTTATCAGCTTTATGTTAAGTGGCACTTCTTTGAGCCTGAAGTGAATTTTTTTCTGGAGGATCAGTTGGCCAAATTACTCTTTCTCTAAAGAGTAGAAGTTCTGCTTGATTTAAAACCGTGGTTGGATGCTAGCAATGGTGTCGCTTACATTGGCTTATGTGATTGCTGTGGTCCTGGGTACTGCATCCTGCAGTGGGCTGTTTGCAACCTTTCCTTTTTTAAGACTGATGTTTGTGTAGACAAAGTTAAATTATATTTTGTTTTTTCAGCAAGGGAATGATGGGGCATAACTCTGTGAGTTACTTTACAGCTTAATCTGTGTGGCTGTGCTGAAGTTTGGGGCAGCACAGTGCAGAGAAGAGGAAAGGGGAGGCTGCAGGAGGGGGCTGCTTCAGCTGTGGAGAAGTACTGGCATGGCTGTGCCTCCAGGCTGAAGGCAGAGATTCCTGCTGAAGTCAGGCTCTGTGTCCACATGGATGTGGATGCTGAGGGGTACAGTCATCTGACTGCTGTTCTGAGACTCTGGGTCCACTTTATGTTATGTGGGTGTGGGTAGCAAAACTACTAATGTCTGAGAGGGGAGAAAGATGATTTAAAAAAAAAATACCTAATGAAAATCTATTTCTAGGAAGAGCTGCAGTTTTGAAATGTTTGCTGGACGTTCACAGGATTTTTAGGGAGAGTGACCCTGCCTACATCCTTAATGATCTCTTCATTACAGACTATTGCATCTGGATTCAAAAAGTCAAGTAAGTTCTGAAGTTGCTATTGGTGAGGGAAAAGTTTTTAGCATGTTGTATCTATGGACAAGTATCAGTAAAACCAAAGGAAGTGGTGTGTCATATAAATGGAAATGTGTTTGGTCCTAACATGTAGTGATGTTGATTATCCATGTATTCTTACAACATGGGAGAAAACAGTAGTGCCTTCTTTATGTAGTGGCATCTATAGAGGAGTTGTATTTTTATATAAGATGTGAATTTTCATTGATATTGATGGTTTGGGAAAGAAAAGCTTCTGGGAAAATTCGTGTTGAGGTTGTCTTGAAAAATAAATTCAGGAGAAAGTTATTTAATGCATCTTAAATAAATGAGTTGCAGAGCAGCAATATCACTGCTACATGTATCAGTGAATACAGTGTCTCGGAAGTCAGCCATAAAAACCAATTTTTTTTAAATACAGCAGAAGAAAATGTATGCTAGATATAAGTGACTGATGCATTAACACATTTACTCCAGACAAATACATTATGTACCAGTTAAGCAGAACTGACAGCTTCTGGAATGAGGGCAATTAAGTTATCTTTTTGTCATAATGACATGGCACAATAGTTGTCTGTCATTAGGAGAACAAGAGAAAGAGGAACTGTAGAAATCATTGCCTATTTTTAGGATCTGAATTGGGAAAGCATTTAAGCATGTGCTTAAGTCATTCTTGCTCAGTTTATCACTGAAGCAAACGTAAGCTTGAAGTTAAGCATGTTCTAAGTGAACAGGGATGCCTTTTTACACACGTTAAAGGGAAGTACTAAGTTGACTTTTTTGTTCAGAAGATGATTGGTCTGGTGAGAACAAAGGTTTCCTTTTGGCTTCCAGTTTCCCAAGGTGAGTGGCAAACACTGTCCAGGGAAGAAGCTTGTTTCATCCCTCTGGTGATTCTTTCTAGTGGAAAGTTTTGGGAGTGGGAGATAGTGATTTCTTCATGGTCTTTTAATGAAATTGTGTGTCATTCAGTCTGGATACTTTCTCTGTTTTGTTTCTTAGCTGTTCCTTACTCCGTGCAAGCTTAATAAACCTTCGTAGTCTCCATCTTCTCCATTCAATCTTAGTCCCAGGTCACTCTTCAAAGATCTGTGAAGGGCTCTTTTCTTCCCAAAGAGATTGGGGCCTCTGCTTACAGTTGAAATGAATTGTGAGTTGTTCTTAAGGGAGAATCTGGGCACTTTATGAACAGTTGAAAGCAGTGTTTTTCTCTCACCTGTACTGGTGGAGAGAACTGGGAGACACAGGTTTAGGAAGAAAGCCTGTCTCAGGCAAAAAATGTGAAGGGTATGTCAAATGATAGTAAGAGAATAGCCTTATTTAATGGTAAGTTTCCAGCAATGGAACACCACTGCTGGTTACTAGCTTTTAAATTTCAGTGTGGGAACAAAACCTTATAGCCAGCAGTCTGCCAATAGCTGATTACAAATTTGGTTTGAGATCATCGTTTGGCTGTGGCTTAATTAGATGAATAAGTGAATGTGTCACTGGACTGGCAGAAGATGATTTATTTTAAGCACAGTGTGTCTGGAATTGGAAACAAGCTGCTGAGTAAAAACAAATGCAGGTGGCTGATAGTCAATTGGATATGGTGAGTACAGTCTAATTCTTCAGGGATTTTTCCAGATAAGCTGATTTTTATTCAGGTACCTGTTACTTAAGAAAAAGATTCCTGAAAGTACTAGTCAAAGTAAGATATTGGCAAGTGGAGTTTCATCCTCCAGTTTGCAGTCTTAAACCTAGTTTTACCTGCTTTTTAGGTTTTTAGAATCACAGAATCATAGAATTGCGGGGCTGGAAGCATCTCTTTGAGTTGCTTGTTAAGTTAATATTTTATCCATTGTGTAAAATGCACTGTAAAATTGTTTTAACTGTTTGTTGGGTTTTGAAAAAAGGGAGCATGTTGCTCAGCCAAATCAGAAGAAAGGGAAGAGTAAATATTAACCTGAGTAACAAAAGCTATACAAAGACCTATGGAGGCAGCTTGTAGAAAGTCTCAGCAGGTGGTGTCAACATTTATGTTGAAAAGCCAGATGCAACCAGATGGAAAATTGCATCTTTAACCCCTGAGGTCATAATGACATGTCATCACTTCATTTGATCGCCCTGCTAAGTGAGCTTATCATCTGCCCTGCTGTCACTTCTGTTATTACTTTCATTTCCATAATAAAATTAAATTTAATTTGTCTGGTTTGCATGCCTCTTTCTTTCTGTAGGTCAGAGATTTTACAAACCACTGTGATACATATGGTGGCATCTCCAAGGTGAATTTAGAACCAAATTTGTATTGCTAGTCTGAGCTTTTTTCCATCTTTCACACTTCTGGTACCAAAAGCAGGAGACAAAGCAGAGATTATCTTTGAGGAAACCAGTGGTTGTCTGACAGCTGCATATGGGCTGCTGAGAGCCAGGGAATCAAATGCGGGTTCATTGCAGAACTCTTTCCCTTTTGGAGGAGAGTTTTGCCTGTGACCCCTTGCATCCTTTATAGATATCAGTTTGCCCACTGACTCATGCTGTGTTCCCTTACATGGCCTGATGTCTTCCTCCAGTGCTTTCTTTGTCCACTGTTCCATGTATGTGCCCTAACAGAGTGGCTGTGTGATATCTGCTGGCTGTACCACAGCTGAGTGTAGGGCTGAGCAGCTTCCCTGGAGTTGCTGTCTAGGCAGGCAGTTAAATGCATGTTCTTCTGTATCCCTTCAGAAGAAAACAACTGAGGCCATGCTAGTTTAAAATACCCTTATTTAAATACATGCTTATTGTTAGGCAGGTACCACTTCATTACTGATAACTGTGTTTCCTGTAGTCAACTGCTGGGGCCCCTGGAAATTTTTCAGGGATTACTACATCTGTTTGTGCACGGTTTTGTTGTTAATGCATCCCCAGATTTAATGGGTATGAGGAATCAGAATTACAGAATGGCTTGGGTTGGAAGGGACCTCAAGGATCATGAATCTCCAACCCCCCTGCCACAGGCAGGGCCACCAGCTTCCCCAGGAAAGCAGAGGAATAAGGTGTTTGGTCTCATATAATTTGTGTTTCTTTTGTTAGAACTATTTTTCTTTAACTTGCCGTCTCATCTTATTGCAAAATATTAGAAAGTCACAGTTTGTGTTGTGTATTGTTGTAGTCCTCATACTTGTACAACAAAGGAGATTTATTATGGTAAGAGAGATGAGCTGCTAAATTACTTCAGCATGTCCCGTGGAACTTAGCCTGATGCTTTATTTTTTTGTATCTGTATATAGGCAGCTTTAGGGTATACATACTCTTCATGTTGCATGTCACATCTTCATGTTGCAGAGTACATATACTTGTACCTGAAACTAGTATAATCCTGCTAATTTGGGTAATGTGGGTACAAATGCCATTTCAAACATGGGCTGTTTACTTTAGAGTTAAGAAGCATAATTCCTGGTAGCATTTGTGCAGTCTCTGTAGAAGCTGATATCTTATTTGAATTAACTAAATAAAAGCTAACTCAAGTATTCCTAAACATGTTGAGCCTGCTTCTTTTGATTTGCAGGTGATACCTACCCTAAAAGGTAGGCTAGCTTCATAGCTCTGTTCTCCTTTTCATCTCTGTTATAATGGAAACCTAGTCCTTGTTACAACATAATTACCTAGTCTGAAGCCAGCAGGGAGTTGCTGCTTTATGTGTAGGGTGTGAAGTTCTCTAAGTAAATGTAGGATTAATTACACTCACAGCGTGTCGTCGGGGTGATGAGATTGACTGTGATTGTTCAGCCCCCCTTTTCCTTTTCCCTGGGCTGTCTGCATTACTGTTTTAATCAATACAATGCAATGTGGGCCTGAAGTTTTAAGGTCTGACATTGCAAAGGCATCAAGGAACATATTTCTTCCAGGAAGAAATAAGATCAGTGATGTTAGGAATTTTAGTGCCACCTGTCATCTCAGATTTTAAAACAGGAGTAAGGATCTCTATCTCCATCATTTTAGTTTTAGTCCATTGCTTTGGTAAAAGTTTAGTAGTGGGAAGATTCTTTGTATTTCTTGTGACTGTTTTGTTGGCTCTAATGAATTTAAAGACTTAAAGGTATTTAAGTACCTGGGGGGAAAAAAAACACTCAAATCCTGGGTTTGGATGTGTAAGGCAGCCTGCTGACACTTCTTCCGAAACCACACTGATAGTCACAGTAGTGCAGATAGCTTGCTGTTGTGCCCATCCAAACACACTGCACCACTGAATGTTCAGAAGTCTTTCCTCAGTTGAAATATTTGTGCAGCTGTCTGCCTTATTAATTTACATTGTTCTCTATGGAGAATCCTAGCTGCAGTATCTTCCTTGCAGCGTATTATCGTATAGGCTCCCTCATACAGTGTTCTGTGCTTGATTTAAGTGCAAAGAGATTTAAGTGCATGCAGATCATGTATAGAAGCCTTCTTGAAAAGAGCTACTACAGGCTTTTACTGCATTTGGGAAAGCATAACATGTAATGTATTTAAATTTGTGTAGTGAAATATGATCTTTTAGTTAATATAACTAGAGTTTTGATATATATTGCATATTAAAATTATTTGTTAGACTGATCACTCATCTGCTAACTTAGGAAATCTGACCCAGTTATTATTTGTGAAGATGTAGAAAACTTTGGGAAGTAGAAGCTATTTTGATTGTGGCATTTGTTTTCTGTAGTGGTCGGGGCCTTTGTGAAACTCAAAATATTTTAATAGAGGAAAAGCAGCCTTTTTTGTCCTTGCTTTTTTTTTTTTTTGCTACCTTTAGGGTTGGTGTTCATTAAATCCTACTCATTCTTTGTGGTATTGCAGTGTTCTTAAGAGTAACTTAGCTGTGACATCCAGCTAAGGGCTGTACTGCCTAATGAGGGATGCATGGAGTAGATGTTGACTGTGAACATCTGTTAGGAAAACACAAACTTCAGAAAGGAGGATTCAGGAACAAAACTGCCCTAACAGATCTCTTAATGATATACTACTAGCACGTTAGTTTATTACATTTCCTATCTGTACGTGAGTGTGTGTGGGGGGGGAAATCCTTGACAGAAGAAGGATTACTCAATGGTTTAAAGCATTCCCAAATGTTAGAGGAATATGCAAATGTTCAGCTGTTAACCTCTTGGATTCAGCAGCCACGATTCAGAAGAACAAAGGCACAGCAATTGTATATTCTGGATGAAAATCCTGCTGCTTGGATCTGTGGGATTAAACTGAGCTGCTCAGTGTTTAAAGTACTTCCTGCAGTTTTATCCTTACTTAAGATCTCAACTCTCAGTGATGTATTTTATGTGAATTAGTTGCATGCTCAATGGTACTCTGCCTTGGCTGTAGCTCAGGTGTCACTTCACCTTGTTTGCTGCCCATGGTAAGTGAAGGCTGTGACCATTTCAGGTTTAAGTTCCAGTTTTTAATGGTGATGCAGAGAAAAAACTACTTTCATGTTGCTGCTTTGAAAGCAGCCTTGCCATTAGCATTTGCTTTTAGTGTCTGTTCTGATGCAGCTAGTTATATTATTTATCAGACAACAGCCTTGTTGCCATCCGTGGTACAAGAGGTAAAGCAAAAAGTCTTGATGCTGCTCGTG
This sequence comes from Chrysolophus pictus, assembly GCA_037305975.1. Classification (NCBI taxonomy): domain Eukaryota; kingdom Metazoa; phylum Chordata; class Aves; order Galliformes; family Phasianidae; genus Chrysolophus; species Chrysolophus pictus. The sequence goes on from CM074587.1 coordinate 3,522,938, forward strand.
ATCACGCCTTTCAGCTGAATGCAGTAAGAAAGCAGTTTTATCTGGTTATATAGGCATTGTTCTCAGTGTCCTGTGATGACTTGCAGTGGTAGCTCACAACTGCAAGCCTCAATTATTGTAATTCCTTCTTAGCAGGCTTTACGTGCTGGCATTACTGTTGCTGGCAGCGAGTTCAGCGTGCAGTGCTGCGTGTGCTTACTGCTCCAAGTAATTGGGCTGCGTTAGGGTTGCTTTTCATTCACTTCTTTGGTGGCCTGTAGCAGTGTATTAACTGTCAGATGTCCCAGCTGGTTTTCAAGCTTCTACTGAGCATGGGAGTGGCTGCTTCAACTGGTCTCTCTGCAGTCTGTTTTGGTCTGTTGGGGTCTGTTTTCTGCATGTTTCTGTTTACGTACTACCAAGTGTTGGAATCCCTGGTGTGTGTTAAAGGAAATACTGGGAAAAAAAGAAGGAACTGGAAAGAGATGGATTCTTTTGTTAGTTAATGAAATTAAGATCATCCACGTTTTCAGAGTTTTTGTCTGAGTACTGTCCAGTGTCCTTAGCAATCTGTAAGAAAGTGCTGTGCATCTTTTTATAGATAAAAATTAATGGTAACATTAGAAACAGTTCTTCTTTAAGTAAAGAATAATGATTTGAACAGATGAGTTGCACAGACTTACCCAGATTGGCAACATATGCTTATTTGAACAACATGTGTTTTAATACAATCAAGTCTAAGATGGCACGCTTACAGTAAAAGACTGTAGATCATAGTCGAGGGTTGGAGAACAGGAGATAATTAAGGGCAACAGCTCCAGGAAAAACAGCTTGGGTCATGCTTGAGAACTGCTGGAACCTGAGTACGTGGGCCCCTCTCAGTAGGTAAGAGAGCAGCGAGTGCAGAAGAAGCAGAATAGTGTCATTTTGCAGAAGGTGGCATCGTTTGTGGGACAGCTCACAGTAATTCCAGCCTCTGCTTCTCAAATTGAGAATTGGAAAGAGCAACGGGAACAAAGGCTCCTTGAATATATGTCTGATTGACTTGTGGTATGGCAAGAGCAAAAAAAGTTGTAGTTAAGTGATGAAGTTAGAAGTTGATGTGGATGTGTCTGCCAAGTATGATGGGCAGAGACTTCTGCCTATTTGTCTGCTATGTGACATAAAGTTAAAATCCAAAAACGCCTCTGGTTGAACACGGAACATGAAAAATCCAGACCAGGAGTGTGGTCTTATGTTTTCCTGGTGAAGGGTAATCATGAGTTGGCTCCTTCTCCATAGGTTGAGCTATTCTTTACAGTTTTGTTTGTTTCAATCGAGGTAGCAGTTCAGAAGCACACCTTGTATTTCACGTGCTAACCATGGGTCTCATACAGAAACAATATGAGGTTCTTTACAATTTATTTTTCTAAAGCAGCTTTTTCTAGCCTTAAAAAGCAAGTGCTGTCATCTAGCACATAGAACCTGTGTAAGGGCTCACCAGTTTATTTAAGAGAATGTTGGCTGTTGAGGCTTGAATTTGGTAGAGAACCCACATTTATTTCATGCCAAGTCATTTGCTTTTAATCCTCAGATCACGGTTCTTTGATTTAAAAATAGTAACTAAGAATTTGCAAGCACATTGTGCTTCTCATCTTTCACTGTTTTGATGCATGTTTTTAATATAGTTTCTTTTTGTTTACTGTCATCCTGTGCTGCTGTGCTTCTCATTAAATATTGCATCTTATTTAAGGCCTGAGCTGTCACTTCAATTGTCTGTAGAGCAGTAGGTGTGTGCGGAGCACTTTGTAAATAACAATACCCAAGTAATGTAATATATTACTTAAGAGGCTTAAAGCAAAACATTGTTTGCCCTGAAGGTTGAAAAGTGTGATAGACAGGTGGATATAATGCCAGAAATTCTCCTTTATATATGTTTTAGCAAGCCCTGTAAAACATGGATTTTTAATAAGGGATTTAATCTCTCTTCCCAGCTGCTAGCTGCATTCCCTTTGATGTTTTTCTTCTCCTTTCCTCTGTTTGTTTTTTTTTCCATTTATTCCATCACTTTCCTATGGCTCATATTCCTCCAAACTGTGTCTGAATGCACCTTGCTGTGGGTAGAGAAGGGAGAGAAGAAAGCCATTTTTTTCCCCTTCAGGCTATTGCTTTGATTTCCCAAAGTTGTTGGGAGGCAGCTCCTGTCTGCCTGCAGAAGGGTCAGCAGTGGGTGTCACATCTTTCAGCCTGTGCATCTCAGCTGGCTCCTCTGCCTCCATTTGGAGAAGGCAGTGCTTGTGCTCGCTGCCTCTGAGCAGGAGCGTGCAGCTGTGATCAAAGTGGGAGCTGATCTGTGGGCTGTTAATGCCTCCCTGCTTTGTTTTCAGCCCTCTCTGGAGCAGGCTTGGTTCAGTGGATGGGGCATTATAATTACAGTGCCTAAAGGTGGAATCTAACCCTGGAGCCACTGATACTAGGAGCCCTACAAGCATGGTGGGATGATGGGGAGGAGGTGGGAGCAGGCTGATCGGTTGGGGTGCCTGCAGATGTGTGCTCACCTGCCAGGAGCTTGCAAGGTGCTCGGGTCTGATGTGTTTCTATGTTGGGACTATGTTGAGATCATGTGAGTTGACAGGGGTCTGTGACTGGGATGGCTGCAGGTTGGGGTTGCTGTTGGGGTGTTGTGTGTTGCAGTCAGAATGCTGATCTTCCTCACTAGGATTTCTGCTGTTAGGTTGGTAAATCCCATTGCAAAGGGGCAGGATCCTGTTTTAATGATGTGTTCTTAACAGTGCCTTTAAGTCTATCTGTTATCATTGTTTCCATTATTTTTCCTCATGCATGATGACTTCACCAGCATTATTCTGACATTAAAGTTCACATCTTCTGCACTGCTTTTTGTGGTTATCTTTCATTACCATGTTATAGTACAAACTATGATTTACAGTGTTAGGTGTTCAAGATCCTAGATCATGAGAGCTGGGAAAGACAAAGTTGCATGTAAGGCAGTTGAGATACTTAAGAGCAAGATGAGGCTCCTGTAGAATGAGTGCTGGCATTACATTTCTGTAACACAGTCAGTATTTGCCATCACAGTTCATGATCTGTTCCTTTCTCTGCATCTGTTTTGTGGTGATCTACCTATTCACCACTTGTTATTCTGTCATATAGAACTTTGGAAGCTGTGCCATTGTTAGATATTTAGGCTTGTTTTGACTCACTGAAGCTATTTTGACAACACTGAACTGTTTCTAAGCTCAGTTAAACTATTCCTAAAGTATAAACAGTGATTCCTTTTATAGTCCAGTATTAATTACAAGTTTTTTTCTTATGAATGCTTTCATAATAACGTATACATAACTAAGCTGTACTTGATTTCTTTTATAATGTGAAATGCTTAGTTGCAACTAACCAAGAAGACCAAGTAAGACTAAGTAATTAAAGTAAAATATTATACTGGAAAGCTTCATCTTTGTTTAAAATATTTATAAATGTGAAGTTCAGCTCATACAGTATTCAGGATCATTATAAAAGGAGTGCTATGGAATTTCAGAAAAAATATGGGAAGTCACTTGAAATGCTCAGATTTATTAACATACAGTCACTTAAATTGAAATGATGGTGCTGTGCTTTGTATTTGATTTATGTTTAACAAACTGTAATACTTTAAGCTATGTAGATAGCAGTTCATGTTTACAAGGCTGCAAGTTGGATTGCAGCATATCACTCTTAACTCCCGAATTCATGCAGTGCCCTTTGAAATGCAGAATTTCAAGATGAAAGCATTTTATATTTCCCTTAAGCCCATTGGATTCTTCCACATCAGCCGTTGCTTTGTCTCAGGACTGCTGTCTGCTACCTGGAGACGTATGGTAGGTTTCTCTTGGCTGTTCTCTCTTGTACAGAGAGATGTATTTTCCAGACTACGCCTTGAACTCAGTGCCCCCATTTTATCGTGTGGTTTTCCTATGTTTAAGGTAAAGATTCGGTGTGCAGTGAATATTTTTTCCAATCTCCACTTTGATGTCTACAAGGGAAGAAGGGGGAAATGAGCCTGTAACCTTTGTACAACAATCCCAGTCTTTGTGCCCTGGTTTCTTCATGTTCTTCAACACTTCCACTGTGCAGGAGGCAGCACATACAGTAGCTGGTCTAAGCAGAGGTGAGCTCCTTGGTATTGCCATGCTGTCATCTCCCTCCAAACCATTGCGCACACAGCTGCATTCTCCCTGCCTTTTCTTGTAGGGGTGATTATTTCGGATCTACCTCTGAATATCATCATCAAATGTGTAGGAATTTAAAGATCTTTTTCAACTCGTAGCCTCTCAGATTTGTTTAAAGTTGCCTATTATTTCTAAGAGTTGTTATAAGGGAACTTGTTATCACTAAGTGTAGAACCTAACTGCATAGACCCAATTTATTTAGGCTAAAAATCACAATCTATTACCTTGAGAAATTGAGAGAATTAATTTTTATATGTGGTTGCATAAAATATCCCAAGTAGACTGGACATGTTGTTTTAGCCCATGGCTTTTCATAAGGAAACTTAGAAACTAAGTTGTTCTTAGCTCTGTGTTCTGGAGACTGTTCATTTCCTACAGAGGCAGTGGGTAACCTGGTACTACATCACATGAACAAATGTGTTGTGTTTACACTCATCTGTCTTTCTTTTGCTGCAGATAATGTGGAAGATTAGTTAAAGTTTAGGTCAATTTCGTACCTGAGTCCTGAAGAAAATTGTTCTGTTTCTCCTTCACAAACACATTAAATTCAGCTTTGTTCTTACATTACCTTTGGTGCTCATTGATCAGAGCTAATGAGATTTTAATGGGGTTATCTATTGGTTCTGCCTCTCGCTATAAAAACGTATGATAAACTAAGTAGGTGGAACTGTTGAATGGTGCAGTTTGCTTTATCTTGCTGGCTGGTAATGGCACTACCTTTGCTGTGGTTCATCAGATCTCATAAGGCAGGTAGGATTCTGATGGACCGCCTTTAAGAAGGTTTATTTCAGTAAAAATGATTAAGTAACAATAACAAAAAATCTGGAAACAGTGATTTAGTAGATGATACTTATTCCATAAATAAGTGTTTTTAAGGAATTCTGTGGAATTACTCTCCATTTTTGTAGGAGGGAATGGAAAATGTTTGACTTTCAGACTTCTCTGCTCATTAGGGACCTGTGGTATTGTCTGTGCAAGGATAAAATATTATCTGTATTCTGAATGAATGTGCTTCTTTCCAAGAGAGAGCTGCCCTTTGCGTCAGTTAATGGGTGTATTTTCTTTTCCACTTCATGCCTCAGACTTGAGGGTAGTGTTGTTCTGCTTCATTAAGTTTTAGCCATGCTTTGCTGTTGAGGCTGGTTGTGTTCCCAGAACTGGGCAAAATAAAATCTGTGAGTAGTTCCCCAGTCTTGCAGGAAATTGGAGGAAAAGGGTATGTAAGGTACTTTGCAATAAGAGCAAATCATTATTATGGTCTGTAATATAGCAGGGCTTGCAGATAGGCAAAGTGTTTGTCGCTGTTTAAAATGTACCAAGACTACAGTCTCTGCCATGAATTACTTTCAGAGCTTGGTTTGGTGGTGGGGTTTCACTGCTACTTCCAGCAAACCTTCCAGCAAACAAACCTTGGGAGAAGTCTCTAAGCACTGCGGGGCTCATCCTGTGCTTGCATTTTCAAAACAATTTCTGTGTGGTTAGAAGTCCTTGAATGGTGAAGCACTCATTAAGAATGTCCTTGGAAGGGGAATAAAATGTGGTGAAATATAGCAAGTGTTTTATATGAGATGCCATAAGATATAATTGAATCAGAGACTCTTATCTCTGTGCTGATTCTGAAGCTTGTTTTCTTTCCTAACCTGTGACTGTAGTAGTTTGGGCAAATAAATGGTGTGTTTAGTGTGAGTTTCTTATGATTGCTGCTAAATGTCCGTTTATTTTCCTAAACTGGAGGATTTTTTTACTATCTAATCTTTATAAGTGACCACTTCTGCTTGTCTCTGCCTGTTGACCCAGGTGTTTCTACATTAATGAAGTTGTCTTCTGCAGCCAGTGTCATTCTTGTTATTGCTTCTGTGTTTTACAGTCAGAGTTGATCAAACTTGGCCTTTTTCATGTCTTGAGTATTTTATTAAAATCAAATTGTCCTTCAGTCCTGTATCATAATAATGGAAAAACAATTTCAAACGGCTAGAAAGAAAAAAATATGTAATGATTCAAGTGTGGAGAGATGTTTGATCTTGTTGGGTGACAGTGCAGCACAAGTGATGTTGTATTGCAGCCTGTCCTCACCCAGTCTTGTTGCAAGGTGGGTAATTGTTATCCCTTATAGTTTAACTTGTGCTTCAGTGTCTTGTACGTACTTCCACTTCCACACCCTCTTCATCTGAACTGCTGGGACTCTGCTTTGGGATAGTATCTGGTGATGCCTGAGATAGTATTAATTACAGAATTGCTTTAATTCTTACGATGCCTCTGGCTAAAAAGTAGTTGTGGGAAGTTGTAATTAATGCTGCTAGGTGTGTAATTTGGAAATATTTCAAGTGGTTGTGCTCTTGGCTGGTTGTACTGCTTGTTATCTTACCTGTTTTATCTGAGAAAATGGGTGTGTGTGAAACTTTCATAAGTGTGAATTTTGCCAGGCCTTGTTGAGAAAGGTAGTTTAAACATAGACTGAAGCTTTCTCCTTAAACTGAGTAACTTCTCATGCAGTAATCATACAATATTTAGACAGCTGGGAGTACTGCATGATCCGGCAGTCAGAAAGAAAGGCTTTAGCTTAATGCAGCAGCTTTGCTGTAAGAGGAATCTGAGGTGTCCAGAGCCTCAGTTGACTGGAGGTAAGTTACCCAACTGCTTTGTTTGTTTGTCAGCCCTGCTGACTGGCACAGCGTGATGCTGGTTTGTAGTTGAATGCATCTTGAAGAATTGTTGGCCTACCAGGGCTGGCTGCTTGGCAATGAAACAGGCCAATTTTCTTCTGTGGTAGAACTTACAACACTACAAAGGCAAGTCTGCACTTGAAGTATCTACTGTTTCTTTGAGATGTGTTTATCTGGCCTGTAAGGCTTAAAGATAATTAATGTAAAGTGTTTTACATGTAAAATAGGGCTTGTCAGCTCTGTAGAGCCAAGTTAGCATTGCTAGCGTGGAGAACTGATTCCCATTGTAACACAATTAATAGGCCCTAACCACATTGGAACAGCATCATATAACAAGACTTCAGTTATAAATCTTGGTTCCAAGACCAGTTAGGTCACATTTAAGCACCAGGCTGGTAACCAAAGCTGCTGTCAATGTCTGATATGTAGGTTTGTGTACTTTGTTGCTTTTGTGCCGTACTTGGGCATGAACAGCTCGATCTGCCACGACAGCACGTGTGCTCTGTACACTGACTTGATTGTGATTGAGCAGTGGTAGACAGGAGGAAAATCCTATTGCACTGCAGTTGTGGTTTGCTATCTGTTTTACATCTAGTTTGCTCCACAAACTTCAGAAAAGTTGATGATTGTATACATCTGTAAATGCGAAGCCACGCTTATGTTTCAGTAGAAATAATCTTTATTGTTTACAAAAACAGGAGCGTGCTACAGCTTGTACCCCTACAAGCAAATGCTCTGTTCCACAGTGAAATATTACTGGCTCCAGTTTTTAAAGGCTGTCAGGCCAGTTGACTATTTACTCCCATGTTTGCAAATACTTTGCACAGTATTTTCAGTGTGCAACTTTCATGCCATGATCAAGTGTGCAGTTCCATACCTCATATAGAATGAAGTGTAAGGTGCTGATTTTATATATTCAAGTTTTCTGGGTTTTGATTTTTTTTTTTTACGTAACTGAACTACTGAGGCAAGAGATTTGGATGGAAGGAAAATGGAAAGGTCACTTTAAAACGTTTTCTTTTTGTGCTGTTTCTCACTGAAGGTATACAGAAGTGTAGTTACTTAGTTTTACTGTAACACTTCAGGAAAACTAGAGGATTTTGTCTGGATGTGTCCCCATGTCCTGTGTTTATTCTTTACCTTCTGTGGCATGGTGACTTTGGTTGGTGGGCTTTCCTTCTGGCTGTTGTTGAACCTCCCTGCAAAGGCTCTTCTGATACTTTCTTTTCACACAATTGTTATCTTTTACAATCTGAGATGTATGAAACATAATTTTTTTTTTTCTAGCACATGGAGAAACTCTTCTGCTTTCTAGACCAGGATTATACAGCACCTCTGTCTTGAAATTTTAATTTCAGACGACCCGAGTTGCCTTGTTGTTACCTGTTCCTCAAAGCCGTGCCTTAAACAAAACACGCATCTGATCAGTTTAACCTGTAATTAAACATTTTCCTTAAGCAACTGACATCTTGATAACTAATAATTACCTTGTGTGGCACCTTTAAAGCCTATTAGGCAGGTTTATGTAAGAACACTATTACCATAATAATAAGATATCATTACCACAAATGCGCATACTGAATGAGTGTGTCTTAAAGTAATCATGCAATTCCATTAATCATACTTGAAAAATTAAAGTATTTGCTGTTTAATCTCTAAAATGCTACTCCAAAGATTTTGGAAACAGCGGGGCTTGTTTACAGCAAGTCTGTAGTGCATGATATCTCATTGCTGGTGTCTCATTTTTGTTTCTTTAATTATTGCTTGCTTTTCAGCCAAGGAAATCATCAGCTCAGACTCAGTACCTCTCAGAAGCATTTCTATGCTCTGATTCCTGTGCTTTTTTACCTTGTTCTTGTCCAGAGAGTAATATCATCTTTTCTTAAGGCTGATGTGTAATGCACTCCTGAAATTGTTTTTCTTGAAATTAGTTAATTGCCTTAATTGAGATGGACTGATATATACTAACTGTAATTCTGCTAAGGAAAAAAGAAGGAAAAAAAAAAAAAACAACCCATAGTGCTGTTATTCAATTTTTTTTTTGCTTTTTCATAGAAGAAATTGGAAAGTTTGGGAGTGCAGTTCAGTTTTTATCTGTATGTTTGTCAGAAGCATGAGACTTAGAGGTTTTCCTTCTGTTTGAAATGTTGAGGTCTGCAGACTTCCAGTTTTTCCTGGAAGAGACTTGATGAGGAAAGCGGATGGTGATAGGAAGTGTTTCATCTACTGGGAAATCTGAGTAACCAAAAGAGGCTTTTTTGTGTTGTTTTAAATCCAATTAAAATCAAATACCTGATGCAGCTAAGAGCTAAAATATAGCAATGAGGCCTTGGGCAGCCTGGTCCAGGGAAAGGTGTCCCAGCTGTGGCAGAATGGGACTAGATAGCCTTCAAGATCTCTTCCAACTCAAACCATACTAAGATTTGGTGAAGATAATGTTCTAGGTTTTTGATGACTGCTCAGAAGACTCCTATTCTGGTTGGCCTGATGTGATTTTGGGGTGTCCACACAGTTGGAGAAGGTTGCATAGGTCTGCCTGGTCTGCACTTTTGCTCACTTCTGAAACGTGCTCTGTGACCTTGTGTGTGGTGCTGCTGTCGCTGCTCCATGGGACACAGCTGTGAGAACTGAAGCAAAGCAGTTGTAGATATCAGGAGGACAGATGGAGTTGTTGGCTTTTTGCAGGCATTTACTCACTCAGAGTGCGTTCATGCTGTTGCTGTTAGGATGGCAGGGCAGGCTGTTCAAACAGTGGCATCTTCTGATAATCCTTTGTAAAGATGAAAAGCATGTCTTCTCCCTGTAGTTCTAGCCTAGCTTTTGAGAAAAAGGAGCACACATGAATCTTGAAGCCACAGTTGTTTTACAAGTTAATTATCATTATTTTGTAGTCTGGTTTGATCAATTAGAAGGTAAGCTGAGCTATTCAGAAGAATGCCTTTTGTAGCTTTATGCTGTCCAGTGAGACCAGCATTTGTCTGCTGCTGTCAGACACCGTTTTCATTCATTCTCTTTGAATTCATTGATAGAAATGCACTTGAGTATACAGTGCTCAAAAACTTGCAGCTTTAGACAGGCCATTCTTTTATCTGTTGGTTGTACTGCATCTCATTGTAGTAAACCAGTGTGCGGAGTCAGGCACTGTATTTTCTTCTCACCTCTTATCATTAGTAATCTGGAGCACAGTGGAGTATTATTAATGTAGAGATGTTCACAATGCCATACATCTCCTTAATACTTGACTCCTTCCTGTGGCATGTTCCTATACCTAAGGTGTTAACATTATAAGAGAACAGTGAAAGAAGAGGAGGGAATTCCAAGTGATTTCAAGGACCGAATATCTCATAGGAAACACATCTGAAATATTGCAGTAGTGGAAATACAAACAAAAATACACGTAGTATTTCAGGAAACAATGTGACAGAGGTGATAGAAGAAATGTGTGGATAAACAGAACTTGAAAAACTGACTGTTTGTAATGGCAGATGTAAAACAGGTAGCTGGAGTTGAAGATGCACTGCCAAAGGAAATCGTGCATATGATTGCTCGTGGATGTCCATGAAATTAGAAGGAACTGCATGTGAAAGAGGTACAAAACAATATTCTGTCACAGTGCACATTTAGGTTGCGGAGCCTGGCTGTCCACAAGGATATGACAGATAGTAGGACAGCAAAATGAACAGAAACTGCACCTTTGTATAATGAACCTCCCTGACATGGGAGGGGACATGCACACACGTGGAGTTGGAAGGAAGTAGGGAAACAGTTTCAAAAGCAAAGAAGAAAAAGGTTTTCTGTAAGGGATGTGAACTTTGGTGACTGAAAGCATAAACCAGCTTCTCTCCAGTGAGTTCAGAGAACAAGTTTCCCTACAAGGCAGATTATTCTCACCACTTACGGGTGAGGCTTCAGGAACCTTTCTACTCATCAGTTGTTTTTTTGTTCATTCTAGTTTTTAGGAAAATGCTTTCTTTGTTCCAAATTAGGTTGAAAACTCTTAAACACTGTGTAACTTAAAGTTCAAATTCTTGATAAAAATGAAGTATTATGCCAGAAGATCTACATGTCTATAATGCCAAGTAAGCAACTTTTGAAAATCTGGAACTTGTGCTTACATTGAAGGTTGCTTAGACTTATGATTTAATTTTTAGCTTTGGAGTTGCTTCTGGTAAATAGTTTCCTTAGTTTTCCACTCTGTCACTTGGTCTAAGGAAGGTTAATGATTGCATTCCAAGTTAGGCTTTGAAATGCTGCTCTGTGTAAAATGGGTAAGAAATTGCATTATATTTCCCTTCCTCCACATTTAAATACAATTCCTTTAGGAGCAAAAAAAAAAAAAAAAGAGTATGTTATACTGAGTAATTATCCCCCCTGGGAAATAGAATATTAAGATCTTTAAAATCATTCAGCTGAGAGAACGAGCGCTTTAACTTCTGCCTCGCAGGAGTCATGTATTACATTATCAGCTACTTGCTCCGGTGTCAGTGTGTCGTGCCTTGCAGGTTAGCAGGTTTTGGCAGAGGAAATGAAACCCAGTCGGTTACTGCAGGATTTATAGTAGACCTGCTGTTGCAGGAAGTGGTGAAAAGTTGATTGATAGTCTAAGGCAGAACTCTGCAACAAGAAACAGGATGTATGCTTGTGACTTTATACCCGCTTTCCCCTCTGGCTGCCTACCCATTTCAAGGCATTCTTTGGCCTTTTCTTCCTTCTGCTTATAAATCTGTGACGGGCTTTCCTGGTAAACCATGAGCTGACCTCAAAACACTTAGAGGAATGGAAATTTCAACTGGAATACAAAGAGTAAAGCACAGTGCAGCCAGTGTAATGAGCATCTCATGGCACTGAGGTGGCTGTGAAGAGAAGATATCACAGATTCAAAGAGTGGGAAGTGTGGGATAAGTAGTGTGGTTGTAGGATAGCTTCTCCAACTTGCTAATACTCTGATTTTTTTTAACCATTGTCTTTTCTATGTTAGTAAATGCATGCAAGTCAAAATAAATCTCGTACTTTTATTGAACATATATTTTTAATAGGTGCTAAATGTGTGCATTTTGGAGGGGAGATTGGATTTAATTTCAAATAACCTGTAGAAGAGCTGGGAGGCTGTTAAATATGTAATGAATACAAAATCTGAAGACATCAAATAGTTCCAGGAGCATTAACAGTGAAAGTTCAGCACTTAAGGAATGAAAACCGCCCTCAGAGGTGGACTTGTTTCAGGGGGATGTGGCCCAGCCTTGTGAGAAGAGTTACCCCCAAGAACAGTAATTACACGTATTCTGATATTTTTTGTGCAGCATTTATTTTTGCAGTCATAACTGAAGGTAAGCAGTTGTTTGTAAAACAAGTGACTAGCCAGTTTTGAGGGCTTGTGTTCTCCATATCAGTTGGGAATATTCTGTTTGTGAAGTTAAGTAATACGCTTTGTTCTTCTTATTAAAGGTCAAAAAAGTTGGCTGCGCTTTCTGAATCCTTGCAGAAAACCACGCTTGCAAAGTCCCACTTAGGATTTGAGCTAGAAGAGCTGGAAGCAGCAGCAGTGCTGGTACTGGAAGAAGAGAGCAAGTTAACAGCTGCTGGCATGGTTTCCAGGCAACAGCTGCCATCCTCTGAGTCGGAGACAAGTGACTCTGAAGAATCAAGCAGCACTTCATCATCTGAGACAGAAGGGTCTGATTCAAATGAGCGAGAGTCCTCAACCGCTGAAGATAGGAAAATAAATTCTTTACAAGACCTGCTTCAAGAAGAGAGGACAGCTCCACTTATTGACTGTAATGGATTAAGGCAAGGCACAAACGCTTCAACGTTTGAGGTTAGTGATGAAAAATCAAAGGCTTCTTTGCAATCTCCTTCTGTTCCTGGGAAATTGATAGAAGAATTAGAAAAGCAAATGCACACTGCAATGAGACTTTCGGAACAACCTGAAGGATTGGCCAGTGCAAGTGGCTTTGCTTTACAGGAACGAGAAGAAAACCATATATCTGAACCTGCCAGGTTTCCCAAGGTTACTACTGGGAAGGGGGATTTCCTGGAGGTGCCTTCAAAGACAAATCCACTGCTGCTTTTTTGCAGCACAAATGAAGATGAAGACTAAGGGGCCACATTAGAGCACAGTGTGACTCATAGCACCACAGCTCAGTGCTGCAGTGAGGTCTTCCCAAGGCTATCCTAAGCTGCAGAGGGAAGTTAATATTTTTCTTTGCGTTGACAGTTTCAAGGACAGGATTTCTTCTGAAAAGAATTGATGTGATTCTATGGTACTCTCATAATTATTTTTTATTTTTTTTTAATTCAACAGAATGATAATTGATCTCTATGTGTAGGAATGTGGAATTCCAGTAAGCTTTTAGGAGTTTTTGTTAAGATATGTAGAAGAATGATGCTGTAATCAAATACAGTTGAATACACTTGTAGTGTTTTGGTTATTTTTACATGTTGGGATTTACTAAAAATGTTCTCATGTTTGCAGAAACTTGTTTGACATTTTTCCACATTTTTTCATATTGAATACTTTATAGCTAACTATATTAAAAATATTGATGGTTATAATATTAAAAATGTAATTAATACTGACAAATTAGATACATCCTATTTTTTAAAAATAAAGGAAAGTTTCAGTTCAAAAAGGCCTATAGCTTGTATTTCTGTGGTTTTCATGTAAAGTTATTTCAGCTTTTGACTGCCATTAATTCTTTTGTGCTGTTTTTGAAATTTTCACACATGAACACTACTATTGCTTTTTTAAAGAACAAAAGTTCTAATTACTTCCTCTGTATATACTCTTAATATCACCAAAGTAATATCAACCAAAATGATGAAACAAGGTACAGTGTTCTTGAGTACAGGACCAAAAGCAAACCTGCACTGTCTAGATGTATCTTTGTTACTTGTTTGAATAGCTTTGGCCAACTCATTTGCTCCTTTTTGTCTTTCAAGTGTTGTCTTTCAAGTTTTTTATATGTTTTGTGCTAAGTTCTGCTAGATAAATCCTTGAAATAAGGTGGAAGCTGCAAATGGTGCCTTGCCTCCAGCTTCTACTGGAGGATTTGGGGGGGGAAGCAGGATGGGATATGGAGCACCAGGTTTGGCCCATGTTTTGACAGAAGAGGATTGTCTGATCCATACCTGTGGAGGAACAAGCCATGATTACTTTCCAGCCTTTTAACTATTCAAAGAGTATATAAAAAACCCTATGCTTAAGGACTCTTCACCATTGTTGTGCTGGAAACCAGCAGGCCAGTTGTCTTCCCATGCTGACTCCTTTTCAGTAAGAACTGTGACCCTGCTCTGCCAGTATTTTTTATGTTCTTAAATACCTACCAGTTGCTTAATCAGCCTCTGTGTTCTGTTCCCCAGGGGAGGAACCTTTCTCATCGTGTCAGTGAGCACTTATTCTTCTAAATGCTTGCAATAAAATCTACGCTGTCACTGCAATTATGCAGCGTATGTCTGGGGAAAAAAAATGTGTTTAAAAGAGAAAAAAAGTAACCTTCTCTCTTGCCACATCACAGGTGTGAACTCCAAAGCTTCCTTCGGTTGACTGTGGGCTGGAGAAAGTTGAGCTAGTATGATTATTGTATGAGTTCAGAAATGCACATCACAGAATGCCTGTTAATTTTTACCATATCCTGTCTTCAGCGCTTCTTTCTTTTTCCCATTTTGTGACATACTGTTGAAAACATTCTTTTTCCAGCAGGCCTACTTAACTTCAGGGAGTGGCTACCTCTGCAGATGACATCTTGGGATAATCTTTTTTCTTTGCCTGTCTAAAAGCATGATTTCTTAATGCCGTTTGTGAGCTGTTTGCATGATGTCACGTGTGAATCCAGATTGGGAGTACATATCTCAGTGTCTGTACAGTGTGACACCGTTATAGATTCCAGACGAGAACTTGGTACACGTGTGATGTTATCTCACAGATGATTTTGCTCTTGTCCTCTCCATTGAGGCTATGCATGGCTGAGCTCTTTCTGCCTCCTAAAAAGGTATTGGTGTCTGCTCAGTTCTTGTAGGATGGCAACAGGTATCTTCCTCTGCCTCTGTTCCTGCTGTTTCTCTGCATTTCTGCACTTGATATTGTGGTGGTATACCCTCAAGATCCATTCCTGTGCCCAGTTAATGTCCACTTGTGGTCAGTTTTGATTTCAGCAATGGAAATTCTTTTCATTGGTTGCAGAGCCAATAATGGCTTTTGATTTATATATTGATAGCAATTTTATGAGCATTGTAAGTGATCTTTGTAGTGATGAAGTGGGAAGATTTTTCCATGTGGAGTGATAAGATTTTCTTGTGTGACCGCATTATCCAGCATGCTCAGGATGAGCGACATTGGTATGAAAGAAGTTTTACCTTTCTGGAAAGAACACAGGTCCTTGAAAAGAAAAGTGGAGCTTTGTAAACTTGTTTAGCAAAACCGAGGCTTGCTGAATCCATGAAGCACAAACACTGGGAAGAGAAGAAAACAAATCATCCTGTATCAATAGGTTAGTTGCTGTGGGTTTTAGGAAGAATGAACTGCAAGAAAGAGTCCAGCTTACATAGAGGAGTTATTTGGATGAATGCACAAGAATTGTTCCCAGGCAGGTTTTCCAGGCTGGAAATCAACTGATGTACGAGGAATTCAATACCTGTCCAGGTTGTTCCATTGGGTTTTAAAATGCTTTCTGATTTTTACGCCCTCCACCCTGCCCTAGTTCACCCAAACTCATTTACAGCACAGGCAGTACTTTTTAAGGCATTTGTTGCTCATCGTTGTAATCGGGCCTAAGGGAGCAGAACTACAGTCTGGACAAGACTTTCCCTGCTGAAAGCAAGGTTGGATATGAGCTAAATCTGAGTGGAAGAACTATGGGATTTTGCTGGAGAAAGGGAGATCGTGTGTACGGAGCACTCTAGGGAGTAGAGAAGTGGAGCTGGGAATGTAACTTGTTTCTTTTTTTGTTATTAAGCAGTTAACTTTATTATAGATATAGGCAGGGAGAGGGAGTCCCACATGTCCAGAAGCTATCTGAAGCAATGAAGATGCTCTTGTGTTAGATGAGATGCTTGATACTGCAGTGCTTCAAGAATAAGGTTACATTTCTATGTTAAAGCAGCAAGTGGAGTATCAGAAACGATCAGGTAACTTTTCTCCTTTTTTGTATTTCTTCAGTGCAGACAATGCCACCCACAGGACATTGCTACCTCTTCATTTCATTTCTGAAAGGAAAAAAAAAAAAGAGGGCCAAATTAATTTGTTTTCATTCCAGCCAGCTCTCGAAGTTTGTGGAGACTTCCTTTTTTATCAAAAGGTGAAAGCATCGATTTAGACTTGGTTTACTACAGTAAGTGATAAATTTGGTATGGAACAAATTCACAGCACTGGAGTGAACAGGTTGGGCAGCCCTCTGCCACTGGCACAGTGCACTGTCAGAGCTGAGCTGGTTGTCTCAAGGCTGGAGAAAACAAACAGGGAAACACATGTCAAAGAGATAAATAGCTCTACTGCTCAGAGCTCTCTGTGGAGTCCATTCGTCTCCAAGATAAGGAAGAATGCACTCCAAAGCTGAAAAGATAAGGTGAGAGAACAAAAACGAACGTGCAGTTGCTGTGGTCATCCCTGATGGAGATCCAAACATGCACATCCCTCCCAGGGTTGTGCAGTGACGGTTGTGAACAGTAGTGTGAACCTGTGCAATTCTGTTAAATATTTCAGCAGTGGAAGACATTTGTACCTTTACCACATGCAAGCAAATGGAATTCATGTCAGTTGTTTGCACAAGTCTTGAAGTATTTCCTATGTCTGTTGTGGGTCTATTTATTTCCTTTTTTGTGGTAAATGGACTGCAGCCTGTGATTATGCAGGCACATGTGGGTGTGATTCCAAAGTGGCAAACTTGTAAATTTGAGTTTGTAGTATTGGGAGACCTATAAATCATATTTCTATACTTCCAGGTTTTAGAGAAGCGATGATACTATTTCCTCGAATACTGCATTTGGAGACCTGACTTAGGTCATGTTTTAAGTGAGTCCTGTGATGTTGGTTTGCATTTTATTAAATGCTTTCTCATATTCAAAAGCCACAACATGATTCAGCACTGCCTTTGGAGGATGCTTGAGGACAAGAACAAAGCTGCGCACCTCTGAGAAGCATGAGTTCAGTGCAGGAAGCCACATGTATCTTAACAAGAGATGCAGGCAGGTGAATGCTGAGCAGGCAGCTTGGTCAGAGGTGGCAGCTCCTCACAGCATGAGTTTCGTAGCCTTCAGCTGTGCTGCTCAGTCTGCAGTCAGCAGCGAGGTGAGTGGCAGCAGCCAGCATCCTGTCTGCTATGGATGTGGGATGGGCTGGGCAGTGCAGCATGTAATGAGATGTTATGGCATAAATCAGCTGTTTATCAGGGTGAGAATGAACTGCTGTGCCCCAAACCCTCCAGGCAGCGACCCGGCCGTGGCACCTTCCCACTGGGGCTGTCACCACATTTTGTTTCGTGTCTGCGGTTTTTGGCAATTATGCAGAAACATCTCGTTTCCTACAGCAAATAAATTGGGATTCATGTTTTGCCTGGATGTAACTCCTCCTCCTCCAATACGCTGCATTGTCCATTGATTTGCCTAATTGCGCGTATTGCTGCAGCGTAAGGCGCCGCGTAGCAGCAGGGCTCCTTGGAGGAGGAGATGGCTCCATCTGTTCTACGAACTGGTGAGAGGCTCAGAGCAGAGGGGAGGAATTTCCATCCAGTGCAGGTGCTCTGGAAGGAGAATCCCACAGCCAGGTGCTGACAGCAGCTCTGTGCAGCTCCTCGTGTGCTTAATTACCCTGCAGTGAGGCTTCCCTGTTAAATTAGAGCAGGCAATTGCAATTGAAGTCTTGAAACAGAGTGGGGAGTGTAGCTGCGCTGAATCTATTTCCCTACTGAGACCTGCGTTTCTCATTCAGCAAGATTCATGCCCCATTCAGCAGAATTTAAAAGCACTTACCTGGAATTAGATGATTAATTTGAAAATTGGGATGGAGAAGTGTAAAAGCAGACAAGGTCAGAACCTCAAAGTCTGGGAAACCACTCTGGTGATGTTCCACATGACAGATGCAGCACTGCCCTGTTGGTTTAGGAGGATGCTGCTCAGCAGAACACAGGCCTAGCTCTCCTCGCTGTCTGTTTGCTGCTCTGGACATGCAGATTAACACCTCTGCGGCTGCTTTCCCTTCTCACCCTCAGGACCACAGGTGGATCGATGGCAGCAGTAGGATAATGGCACCTGCTGACTGCTGCCAAAAGCTGGAGCTGGAAATTCATTGCATCCTCTGGGTCAGCCTGGCTGGGGGTACTGAGTACCAAGAGACACATGGTGTACCTGAGGAATGTCATGTGGTGGGAATGATGTGCTTGGAAGGGCACGAGTGCCAAGGGTCAAGTCCTGGTGTGTGTCCTTCCCTGCCCCAGTGCTTCTTGGTGTGCTGCTGCACTCAGAGCAGTGCTCTGCAGCTCTGTGTGTTTCATGCAGGCTGCCTTGCATCCACGTGGTCTGTTTTAACTTGGCTGTAACAGGGAGATTGCTCTGGAGGATTTAGCCCTGTAATTAATTTAGGAATTAAGTTGTCTGAAATAGTCATGTAACAAAGCACAAGGCAGCGTGGGCTTGGGGCCCATCCTTCTGTCACTGCTGTCCCTTTGCCTGGCTGACTGCTCTGCCTGCAGCTGTGGCACAGGAGTGGGCAAAAAGTGTGATGGAGATCTGTCAGCCACAGCCATGAGGGTCAGGAGGTGGGCTGAGGGTGAGTGAAGCAGTGTTGTCTGGCAGCTGAGTGAAGTCTTTATTTCAGAAGACGGCAGTGCTAATGTGGTTATGCCATAAGGCTCTGCTCCTCTGGGATTTGAGTTGTGAATAATTACCCTGATACGTGTTTCTTGAAACTGTTTTCTATTGCCAAAATCAGCTTGTGGAGCCTTAATGCCATGCTCTTAATGACACTAATGAAAAGTCCTAGATTGAGATTTTCCCACTAACTGTAAAGCTGGTTGGGCACCAGCGAACATCCGAACTGTGCAGGTTGCAGAGGGAGCATGCCTGAGTGAATCAATTTGTTTTTCAAGCAGCTAAAAACAAAAGTCTGAAGAGCTCCTGCTGCAAGGTGATGACCCTGGGCAGTGCTCAGCTCATGGCCATGCTGACTGCTGTTTGTGCTGCTCGTCTCTCACAGGGGAGCACTGTGCTTGGAGCTGAGGTGAGCAGTGAGCTGCCATGGCACAACCCAACCCACCTTTAGCAGGGGCTCCTGGCCAGTGAACTCAGCCAGTGGGAGCACTTGGGCAGTTGACTGTTAATAATTGGGATTGGGTGCATGCTTTCTATTCCCTTTGCCTTGCTAGCCCTCCAACTTACACCTTAAATCCAAGGAGGCAGACCAAATTCCAAACCAGTCCTTTGAATAAGTTGGGAATTCACAGTGTTGAGAAGACACCTTTGCTGATATGGTGAAACCTATTTGCATGCCCAGCTGTAAGGATGGGAACACCAGAGGTGCTGCAGTGCAGGTGCACTGTGTAGTGCGATGGTGATGCTGTGGGTACCTCTGCTGTCATCGCCATGATATAAATGTTTGGTGGATATTTTATAGATCAGGGAGAGCAGGCTAAGTGACTGACAGCTATGGGAAGACATAAGTACCTGCTGACATTCAATGCTGGAAATGTGGTTTGAGTGCTGAACTGACCGCTGCAATTACAAGCCATGTGGTGAGCAGACGTGAACTCAGGGGAGATGTTACACTGCTGTAATGTGTGAGGCAAGGCAGGAGCAGGTGCACAGAACACGGGGGATGTGTTTAACCCACCCTGAAAACGCAACAGCCACACGCTGTTGTGCTGAGTGGTGGCTGTTGTGTGCTTGGCTCTAGGCCCTGCAGCACAGAGGATGCAGGTGTCATAAGGACACGCAGATAGGGGACAAGCTTCCAGCAGCCCCCTCAGCCACCCCAAGCACAATGCCCACGTCCCTGCAGCTCTGCCCCAGCTCCCAGCACCAAAAAGCATCCTCTGTGCACCACTCAGCACAATCCCCTGTGTTCTGTGCACCTGCTCCTGCCTTGCCTCACACATCACAGCAGTGTAACATCACAGTTTTGACAGAGCAAGAAACTGAGGACAGTGTGAAGGTGGGAGTGGTTCTCCTGTTCACATCATTTGCTGTTGGGGTAGCGTATTGCTTCAGAGAGAATGTAATAAATAAAACACAAAGCTGCCTACATGCAGTGCTCAATGAGGATCTCATGGAAGCATTTTGCAGCTCACCAGCCTGCTCCTGCACTCCACCTAATCCCCAGCAGCCCTGGCAGTTTGCTGCCTGTGATGGGTGCGTGGGTGTCCCTCGCTGAAAGGTGAACTGGAAAACAGAGTTTCAGTCTGTTTAAACCTGGTGGTGCTCGCTGCGAGTTCTGGTTCTCTTTTTCTGTTGCATTTCCCCATTGCTACAACAATTAATTAAGAACGGTTCTGCTGAAGCCTGTTGATTAATTTGGCACTTGGAAGCTTAATGAGGTGTAAACCCGCAGCCTGCTGCTGACGTGGTGATTTATATCAATTGGTGTGATTAGCACTGCTCCTCCATCATCGCTGTGTTCCTCCCTGCGATCCGTCACAGCCCGAATGGGGAACCTCGATGCCACGTTTCTGTTCTGTGGTGCTGCTGACATGGAAAGTACAACTGGTGGCGTGCCTCGAGAACAGCAACGCCCAAATTGCTCCAGAGATGAGTGAGAGGCAGCCCTGCTGGGTGTGCAGCCACCTGGCTGGGCATTGGGAGGGTTTCTTTCGAGAGACAGCGAGCACCTGGCTGGCTCCCTTTGCTGCAGACTGTTGGCAGCCCGTGGTGCGTGGCTGTGAAATCCCTGTGGGTTGCTGTGCTTGCTGTGTTGTGATGGTTCGTTAGCAATGTCTGTTGCTGCAACATCAACCCAGGGGTGCACGAGCTGCCTGTGGTCTCTTCTCCCTTCTATCATAGAATGGTTTGGGTTGGAAGGGACCTTTTAAGGTCATGTCGTTCCAGCTCCATGCTGTAAGCAGGGATGCCTCCCACTAGATCTGGTTGCTCAGGGCTCCATCCAGCCTGGCTTTGAATGCTTCCAGGGAGGAGGGGGGCATCCACAGCCTCTCTGGGCAACCTGTTTCTGTATCTTACTACCTTCACAGTAAAGAATTCCTTCTGTCAACCCTGTGCAGGGGTTGAGTGAGGGCTGTGAGTTCTCTGCTCCCTGGTGATGCTGTTGTTGATGCCAGCATCCTGCTAATTCCATGTTCTAAGAGAAATGCACCTGCTCAGAACTTTGGAACACCTTTGCTGAGGCACTGTGTGAAATAGAGGTGCTCTCACTGGTGTGAAGCATAAACCCACAGTTCCACCTCTGCTGCTCAGATACTGGATAGATGTTCATATGCATGGTGCTGGTGCAAAGCCCCAGTTGTGCCCTGGCTGTGGCTGGAGCAGCATGAGGGTGACAAGCTGCTTGCATCAATCCAGTTCATGTGGTTCAAATCGGCTTGAGTTCATACAGCATAGAATGGTACCACTGCTTTTTTGGGCACCTGATTGCTGCGGGAGGAGAAAAACAAACTTGAAACCAGAAACATCAGAAACTAAGCTATACCAAAATAAACTGACCTTAAAGTGGAATAAACAGGTCAAATGGATAAATGAATAAATCTAGAAGCCAGGTACAGACCTTTCCTATATTCACAGAACCGGAAGGCAGCTTTGCAGTTGATTCTTACAGCAAAGAACACATGTGCTATGTTCTCTTATTCAGTGTTACGCTTTTAAGTTGAGCAGTGAGGCATGGACAGGCCATTTCTGCACCGTGACAGTTGTGTAAACCGATTGTAACAGCCTTTCTACTGCCAGAGCAAAGAGTCCTTCGAGTAAATGAGTGTTTGACCCGTAGCCACTGGGAGCAGCATTCTCTCTGGGGCCCATCAAAGCCCTGTGTGGAGAAATATAATTTATTTTAATGATATTTAAACTAATGAGCTTGGCTAATAGATATTTTTGAAGCCCTTTATGGGGGTTCAGCTATGGGACAACATGCCACTGGGCACAAATGCTCATTTACCCAGCGTGATACCAGAGAGCGGCTGGCCTATTAGTAAAGTATTTGGTTTGAGGTTTTTTTTGTTTTTTTTTTTTTAAAGAATCCATTTCCATAAATTACCAGTAAGAAATAAATCAAGCAGCTGCATGTGGGGATGCTTGGGGTGCACAAAGCTGGGATGCCCCCAGACCTGTGCTGCTGTTGCTTTGCCCCCCATCCGGCTGTGTGCTGCGTTGCACAGCTGCTGCCCACATGCTCTGTGTGTTTGGTGTAAGTGCTGGGCAGGGCAGGAGTTTTTGGCCAGTGCATCCATGGCCAGCTCAAACTGTTCATGTTCCCAGTGCTTGCAGGGCCGGGGAGGGGGAAACTCTTGTAATAACATCATTGCTTTGAGGAACAGAGAAGGAGGCAGAGCTTAGAAGAGCCATTTGCCTGCCCGGAGGCAGGATTATCCACATCAAACCATCACCAGCAGCTGCTTGTTTAGCCCATCCTCGTGTGTTGCCACTGCTGCAGATCCCACAGCATCTCATTGTGAGTTTCATTATAGCATGGACGTGTCAGCGCACACTTGGCAGCAAGTATGGCCAGATCTCTTCTTCCCTTCAGCAGTAGTGAGGTGAGGCTCCTTTATACTGCAGCACACGGGGCTGCTCTGCGGGCACAGCCTGCTGGTACCAGCAGCCCAGCTGCACAGTGAGCAGATGAAGGATTATGGTGATCAATTTGGTGAGAAAGGAGATTTTTCTCTGTCTGTCCACCCTCAAGGCTCTATTTCCTCATAAACCATTCCCAGAGACATCAAGAAAATTGAAGCTGTTCAGAAATGGAAAAGATAGTTAGCCCAAAATGAATGAATATCCAATACACCAGCTGACTTTCATGAAACATAATGGGAGCAGCCAGCTGAACCGATGGCTTTCCTGCAGCATGCTGATTTTTTTTAAAGCAGAGAAGTGCTTTTGTAGCATGGTGCTTGTAGCAGTGATGCTCAGGCCCACATTGCACTGCCCACTGAAGGTCCAGATGATGTGCTGGGTGTGGGCTGGCATCCAGCACTGATCCTGGGCCCTGCTGCATGTCCTGGCCCTGCTGTTTGTGCTCGTTAGCAGAGCCTGCGGGTGGAGGACTGGTGCTGGCCAGCCTTGGCTGCTGCAATTGCCTAATGCAGCATCCAGGCTCCCAAGCCCTGGGGCTTTCAGTTCATTTAGTAACCTAATGTAATGCATTTTGATTTTTTTTTTTTTAATTTAAGGGAACAGGAAAAGGTGGAGAGAAGACATTTTAAAGGGTGCCTCTGAAGCTGTCACATTCCATGTTCACATGTCTTTGGGTCCTTCAGTACTGCAGCTGGACTTCTGTTGGAGTTGCAGGGCAGCCCTCAGCTCCTCCTCACCCAGTGCAGCCAGTGATGCTCCAGAGCCCTGGGATAAAGGGCTGAATTTGTTTTGGTTTTGTCTAAAGCTGCCTTTCTACCAGAAGAGCTTCCCCTGACCTGTGTCCACTGGAGTCCAAGCTGTGGTGGGGAGGACAGAGAGCTGCACCCCAAACTAATTGGAGTCCTCACAGGTAGAGCCTGGCCAGGCACACTGCAGTGTGAGCCCAGCGCTCCTCCTGCCTGCTGTCATAGAAGGTACCACTCAGTGTCACACAGGTCTCAGAACTTCTTGCTGTTGTTGTTGTTTCCTCTAGTTTGGTTCAAGAATGTTGCTGGGTGTGAGAAAACAGGAAGCAGTGTCAATAGCAGCGTTTTTTTCCTTTTCACAGACACCCTTTGAACTCCCTTTATTCTGCCTCTCCTCCTGTTACATTTACACACCCTATAAAGAACCTCCTGATGCTTCCAAATGCTTTTATTAAGGAAAAAAAGTGTTTTCTTATTTTTTTCAAGTCCAGTCTAATTTTCTTCATTATTGGTAGACAGCCTTCAGAATAATGATTACAAATGGCTTTAGGTTTCAACCACCATCACTGCGTGCGCTAATCAACCAGGAGAGCAGAGCACAAAGCCAGCGGGAGCTGGGAGGCTGATGACCACTGCCCTGCATCCCCCTGCATCAGACTAAGGCTGCTGGATCTGAGGTTGTGGCTTAAAGAACTGCTTGGAAAAAGTTTGACTCCAGGGGACAGAGCAAAACCACTGAAAAACCACCCAGCGAGTGCCATTAGCGCAGCACTTAATGATGGCAGATGAGGCTTTCTGGAAGCTTAATGAACCGGGAGGTGAGACCACTCCCACCAGCCTTGCAGCCTAACGAAGGATTTATCTCTGCCTCTTCTTATCTCACTGAATGATGAAAGCTGTGTTCACCGCCATCTATCTTCAGCTTTCTGTAGCCAGGCGCTGACTGCAGCCCCAGCAGGGGGGGGTCGGGGCTGGGGTTGTCTTTCTGAATGTCACTGCTGCAGCTTCTGCTGAGGTGTGGTGCCAACCTGTCCACTCTCCTGGCACCGGTGTGCCTGGTATTCTGCTTTGGCAACGCACCTGGTTTTTTAATGGAAGTTGAAGGTTTGGTGCCAGGACATTCCTTACCAAACATCTGAGCTGCTTGCCACCTCTGCTCACCCACCTTGGCACAGGTGTAAGACATCAGCTTCTAGATGCACCAACGAAACCTCCTGCTTCTGGGATATCTATAAATACAGTGTTGTGTTGGATGGTGCATTTTGCAGGAGCTGAGCGAGGGAGGAATTTTGAACCAGTCCGGTGGCAGTTTGGCAGGTCATTTTCTATTCTACGTGTGTGAGCCATGAAGGACATTAGCTAAATAAGAGATGATTTAGTGGTGATGGCACTATTGGGCCACAGATCCCACAGCTGCTAAATTTCAATATAAACTCCATAACTCTGGATGCAGAAAGAACTGAACGCGCACAAGAGACTGTTTCTGAATATATTTCCCCCTCTCTCTCCAATAAAAGGCACAAATAATAGCGTATTTTTCAAAGTGCAAAGCATTTTACATTGCAAATAGTTACATTAAATTTACATTTCACGGGTGAGTGGCTGTAGTTGCTGCTTGCCACATCCTCACCAGTGATGTGGCAGCAGTTGCAGATGATCTCCCACCCTACTGGGCTCAGTATGCCTGGATTTCCTGGACCAGAGGCTGATGGCAGAGTCCTGTCACACCAGCAATCCTGTGGGATCTGGGTGTTTCCTCCATAAAGGTCAATGCACTCGCTGTGCCTGTTTTCTCCAGAGATAATCAATGTGATGCAAACGCTCTGTTGCCAGTTACGGCCACTATGGAAAACTCATTTTCAGCCTTTAGGATTGGGTCGGTAGAACCATTCTAATAAACTCCATTGGGAGCTCACAGGTTGGAGCCATTCTGGCAACCTGATGGTGTTCCCCTCTGGTGTCAGAAAGTGCTGATCAAGGCAGAAGGGCAGGGAGCAGCTGGCATGTCACAGGACAGGTGGTGCTGGGAGCTCAGTGCCCCTTTGCTGCCTCTCACTGTGATAAGAGCATTTTTTTCCTTTCTCTTATCTGCAACAAGCTTGATGACATTTCTGGTCAGTCCCTATTGTGACCTTTCCACTCAGCACATTTGTTTATGCACTGTCTCAAGGTTCATTGTTTGCCATGTGTATCTGTGTTGGTTTTGGCATCTGCCAGCACAGGGAATGCATGTGAGTCACTCTTTACCTGGCGGGGGTGATTCCTCATTAGTCATCATGCTGCCATTTTCCCTCCTGGCAGCCTTAAAGTCCTGACCTGCGTGGGGCTGGACTGAGCCACAGTGGGCATCTCCTCCATGGGACACTGAGGTGACACGAGTGGCAGCACTGGTGCTCTACTTCTGGATGTGCAGCTGTGCCCACACCTCCGTTGCATTCCCCAGCCTGGGATAAGTGTTATTCCCTATAAGATTCATCCTGCTATGGCTTCATGGCTTGAAAAGCCATGAGGGTTTGCCAGGCCATGCAGCAGCAGTGACTTTGCTAGTGCAAAGATGTAGCTGCAGCCCTGTGCACGGCTACCTTTTGCTTTTTGCCCTTTTGCATTTATTGGCAGGCTGCCCGATCCCCGTGAGCAGCAGCGCAGTGACACGGAGCCGTGCAATGGCGTGCAGCCACTCACTGCAACACAGAGCTGTGCACCGTGTGTGCTGCAGGGCTGTGTGTCATGGCATGGATCTGTGCACCTCAGCACGGGGCTGTGCCACATCGCCGGGCCTGACTCCTGCCCTCAGGATGTTACTTTCCAGAATGGTGCCTCTCTGAGAGTCTCAAGTAGCTCCTTAATAAACTAGTCCAACACCTAAAGCATTGCACTGCTGTGCGATTTCCTGGCAAGCCAGAGGGTCCCCTGATAAATGCCCCACTGTTGCTTAGGCTGCCCTGTGCGTACCATCAGTGGGCAGAGTTCCCCACTGCTGTGCCTGCAGGCTGCCTGTTCCAGCTGCACTCCTCACAGAACCAGTTATTCTCCTCCACCTCTGTGTACCCTTTTGCCTGCAGGGCTGCTGCTGGTTCCTGGCTTGAGATCTGGGCTGGGCTGGGTCTCGGGCAGAGATGGAGAAAGCCTCCTGCTGCTGCAGCCCAGCACTATGGCCACCTCCACCTGCTCAGCTTCCCGGGGAAGAGTACAGGGCTGGGGCCATTGGTGGGCAGCACAGTGCTGGGGGCAGAATGGGGCCCTGCAGCCCACACACCCCCACATCGGAGCTGGCCCCTTCACCACACTGACCCAGCAGGAGGAGCAAAGGCCACAGTCCACACAGGGCCTGGGGCAAAGTCTGCTGCAGCCTTGAGCTCTCTGCTGACTCGGTGCACTTTGCACCCACAACCATCAGGGAGGATCCGTGCCCCACATGGGACACTTTTCCATCCACAGCTGTTTTTTAAAATGGGCACTTTGGGTAGGGCTGATGCCAACGCACGGGATTGCTATTTGTGTTTCTAAAGGAGAGCTGCTCACAGGACCTTATTTGTGAAGCAGGCTGGGGCTGCCCAAGAAGCTTGGCATGGTTTTGGTGTTGTTGCATTGCCTGTGCCAAGTGAGAGCATCGTGCTCTCCCAGCAGCCTGAGCACGGCTGCGAGGATTTCCTTCCCCTGCAGCTCTTGTTAATGAAGATTGGCTTAGCAGGGGGCGGCTCTTCGGGATTTGGCACTTCCTATGCTACATGCACAAGGAGGTACAATCTGTTGGCAGACCTTCCCCCAGAAACGCCCTCAAGCCACAGCTTAATTCATCCCAGCTGGGCACTGCATGCACATCTCAGCCTCATCGTGTCTCAGCCCTGTCATGCCTCAGCTCCATCATGTCTCAGCCTTGCTCTGTCTCAGCCCCTTCGTGCTGGCAGGACCGGCTCCTGGGCTCTGTTCTCTGCACAGAAGGAGCACTGTACCCACTCCACCCGTCCACCAAATCCTATCTTTCAGCATGAGCTGTGGATGTGACACCAGCCAGGCTTTTATTCAGTATTCTGGGCAAGGTCTGTACGTATTTTGTTGCTCTAAATGTCTGTTTTCCCTTTCCAGACCCAAAAATCAGTTTCTTTGCTGTACCCATCCCAGAGCTGTTCACCAGAAACAGCTTCCTACACTGAAGGCTTTGTTGGGTGCTTCACCTCAGGCAGAAATCAACTGCTTTTCTGTCTGGAGACAGAAGGCAGCCAGTTAGCCACACTTCCTTATTTTTGTTTAAGTGGCCATCACATCCTAATTACAGTTTCTCTTTTTTTAACTACTGCACTCAATTTACAGCCTAATTACCCTTACCTTGTTTGTTTAATGAAGCTGATATAATGATTCCTGTGATCTTCATGAGACGTTACGCCGGGATTTTATTTTTCACTTTATAAACTGTGATTTTTACATTAATGTTTCATAACCTCAGGTTTCTAATCATAAAGTCATAAGGAGTTTAATTGATTTGAAACTAGCCATGCCCTGAAGTGTGTACATGTCAGATTGATTCAAATTGATCCAATGTGCTTAAATAAAGCTCGTGCCAACAGCGTGCAGCACCTTATGCTACCACATACTTGCCCAAAGGCCTCTGGAAGCTTAATTATGCTGCCATCTCGGTACCATCAATTATTGACTAGGAGATATTTTCTGGTGTGTTTGTTGTAGGTTGCAAGTTTGTTGTGCCCACAGTGCAGGTGCAGCACAGAGCATCAGCACCAGCAGAGCCATTTGGTGCCACTAACAGAGGCAGAAGTCCCTGCGTGCAGGCAGCCCTCTGCTCTCCACACTGCCTTACCAGTAAGATATGAAGCTCTGTGAGCAGCATGCATCGCTCTCAGGAGAACATTTTTTATCAACTGGCCCATAAAATTTCGCCAAGGAGTTATGTCAGCATCGATGTATCTCCAACATCCCTCCACTGATTATGGCAACTCTTTGGTGTCGATGAAATTGAATTTTAATTTGTTTGCTCTCCCACACGGTTTTGTTTTCCGGGTGTATGTGTGGAGCTTACACAGAACATTGAGTCTCCTGGGGATCTGGTGATGTGCGTCGCTCCGCAGCCATGTGGTGTGATGGCAGAGCCTGGTGGGGTCAGGCATAAGGACAGGGTGTGGGCAGCAGGATTTATCTGTGTGCTGTGGGGCAGGGGGTCCTTATCTCCTAGCAAGCTGATGGAGCACAGCTCTTTCAATCTCGATAAGCAAGCGGGCAGCATGCATAATTCTTGCAGGGGTTTCCTTCCAGCCTAAACAGAGACTCTGCAATTTTATGCTCCAGGAAGATAAAAGGTAATGAGACTCCGTACATTTCCTGCTCTTGTCTCTTCACCAACCTTTCAATTGCTTCTAAAATGCCCTCTTGTAACCTCTCCATTAAGAAGAGATTGGAGGGCTGCATGCTGCTCTTACTGCAGGCAGCGCCCATGGAAACAGCCCTGCAGAGCCACCGTGGGGTCAGCCCTGATCAGCCCTGGGGAGCAGCTCGGGCAGCTCCAGCACCCCAGCCCATGGCAGGAGGCTGTGGCAGCTCTCACATCTGCACCCACGGAGAGGGATTACGGAAACAGGAGTGTGTTGGAAGTGCTCGAGTTCCTGAGGTCACACTATAGCATTTTCTCATTTAAAGGTAATGTGTGCTGCTTTTTGAAACCTGCTGAAGTCCAGCCACACTGGTGCTCTCCTCAGTGTGCAGAAAAGAGCAACTTCTGTTCTTCGTTAAATAGAGATGCTGTCGGCTTTTATTTTTGTGCTTCAAAGTTGCTCCCATCCGTTTTAACCTTCCTGCTTTGAGCTGCCAGCACTGCATGGCACATCCCATCCACCTTTCATTCTGCTCTAGCTTTGCTCTAGCACAGTGACGCTCACCTCCCAGCACTTATACCACTTCTAGACCAGAATGGTGTGACTCCTACCCCATGTTTCTTTAAATAAACTAAGTGAAGGTGAAAGAAAGGCTGAGATGCAACCTCTGTTCCATGCCTTATGTTTCTTCTGCACGCACAGCAATCAGAGGAGGACCATGCCCTCCTCACTGCCGCAGGAGCCAGGCTCTGGGCACAGCTCTGAGTGCATCCAGCTCCCTGCCTGCTCTCGTGCTGTGGATGCTCAGAGCATTCCCACATCTGGGGATCCCACTGCTGGTGGCTCTGAATGATGTCAGTGCTTGGTGTCTGCCTGGGGCCAGCCTCCCCCTCACTGCATCAGCCTGCTCCTCTCAAGGCATTGCAATGCAGTGAGCCCACGTGCCGGCACATCACCAAATGACCATTGATTTCCCAGCAGGGAGTCTGAGCTGCAGGCAGAGCGCTGCTCTTCAGCCCGGCTGCGTGCTGAGCGAAGTCAGTGAGGTATAATCTGAAGACCCGACGTTCCCAGCTGACCTCGCAAAGTGCAGCAGCGGGCAGCGGTACGGTGTGTGTTTGATGACAAGAGAGCACCTCGGGCTCTGTGCCAGCACAGCAGCACGCCAGCTTGCTTCTATATGGGTCCGTGCCAGCATCCTCCTGCCCAGCCAGGGCATGGAGCCCACAGCACACGGCCGTGTTGGGCTCTGGAGGTTGGAGCCCCCTGAGCTGCTCAGCACCAGCCCCTGCTCTGCTCCAGTGGCTGCTCTGTGCCTCATTTTGTGACACAAGAGTTTAGGATCTGAGACGGGTAAAGGCTCTACTTGGCTAACTCAGCTGGCAGCAGGGGAAATGGCATGGGTGTGCTCCTAGAGACTACCTTCAGACCTCACAAACCACGCTCCATAGCTGGCATCTCCTCGGGCAGCGAGCAGAGCCCGTGCAAGCAGGGAGGTGTGTGGCTGCGGTGCGGGGATGTGTTTGTGAATGCAAAGCAGCCACTCAGCGAGCCACCAGGGCTGGAGGCTAACTGCTGCTAAATGGAGCAGCTGTTGGCTTCTGTTTTCCTCCAGCAGCTTATCAGAGATCATCTCTTCAATCACAGGCACTTAAAAAATCTTTGACAATCAATTCATATTCTACTCTGTGCTGGGGAGAGAAAAAGCGCTAATAAAAGACCTCCTGTGATTGCTTCCCTAATTTCTTCTGTACAAGATAAGTTTAGGCCCCAGTTCATAAAGTACAACTTGCAGGACATTAAGTTGTTGTTTTATTCAGAAAAATGCTGCCAGCCCATAAAGAATTCAATTTTGTGATTCATTAAACCTTTATTCCGTGTCTCTATATTGCACCCTTTGAATGCATAATCCCAGACAGTCGATTGGTAGAAAGATAATCCTATTTTTAGCTTGGAAAAACATCCATCCAGCAGCAGGGCGAGGCAGCGATACGAGAGCCAGAGCTCAGTGCTGCTTCAGGAGAAACTGTGCTGGGAAACAGGTGAGATAGGGACTGCTGATTCACCCCATCATTGCACTGACCCCAGCACACCCAGCATCCCTGTGTGCCCACCTCTGCCTGCTGTCTGCTGGCACGGAGCTGCTGTGCCTCCTGATGGATGGTGGGCATAAAACCCTCCTGCTGAGCCAGGCAGATTTTATGGCTCTGCAACTCATCCCCAGAGCCCTGCGGCCCCACGGCAGTGATGGATGGCTCCAAGGCCACCGTGTGTCCCCGGAGGGATGGAAGAGCCTGAGGAATCTTCTGGGTGCAAAGAGTGCAAATCCTATGCTCCAGTTTCTTTTCTGTAGGGTGAAGAGTGCTTTTGGGGGATACTTTGGCTTCAGATATGCAACTCCCCAGGAGAAGCTCTTGGAGTACTGCAGTCTGGCTCCAGTCCGACCCCCAGCCCCAGGGGCATAGGGGTTTCTGGGCACAGAGCTGGAGACCTCTCCTGCCCATTTCTGAGCCAATGTGGGGAAAGCCTTCTCTTTGCTAACACTCCTGTTCTGTCACTTTTACTGTTTTAATCACACTGCTAGTGATCCAACCCTTACATTTCCCAGCCCATCTGGAGACAGTGAGAAGGATGCCCCTTTCCTGGCCACGCGTTCCATCTCCCCATTGTGTCTCTAAGAGGAACTGGGGTCGGGGTTGTGCCTCTCCCCAGCACCAACAGAGCTGGGGCTGCACCACCTTCAGTCAGCTGGAAACGGGCCTGGGGACACATGAGGAGCATGTGGGCATCCACTGCCATCTCAGATCCTGCTCAGGTCCTGCAGCCATCACTGCACTGCCTGACCTTTCTCTGCCTGGGGACACAGAGCGATAACTCAGCGCTGCGTTGCCACCAGCGCCTTGATTGGTCTCGTCTCATGAACAAAGATAAAGGTCGATTCAGAGCTGAGTTCAACCAATATGTTCTCCATATGGACAAGAAATGTTGCCTTTGTGTTACCCATGTGCTGAAGTAAGGCTTTTTTTTTTTCTTTTTGCCATGGGGTTTTAAACTTCAATGTAGCCAAGCACCAGTCATTAAAAAATAGCTCCGGCTACGAGAAGAAGTTGTGGTATTTATAGGCAGTTAAAAGAAATCACTGCTTCCCATTCAATGCTCCGTCTCAGCAAATCACTTCAGTACACAGCTAAATTGCAGCACATGATGGATCCTCCCCATGCTCGGCAGCATGTGCGCTCCCTTTGATATCAGTGGGACCTGAGCATGTTCTGAAGATGGGCAGAGCCGTATTTATTGGCTTCAAATGGGTGCTCAGTGCTGGGCTGCATCAAGGCCATTTTATTAGCGCAAAATTTGGAGATCTTACATCAAAGCCGATACTATTTATACAGAGTCACATGCTGCTTCTGATGATGAGACAACTGAGGGAAGTGATCAAAGGTTTGAGGGTGAGGTCCCAGCACTACAGGCAGATGCAGAGGCCCTGAGCTGTGTCCTACACCCAGCCCTACGGCCCTGCTTATCGCTTATCAGCTGCCAGTATTGACACGGGTCCCAGACACCTGGCTCGAGGGCACCCTTGTTTAAATAGTGGTGTTAACAAAGGTGCTCAGGTGTCTGCTGTCCTTCCAGCGCCAGATGCCAAAAATAAATAAATGAAAAGAAAGAAGAAGTAGCCAGATCCCACGATGTTTTGATTTTTGCAGGGCTGGTTTTGCTCCACCAGCATGCTGTCTCAGATCTTGCAATTGTTCGTGTTTGATGTGGTGAGGCTGGGGGGGCTGGGGTGGTGGGGGCTGTCTGAGTGGGCAGAGTGCAGGCGAATCCCACAGAACCCCACCTGGGGGCTGCTATGGGACCCTCATTGTTCTCTGCCCAAGGACATGGGCACTGAGCCAGGGGTGGGGATATCCTTTGGTCTCTCTGGAAGGGACCCTTCACTCAGCCCTTTGCTAAGGCTGAGTGAGTGCAGTTCCCTGGAAATGCATTGCCCACGGCTGTGCTGCCTGCAGCAGGAGCAGGGTTTCTCCTTTCACCTGGGCTCTGAGCAGGGATCGCAGCCTGGGGAGCACAAGGCTTTGGTGTGTGGGCTTCCAACAGCTTTCAGATCTGCTTTAGCTTTACCTGTGTTGAACCAGGAAATAAATAATGTACATGGGAAGCAGGGTAATGTGCTGTGGCACCAAAACCCTGGAGATGGCTGAATAATAAATAAAAGCTTCTCCTTTTGTCATGGCCATGTCCTTGCTCCAGACCCTGTAGCCGCATTGCTAACACTTGGGCTGTGCAGATAAATGTTCACTGCTTGACATGAACCGTCCTGAGCAGCGGTGCTGGAGCTCCGTTGGGCATAGCGGTGTCAGGATGGAGACCTGGGGATGGCAGCACTGTCCTGCACAGCATGACCGGTCGGTGTCCATGAGAACAGCCAAAATCCACATCCCCACTGTCGGCAGAGAGAATCGATGGGTCAGGTTTGCTGTGGGGCAGAGGGCATCAATCCTGTCTCTCTGAGTTTTGCCAGGTGCCTGAGCCTGCTCCAGCTACACAGGTGTCAGGCTGAGTGGAACCGCCAGGGTCACTGGGTGCTGCTGGAAGTGCATAGTGAGCTCATGGCCAGGAGGGACCAGAAGTTGTGCTGCACACTTGTGAAACTTGGCACGGTGTGCTGAGAAGCCCAGCCTGCAGCACAGTGCACTCAGTGGGTAAACCTCCATGAGCAGCAGTGGTGCAGGAGGAGCACCATGCATTCCCCTGACACGGCCAGCAGTGCCCCTAAGAGACGCTGCGGGGGAGGTTTAATGCCTCTACTGAGATACAGCAGAGCCTCCCCATAGGAAGTGAGGAGCATTTATCAGGTACCTGAAGCGCACGCCTCGGCAGGGCTGATGGGAACCAGCTGCACATGTTTGTGCTCGTGCTTTTGCCCAAGGAGCGGGGTCTGGTTTCCTCTGCAGCTATGAGTGCTGTGCAGGCTGTGGAGGAACGCGCCTGGATGGGGCTGTGGGGCTCTGGGCTGTGTCACCAGTGCTTGCAATGAGCAGTGCCAGAGTGTCAATAAATGTGTGAAGAGAGCTCAGCGCTGGCTGGTCCACAAGCAGGGAGCATCCATCAGTCTGGGCAGGAAGGGAAATCCCAAAACAACAGGGAATGTTCACTGCAGCAGCCAGGCTGCTTGTTATCATACTGCCTTGCCTGCCCCCTCTTGTGCACAAAAAGCCCTACTTCCATGTCATGCAGCACTGGGGAGCTTAT
Source organism: Chrysolophus pictus (assembly GCA_037305975.1). Taxonomy (NCBI): domain Eukaryota; kingdom Metazoa; phylum Chordata; class Aves; order Galliformes; family Phasianidae; genus Chrysolophus; species Chrysolophus pictus. The sequence continues at coordinate 3,556,831 of CM074587.1, forward strand.
GGTGTCCCTGTGCATTAGGAAGCATCACTACATGATGCCCACATCCCATCGTGCAGCGTGGCCTGCAGGTACCATGCAGCAGTGTGGCAGTGAGCAGGGATGCACAGCCCCGGGGAGAAGCTCCTTACAGCTGCAGCTGGAGGCGTGCCTTCAAAACATAGAGAGACACAGCCGAGCTTGAGATGCCGTTTAAAATCCCGTGCACACGCTATTGCCATTCACCAAAAGGTATTTTGACAGGGCTCTGTGATGCACTAATTAGAAACAGTCACTTAAAATCCACATCTGAAACACGTTGTGAGATTGAGGTTCAAGGAGTGCAGGTTTGCTACAGACACCAGATTCCTAAAGAACAATTTCCCACACCTAAATAATGATGTTTTCCATCATGTTACATCCATTAGCTGAAGCTTGGCAGTTGCATCCATCATAATATGCTATTTCAGGGAAATAAATGAGTGTATTTTTCTCTCTGAGAACCAAGGCACAAATATCCAGCTGCTGAAATATTGAGCAGGTTTATAGAGACAGACCCAGCACAGCTTCTGGCACTGGTGCCTTTGCTCAGACATGGACAGATGGAACAGACCGGTTTGCTCTCTTTACCCCAGGTAAGGATTTCCGAGGATGTAATCACAGGATATCTGGAGATCCCAACTATCCACATGGCAAATCCAAAGGAAGGTTTGAACGTCAGCTGTGCAGCAATCTCTGCTATGAGCAGTGCACTGCTGAGCCCCAGGGCTGCAGGGTGGGATGGGAGCAGCGTGGGGCTGATGTGGGGTGGCTGCAGGGGAATGGTGCTCCAGGCAGCGCTGCTCCCATTGATTGCCAAAGCAATAAAATGGGCCTTTAGCGAAGCATTGCAAAGTTGCATAAAGCACATTTGATGGATTACACCTATCACAACTTTTAGTGCGAGAAACAGGTACAATTAGCAGGCTGCGTGCAGGATCTTCTCTGCAATTTTTTCCTTGACATCATCAGTAATTACCTGCAATAAACACGCTGCTGCCGAGGGCAGCTTGTCAATCACGTGGCAGCGCACACCCAGAACACCATAAATCCTCCACCATAAACTCTGCTGCCAGAGAGAGCGCTGCCAGAAGGTGCCCCCTGCCCCTGGGGCACTGCAGGGCTGTGTGCTGAGCACCAGTCCCGCTGCCACCCCTCTGCCTCCTGCCAGCCTGGCAGCACTCCGCCGGAGCGATCCGGGGTTATTAAGAAAATGTGATTAATGAATTAAAGGACCTCTGGCACGCTGGAGTGAGGCTCACCGGGCGCCGGGAGGATTCACTGCCAGCACTGCAGGAGCCATGCTGGGTTTCTGCAGTAATGTGATTAATGCTGAGCCCATCCCCGAGCATCTCTCGGTTCAGCCTCTGCCTGGATGAAGCCCTGTGCCTATCGCTGCTCTTGCGAGGGATGCAGAAAAGGACGTGCTGTCGCAGATGTGTGCTGAGCCCAGGCTGCAGCCGCTGCCTCCTGACAGATTGCAATCAGCTGTGGGCAGATGGCGAGAGATGGGGATCTGCTGGGGCTGCAAACTGCTCCACTCCGGCAGCGGCTGCGCTGCCTGCAGGCGGGGAACCTTCCCTGCCCGCGGGGTACAGAAATGGAGGCACAGGAATTCAAGCTGATTCAGGTTGTTGGTAGGCTTGTTACCCCATTTTGGGTAACTTCTGTGGCAATATGCTGTTGTAGTAATTCCCTGCAAGTAACTTTGTTTTGCAGGCTCGGATAGTTCTGTGCTCAGTGTGCTTCCCTACAGTCTGGTTTTGGCTCTTCATCGCTGGGTGATGGTGAGGAGCTGAGCTGTGCCGAGGGGCTCCCGGGAAAGGGATTCATCTCAGTCAGACCTTTAAAATCGTGTTGCCACACCAATTCCCCACACTTACAGAACCTGACCGCAGTGTGAAAATTGATATTTATGCTAAGGAGTGTGAATGTGCCGCTCCCCAGCTCACTGTTCTCTGGTCCAAACACCAAGGCAGCAGTGAGAAGCACTGCTGGATTTCCAGTTATTTGATGGTGTGAGCAAGTGTGCAATGTTTTGCTGCCAAATTAAGCTTAAGGAAGGAGGCTGGTGAGGAGGGAGGATGCTGGAGAGGACTCCCCAAAACCCCATGCAAATCTGCCCAACAGGAGCTCTGAGCACAGCAGGATGCAGCAGCTCGATCTTCTTACAGCGATCTGAGCACCCACCCCAGGAAGCAGAGCCAGAATGGTGACACACAAGGGCAGAGCGTTGGTCAGAAGGGACAAATGGAATGCGAAAAACCAACAGAAGCTCCCAAAGTGGGTCAAGTTCCTCGATGCATCCAATGATAGCCGTGGGATGGGAGGGGCAGGGTTGGTGACTTCGTGCTGCAGCCCGGGCTCAGCTCCAGCTCAGTCAGGGCGATGCTTGGACCTGAACCATGCCCTCTCCAGCCCGGCTTCATGCCTTCATGCTATTAAACTGCAGCCGTGCCTTGTGCTCGCCCTTGGGTATTTCGGGCTGCCGGGTCTCTGGGGCAGGATGCTCTAATGCTGCTTTTATACCACGTCTACCGCAACAAGGGCTCCTTAATTGGCTTGTGGTTCCCACCAGCACTGCAGGCACCGAGCAAGCAGTGGAGCAAAACGCGGCAGGAACACACACAGCTGCTGTGCGCTCCCCTGAACCACAAACTGGGCAGAACCTGGGAGAACCCAACCCCAGCACACAGGGTCCCACACAGCCCTGCACTGCCGCAGCACAGGGGCATAAAATTGCAGTGACGTTTTGTTCTTTTTGCTCTCTTTACAAGAAGTACTCCCTCCGCCCCCCTCCTGCTTTAATCACCTTTAAACAATCCTGGAGGAACAAGATGAGGGTAAATAGATGTGGGAACCAAGGGAACGGTTAAAGAAATCAATACAAATCATAGCACAACCTTGCCCTGGTATCTTCCTTATCACCTCTGAGGCTCTACCTGCCTTTGTCTAACAACAATCCTGGTTAATTACATAATTAATCTAATGATCTAATTAGGTGGAATAGCTAATAGCAGTTCCCCTGGCGAGGCCGCACCTTGCAGTGTGGCTGTAGCCCTACCCAGCCCTCTGCCTGCTGCCGACAGCCCGGGTTGCTTTAACCATGCTCCTACTCAGTTTCCCTCAGATGTGAGCAAGGCGGTCACTTGGAAGCAGAAAGGGAAACTCTCAGTGTAAGATTTCAAAAAGGTCCTTTCTGTACAATCCAAAAGCAGCTGTCTGCTAAGCCAGCAGGCAGACACGGCCCTGAGAGCACTGCTGTGCACCCAAAGCTCTGCGTGTCCCACCTTGTGCACGAGGGCAAGGAAAGCCATTGGCACCTGAGCACCGCAGGAGCTCTGCCAGCCCGAGGACGTTTCTGGGCAGTGCCATTGCCACCAGCTGGGGTTTTGTTTGTTTGTTTTTGTCTTTATGTTTGTGTGTGTGTATATACATATACATATGTAAGAAAAACACCATGAAATGTCTCCATGGGTAGTTTGATTTTTAGATTTATACATATATATATACACACACACACGTTCTTTTAATTGGTTGGAACAAAGTTGTCTCAGCATTCTCATCTGGAAACCCCCATCCTGAGCTGTTTATTACAGCATTGTGAAAACTTACATTTAGTTGAAACTTGGCAAATGCTTTTTGGCTCGAAGCAAGTTTTCTTTTGAAGGAGTTTGCCATGAAGTGTTCAAGGGTTTTTTTTTCCTCTTTTCTGTTTTCCTTTTTGGAGAGCAGCCCCTCTCAGACCCAGGTGCAGGAGCTGCTCTGCACAGTGTGAGAGCTGTGAGTCGGTCACACAGCCGCAGCCCCTCGTGCTTCTTTTCTGGCGTGTGTTGAGAAGATGGGAGGAAGAGGTTCGGCTGTACTCGAGAAGAAAAGAGGGTCTTGTTTTGTTCTTCAGTGAGCCCTGTGGAGCAGTGCTCACACCAGATGCTGGTATCTTAATGCCAGCTGCATGAGTGCAGCACCATGGGTTTCCCTTTGCAGAGCCAAGGCTGTTACTGTACCTGTAAGGAAATGGAGCAGGAGATGTGCCTGGTGCTGCTCTGTCACCCGGCTGTGTGCTCAGTAATGATGTCCCTGGCAGGGTCTGGTGTTGTGTTGTGGCTCCATGCAGTAAATGTGGTTACTGTGCTCTGATGTGTGCTCTGGCTTCAGAACAGATGGCACAGTCTGTGCTTTGCTTTATACCCTTGTGTTTTTCTTATTTCTCAGGTGGGAAGACCCAACGTTTCCATGAGGACATGCAAATGGATGACTATGTTCTATACTAACCCAGACACACAAGGCTCGTATGAGCTCACTGACCGCAGGAGGAGGGCTGGGACGTGGTTGTGCTGGGGAAGATGCCTCCTGCACACAGATTCCTTTTTGGCAAATGATCTGCAGCCTGAGGGCCGGGCAGGACTCAGTGTGTGCTGTGCAGAATGGGTCCTGCCTCCCAAAATGCCTCAGCTCTGCTGTGGGAGCCAGCAGGGTGCAGCCCCACACTGGAGGGTGAGCTCACAGACACCGGAGGGTGCAGCCAGGGCTGGAAGGACCCAAATTTCCCATGTGAGCACGCATCTCCTAGCTTAGTCCTGCGAGCTGAGGACATTTCCTGATAACCACCTTGCCCGTGGTTCTTTGCCAGCTTTGCCTCCATCCAAGGGGTTCCCAGTGCCCAGTGTGGGATGGCTGGCAACCACTGCACTGTCACAAAAATGAGAAAAAATGGCATCAGTGCTTTTGGTTCCATTTTTGCAGCAGTTTTTCTATTTTTTACACTCCCATGGAGTTTCCACAACAGAACTGTGAAGATACCCATCTATTTATCACCATTTTGTATCACAGATCTGACAATCTCACTGCAATATTTAAGATAGCTTTGTTGTTGGACAAATAAGGATTTGGATCTCTCTATAGTGGGGTTTTACAGCCTCTTCCACAACGCAGAAGTTATTTAAGCTACTCATTTCCAAAGCTGACTTGTTATTTTCTCCCATTCTTTCCTGTTTTATTATTTATTTATTTATTATTTTATTAAACGTGATTTTTTTTTACATTATGCTTGCAGGTATCATTGCTATGCAGATGCTGCACAGATGTATTCCCTGTTTCCCACTGCCTGTGTCTCAGCAGCGCAGTGTTCTCCCCTGCCTCAAGCCTCAGTGCTCTGCGTGCTGCATGGGGCTGGAATATCAAGGTGCTTTTTCTTGGCTGCCAGCATCTAGCACAAAGGGGGGAGGCAGATTTGGCGATGATGCTTGTTTCTATGGATAATAATCAATAAGACCCATTAGGCAGACAACTACATACATCACTAAACTTTGACCTCTGCTCTCCAGAGCAGTCCCAAGATGCCTATTCATATGCCCGTGACATCCAGATTGTGCTGTTGCAAAAGCCTCTTTGCTTGGGAAGGGATTACAGATTTAAATTGCGCAGCCTTCGCTATCAGTGGAGTGCAATGTGCAGGATGCTGAGCTGTGCCTCTGCTTTTTGTTGCCTTTCTTTTCTCTCGGCAGAGTTTTGTATTTAACACTGTTGCACACTCAGCTTTGTGTGCCTCTCTACCTTTCTGGGCTGCTTTCTGCTCCAGCCTTCTGGCATTTCAAGGGTTTGCAGTCCGGGGGATTCTTGGCACTGACTTGTGCTTGCACATTGCTCCTCATCTTTCAGATCCTTTTTCTCCTGAGTCGCTCTTCGGCAGGCTGTTTCTGATAGAAAGTTTTTGGCTTGCCGTTTGAAGTCCCCGATAGTCAGCATTTGATCACTTGCTAATTCAGTTCTAAAACTATTTCCCAAAGAACCCATGAAAGACCATCTATAAATAGATGATATATATTAAAGGAGAACTTTTAAAAGACCCTTACTTTGCTGAACAGAGGAAGTTTTAAGTTTTCTGGGATGGCAAAGAACACACACCAAATTTAGAAGCAAGTCAGAAATCCCTGGGTATCTGAGAAATCCACTTCTAGAGTTCTCCTCCACTTTATCCTCCCCTTCCAGGGGAGATCTGCTAGGAAGCAGCCAGAGGAGCTCAGACGGTGCTGGGGGTGAGCAGGGAGATGTGTGTGTTCTGTGGAACACTGACCTCAGGGCTGAGTCCAGGGGGCACAGGGCAGGGGGAACCATGGTGGCCACTCCACTGTGCAACTTCCTCTGCAGGCACTCGAGGTCCATCCTGACACCTCCTGCTTCTGTCCTCCAATTGCAAGGCTGTTCCCTCTAAAGGCTAGAAGCAGATGTCGGATTTCCAGACCACATGGCCAGCACAACTCGGCTGTGCTCTTCTTTCTTGTCTGTTAGCTCTTTTATTGCTCTGACATTCTGTATCCAACCCCGATCCCTGGTGTGCTTTCAGAGTGCAGCCATACCCCCCTCAGCCTTTGTTTCCCAGGTTGTGCAAGTCATTCTCACAGAGACTTCTGTTAAATAGGCTCTCTACCCCTCTGACCATCCTAGAAGCTCTCCTTTGTGCCTGTTCCAGCCCAAATGCATTCTGTCTTCAACTGGAGAACTGCCAGGAGAACATGGAGAATGGCAGTTCCAATAAGATCTTGCCTATGCGTTGTGCAATGCCACTTGCTGTTTGTCTCTGCTGGAATTTTGGACCCCTCTGCTTGACATTTGCCTTTCCAGAAGCTAGATCACACTCATGGCAGATGAATTATAGAACTGTCAAGGTGGGAAGAGACCTCTAAGATCCCTGAGACCAACCCCAAGCCATTCCCACAGTGCCCACTGACCATGCCCCTCAGTGCCACTTCTCCTCAGCTCTGGGACACTGTGACACCACCACCACAGTGACGCCTGACTGCTCCTACTGAGAATTAATTTCTCCTAATATCCAACCTGAACTTCTTGTGGTGCAACATGAGGTTATTGCCTCCCATCCATGAACAGCTGAGATAAGTCTTTGCCTCCTGTGTGCCAAACCAAGGAGAAGTCAGAAAGTTTTATTATCGGCACCCAACCGCCTACGTCAGCTAATGCTGCATTTCGCCTCATTTCACTTTATCTCAAAGTTATTCTTTGCTTCAGATGCGACATCTGCTTCACATCTTTGGGTTGTTATACAACCCCTCATTTTCCTAATAGGGTCACTACTGAAAAGATAAGTCATGCTCATCCCAAGGCAGTTTTTTTGGAGGAGCTCTGCCAAGGACCTTCCTCCAGCCTGGCTGAGCTCCTCACTTCATCCCCTGCCTGTGCTCTCAGCTCAGCTAAAAATACACCGACTGACAGCTATCAGTGTCCTTACTGAAGTCTGGAAAATGCACACTGCGCAGGAACTCTTCCTTATCTCTTGTTTCTCCCTCACAATTATCAGCAAAGTCTCTCCGTGTCTCTTTATTAACCCAACACACTTGTTAGCTCGGTACGCTTTGCAGCAGCGCGCATAAATCTCAGCGGTGCACCAGGGCTATCCATTAGCGAGTTCTGTGTTTACACAATTCCTCACACAACGCTTTCCACAAAAGCTTATGGACTCAGCCTGGGCCACATTTTTAAGGATCCTGTCAAGCGCTAAGTGAGATTTCCAAGAGCAGTTTCCTCCTGCCTGCTTGCTGGCAGCGGCACCTGAGAGCCGGCGGCAGCTGAACTGTGCTGGAAGCAGCGTGGGGTGCGGCCAGTTGGCCACCGTGCTTCTGGCCACTGCCTGCCCTTTGCTTGGCTGTTCTGGTCTGTGGCAAAGACTTCCAGCGTACAGCGCCTGCTTCCTCTGCCAAGGATGCTCTTGTGGCAAACCTTGCCCTGCTTTGTGTGAAGTCCGTCGGCTCTCACATAGCCTTTTTCTTCCACCCCTCAATATCTTCTCAGCTTGGAAACCAATGCTTCGCCCCTCAGCAGGATGTGTTGGATGCTGCAAAGTGAATGGCTGCCGCTAATAAGGTCTGTGCAGATTGTTCCCGGTGCCTACCCTCAATTGCTAACTTCTCTTTCCACCCTCTTCCACTAAAAGATGCTAATCATGTGGTGAGACGCATCCTTCCTGTCCTGGAGAGCAGCAGCATCGCTTCTGGTGCTCCCAGCACTCAGAAACTCATAGAAACCCCTATGTGCCGAGCCCCATTCCTGGGTAACAAATTCCCCATTAAATCCACAGAGGAATCATTTACAAGTGGTTAGAGTTTGGGCTGCTGAGGACAGCAGTCACTTCTGAGAAGTTACGCAGCTCTGATGCAAAATTACAAAAATGCATCTTTACTACAGCAGCTAACGGGGCCGAAGGGCTTGAGTTAATATTTATATTTGGCATTGAACCCTACGCACAAATACTGACTTTGGCCGTGCGCGTAGCGTCCCGCTTTGTTTTCGTATCCATTTCTACCAGTGGTCCAGGTGTGTGGAAATACCCCCATGCTCTCAGCACGGGGTTCAGGAGATGGCGCCAGGCTGCCAGAGGGGTGCACCTCTGCACAGGGGGATGTGTGTGCTCCAGTTAAGACCAGCCCTGTTCCCTGAGCTGCAGTAGGAAGCGGGAGTAGGGACGGTCCTCCTGCAGTTGTGAGGGCTCTCAGAAAACGGCTGGCACTGTCGGTACCACAGAGAAAGTGCCATTTTGTTGTGCCGCTTTGTCAAACGCAGAGGGACGGCAAATGGCTGCGACTGCAAACGGAGTTGGGCTGCTCCCGAGCCAAAGTTTCAGCACTTTCTGCCTATGTGTGCTCTCCTTTGCTGATGTTGTCCCCAAACACGTTGCTGTTGTCTGTAACAGCGCTGCGGTGGAAGTCCTGGCTGCAATCACACAAAGGCCGCCGTGCCTTGCACACACCGCCGGGCGCCTGTTCCCACACACGTCCCCACAGCAAACATTGATGCTATCATCTAAAAGAGCAAAGATGTTTGGAAAACAGCAGATGCAATGGGAAAATGACACTTCCTACTTGTGATAATTACACAACCTTAGCTCTACCCTCGGAGGATGTCTGCTTCTTGCTGTACTGCTCAAGAACTGGCAGGGAGAGGGCTCCGTGCAGCCCTTACGTCGGGAGGGGGACTCGGTGGGCACTGCGGTGGGACGAAACCTACTGCTCGAGGAGGAGTGCGGCCCGACCACCACAGCAGGCCGGGGGCTCGGAGCTGCTTTGGGCAGCGCCACTCACTGCCACCTCAGGAGTTTTGCTTCAGTTGGAGCGCGCGTACGATCGGCACCGGATCCACGAGGATGCCGCTGACGGATTACGGACGCGCTGTCAGAAGACTTTAACTCAGAGCCGTCTCTGCGCAGGGCCGGCGGCTCGACCCGAGGAGAAAAGCCAACTCGCGAGGGCACTTCGTGAAGCGCTCGCGAAGCAGCGGCGCTCCCCCCGCGCTCGGAGCGGGCACCGCAGCTCCTCTGCCAGACCGCCGCCGCCCCCCGCACCTCCGCGAGGCGAGCGGGGCCTCCGGGGCCGCCCCTCCCGCAGGAGCCCGGCGAGGGGGAAGGGAAGGGGTCGCCTCCGCCCGCGAGAAAGCCGTCCCTCCTGCCGCGGTGCGCTGCGAGGGGGCGGCGGGCGGAGCGCGCCGGGGGGCTCCGGCGGGGCAGGGCCGGACCGCGGGGCTGGGAGGGCGGGGGGAACCCGTCGGGGCGGCCGCGGCGCGGGGGGCGCTCCCCGCTCAGGGCCGGCGGCGGGGCCGCCACCATTGGCCGCGGCGCGGCGGAGAGCTCCGCCCGCCGGAGCGGCGCGGGGAGGAGGAGGAGGAGGCGGAGGAGGAGGGAGGGCGCCGGGCTGCGCTGCGCTGCTAGTCTGGAGCGGAGCCTGGCAGCGGCAGGAGCGGCGGCGGCGCGGGGGTGAGCGGCAGCCGGAGCCCGCCGGCCGGAGGCAGCCCCGTCCCCCTCTCTCCCCCCCTCCCCTCCGCCCGCCCTCCTCCCTCGCGGCTTTCTTTGTGCGCAGGGCAGGGGCGGCCCCGATCCATGGTCATGGGCGACAAGAAGAGCCCGACCAGGTGAGCTGGGGGGCGCGGGGGCGGGCGGGGAGCGGCGCCTAAGATGGAGGGAGCGCGGGGGGGGAGGCGGCGAGGCAGCCCGGCCCGGCGCTGCCGTGCGCGGGGATGGCGGCTGTAGGCCCCGCGCTGCGGGCGCGTGGGGCGGGGGGAGCGGCGGCGGAGGGGCGCCCTAAGATGGAGGGAGGGAAGGAGTGCGGGAGGGGCGGCCCGGCCTCGCCTCGGCGCCAGGTGCGGGACTCGGGCGGGAGGCGGCTAAGATGGAGGGAGCGCGGAGCGGGGGGAGGAGGAGGAGGAGAAGGAGGAGAAGTGTGCGCGGCTCTCCCCGCCGGTGCCGGGCTGATCTGGTGTGAGAGCAGCAGCCATGGCGGCTCGGCTCGCACACGCACTCCCGCCCCGCACACTCACTTCTCCCAGACAAAGGGAGATTTAACAAGGTGGAGGCGGCGGGCGGGCGCCGAACACGCCTCCCGGCCTTCCAACTCTCCGCCACGCCGCCCCTCCGAAAAAGGAGGGCGAGGGGGAGACGGCCCCCGCTCGCCGCTGCCCCCGCCCCGGGGCTCGGGGCGGCCCTCCCGGCGGGGCCGGGGCAGCGCGGTGCGGCCATCCCGGGGAGCGGAGCGGAGCCGCGGCTCCGGGCTCGGGCCGCGCTGGGGAGCGGCGGGGCGAGCGGAGAAAGCGCTGGGTTTTCAGGGCTCTGTAATATGGTTTCTAATGTGTGTGTTTTCTTTCTCTCCTCCTCCTCTCTCTCTCTCCTCCTCCCGCTGCTTTTCTCCTCCTCCCCAAACGCACGCATACACACACACACACACACACACACACAACGCTTCTCCCTCCCTCCTCCAGGCCGAAGAGGCAAGCCAAACCTGCGGCCGATGAAGGCTTTTGGGATTGTAGCGTGTGCACCTTCAGGAACAGTGCTGAAGCCTTCAAATGCAGCATCTGCGATGTCCGGAAAGGCACCTCGACCAGGTATGCCGCACCTCTCCGGATGTGTTTCATCGCACAGCGCGGTTGGTTTTGCTGCTCCCTGATCCCGGTTGTGTGCAACCCCCCCACCATGTGCTCCAGCTGTCCCCATTTGAAATAGTGTGGTTTTTAAAAATTCTCTTTCAAGCGCTTAATTAGCCCCAGGAAGCATGTTCCATGGCTGTGGCAGCGACCTGAATCTTTTTGTTCTCTGCTTTTCTGTTGCTGTTTTGAGAAAGAGCTCTTAAAGCTCTGCAGGCAGCCGGGAGTGCTCAGATGGTGTTTTAGAGCAGATGGCTTTTGGGGAAGATGTACCTGTGTGTTGTGCTGGAGTGACAATAACCAGGAGTTGAGGAGGGCAGCAGCTGGGACTGGAGATGTCACCAGAACGCAGCTCCCACCCTGAGGTGTTGATCTCTGCCTGTTGTCGCCTGGAAGGGATTGGTTGTCGTGGGGATGGAGTTTGTTTCGGAGCGCTTGAACTGTCAGCTCTCTGACTGCCTTCTGCTCAGTAACTTTGTGCGGTTGTGAAGCTGACATGGAGTGGTTAATTTAACTCCCAAACCCCCAGATTGTACTCTTCCAGTTAGTTGGTTCAAAAAGTTTGTTCTAGAAAGACCAGTTGGTGCTAAAACAGGCACGTGGTGCTCTTCTTCTGCTTTATTGTACGGTGTTGTCTCCTGATTTCCTTTTCCTGAATGTGCATGTCCCATATTTGGTTCACGTTACTGCTTCCTCCATCAAGGCAGTGGTCTGTTAGATGTGCCTTGTGGGAAGCATCGTTCTTTTCCTTCTTAGGATGAAGCAGTGTGTTGTGGTGCTGCCACAGGCAGGCTGTTCTTGTGAGTTGGGTGTCTGGATGGGATCGACAAAGGAACTCACGGTGTTGTTGGTTGTTGTTTGCCTGTGCTTTAAGCAGTGGGAGGTGGCAGTGTTTTTAACGGGGAGTGTGCTTTTGGCCATGGAAGCTCTCTAAGTTACAGTCATAGGATGTGATATTCACCGTGCACAGATTACAGGTAGCCCTACTTTTTACAAAAATATGCTGAGATGCCAAACTTTAAAGTTGTTTCATGTCGTTGAATGCAGTCCAGCTCTCGGGACAGCAGCACTCTGTACATGCATAGATCTGATTCTTCTCTAGCTTTGTTCAATCTTGTTTTGTCATGCAGCTGAACCTTCAAAGCATGCTTGAGTGCTGTGGGTTTCTCTTCTCTTGGCTTTACCTTGATGCAGGTAAAACACGTTGGTCCTGCAGCTTCTGGTACAAACTGTGCTGCTCCAGCGCAGCGTGGAGCCCTGCAGTCCCCGAGAGCACTCACAGCATAACGTGGAGCATGTGCAGAGTGTTTGTAGGAGGGGAGTCCTAATGAGATGTGGGAGTCCACATGGAGCGTGGCTGGTATCATACCGGACCGTTTTCATTCGGCCACCATACTGGTGCTTGTTTGGAGAGCAAAAGCTTTATTTTTTTTCTCCTTTTTAAATGAGAAATTTCAAAAGGTTTGTTGAGATAGTAAGAAGGTTTTGTCTTCTAAAGGGCTCTTCAGAGGGAAAGCAATTCATGGTTCACGTTAACAACTACAGCTTGCAGATGTGATCCACGGGTCTGCAGTGCTGTGTCTGTTTAGCTTTTTTTATAGACACTTATGAATGGCTTCTAATTTTAATTCATCAGCTTTCTATTCATTTTTGCCACTTTCTAAATTGCTTTTGTTTGTAGAATTTGAGAAAGTCTTTTAAATACTCAATGGACCGTGATGCCTTCTTGCATATTTATGTCATTTATGAATAAATACCAAGTTCACTCACAACATTCAGTTGTATGATGGGAAGGGTGGGGGTCAGAGCACTTTGTTGTGGTTCTGCTCTGACTGTTACTGTGTGTGATGAACAAGTCGATGGCTGGGAAATTCATCAGGATTTTTTAAATGAATGACTGATGTAAGGAAACCTTGTGTGTTGTGATTGATAATTTATTACCTGAAACACGATGAGCTTGACTTCTGAGTTGTAATTTGACAAGTTGGTGACACTTATCCCCATCTGAAACTGCCTTGCATCATGAAGGCTGACTTTGATAACATTTATCAGAAACTTACCAAATGCACTTTCTAAAAAAACTCAAGTGAAAGAAGAGCATCATAGATGTGATGAGGCAACTTGTTTTCATCAGATCTTAGTGGGAAATTACAGGATGCCCAGCATTTCTACGAAGATCTGATATGACCAGTTCCTCCCCCATAGAATCAGTTCTTTGCTGTAGAATTTTGGCTGACAGATATTCTCCTACCTGAGAACTAGCTCGCTGTTAGCTAGTTCTTACTGTGTCTGTGTTCTCAGGCTTGATCTGGTTGCTGTGGCGTGTGAGAGAGGGGGGCTGGCAGCCTTGACGAATTGGACTTTCTCAGCTCCAACTATCCCCTTTCCATAGGATCTCAGAAAAGGAGCTTTAATTACAGTAAGAAAATGCAGAGCAGTTGTGCAAACATCATACTAAACCTTTAGTATTTACTTGAGTATTGGATTTTGATATAGGTTGTCACTGACTCACTTTCCCCAACTCTGTTCCTGCTTTTTATGGTTAAACTTCACTCTGGCAGATATGTTGAGTGTGGAGCACACTGACTTTTTCTGAAGTGTTCCTTCTGTGAGAACAGCAGCAAAGATGCAAGCTGTGTTCAGCGCCACAGCATCCAGTTCAGTGAGGTGACAGTTTAATTGGCTGGCTTGGGAATGAGTAATGGCAACGTGCTTGCTGGGCTTTGCAATCATTTTCTTTCCTGGAGGTTTCTGCATTGGTGCAGTGGCTCAGGAGCTGCTGCTGTCACTGCTCCCACGTGTGTGCTGTGCTGCTCGGGTGGTTGCTCTGCTGGAGGCTGTCTGCTCCTGAACGCAGAGGGATGGAATTTAAACTGCTGCTGGGAGCTCTGCTCCACTAACACACATTCCCTTCCAATACCCATTCCCTCTTCAGCATGGAAGGAAAGTTTACTTTGGATTTCCTGAGAATGTTAGGCTGTGTTTGGCCTTGTATTCCCTGTTAAGGGGAGCTGTATGTCCCTGTGTGAGGCATCACAACGTTCTCACTCCCCCATTCTTTCTCTGTTGGTTCAGGTATGTCGTGTTCCTCTGCACTTCTTGGGGCTGCCTCTTTTCCAGACTTTAAGGCTTTGCTGCAGAGTAGGATGTCCCTGTATTTCACAGAGAAAGTTCCTGTTTTCTGAAGTTTTCCTTTTGGTAAACGTAGCAGCAGCGGAGGTGAAAGCTTCTCTGATGTTCCTATTTGTCTAACTTCAAGATAAGTGCTTTCACTATCTGAACTTTGTGTCCTTTATTGTAAATGTGCCTTGATTATAGAGAAATGCTCTGAAAATCATCACTTGAATATGTGCAAGCAGCAATTAGATGTCTTTCTATTAAAGTCTTTTTTTTTTTTTTATAATTGGAATTCAGACAAGTTGCAGTGTCTATGTCCTCTGGAAGGCATGCATTTAGTATTAAGTGTTCCTGTGTGCATGTTGCTAGTATCTGTGTATACTCAAAGCACATGGTTTGGGGAAAACATACATTTCATTGCGGAGCACTCAAGTAGTTTACGTCATTGGATTTTCATTCTTCAGCCATCCTAGGTTTTGGAAGGCCAAGTTGAGCCTATTCAGTACAACTTTAAAATGAATTTTGTCCTCTGTGGAACAAGTGTCTGGATGCTGGCCTTCATGCCCCATCACTTCTCCAGGAGCTTGCTTTGCATGCCTGCAGTAGCTGTGCTCACACCTTGCAGGACATAAGCCTCTGCTGTGCTCTGTCGCTCTGTACCCGGGCTGGGCTGACCAGAATAGACATCAGATAGCCCTGCTATTCCTGGAATGAGGAATCGCTTCTGATCCCGACTTCTGCAGGACTGATACATGCCCTGCTTATTTGCCGCCTATTAGCAGGGCTGCTCTTTTAAAAATGCTTGCTGGTGTGTAGCTGTGGCGTAGGTTAGAAACAAAGTGGTTTTCATTCAGTCCTTTAATGTTAAATATCTTTCACCCACGTTAGGGTGGGCTTTATTTTGTCGTCATGTCTGGCCTTTTAAGTGGTTTATTCTCTATGAAAATTGAGTATCTGCCTCTTCTGGAAAAAAGCTGTCGGGGAGGGGAACTCGGTGCTTCTGCTCTAGAATACTAACTTTGCTAACTGGCTGCTTAGGACTGTAGTGGAATCATCTCTGCTTGTCCAGCCGTGGCTGAAGTTCAGTGGCAGCTGATGGGGTCTGTGTGAGCCCTGGGATGTCCCTGCACCTTGTGGGTCTGGGGACGTGTCCCCTCAGGAGCTGTCTGCTGGTAGGAGTGAGAGCAGCATAGTTCTGCCTCGGTCACTTCAGTTGCTGGAATTAACAATATGTGTTTGATAAGTGTTTGTCCACGTGCAAGGAGTTCTTCAGACCCCAGTTTTCTTGTATCTTATTTACCAGCACTGTCTGAAACTGATTGGCTGTTACTTTCTGAATGTGTAGTTGAAGAGCACTTTTACTAGGTTTGGCAAACCCTCTGTGGTGTGGGAGCTAAAAATAGGAGGAGTCTTCTGCGAATCTAGCATTTTACAAGCAGAAAATGCTGATTGTTCACAGCAAGACCTGAGTTCTCAGGCTGTGGTTTGGTGATACACCGCTTGACTTTGTGACTTATGTTGTTGCACTTCAAGTGCATCAGCCAGCATCAGTTATAAACTGTTACTGGTACAGATTCAGCTGCTGTTTTAACCAGCCTAGAGTTGGTCTGTTAGGCTCTGTCTGGGCGGATGAAGCTCTTCAGCTGCAGATCATCTATTATCTGTCATCCTGGTGCAAGCACAAAACTGGCATAGGATCAGGCTCCTGTGCTTTGGCAGCTGGGAAGGAGTGAGAGCCATGTCCTGATTTGCTCTTTGCTGGTGTTTGGCTCTGGCATTAATGATCTGGTTACTCCAATCCCAGATTTTTTCTCCTGGGCTTCAACACCTCTGGGTTCATTCCACACAGGGAGAATCCTCTATTAATGTGTAGCATCTTGGGATAGCACTGAGCTATTGTCTTCAAATTTGGGTACCTGAAGTGTGGTAGGTGACAGATGCCATAGGCTCTGTGTTAGCTGCTGGGGCTCACTTTTCTTCTACCACTTCTGCTCCTCAAGGATCCTAGTGAGGAATTCTAACTATATCCATTGTGATGCTTTTGTATTAGGGAAGGAAAAAAGCATATTTAACACTGTAGTAAAGTGTTTAATGTGGATAAAGTGTATTATAGCTTTCACGCAGAATGCCTGTTTGGGTTAAATGATGGCATACTGGAGGGTTTAAAGATCTACCCCTAATTTCTGCTGGTGATGGTGTAAAGGTCTGATTGATAAACTGCAGCACTGAGCATGTTAATCTGCCACTGATAACACCCAGTGTGGGTATTATTTATTTTCTCCTTCCTCTATAGGCTGCTTTTTTTGGAGACAGGAATCCAAGTCAAAGCATGCATGTGCATGTAGGAGGAGAGAGCACGCAGCTCTGTTACTGCTGGGCTCCCTGGGACACTGGGCTCCTTCTCTGTAGGTCAGCATGGATGGCTTGTAGGCAGAAGAATGCAGGGTGACTCCCTGCGTGCCTGCCTTATATTGAGAGGATTGTTTCACGCTCCTGTCAGCTGCCCGTGGAAGGGCTGTACATCTGCAAGTTCAGCATGTAGGTTTTGTGCCCTGGTGTGGCTTCATCAAGCACATGGAGCCTTGTCTGAACTGGGAATAGAAAAGCTTTTGTACAAGATTGCTCTGAGGAAGTGGTGGATACAAAGAGCAGTTCTCTGTGGACACCTTTGCCTCGTGCAAGATCTTGACTTACTGTCCTGTGCTGCGTGTTAATGTTCCCAGCAACCCTCGGAGCTGTGGAGCTCTATTGGGGCTGAATTATTAGATCTGTGCAAACAATGCATGTGACCCACAGCCCCTGAGGGATGAAAGGTGTCAGGCAATGTGCTGAGGGCTAGATGAGTTATTTTGGTTGGCTCACTCCAGCTTTTGTGCTTGGATGCCTCTGCCATAACTCCAGGCTAGTTGGCTGCAGGCTATGAATCAGGTGTCCACTCCCCTTTAGGAGTGGGAATTGCACAGCTTTGCTGTTGGTGTTCTCTTGCTGCAGTGCTGCTCTTCTTCTCCCTGCTGCCAGACTTGGAAGGCCAGGCAGTGGCTTCCATTGGTAAGAATCAAAGTAGTTGTTGCCTGCACACAAATATGACAATGTGGTGAGAAGTAGACTTTGCAGCGTGCTCTTGTGTTTGCTGGGCAGAGGACGTGCTCTGTGTTCTCCATTACGTGCAGGCCTTTGTGTCTGTGTGAACCTTCCTACCAGGAAACCCACTGACCTATTTTGTGGGCTTTCACGTAGTTCTGTAGGTTAGTGGGTTTCAGTTCCACAATGTAGGTCACTTGCAAGGTGCGCCGGAGTTTCGTAACACAGCTCTGACCTGAAATCAGATTCACACACGCTATAGATGTGGCTGCGTCCTGCGGCTGTGCTTTTCATCTCTTTGCACTGCCCTCCTCTCAAGGCAGAAGGAGAAATCTGGGCATTTCCAGAGGGAGGTGATCTTGCAGGAGGGCTTAGGAGCGTTTACACAGCGTGCATATTTCAGACAGGTGAGGGCACATTGCTGTTATTTGCTGCCTCGTGCCTTTTAACTGAAGACACTTTCAGAAAAAAGAAAGCAGACTGCAAATATTGAAAATTGCATTCATGCTGTAAGCAGATGTCAGATTACAGAAGTAAGGTGACAGTGCCCATGTTCTGTATGTGCAAGTTCCTCTTGGAGGTTCCACGTGCTAGATACTTTGATTTCCTTCCTGTCAGCCACGAATTCGTTTAAACTCCTAGTTACATCTGGAGGTACGGCCAAACCCTTGGTGTCTTTCTTCCCATAAGCCAGCTGCTAATTAGGAGCGTGTTCTTTGTAGCAGAGCACTAATTGGGATGCTAACAAATCACTGTCAGCTTAGCATTGGAAGTGGTGTGATGCTGAATAGCTCGGCCATAAGGCATTGCTGCTCACAGCAGAGGGGTACATGTGGGACCCAGCTTATTTTGTAGCATTAGGCCCTGCTGGAAGAGCGTGGGAAGGAGGGCATGGACTTGAAGCATGGACCCTGAAAGCAGGTGGGTGGCTGTGAGAAGAGCATTGCCTGGCTCAAGGGGCTGCCTTGGGGTTGTGGAGCAGCCCATGCTTGCTTTTCACAGAAACACGTGTGGCTGTGTGCTGCAGAAGCCTTCTGATTTTTAAATTGATTTTAGCTTTCTGACGGCTGTACGTCCCGAAACCCACACTTTGCAGCAATTTGCTGAGAGCTGAGATGTGCCATATTTAAGCAAGCACAGCGTATGCTTTATGTCACTTGCTATGTGGAGGTGCAAACTTCCAAAAAAAAAAAAAAAACCTATCTGCAGCTTAATGTCTGAGTGTGTCCGGAAGCTGCAGAAACTCCAGCTTTAGGATCTTCTCTGGTTGGTTGTCTTCAAATCCAGTGGCAGTAAAACAAGTCGGTTTTGGGTTCTGTTTAGGGATAAACAAGGAGTAAATGTTTGGACGTGTTTCCCAAAGCAGAGTGCTCTTTGGGATCTCTGAGTGATGATGGATTGTCTGTAACACACAGAGGTGCTAAGTGAGACAAAATATCTCACTGAGATAAAGCTGCCTACTTCAGATTTATATTGTTGAGTAGACAAACGTGAGACTGATTATAATCTTGAAATACTTTTCCTGAGCTAAATTATTTTTGTGCGGGTGGAAGGACGTCTGGGTAATTCATGTGCAATTTAACACAGCCAAATCACAGAGGTGGATGAAGGATGCAGAAGTGCTGTGTGAGGAAGATGGCCAGAGCACTGCAGGGTTTGTGGGGAAGCTGTTAATTGAATAGGATTCCTCCTTTCTTTTTTTTTTTTTCCCATGTTATTCTGGATGTGGTGGAGAAATACACAGAAGGATGTGTGTCATCTGTCACTTTACCCAAGTGGTGGAGGCACCATTCCTGGGGGTGTCCAGAAAACGTGCATTGAGGGACATCGTTATGGGCATGGTGATAGTGGGCTTGGCCAGCTTTAATGGTTCTACAATTCTGTTTGCAGGTGCCAGTGGGGATTTGGCACTGGGGCAATCTGAGTGTATGTGAAAGAAGCTGGGAGTCACCTTTAGGGAACGAGTTTGCTGAATGTCCTCAAACTCCATTCTTTAGTCTGCCTGGTTGTATTTGCTGTCTGCTTGAGCTTGCCCAGGGAATTTATGCCTGTGCTA
Organism: Chrysolophus pictus; assembly: GCA_037305975.1. NCBI lineage: Eukaryota > Metazoa > Chordata > Aves > Galliformes > Phasianidae > Chrysolophus > Chrysolophus pictus. Next base: position 3,576,023 of record CM074587.1, read on the forward strand.
GGTGCTCCATCCACATTGCTAAGGAGCTGCTGGAGTAGGGTTCTGCTGTTGTCGGGGGAGTGAAGTACTGAAAGAGCAAGGACATCTAGAAGTGTCTCATTGCCTCATTGTAACAAGGAAATAAAGTGGGGCTAATTTACCTGGGTTACATCTTCTGCAGTGAGACTGCTGTTGTCAGTGAGGAAGGTATGTTATGATTCAATCAAATATTGTGTGTTCTGCTGCACATGGAGTTACAGTGTGAAATTGTCAGCATCCCTAGCATGGACCAGCTGTGTGACACCAGGGAGAAATGGGCAGTGTGTTCAGGCAGCTGCAATGGGAATGGGCATAGAGCTCTGGGGGACAGAGCTGCACTCCTAAAAGCTGCTCTCCTGTTATTTATTAAGTCTTATTATGGTATATGGCTCAAATTGTTGACAGTTCTTCCAGTGGTTGTTTTTGGTCTTTAGAAATGCCAAAATGTCTCTGGAAAAAATCGTTGGGTGGGATTCTCCCATTCTCAGCAAAGAAATTCATCCTTAAAGCACCATGAGGAATGAATTCTGCTGTGGGAAGGATACACCCTTATCTATTTCTTCCTCTCTATACAGCTTGTGTGTTCCTATGGCATGCCAGGCTGCAAGGAGTCCCTGCATGTATCTGCACTCTGCAGCAGGGAGTAGGCTGGGCTTTCCTGGGCCTCTGGTAACAGTGTCACCATGTCTGGCAGTGGTATTGAGAAGCATTGCTCAGAGGGACGGGGTATGTACAGCTCGTGGGGGGGGCTAAGTTAATTTTTGGAGAATTCAGCTGGTATGGCACAGCTGTGTTACTGAAGGCATAGGGTTGTTGGAGCTGCACGTGGTTTCAAATGTGGGACAGCAGTGAGGAATGCTCTTCAGCATGGGTGTGGGAACGTAGTACTTTGGGAGCAATTAAGAATCATTAATTGGAAGCACTTGTTGCCGGATGTGACTCAAGTTAGTTGCAAGTTGCTTCATTCACAAGGTCAGGAGAATCCCTGCATTCAGATGGGTGTTCTGGTGGTCCCCGAAGTTGGGGGCTCTGTGTGGGGATAGGTGGCAATACCAGAGCACCAGCTGGGATATCTGCAGGTTCATTAGCTCATTTATTTGTAATTACAGCTTGAAAGACCTCTGTGAGATGGGATCACATTTACATGCAGAAGTTCAGACCTAGGAGTGCCTCTTCTCGATTCCTCGGTCGTATCTCTGGGTTGAAACAGTGGGAATTTACACGGCTGTGCTGAGTCTGCTATTACTCAGCCAGCATTCAAAGTGATAGTGAAACTGCATCACAAACAACAGCTTCCTGACCTGTGTGAAGAGGGTGACGTTTTTTTCCAGTTACGCATTAACCAGCAGATACCACTCTGCACTGCTGACTTTGTAGAACATCCAAGTGCGTGCCAGGTGCCTGGGTGTCAAGCAAGGCACAGAAAACAGTGCACAATAAGGGACTTGCTGTGTTTCTGTACCAGTTCTCTATCTTTTCCTAAGGGGTAGCGTGTAGCACTTGCTCATTTCTAAAAGCCTGCCAGAGGCATGAGCAGTGTGGTTTCCTTGTTGTGTTTTGTTATACAAAAGCACACAGCATAAGGAAATGCCTTTTTAGGCACGGATGTGGGGATGTGGAATGCTGCTGTAAGAAATTAGTTTAATAGCAGTTGGTGACTGTATTTCTGAATGTGAGAGCGTTGAAATGTCATGGTGGTTCAACAGGTAGGTGACACGTGGAGATGGTGACCTTCTGTTGTTTGCATCATGCTCCCCTGAATCATGTCCAGGGGCTGCAGGGCAGCACTTTGCTGACAATTGCAAGAGCAGGATCAGACCTCTGAGGCTGATTCCTGCGAAGATAGGGAGTAAGCTGGCATTAAACTGAAGGTAACTTTTGTGGTCTTGCTTTGTTCCAGGAGCATTTTTTTCTTTTTTTTTTCTTTTTTAAAAAATCTCTTTAAAAGGAATGAATTGTGTTGTATGAAGCCCTAAATGAAGCTGCAGGGACAAATTCTGTTAAGTAGAGAATTTCTTTAGATTTCTCATTGCCTTGGTCATCTCTCTATCCTATGAAGTTTGAACAGTGCTGAGACTGGTGAGACTTGGGATTTTATTGTTTAAGCATTTATATGTATGTCAGAGATGGTAATCAAACCAAGGCCAAACCACTTCTTGTTACTTCCTGGGAGGAAACAAAATGCTCAGTCCAATATATTCATGAAATATTGCAAGGCCATAATTCTTAATGAGTCTCATCTGTCCAAAGTGTATTCTTTCTGCGGCCAACTGAGAGAAGTTCTTGGTTTTGGTGTTAGTGCACAAATACAGTTGTCCTCTTCCTCCTATTGCTCATGTGGACCAAAAAGATGATGTTCCTTCTGCTGAGCTGTGTCTGTGCCTTTGCTCATTGAGCTGGCAGGTGAATTTTATCTTCAGCAGCTCAAGTAAGGCTCCTCTTAGAATAATTTCTTGCTCAAGGCAGAAGTTCTTTCCTTACCTGTCCTGAGCTGCTGGGACTATGGTGTTTTTTGAAATCCCATTCATCTCTTCACAAAACTTTTACAAGTATCACTTGAATCATGTATAGCCTGAAGAATATCCTGGGGATAAAGAGGCTTAAATAATCTTTACTTGGGCTACTCTGGTGTGTAGCTTATATTTACTGTAAGAATTCTCCCAGGCTGAAACTGAGCATTTATCTTAGTGAAATTTAGTGCGCTAAATTAAGTGAGATCTGCAAATGTGTTTTGGCTTAAAGTTTTCATTGGTGAATACAAATGTTGTACTGAACTCCAATGAAATCCTCTTGCAAGGAAAAACTTTTCTGATTAATAGCTGTATGAGTTGATAGATAACTTCGTTTCACTAGATTTCTGAAAAAACATCCCATGTCTTCTGTGGTGGTTAGAAGGGAGAACAAAAATGGGAGCAACATACTGACATTGCTTTTACTAAAAAGACATTGATATTCTCCTAAAAATTCAGTACTGATTTTCAGCTCACGGAAGTACAGGTGAGTGTAAAACTGAACTTCTTATTCTGCAGAATGTAAGTTCTTGCGCTCAAAACATGCAGCAAAAGCAATCCCATGAAAATCAATTAGAATAATAGAGTACAGCCATTGCAAAATAGCATTACAGTAGTTAAGCAATTATCCCACTGCATGACTTAGCAAGAGGGATAAATAATGCATGCAGAATTGTGTTGGAGCTTGCAAGGGAGGTTGGTGCTGGGAGTGAGGGGGGAAAGGTTGCAGGTGGAGCTCTGGCCAGGGGAGGTCTGATGGGCTGAAGCCTTATTGAGCCTTGAGAGGGAGCAAAATAGACCATTTTCTATTTCTTTTATGCTCATTCGGAAATAACTTTCAGGAAGAGATCTTTGCTGTGTTAGTGGATGAACTCATAGCGACGTGTTTTTTCCTCCTTGGTGTGGCACACTGGAGGTAAGACGCACACACTTAAGAAAGGTGTGTGGGGCTTTACGTGGGACTGCTCTAGGATGTGCTGGGGTTGGTCTGATGGCTGCTCTGGCCCCAGAGGGAGGGATGGAGTGGTGCCCACTGGGTTTGGGTGTACAGCATTTGTGAATGGCGGTGTGCTCCTTCGTGGGTGGGAGGTGGTCCCACCTGTGTGATGCTCAGCTCTGCCAGCTGCAGGAAGAGGCAGTGAGTGAGGCCACTGCACTGCTGTGTGAAGGGACAGGGACTCGGTGGCACACAGAGGCACTGCAGTGACTGGTCAGGAGGCTGAGCTGACTGGACAGGGTATGGCTGCTGGCTGGTGCCATCCAGGCCGTGGGGCAGCTCCTCTTGGTGCCCTTCCCTCTCCTCCCTACTGCCCTTCTCATCAGCACAGGACTGAACCAAGAATCCTGCTTGGTTTGGATCTGTTGTTTGCCTTTATGTTTCAGAAATTTTCCTTAATTGTGTAAAGAGGGGTACTACATGAAACAACTTTTCAGGCTGAGGCTGAGCGTTTCTGTAGTTGCTCTTTTGAATAGAAATTTCAGGGAAATTGTGCAACGCCTTTGTGTTATACATTGCTAGTTAAGCTCTGACAGCCTCTCACCGCTTGTGTTTTGGGGAAACTGAAATGGTCTTTGAGATTTCCCCAGTAGCTGCTGTTTTGTGACAAGCTCAAATGTGAATGTCCTGAGGACGCAGTGATCAGAATGCAGAGCTGCTGCTGTACTGCTGAAGGAGCCTGATAAAAGGTTGGTGCAATTGTGCCATTTGCTTACTTTAGTTGTCTAAAGCCTCGTACTGTACTCCAAATATTAGTTAATTAAAAAAGAAAATAATTATCCTGGTGTGTAACTTGATACAGGTTTCTAAAATCGGCACCTTAACAAATGTATTGATTGATTATTTAGAAAGTAATTCCCATGTCTTAAAAGAGCCACTTAGTATTGAGATGCAGCATTGCTGCCCTCCAGTTCTGGGTCTGCGTGGGTTCCCTGTGTCAGTTTGTTCAATATTCACTGCCACTGACCTTGGATAATTAAGAAGTCTGCTGTTTGGAGGAGATAAATGCCGCTTGTGTTTGGCACATGACTGATTAGCTCAGCTGTGGAAGTGTAGTTTCTGTGCTGCTGGCAGGATGGATGCTGCCCTGCACAGCTCCGCGTCCCTCTGTGCTCCAGAGCTGAAGCTTTGTGTGGAGGTCTCCCCGGGCTCCAGCACCTGAACCACTTTGCATGGGCCTCCTTTCTCACTCAGGATAGCGTGCTACGCTTGTCCTGGCAATAGCTCTCAGAGGCGAAGATGGCCAGTAAGTTGCTTTTCTGTTTTGTCTTTTTTTCTTTCTGATCTCTTCTTACTGATATAATAAAACCATCTTAGCAGTAGTAGTAAATCAAACCAAAGAATAGCTTTAAAAATACAGCTGCATCCATGCCAGAGTATTTTAGCTGGTGTCAACTTCCTTTGTGTTCTTGAGAGACAGAACAGTGGTGGCAAGTAGTGTTCTGCTGGGCTGCTTTGTTTGCACCCAGCGGGGCACTGTCCCTGATGGGATCTCTGGGTGTGGGCACCCAGGAGGATTGGGGATGACATGTGCTTCTTACAGACTCTACTTGTTGAAGCCAAATCTGTAGCCTTGAAAATCTGGAGGACTTTGTAATCTTCCCCCCTGCAAGGATATTATTTATTTGTGAAATTGCATAATGCCTGTTATGCAAGCAGTCTCTTTTCAGCAACTGTGTAAAGTGTATTATAGAAGAAAAAAGTGGGTTTTTGTATGTTAAATTCAGGCTTCAAGTGGCACAAAATAGATCCCACAACTGAAGTGTTTTAATGAAGAGAGGCTTTAATGAAGGCTGCATTCTATTTATAACAGGAGCGAGGCAGAGCCGAGCGCAGCTCTCACAAACACTCACACCTGTTTCCACAAAGAAGTTCGATTCCCACCATGCATCCAGTTCTGAGAAATAGTGATTAAGTGCACGGACTGTGTTGCAGATGAAATCAGCGCAGACCTATTAAACTGATCTATGTTGGTTTCTTTTTTTCCTGTAATATCTTTAGAAAACAAAATCTTAGGTGAAATATATGCATATCTCATTTTACAGCATCTCACTTAAGGATTTACTGCTTACCCTGAGTTCTGAGTCCTTTTTCCACCAGTCTGTACACATCCTGAAATAAGTCACTTCGTAGACAAAACGCCAAATACGCGCCTCTCCTTTCCTTTGCTAGCTGGTGCAGTTTGAAAGTTTCCTGAACAATCTGAATTAAAAGCAGCAGCAGTTGATGAATGGCTGTTGCTGGGGCTGTAGGAGGGCACTGGAGCCTTTGTGCCTCGCAGTGTGGATAAGAGCTGTGTTAAATGCTGCACAGCTACTTTCTTTGCAGACTTCATGTTCAGACTAGATTCTCATGCAGTCTATCTGTTTAGTTCTGAGTGCTTTCTTTAATGGGGTATGTCTGAGTAGAAGACTGACTTGGAACGCAGGAGGCATAAGATGAAGCTGTTGTCACAGCTACTGCCTTTTTCTTGTGCATTGCTGTCTACTGACAGCTTTTCAAGCTTGCCTCCAGGACAGAAGACCTGTTCTGCTCAATTCTGTCATTGGAGCCTGTCTTATTAAAACAACAGATGAGTGTGTTTGTGAAACCGCTCTGGTGGTTTTGTTTGTTTATATAGCAGTAAAAAAAAAAAGTAATCTGTGGAAGCGTGGGTCCTGCGTTTCCAGTGGGCTCTGTGCACAGGCATGCTCTGCTGTTCTCTGACAGGCCAGCTTCATGAGACTTGGCTGTATAATGTTCTCTTCAGAGACTTATTTTCAGGTATTTTATCTTGCTACAGGAGAGTGGCAAGGTGTGGGTGCCTGCCGTGCTTGTCTGCAGGGCTGCGGTGTGCTGGGGCACTGCTGCAGCAGGTGGGATGGAGAAGTGGTGAACTTGTGTGGTGGAACACCCTTTCCTTAAACATCTCCTGCTGGCTTGCAGTGTGAGGGTTGCAGAGTATGAAGGAGCCAACTTGCTGGTGTTTGTGTGCACTTTGGTGGCTGTTGGTTCCATGTGGGAGATGGAAGGCTGTTGCTGAGGCTGCAGGTGTACAAACACTGCAGGGTGCAGCCGTGGTGCAGAGCTGCTGTTGGTGATGATGAGGACAGGAGTGCCAGATGGGAGCGTTTGAGATAGGACCGTAAAGCTGGATTTACACCTTCATGCGAGCATGGAGGTCCCAGAGGAAATAAAGCAGATCTGTGCTGTGTCAGAAAGCTGCCTTGCAGTGGAAATCCCCACGGAAGAGCTCTACCAGTGCTGCAAAATGAGCACGCTTGTTTACAAAGGGCGTTTGTGGCCAGGCTTCCTACTGCAAACACACATGCCTGGAGGTTCAGCCCCAGCCCTGCAGGACCTCCGTGCTGTGCTGGGCAGGAGGAGCCAGCTGGCAGGGATGGGCTGAGGGCTGAGCCTCAGCTGGGATGGACCCATCTGAAACACCAGGGCGTGTTTGTCATATCCACAGCAACCTCAGGCATCCGGAGGCTTGGGGATGGCTCCATATAAATGTATGTTTTAAGTAGCTTCTGAAATGACGTCCCACCTTATGGGGTCTTTCCCCAGGCTGGGAGGAGCAGCTCCCAGCAGCGGGAGCCAGCCAGCCACAGGGCGCATGTAGCTGTTGGCCAGAGCTGCTCACCCCGCACCGAGCAGCACACAGCCAGCTCTCTCGGGCTGCTGCTGCAGAGGAAAGGAGCTACATAAACAGGGAAGCTGCAAAATAAACAGGCACCAACCCAAAGCCGGCCCCTGTGCATCCCAGGGCAGTGAGGCAGCGGGTTCCGAGTTAACGCTGTCTGCTGTTGAAATGAACGTGTGCAGGAGAGCTCTCTGCTTTTGTGCTTGTGCCGTAGTGATCCTTTCCATTCATCTTTTTGTGATACTCACAAGGTTGTTTGTTTTGAGGAAATGTGTCTGGAAAGCTCGTGGTTCTTTAAGTTGTTATTGCAGTATTTACTGTAAGTGGCTGCTTCTGCCTTTTTGACTTGGTGTGCCTCCGGTGTTCCTAGTACAGGTAATGATTTTCAAGCAGCAAACTTAAACCTATGCTGCTTTCTAAGTTGAATCTTTGAAGACTTCTGGGCACTGGATCCACACGTCAGGGTGCTGCTGGCCCTGTCCCAGCACAAAAGCCTTCTGTTGATGGGATCCTGCAGCTTGCTGCTTCTGGGAGTCACGCTGGCGATTAAGATAAGGGGGGAATACTTTCTGTTTTTCTTCTCTATGGTTTGTTGCACCATTGGGCCAACCTGGGAGGGTTTGGCTCTATTTTCTCCCTGGCTTTGGTGCGGGGTCTTTGGGGGGGTCTGCACTCCTAGGAGTTGGCTGCTCAAGGCAGCGCATGCTGTTCTGTGCATTGTATCTGAGTAAGAACATGGTTCTGTTTTTAGCTTGCTTTTACTTGGAATAAACAATTAGCCACACAAATCCAGGAAGAAATTAGAAGAGGAAGCAATGTGAGATGCTAGTATCTCACTGACTCATTTCTGCAAATCTGTAGCAACGAGTAATTTCTGTAATCTGGTAGATGTGCATCTCTGATGTGGTGTGATCTTGAGGATCGGAAGACCTCTGTGTATTTTCTTCTGCTGTAGTCATCCTGGGGTAAGTCAATGCCGCAGCTTCCCCACTGTTAGATGGAAATGAACCAAACTGATAAATACAGGTGGTACTGAGGTGTCTGGGTGGTATGGTGTGGGAATACACCTGAAACAACAACCTGACCCCATTTGACTCTCAGTGGTGGTTGTCAGGACTTTAATTTCGTAGTTCTGGTGTTGTGTTTGGAACTATAAACACATGCTCCTTATTTTATCAGCAGCAAAATACTCTAACGCTGTGCGTAAAAAATTCCTGTATTTAGCTGTGGAGTTAGGAATCTTTTATCATTTTCTGAGTACTCATAAAAATCTGTAATGTGGCATCAGATGTAAGTGTAGAAAATCTTGGTGTACGGTACAGCAGGCAAGGTGTGAGGGCCTGGGGGGGGATGCACCATGTGCTGTGATTGGGCTTTCTGGTGTGTGTTGCTATATGGGGGAAGTGAAACTTCAGAGATGCTTTGTGTGTTCTTCCATTTCCAAGAAAGCTCTCCCTAGCACATCTGTACTTCATTCATCTACAAACCAGTTTTGCTTTCGTTGCCGTTCTTCGTTAGGAACAATGTTAAACGTGCGCCTATCTGCTAATTGCACGTGGTCTGCTGCTTCCTTCTAAATAAAGGATCTTCACTTGCAGGACCAGCCTGGAGCTCCAGCAGCATGCTGAGTGCTGTCACTGCTCTTGCTGTGTGTGCTCACCTCTCAGTGGGTGACCACAGCATTTGTGCATGCATCTCCTTCTCCTGCAGTTCTGTGCAGCTGCTGGCAGTGCCCTGGGCTCGGTGTGTCCACACTCAGCTGCTGCCTTGCATCAGGCTGCCAGTCCTCAGCGTGCTGTGGGTCGGGCATGTGGCCAAGGGCAGCTCTGTGCCGGTAGGGAGAAAGCATCAGGAATCCCAATAATGCACGCAGCAGTCCCTGTGCTGCTCGGTCAGTGGAGACGGAGCGAGTGAGCTGTGGAGAGATTGTGGGTATTAAGTGGGATGGGTAATGAAAGGCTGCTCGGGCACTGATGGGAGGCTCTTTAAATGGAAAATGACTTTAAGTGATGGTGCTGGGATGGTCGTGGTGATTTGCAGCTGGCGTGGGTTTCTGGCTGAGCTGGTAGCTTTCAGCAATGATAACTGCTGCTGTGTGATGGAACACCAGGATTGTTTTGGAGAATTCAAAGAAAGAACTTCTAACAGAGCTTGCTCTCTTTCCCTCCTTGGAGTCCGGAAAGAGGGCAGCTGATTGTATTTCTGTATGTTTGTGTGGGTCTGTTTTATACAAATAAACGTTCGGTGAGGAAGAGCTGAACTGAAGTCAGTTCCTCCAGCCCAGGAGTGATAATTCTGAAAAGCCAGAGTGGTGCTCCTGGGACTGCAGTGCTGGTTTGCCTGATGCAGGTGCGGGAGCAGTGGCAGAGCTGCAGCTGGGGGCTCCTTAGGCTTCCCCAGCAGAGTGCTGTGCTCAGGCACGGTGGGTTTCACTCGCCTGTGTTCTGTTCTCATTGTTTATCTCATAACAAGAAATAAGGCTCTAAGGCACATGGTCGCCTTATAAAAAGGCATGCCTGCCTGCACCCTTGTCTCAGAGCATCTGGTATTCCATGCAGTGTTAGGAGAGCATGCTGCTCCACTGGGCAGGGAGCTTTCCTCTCGGACCACAGGTAGCAACCGTTTCTGTGCAGAGTGTGCTGTGGCAGAGCTCAGCTTCTCTCATGAGATAAAGCCTTCCTGACGTAGCTGAATTAAAATCACCACCTTGCTCACTTTGCTCCTTTTCATGGCATCCCTGGAGATTTAGGGCCTACAGAGACTGTTCAGCATCTGCTGTAGAACAGGTAGCGTCTCATCGTGCTGCTGTGTGAATTGAGCCTGGCTGGTAAATGATAGAGAAATCTTTTTTTCCCCAAGCATGCGGAGTGCTGCTGTGCCATGAGCACAGCACGATCTCACACCAATGAACTGGCACATCCCTGCACTGCAGGTAGCTCTGCAACACGGGGACTCCAGAGGAATGGCTCAGCTGTTGTAAGCACAGAGCTGTCAGCCTTTGTGCTGCCGGTGCACCTTGCTGCAGGATAGCAAGTTGGGGGACTGTTTGCTTTCCACGGGATTACACACAGCTCAATAACGAGTCCAAAAGGAAGGAGCATTCAAGGAATTGTTTTGTTGTAAATCTGAGTATTTTATTACACGCATTGTGGTTGCTGCCAGCTTTATGAACTGTTTTCCAATTTTTGCTAGTGAGAGCAGCTTATTTCTGACACGCGAGTGAAATCGCTTTGGTTTTATCATCCTTTGGGTGATAGCAGGCGAGTAAATTTTGTGCTGAGATCAGTGAATTTTCCCTGACAATTTTAGAAGTTGTAAATCAGGGATCATTTGGTAGTTCTGCAGTGAGGTGTGTCTGGATAAAAGCGCCAGAAGAAACAGTGCTGCAGCTTTTGCAGTTTTGGTGACCAAAGAACATAGCCTAAGGAAAAAGAGTCACTAATCTCGGGGCCATCATCTCAAGTTCAGACTTGGTCACGTTTTTACATTTACGGCTGCATCTGGTTTTATATGAACTCAGTTGTGGGTTTTCCTACTGCTGTAGAACTTCTTCCCTGCAAAAACAATTTTAAGTTGTTGCAGAAGGAGGGGTTTTGCACTCAAAGTGCAGTTTTGCAGAGGACTTTGTGAGGATGGCTCATCACTCCTGAGTGCAGCAGGAGCTCTCTTTGCTGCTCTTTGTGCTCGGGGTTTCGAGTTCTGTCCCTTGGTGGCAAGCAGGTGGACTTCAGGGAGAGCCGTAAGGGTGCTTCTGCAGTGACAAATACTCCCCGCTGTTCCCTAGACATCCCTGCTCTCTGGCTTTATCCTCATCATGTAATTTGTATGCTGATACTCCTGCTGCTGAGCTCCTTCTCCAGCTGGTGAGCATCATGATTTGTAAATGTGTCCAAATAGTAAGGAAAAAGCCAATGCTGAGGTTCCTGGTGAGACGTAAGAGTTGCACGTTCCTGCAGGCATCACTGAAAGAGCCTCTGACACCACAGAGTGACGGATGGGCAGCGAGCGGGCAGCTTCCAGTAAATGCTTTCTCCAGTAGTGCTTGTGTTTAATTTAATAACCTTTTAATTCTTAATCTAAGAACAAAAAAAAAGTAGTAAAAAGGAGGGGTTGTCTTAGCAGTCCTGGCCGTGCTCTATCTGCACATCGCTGCCCTTTGCTGCAGAGCACACAGGAGGCAGCAGGTGGGCCCTTGGCAGTCACTGAGAGTGTGCTGGAAGCTCACCATAGGTGGCCATGCGTTTTTAAATGGACTTTGTGTACTCTGTGATGAACAGTGATTTTGTGTGTGTGAAATCATTGTTTTCTTGCACTTTTTTCTTTCTAAAACGTTCAGACCTAACGCTGGTAGTTGTACATAATGCTTTGCTGTGTCCTCGTGTGTACAGCTTACAGCAAAGCCTGTCCTTCCCGTAGACCCAACTGTGTCTTGCTCATGAAAACCCCAAACCTGCAACCCAAAATTAGATCTTCCTTGGGTTAACTTACTTATTTTTAAACATCTATTTCAAACAGTCAGTGCAGAAGAAAAACTCCCCTCTTTCAACAGAGTAATGCTCAGTCATATGTTTCTTGGTGTTTGACCTTTTGTTCTTGGTACTGCTGCTGTCCTGTGGTCCTGTATTACACGGGGGACCTCAGGTATCTGTACACAGCTCCTGTAATGCTGTGTAGTTGTACACTAAGGGCAATTTGTCCATTCATCTCTTTTTTTGCTGCTGAAAAAGGCCGTGTGGTCACCACAACTGAGCTGGAAAACATGCATGCATGGAGTGCTCATCCCGTTGTTTTTATGGCTTAATTTCTCTAAAGTTTAGGTACTTTCAGGTGTAACATTCCTTAAAGGAGGCAATTTTATTCTTTTTTGTTGGATGTGTCCATGGGTTGGTTCCTAACCTCTCTTGCAGAATTTCTCTGAAGTGGGATTAGTGTACCATTGTTCTGACACTAGTGGTTTCATAAACACATCAATACTTTTAGTCCCATTTTTCCTTTGAGCAGAGACACACTCATGTTGCTGGGATTATTAAAATAATCATGTACTTCAACTTTACACTGCGCTGCATATGAAACAGATTTCCTCAAAAGAAGCAGAGAGCCTCTCAGAGGTCTGCTGTATCACCACTTGCATCAAAGCTCGAACAGCATGAAATTACCCAAATCCTCAGTACTTCATGTTACATGAGGCTTTTGACTCTGAAATCCCACTTGATGCTACTTTCATTCTTCTGATAACAGAGTTGTAGGAAAGTAAGAGCAATTATAATTAGATCCACATTGCTGGGATTGCCAGAGTCCCCGTGTGTGCTGCTGTGGCTGTAAAGCAGGCTGCGGTTTCCACGCTGTGTCTTCAGGAGATGGGTGGTTTGTGATGTGTCGAGAAAGCAGGATCAGAGAAATCCCAAACAGATACAGAAATTAGGGTCACATGAAAAATACGGTGAGACTTATCCTCCTTTATCCCCCTGCAAATCCAGCTCCGAGTAAATAACACATGTTGAACGTGTGGTGTGATCTGTGTGCAGTGCTTGTGCTCTATTTTCAGCCCTGAAACGAGTTTCCAAAGGCGAGCCTGAAGATCTGGAAGGAAGTGCACAGGGAGATGCTTGGCAGAACCTTAGGAGTATGGTGCTTTCTTGTTCTGGGAGCACAGCAACGTGTGGGAGCCCTTGGTAGAAGGACTTGCACTTTGGGCGCTTCCTGTTGGTTTCACTCAGTGTCACTTAATGGGACAGTCCCAGGGTACAGCCCAGCTCTGTTAGAGAATGGGTAGGGCGGTCCTCTCTGCAGTCAGACTCTGTGTTCCTTGTGGGTCCTTTACAACTTGAGATGTTCTGTGGTAGCTGGGAGTATTTGTGTGCAACACGAGGTGAAGACCTGGGTGCCCGAATCATACTCTAAATAATAGCCAAATATGTTCAGCTTTCTCATGAATCACAATTTCTTTGCTGCAAATACTTTCTCCTGTGGTCAGCTATAGTTGAACACTATAATTAATGTGAAGCAATTGGTTGAATGCACCTTTGAAAGCATAGTTCAATTGTGCTTAGTTTTAGGGTGGGAGAAGCCAATCCTTGTCACTGGATTCTGAAAACACAGGCAGCGTTCATTTATGTCACATCGAGATTGCATCTTCACAGTTGGGTCTTTACCCAGACTGTCACCTTAATTAGGGGGAAATTGCCCAAGCAAAGCCAACTTAATGCCAGGTAAAGGGAAGCCATCTTATCATGGATGCTTGCATTGATGAATTGTTCTTATGCTCAGCTGTTGGCATCACTACAGTAATTCTGACCTTTTTGTTGCTAGCAAGGAACATAGATGTGTTTGAGACCACTATGCAGTGTTGCATCTCTTCAAAGACATTTATTGTGGAGACTGGGATTTGTTAGCTGTGTTGTGTGTATGATGACATTCAGCTAAATGATGAGATAGATATTGGTGTTCTGTTTAGAAGAGGCTGAGATGAGGTTTAATTTTTGTTGCGTGAATATGTTTGTGGGTTGTATGTTTTGTTTTCATGTTACAGACAGCAAACTGGTGAGCAGATTTGGGATTAAAATGGTTAATGCTCATTTCTGAGGCTCTCTGTCATACAGAAAATTTGGAAGGGGCTTTAAGTTTCGGTTCAGGTTATCCTGCTTGAATGATAACTTATATTAAGATAATAATGGTGTATTAGAGTTGAAGCATTCTCTTTGGAGAGTGCCAAAAAAAAAAAAAAGTGCCAGATGGGAACAGAATTAGGGTGAGGGACACTCAGCCACATTGTAATGTTCAGAAAAGAAAGGAAAAAGAAATTTGAAGGGAAAAAAAAAAAAGCAACAAAAAGGGTTCCTTCTGCTTTTATGTGTTCATGTTCTGGAAGGGATGCAAAGTTGTTGTAGCCCTTGTGGAATGGGACTTAGTTCTTCCCACTAGCTTTATGTCATTGCTTGCACTCAGGAAGGCAAGGTGAGTGGTGCCCAGTGTGGGCTGTCACCCAGCAGTGCTGCTGCTGCTCCTGGAAGGCGTGCTGCAGGACAGGGCTGTGCTCGGAGCGAGGCTGGGGTACTGCATACACATCCTTTGGTTGTGGTTACTATGGTTGTGGCTTGCTGTGCTGGAAACATGCTGTTGTGCTTGCTTTGTTTGGCTGCTTGTGAAGGGCCTCTAACCAGCAGGTCCTGGCTGGAGCAGCACTGCGGCTTGACTGCAAGGCGGTGGTTACTGCTAGTGCTATTACTGCTGTTATGCCAGTTGCTGAACTGGTGTTCTGACTTGTGTTCTTTTATCAATTAAGTCATTAAAAGGAATTTCCCCTTTAAAATTCAGATCTTTATTCAAGCAATGTGAACTACACCTCAGTAGCTGTTAAGGTTGAGAATAACATCACAAACAGCAACAGAATTAAAAACAGGGAGACGTGGAAAGTGGTGCTCTCAGGTTCTTGAGCTGGGACTTCCCACACACAGCCCAAGGTTCTGATTTACCTGCCTGGGTGAACAGCAGATTGCTGCGAGTGTGGCACGGGAGGCAGCTCCACGCTGTGGGGTTAATCATGCATGGTGTTTGCCTTTCCTTTCAAGGTTCCTTGATGCTTGGGATTTTTCACATTACTTTTTAAGGTATAGGAAATGAAAATCAGGAAACAATGCACGAACATCCTTTATTATTATTATTATTTAATTGAATTAGCTGCTGGCAAGGAAAAATGTCATAATTTTCTGTTCTTGGAGGAGTGATGGGTCAGCAGGTTGCTTCAGACAAGCTGCTGCTGCCAGCTGCATGTGGCTGCATCTGAGTAACTTCTCTGTATAACAGAAGGCTTTGTTGCATGCTTATTCACAGTCAGCAGACAGAAGTTGCTATATACCAGGATTCTAGGTGCCAGGGTGCTGAACACCTCTGCTCTTCTGTAAACTGTTGCATAAAACAGGGAACTGCTTGGTCTGATCTGCAGAGCTTTCCTGCGCGATAGTTATTGGTACACCATACTTACTGAAGGCTGAAATCCAGATTCTTTGTTCTCTAGAAAACATGTGCAGATTGTAGCACAAAATGCATAATAGCTTCTGTACTGCATGAAAAATGCAAATGGTGGTGGTGTTGACATAGATTACCCCAATTCCAGCCTGTAGACTTAGCAAAAACTTGTTATAAAAATCAAGCGTTAGGGTAGATATGGCTCAACGTACATTTGTAGGAAGAGCAGCCACACCAGAGATGGCTCTGGAGGTTAGTGGTGCCTGTTGCTGGAGCAGGCTGACCAGGCTGCCCTGTCTGTAGGGCAGCAGCCACAAGTTCCCTCTGGGTGCTTTTAAGTGCCTTGGGTTTGTGCCCTATAATACTGAGCAGGACCAAAGACCAGGGCGGCATTAATGATGTAGGTGATGATCAGGCTAATAGGGTTTGTGTCAGGGTTCCAGCAGCAGTCAGTGGTGTAACTGCAGTGCAGACAGGTTCAGAACAACCTGGGAGCTGTGTGGGGGTCGTGGCTCCCCATAGTTCCCACTGTCCCAATGTTGGTGCAGGTGTCAGCTGTGTGCTGCCTTGAGAGTCTTCCCTTAACCTGCATAAAGCTTGAGCTGTGCTTGTAACCACTGTAGCAACGTGGACAAGCATCAACAACTGTTGCACTTAGAGTTCAGCTCCTAATAGGGTTGACAGCTCTGTTTCCTTCCTCTCCAAAGCCACAGGGAGGGTGTAGGTCTTTGTGATATAATGGTACTGCTTTGTACTGGACCAGAGGGTGAGCTGGCAAGTTGCTGAGCTAAAGTTTGGTTGAGGAATGTAGAAGAAACCAAGGTATGAATTACTTGGGACTGAGGGAGTATCAGGTTCTTGCATGCCTTGGTGTTTTTTTGTTTTTTGTATAAATCATAATTTGAAATTGTCTTTGCAATACTTTTTGCTTACCTTTGTTGTGTTTCCTTTTTCTTCCTGGCTCCAGCCTGTGAATTTTGTTGCTATGCATTGCTTGACCTGTGCATTGCTTGGTGTCCTTGCTCACACTCAAGCTCTCGTGGCAGTCATGGCATAAGCTGGTGCCTTGCCTTGGGTTGCCACGTGTTGTGATGGTGAGCAGCCATTCCTCCTGCCCCGTGCTGAGGACCTCACTGTGATTTGGAGGGGTTGACTCTTTTGCTTCTCTTTCAACCCAAGTGTGAACCGTATATATCCCAGAACTCCACCCAGGGCTTTCAGACAATGGTATGAGGACAACGTGCCGGGGGCTGGCACAGCCTTTCTCCCTATAAAGTGCTGAATGCCTGTTTGTTTTCTGTGAATTTCAATCCTGGTGTTTGGGACAAAGCCATCTCAGTTACCTTCTCTTGTTCTTTGTTACATGTACTGCTTGCTGCATCAGTGCACCAGAAACTCATTTGAAAAAATACAGCTGGAGCCTGATATTCATCAGGGAACTGACTTTTGTCTTTACCTCTGTTCCTTCTGTTGAAGAGTAGCCCATGCAGTGTGGTTGGCAACTTCTTGGAAGCTGCTTTTCACTGTTGTCTAAATTTGGGCTGTGTTTTCATGAAATGGGTGGGAGAAAGGAAGCATTATATTTAAGAGTGTTAGATGAGGCTGAAAATGGTGGAACAGCAGTTGGGAGCATTTCTTAATTTGAACACTTGTCTTGTTTGGTAGCAACAGTAGTACTCAACATGAAATGAGGGCATCCACGTGGTATTTCTTAAGTGAGGTATTCTTCCCCAGTTGCCGAAATAAATCTCTGCAGTGCTTTCTGTAAAGTAATTGTTGCTTTACAAAGTCTGACTACAGATCTCTCTATTATCATTGTAGAAAACCTAGGATAAACTCTCAGTTGGTGGCACAGCAAGTTGCTCAGCAGTATGCAACCCCACCACCACCCAAGAAGGAGAAAAAGGAGAAAGTGGAAAAACAAGATAAAGAAAAACCTGACAAAGAGAAGGAAATCAGTCCCAGCGTCACAAAGAAGAACACTAACAAGAAGACTAAGTAAGTTTCAAGGATGCAGTGTTAAATGTGGTGTGACTTCAGCAGTGCTGTGCATTGATTGATTGATTTGAATGTTAATCTAACACGATCTCCCCTCTTCCTTCTAATTCTTACAGACCAAAGTCAGATATTGTGAAAGATCCTCCTAGCGAAGCAAACAGCATACAGTCTGGGAATACTACAACAAAGACAAGCGACTCAAATCACACTTCAAGGTAATTTTATGGAAAACATTAAGCTCTTAATATTTGAGAATTGTATTAGATAGCAGACACTGCTCTTTTGGTGGGCTGACAGTACTGTCTAAAGGACAGGATCTGGTACAGTCAGTGTGACAAGACCTTCCTTGGTTGTGCATGTGTAAGCTCTCAAACGCTCTTCTGGTGAGGACAGATTCAAGCATTGGAAATACTTGTTCTGCTAGCCACTCAGTTCTCATTTCATTGCTTAAATCATATGTCACTCGGGCAGTAATGTGTCTTGGCTGGACTGAATTCATCAGTCATCGTACTGATCTTGGTCAAATTCTTGCCACCATTTGATAGCAGTAATGAAGGCTTACTTTTTTTTTTTTTTATTTCCTTACCTGTAATTAAGTCACGGTAATTGTCAGGGTAATTCCCTGAGTGTGCTGGAGTTAAGACTGCGTGAGCAGATTTGTTGGAATCTTACTATCAGCAAAAAGCATGAATGGTTGGTTTTGTTTACCTATCTGAAATGAGCAGCTGTTTATGGAGAGGTTTGATCCTCGTCTTGCCTACACTGATACTCCATGCTTGTTTTCCTTAAGTAGTGTCTTGTGCTCTACTTCATAAATCAAAAATTGGGAATCAAAGTACAGGTTTTATGTTCTTGAAGAGCTGCAAGAAGCAGAATTCAGCTGGGCACTTTTCTCTGTGTAGAGAAGACTTGTATCTTTTAGTGGTGTTCAGAGGTGTTTTCCAGTGAAGCTTTGTGAACTGAGGCAACGTTAGTTAGCTGCAAACAATCATGAAGTACATGAGAAGTATGATTTTCACTGTTGTATTAGCACTGAGATTGGCAAGACATGACTGCAGAGAACTGTCTTGGAAGATTGTATATAATAGAATGAAAGTATTTAACAGTGGCTGTCCTTTATAGAGTAATTCATTTAAATGTAAGAAAGGTGTTGTAGATTTGTTGTGCTAAAATGAGAAGACAGAGCTGTTTGTGGTGACTCCTGCCATCTGTCTTCCTCAATGCCCAAAGATTTAAGTCTGTATTCTTGGGCTGGTTGTAGAAGTACAGCTTTATTGCTGATATTTTTTTTTCTTGTTCTTTTTGAAACAGTACTTCCTTCAAAGCTTAGGATGCAGGAGTCTCAATGCACTTGACTAATGAGATAATGTTATATTGATAGATTGCATCAAATAACTGTTTTCACTCCTTAAAGGAGTCGTTCTGTCTACTGCGGAGTTATCTAGTTCATGTTTTGTGACAAGACTTTGTCATTCCTAATTAATCCTTAGAAGTATCAGGTCTACCTGGACTATTTTTAGGGGATACATAATCTCCTTTGAATATTAAACTCTCTTTCTAAGTGCTTAGTTTAGTGGAACTTAACTTACAGCTCAGTGCCCTCAAGAGCATTGTCAGTCATCTCTTCAAGGCCCTGATTTTTATGGAGTTCCAGGTTACTTTTTTATTGGTTTTATTGGTTTTCATGCCCAAGTTTCTTAGCATTTCTTGGTAACTCTTTGAAGGAGTCCTGTTTGAGCTCCTGGTTCCATGCTTATTTCTGACAGAACCTTTGTTTATTCTGCATTGCCCTGCACTCTTTGTTTTGAATTGCATTTCTTACTTGGCCATAAACTTTTTCAGCTATAAAAGAGGATGTGAAGCATCAGTTTGGTCAGTGGTGGCTTTGGAGAAGCTGTAGCAGGAGCTCGTGTTCGGTGCTGTCAGGAGGTGGAGGCGGCAAGGTCTGTTTATCTGGGCCAGCATTTCTTGGGCTGAGTAAGAGAGAAAACAACTGCCTCAGCCCAATTACAGGAAGAACTGGGTTTCCTAGAGGAACTCAGGGTTTGAGGAGGAAAATACGTATGTGTACTACGCTTCCGGGAACGCTTACCACTGCATTCAGTGCTGATGCTTTGGGGCAGCGCTCATCTGAGATGTTATCAAAAGCTGACGGAAACCCCAGAAGTTGCTGAGCTGGCTGCCCTTCCTTGTCACCCACAAATGAGGTGACATCATCTCATCTGGTCTGTGGTTATGTTACACTTGCTCACTCTAGCAAGTGCGTATGTGCAACGTGTGCACGTGGGCGTGCGTCTCATTGCTGCTGGGTTGAGAAGACTGGGAAGTTCTACTCGTGGGTATTCCTATGAAGTTAGCGTTCTGGTTGTGTTCTAAAGCTATTAGAATTGTTGCTCCTGCTGTACTTGTTAGAAATATACAACTTGTTGTATGAAACACCTTCTAGGTTTGACATGAAAATACTGCTTGTGCTGTATTTGCTTCATTTTTGTTAAGGAAGTGTGCAGCAGTACAGTTGTCTATCCCTGAAGCTGTACATTCATCCTTAATGCTTCTTTCTATTCTGTCTAGTTCTGGAATACCACATGGATTAACTTTTTAAAGACTTCCTTCTTGTTAACTTAGCACTGTGAGCCAACGAGTATACATGGCAAATACAAAATCAGCTTAATTTTCTTCTTTGTTTAGGCTGCATTAGCCTAATATGCCGTAGACAAAGAGAAAATTGGTTTAAAAGCTGCAGCTATCCTTTCCTCCATCTCTTGGAATAAGGCAGTTCTCAGCAAGCTACTTTTCACTGAAGTATAAAGACTCTCCTTTTTAATTTCCCTACTGAGAATATTCCACTGCTTAAGTCTGACCTTTAATTAGGAGGAAAAGCAGTAAATTGCAGCAGTTGCTGCAGCTGACTTGGAATTGGTTGGCAGCTGGAGGAGTGTCCGAGGCTTGTTGTATCAGGGCTTTGGACCAGCCCCGAAGCACACATGGATGTCAGCTTCCTAGAGTCTAGACCCTTATTAGCTGCATTACTAATTGAATGATAGCACAGCATGCAAATTACTGAGATAATCCTAAGCTATAAATATCAGTTTCTTTTCTGTTGTTTTTTTTCCTCTAACCCAAAGAGCTAGCTGCAAGAAATATTATTGTGTGTTCTGGATGTTATTTCCAGTCGCTTTGTTTCCAGAGGGAATGTTCTGAGCGATTTCACACACAGGCTGATTGGGCATCTGATTTGTAGAAGCTTGAAGCGGTTGGAAGAGGAGCCAAGTTGTCCCGGTGCCCGTGTTGTTTGCAGCTGCAAAGCTCCAATATGGGAATGAAAGAGCAGTGTTCGACTGCTTTAATGTGGCTTTGTACTGCGGAGTCACAGCCTTGTCTCATAACATCAGGGCGCATGGGGAGATGGAGAATTTAGATAACAGAATCCTTTCATCCTCCCTTTAGGGAGGAGATCCCTAGGTCTCCCTGACTCCTGTCTGCTTGGCTCTGGTTTAGTGTCCTGCTTTCCGGCAGAGATGGTTGAAGATAATCGTCAGCAGCATGGCACCGTTTGCTCTACATGACAGGTCTTCCCCCTGGGATGGAACACCCTGCTGCAGGGAGCAGGAGGTCAGACCTGTGTCCTCTACTGTGCAGCATTTGCTGCTGCCTGGGTTCTCTTCCCAATTGTTACAGTCTGTGCAGGCAAGTGGAAGGAAGGCCACCAAACTTGTTGAATACTGTTTTGGTTTTTTTTCTAATAAACTCTTCCTTTCTCATTTGTTTTCATTTTGTTTATAAACGTTTTCTCATTTATTCTAGACCCAGACTGAAAAATGTGGACAGAAGTACTGCACAACAGCTGGCAGTCACAGTGGGAAATGTCACGGTAATTATCACAGACTTTAAGGAAAAGACTCGCTCCTCTTCCACGTCATCTTCTACAGTGACCTCCAGTGCAGGCTCAGAACAACAGAATCAGAGCAGCTCGGGCTCTGAGAGCACAGACAAGGGCTCGTCCCGCTCCTCCACGCCAAAGGGGGACATGTCAGCAGTCAATGATGAATCTTTCTGAAAGTTGCACATGGAGTTGTGGAAACTATGAATCAGGGTATGAAATTCAAACACTCCACCTGCCCACGCTGCTCACATCCTGGAAAGCCTCTTCTGTGCTTGAACACACTTCCTTGGACATCGACCTCTTACTGATGCAACCAGGATAATTTCTGCTTGCCGTGGGCATCTGGCCACCAAGGAATTTCTCACCCTAATGATTACTCTTGACACTTTTATGTATTCCATTGTTTTATATGATTTTCCTAACAATCATTTATAATTGGATGTGCTCCTGAATCTACTTTTTATAATATCTGCTGTGCACAATTTTCCATGAACGTTACGACTTTTGTTTTGGGATAGGGAGCGGGTGGGGAGGGAAGGGGGCTTTATTTATTGCATTCACAAACTCCATCCTCTCTCAACATATCCTTTTTAAGTTCAGTTCTTCTTCCAGTTATACTGTGTACTATCAGTTTTGATATAAATTATATATAAATATATATATAAATAAATATATATAAAGGGTTATTTGAAACCAATACATGGAAACGCTGGTGCTTGAAACACTGTGAAGTGAAAACAAAATATTGAGCAGTTAGAGATCTGAGACAGTCCCCTTCTGTGAAAGTGCTGAAACTGAAATGGAACTGGTCGTAGGTGAGGATGTTCCTGGAGGTTCGAACCTAGACAGGACCCATTTTCTTGACTTGTTCCTTCCCCATTTCTTCCCTAAGCAATGGCTAAAGTGTACTGAACACAGTTTGGATTTTTATACCTTGGGATGTGAAATCAGAGGATCACTCCAGGGCAGCTCGTATTTGCACTGGAGTGACTCGGCTCAGCACTTTGCCAGTTTGTGTCCAACTGGAGCATGAGTGCTCAGAGCCAGGCTGGTGTCAGCACACCCCGATCCACGTGCTTTGGTAACGTGAGCATCGCTGTGTCATACATAGCCAATCCCACAGAAGTTTGGCATTCTTAGGTTTAATGAATTTTGGCTGTTTTTCAAACCTGCATCAATAACTGAGGTAGCTCTAGAACTGGAGTTGTGCTTGGGATTTCAGGCAGCAGTGCTGTGGGGTTGTTTCTCGCTGCAGCACATACGTGGGTGCCATCAGCTCCATGTCCTGTGCTGTGGGATTGCTGTTCAGCACAATTCCAGCTGTGCTCCAGAGCAGCTGAGCAGCACCCAGCAGGGATGTTAGGCATGTGGCAGCAGATGCTCTTGGTATCCTGCTGCAGAAGCAGTGAAAAACTTTGGTGCTGGGCACTGCTTGTGACCAGCATCTCCTTCCTTCGTGCTCTGATGTATTCAGGCTGTCATTCCTTTTCCTGGCCTGTTAGTGTTGCTTTACAGTTTACCTTCCATGCATTATCCTGCTAAAACACTAGTCTGAAGAGGTAGAAAAAAACCTCTTTTGCTTTTTTTTTTCTTTATTTAGTGGCCCCAGAGTGTTTTGCAGTAAGGCACAGAGGCGGTGGCTTTGGTCAACATCGATGTGTAACTTTGGGGTATGATGAAAGAGTGCCACTTTTTTTTTCGTGACAACTCCGTGCCGGCTGTTACATTGTGAATTATTTGCTCAGCAAGAGGCGTTTCTCTTTGTGGAGGCAACTGGTGTAACCTTTCCTTTAAAATCCGTGTGGTTTTGAGTAGCAGATGTAGGTTCCTTTCACACAGTGACAGAAAGCCGTGCGGTGCCACCGATCCTTCCCAGCCTCTGCCTGAGGGCGCACGCGGTGGCAGTGCCTTGGTGGTGGTGGTGGTGTTCCCAGTGTGTTCCTATGGGCACCCCAGTGGAATTCTGCTGATATCCGCGGTATAGGCCGTCTTTACCTTTTTAAGCATTTTTAAAGTATTTATTAAAGAACCAAAGGAAACCGGATGCTTCCTATGAGCATCAAGACAATTTATTATACATAGTTTTAAATACTATGAATTTCTCAATCCACATTTTAACATTAGTGGGATATTGCAAAGACATTCCTTTTCCAGTTTTTACTATTCCTTTAAGGGTCTCAGGGAGGGTAAACTGGTCAGCCATATTTATTTATTTTACTGAAATGTATTGGAATAATTTTTTAAGAGAGATTTTTTGAAGATGCCCCCGAACTTGTATATTTTGCACTGCTTTATAAACGATCCATTATCAATTAGGCTTGCGCGCATGGTGCCCGTGATCCAGCGGCGCGTGCGAGCGCACGGCACGTCCCTCCAGTGGGGCTCTTCCTGGTGCTTCAAGTCAGCCGTGTGCTCCCACTCGTTGTTGAATCTGGGAATTTGTGCAAAAAAAGCATTGTGTGTACCAGGAAATGGCTTCTTTCTCAAATGGATGGACCTGTAGATGAGCTTTAACGCGGTACCCGGCTACTCATCGGCTACTGGTTCAGTAAGCAAAATCTGATTTTGGGTGTGCCTCCTTGATAAAGCAGCTTACTGTAAATAAGTGGGAAAATGTCTTTGGGACAAGTGACCTGTAATTCTGCGTTTGGTAGGAACTGCTAGCAAAGCATCCAACTCCGCCGGCCTCGTCCGTGGCCGTTGTGCCGTGGGTTTGAAGGACAGCATTCACTTCTGCACTTGGTTTCTGAGCTCAGCACCCCAAGGCACGTGTCCAGAAATGGGATTCTGTTCACACTGCGTCCGTAGGTTTCCTGCTGTTGTTGGGGAGCGTGGCTAACAACCAAGCCAACAAAACACTAGTCTAGAGGAAGGACCGGGCTCTGGGCGCTCAGTGGCACAGAAGCAGGTAAGTAAAGCACAGTGTTACGTTCGCTAAGTTTCAATTTGGCACAGACACACACATACCAACACAGCTTGCCCGACTCGCTCAGTTTAACGTAGTTATGCAAAGGAAGAATCCAAAAGCATTTTAGGCAAACAGACTATTTATTTTAATTGGAATACCTTGCTGGTCTCAAATTGGACAGATCTAAAAAGCGGCGATAGCTTCCATGAGTTTATTTCCACTGAGATTTTTCACCTGCCTTACCAAGATCATTCTCAGTCTACTTTTTTAAGCTCTACCATAAACTTAAATTATTGAAAACTTATTAATTGCTGACTATATAATAACCTTTGCTTGTATGTAACCGAATGGTTTTAAGAGCCAACATTTAGAGTATGACAATGGAGCTGAACAGTTTTTAATGCGCAAGCAGTTCTGTTCTTGTGTATGACTTGTAACCTTAATTTACTGTGTAAAGATGGTTACATTATTTCCTTAGCTTTGTTTGTTGGAGACAAATATAGAATGCTTGTTTAAGTATGTCAAAACATAATCTTATCTTGTGGATTTTTATGTTAATGTATTATACGAGCTATATTTTTCATTTGCCCAGAAAGACAGCTTGTATAACGCTTCTGAAAGTTTTTCCGCTCTGTAAAGTCTTTAGAGCTGACAGTCCTGTTAGGTTTGTTTTAATCTTCATGCTAAAGTGTCAATGGTGGTTTTGTGAACTGGTCAGAAATTCACAGGTCTTAAATGTTTTCGAGAAATTTATATTGGACACTGCTCTTTGTCTAGCAAATAAAAGATGTTAATATATTCCTGTTACTGGCATGTGCACGACTGTTATTAGAAGCCACTTTATCATTTTCCTGCTTTAAATAGAAATGTCTATTTATGAATTCTGCTTGTAGTTTTTTCACAAATAAAATAGTAAAATTTACTTCCATCTGAAAGCTCTCTTTTTTGGGAGATGCCACTGTTCGGTAACGGGAAGCGCTTTGCCTTCCCTTCGAGCTGTCACTGGAGCACCCCAGTTCTGCAGAGCCACGGCTGTGAGTCCGCCGTGTTCCTGAGGGTCTGGTTTGGGGTTTGTGGTGGTGGCTGCAGAACTGGGGTCCTCTTCCTGTGACGTTTTCCCTGTGCTGTGGCCATGGAAGCGGTGAAGCTCCGTGCAGGAGGTGTTGGTGAGAGCCCTTGGGAGCTCCTCCGGTTGCCGTGCGCTAACGAATTCCCACGAGTGGGATTAATGGAACTTAAACGTAATTGAGGGTCAAACTGTATTTTTGGTGCATAAAAGTGCTGTTATTTTGCAAGCAGTAGTTTGATCCTCTGCTAGGAAACAGGCTGATGTTTCCTGGCTGGAGGCATTTTGTGACTGTGCAAATACAAAGCTGAAATATGGGAACCAAGTGATCGGTAAAACACAAAGAAAGAAATCTTATCCAGAGTTCTTTTTTCTTTTTGCTTGGGAATATGAGACAGTTACTAACCTAAGAGCAATTTGAGTATTTTTGTGTGTGCAGGGGGAAGTGTGTGTTACAACCAGAGGTCGCATTAAAAAAACACTGTGCAAACAGACTCCTAAATGCTTTAACCTCAGCTGGAAGCGAGACAGAGCGGCGGGTGCCAAGAATAAGAAGCGGCAGGAAAGGCGCTGTGCGGTGCGGCCGTGAGCAGCTGGTGGTGGTGGGACAGGCAGTGCTGGTACGGCTTGAGCAGCGCGGGTGGCACCGACCACTGCCTGAGCAGCAGAGCAGTGAGGATGCGAGCTGAGGGATGCTGTGGGCAGTGGTGGGGATCGCTTGGGCTGACCGTGTCCACGTGTCCAAGACTCATCTGTTGTGCCACTTTGCTGCTGGGTGGTGCAGTGAAGCTCCTTTGTTGGCTTTGGGTTTGATGGAAGGAAATTTTTCACACAGAGGGTGGTGAGGCACTGGAACAGGTTGCCCAAGGAGGCTGTGGATGCCCCATCGCTGCAGGCATTCAAGGCCAGGCTGGATGTGGCTCTGGGCAGCTTGGTCTGGTGGTTGGCGACCCTGCAAATAACAGGGGGGTTGAAACTAGGTGATCATTGTGGTCCTTTTCAACCCAGACCATTCTATGTTTCGATTATATGATTCTATGGATGAGCACTTAGTGCTGCAAGGAGCCCTTTTCTAGGCAGGGTTGAGGCCAACGCTGATCCTGCCTACACCTGTCTCCTAGGAATGTGCTGGAAGTGCCTGCTGTGTTTTTCTCATTGCTTGTTTGTGTCTCTGCAAAGAACAAAGTGCTCACTGAAGTCATCAGTAGCACCAAATGGCTGTCATAGAAATACCGAATCCAAAGCATTACAAGCCATACCTGTGTAATGATCCTGCTTATGGAGTAAGATGGAAACTCATGATGGCACAGAGCAATCTCTATATAACAGTGGTCTTCGCATAGTGTAAAGCTAGAAAATAATGGTGTTATTCCTGTACTGCATGTCTCTATCTGGATACCAAGAGGAAGCTCCCACCACGATTATTGGCTATTTCCACTACCTTGAAAATGTCATGATTTTCTATCACCTGTAGCCATATTCCTTCCTCAACTACTTCTTCAGCATTTGGAGCTTTAAGTACTCTTCCAACCTGCGGAAGAGGATGCTCCAGAGCACGGATCACCTCTTCCTTACATCTCCACATTACGTACCAGAAATCTGCAGAGCAGAGGTCTGTCCTGCTCTGCTCTCCCGGCTCAGCCCCATGTCAGTGCCAGCAGGTGAGTCAGCACCGTGTGAGCCGTGTAATGCCAACAGCCTTTGCCTCAACACCGTGAAATTCCCAGCGTAGCACACGCTGATAAGAGCACATCAGGAGCTTTTAGGAAGCATTAATTGGTCACAGCTCCCGGAGCTGGCTGGGGCTGGAGGAGGGCTGCCGTGCCTCAGAGCTCTTTGCAAATGGCAGAAGAAACACACATCTTCCAAATGAGAAGCATGGAAGTCGCATTGCCATATGGGCAAAGGCTGCTTACCTGGGGCTGCTGCTCGTGCTTCAGCCCAGGGTGAGGGTTGGGAAGCCCCAAAGAATGTCCCATTTGTCGCAGCAGGAGGCGGAGCTCAGCGTGGCAGCTCTGCTGTGTGTGACCCAGCCATTAAATGGATTTAAAAAAATAATACAATAAACAGTGGTGCTCTTACCTCAGGCAATCCATTAGGAGTGTGATTTAGTGCAGGGAGGGCTATAAAGGCAGTTGGTAAATTCTTTGTGCAGCACAAGTAACATTCCTACCAGGGAAAGGGGCCCTCATAATGGGGCAGGGAGGGGCCTCTGGTTTAATGAGGCCATCCAGGAGGAGGTGATATAGAATAACAGAGCTGGAGCATACAGATCTTCTAAATCTCAGGAAGGACTCCATCCCCTGAAGTCATGAGACTGAGACCTCGTTCAGTGCTGCTTTAAAGGCAACCAACTGGTGGTGTGTGTGTGTGACCTGGAGCTCAGAATCTGGCTCTGTATGATTACAGCTCCTTCTGAGGAGCCCTCTTGCACTGACTGCTGCTATTTTTATCCTCCTTCATCCTATGGGGCATTTTCAAAGGGAAGCAGCACAGGAAACAGCAGTGCAGGGAACAACTGCTCCTAACTCTGCTCCCTGCAATGATCCCTGTGATGAGAAGAAGGGAGTGAGGCACAGCCCTGTGCCAGGCAGAAGCGGCCAGCATCACTCCAACACGCACCATAAATCAGAGCTGCAGTGAGTTATGGTGCCACAGTGCTGCTCGGGCGAGGGGGAGTCTTTAAATCAATCAGACCCCAAATAAATAAATAACTGTGCAGCACACGCTGGATTGCACGTCTGGTTCCCACTGCAGGCGGTCATTTAACTCTGACACATGGAGTTTCTCCGCATTACCTGGGCTGCTGAAGTCATGGAAGGGAGAGAGCAAAATTCTTATGTGCTTTGGTTTGTTGTTGCTAAAGAAACCATTTCATTTGGTTGCCATGTGTGTAGCAAAGCTGGTTCTGTCTGTCTGGATGGCAAAAACTGAAGGAAACAGCTTTGGGAAGACAACACGCAGAATGCTCTGCTGCTGCCCGGCCCCAAGTTTGGGGGTTCTCTTCTCCAGGGAATCTTCTGTCACTCACACAGGGGATGGGATGCCTTCCCAAATCTCTATGGCTGGAGGACCACTGTGCATTGGGATTTAAGCAACGCTTTTGTTGCAACGGTGATGCTCTGCCCTGGTTTGTAAAGGGCAGTGAGCACTGCTGAAGGGAAATGGTTCTGCTGCAAAGTCCCCAGCATGGCATGGCTTCCCTTGGGCTGTTCCAGCCAGCCCAGGTGGGCCTGACAGAATGGCTCTGAGCCCTCTCCTGTGCTGTACCCCACACAGTACACTGAGCTGAGCAGTGGAGCTGTTGTTTTCCCAGCATCTTGCAACAGAGAAGAAAATGATTGCACAACCAGGAGTTCAGCTTTAGCTCTGAGCTGCTGCACTGGGAACTTTTCTCTGAAGTTCCCCTCTTGACCCCAAAGTGATAAAGGCCCATCAGCACGTAACGCTGTGTCCCCTGCCTTAGCACAGCTGTGTGACACCCAGGTCTGCTGCTGTGCGATGTCACACTGCACATCCCCACTGTTCTCCAGCACAACCCCATGGGGCACCTCTCAGCACTCTTCCTGCTGTGCCACATCCCTGCCCGCTGCTGGCTAAATCCTGCCTCGCAAATCATTGACCCCATAGGTCATAAATGCTCCTTTACGGTCTGTCAAGACAAACTCAATTCTTTACGTGCACCCTAAGTCAGCACAGTAAAACTTTTATGATGTTTTTAATAACAAGAGCTACTGCACATGAACAGCAACTAATTTTTAAAGCCCTGGTATTTCAGCTGAAACAGGCTTTTCCCTCTCCGTGCTGGAAAAACACTCAGGTCAGCGCGTTCAGAAACCAACGTCTGAAGCAAAACTTTTTGCCTGAACCCCAGTGCATGCATCCTCAGCCCAAAAGAAGTGGGAGATCCCAGAGGCAGCAGAGAGCCCTCGCCCCAGGCAGATGCAGGATGAGTCCCTGCTGCTGTGAGGCTGCAGCGCTGCGAGAGGCAGTGAGCGCTGCGAATGCTCGGGGGAGCTGCAGGGAGGAACTGTTGCTGTCGATCTGCTAATTAAGATTAATGTGCGAGCTGATAAGGATGACTCCGTGCCAATTGCTGCTACACGCCAAGATCCTGTGAGGCAGCAGCGGGTGCGTTTCTGCTTCCCCAGCAGCTGGAGGCCCCAGAGCTGTGCTGGGGCTCGTAGTGGGGTAGGGGGGTGCTGAGGGCTGCCCTGGCAGAGGAAGGGCGTTTGGCTTTTAGGCAGTGTGAAGGCTGTGCTTTGGTTTTGTCCTCTTGCCCCAGTAGGCATGGGAAAATGAGGGATGTTCAAAAAGATAGACTTATAGAATGGTGTGTGTATGGTTTCCTGCCCCCTGGCCAGGGCTCTATGGGGCTGCATGTGCCCACACAGTGGGACTCCAGCAGTTAGGATTTGCCTTGGCCGTGGCTGTTGGCGCACTGGAGGAGTTTCACCTTTGCCCGGCTCCGCAGCCAAACCCAAGCCTTCTCAACCACTCTGTCTGAAGTCATACTTAGTGCAAATTTACCCCAGTCCCACGTGCAGAATTAGATAACCTTATCGCTGCATCCTGCACAGATCAGTAACTCTGTGACTGTCGGCTCCTTTCAGCCAGACGTCATCGCCTAGCAACGTCGCGCTGCCTCTTTGGATGCAGCCTAATTCAGTTTCTGGTCATCCATAACAAAACCTCACGGAGGCATCTGGCACACGGATGGGCCGTGGGCATGGGGATGGCTGCAGGTGAACAGGAGGAGTTGAAGTCTTCATGTCTGTGTCTAAAATGGTGGTTTTGTACCACCTGCATAGGACAGAGCTGAGCCTTCAAGGAATGAAGTCTGCAAAAGGGTTTTACCCCATACTGCTGTTATGTCTGGAGATGACTTATGGCAGAAGCTGGCATCGGGCTTGGCATTGGGACCCATGTCAGTGGAAAGGCTGAGCATGGCTGTGTGGTGGTGCACAGCCTTGACTCAGGGTGGGTTAAAAAACCTTAATTTTATCATTTAGAATTTGCCTTTGGGATCCGAATACCAGCATTCAGCTGCATTTCCTCTGCAGAGTCCATCCGTACGATACAGTAAGTGGGCAGGGTGGTGGTGGTTAGAGGGCATGGCGGTGATGGGCTGAAGGTTGGACTTGATCATCTTGGATATCTTTTCCAGCCTTAATGATTCTGACATTCTATAAGTCTCTTTGAAATAAATGAAGTGCCGATGCTTCTTTAGAAAGGATTTATGGGCAGTAGGGTGTAGCTCCAGATGGTGAAGCACAGATGGAAACCTAAGTGTGAAGCTGGGTGTAGGAACCAGGACTGTAGTATGGGTGCGTGCCAGGGCCATACCTGTGCCAGCCCCATACCTGCTGCATCCCCACGATGGGGGAAGTGCTGTTCGTGCTGCCACTGTTCTCCTAATGCTGCTGAGCACTGCTGGATCCCCAGGGATGGACTCGTGCTGAAGGCTGTGCAGTGTTGTACAGCACTTGGGATGAGGATGTTAACATTTAAATATAAGCAATTTCTGTTTGCATGGGTGAGAGCCCTTTACCGCTGCAGAAACGCTGCCACTTACTCAGTGATTGCTGCTGGGGGTGGGAATGTGCTGCAGACTTCCCTCCAGGTCTGCACTTTCCCCAGAGTTGTCTGAGCTCCGGGACGGGAGCCAGCACTGCCATCCTGCCTGCACACTCAGTTCAGAGGCAGTGGATGAGGATTTTTTAGGCTCATCCCAAATTGAGATCTACAACTAAAGCTACACTACTGGCTTGGAAGCCCATGCCCTTCCCTCTGCCCAAAGCTCTGTGCCCTCTTGCAATGCACCTCCAGGTGGAACTCTCAGCAGTTCTCCTGCGCAGCTATCCTGCACAGAGCATGGAGTCTGCATCCTGAACCCCTGCGAGCACCCAGCTCCTGCAGCTCAGCCTCCTCACACCCAGGGAACAACAGGGTGGTTTTGGATCTCACCATTACAACCTCACGCTCAAGAATTACTACTACTATTATTTCCAAGGAAACAAGGACTCACACCCGTATCTTTTATGTGATTTCTCACATCCGGAGGTTTGCACGTGACTTTGCTGCCTATTTTTAGCTCCTCAAACATCCCTGCTAGGATGAAAGCTTTAAAGAAAACCCACCCTCAAACTGATGAAACACGCATTTGTTTCAGTGCTGAGTTACTGAGCGCAGCCCCAAATCCCTGAATAGATGATGGGCTGCCCTGTTTGCTGTCACAGCCTCCAGGCCCACTGTTTGGGAGGTATACTTCAATCCTGCAGGTAAAGTGCTTGTCCCACACTGCCCTTGAGCACGTTATCCTCCCTGTGCCTTTATTCACGTCTGCATTTGTTTTTAGGGAGCAAACCACAGTGCCATGAGATGGGACCAACCCAAATGACTTCCAGCTGCAGGAACAGCCCAGCTGTGAGTGGTTAAAGCTGATCACTGCCTGGCTGGCATGGCTGCTCAAAGAACCCACACTAAACCTCTGCAGATCACTGGCTGCCTGGGGTGCTGTAGGGTATGCCCTCACCTTCCTGATGTCCTGGGGGAGGAACAGCAAATCCTGGTCATGCTGACAGCCCCAATCCGAGGGTGGGGTGATGGTGTCCTGATTGCAGGTGACAGTGTGTTGGGCAGAGAGCTGGGGCTGAGCAGGGCTGGCAGCTGTCTGCCTTCAGCATCTCGTTAGCAGCACTGTTATTAAATGTTCTTGGGGCTGGTCCCTGCTGAATGCTGCTCTGCTGTGCTCCCTTCTGCTCAGGCTGTCAGTGTGGGAAAACCCTCTGCCTGCTCAGCTGCTGTCACCGTGGAGTGCCTACTGCCTTGAGTTCCTGCCCAGGAAAGGACCAGCTCTGTTCATCTGAGCACTGTGCATGAATTTATCTTTTCATGCTCTGGTTACAGAGCTTGGAGACCCTGCAGCCCCTGGCCACGTGCTCCTGAGGTGTGGGCTAATTGAGACATGACAGCATGGAGCAGCAAATGGTGATTGCAGAACAGCTTCAGGACCGTGTCAGAGGTGGGGGTGTAAGGCTTCTTGATAAAGGCATGGCTGTAAGGCTTCATCACACAGCCATGGCAATGGCTGCTGCCCTCATCCTTTCAGGTGTGAGCACACAGATGGCCACTGCAGTGGTGCCTGCCTGATGCTGAGGTCCTGTGGCTGTGAGATGGCATCTCCTGGGGCTGGGCACAGCAGTGTCTTGCATCGCACCTTTTGCCAGATCTAGTCTGGGTGAGCTGGCCCAGCCTCTGCTTATGTGTTACGCTAAGAAAAGCAGAGATAAGCAGCAAAATAGCATGGAAATGACACATGTAACTGATGTTCTAACCCTTCACCTTCTTATTTGACCCCTTTCCAGCCGTGACCCATGGAGAGGAGGTCAGTGAGGCTGAAAACTTCTGCACAGCTGTGTGCAAGAAGCAGCAAAGAGTTGCACTCCTTACCTCCACTATCCGTACTGCTGAGAAGCAGCCTGGGGTTGCCTCCTCCTTGCAGCTCTTTCTGGCTGTGCCCAGAATGGAGTTGATCAGGGCTGGGTGCTGTGGGGGTGCACCCTGTGTGCCTCCTGCAGCGCTGTGGGCAGGGCAGGAGCTCAGGAGGGTGCTGAGAACCTGGGGATGTCTTTGTGATCTGAGCATTTAATTCCATTACTCGCAGGCTCTGAATAGCTGGTTTAAACACCCTTGACCTTCTGCTGCAGAGCAGATCAAAGCCGATCTCTCTGCAGTGATACACTTTATCTGATTCAAAAGGGAAGCATCCAATGAAGGGCTTGTTTTGAAAACATTCTTTCACGTTGTGCCCTATTAAATTGTTGACATGTTGCCCTCTGGCTATTTGGCATTAGTTACACTCCAAAGCTATCTGCGGCATTAATCTAATTTTGCCTTTCCTCATCTTTGCTCCTTGATCTCCATATTATGCCACTTAACAAATCTGCTCGGGGCCAAAATCGCTTCAAGACGGAGCTCAATAAGTGGTGGGAGACTGCGGGCAGTGTGGGGCACGTGAGCTGCAGGATGCAGAACAGCACAGCAGGACAGGGATCTGTTCAGCTGATCTTCGCTTCTCTGATGCTGGTGGGTTTGAGTTGGTGGCAATGCTGCTCTCCTTGCCCACTTGTGATGGCTGTGGCCTTTTCCCTGAGCTCTGAGAGTGCTGGGGGTGATCTGCCCTGTGAGCTGCAGACCCTGAGGTGCAGTTGTGTGCACACATGCAGGGCCAGGAGCAGTTTGGGAGCAGTGGCTGTTGCGGTTTTCAGAGCACACGCTTGCTGGATCTCGGTGGATGCTCTCACTTTGTTGGCCTTTGGTTGTGTGCAGTTGTGTCCAGATTAGAACCAGGTGAAAAAAAAGTGCTCACAAAGCTCTCAGTGGGAAAAAAAAAAACAAAGGCTTGATTTAAAAAGTGTTTCATTTTGAAAAGGAGAAGAAAGCCTAAACAATCTGTGTTGTTAATACTTACCATTCGCTATCTTTTTAATGCAATACCATTTCACCACAGCTGTAGCTTTCAGCAGCAATGCGGGGCTCCTGGGAAGCAGCTTTCATCAGAAGAGCTCTGCAGAAGTGGAATGGGGGTTTACAAGATGGAAACAACACTTTTCATGGAGACTTTTCCAAGTTTGTGGCCCTTTCTGGTGGGACTGTAGTGGGTTTGCTTTGTGCCGGTCCCTATGGAACACGCAGTGATGGTGCCATCATTGGCTAAATATGTGTCTGTGCAATGTTGGCTGCAAAAATGGATGAAACAAATGAAGAAAGGTACAACAAAGGCCAGTGCTCACTGAGATTGGTGCTCTCATCTATGCTTTGTGATTCTGAGTTGGGAGAGGAGTGGTAATCCTCCTCTATTGCACATAAACAATATCATTTACTGTAGGGTCTGGATTTACAAGGGTTTATGAGATCTGAAAGCCATAGATAAGCATTTAGTAGGATTTACTGAAAAGCCATAAATGAGACTTCCAACAGGAGTTGGGTACCTTTTGCAAGTCTCACTAACTTTATACCTACACCTTTAGGGGTATAAATACCTTCTGAAAATCTAACAGACCCTCCCCTCTTACCATATAAATTGAAACAGGGCAGCCTGAAGGATGGGAAAACCATTTTCTAAGTGGGGAATCTGGACCCTATCAATAAGGTCACCATTCTGCAAATAGTTTTAGCATAAGTGCATAAGAAAATTTGTTTTCCTTTACATGGAGAGCAAATTGTATGTTGTAAGCAGGTGAAGCTGCAGCAAGGATTTTGAAGCTCCTATGGCTCCTTGCTAAAGAGGTTACCCTCCTGCGTGTATCCGTGCAAGCAATTTATTCTGTCGTCCAAATGGCAAAATGTGCTCTGTGTTTTCTGGGGCCTCCACACAGCTGAGATTCCAGAGTGGAGCAATGGGAGCCCTTGCTCTTCCTCATCTGGAGATGCCAAACGTCAGGAGGTCGATGTGAGCAGGTTCCTGTGTGACCCTGTCTTCCTGAAGGGAAAGAACAACACCAGGCTGTGTTCTGCTTTTTAAAAATTCTTCTGATGTGAAAGGGGGAAAATAGTGCTGCAGGGACATGGATTGAGCTCAGTTCCAAAACTAACAGACAAACAAAAAACCCCATATAACAGAAGGCCCAGAAGCCATCGATCAAAAGGAGCTAGATCCCCAAGTGGCTGTTCAATGGGGCAGTCTGCAGCTCCCCAGGTCTCTGTGTACAGCTGAGTGCCAGAAGTGAAGAGATGCATGTGAGGATGATTCTCTCTCACACGGAAGGATCTGGTAATGTCCCTGGGGCTATGATCCCTTGCTGCACAAGTGAAGTGCTGGTGCAACAATGTCTGAACACTGCTGGCCCTTAGTCTGGTGATCTCTATCCCTAGGGGCTGCAGGGTGCAGGTCCTGCAGCAGGAGCAGAGCAGGGCTCAGGCCATCGCTGTGTTGTGCGAGCTGCAGGGCTGCTGGGAAAGGCAACAAGAGGGATTGTGCTGGAGAGCCTGGCTGATGTAGAAGTAAATCTTAGCAGGCGACGCAGAGTGCAGCTCCTTACATCGAGCTTTAAGACTAATTGATTGCTTTCCCCAAGCACACAAACCTGTCTTTATTTTGAGCCCGAAAGGAAAAGTTCTCTCAAAGTCACCAGAGACAAATAATCCTTCAGGAGTCACTGCTGACACGGAATTATATTTTCAGTCATTTTTCAGTTGTGTGCGTCTCCATCCCGTCACATTAGTTTGCTAACACTTCCCATGTAACAATGAGACAAACAGAGCATTGTGCTGGTCCAAGCCAAACATTCATCTCTGCTTGGCGCTGGTTCAACGGGCCTGTCAAAACTCCTTGTGCACTGGCCAGAGCTCATTAACAGTGGTTGGATGCATATTTAGAATGGAAAAGAGCTTTACCAAGGGCTCTTAGTACTGCGGGGCTGAGCAGGGAGCAGAGAGGAAGGTGGTGGGAAGCGGAGAGGGGACACGTTCTTTGCAAAGTTGAAATGAAGGGAAAAAGTACATATCTGTGGAGCAAACATATTTCAAAGCAATGCTTTGTGCAGAAGAGAAGCGAGTTGCAAAATCCCTGGGCCCAACGCCAGCCTTAAATCTGTCTCAGAAGAGGCTCTGATGTTATCGCTCCTCAACGTGCATTCACTTAGAGCTGCTCTCACTGCGATGGGAGCAGATCTGCTGACCGCAGCCTTCCTCCCCAGCCAACCTGTGGGGACCGAGAGTGGTTTGGCCACAGGCAATTCCACTGAAGTCAATGGAAGGATCTGATGGTGGGCTCTCACACCCCTGGGTGCTGTGTGGAGCTAGCTCAGCCCTCAGCAATCTCAGAGGCCTGTTGGGGCTGGTGAGCATTTCAACAAGAGGGAGAGGGAACTAATTACACAGCCTGGGTGTTTGTGTTGAGCTGGTGTCAAGAAAGAACAATCAGGGTGTGAATGACACTTTCCAACTTGTCCGAGATGTTCTCGTTGCCTGCTGCACATCTTTGCAGCAGAATCCTCCATCTGCGGGAGTGTTGCTGATTTTCAAAGACAGATGTTGATATATTAAGGAAATTTACCCCCAGAAATGACCACATGAAATAGAGAAAAGAAATTCTTTCCTTTTTTGTGTGTCCATATTCAGGTACCCATGTCCCAGTTTGTCTAAGAGCACCTATTACTAAATTCCTGTGTGTGGAGCTGGGTTGATGGTTGGACAAGGTGATTTAGTGGTCTTTTCCAACTTTAATGATTCTACGATCTCCTAAAGCTCTCAGTACAGTTCCAGTAAGTATTCACTCTTGTAAAGGAACAACAACAAAAACCTATGTGCTGCAGGAGAAAGGGAGGAAAAAAGAGAAAACCTGTTGGTATTGAAGAAAGCTTTTAGTTCCTTTGCAGAGAGATGATTCAGTATGAGGGCAAATAATGAAGATGCTGGAATTGAGAAGATCATTAAAAAGAATGATGAAAGAAGTTATTCATGGACTAATTGCCAGAATGCTTGAAGCAAATGCTAACAGTTAACTGATTGAGTATCTCAAGGTGTGGCTCATTTAAACCTAGCATCTCTGATTGCTTATTCACTTAACACTTGCATGCTTGCTTGCAAACAACTGCAGTGCTCGTTCTGCTTTTTTCCTTCCTTCTACCTTGCTGTGCTCTGCTAGCTCTTGAATGTTCTGAGTCTGATCTCTCATAGTGACGTCCCTCCTGATCTGTGCAAGCTGTTCTGGGCCACCCAGCAGCGTTCTCTGTCAGGATCTGCCTTTTGGAGGTGAGCTGTGCAGTTCTGTTTGTGGTCCTCCAGGTGATGAGGGAACATGCAGCGCAAGGCTCCAATCTCTGCTGTACCCTTATCCCAAACCACTGCTGAGAGGAGGAACTGGGGGAGATGGGCAGTAAGAACTCTGTAAAAATAGTGCTTCAATTTTAAATATCTTTTATTATTTGAGCTGGGGAATAAAAAGTCTAAAGCATGCCGAAAGAGGGGGTTCCAATCACTGTAAGCTAACTGTTGCATATCCTGTGTATCTTTATGACATGAACCTGAATGCACAGGTTTCACCAAGAACCCCTGGCTTTAATATCAATTTGCTTGTAAAGACACATTCCATAAAGAATGAACAATGTGAGCAGGGTGAGTCTGGCTGGGGGGAAAGGCTGCGTTTGCACCGCTGAACATCCCCAGCTTGCAGCACAGCTGCTGGCCCTGCATGAGATGGACCCTCCCACCTCCAGCAGGTATTGTGCAGAATTTTGTGCAGGTGGGATCTTGCTTTCCAGCCCTCTGCCTACAGGAATGCATCGGGTGCCTCGATTCAGTGTTTCGATGCCATTTTCTTCCCGTTCCAAATCACTGTGCAGCACCAGCAGGTGAGCCAGCTTTTGTTCAAAGGGAGGAAAAAGCAGGTGGTGGTGGGGACACAGTGGGCATTCACAGAGCAGCAAGATGTAATACAACTCAGGAGTAAAACTTCACCTCAGGCAGTAAGGTTTGTGTTGGGCAAAGGGAATAGCAATAAAGACTTTTAGGAGTTACAGTGAAATGTAGGAGTTTCCTAAAACCAATTACCTTGTCCTTCAGAGAGACTGACTTGATTTTATTTTTTTAATAATGCAATAATCAATAATAGATTAAATCTCCATTCCCTTACAGATCCTCTTGCCCAGGAACAACAGAACAAAGGTCTCCAGAGGTCCATTAGGAAAAGCAATCTGAACACCAACCTGGATGGTGTGTGTCTTAATCCAGAGCAGGCACGTGCATGCAGTGACCCTTTCCCTCTCACAGGCTGCGTGGTTAAAGAAGCCCATTCCTGCAGGATCAGGCCACAACCTGCTGCAAACAGCCCTTTGCAGTCCCTGACTCCAGGAGCATTCAGGAACCCATGTGCTGTTCTCTGGTTTGTGGCCACTGCTCATTGAACTGAGAGCTGAGGGATGTGGTAGGGTGAGTTGCAGCCAAAGGTGGGGGGTGAGTCCAAAGCAAGCAGAGCTGTGGCCATGGGGCTGCTGCTCTCCTCCTCATCCCACTGCACACACAGGGTGCTCGGGGTCAATGGAGGCTTTCCTAGGGCAGTGACTGTGGGGCATCTAACAGCATGCCTGCTGCTGTGGAAAGAATATTTTGCTCTTGTGTGCTGTCCAGAGCATTAAGATTAGCTTGGACAGAAAGGTTTGGAAGGAAAATTGAAGTGTAAAATTGCTTACTTGGTAAGCTCAGGGAGGAGGGAGCATATCTGCGGACCTTGGGATTCTGGCACACGATGATGCTGAAGTACCTGCGTGTGATGTTTCCTCTGTTGACATCTTAAAAACACGAAGTAAGCAGAGGCTGGGATGCAGATAAGCATGAGGCTGATGAATGCTCACAGGGGGAAGCTTAGCTGGAAACCATATGGGCAGTAAAAAGGCACTTGTGTAGCATGGTCCCTGGCAAGTGGGGCTTTGCTGCTCCAGCCACAGGGCAGGGGCAATACAGCCTGGCTGTACCGGAGCAGCTTGGTCAGAGCTCCCTGGCTTGGCTTCACATCCATGCTGGGTGTTCACAATATGTCACAGCAGTGGTGTAAAATGGGAGCAATGTTCCTCCAGCCCTGCCCTGTGCAGATCCCAAATGCCACTCAGGATACTGGGGAAGGCATACCACTGAGAGCATCACTGCTGATCTCCGGGATGCAGAGGTTGACACGTCGCATTAAGTGCAGAATGTTTTATTAATCACCAGAGTAAACGAACGCATAAAGCCTCCAGAGCTCATTGGCAGGAAAGCAAGTCCTGCTGCCCCAAGGCTGCAATAATTTATGCTCTTGTCTTTTAATGCAGTTTCTTTTCCTGTGACTCCACAAGATTTAATGCCCTTTGGAAAGGGTGTATGTGAGTAGGCTGCAGGCACTACTGTCAGAGCACCTCATGCCAGGGTCGCTGCAATGTGCACTGCTCAAGCAGCACTCCAGGTTTATGCCCGTCCCTTTTGGGTTTTGCTGGTGACCTGGCTGGAGCCAGGAGTTCATCCCTGACTGCACAGTAGCCCATCCAGCCCTCTTGTCTATCCATCTCCTTGTAAATCCATTCTGGAAGTAGGAGAATAGGCGGAACCTTCAGGTCCTCCCTCAGCAGGACTGGGATCCTCCTTTGGGCTCCATCACTGTGGTGCTGAGGGTGGGCTCCCAGGGCTGCTCTTGCAGCAGACGTGGTTCTCTCAGAGCTGCTGGAGGTTTTCCCTGTTGGGAGCCCCCCGGCCAACTGGTGGGCC
Source organism: Chrysolophus pictus (assembly GCA_037305975.1). Classification (NCBI taxonomy): domain Eukaryota; kingdom Metazoa; phylum Chordata; class Aves; order Galliformes; family Phasianidae; genus Chrysolophus; species Chrysolophus pictus. Next base: position 3,615,231 of record CM074587.1, read on the forward strand.
TCTCACCAGAAATTTGGGCAGAATCGTCTTTGATGGCCTCCTGCTGCTCTTTTCTTTCCACATTCCATATTCTACTCCCACCCCCACCCCCCCGTTCCTCCCACCCCCATTTCTCTTTTCTTTAAAAGCTTTATTGCAAAGCAGTAGGTCATTTCCTACCTCTGTGCCTCTCAGACCCCACTCCTTAGCACTGGAGTTGTTAACCTCTGCTTTTAGGTCGACCCAAATGACACTCACTGTTCTCAGCTTACAAAATAATCAGATTGTTACAGAAGTACAGAAATGCTCTGGTTTGGGGTTCTGTTGCTGTCCAACAGGGAGGGTGATGGGAGGTGGGGAGGGGGAGATGCATTTCTTTCTTCTGCCCCTTTTCAAGGAGTGAAGCCATGCAGTGCGATAACGACAAGGTGACCAAAGTCAAAGGGATGGCAGTGAGGATGGCTGGTGTCTGTGTGTTAGGGACCTCCACAGACCATCTGGAGCTGAATGAGGTCTCTCCCATGAGTGTCCTGCTTACCATAATGATCCATGTGTGCAAGGAAGAGCCTTGCTGTAACAGGGCTGTGTGTTAATTTGACTCATAGAATCATTAAGGTAGGAAAAGACCAGTAAGATCATCAAGTCCAACTGTCAACCTATCCCTACCATGCCCCAACTGTCAATCCATTCCCACTATGCCACGTCCCTCGGTGCCACATCTACCCTTTTCAAGAAGATCTCCAAGGATGGTGACTCCACGCCTTCCCAGGGCAAATTTGAGTGCAATGAATGGGCCAATGGAGTAAAAAATGTGGGTGAGCCTCTGCTGTGGTGCAAAGCAATTACCTGAGGTGGAGGACATAAAGCACTAAGACTTTCACTTGCCTCTTCTCTGAGCAGTGAGGACCATTAAAAATAATTGCTCCTTTCATTAAAGCCAGAGGAATACGAAAATTGGCTTCTAAAATTCAGATATGAAGGACTAACTAGGAGAGGTTAACTGCAGTAGGCCACAGCAGCATAGTTTTGGGGCAGTCCTTCACACGGCATCACTGTCATCTTCAGGGCAAAGCTCACCTGAGGTTGGTCTTGCTCAAGTCTCATCATGTGTCAGCGCTACAGGCCTGCAAAACCAGGAGGGGAGAATGAAGACAAGCAACACAGTCTCCCCTAACGTAGCAAATTGGGGACACCATTACTATCCTGTCCTGGGTGATGTCCCAGCTGTAGATGCAAGAGCAGTGCTCTGGGTGCAGCTCTGGCTGCAGCTGTGCAGCTGCTGATTTTTCTTCCTGGGCTTTCATGCTAACGCTGTCTGTTCCCACTGGTACCCTGACGCAGTTTTCTCTATCAGCCCAAGGTGCAGTGCAAACGCGCGCAGCGGGAGATGCGGCCCTCGTGGGAAATCTGTGCTGGCTTCAGATAGACCTTAATTTATTTGATAAAGGCAAAACTGTAAACAACCTAATCTCCCCCTTGGGCCTCGCAAGCCTTCCTAATTATTAGCACCAGAAGGAAGCTGAGCTAGATTCCTGCTCCACCAAGCTTGGGGGATTGCATCCCTTCCAGGTCTCGCTTGAATGTTTTCTGGTAGCATGCCTGGGTCTGTGCTGGCAGTCAGGAACAAACACAGGAACAGCTCTTCGCTGTGTGTGCCCAATTCTCTGTGCCTGTGAGCAGCACCGGCTCCTTGTGACACTTTGTGGATGGGTGTCGTGGGACCAGGATTTTTGGTTCATCTCAGGAAAAGTGATGGATGCAAAGAAGATGTGCTGAGAAACTTTTTTTTTTTTTCCCCTCTTATTCCTTTTGTTCATACCTCCCAGGTAAAGACTTCTTTTTGCCCTGGCTTCTTTTTATCTCAGAGGCTTTAGTATTCACAACTTAAAAAGGGGAAGTACATGGAAGAGGTAAATCTCCAAAGTCTGAGACTACAAAGCTACTGAAGAAGACAGAGCTGTGTGAAGGTAATTGCAGGGGGACAAAGGAAACCAATCCTCATCGTAGGACACAGCTATTGAGCTGCTATGGACTTTCCAAATCTGCTCTGTATTTGAGTTTCACATAGCAAAGACATTTTTAAAGGTGCCTGTGTTAAATTACAGGGTCTTGAGCAAATGCATTGCTGAAATAGAGACGATCTTATGCCATTCCTGTGCAAAATGCTCCTTCCTCACCCAGCGCTTGTGTGAATGATTTCCTCCTGTCTTTTCCTTTCTGCTGCATGAATGACTTTCTGCTCTTTTATTTCTTCTTTCTCACGTGTGCCTTCACTGCTTCCCTTGGGTCTGCTTTGGTTTTCTTCTTAAATAATGTTTTTCTGTTTTAATGTCTGCCAACCCAAGGCTGTAAATGCAGAGGATGATGAAGCTGAGGAAACCGGGGTGTTTTTAAGGAGGCTGAAGGACAGCAGTGATAGGCACCAGCACAAAGCCTGGCTTAGGCACAGGGAGGCACTTGCTGGAACCAGAATATCACATAAAAGCCAAGGGAAAGATTCCCATCAGACTCAATGGGCTTTTGTCTTTTACCTGTCATGTTTCCTGTCAATTTTCTGCATGAAAACAGAGCCCAGACCCCACTGGTATGAAGGTTAAATCTTTCAGATTGACGAAAGTTTCTCCTGAAGCACCGTGGTCCCATCACCTGCATGTCCCAGCCCAAAGGGCTCAGACTGCAGAACCGCTTTGGAGTGTGAGGGTATTTCATGTAGCAGCACCCATCCTGTGCCCATCCCAGCTGCTCCCTGCTGGGACCATGCTTGCCTTGGGCTGTGGGCTGCTGGAAGTTGAGCATTTCCAATATTTAACTCATTTCAGTGCTGTTCCAGAGGCTGCTGGAATGCAAGACACTTCCAAAGTATTTTAATAAATATAAAAACTTAAAACAAGTGCAGACATGCTGGCTCTTGCCAATTCTCCTTCCTTTCTCAATCAGGGCCTGTGTTGTTGTTTTTTTTTTTCTTGGAGTATCAAGAAAGAGCAAAGCAAAGGATATGACAATGAGTGGGGAGAGAAAGCTCTGCTTTCCCTAATTCAAAGCAAACCTGTGTGCACAGCTTGCACCATGCTGTTCTGCCCTGCTGTAAGCACGTGATGGGAAGCATCTCCCTGTGCCTGGTAAAGCAACCTGACATTGGTGGACACCCCACTTGGCACCCCGCTGTGGGGTTTGGGGCTTCTGGGCACTGGCTGTGGACTCACTCCCCTGGAGGAGAGCCGAGGCAGCAGTACCATCCCTCAGCCAGAAGTTAATCCGACTCCACGCGACCAGAACCTTATGCTCCAGAGACACAGAAATTAGCTTTTCCTCCCTCATTTCAAAGCTAATCCTGCCCAGAGCTGCTTCGGCACAATCTCGCCTCCCTGGTATCTGAAGGCACGGAGCCGCAGCCGCGCTGACATTTCTGGCTGCAAATGCTGCCCTCCGCACACACACTTGATGCTGATACAAGGTCTCTTGGCTGCCTGTGCTCAGCCCCATCTGTCGCGGTGGCACTGTGCCCGCCAGCAAGATGCTATGCTATATTTACTGAAGCAGAGGTGCCAAGCGGACCAGATGTTTTCAGCAGGAAAGTGAAGCAGGGAGGCAGGGGCCCTTCTAAAAGCACTGCCCCCCTTGGCAGCGCTGCGAGGCAGCAGCACGGGGAAATGAAGCCATGTCACCCAGCTATCAGCATGTAGGCAGCCAGCATTCCGCAGCTGGAGGCAGGAGGGCTCCATCCTCAGCACTCCGGGTCCTCAGCTGTGCTGGTACTGACATGAAGAGCAGAAGATGGTGCTCAGGGTTGGGTTTTGCAGCCATGAGCATTGCATGCTCAGCCATCATATCCGAGGAGAAGCAGTGAATAAGGTGATGTTTCCCCTTCTACATGAGCAGGAATTTCAGGACCAGTGGCACTCCCCTGTCCCCATGGCAGTGCATAGGGGTTGGGATCACTGGATGCAGCAGCATCAGGGTGGGAAGCACTGTGTGGCTGTGGTGGCACCTGCAGCACTGGGGAAAGCAGTTCCTCTTCTGCTTATCCTGAGGAGCTTAATGTTTTTCAAGCAAGCACTGGAAAAATAAAAGGCATCGGTAACAGCGGTGAGGGTTTTGGGAAACAACTCATTGGTATCTGTTCACACCAGCTACAGCAAAACCATCCCTACAGGATTACAGGCTGCCCAAATCCAGGAACGAAGGGTGTTTGAAGTGCCTCACTGTTAGCAAAACCCCCAGAGTATTTTCTTGATATCGTTGTCAGGGAAATGTTGAGGTTGGAGATATTCGCCCCACAAGTGTCTTGGCTCTGCTGTCAGCTGTGGATGTGCATGGAAGCTGTGTGCCTCAAGATCTCCTGGTGCTGAGCAGTGAATGAGGCAAACCCCACAGAGCAGCTCACATGTAGATGCTCAGCGCTGACAACGCTGCTCTGCCTGAGAAGAGATGTGGTTCTCCAGGGTTACAGAGAAAAAAGCATGGGAAAAAAAGCAAAAGGTTTGAGCAACTCTTGCAAAAATCTGGCACTTCTATATTTATTGTTCTGATTGACTTGAAAACTGCACTGCATCTGTGTTATTCCAATCAAGCAGCTCAGTGCTTCTGTGGTGTTGCAGTGAGCATCTTGTCATGAAGTCGAGCTCTGGAAAATAGTTTTGAAGCTCCCGGGACCACGACCTGTGTTTTATTGCTGTTGGCTGATGCTGTTTGTGGAAGTTGGAGCGGCGAGCTGATAATTTGCCAATCACCACCAAGCAAGAACTGCTCAGCTTTCCTCGTTGGTGTCCCATGGGAGATATCTGCTGCTTGAGATGCTCCATGAAACACAGCAAAGCTTTCTAAATTTATGGGGAGTTGGGATGGACCCGGGATGTGAATGCTGCTGGCTCCCAGACAGACAGAACTCTCTTGTTTTTGTTTTTTAAGTGTGGAAAATGGAGCTAGTTGCTGTCAGGGTTAGCCCGTGCCGTGACTTATGAAGCAAATGCTGGGCCAAGCTCAGAGCTCGCAGTGTTTGTTTGTTTTTAGCAGAGCTGGCCAGAACACAGCAGCACTGTGATACTACCAGAGGGAGGCCTTGGGTTTTCTCACCTTTAGTTCTGAAAGCCTGGGAAGCACACGGCCCTCTACTCCAGGCAGCCCAGAGCTGCAGATGCAGTGGTGATGCCATGGGTGAGATTGAGCCCTCAGCTCAGAGGCCATCACTGGCAGCTCGGGGAAATCCTCACCAGAAGCACCGCTCCTCTGCGCTGTTGTGTTCCCCCCAAAATCCCCGGTTTCAGGAGATAAAAGCATCACCCACGCGTGACTCATCTTGTTGGGTGTGTGTTTTCCCTCCTCTTTCGAACTCATCCTGAGCTGCGTGTGCTGTTGTGAACAGAAAGCAGCAGGACGGAGGGGGGTTTTGGGGGAAAGGAAGGGTGAGAAATATTTGTGGTGAGTGAGTGCTGATGGGCATTGGTGGCTGTGAGCAGACAGCCTGCTCTCTGCGAGGCACTGAAGAGCGACTGGTGAGGGGAGAACTTGGGTGCATGGGGAGGGATGAGGAAGGCTCTGACCTGCTCCAAACAGATGGGGAAAGTCCCCCTGAGTCCCATTCCCCTGTGGGAAGGCTGAGAGTGAGAGAGGCTCCCCTTGGCCACACCACTGGAACCAGGTATAGCCACTCGAGGTGAATTTAACAAGATTAAAGCTCCCTGTTTGCTCTCCCTTGCTCTCTTCCAGCCCCAATTAACTCCCGCTTAAGCTCCCTGTTCCCAGCCACTGACCCCAGCAGAGGCTGTAGGATGCCCTGGAATGGGGCACGGTGGCATTTGGGCATCACACCATCTGCTCCATTGCCTCTTGCCGTGTCTGCCTTGAGCCCCGGATGCTCTGGAAGAGGAGCAGTGTCTTCAGATCACTGCAGTGGCAAATGGAGGAGATGGTGATGGAAGAGAAATCCATCAGTCGCATCCCTGCACCACTCCCCATCTCCACTCTCCATCTTTGGTCATCCTCCCATGGTCGGGACGTCCTGCACTCTGCTGGAGAAGCAGCCACCTTTGAAGGGTATTTTTAACATCACCTTCTGAAAATGTTGAGGCTGAAACCTCCTGGCAGACAGAGAGCTATTCTTCTCTCTGATGAAGAAACTATTTCCTCATACATCTGGTTCATATTTTTCTTTAGGTTTCTGCCAGAAACAATTCTGAAAACAAAACGCAGAGCAGAGTGAATGTATACATTCTTGAAGGATTCCTTCACCGCTCCTCTCTGACCCAAACCTACAGCCCTTCTCACCAACCATTCTTTTTTTTTTTCAATTTCTTTTTAATTAGTTTTCCTTTCAAAATGTGAAAACATACGGCCTGATGAGCTCTGGAACACTGTTGCCTGCGTCATATAAAATGATCTACTTTTAGAAATTAATTACGGAGAATACGACAAGGAAAATACTCTGTTGCAGAAACTGTCGGGTTTTTTTTCCTAATTATTTGAGCCCATTATCTCTCCAGTCAGATTTTGTCTGGAAATCCTTATCAGATGAGAGTTTTGCCACTCTGAAATGTTGTGTTTTTCTTGGAAATCCGGGTTTTAACCCCAAAAGGGGAAGCAGTGGTGCTTGGAGCTGCAGTTAGGGTTGGTGTGCAGCCCTATGGCACTGTGCCAGCTCTGGTCTGGTGCCACAGGAACAGTGCCAAGGCAATGCTGGCAGGGTGCAGCTGGTGGGTAGGGGGAAAGCAAACAAAAAGCCTGATGGAAAAAAGTAAAGGGAGAGGGATATCCCAGCTCTGCTGCATCTAAGCCCCAACAACTGGGAGGGATGGAGCGGGAAGCTGATGGATCAGTGCAACTGTGCTGCACGCACCTGCAATGCACAGTGTTGTCATAGCACCATACTGCTGCCCCTGGAGCTGCTGCTGGGGAAGCAAAGCGTTTGCAAGACACTGGTTCTCCCTAATTGGGAACAGACACCGTGCATTAAGAAAAAAGTGTGCAGCCCCAAATTATTTATATTCCTTGTGGGAGCTGTGACTGCTCATTTGCAGTCAGCCTCTGCTCGTGGACTTATTTTTTATTTTTTATTTTTTGCCAAGGTATCCAGCAAATGCCTGAGCTAAAGACCCCTCATTTTGCAGTCAGCTCGATGGCAATGGTTGCAAGCAGCTCATGGAGGGAGGCTTGTCGCTGATGCAGAGCAAAGAAACCCAGGCTGGGAGCAGGACCCCTCTGCCTCCCTCCCAAAAATCTCAGCTTTTCATTTCTAGTTTAGTTTCCCTGTGAAAGAGCGAGTGTGAATCGCCCGGGAGCTTTGCAAAGGCAGCCAGGGCTGAAGGCTTTTCTCGGGCGAGCCCGGTGCTCTCACAGCCCGAACAGAGGGAGGTAGGGGTGGTTCGCACACGGCTGAGTGATGCTGCGGGGCGCTGGGAGCAGAGCGGACCGGCGGGTTGGGGCAGAACTCCTGAGGCTCCTCTGGGAGGACAGCAGTTCAGGGCTGGGGGAATCGGGCTGCCCTCAGGGATACCGTGCGTTCAGGGGAGGATGGAGGAGGGCGAGTGGTGGCGGGGTGTAACCCTAGGAACGCACTTCTGGACGGGTTTTGACCCGCTGTAGGTGGTTATTCAAACGTTGAGAGTGAGGGGGGGTTACAAGGTGGGACTTTCTGGCTTTCCAGGGGAGGAAAGCCGCCGGGACACGGCGTGAACGCTGCAGCTCGGGCTGCTGGAAGGACGGGGCTGCTCCTGCCGGGGGGAATCCGTGCCTGCTGCCTCTCCTGCAGAGAAATGCCGGCTCTCACGCGGTAATTGCTGCTGCTTGTAAGCCGCGCTGCTAAAAGACCAAAGTGACTGATTACAGAAATGGGAAAGGATTAAAATCTCTAAAACAATGCGAGGGGAAGAAAATAGATGAGTTAGCAAGGGAACCGGCTTATCTCTTCTTGAGCAAACAAACAAGTGGAAGCTAATTTTCCGAGCCAGCAGCTGAATGATTAATGGAACTCCCCGTGATTAACCCTCCGTCACAAGCTCACCCCCTCCGGATAACCGCTTCGCACAGCCATTGCTCTGTTTCACGTCAGGATAAAGACGCGGTTTGATGGTCATAAATCTGCCGCTCAGGTTGTATTTCAAAGGCTGTGAGTCCAGGTATATCTGGGGAAGGCAGAAAGCATCTTGTAAAGATGTTCCAGATGCACAGCACACGCACTTGTTTTAAGCACCATCCGCTTGTATCTTTCCCAGCATGCCATCACAACAAGCTCTGTGACACGGGAACAACATACTTTAAAACACGAACTTGTCTTTTTCACCGCATTTTGTTAAATGATTAATTTGCCTTATATTAACTTAAAATGAGCTCATTAAGAGATTTCTTTTTTTTTTTTCTTTGAAAGCACTGCTCATTATACTATCATTTTAAGTAATTAAATCAGAATAAATGGCTCTGTGAAGCTATTTTAATGTAACATCTAATTATATCTGACCTAGACACTGAACTATAATCATTAACTACATGAACTGTGTAATGTTCTGCAGACTCTTAAATAATTTACACTGGCTGGATTCAGCTGTGTGGTGTTGCAAGCTGAAGTCATTAGATCCCATGCACCTGTAGGCTGTGTGGGGCTGCAGGGTAGAGGGTGTTTCAGGTGGGTTTTCCCCAGCACAGGGTCAGGCTGCTGAGCTGCGAGCTCTGTTTGGTTGGGTTGTTCTCCTTTATGTCGTGTGTGAGGATGGAGCACATGTTTGCCTGATGCTTCCTTCTCTCAGGCTTGCTAATCAAGGTAATACATTGAAACCAGGTGTATTTAAATGGCATTAGTCTCTCATTTAGATGCTTTCATATAAGTGGTCAGAGCACTTGGTTACAGGAAGCTTGGGCTTTTACTGTGTTGAGCTGTATGATTTCTGTTTCCCTTCCACTGAAGCTGTGCCTCCATTTTAAAGAATTTTTTTTGCATCCAGGCTTCTGTTCCCTGAAATGCTCAGGTAAGATGCGCTCCTTAAAATGGGTCTGTCTAGGAAAGAGAAACAGACTTGTGGGACTGTAACCTCTTCCTAACTCAAACAGATGGAGAGGGGCCATGTGCTGCCATGCCACCACCCCCCATCCATCTTCGGGTGGGAAGGGGGCCATGAGCACCATGTTGCAACCTATCCAAAAATTACTGGTGCCACCTATTGGTGGAAAGTGGTCGGTTATAACACGATTAACGTGTGTGATTGTGCCCTCTGCCTCCCATTTTCCAGCTGGCAGGTGGGTCAAACCAGTTTTACTGTTGGTCTTCATATCGCTTACTGCTGGCAAACATCGTTTGCATTCCTCGCGTATCTTGGATGTGATTTGCAGAGCAGTGGCAGTGATGTGGCTTGTGGCAGTGGCCCCATAGAGCCCTGGGGTTGTGTGTGCAGAGAGGGCAGGTCTGCAGACTTGAGCTGGGAGGCTGGAAACGTGGCTTGGAAAAACAGATGATTTTAGACATACTGTTGAGCCTGCTTGGCTTAGGTTGGGTTTTCCTATGGCAGGTGACCACAGTCATGGTCAGGAAGATGAGAGATGGCAGCGTAACTTGGAGGTGCATGGCATGGTACTGGGGGTTGTGCCCAAAAAGGGGAAGTGTGGGAAAGGATCTTCCATCCTTGGGATTTTTCAGCCTTGCAATAGAGGTGAACAAAAGCTGGCTCCCTGCCCTGCTGCTGCCTCAGTGCATGAGGCCTTCAGCCAAGCCCTGATAGGCAACAAAAAGCCATGCTGGCCTCTTGCCTGGCGTGCTTAAGGAGTTTTATAGCTGTCATATAGTGCAGACCTATATTAGCATCGGGTTTAATACTCCCGGGAAACATTCAGCCACAGCACTGACATCATGGACTGAAGGCTCCAAAGGTTCACTTGCTTAAGTGGCTATTTGTAACAGAGTCTTTTAATAAAAGCTCGTTAGAGGAGAGCTCCTGCCTGAACCTGGTTTCTGAGACAGATGGAGCAGAGCACAAATGCCCAGCATGGCCTGGGGTTTGGGGAGCAGCCCCACGAGGGCACTACTAGGGAAGGAGAGAAGCTCTGGGTATTGTATGGGGACCAGTTTCAGTTGCTGGGAGGGCTGGTAGGACAGAGGTGAGAAGGGCTCTCCAACTCCTCCTCCTTGCCCTCACTGCTGATTAGTTTGTTCCCCAAGCAAGGAGCAGAGGGTGCAGGGTGCTCCCAAGTTAAGATGATGGGATGTTGGTGCTTCTCTGTGCCACTATGTGCACCCATAGGGGTGCAATGCCCAGCCTTGTGCCACCACCAACGCTCTTGTGCCAGTCTTGAGCTGTAGTCTGTGTTCTGGGCTTCCTTTATGCTTTCTATTGCAATTTGGCTGAATTTTTTGTTATTTATTCTTGAAGCACAGGGTAAAAACAATCTGAATTCTAGGGAAGAGTTTTTTAAATGCTTGTCTCCTCTGTAATTTTTCTGTCATGTCACAGAGAGGAGCTGCTTGAGATATTTCAGCAAAGAAATTATCTACTTCAGTCCTAGGTGTTTTTTTGTTGTTGTTGTTATTGTTGGTTTTTTAAATGCCTTAAAAAAATTTGCTCTTTGATGTGAAAATTATATGCACTTAGAGATATGCTAATATGAATCTGAATGGAGGAGTGCTGAGCATGAAGAGCAGCTCGTTTCCAGGCTCTCTCCTTCACCACCTGCATCTCAGACAGCCCCAGCCTCATCCTTCCCTGTGCAAGTCTCTCTCTGTAGCCATGCTATTTACATGCCTGTTCCTCATTTAAATTAGGTTTAAAAGCAGATTCTTCGTGTTTGCATTGGGAATTTGCCTTCCTTCTTTTTCAAATGAAGAGTTTTATGCCTTTTTGGTGGCTCTGGTTTTGCCAAAAGATGTTGGTGAGGCACCGCTCAGAAGATGCTTCAGAACCAGCTGTGTTTTCCATGGCTGTGCCCTCACAGCATAGCAGAAGCTCAGCCACAGCCCTGGGTCTCTGGTGGTCCCAGGTACTCCTTCTGCTTTGGCTTTGTATGGATGAAATCTTACTGCTGACTGAGCTAGAGCTGCCTGCCTTGGCCGCCAGTTTTGAGGGGCTGCATGCTTCTGGTGTCTGTCTGCTCTCAGAAATGTTTTGCCTATGGTTTTTTACATATGCAAAATGAGATAAGCTGGTGAAAAAGTGTAGTGGTAGAATAGGAGCCAGGATTGTATCTTCATGTTTACTTCCCTTGCTGGTTTCTGAAGCAGAACTTGCAGCCTATAAAGGCAGGCTGGTATCATCGCAGCTGGGGATGGCGGTTTGCAGTGGTGCCATGCTGTGTGCCCAGCATGATGGCTGAGATGGGAAGAGCTCCTGCAGAAAGCCTGGAAAGCAGGAGGTGTGCTCTTCTGAGAAGCAGGAGCAGCAAGGTTTAACAGATGCTGGTGACACCTGTGTCTTTCAGTATCCCCATTGCATGGGGCCATTTCCCTGTAAACTCTCAATTATAGAAGGTCAGGCTGGAGAGAAGGGCCCTCAGTGCCAGGCCTATTGATTTCCCAGCTGTTGTGTGGAGCAGCTCCATATCTGTTAGTTGCACTCCTGAATTCAAGGCTTCCCAAGGGACACACCTAGATTCCTCCAAAGCTTCCAAACCACCACATGTTCTGACTGTCTTGCATTTGTTTGTGCATTATTTGCTTCCAGGTCTTTTCTAACCAAGAAGGGCACTAAAAATAACCACTAAATTTAAAATATATCTCAAGAAGTGCAATGCTTATCCACCTGTATGGTATCTGAGAAGCTTGCCCCAAAATCTGGGGGTATGACACAGGCAAATACATGCACCCTTCACACCTACTCAGAGGAACACTACAAATGAGCTGTGTGGGACTGGTGACTCTTCTCAGTTACATTATATGTCTGTCCAAGCTCAGCAAAAGCTGCAATCCAGCAGCTGGGGGTGGAGCAGTTCTTCAAGCCCAGTTGGAAGCTTGCTGCACATTGCCTTTGCTCCCAGCACACACTGCTGGCTATTGGCTCGCCCTGCTCCTGCTGTGCAATGCGTTGCTGTTCCCAGCCTGGATCTTGCCCTTTGATTTCCATCGGTGTTAAACCAATTTTTTAATTTAAAACCTGCATGCAAATGTGAAGGCTTGGGTATAGGCTAAGCTTTGCTGCTTTAAGTCCTAAACCCACTTAGAGGCACATAGGCAGCATTTTGACTTTGCCGAAGGGAGGACAAGCAGGTAGATCTTCCTCTAGTAAGGTCAGCTCTGAACAGGGTTGGCATATTTGGGGGGGGAAATAACACCCCGGGGTAAGAGTGGAAAAACAAGCTGTATCTATGAAGCTTTGTATTAAATAAATCAATTGTAACCAGCTTTGCCTTTCCCATCACGTGCCTAACTACAAAGTGTGCTGTCTAGGGTTGTCTGAGTAGTTTGGGAAGCTTAGCTTGGGTGCTTGGGTATGGGAATGGAGATATTCTGGCTCTTGGAAGGTTGTTAGGGGAAAGGTATCTTAAGTGTCTGAGATGTGTGTGCTGTGAGTGTACTTAGAGCTGCAGGTACTTGGAGCTCATCAACAGTACAGCAATGAATCAAAATGAATACATGCATATGTCCAGTAGAACAAAGGGAGCATTAAACAGGCACTACCCTTTTTGCTGGGAAAGAGCAAAGTTTCAGAATCCATAAATAAAACCTTTTCCTCTTCTGATAAATGTTCTGGAGGTAACTGGTAGAAACGCCAGACAGGTCACAAGCATATTTCAGTTCTGTCCAGCAGAAGGGCTGTGCGGTTGGGTTGATTCATGGCCCTTTGTAATGTCCTGGTTTTCCCCTGTCACAGAAGCTTTGTGCAGCAGGTGCTACACTATGTCAGTGCCTTGTTAACATTTTAGGGGGAACAGAGAACAACCATTTCATAGTTGGCTGATGTCTTCTCTTTCATTTCTTTGGTTATTTGTTAGGGAACGGTCTGTACTGAAAGCCTGTGCAGAAATGGCTGTTGATGCACATCCAGTGACTTCTGCCATCATTGAGTGCCATCACCTCCAACACAGTGAAGAGATGCTGTGTGCAGGCACTTCGGTTGCTGTTCTCCTCCTGCTTGCATCTGGAATGAGCCCTTTTGGGATGGAAGGAGGTGATGGACACAGTGCTCTGCTGCTTTGCTGTGCTGAGCTTCAAAGCTGCTCTGTGAGGCACTCGCACTGTGCCTTCAAGTTATCCATGCCTGAATCAAAGATACTCCTTAGTAGTCCATATTAAGCAACATAAAGTCAGAACTGGCTGCCCAAGCATGTGCTTTGTTAGGTTTTTCTGACCAGGCATAGTGTAGCAGGCAGCAGGAACAGTCCCAGCCATGGCTGAGCTGCCCCTGTCACTCCAAGCCTGTCTTGTGCCACAAACGTGGATGGTGTGGCTGAGCTGGGCTTGTGTAGATGCTGGACCTGCAAAGCTTTCCATTAACCCTTCCTGAGCGTCCTTTGTCATCAGGAGACGCTTGGCAAATCTAACTAGGAAACGTGAAGAGAGTGTATGGTTAGGTAATGAATTATGGGCAAGAGAAGTAAAGTTACAGATTCATTTATTCACTGTAGCTAAATAGTTGATTAATTGTAGCTAAATTGATTAACTCACCTGTAGCTGTTTTGAACTTGTGCCCCTTCTTTCAACATACGGACATACTACAGATCCTGTCTTTCTCAGTGTGATGGTCGAGCTTCACAGCATATACCTATGTAATGCAACCTAGGGTTGCTTCAGAATATTGTTGGTGGCTTAGGTTTCTATACATTTATATTTTTATATATTCACTTCTTGTATGGACTCTGAAACATTGCTGAGTATGAATACAGAGAGGAGAAAAATCTTTTTTTTTTTCCCTTGGAGAACTCAAACCAAATGATCTCGTTTTTGGAGAGCACTGCTTTTTGAGGACTTAAAGTTACATGGTGTTTGAGTATTGACAGTGGGGCTGTGGGAGCTGGGCACCTGGAAAAGGCATTGGTGTGGAGACGGCTGAGTGAGGTGTCAGTTTTGGCAAGGGGATCAGTGGGGCTTTCCAGAGCTTGCATTTCCATTTATTTGAGAATCTGTCACTCAGCGAACACCTTTAACCTGGAGACACCATTTCAAGTGCAGCCTGTTGTCAAGGCTACAAAGAATTGCAGATGTGTGCGTGTGAAGCACTGAGCAAACAGCGCAGGGTTTAGGAGGAAGGTTTAGGAGCAGGGTGGTACAAAGCCAGCATCCCATGCTGATTGCTCACCCAGCTGCAGCCCCACTGCACTGCAGGTGTTCCCAGAGGAGAGGCAGACTGCAAGTGTGTGCTGGGTGCTAATGGCCTGATCTGTGTCTGGACAAAGGGCCCTTCCCTTCCATGCCGGGCTGAGATCTGCTTTCCCAGCCCTTCAGCGTAGATGTGGTAACATCTGGTGAAGCACCAAATGGGGAATAGCACTTGTGGGAGAACATCAGGAAAAAGATGGAACTCTAGGTCTACTGAGTGGGAGTCTGGTGTTAATTCCCTTTTTTTTTTTTTCCAAATGGTATTTTCTGAGTAGGTGATAATCACTAGGCTCCTACTATTTAATTAAAGGGCTTAGCAAGGCAAATGATGCAGAGAACATGAAGCCTGGGAGGGAAGCGGGTGAGGGATGCTCTGTCATGTCCATGTGGTTTTAATCTGAAGGTTTTAATCCATCTAATAGTCTTGTTTGGTGGGAGTGAGTGGGAAGAAAGGCCCAACCCCTGAGGAAGGGGAGGTTTGGAAGGGGAGAAGTGGGTGGGCAACACCATCTCCAACCACCTGGGTTGGTGCAGCTGGAGGAGCCAATGGCAGCCGTGCTGCTCTGGTCTGAGTGCTGGGAGGCAATGCTGTGTCGTCTTCAAATATTGATGTGACCTCCAGATGACGCTTCAGAAATGTGCACTGATGCTCTTCATGTTTCATTGAAATCCCAGAGAGATTTGTCACTGCCTGCTATGAGAAAAATACGATATTCCAAGATTGCTAATTTAATAACTTTTCAGTAGTTGTACTACAAAGTGAATGCATGCATTAATGTGTGAGTGTGTAATAAATGTTTGGAGAATTTAACCTTGTGTAGATTAGTTCTGAGTTTACTTCTCACAGTGCCTGCTGCAACTTCTGCAGCTCTCCAAAGGGACTTGGCCCCTCAGATTGACAGGGTATAATTCCTGGGTGTCATTTTAATTCTTTAAGCTTCCAAGATCAGTATAAACTTTTGTCTGCTAAATGGTTTTGGAGGTGAAATTGAAGAAAGGAGGGCCTACGTATGGGAAGATCCTTCATAAGAGGAAAGCTGTATGTCATGAAGCTGAACCACATTAACTAGCTCCTATCTCCAGCCCATGTTTGGAACCTAGGTGAACATAGTGGTACTGGTAATTAGTGTGTTCTAGGCAAGGAGGATCATTTAATGCTAAGCTTTTACATTAAGACTGTGGGAAGCATGCCTGGACTCTCAGCATGAATGTGATCAAATCCATATGAGGACAGGGTTATCAAATTCCCCAGCTTCCCGCAAAAATGTTGTGATTAATCATGCTGAGAGTTGCAATTAGACCAAATAAAAGCAGCATGTTAAAGGAGCAACGAAGGAGGTGAGATGAATGTTATTAATGAGCGGGAGTTCTTGGATTTGTAGTGTTTTTCAGCAGCTCTTGCCTGAAATGTGTCAAACAAATAGAAGCGAGATAAATGTAGAATCAGCTGGCTGCACATTACCCACGAGGATTTGAAATGAGTGTTGGGGAGAGGAAGAAAGATCATAATTACCCAAAGGAAAAGGGCTAAATCTGTGGAGTGAAATAGTTATTAACGTTAATTGTGGCCATCATTGCACAGATGTGGAAGGCAATGCCATGTGAGGTTTTGAATGCGTGCTGTGTTCCAGGATGGTTGGCAGGATTGGGATGGGCATTTATGTCCTGCATAAAGGACATCAAGCCCCCTCCAAACACTTGTCCCTTATATGGATGTGGACCTGTGGGAGGAGATGGAGAAACCTTCATCAACTGAAAGAACAACACTGGCAAAAAGCATCCTATAGTCAGGTTTCATGACCAGTATTCATCTCCCCTTCGTGGGTTCTTCCATCAGCAGAATGATGCATTGCTGATTATTATCTCCTGTAATTTAATTAAGTTGTCATACAACACCTTTTCTGGGTTTACTTGAACTTCAACAACAACTCTTATTTTTTTTCTTCTTCTTCCATTGGTTATAATCTTTGTTTTGGATTGGTTTCATGCTGGTCCTTTCCAGCATACTATGGCTACTCAGCTTTCCTTATCTGTTTTTGTGCTGTGTGCTTGCAGAGATTTATGAGCTGAAGTATTAGATGTAGAGCAGGAAAAGGGGAAATGGAGCTAAAAGCATTAAAATCCTGGAATTCAGGCACTGAAGGAATTAAGTCTTTAAAAGAAATAAGAGGAAAACCTGAACTCAGACCGGTATGTGAAATCCTTGTGCTTGGCCCCTGAAAAAGAGCAGTCTGGGACTGCAGTCCAGGCCCTGCATTTCAGGCTGAAGAAAGGGAAACCAACAGTGAACTGTGAGAGATGGTTTGGAAGGGCTCATCCTGGCTGCAGGACCCAAAGGTCTCAGTGGTACCCACACTTAGTGGTCAATCAGAGCCAGGTAATATCAGTACCTCAGCAGAGCTGTCTCCCAGACTCCTTTTTTGCTTTTACATCCTCTCAGCCACGTGAGTGGCTTCCTCGGTCTCAAGGTCAGGTTGGCTCTTCACAGTCTAATGGGGTTTTTGTCATATTTATTAGGTGTTTGTGTATATCTTACCACTCAGCCTTTGAAGCTGTTCTCTCCTGTACCTGTGTCTAGTTTAATTCATCTGCAGTTATTGGCTGTAGTTGAGTATTATGTGGATCTGAATGGTGTAGTTATTAATTTAGCCTTTGGGCTTTTTTATTGGGCTTTAAAAATAAACTGGGATATTGCAGAACAGAGAGGTAAGCAAGGCCTGATTGTGCTGTCTTGTGACCCCTTCCCAGCCAGGCTGAGTTGGCAGAAGACTTAACTACAGAGAACAAGTCATCTCCTCATCTTCTGCCATAAAACAGGGCTCTGTAAAGCCCGGGGTTTGCAGCTGCCAGCTGCAGTAGACCAACAGTTGTAAGAGTTTAGAATAGCACAGATAAAGAGAATGACAATTCCTTGCTACTTGGCATTTAGTTGCAGTGATTGGATCCTATAGAATCTGAGCCACTGCTGTTCCCTGCGTCCCCAGCACTGTTCCCAGTGTGCTCTGTGTGACAGGACTGATGTTACCCTTCTTGTCAGGTTCCCCCATATCTGCTTACTGATGACCTTATGCTGCGTAGGTGCAGCTACTCACCTGCTTAAATGCTTCCAAAACGCTCATTTTAACTAAAACAATGTTAATCCAGAGCAGATGCCTAAGTGCATCTTACAGAAAATTGCTCATGCCTTTAGACCTGTCATCGCTCCTCTCGCAGGCACGTTTGTGCTGCTCACGTGGTGGCCACCTGGAGCTGGTGGTAACACAATGGGGATGTCCAAAGTCCTGCCTTTGTTCTCCACCAAATGAGATTTCTTCCTGTGCTCTGTAGCTTTTTTTGTGTTTGGGGGCCATGCAAACCCATTTCCATGATTTGAATGTCAACATGAGCTTGAAGGACTTCTTGCTGTCTAAGGAACTTGTTACAGCAAGGTGTGCAAGCTGTGCCAGCAGTAGGGTTTGCTGGCTGCCTTGCTGCCTCTTTTAGGAGCTGCTCTGCAGTGTGGTGGCTGGCCTGACTCACAGCCTGAAGAAGCAGCTCAGTTCTTGTGTGGTCCTCAGCTTTTTATGCCTCTCCCACAAAGCTTTGTCCTTGAAATGGCCTTTCCTTGGACTGCAGCTTTCAGGATCACTGCGTGCTTGGGACCACTGAGTCCTACGTGAATACAGTCCCCCTGCTGGGAAGTGCCAAATGGTGTTTGAATTCAGGGAAAAAAAAATGCAATTGGGAATGTAATGGGAACACCCTATCCAGGCAGCAGGTTCTGCTGTGGCTCTGCTGTTGCCTGTCTCCCCAGCTCTGTGCTGTTGCACTCCATCAGCATTGCTCTCCTGCCTTCTCTGCACTGATATCCAGCCCCATTGGCAACATCTCTACACACACGGCAGCCTTGATTTTCTCCTGTCGCACTACATGGGAGAAGTTTAAGACATCTCAAGTGGACTTTATTTATTCTGCACCTCGGCCAAAGGGGAGACTGAATTACAGAAAATAAATAAATGCACTAATTGCTGCTGCTTTACCTTGGAAAGGATTCTTGCTTATGAAAACATCCCAATAGGTGTTTAAAAAAAAAAAAAAGAGGGCCACATTAGCTGTCTGTCCTAATGAGCCATTAACACAAGCCTGTTTAAGATACAATAATAAAAAATCCCTCCTGCTGAACCCAAATGAAGTTCTCATGTTGAGTTCAGCATGCTCTGGGCGATGCTCTTCTTTGTACAGGAGTGGTGGTGAAATGGAGTGTGTGGGACTGGAGGAGAGGCAAGGCAGAGGTAAATCAAGTTGATGCTGTGAAGGAATTCACACCCGCCAGCGCTGTGTGCATGGCTGTAACCACGTTCTGCTGCTGCTCGCGAGCCAAAAAATTGACACAAAAAGAAATGACGGGGGGGAAAAAATGCTAATCACCATCTTTCCTTTCATATAAATGTGTTAATGGTTTAGTAAGTGTTTCCAAAAATGTGTGTGTGGGATTAAAATAGAAACCACAGCCAAGTTTAAAATGAGCTCTTGGCTGGAGAGCAGACAGTAGTGCATGTCCTTGTGCTGCGGCTCCAGTTGCGGAGGGGGATGTGTGGGAGCACACTGGGGCAGTGGATGGGAATGGGGTGCACTGGGGGCACTCTGGTGTTTGGGGAGCTCAGCCATCCTGCTTCATGGGAGCAGTGCTCTGCATGAGCAAAAAGTAACACGTACTGAAGCATGCAAGTGTTGCCATGGAAATCGGGAGTTGTTACTGGGAGCAGGAAAAACATGAATGATCTGAGAAACCATGGGTTATTACAGCTTCCTACCCTCTGCTCTGCAAAACCCTCACCTAAATTATTTAATTATGGGCTAGCAGTTGGGTGTGCATGCATGCTGTGGCTGGAGCCGAGCAGAGAGGCAGGTATGCAATTGTACCATGCTGAAGCTGGTAGCCCATATTCTCCATCACCACAATGGTCTGCAGTGCTGGGCATGGGCATCCATACTGGGACCTCCCTGGAGAATGCAGCAGCATGCAGCCAGCCCCAGAACACCAGGAAGCCATGCCAGTGCCATCACCTGCAGCATCCCAGGGACATAGGGCGAGTGGGGGGAAGACTAAGGAATCAACTCCAAAAAGATCAGATGGGAGCTGTGCTGAAATGGGTGCAGCAGTGTATGGAAGTGAAATGGTATTTTGGAACTGTAAGTTGAAATATATTTAACAGCAATGAAGGCTGGAGGTCTGCATTGGAAATGCCAGCACACTTGCTGCTTCCACAGTTTTATTTTAAAGTCAAGATACTGGAACTGCCATTCAGTGTGCTTTCTGAGAGTTGCAGTGCCCCCTGGAAACACTGGGTCTGTAATAGTTGAAAGGCTGCAGAGTGGGTCCTGCAGGAGCAGTCTGGGAGCTGCTGGCAACTATGGGGTTTACCTTTGGCAGCCTGGTGACTGAGTGTGCAGTGCCCTGTAAGGATGGAGCTGCAGTTTGAAGCCGTGCTTGTCTGTGCTTAGCAGGCAGCTGTGCTGAGCTACAGGGAGGGAAACGGAATTTACCTCTAAGGATGCTTCTGCTGTCTGTGGACTTGTATATTTGAATTTGCTTTGAAGAGCCAAACCAACCAACCACATCTGGGTGGCAGGTGATGGAGGGCTTTGGTACAAGGTTGCACAGCGCAGGTGAGAGCTGAGCAGGGATGGTCTGGCTGCAGTGACAGTGGTGACCTCATGGGCACTGCTGGGCAGCATGTGGCTGTGGGGAAGGATCCAGTACTTCCACTGCACTGGGGTATTCTTGGTGTTGCTGTGATTAACTTTCTACCATTGGCCTCCACCTTTGTGTATATAAACTTGAGCCATCCCTTTAGTAGAGGTCTCAGAGCATCGTCTTACAAGGGGAAAAAGAATTTTCATTTATAATCCATGAGCCCTATTCAGCCATGGGCTGTTCCCCCCCTCCCACTGCCGATAGACCTCTAAGTGAACAAACAAATGTCTGGAAATACAGGCAATTTAGCTCGGAAGAGATATCATCAGCGTGGTTCAGAGGTTAATGGGCATGGAGGATTTATAACAAACCAGGCCTATAAAGAACAAAAAAGAAAAAAGGAGGAAAGGAAAAGGGGGGGAAAAAAAGAGGGGAGGGTGTAATCTAGTTGACATCTATTGTTCTTTGTGTAACAGCTCATCTGTATTCTATCTGGTTGAGGGTATTACAATGAGAATTCAAAAACGTGTGCACGTGCACACGCACATCTCTCTGTGCGCACATAGATGTGCTCGTATAAACTGAAATATAACGAGGGAAAAAGCCCCTGTAAGTTCGAACCAACAACAGCAATCCATATATCTTTATTTGCTGCCAACATCCAAGCGCTGAACTCTCGAGGAGTCTGGATCTCTGCCATCATCTGTCCGTGTCTGATCTCTTTGGTAAATACGACGGCTGCCAAGAATGAGGCAAACGCAAAGCACTCGCAGATTAGAAAGAAACACATGGCAGCCACTGACCTGCTGAAATCATAAAATACATCATGAAGTAAGAAAAGAGGGAAACAAATCATCCTCTCAGGGACTGCCCATCTGCTCGCATAAAGCCGCAATCATTATTGCAAATAAATACATTCAGACTGGAGAAGCCTGGGAATAATTTAGGGGGTGGGCTATCAGTTTTTGCTTTTCTTTTTCTTTTTTTGGAACCCTCTGGAAGTTTTCCTACATAAACACGATGATATCATCGGGCAGAAATAGATATCTATCAATTGTACCCTTTTTAATTATGTAAGGAGCGAGTCTTTATTTTATAGGTGTAATTAAGAGAAGCAATTACCTCCAGGACAGGATGGGGCCACGGTGCTGGAAACGGAGCCCTGCGAAATGGCAGCTCCATGCTTTTTCAATGGAGGGCGGATGTAGCGGTATTTACTTCATCTGAAAGGCTCTGCAAAGAGAATAGTGTCTGTGTTTTTGCTATGACATGAAGGAATAAGGCGAATGGCTTCTATTAGATAACTTAATGCATGCTTTGCTATTTTTTTTTTCTTGATGCTCCGTAGGGCTTTATCCAGGTATTAAATTCAGTGTGAGGACACAACTTGGGTTGGATCTTTTTCAATTTTAGGCTTTCTGGATTAAATTTTACCCTAGAGGCCCGGTGTGCATACAGACCTTGCTAAAGCCTGGAGTGAAGGGGTGAAGCAGGGAGGGCTGGCACGGGAGGAGAGAGCTGACAGCAGGAGCTACATGCAGATTTTGTCATCTCCTTTTCTTCATTGTTTTCTTTCCTCTTGCTCCTTTCACCAAACTGGTCTGGAAACCTTCCCTGCAGGGGTTATCCTGTGTTTCATAGTGCTTGCCTTCTCCTTGAGACAAAGGTGCAGTTGTGAGGCATTTGGTACTTCGTTCTGCTGGGATGATTTTCCTTAGGGTGTAGCGTGAAAGCTGCGCATGGTGTGTGTTGGCTGCATGGGGCTGTGTGCTCAGGATGTGCCCTCTGCATCCCCATCTCTCACACTGGGCTATCTCCATCACCACCACCGCACTCGGAGAAATGCCTTTTCTCTTTAGCAATCATACGCGTTCCTTTTGAAATACGTGTTTCTGGAACAGCAAAGAAAGGTGCTTAAAAATACCAAAATGGAGAGAAAAAGGTGCTTGTATGGTTTTATTCCTTCCCTTTTGGCTAAGCAGCTGAGCATGTTCCCTCAGACTCATGTGTTCATCCATACATGTGTGCTCACAAGACCAAGCAGTGTCTGCCAATGGGTTTGGTGTGGAGGGATGCCCTCACGTCTCACTGGTTGTCGCCAGGGGTCTCAGACCAGCAGCATCTCTGAGAAGCCCTTGGCCACTTGAGAGCTATGCCACCTGTCTTGGGGCAGGACCTTGCCAACTGCACCCATGCATTTTCTCTGCTTCATCCAACCAGATGGCTTCCCCTACAGCAGGGAGGAAACGGAGCGGGAAACACACTACAGATTCATAACCTTCCCAGTCCCATTTTGGAGTTTCAGGAGTTAAAAGAACAGCAGTTACACTGAGAAAGGCTTTTGTTACGAGATGACTTAGCAGAGTCAGGAAGAAAATGAGGAAGAATCCCTCAGTGCCAGAGGCAGGCTGGCTGAGTGACCCCTTCTTGCTGGGAAGCCAGCAGGGTGGCTGGATCTTGTCACGATGTGTTAATGTATAGGTTCCTCCCATATACATGGAAGTGAAGATTTCGTGCCTGGTGCCAAGCAACTCTAAAAGCACAGGGTTTTTCATCGCTGTGAGCTGCTGCTCCTGTTATGTTGTTATGCCTTTAAAACTGCATGAGAATCCCTGCTTTCTGGCTTCTCTGAATTTATTTTTAATACTCCTTGTCTGTTCATTCCTCTGCTTTATACCCAACTCCTCTGGGAGCCTTTTCTGTGGGTACAGCCCAGCACAGACCACACAGTGCCAGACAGCAGAGTGGCACCTGGCTGCTCCTCCTGTTCAGTTACACTGACAGTGGTGGGAGCAATCCCCTGAGCATTTGTTGGCACATGTTATTTCCCTTGAAGTTATTAGTATCTTCATACACCTTGCAGTTATGTACTGATCTTTTAATTCTCTTTGTTTCTCTATAGGGTTAAAGTAACATAAAAAACTGCACCTTTGCTTAACCCTTTGCCCACAGTTAGCAAAGAAAATCAGTTCTCCTTCTCACTCGTCCTGCAGGACTGGAATTGCTGCCTGGTTTTTTAGTAGATGGCTCCTTACCAGTATTTATTAGTTTGTGGTATGGCAGAATTTTCAGTTTTCTCCCTTGCTTCATGCCAAACCTTCTATCCTCAATGACAATGGGAATCCTGATATATAACATGGGCTGTAATATGTCATCTTCAGAAAATAACGAGCCAACCAATTTATCATATTTTTAGTTTCCTCTTTATGGATCCCAGGGGGTGCTCTGTTTTGTTTTCTTTTGCTTTTTTGTCTCCGTTCCAAGATTAGTGATGAAATGACATAACTTATCTTCCTTATTCCCTCAAGATACTGCATTTGCACGCTTGCCATGCTACAACAGCTAAAGCTCTTCATTCCCTGGGGGAATGTTGTCTCCCAGTTGCTCAAGCCTTTGCAGGACTGCGTGCCAAACTGTGCTGCCTGAAACAGTCCAGCTCTCATATGGCCACAGATAGGGAGTGCAGGATACGGCTTTGCTGTGGCTTTGCTCCAGTCTCCCCTTGCCATGTTTCTGCTCTGCTGGGAGCTTGTACCTTGTTGTAGGGGCTTTCACAGCTTGCTTCCCTCTTCTGACTCCCAAAACCTTGTCCAGTGCAAATGATGAAGTGGTGTGGGGATGTATAAGTGACCACAGCAGATGGTTGATTTCACTTACAGTGTGGGCTCTGCATTGTGGCACCCAATTGGTTATTTTCCATGTACAGACTGGGGTTGTGTGATAGGATGCTGGCTTTGAAGTGGTTCTTCTCTTCAAATGATCACTTAAGGCAGCTAACCTGAATTTTTGGGTGATGCTGGGCATTTGTGGGACTAGCCTTGCTGTAAATGGTTGCTAGGACAGCTGCATCTGAGGACAAGCTTGTTGCTGATAACCAATCAAACACTGTCAGTTTGAGGTCCCCATCTTGTCCCCTCCCTGCCACCCTGCAAGCAGAGGTGAGATGAAATTTGCATCATTTTGGCCCAAAGCAGGGCTATGGCTTCAGAGCAGTGTGCTGCAGGTGCGAGTCCATGTGGACCAAAACGTGCGAGGCAGTGTGGAAGGGTTTGTTGAAAGCCGAAACAGATCTATATCTGTTTTCTCCCTCACCTTTCGCAGCCTGCTTGGATGGTTTAAAGGAAAGCCGGTCACTTGCCAGATCACATACTGATGAACCACGTTGGGCTGTTATGAAAATTATTGCGTTATAAAGCATAACATTGGCAAGAAGTTTCTTCTTTGGTAGTGCATCCTGGAGAAATGATGTGCCTCACTTCAGCTGAAAGGAAGCGCTTGCCTCAACCCCCCTGCTATGGACACGCTCCTCTTCCCCTGTGGTTGAGATGTGCTCCCATCCCAGCACAGGGCTGCAGCCCAGCTCCTTCCTCCTCTCTGTGGTGAAGGAAGAGACCTTGCTTTGCTCAGGAATTTGGGGCTGTGGGACTTGTGCATGTTCTTACACAGATGTGTTGTGCTTTTGATGGAAACGCATTGCTTTCTGCTTAAAAACCATACATCAATCTCTGTATCAACTGTGAGACACTGAGATACAGATCTGGTTCTTTGGTCTTTAGGGCATGCAGGAAAATAATGTGGTAGACACCTCAGAAACATCTGTGGATGTCATCACTGAAGTGTTGCATCAAAGCCAATTTTGTTAGCTGTCATTGACCCCAAGTGATGTGCTCATGGTGGAGTGATGGAACACCCCAAACTCTTGGGACAGGAGCAGTACCCATGGACCATCCATGGGTATCCCACAGCATCTGGGCCTGCAGCACCTCCATCCCCTTGGGCAGCCCAAGGGCAAATCCCACCTGTGGAGTCTTCATGCCACGGTGCTGAGGTCTGGGAGAGGCCCCACGACTGTGTCTGTCCCACATGGGTGGGAAAAAAACTGGGTTTGATACAGTGCAGCCCTTGGGGGAAAGCAGTTTCTCACCTAAAACCATTCTTCCAAAACATTGTGGTATTTTTGAAGAAAAGAAAATCCTGAATTGCACTTTATGAATGTACTTTGTAAATCAGGATTGTATCCTGTAAGATGGGAACAGCTGAACTCTGGATATGGTGGGGAAAAATAAGGACCTGAGAGGCACGGGAAGCATTTGGAGGGGTATTAAAGGGGACTGAAAGGTCCTGGATTAAGGGAGATACAGGCCCCAAACTCCACTGTGCCAAAACCAAGAGTGTTCTTCTGTACATCCTAATATGCCCTAAAAACCTTATTAAGCACAGAGGCACCTGGATAGACAAAGTACCCTTCATTTTTCAGGTGAATTTGAAGATTTATGGGCAAATTGAGGATTAGCAGGCCTTTCAAAGGCTTAGGGAGGAGCTGTGAGCTGTTGGTTTTGCTCCATCCATCGAGGTGGACTTTGAGTCTAAAGAGGGCTGGAGGAGCCTTTGCCATGCTGTGTCTCTTTTGGCTGTTCCCCTGTGGCAAAGAGGGGTTGCTCTGAGCTGCCTGCGTCCAGGGCAGAGGTTGGATGGGCTGAGCCAACAGCACCAACCTGCTTCCCTCTGACACAATTCCTGACTGTGTGGGGCTGCTAATTTCACCCTAAACTCTTGCTTACAATTTCTGAGATGGGCAACCTGTCTATGTAGCTGGGAGGGACAGAATGTGTATGTCTGTCTGCTTTATACAGATGCAGAAATACTCTTGTTTGCTGCTGTCTGGCAGCTTTCCGTGAGCTTTGACCAAGTGCTATTCCCAGAAAACTGGAGCACAAACCAATGTCACCTATTGCAGTTGCCTTAACAAGCAGTCCTGGCAGCAGGATGCAGCTCCAGCTTTGTGGTGCTGCAGAATTTGTGCCCCAGGGTCAAAAGGAGAAGGAAGAGTCTGTCCCTGACACCTGTACCTGGGACAGAGGCTGGCTTTGACCCTTTGGGGATATGGTCCTTTGCAGTGCTGTAAAAGAAAAAACAACAACATTAAAAACAAAAATCATAAGTCATTCACACTGGGGCTTTGGACAGGTGTTAAATCCCTAGCACAGACCATCTTGTGCGTCTGTGTGGCTGCTGTGGGTTTGCCTGCATGGACCACCTGTCCCTTTACGTCTAACTTTATTCTTTGCTTACATTTTCCTAAATGCCTTAGGCAAACAAATGTAATTCTCTTAATGAAAAATGCATATATTTCTGTTAAATGGATCTAGCTGTCACTGTGTGGCTGCGTTCCCCCGTTAGGGGCTCGCTAACAGGCTGGGCTCCGCACATGTGCCGCATCCATCATCTGTCACGAGTGTGCGCCGAGGCATGCAAGGATCCGAGCACTAACTCTATTTCCTAGCAACCAGAGGAAACCATCACACACCACTATTTTTCCCCTGTCAGCAGGATTGCTCCAATTTATGTAACCTACAAAATGTGTGTTATCACCACAACAAACCATATATTCTGAGGCGTTATTTACAGCCTGGTAATCGGAGATGCATCCCTGCAGTCTGGTGCCTAACGCCTCCTTGCTTGGGACCATGGTTGGTTGGAAACCTCATGCAAGTGTGGTTAAATGCTTCTTTGACAATGGTGCTAACTGCTTAATTATTGAGGAAGAGAGCAAGTTGCGTGCTGAAGTATTGAAAAATAGCTGAAGCAACCTTGATTTGCAGGCTAGGGAGAAGGATTCATACCTGCAAATAACTGAGTGGGATGTGTCAAAATGGACTGCTGGCAATAATTAGCTCAACAAATGACAAAGCTGGAAGTATGGAGGAGTAAACTCATCCTAGGGAATGTCTGATGGAAGCAACACTGCTGCAGTAGTGCTGGGAGACAGAGCTCTGCCGCACCACAGAGGCTGCCCAGAAGCTCCACACAGACTGCTTGAAGCCTCTGCAAGCGGTCAGCGTGTTTGGGTCATGCAGACTCCTGGGTTCTGTCCTTGGATGCCCTGGTCCTGCCGGGCAGCCTCTCTGATAGGCTGGAGCCCACCTGGGTGCCACCTGCCAGGGCTAGGCTGTGATCCAATTAACTTTTCAGGAAGAAAAAGGGCTTCTGGCTCTTTGGCGCATTTGTAAATCACAAGAAGCAAATGATTCAATCAGCAGATGAATATCAAGCAACCTTAGTGAGCAGCTTCTGCATCACCAGCCCGTTTAACAGCAGATTGAGCTGCAGATTACTGAGACATTAGAGCACAGTGTGATGCATCACAGCGTAAATGGGAAGGCTGAAATCAGCGCAAATTTCCTGGAGAGCTGCTTTATTTTCTGTAATGCCAAGCCCATTATAGTCCAAAGGTTCTTAAATAACTCTTCTTACAGCAGATAATTTTACAGACTATGGCAGAAAACTGAGGACTACAAAAGGAGACAGAGATGAGGGAAACACCATTTCAGAGGGTGCAATAGAGTTGGAGAGCTGTGCAGCAGGAGGGAGCTCACAGATTCATAAGGGCTCATTATGTGAATGCTGCAGTGGTCTAATCCAGAGCAGATTGCCCATGGGCATCTGCTCAGATTAAACACCCTTGTGGTGTCCCACCTACTGCGAGGACATGGCATCACACTGCTGAACTGCATGCTGGCATGATAATGATGATGCAGAGGGACCACAAAAATGTCAAGGCTGAGCCCAGCAGATGAGCAGGCAGTGCCAGCCTTGACCTGCAGCCCCACAAATGCTGGCTGCTGCCAGCCCACGCGCATTTGGGTTTTGACAGTGATGCAGAAGCTGCTCAGGCTCTGAGCGTGATGGATGTGTCACCTCCAGGATGCATAAAGGCATCTGTTGCGTCACTTAAACAGGAGCGTGGTGGGCTGTGGAGTTTTTGTTTGCTCGTTTGTTAGCTATTCAGCTCGAAGTAGTGGAGCCTATTTACATGTGTAGCTTATTATTTGAAAGAAGGCAGCATGGTGCATAATGTGGCCTCTCAGAGCTGAGCATCACAGTAATGATAAACAAGCCTGAGAGTAAGGAAACACTTATTTTTCTTGGCTGAAGCTGCTCCCTATTGGGATAGCAGCCTTGTCAGCTGCCAAAGGTGTTTACTGCTGAGCACACTGGCACTGCTGGGGTCCTAAAGGGTTGGTTACCCAGCTTCATGGTGCTGCAGGCTTGTCCTGTGCTGGCTGGGACAAGCCTCAGCTTCTCTTGGTGGCACTGAGCAGCCCATACGCTCCCTGCTGCTCTCAGCTGTCCTCATATTGCTTGCTCTTCCTGCATGGAGCCCTGGGTGGGTGAAGCAAGCAGCTTAAAAATAACCTGCCAGAACCAAAAAAGCCTGGGGGGTATTTTTAGCCTGTAGCTTTTCCCTGTGTGATTCACCACGTGGCCTGTGTGTGGCTGAATCAGCTGGGGATGAGATGCAGGGAGAGGACAGGTGGTGGGGATGGTATGAGGGCTGCTGAAGCATCCCCTGCACCCTTCAAGAACTCTCCTGTCACCCCCACAGCTCCTCCAATATGAGGCTGTTTGGGGAAAACATACTTTGTACGCACTCTGACATAGTTTGGTGTTTTTTTGTTCCCTTTATAAGTCCAGGTGCTGAGGCCAGGCAGGGTGCTGAAGGAACCAGGGGGCTCCTCCTTGCCTGCAGCATTTTTTGCTCCATGTTGTTTAATGCTGAGTGATTTCAGCGTGTAATAGCATTACCAGGGCTTTGGGTTTGTTGAAACAGTTGCAGCAAATTAAACCTACTGGGGGCCCTACGAGCATGTGCGTGCTTGGAGCAAACCTCAAATCTGCCACCCTCTTGGGCTGCATTCCAACCCCTGGGAGCTCACAGCTGTTGGAACGGTTCCCTGAAGGATTTGTTTCCCTCTATTTACAGCTCAGCCGCTCGCTGCCCCCAGCTTCTGCAGGCACAGCTCCGCTGCTAGCAGCGTGATGGCTGCTGTGAGCAGGGGGATGCTCTCCCACTTGTTTTGATTTGTATTGGTTTTGTTTCAGCTGACTTTGGCGAGAGATTTACGCGCAGTGGTTTTGGGACTATCATGTTTTAAATGAGGGTAATCAAACCAGCACACTGTGCGAGCCAGAAAATGCAACAAAGGAACTCCTGAGCGTGCTGCAATTCTGCCTGTAGTAGGTTGTACTTGTATTACCAGGATCGAGTTCAGCAAAAACCAAACTTCACATTCCTTATAGGCATTAATTGCATCCCTTCTTCTCCCATAAGTACAATCTGGAGTTCCCCAAGGACTTTTGCAAGCTTTTCCAAGGAGGAAAGAGTGAGTGAGACAAAGTTTGCTGCAAGATCCACACATATTTTGAAGTGTTTCTATCTTGCACCGATACCCATCTGTGTATTTCTGTGTAAGCAGCTTCATTTCTAAGCTCTGATGTGCTAAAATATGTCCTAGACAGTTTTGATGAGACACATCACTCCTAGATATGCATGTTAATGATAGGCTGGCTGCCCAAATTGCAAACCCCCAAGGGAGCAATGAACAGGGTACATAACCTGGGTGTAGAAGCAAGTCATCCCAAGGACTGTCGGTGTGGGGCTATGTCCTGCATCTGAGCTGCTCTTGCCATCTGTGCAGGACAAGCTAATGCAAAAAAAAAAAAAAAAAAACCACAAACCAACAAAAAACCTTTTTTATTGCACTTTTTCCCAATATGATCTTTTCAAAGAAAGCCTGCATCATTACCTTTTATTCAGGATTTTTATTTTACTAGTTCCAGGTGACCGATGTATGTGAGAATTGTTCCCTTGTAACGCTCTGCAGCCTCACTGAGTGCTGTCTGTATGGGGCTGTGAGTTACTCATCCCCATGGCTCGAGCTGCTCCTGCTGTGCCAGGGGCTGGGTCAGGTCCTGCAGCAGGATGAGGAAGGAACAGGAGGAGCAGGGCTAGGCAAAAGGGGCTGCTGGCTCTGCCCACACCTGAGGTAGCCTTGCCACAGCGTCTCTCCAGCTTTGCTGTTGTTGCTGCTGTTATTAATTAGCAAAGTGCCTGTGAAATACTGGAAGCTGATCAACGTTTTGGTGGAGTTGGGCTGCAAAATTCTTCTTTATTTCCATGGAAACCACTCCCTCTGCTAGGGAGGCTCGTTCCCAGACAACAGGCCTCACTGTGCCACAGGGCTGGGAGGGCAGCATGAGGTGATGCCACAAGGCAAGCAGCCTCCATGTCCTCACTGCTCACATGCAGAGCATCCGCAGCCACGCTCACAGCCTCTGCATGCATGTATGAGCCTTGCCAGTACTGGCTGGCTCTGCACAGAGCTACAAATAGTCCTTTAAATAGAAATGATGGGGTTAAAGGCTTTGCAGTACGTGGGTACAGAGCTTCAGTTGTAATTAAACAAGAGAGTCACAGCCTTGAGCCCTTACCGTGTCAGTGTGACAAACAGAGGAAACAGCCTCTGAGTGGCAGTGGTGAATGAGCATAAGGCGAGGGGAGGAGGCCTCCCACCTGGCAGATCCCACGTGCACAGCATCACCCCTCTGTATGGTGGGCTGCAGGCACAGCGTGGCTGCAGGAAGGGACCTCAGAGCCTGGAAGCTCAGGGCACAGTGCTCCTGTTCACAGGTCCTGGATAAATGCAGGAAAAAAAACCCAAACAGAATTAGCTTGATGAAATCAAATTGGATTTTTATTTTTTATTTTTTGCTGAGAAGAATTAGAAAGATAGCCTGGTGTCAAATGAAGTTTGTCATTTGACCTGAAACAAAGTTTTTTCCTTAATTTCCTCCTTAATACACCTTTCCATTGTTGTACGCACACCAACATCACGTTGGTGTTTTTAATAACACGTAGATGGAAATGCTCTGCTTCTAATAACAAGAAAGCTATGAGTCACTGGTCTGTGACAGAGGCTAGCGATTTGCAAAATTAGACACAACCTTTCAAAACAAGTGACCCCATAAAACTGTGCCAGGTCAAAGTCAATCTGGCTGTTTTTACATGAAATTTGTCTCAGCACAGACAAATCCACAAAGGGCACTTCTGGGCTGCAGCATGCATTTAAGCAGTACTTAATATCTGTTAGTACTTCGTGCCTTTGAAGGAGAGCCTTAAACTTTCATGTTCAGGTGACTGCTTTTGTAAAGAAGATAGTGTCAATTAAGGGTGCGAGGAGAGAGCTCATCAGAGGCTTCTGTGCAATGTCATCACTGCAGTAATGAATGCAACCTGCTGCCTGGGGAGCCGTGTGCCCTGCTGGGCTGCTTAGGCTCAGGATCTCCAGCTCTTTCATGGGCAGCTTTAAATAAAAGGCTTTGAATAGTTAAGTCTGAAATCAGTGGATGTAGGAGTGTTATCTTTCCTCTGCCCTCTCAGCTTCTGCTTGTATCCTAAAGCATCACTGAGCTGAGGATGGAGTGCTTGCCTCCATATGTCTGCTACACACAAGGGACAGCCTCAGAAAGCCACAGGACAGGCTATGACACTAGGTTTGATCTGCACATGAGACTTTTTGTTAGCATGGGGAAAATCTGTCCATTGTAATTTCCTGCCAGTTGGTAAACCCTGCTTGTCAGACCTCGTTAGCTAAAAGGCTGCTCCCGTGAGGTGACTTTGTGTGTCTGCTCATTGCCACCCAACAGGGAGCCCGCAGCCCTTGCCCAACGCCGTGCCACTTGTACTTCGTTTTCCAGGTTGTACCCAATAAATTGCTCCTCATTCAGAAAAGGTGAAGAAGACAGTCCTAGAGGCAGCCAGTCTGGCTGTGTGATGGGGTTAGTTTGATATGCTTGCACTGCTCTCACTCAAGGTCAGGTTCTCAGCTGGTTTCTATCTCAGCAGATGAAGGCTTTCCAGAAGTGACAGCGAGGTCCTGGCTCCAGCATGTTAGTGTATTGTCCACAAATGGTAGTTTCAAAGGAAGCTTTGGGGTTTGCACAATGCTGTGTTGCTCTGCTTGTTGCCGGCATCCTCAGGGTTCCTGCAACAGGCAGAGCCCGGTTGTTCCTTCCCTGAGGCCATTCCATCTGGTTAGGCCAGAACAGCATGCTTCTATCAGCTTGGTGTCTTTCCAGGTTTGCTCCCTTAATTGTTATAATTAATGCTTATTTTATTCCAAGTGTCAAACTGCTTTGCTATGAAGCAGAGTAAAGCACTTCACTCTAGAAAACAAGACAGTATATTTAATTGATATTGAGCTGCAGCCACTAATGGATTTTCAAAATACAATAATCAAAAGGAAATCGGTGTAACGTGACATGGAATTAAAGTGTTCTGACATAATATCCAGTGACCTCACCTGGCATATTTTATTGCCATGACTGCTTTTGTCATGAAATAATACAGAAACAAAATTAATAATTTTCAAGCAAAATAGGAACAAAGCAGTAAAAATCATTTTGGAAAGAAATTCTGTAGCTGCCAGCTGCATCCTTGCTGCTCTATGAGGAGAGGTGGCCTCGATGATGGAGCTCTCTTTTATCACTATGCTATGGAGAGGGCTTGGTTGCATTTGCTCACCTTGCTCAGCAGTGGGAAAGCACTCCTGGAAGCTGGGGGCTGCAGGGCAAACCCTCTGTCTTTGCAAGATACAGCTGCAGGGCATGAGAGGTGCATAGCCCAAAAGCAAACGAGGTGAGTGCAGACCCCGTGAACCCTGCAGTGTGAGAACCAGCTCTGCTATTTAGCCAGCCTTCTCATTTCCTGTTGGTGCTTAGCTTCCTCAAGGCTTTTTTTGCAGTTGTCTTTATTGGGTTAAATATCACCCAACAGCTGTGTTATGAATCTTGTCACTTTCTCTCCAAAGGTTTTCTTGACGTTTTTCCAAGGCTTCCTGCTGCCATGGAAATGCCCCTCATTTGGAGCTGGTACTGAGCCCTATCTGAGCAGGCAGGTGAGCGGAATGCTATGGATGCTGTTTTGCAGCCAGTCGCTGATGTAGCAAGCGAGAGCCGCCAGCCTGGGAGCAGTTGTGCTGCCTGTGCTGAACGTCAACTCATGCTTGAACACTTCGCTGAATCTGATGGACTTAAACATGTGCTAAGTGCTTTGCTGAGCTGGGTCTTTCTCCTGATTTATGCCAGGGTAGATTAAAATAGAATCAACCCCTTAAGTGGTCTGTGCAGTGTTGTCAGCAGGCTGGGGCATAGCGTCTGTGCTTCTGTTTTAATTAAAGGTTCCACCTATTTACGTGGAATCGATCAATCTCTGCACAAAAACATCTTTGCTGCTGATTAGCGCCGTGCTGCAGACAAATGGCGTTAAACACAAATGACTTTTTGGAGAAGTAATTTATCTACGTGAAAATGAAAACTACCATTATTTTAACCGATGCCACTGTGTGATTGATCACACTGGGCTCCGTCACTGACTCTGCATGTGGAGCAGTGCAGGCTTTGGGGTGGTGCCGGTGCCAGCAGTGATGTGATGGGTGCCAGGGGTCCCAAATTGCTGGGGTTGGGCTTTGTGAGCCAGGGCTGCTGCTTGGAGCTCAGCTCAAGCCTCTGAAACTGCGTTCATTAGATCGTGCGTGGAGCAGAAATGAGCTGAATGTGGCTTCACTGATAAATTCTTAGTGGGCTGAAGGCTAATGGGTGCTTTAATGGAGAAATGCAGCATTCCAGCGTGCTGGAACAGCAATAAGGGAGTCTATGGGCCATCGGTAATACACTCCTGGTGATTAAAATCACTCTTCTCCCAGACCCGTGTCTCTCAACACACTCAAGGCATTTATTAGTGGTCCATTATATGCCCACTTCTATCTTACTGCTTAATTTGAACGCTAATTAACATCATCATACTTTCTAAAGCACAAATGGCACTTGGTAGTATTTCATTAACTCCAGGCTCTGTCTGGGAGCACTAAGAGCCCATGTTTCCCTTAAAAATGCCTCGATGGTTTTCCAGGGCTGCAGTGGGAGAGGAGCCCGGCGTCCATGTGGCCCCATCCTCCAACTCCCCCTGCTGTGAGGGAAGTTTGTGGGAAGTAAAACCATGACTTCATTTCCCGAAATGCTCGGGCAGTAGCCAGCGGGCTGCCTATATGTCTAAACATGAGCTTAATAACTTTGCTGAAGTGGGGCCCGAGGCTTGGCTTTGAGGCTGCTCCCAGCTCTGGGTGGGCTGAAGTTGGGAAGGCAGAGCTCACCCCAAATACTGTGGTCACTGTGCCTCTCTGTAGCAGCCTATATGGATCTGGAGACTTTTGGAGCATCTTTCCTCAGGTGTCTCCTCTCTGAAGTGGACAATTGTTATTTTCCCTTCATGGTGCTCCCTTCTGTCTCTGCTCCCATCCTGGGCAAAGCAGGGTCCTTAGTGATGTCCCCTTAGCAATGGATCCTGTTGGGATGTTGACTTCATATTTTGCAAAACCAGAGCATATCTGCCCCGTGCTGCAATTCCCAGTTCCTCTTCTGGAGGGCTGCTGCCTAAACACTTACTCTGCATCTTGTACTTGCACAGCTAGTTTATTCCTATTCAGCGCAATAGTTTCTCCTACCAAATCTTTCTTAGCGATCACTTAAGCCTCTCTACTGTCTAATCACCTCTACCTCTATTTCTAATCTTTCTTCTGACACAGCAATAGAAAACACCCATTTTGTTAAGTCTGGACTTAGATTATAGTGAGCCTTAGGGGGAAATCTGCTGTAGGAAAGTGAGGTGTTCCCATCCCTGGAGCTCTGTCCCAGCACCAGGGCTGTCATCTCCCCCCTGCAGAACATCTGGGACATCAAAAGCATTCTTTGCAGTTTCCTCACAATTTTAACACAGAGATACCCAGGGGGAGGGAGCGCAGCACACCATCCCCTCGCCTCGCAGGAGCTCATTTCTCATCTCTGCAGTGCTTTTGTCGCCATCTCCTTGGCGCTGCTGTAAGTGAGAAGCCAGGGGCTGGGCAGTGCAGCATCCCTCTCCTCAGGCATTAACGGGAAACTGGGGCAAAATCAGTGAGCAGGAAAAGGTGTGGGGTGTTGTTTCCCCCCTCCCCCCAGAATTTCTCATTGTTGGCCTTTTGGCTGAGATTGAGCATAGTGTCATTAGTTCAATCTGACATATCCTGTCAGCAGACCGCGCAGTGCTTTTGCAATGAATTTCACACTGGATATATTTCTTCTGCCACCAGCTTGTCATGATCCTGCCCTGTCATGATCCCTTTTTTCAGCCTTCTCAGCTGATGTATAGACAGCAGCAGAAAAATGAAGTGCCCTTTCTCAGCAAAGATAAGCAGCAAGGTGAGCAGGGAAGCGATTGGGTGATCCAAGTGCTTCTCCAGCACGCACAGACAGGCAGGGCACGGTATGAATAAAGACTGGGTGCCAGTGAGAGGCTGTCAGTAACATTACTACCTGTCATGCGTGTGTAAAGGCATCAAGCAGCAGGTGGGCGGCCGTGACAGCCCCTGGAGAGACATCTCTATTAGTGCTCAGCGCTGCACCGGTGTGAAGCTGCAGTGTGGTAAGGGTAGGCAGGCTGCTCTGCTTAAGGTGGAAAGTGACATGTTCAGCAGTTGGGGTGATTTGATTTGGCTGAGGTTTGAGGTGGCTTAGAATCTGCTGTGAGTCTTCCTATCATTGGATCCTGCCCCAGATTCCCAGTGCTGCAGCATATTGTATCTCACTTTCGGGCTCTGTGGAGCAAATGAGCTTCTGAGCCTGATGGTGTGGATTTGGTACCCAGATGGGTGACTTCTCTCATCTTCTGTTCTAAACTGGATTTCAGGATTGCAAGAAAATATAGCAGGAGTGGTTTTCCTGCACTGTCTGACTTACAGAAGCAGTCAGTGATTGCATCTAGCAGCCCTTTTTCTCCCCCAGAAGCCTTCCTCCCACCTCAGATCAGATCTGCTTTCTAGAAGCAGCCTTTGCCAGTGTTGGTTTTGTGCTGGAGAGGTTTCTGGCAGTGGGATATTTTTGGTGCTTAGTGTCAGGCTGCTTTGGGTGCAGGCAAGGAAAGCTGAAGGCTGCAGGGATGTTGGCAGCAGGGTGGCTGTCCCTGTGTGAACACTGCACACAAACCTGTCCTGTGCATGGAGTGACTGTCTGCACTGCTGTGAGTTCCAGGGAGGCCTGAGAGTGGCCTTGTGATACCTAAAGGGAGGCTACAAGAAGAAAGGGGACAGACACTTCAGCAGGATCTGCTGTGAAATGACAAGAGGAAATGGTTTCAAACTAAGAGGGAAGATCTAGACTGGACACAAGGAGGAAGTCTTTTTTACAATAAGAATGGTTAGGCACTGGGACAGGTTGGCCAGAGAGGTGGCAGATGTGTCCTTGGAGGCACTCAAGGTCAGCCTGGACCAAGGTCTGAGCAACCTGATTGAGCTGCAGCTGTTTACTGCAGAGGAGTTGGACTAGATGCCCTTTGATAGGTCACTTCCAACTCAAAAGGTTCTATGGTTCAATGAATGCTCCAAGACTATGTGCCAATTTAATTGTGTGAATTTAATTATAGGGATTTTCTGGCTGTAGCAAGGCTTGTATGCCACCCCTCTGTAGAGCCCAGGCAGAGGGGCTCTGGCACAAGGCAACAATGGTCCTGGCACAAGGCAACAACTTCTTTCTGCCTGGGATTTCATGTATTCTTCTGCACTGGAGCAGTCCTGCTTTTCTCCCGGGCAGTTTTTCTCCTGATGATGAGGACCCTGGTGAAAAGCCAGATTCAGCAATGGATGGCTCTGCCCACTAAAGGTACAGCTATCAGAGCTCTGGTCATGCTGCTTATGCTGCCATAGTCATTTTCACAGTGAGCTATGTCTTTTTTGGCTTTCTGTGCCTCTTTTCCCAGGCTGAAGGTGATTGGTAGGAGGGAAATGAAAAGCTGGGGGTGGCAAACAAGTAGTAGCACCCATGTCTGCTGTGTCATGGGGATGAACAAGTCATTGAGCTATAGGCAATTTTAGAAAATCCTTTGTCTTCTCTAAAGTTTCAAAAGAGAATATTTGCCCCCATGTCTCAGGGCAGAGATGCAGTTTGGAGTTTTCAGTTGTTCAGCATCTCCCCGCTCCCACCAGTGTTGTGCTCTGCTACCGCTCGACCCCATTTCCCCACACCAGTAAGGTCAATGTAGAGCAGCACTGTCTGCCCCACAGCGCTGCTCCCGGGAGCTTTCACTGCTTATTCCTTCCATTTTTCCACTTTGCACTGTTTAAAAACAAGCAAGTAAGAGCTCCCTGGAGCCAACCGCTCGTTTGCTGGCAAGGACTGCCTGTTAATCAATTAAAGCTCTGCAAATGCAGCAGGGTGGATGATTAAGATGCTTCTCTCTCTAATGCATGCCAATGGGAAAACTGCCTGCATGGAAAATATAGGTGTGTTGGCCTCAGCCTTGAGCTCCTTGTGGTTCTGTGAGACCCTCTGCAACCCCAGCTCCTGGACACTGATATTAGGAGGGAGGCACTTATCACAGTGTTTCTAAGCTGTTCCAAACCTGTGCCCTGCACCTTATTATCTTTCTTGCATAGCTGGGTTTCTAGTCTGAGCTGGAATTGGAGGTTCATGAGGAAGAGTGTCTGAGGCGCTCTTTCCTACAGGTCTCCTTCAGCACTGCCACCCCTGTGAAAAGGCCAGGATGGGAAGAAGGTCCCTTGATCCCAGCAGATATCAGCACCTTAACTGGGGATGCTTTTCAAGGTGACAGATACCTGACTTATTGTAGTAAAAGGAGACAGAGGTTGTAATAGAGAGTAAGGATGGCTGAGGGAAGAAAGATAGCGAATATCAGTCCTTGCCGGGCATAAGTTATTGCCTGGGCACATTCCCCAGGGCAGCATCTCCTTGGGGGACCCTTACAGATGAGGTCCTCACTGTGTCTCTGCCTGCTGGGAACAGGCTGACACTGGGGATTTCCAGGAAAAGATACTGATGAAAACAGCACTGGAAGAGCATCAAAAGTGTGTCTTGTGTTGGTGCTTTTGCTCTCCTGGCCTACTCTCAGAACAAACCTCAGATACAGGGAACATTCCAACCCTTTTGAATGTCTTTTTAATTTCTATCAGTCATCTGCATTTCCAGGAAGGAATTTGGTTCATTTCAGAGCCATGAGAAAGGCAGTGAGTGACTACAAAGCTATTCTTACGCTCAGCTGATGGAAGGGAGAATGTTGCTGCTGTGTCTGCATGCTGCAGCAGTATATGATGTCCTTGCTCAGGTGTCACTTTGAAGGATCACAACATAACATTGGTGTCCCATAAGCTTCAGTGCAAAAAACAAAACAAACCCAAAAAAGCTGCATTCATACTTGCAGTGATGGAAGTGATTTGTCCATGCCACTGGTCCAAAGCCCATCAACCTATCAAGTCTTTGAACTGGCACCATTTGCAGAACTGTGACGTAATGCAAAGTCTATCAGTGCATTTTAAAGGGCTGAGAATAATAGGAGAGGAATGAAAAAAAGGCTTTGTGGGGCAGGTCTGTGTACCGCAGGTGTGCTCTGCTCAGCAGTGCTGCCCAACTCCCTGCCACAGCTGCTGCCTGTGGCTGTCCCTGAAAGCAAAATAAATCAGGACAATTGATGATTTGAAATAAATCTATTTACAATTTTAATACTCAGGTTTCATGGTAGCAGCTGGTCCATAAACAAGCTGGCAGCAGCTGAGAGGGAGCCCTGCATACAGAGGCAGGCAGCCGCCACCAGAGAGCAACCTTGTATGCTGTTTCTGTGGAAATAGCACTGAGCTGGGAAGTAACACATCTTTCACCAGTCTGTCTCTTTTCTGCTGCTCTCCAGTCACTTAAAGATGCAATAATTGAAACTTGTCCATCAATCATGTTAGCAGACAAAACAACATTGTTTCTCTTTTCTTTTTCTCCAAAGTGCCGTAGCCTGATCAGCTTAGCGTTGGGAACAAAGGTGCAAAGTCAAAAATCCCACTTAGATGTGTTCAAGTGTAAAAGCACATCATCTTTGGGGCGGGGAGGTACAGCACTCATTGTTTAGAAGCATTCTAGAGGAATACTCGAAAAGCAAAAAGAATACCAATACGTGTGCACAGAATGTCTTTGGGATGAGTAAAAAAAATGCCAAGACATTTACATAATGTCTGCACATCTGTAGCCCTCTCATCCCAAGTGGTGAAACGTGTAAAGGGGTTTAGCAGTGATTCCTGTTTGGGCTTTCTTGCTAAACGCTGGGGCTGTGCTTTGTCATGTG
Organism: Chrysolophus pictus; assembly: GCA_037305975.1. Taxonomy (NCBI): domain Eukaryota; kingdom Metazoa; phylum Chordata; class Aves; order Galliformes; family Phasianidae; genus Chrysolophus; species Chrysolophus pictus. Next base: position 3,654,102 of record CM074587.1, read on the forward strand.
GTGTGAATGTTGGGCAGGGTGGGCTGCAGCTCTGCTGCACCGCGGAAATGATGAGTGTTTTTTCTGAGCGGGTTTTCTCATTTGCCACCCTCCAGCTCTTCCCCAGTCCTCAAGGTCACTTTCCTATTCTCATACACACATTTTTCTCCAGAAACCCCTGCCTGGGCCTTGGCACGTTGAAACCCAGGGCAGTGTGAACACGGGATTCTTGGTTTTGGTTCTTGTTTCTGCCACAGCGTTGCACTGGGTTTGAATATTTATGTACCCATTTGGACAAGCTGATCTAGCAGAGGATGCTGGAACGGGTCTAAGGTTACTCAGTAGAAGAGCTGAAGACAAATCTCTCTATGCAAATCTTTTCCCTTTCTGTGTCAGTCAGGGAAAACTGCCTATAATCAGCTAAATAAGCTGTGGGAGGCACCAGCTAGTTTATAGCTTCTTGAGCAACAGGGGTACCAGCACGCCCTGAGTCACAGCGAGCTGCTGCCTCCCACCCGGCCATTAATGCTCCCGTTTGCAAACACTAACCAGTGGTTTTAGTGAGCCTTCAAATTAGTGGTCTGATAGTTACTGTGCGTTTCTCCCTCTGTAGTCCACTGAGGATACCACAGCTGTTAGAGCTCATAGATGCTGTCCCCGAGCTGAGCTATGATTTCAGCTCTAGATGGTTATAGTTCAGTTAATTAAAGCATGATCGTTAACCTAAATGCGCTGTTAATGTCCTCAGTACCTTGTGCTTGTGATGCTTGCTACTGCCTCCAGGTGTTGTTCAGCTTCCTCTGGGACATTGGTGGTGTGAGAGGGGGTCTCTCACATGCTCATCATCCTGTGTTTAATGCTAGACATGGAAATGCTCACGTTAGTTTTAGGCTGAACAATGGGCTTTCCTTCAGCTAAAATCCTTGACCTGTAAGACACAGGTCCATCACAGACCAAGCATGTTTCCTGAACTTCACGTGATTCTGGTCAGATGGGCAGAAGGATTGAATCTGTGCTTTCTACATTCTAGTTCTTTTTTGTTATCCTTACAGGAGTCTTATTTTTAGATGATTTTCTGAGTTAATTCCAATCCTATTGCAAGGAACTCATAAAGCTGTTATTGCTCAGTCACTCCATGTCTCCTTGTTAATATAATATGATAAGCAAGGTTCACAGAAGCTGCCTACACTGAAGGGATGGAACAAGAAGGCATTTCTGAACACTGAGGGTTTTTGAAAGCTTCTTTGTTCAGAGAATGGGAGAACAACCTGTTAAACCCCATCCTCACAAAGAGAGCTGCAGATTTAAGGCTATTGAACAGAGTCATCTCTCCAGATGTAGGTTGGCATGTGGGTTCACCGTCACAAATATGACTTATGATTCATTCCCAGCATACTGGTGATGGGGGCAGAGAGTCTATATTAGGATGCATGCTGAATGGTGAGGGACAGCTCACAACTGGAAGAATGCAGAGAATGAGGTCACAGGAAACAAAATGTTTCAGTATAGCCTGGCACATGCTCATTTGCTAAAAGAGAAGAAATTTCAAGTGGTCAACATAAGGGGCGATATTCATTTTCCTGCAGATAGGCATCTTGATGGTTATTTTTACTCCAAGCAGAATCCTGCCAGGCCATCGGGTTCCTCCAGAGCTTGTGTTGCTCCTGCAGCCTTGCAGTGCTCAGAGGCACCCAGCAGCCAACTGGAGTGAAGAGGAAACATCGTGAGGGAAGAGTGTGGGCTAACCCCTTTGGGGAAAAACAGTGCAGGTCCTTGTATTGCAGGTGATGGAAAGTATCTGCCCCATTATGTCCTTCCCAGGTCCCAGATTTGCCCCAGGTTCTGGGCAGCTCCCAGCAGTGGCAGCTCTATGCCACCTTGGGACTCTGCCGTTCAGATCTCTCCTTCCCCAAACTCGAGGTATTACTGCTGCCTTTGAAAATGCTCATGCAAAGCAGAGAGTTAAACCCAAACTTCCATCTGTTCATAACAAGACATCTTCACTGGCTGAATTTGATTAATTTAGTGATTACTATCAGGAGACAACAGTCTCTCCAAGCCCCCCAGCTGTTCCAGCATGGAAAGCCTCTTGCTTCCCTATAAAGGGCTGCAATCATTTCCTCTCTGTCTTTTATCTAATTTCATTAAAATAATTCAGCTAGTCCACTCTGGCCAGCTGTTCTTCAGGCCTCCTGGCCTGCATCGCCTATCCAAGGGTGCTGGTGATGATGTTGGATTAATCTTTCCAACGATTTTGCATCTGTCCTCTGCTCTTGGAGTTGTTCCAGCTGTTCTCCAAACACAGCTGATAATTTAACCACCCCCCCCCCACCTCTACTGATTCACCAGCCTCTGAAATCTCCCAACCGTGCTCCACTTTCATGCTTCCCAAGCTGGCAATAGTCACTGATAATGTCGTACAAGTGTTCAACATGCCCTTGACCCCACAGATTCCTTCTCTTTGCTGTGTGCCAAACCCCAGAGTGGTCCTTGCATTCCCGACCCACTCTGGCCCAAATGCTTCTCCCTTTTTTCCGCTCACAGTGTCCCACTGTGCATATCCCCTTTTCCTTCTCTGCATTTGGGTTCTGCTTCACAGAGGCACTTCACAGCTTTCACAGTGAGGAAACTTTGCTCTCTTTTTTTTATCACCAGATAGACAATTTTGGTGCTTTCTGAGCCTGAATATTCTCTCCTAGTTGACTGGAGAAATGTGGCTATAGCTTTCTGGATGCTGTACTGTCCGTTAAATCCTCCCAGAGATGCTGAAGCATCGGTCTACACTGTAATCACTGAAGGATTACAACCAGTGTCATTCCACATTAGTGGGATTATTAAGTAAAATTGGCTTACAGGCTCCGGCGTGCTGGCAGCTTCCCCGGGCTGCACAATAGCTGCTGTCCCTCCTGCACACCTCCCCTGCACTGCCTCCCTGCCAGCCCTCCCATTGATTTTAAATTTTACTATTGACTTTTAAAGCACTCAGGGGCTCAGGGCTTTCTGTGTCATTGATTTATGGCTTTCCTGGGAGCTGGGACAAGCTTCGAGATCTTCATCCATCAGCCTGCTGTCATTGTTGGGGTTTTGCCCTCAGATAGCAGCAATGACACGCTCTGGATCCAGCACTACTGGCACTCACTCAAAATTTGAAGCCCATCTGTTCGTGACAAGACAGTTATTAGAAACTGTCCTTACTGCACAGCAGGCAGAGGTGGCTGCAGCATTGTAGAATTGTGGAATGGCTTGGGTTGGAAGGGATCTCAAAGCCCATCTAGTTCCAACTCCTCTGCCACGGGCAGGGTTGCCAGCCAATGCATCAGGACCAGCTCCAGCTGCCCAGGGCCCTGAGCACCTCCAGCCTGGCCCTGAGCACCTCCAGGAATGGGACATCTCTGTGCAGCCTGTGCCAGCACCTCACCACCCTCTTCGTTTAGTTTCCCACTGCAGCCAGCATCAGGGGCACATGGAAGCAAGGGACAGGTTATGAGAAGATGCTGCCCAGTGGTCCTGAGGCACTTGTACCTCCTGATACACTCTCTGTGCATGAGTGAAGTGTTTGTTCCTTGTCTGCACACGTGTTATATAATACACTTCACTTCCCATTAGAATTTTGAAAAGAAAACTAATAAAGACTACTGCATCATGGCAATAGCAATGCCAGTTGATCATGGCAGTATTTTGAGGTTGTTTCTGGCAGGTGCCTTAGTGAATTCTCTATCAAGCGTGTGAGGGCTCTCTGGACTGAGTCCTTGTCTCAGGGACTGCCTTAACCCAACCCAACTTTACGTTTCCTCTTCATGATTAGCACAAACAGCATTAGGCTGAAGCATAGCCCATTTTTGCCCTGCTTGCTGCTTTTGTGCTCCTGGCTGCACTCTGAGGTAGACACTGTGCCCATGAAGGCCCAGCTCGGGGTCTGTGCTCATTCTGTTCAGCCCTATGTACCCCAAGAAGCTGAAGAAGAAACAGTTGAAAGTTGTAACTTCTGGTTCTGAAAGCCAGAAAACAGTTATAATTAATGCACAACACAGGATGGGATGGCTCAGGGTCTGTTCCAGCTAGAGTGTCCTTTCAGTTTAAATAGGGTGAAGTGATACACAATCTCTTCTTCTAACAGCTCTGCGTAGAATAGTTATGGCAATCCAGGGGGCAAGAGCATTGCAAGACTTCCTTCATGCCTTAGTATCTCTCATCATTTTATCGAGAAAGTCCCAGGAAAGTCCTGAATTTCATCATGGGGATAATACTGTACTTTCATTTCCCCTTCCTGGCTCTCTCTCCCCCTTCCTGCCCCTGCCCTGCCCTGGGGCACTGATCCCAGAGGAATCCCCTTGCCTGCTTTGTCCTCTGCCAACTGTGATGTGTGTTGTGGATCTCAGGAGCTGTGCTGGTGCTTAGGGTCATCCTGCTGAGCAGGTGGCTGGGCTCCCCAAAACCCATAGTGCATGTAGCTGCAGCAAGACCACGTCTTGCCTGCCCTGAGTTACACTCTGTATGCAAAGAGCGGAATAAGTGAATGAATAAAACATTGGCATTGTAATGCTGCAGACAACTAGAAACATGATACAGCCACTGAAGGCTGGATCTGTGCTTCCCAGCAGCGTTTGATGTGGGTCACAGAAACTTTCCCCCAAGGGACTTCTGGTCCCCGGGGACCTGGTTTACGCCAGTGCTGGAGATCAAAAGCCAGGATGTGGTGTCGCACAGCCATAATAATTGCTGTCCAAGCTGTGCTCAGCTTCAGGTCTGTGAGACAATGCTAAAACGCAGCCATTGGCCAGCCAGGAATTAAACAATTTGTGTTGGCTGGCTCTGAGAGGGGATTCACTGTTTTCATCACATGCCAGTGCTAGTACAGCTGCGTATGGAGGAAAAGAAGAGGCTTTCTTAGGCTTTATGAATTGGCTGGCCACCAGGACCTGAGCCCCTCTAGATGTAGAGTTCATCCTTACAAAATTCATCTTCCAGTTGTGGAAATGAGCAGGGCTGGGTTCCCGTCACTCAGCCCAGATTGCTGTAACCACTGATGAGATCTTCGGATACTCCGAACAGTGAAAATCCATTGCATAAAGCACCGAAGTGCCAGACGTGTTGCTAATAAATTCCTATGATGACTTTTTAATATTTACTTATGCTAGCCATTAAGCACATTCCAGCCCTTGCTGGGACTGGGTGAACCTGTTTCTATGCAGACAGGAGCATCTGTTATTTGCTGTTGAACCAGAGCAGGGGCAGTCCTTATATCTGTAAGGAAAGCACCATGTGGGAGCCCACATGATGGTTCTGCACTGGAGACCCCCAACTTGGCACACTTTCCCAGGGCTCCCTTTGCTAGGTATCTCAGCCTGGGAGAATGGTGTGAGATTTCCTCTATTTGAAAATGTGTGTTCCTGCGTAGGTTAGTTTGTGCCCTTGGGGAAATCACACCTCATCTGTAGATCACTGTGTATTAGTCTATGGCTTCTATAAATATGAATTTAAATAGTCTATTATCTCAAAGCACTGTTAATGTTATTATTCCCACTTGTTAGGTGCACACCATATACAGAATATGCTCCAAATTCATTATCTTCCATTTTATGTTGCATAAATTTGTAGTCTGCTCTTTCCAAAGAGATGAAACCTGGCTGTAAAATTTATTGAACAATTACTGCAATGTAGCTTAATTAGCAACTTGCGAGGATTTTGCAAACCTCTGAGCTTGAAGTGCTTGAGTCACTTTATTAGTGGATTTGAGGTTAATATTTCAGATTAATAATACACATGAGCATTTATTAAACTCTAGACAACACTTCCAAAAAAAAAAAAAAAAAAAAAAAATTATTATATCTGTAACAGTCTGAAGGAACAAAAAGTTGCAGCTGGCCCAGTGGCCCAGGTTCCACTCTCTTTTCCTTTGTCAGTGTAGATGAGACAGAGGGATGGCTGAGCTCCCTGGAGCACAATGGGCTCATGGGTTGCCAATGAGTTTCCTTCTTAGAACAAGCAGATGGTAACCTTTAAAATGGGGTTCTTTACTCAGAGTGGGGAGGAGGCTTGATGTTTGGAAGGCAGCTGCTTTGTATCTTTGAAAATAAAAATTCCTACATGAGGGTTCAAGTTCCCATGCGACACCTGTTGCTGAAGAAATCACTAAGCATCGTTTGACAAGTTTTGGAGTGTAATCTGGTTCTTGATGGCTCTGCTATGCCATGCTAGTTTGTGAGGCCTCAGTTTCCTTTAGTACTTGCTGTGTTGCAGTGAAGAAGAGCAGGATGTTCCCTAAAGACATCACAAGGCTTGCAGTAGTGATGAATGCAAATGCATTTGGAGAGCCAAATTCATGCGTAAGGACTGTGTATAACTCATCAAATTAGCGCTTGTGAGATGTACCAGTCTAGTGCTGGCTCTCTCCATGGGAATGAATTTCTTCCAAATGACTTTCATGTGGTGTGCAAACTGGAACCAGGCATGCTCGTGATGCTGTGGTGGCCCCACAGCGCAGTGGTGGCAGTGAAAGTCTCCGTTGGAGGGCTGGGAAGGGCTGTGGGAAGACCAGGGCGTGCAGCATTGCACACTCTTTATTTCATTTCTGCTTTTCACTGCCTTTCTGGCCCTGTGCATCAAGGTTGACTAAACTGATCCTTCCTCCATCTCTCACACATCCCTTGGAGGTCACCAGAGGAACCTCTGAAGGTTTTCAGTGAGTGATGTGGAATCTGTGACCTGCTAAGCCAGAGGCTGAGGAGAGCTGTGGTTGGATCTGATGGCATCTAACACCCAGTGAAGGTCTGAGATGGGAAGGAGCCATCTCCAACCCTATCCATTAGGTGAAGTGCCATCTAACTGGTAGTGAAAAGGAGGCATAGTTCTTTGCACAGGCATGTGGCTTGGGAAAATGTGATAGCAGTATTGTGAAATGTTGGAGACTTCATCCAAGGCGCAAAGATCACCATCATCATCATCACCCAGCTGTGACAATCCCAACAATCAGACCTGGTTTAGGTTAAAGGCTCTGCTGCATGAAGGGCTTACCTCTGCTCCTGCCCATTCAGTGTCACTAAGACAAACCTCCTCCTGCAGCCATCCAGATCAATCTAATTGTAGGCAATAGAAAATGATGCTTTAAATAAACCTCATTTGCATACTGAGAAAAACTTCTCAGCTTACTGAGTATGGAAATTACCAGCGGAAAATCGTTTATCGTCTCGGTATCAAAATATCAGAGGTTGCCTGGTGCCTTTGGGAAAATCAATTGTGATACAGCAATATTTCTCACTTCCCCATATATAATGTGATCTGCCAAATTTAATCCAATTTTGCATTTGATGGTCCCCAGTAGGATGAAAAGGTGAAGCTAATGTCATATAAACAATGCCAAGCATCATCCCCCATGAAATTTTGTGTGACAGTTGAAAGGTGCCGAATTATCCCAAAATAGTCTAGGGACTTCACAGCTCAGGCAAGCTGGCAGTTTGCAACAATGCATAAATGTTGTTCTTCATTTTGCTTCTGTTCTCTCTTTTTAATTGTAAATTGAATATCAGTATTTCAAGCCAGTGGGTGGAGGGATGAAGGCTGACATGCTGTGCCTTGCACTACCCTCAGTAAGGAAATGCTGTGTAGTGAGAATGTGGGGGCAGGAGCAAGGCTTTGCTAAAGCCAAATCCTGTCTTCACCTGGATCAACTGAGTGTCTCATCTGCTGCCATTGTGGAATAATTGCTTTTGGTACAAAATGAGTGTAAAGGTAAAGCGTTGTTACAGACATGAGTAATGTCTGCAATGAGTAATGAGGTTACCACAACCCTAAGAGGGGGTGAGACTGGTGAGCTGCTGAACCTGCAACGTGCTGGATGGCAGCAGTCTGCTGCCAAATTACTGGCATTCAGCTTGGGAGCTGCCAACAAGCTGATGGAAGTGCTTCCTGTGGATTCATTGTCCTGGAAAATATTGTGAGTGTATCTTGAAAGCAGCCCTGTGCTTTTAGCTCCTTTTCAAACTGTTCTTTGACAATATTCCTTCATTTGTGCTTTCTTTGCTTTGTTTCATCACTGAGAAGTGCTTTTCTAGCCCTTCACAGCTGGCAAAGGGACAGAGGGAGGACTGAGTGTTTGGCCACTCCGCCTATTGCTCCCAAGCAGCCATGGTGCCCTGTGGCACTGTGGCCTGGCTCAGCAGGGACAGCAGGACATGACTCCCACCCTGGGCTTAAGGATTTGGGGAAAGAAAGGAACTGTTAATTACAGCCAAATGTTCATCTTTCTCTTGCCTGGCAGCAGCTGCACTGCCCTTTGATAGCACCAAAGTCCCCTCTGGCAACACTTGAGGTCTGGTTTGGTTCCTCCAGGAAGGGTGGAATGTCCATTCCTGTTGCCTGAGATGTGAGAGGACATGGCTGAGACCACAGAGGATTTCTCCTGTTGGGATTTATGCAGCAGAGTCACACCTCTGGCTATACCACCTTCAAACCATTTTGATTTGTCACTTTAGGCTGGCTCCAGAGCCCAGCTGAACAGCTTTTCCATTAGCTATAATGGGTTTGTGGACCAGTCGTGTGCTCGGGGCAGGGCTGCAGGCAGCGACGACTCTGTCACCTCCTGCTGGAACACTCTGCAGAAAGTGCTGGGACCTGGACCCTGCCCTGAGACAGGCAGTGGGTGCTGATCCTGCCCTGGGGTCTCAGCTGGGGGTGGGCGGGGGCAGGAGTCTGCAGAGCTGTATGAGAAATCCCCAGCAACAACGTGAATTCTCTTGCTTCTGCTGTGAAAACCAGACAGAAAATCCTAAAGGCAAAGTTAGCATTAGACAATTATGAGACATCTCCAGCTAAGCAAGCCCAGCATCTGTTCAAATGCTGATATCTTTAGTTTTCAATTGCTGCATTACATAAAATATAAGAAGAGAAAGGCACATTACTGTTTTAACTCAACCTTTCCAAACAAATCTGTATTCACACTGTACCATAACAGAGGGACCAAGGAAGCAGACAGGAATTTATCTTCTCCAGAGAGTGATCCATCAGTGCCTGGTTTGCAGGAACATTTTTCAGACATCTCAAGAGCACCATGCACAAAAATATACATAGCATGAATCTCCCGAGCAGACAAGGGCTAGCTGCGATGACGGCAGCGGTGGGAAGAGCACAGACCAATAGCAGAAGCCTGGCAGGAGAAATCAAGATTATTCCACTGAAAACCCAACAAAAAACAGCAGCAAAAAGTTTGTCCCCTCATTAAGCAAATGATTTGTACTTCCATCACCGCCTGACCCCAGCCTTTCACGTACATCTCAGCTTGCAGGATGTCAGCCTGAGCGAGCACCTCGCTCTCCCAGTTTTGAAGCACCTGGGTTTGGTCTCTGGGTGAAATTGGAGCCAGTGGGAACTTCTGAAGGAAAGTACCACTGTCAGGTAGAGGCCAGCTGAGGTTTCTTATCATTCTGCAAGAAAACCACTTCTGTGTGGGACTCTATTCCTACCCGAGGAGCCAACCCAATGTATCTCTAGGCTGAACTGTGGTGGAAGAGAAGACCCCCATGTATATTGTGAGACCAAAGCTCACCCTGCTTTGGGAGATGCTTTTTTTCTACATGACTCCTTGGTGAGTTGAGCTGTGTTGGCTGCTGCAACATGAATAGAGGCACTGTTTGAGCTGCCCAGAGCATGCTGAGGCTCTGCAGGCTCATCTGATCATCAGCAGCTCAACGGGGATCCTGTGATAACAAGGATGCTGAGATTAGTTACTCCTGCTGCTCGATGTCAGTGTATTCTTCGTGCCTTGAGGACAGTGCTTGATTAGTGAGAGAATTCCAGAAATGGCAGATTGTACTCAACTGGTGATGTAATTAGTAATGTAATTACAAATTACCTAATGCTGGAAGTATACTGTGGCTAATAACTGTCCAAGGCAGGAGAAGGATGCTGGCTCTACAACCAGTTTTAGTGTGTGGCAGAGGTGTGACTGCCTTTCTGGAAGTGTGTGGGGCAGAAGAGGAGGGAGTAAGGACCATGGTGCTTCTGGGTTACACTCAAAGCTGGCACTTGGACTTTTTTCAGCATTGCAATTTTATGGCAGGATATTTATGCTTAAATGAGGACCCACTGAAACAAATGTATCTGGCCATATGCCTCCCGTGTTGGACTGAGATCTTGGTTTAAAACTCCAGCACGAAGAGCATTCCTGTTTCTAACAACGAAAATATTTTCGGCCTTATGAGAAAAGATTATGTGAGAAATATGGCACTTCTTTGCATAAATATTAAATGATCATTATCCATAAGTGTAAGCTTCCAAATAGCTGACTTGGTGTCTTTTTAAAACTAACATTTGTTATAACTTACTCCAAAGTTCCCAGCACATGGCTATAGATTTCTGTAGCTTCATATTCTTCCACCACTCAGCTGAGTAATTAAATAGCTGGGCTGGAGATTTTATTATCCAGAAAATCTGCAATTGAGCATTTGTTGCACAGAAAATGGACACATTTCTTTTCTGGATGCATTTGGATGCAGTAGGAATCTGAATCTCTGGTGATTTTGTTAATAGAAGTTTTCCAAGTGTTAAGCGATATCAAATTAAGTGAAATGGAACACTTTGTGGCTAAATATCTCACATCTCTGTACAAACGGCTGCTTCTCTTATTGAAGGCTGGGAGTTGCAGGCTGGCCCCTACATTCCCAGCATGGTGAGTGAGACTTTAGCCCTGGGACACCTATTAAGGGTGATGAGTGTCAGAGTGCCTTGTACTTCTTTTCCATCTGTGCAAGGTAAAATGCAGGCAAAGAGCCTTTTCATTTCTTCATCTCTGCAAAATGCCTTGCAGCTTGTTTTCTCCTGGCCTAGCTGGAACTCTATGCTGTTGACACTGTAGAATAATTTTTCTTTCAGAAATGATTTGTGTTATAGGGCCTGGCACCATAACTCCAATAACCAAGCAAATAACACACTGCATTAGGGGCCGGTCGCCCAGAATGGGTTTGACTCAGCCCTGTTGTTTTTGGGTTTGGAGCTGGATGTACACTGATTGCGAGGCAGGCAATGAATGCTACCCAGGACAGGGATGGATGTGAGGAGCTGACCTCACCCATGCTTTGCCCCAAGACATGGAATACGTTGAATAGCACAGCTCCAGCCCACCTGTCCGCCAGCCAAACCTCAGTGCCAGATGCTTGTTTTGAACCATCAACACTTCTGCACTGCAGGAACCCGCCCTGATTTGAGGAGAGGAATGGCATCTTCTCATGCATGGCATGGTCAGGTCCCGCTGCGTGGGAAGGTCTGCAAGAGCCACTCCTTGCTGCTCTGCATGCAAGAGAGGCCGTTAACAGCTGGCACTTAAAGTCTGAACCCAGGCATTAGCAGGAGGCGGCAGGGAAGGAAATCATGTTATTAGACAAAGCTGATTGACTTAGTCTTGATTTTAAATGGTGTGGTGTGTGGGTCCCTCTTCAGGCTTGATCCACAGATCCATATGTTAGAATCACTAAAGGACTTCTGTGGATCTCAGCAGTCTTGGGCTCAGGCACTAATGTGATAATGGTGCCTTTGTTGCTCAGGGTACTTTCTCAGAACCTGGTTTCTATAATGCAACTGCTTCAACACAGCCACCGAATGCAGAAATACCTGCCTTGATCTGCTTAAACTGCTTTTATTTAACCTGCCACTGAGCTCTCTCTTGAGAAGTACACTCCATCAGAGTCCTAGCAGGGCCTTGCTGCATGCTGGCATACAGCAGGCTTCCCCTGCAAACCATGCTGGGGGCATCTGGTGAACGCCAACAAAATGGAGCCAACAGAAGTGCTATGGGTTTCTTCAGTGGTTGGAGCCCTTGATGCCACGCAGGCTCACTGCTCTTGGTTGTGAGAAGGCCCAGCAGCATGGACCCTTTCTGCTTTGAGGCAGGCTTGCTGGCAGACAGAAGAGGCATTGCCTGGGACCTGCAGGAGCACTCACTGCATGCTCTGCCCGCTCCCAGCTCCTCACGTCTCCCCTTATTTGCAAGGGTTGGTGCTTCTTCAGTAGATCCAGCCATTAAACACAGCCCATGTGCTATAAAAGCAGACCTCTAAAAGCAGACCTATAAAAGCATTGCCTCTGCTCAGATAGGTCTGAGTACCTGGAAATCTCCTGTGTATACAAGCTTTAAGGTTTGGTGGTTTCCAAGCCTCCTCATTCACTGATTTCTGTGTTCTGTGGTTTGGGGAGTCCCTGCCTTGGCTATTCTTCTTCAAAAGAGACATAGGAGAAAATCTGCTTCTTCCTAGGCAGAAACCGCTGGTCTGTTTCCTCCTTTGAAGAGCAGCCACTGAGATTTAACAGTCCTTTGTTATTACTGCTGTTATCACCCGCTTGGCAGCAAGAGGAGAGTGCAGCTTTGTTCCCATTCTTTTGCCATAGCACCTACCAGCACACTGAGCTTTGTTTGAAACAATCGTGGTTTGCATTGAGAACTCTGTCTCTGAGGATATTTTTAGGGTGATAAAATTACAGAGATGATTTGGGGCAATGAATTGAATCAAAGGAGTGGCTTTTGGCTCCTGTTCCCTCGCCAGCATCTCGTGCTTTATTTATAGCCGCATGTATGTGCGTGCATTGCTACGTGTTCACCTCTTTCCCCAAATCAGATGAAATCTGCCTGGCACAGATGATATCCAGACTATGTTTCCTTATTCATCAAAGGACCGTTGCGTCATGCTTCATGTCTAAGTCATACCTAGAAGTGCATGAAGCGCAGCTTTTTGAGCTGAATTAAGATCAAATGAGTAGGCGGTGCAGCTCCAAGCCTTTGATGTAGACAAACCAGGAAAGCTCTCTCCATGGCGAGGAGCCATGCACAGCTCCCTATTCTTCCAACAAACTGCTTAAACAACTAATAGCTTCAAAAGGTGCTCCCATGAGCGCTCACCCGCTTTCTGCTCATTCAGAACCATTTAGCATGTATCTAAGACCTTTTTGCTCTGCTTCCATCAAGCTGCTAAAGCAGTGGTGATAAAAATTAATAGCATGACAACCAGCTGTGTTTGATGACCGCCACTAAAGCTGGCCAGGGAGAAAATTATATTTGGATTTTGGCCCACTTGTTTTAATTGGGCTTCCAAGGTACTTTTCCTTGTGTACATACCTGTGAGCTTTCACCTGAAGTAATTGTTTCTATTAGTCATTAGAATCATGGAACCATAGAATGGCCTGGGTTGAAAAGGACCGCAATGATCATCTTGTTTCAACCTCCCTGCTATGTGCAGGGTCGCCAACCAGCAGACCAGGCTGCCCAGAGCCACATCCAGCCTGGCCTCGAATGTCTCCAGGGATGGGGCATCCACAACCTCCTTGGGCAACCTGTTCCAGTGCCTCACCACCCTCTGTGTGAAAATGGATGCATTGCAGCTGGTGATTGATCTGTGGTGTGAGCTGCATGGCTGGGGATCTGGGCTGAGATGTGCAAACCAAGAGCACGGTGATCAGCAATGAGTGCGGAGGGCTCAGGTTGAGCATAATTTCCAATGTGTTTTAGATAGAAGGGGGAAAAGAGAAGGAAGGAGAGGCCCAGAGTGGTGTGGATGGAGGGGAGTAGCTCAGTGTAGCTTTATATGAGGGAACTTCAGGTCAGGGCTGGTCTGTAGGAGGGATGGAGCAATGCTGAGTTCAGTTGGGCACGAAGCTCTTTGCCATTCTGAAGTAATGCAGACACACAAAAATAAAATCCCAAATGCTGCCCTGACTCATGCTGGCTGTAGAGCTGCTTTCATGATTATCATGTTGAAAACTTTCATGTCTCAAGGTGTAAATGCAGCAGATAAATGGAGCCTTCCATCTCCTTCAGAAGGAAAAAAAGAATGACAACCATCATCACCAAAAACCTGGTGTGCTCTGACCAGCAAAAGGGATTTTTGCTGTTTTTCCTTTGTGGAAGAGGTCTCTTTGCCTGTCTCAGTGATCCCTCAGGCCAGCAGCTCTGTGCATCTAGCAGGGGCTGCTTCACCTCTCTGTGCTTATCCGTGGAGCAAACAGGGCTGGATGAATGCTAGCAGAGAGGCGAGGCAGCTTTCATCTGCTGCTTCTCTGCCTCACTTGCCCAGAGCACTTCACAATTATAGGACTCAGACACTTAAAATAACATCTGGGTAAGGAAACAAAACAAAGTGTAACTTACAGTTCACAACCAGCTCCCCAGAAAAGAAAGGAGATTAACAGGTAATGACTTGTCTAAAGAAATCCATCTGTTTAATCGCCTTGAAACCTCAGACAGGCAAGGCTAGGCAAACGCACTGAGATGACCTCTTCTACCAGAGATGCTTCTTTTTTAGAAAGTATCATGAAACAAAGAGCTCTCTTTTGGCCCAATGGAACTTCCCTGAAGGACTGGCTTGATTTTTTTTTTTTCCAGACCAGCTCTCTGTTGGGTTTGGAGGAGGACGGATCTGGTAGGAGGGTGAGGAGAAAGGCAGATAGATCCTCCTCATAAAGCTGAAGGCCAATTGCCTGGAGTCTGTCCTCTGCTTGAGCCCTGTAGCTTCCCTGGGGGTGAGAGAATAAATGCGAATAAATGTTAGAGGAACAGAAAACAGTAGGAGCCTTAGGCTGGAAGCCGTCTGGGAGGAGATACAGGGAGGTAGCAATGACTGCGGAGACTGCAGGTCCGGGTATCTCAGGTAGGAAACCAAAACAGGAACTTTCAGTGGACACATGCTTTGCAGTGACCTGCTGTGTAGGAGACATCAGCTCCGCATGGGCCAGGATCTGCTGGACAGCTGTTGGCTTGTAGCTTGATCAATGCAGTATTTCTGGTAGTTCAGGTCCCAGCTGCTGTGATTCTGGTTCAAGCCAGCCCCATGATACACATTCCATCCCATGCTGTAAGGTTTGGATTCATCTCATTTCTCAGCTGTGGCTGCTCCTCCTAGCACAGAGGAGGATGCCCAAGTTAAAGCTGCTGAGCAAAAGTGCTCTCTGTACAATTCTATCAGAAGTTTCCTTGGTTGCCATGTTTCTGATATTATTCAGGCTCTGATGGTAACAGCAAGAGTTGCTGTAAGGTATTATGAGAGAGGACAGCACTGCAGCATCTCTTCCCCACTCCTCACCTTTGTTCCTGGGAGGATATCAGTACTCTTTTGCAGCACCACTTGAAATGACAAATTACAAATGAGTCAATTTTTCAAACTTCAGATGCTGCAACGATTCAACATAAACAAATGCAACAAAAATAATTAAAGGTCAAATGAAAACTCGATATCGTTAAAGATCTGCCATCATATCCACGCAGACCCATTGTAATTATGATGCATGCACAGTAATAGAAGCCTAATGGTTGCAAAATGTTCTTTGGATTAATTGGCTTTGGCAGCTTACACACTCACATGATTTTCTACATTTTTGCCCATCCTGACAATCATTCTGTGCTCTAGGCAATCTTTGCCTGAGCTGTCTGTCTTTATAACCATCACATTATTCTGGCTTTTTGAACATCATAGTGCAGTAGTTTGCCTTTCAGCACCCAGTATGGTTTAATCATGTCCTTACTGTGCACCGTTGTGTAGAGGATAGTTGTTTCTTTCCTTTATAGACAAGGCAGTTTGCCCAGGGAAGGCAGTGGTGACCCTGGAGCCATGAAAAGTGAGTTGATGAGAGCTGTGGGTCCGCAGACAGAGAATTTGATCTCACTTTATGGCAGTACCAACACACAGAGTCACGACAGGAATAACGATACATCTTAGAATAAGTTAGGGAATTAATGCCACACCACAAATGGAGCAAGAGCTAGGAGAGTGGCTTCCAAACCCACTTCAGTTTGATAGACTCATTCCACAGGTTGCAGAAGCATAGTTGTAGCTGGGCAGCACCCATCCCCACTCCCCCAAAAGCCAACATGCTCACTGGGGCAGCTCTGGGTCAGTGAGAACATGACCCAGAGCCAGCACCTTCCCCTTGCAGTGGTACCACACCACATCCAGTCCTGCCACAGAACAGCAAGGGGATTTTGAAGCACTGTAACCCTGACTCAGCGAGTGCTACAGCCCATGCACTGAATGAGATGACACTTAAACATGTACTTAAGTGCCTTGCTGCATCAGGGTCCGCATTGCTTGGAGTAAAGCAGGATAACTTGTAACAGACAGGCCACAGTATGGCAGATTAAGCCTGCCTTCCAAAGTTAAGGTTATCTGAGCAAATTGGCAGCAGTGTCAGCACTGAAGACAGCCTACATAGGATGAAGTTTTCAAGTGAATGGCGGAAGTTATGCTTTTTAACCTGCAGTCTGGGAGATTCTCAAGTGCTGTTGTATGGTCTTATCAGTAAGACAAAATCACATCAGGCAAGAATGATAGCATTGCTGCTATCTTGCAATATGTCTTGAAAGAAATGAGCTAAAGTCTCCAAACGTATGTTCATGGAGGTCTTTGCCAGCTCTGCTTGTGCAAGTGACTGTTTAGCCCTGCATTGCATGGGATAGGGCAAGGACCATGCAGGGCTGAGCATCACCGCAGGAGTGCTCTGCCTCGCACGATCTGCATGCACAGCAAAGTGTGTTGTCAGAGCCAGCTGAACTTTGAAAACTGGGCCTGACTGAAGCTGCAGCTTGAAAGCTGCAGGGAAATCTCCAGGGAGAAACTAATGCAAGCCTCTCATCTTTTTTTTTTTTTTTTTTTATATGGAAAATGCTGCAAACTACAAGCATTGTTCTGCTTGCAACTCCGGATGAAGCCTAGTAGATGGCCAAATCTCAGAAAAGTCTCTTGAATATTAGTTTGCTTATTTTGGTTCTCTCCTGCAAACAAATACAGGGGTACAACTGGTGCTGCATTCTCCCTTTGTGAATGGTTGCAGTGTTACTCTCAGCACTGCTAATCAGAGAATCGGGGAATCATTTAGGATTGAAAAGACCTTCAGGATCATCAAGTCCAACCACAATGTTTGTAGAAACTGCTCGAAGTTTTTTCTTAAATTCAAATTAAAGTCCATTGAGTCTAAAATTTGGGTTGTTATGCTTAAGAATACCCCACCCTGCACCGTTTGGGCTTCTTCCAGCTGTCCTGCAGTTGCTAGCACAGCAGACAGCTTTGGGAAGGCGATGCTGTAGTCCCTCTCAGCATGTGTTGCCTTGAGAAATGCAGAAACCTTCTAAGAAACACATTCTTTTTCAGGAAGCACTGGAGATAAGGTCACATTTCTGACGCAGCCACACGTTACGGCATGCTGCCTGTTTGTGACAGTCCTTTAAAGAATGATTAAACAAACGTAATAGGCAGGCACAAGTACTGGGGCCCCATCTGTCTGAGGAAGAGTCGGAAGTTAATTTAAGTGACTTCTACAACATGTCGCCTAATTCCAGTGGCAGCAAAGCTAATTAAGATGGAGTTGGTCCAAGAGCACGGCGGTGTGTCAGTGGTTCGGAGGCTGCCACAAAGGCACAATCAAACCCTTACGTTAACAAGGAAGTCGGGCTGGGCACTCAGAGCCTGTGAGGAAGTGCTAAGCAGCATAATTAACTGGGTATCTCGGTGCCATTGATAACTTCATGAATATTTCATACTCTTTTCCCACCAATCTGTACTGACAACTTGTGGCACGCAACTAGCTGGGGTAAAATGCACTTAGCATGCAGTTGCTGTAGCTGTAAATTTATCACCAGACGTTATTTTGTTAAGGATGCTCCTCAAGGAGCCTAGCCAGCAACTCATCCGAGCTCCGAAGGCCAAAGAGCAAGCACAGCCCTTCTCTAATGACTGCTTTAACGGTCTGTTAGCACCGAGCCGGTCAGCCACGTGGGGCTGTAGCCCTTGTTAGAGAATGTTAAATGAGCAGGTCCCTGAGGAGGGGAGCTCAGCTTGGCGGGATCTTGCCTGGAGGCTGGGTGTAGCGATGCCTCCTCTTGCCCTGATAGGAGTTGGTAACTTCGTGCAACGTTTGCCTGATGTTGTAGGGTAAGGGAGAGAGGATGTGGCTACGGTTGGTTTGAGGCTGCATCTAACTTAATTTTTCCAGGATCTACAGGGGCCTGCTTTGTTACCAAGCAGAAGTGACAGCAGTATCCAGGTGGTGGTGCGTTGTATCTCCCAGGAGAGAGGAGCAAGGTCTGCTGTGTTTGGGTGTGATGCCGGGTCTGTGGGTTGCATGGGGAAAAAAATAAAAGAGAGGAAGGAATTGTGCACCTCAGAGTGAAAGCAAGCTATATGTTTACATAAACCTCCTGTTTTTAAGCCAAAGCTGTGATTCAAAGGGAGGATTTGGGCTAGCAGGAGGGAAAACGGATGCATCCCTGCTGTGCCTGGTTTCCTTGTCCAGTGAGCGCACTCCTCCCCCAGCCCTGCAGAGCTCCTGGGGCTCCCTGCGTCAGCTGCGCCTTGGGGAGCTGAGAGAGTGCGGGGTGTGGAAAGAGGGGAGATGGTTCAGTCCTGCACCTGGAGCAAGCTGCCCCAAAGGCTCCCTGCCTCTGCGTGCACTCTCCTTCCTAGGGAACGGGCAAGCATCCCTGGGGCCTCACGTGGCTCCCAGCTGGGACGGCTTAGGGCACGATGCCTGGGCTGTGGAGGCAAAGATGTGGGGGTGGCACCTGGGGGCACAGATGGTGAGGATGCTCAGTTTTCAAAGCAAACTTGGACCGCCCGGACTGACGTGTACTTTGCCTCTCTGTGCAAAGTGATCGATTTAAAACTTGAAATGTGTTTAAATAGCACTTAATCAGAAGGGCCAAATGTTAGTGCTGCATAATTCATTTTGCCTTAGTTAACTTTTGGGCACCGTGCTGAAAAAGATTAATTTTGCATCTCTCCGTATCATCTGTGCAATAGAAGCAGCAGCAACCTTGCCACAGATATTGCAAGCATGCTCTTACCTTTTATTCAGTTGAGTTCATTTTTATCTCTTTAATCGTAAAACTATAAAAACAAGATGATATTGGCACTGGTAATTGCGTAACAAACCATTGGGCAAGAAAGAGCACATTTAAAGTTGTGTTATAAGCAAAGAAGATTTGGGGGTATTAACGACCTTGAGTATTGAAACTGAGAGAGTGAAACAAATGTATGGGGTTACAGTGCATTTAAAATACAGGAGGGAAATAATAAATCAGATGAATAGTTGTAAGGAAATTGAAAATTGTGGGGAGAGAGTAGCAAAACTACACAGAGATTGAAGGACTTATGCCTCTTGCTAAGAATGGTAATGAAAATGTGCGATTTGAATAGGTCTAAACTGCCCTTGAAATATCATTATAACTTATTTGAAAAGACATTTACCATTTGTATGATTTTCCCAAATGTAATACATTTCCTTGCATCTTTGTTCCTTCAAAGCTCCTGAAATATGCCTGAAATAAACCCATACTGGAGTTGAAAATAACATAATGTTCCAGGAAGTCAAATTAAAGGCATTTTTTTAATCAGTGGGGCCTCCACAGGAAAGCATTGCTATGCAGGGAGAGAGAGGCAGCGTCCAGGTTAATTTTCTTTTCTTTTCTTCCTCCTACAAATAAATGACCCAATGGAATGAGAAACATTGGTCACAAAGCCAACCATCCCAGCAGTGTGCCCCAGCACATCAAAACACCACACGTTAACCTTGTTAGCACTACCTTTTTTCTTTTCCTTGCAGTTAGCTGTGAGCAGGGCCTGGACGCGTGCACTGCTGTGTTTGCTGCTGTTACACGAGGGCTGTCAGCACAGTGATGGGAATGCTGGGGGGGCAGCGGAGAAGCTGAAGAGGTGAAGCAATTTAGGACACAACCCAAAGGTTATCCAAGCCATCAGGAGGCTTCGTGTTGGTTCCTGCAGCCTTCGGCAAAGGCACAGCTCCCCTCACTGTAACCACATCTGAGCCACTGCAACAGGCATTACTTAATAGCGCTGAGAAGAGAAACAGAAGAAAATTTCTTTGAAGATATGTGCCAATCTCCCAAGTAGCATTTCCAGCAAAAAGGCAACATAAGAGCTACTACCGCTGCAGACAGAAAAGGAAAATGCAGTCTTCTTCACCTCTCCAAAGCCGCAGTGCAACTGGTGCTGGTAAATGGCTCTGAAATAGAGGCTCAGACTTTCACCATTGCTTGCTCCATTTGTGAATATGTTCATCTTGATGAACTTAGAACCAGTGTTGTAAATGTCTTCCAGTTAGCTGTATATTGGAGTTTGTTGTGAGTCCCTTACCGAGAGAGGGTATGGTTTATTCTAAATGGTGATTGTGAGCACCGTTTTGTAAATAAAAACTCACTCCCAAGGCTGTTGTGTTTTTGAGGCAGCCTCCTGCCAAGGTCCCATGTGGACTGGGATTGTATGCAAAGATGCCATCTCTTCTTTTCAACAACTATTCCTCTCTGATTGTGTAAAATCCATAGTTTTACCTGGGCCTGAAGAGGCAGGAGAGAAGACAGTGGAAATACAGGCAAATGGAGGAGAGCCATTTGCCACCATCCAAACAGGTGACTTTTTTTTCCCCTTTCTTAAAGATTCAATGCACAAAAGTCACAAAAATCAAATTTACAGTTCCCTCAGCAGCCATAATTCTGCTTCTGGCAGAGCAAGAGTGAGGCATAAATATGCGCTCCTACCCAGCAGTACATGCTACATACGTGCAGGGAGCTAACTTATGGGTGCTGCGGGAGCCATGATTTTGAATGTCCTGACTTGTGAAGTCCAATATTCTGGGTAGTTTTTTTCCCTCCTTTTTACTCTGTGTAGTTATAAATTATATTACAGCTCTTGGTCTCCATCACGCTGGCACAGCAGTTTGGGTTATGTGATTGGCTGGAGACTCTCTTCTCCATGAGGAAGTGATCACAGTTGTTATGCATAGAATTGTCAAGGCTGGATCCATCTTCCCTTGTAGCACAAACTTTTAAGCTGAGCTGTGTCGCTCAGTTCTAACATTAATGATGGGACAGGGAAGCACACATCATTAGCAATCTACATGGGAGTGTAACCACATTGCACAGGGGTGGTGATGCTGATCATACAGTAGGTATGTGAAGGGAATACATGTATGTAGAGATATGAAATGGATATATGGAGATAGAATGCAACCCTAAATGCCTCATGTCTTTTTGATGTTTCACATTACCAGGTGAGTCTTTCCTGTGGATAACTTGCCATGTTCTGATCGTGGATGTAAAACCTAAGCTCATACTGCATCTAAGGAAGCATCTTTATTCTATCAGCTCAAAGCTAAAATATGTTTATGTTTCCAGGTCCGTTTCAACCACTTTTCTGTTGTGTATCTGCTTTTAGCCAGAGCTACTTGGTGCAAGCAGAGCTAGAGACCTTTGGGGCTAACACTAAAGGTAAGTTTTGATTGAAGCTGAAAGATCTTTAGCTGCATTAAAATTTATCCCTGCAAAGGACAGTGCCTGAGATTCATGTGTATAAGTGCTTTGCTGAATAGAGGTTCAGATATACTTTTTGTTGATTTATGACCATGGTTTGTGAGGTTGAGCTTGTGCTATATCACTGCCTTAAAACCACATCCACATGACAGAGCATCATCTTTATATTCCGACTGCAAATCTTCAGTATTGAACTCCACGAACGTTCAGCTGTACCAGACTCTGTGAAGGCCTACGTAAGAAGGAATAATGTGGTATAAATAAACTCCATCTGACTTTTTTTATAACGCTTTGTGCAAACTTAACATGCAAGTCAGGTGTCACAGTGACTGTTGGAAAAATGTAATGCTGACAGTATTTAGTAATAAAATAATAATCGCTGCATGTATCTCTGATGGAAAGAGATTCACATCCTTTTGAATCCCTAATTGTGTGCCACACTACATTAGAGACAGATAGCTCCATTGTCTCCACCTTTCAGAGATGGGAAATTCAGAGCAACAGCAAGATGTTCTAGAAATAAGCCGGTTTAATGAAGCAGCAAATTAGACTCTTCTATCTCTTTATTTAACATGTAGTCCCTTGAATTTATCAGAGTTCATTACAGGGATGCAAAATAGAAAAGAAGCTGCAAAATTCATTTGCAATTAGAGCTAATGATTTTGAAAATGGCTTTTCATATTTTTATAGATAACGGCTATTATTCATTATTAAATTTATGTCACGTTTACTCTAATGAAATGACATTCTCTCCCTTCCCTTGTTTCTATTGTTTATGGCTTGGGCTCTATAAAAGGAAGAATCGTAAAGATGCTGTATGTTTCTTGCCAGCCTGTGACATGGCTCCTGATAGCTTACTTCTGTGACTCATGTCAGAAGAATGGTTTTAAAATTTCCTTCCCAATTTAATACTTCTATAGTACTTGACACATAACGATACCAAGTAAATGCACTGATCCATTCTTCCCCATAATTTCAGCTTCACAGGAGGAGTAATGGACTCAGGGCTGTAAAGTTAAGGGAGGAAAATACATTCAAACAGCAAAATGAAGACAGATTGAGCTGCTGCCCCTTTCCAACCTCTGTTCCCCACCCAGACAGCCCCTCACTGCTCTGCTGCCTGCCTTCCTCCTGTCCTCGCTCCTGTTGTTTCACAGATTTTTCATTAGGACAAGTGGAAAATATATTTGATATAGAGTCAGAGATGGGCAGGCAGAACAGAGCAGTGGATGAATTTGAGGTAAGAGATGGAATTTGAAAGAAGAGAGGGTCTCTCAGAAGTCATGGCCAGCCCTGTGCTACACACCTGCCCTGAGAAAATCTGGTTTTGTTGTAGGTATGAGCACAGCATTCTGAAGGAGGGCTTCTGTCTTGCTGCAAGCTTATTAAGATGCTCTTTAACTGCTTAATAATAATCAAAGTTGCTGAAGATAATGTACTGTCAGTTCGCTTACCCGTGTAACATCATTTCTCTGCTTTCTTTAATGTCTGTATGTATTATTAATAGTTAACAGCCCTTTCTCTGGAATAACAGATATGGAATCACCATTTCTGACGTAGGAGGCGAAGTGAGCTGTTTATGTTATTTTTGAAAAGGATCTCCTGACATGTTATTTCTAATGACTAACGCTGCTTTGCTCTGCTCTTTGTTTCTTTCCATCCCCTCTCCAGTTTCAGCCTTTCTTCTGTTTCTTCTTAATGTGATGAAACCTGAGTCTGAATGGGGAAAGTTCATTCGTAATGTGGCCGGCCCTGCGGTGCTGAGCTGAGAAAGTCTGCGGTTATCATTTCCTCCTCTGGGGCGTTTGTGGATGACCATTGCTGCCCTGAGAGCACCCGCCTGCTTGGCAGCCCCTGCCCAGTCTGCAGCCATGCAGCACGGCGTATCCCACCCACAGTGAGGCTTTGTACCAGCACCGCCTGGCTGGGGGTTACGGCCCCAGGGCTCAGCGCTGATACTTTTTGCCTCCCCATGCACAAAAGGCCAATGTGGGTCTCCCTGACTTGGTGTGCTACCACAGGAGCTTGATTGTAAATTTGTACAGCGCGTGGCTAGGAATCAGCTGTAGCAATCTGCCCACAAAACTCAAGCAACACCAGAAAAACTCATTATTCAATGCCTTATTTCATGCTCTGGAAACAAGAGCAACAACCCCAGCCCTTCCTCCCCTTACAGCGGTGCGGTTTCCATCAGTCTTTTCAACTCCTAATGAGATTTAGTGCTGGGGAGGGATATTTGTGCCAGAAGGATCGAGGCTTCTGATCAAAAAGGCATTGAAGTGTGCAGAAAAGTTCCTACAACATTTGGAGAATGTTTCTGTATGGAAGAACAGAGTTAATGCCACCTTAGTGAAGGTTTTAGGAGCTGTCTCTCGGCTCCTATGTCAGGAATGTGTTTGTGGAAAGTCTGTGAGATCTTACCAAATGAACTCGTCAGAGATTCACCCTGTGCCAAAAGACACGTCGCCCTGGGGATGCTTGCACCAGTTCGTGGCCTCCTCTCCTGCCCCAGTGCAAAGAACAGCTCCTGCTGATGGAGCACAGGCTGCTGTCAGAGAGCTCAGCAGCATCTCGAAAAGCAAAACCCTCTGTGGCTCTGCTCCTCCTGCAGGAGATTAGAGCTGAAGGAGGGAGTGCAGAAAAAGTACATTTTCTGCTAACAAACAGAGCTGAAGTGACAGGGAAGTGGCACCGTGACACACACACAGTGTGCACCTTACTCTGCCGTTCCCCTGATGATCAATGTTACCCGAGGCATTTTGCAGATGAGTGCAGTTACCTCTTATTCCAAGTAAGGATGCAATGTGAAATGCAAATACTCGAAAGGTTAGGCTGCTGTACAGCGGTAATTACTCATGCAGCTATGCAGGAATAGAACAGCAGTAGATCTTTGAGTTTATGATAAAAACAATCTCAAAAATATCCTGGCTGAAATCAACTGTTGTATACATGCATCGGTTTCCCCTAATTGTGACCCATGTAGATGCAGCCTGAGGCTTTGCAGAAGGGCTGGCAGCCCCCAGCCCTGACCTTGGCAGCAGCCCAGCACATCCTATCATTGACCTGATGGTCCCATCCTGGCTGCTACAGAGAAACACCAAGTGTGGGGACTGGGAGAAAAAATACCCGCAAGCCACATTACAGCAGAGCTTCACTGGTTCAGTTCTTTCCTTCTAATTAAACCACTTTGATTGTTATCACAACAGCACAAGGGCCATGGAGGAGAGAACACGAGCACCTCAGGGCTGGCTGCAGGCTGCAGTGCCTGGAGCTGAGTGCTGGCACCACAGTGTCCCCAAGGGTCAGGTGGCACGGGAGCCACCATCAAACCCAGCCCCATACATTCGGATGATTAATTTCTGTGCCAGCACAGCCCTCACAGATACACCCGAGGCCCTGATCTTAATGAATCACATAAAATGTTATGCCCTTTGGAAAGGCAAATATAACCCAAGTAATTATGAGCTGCTTGCTTTTTTTTTTTTTCTGTCTCTCAAGGTCCAACTTTGGCTATGTGATATGCTGCTGCTACATGCACATTTTGTGAATGAATCTTCACTGTTGGAGCTGTAGTGGGACATGGAGGGAGCTGAGATGCTGAGGGCACCTCTGCACTGAACTGCCTGGGAGGATGCTGGGTGCTTGCCTTGATGGCACAGCCCGGCCTTTGGAGCTGCTGAAGCTGGTGCCACCTGTGGGAATAGCTGAGGATGGGATTTGTTCTTTATCAAAGGCTTTATTCCCCTGGCAGCTGAGCCTGAGCTGTGTGTCCACCGAATCCAGTCCTTTCATTTTCCCCCTTTAAGTTTTGAGTTCACACTTCTCATGCAGCGAGGGCAGGCTTAAGCTTGACTGTCAGTATAAAAGCCTTTTCTTTTCGTATCACTTCTCCTCCGCAGTTCAAACCAGCTCCAACCCCACTAATGTCAACTTCAAAGGCTTCACTGTGCTGCAGCCACAGCTTTTCCTGCGGAGCCCATCCTGGTGTCACCGATAGGTGCGTGGATGCCAGGCATCAGCCAGCATTTCTTCTGCAGGCATTGCTGTCCTGGCAGCAGCTGGGACAGGGCTGAGAGCTAGTCCTTGTGCACAGAAAGCCCCCAGAGCCTTTTTTTTCCAGCTGACGTTGGATCAGGGATGGAAACATAAACATGTGCAGCCAAAGTTCTAAGTTCCTTGGTTCCAAGGCCAAAGGAAAGCCCCAGCTCCCGCAGGAGGCAGTTCGTTCCTGGATGCTGCGGGATGAGCTTGCTCTTGCTGTCCTCATTCTGGGCAGCTTTCTGCTGGGGGAAGTTTAAGATGTCGATAAAGATGATAGTGCCTGGAGTGATTTCTTTAAATTCCTGATCTATTGAAACAAGTCGTATTTCCCTGGGTTTGTGTTTAACGTCATGTAAATAGGAGCATTCAGTTGGAGAATATTATGTGCATGATAGATAATGTTGAGGCGTTTAGTTTTATTTTGAGCAGAGTATCTTGTTTATGCTGCTAAGGAAAAGTAAAAGCCCCATCTATGAAAATTGCTCGTGCTTTTTTCAGATCTGTGCAAATTGTTGAC
Organism: Chrysolophus pictus; assembly: GCA_037305975.1. Classification (NCBI taxonomy): domain Eukaryota; kingdom Metazoa; phylum Chordata; class Aves; order Galliformes; family Phasianidae; genus Chrysolophus; species Chrysolophus pictus. Next base: position 3,679,931 of record CM074587.1, read on the forward strand.
CACGTTGCTCTGAGCTGTACTCAGGAAGGGCAGAGAGGGAGCAGAGGAGGGGAAGTCTCAGCTATTTATGTTCATTCATATAGGAGGAGGATACAGCAGGAAAAGGTCAGCTGCAGGAATTCGGATCAGTGCTGTTGTGCAATGGAAGATGCAAAATGGAAGACCTTTTCTCATAGGCAATCAGCATGATGTGAACAAGCATTTGGCAGCTTCCTGACCAAACGAGGGATGGGTATGGGTGATGAGAGGTAAGTTCCTTGACACAATGCCTGTTAAACATAGAGCAGTTGCAGCTTAAAATGCCATCTCAGACAAGGTAGCAAAATGAGCTGGAAGTGTCCCAGCTCCAACTGCTGCCCTTGGCAAGACCAAGTGCAAGGATACTGTGATGGAAGCTGTCATGAAGACTGAAATGGGAAAATGGAAAAGATTTCACAGTGGCTTTGAACATCCCCTAGAGCAGCCCCTGGAGAACCCAATGAGAACCTTTGCCTTCCTGCTCATCACAGCATTCGGCAATGCCAAAACAAGGAATTGCTGGTTACATCACTGGCTGGGATTTAGGGTAAACTGAAGGAAATATTTCTTCATCTATAGTGTAGTCACTCCTCGTTGCTGCAGGAAGTTGAGCAACTCGGTTTAGAAAGAGCTGGTTTTAGAAAGAAATGGAGCACTACCTGCACACTGTGCTCCATGCATCCGTGAGTCTGAATGCAGCCAGTGGTTCATGCAACTGCATGCTGGGGGGCCTCGATCTGATGTCCCAGTGCTTCTCAGAAAAAGGACTCGAATCTCCAGCCATGCAAGATGAGCCTGGCTGGGCTGGGGACTTCTCAGTAAATCATAAGAATATCTGTTCCTCATTTATCTGCTGCACGGGCTGGCTGCAGGAAGAGCAGCATTAGGAAATGAGGCTCCGCAGGGACACAGAGTGGCGCGAGGTTAGGAAAACGTGATGGGCTGTTCCTTGCTGCTGCACGCGAACATCATGGAACCAAGATATATTGGTCACCAAGGAGTTCCCGAATTAGATGGGCCATGATTGGAGTTAATAGCAATATGAAAGAGGTAACACTTGCAAAGCACAAATGGCAGCACTCCACCGGCAGCAGCCCACTGGTTGCTCACATTGTGCCTGCGGAAGACAACTGTGGGCCTTCTTCAGACTCAACAGAATTTGGAGGAGGCTTTACTCAAAGAACACAAGCATCTTGAATGTTAGGGCTTATTTTCGTCTTCTTGAACCCTATTTTCAATGCAGTGTGCTGAAAAGGGATTTGCTACACAGCACTTGAAAATGCAGCCTGTAGAGCAGGAGTGTGGCTGCTTACTGGCAAGCACCCAGCCCCTCTCCCAGGGCAAAGGGCCACTCACCCTGATGATGCTACCGCATGTGTGAGAACGTGTTTTTGCAAGTATAGTGGCTGGACTGGTTTCCACCAGGATTTATCTGCTGCTATCATCCCAGCACAGGGTTAAAATAGAGCCGTAGTGTGTGAGTATATTCTCAGGTCAACAAGAAAGTACGCGATGCTCTCATTCAGTGATGGTCTCACTCAGCTGATCCCCATGACCACACTGCCTCAGGCAGAGATGCTTCTGTGGGACCTCTGGGGATAGGAAATGTTGGCTTTTGGTGAGCAGAGAGGCATGGAAAACATCATGGCCTTGTGCCCCTGGGCTTTACCCCCATCTGTGGTCCATCTCCCCAGATAGCTGGCTGCTGAAGGGATGAAGTACATCTTCCCAGCACGGCACTCACCGCTGCTGCAGGGAGCCAGCCCCAGCCTGCATTGCTGGGGTTTTGCTCTCGTTTGATCTTTACCATAAAAGCAACCCATGTGAATTCCTGCAACAACGAGCTGCCCTTTGCACTAGTGGCTGTGGAAATGAGAGCTGGCAGGAGATCAGAGCGAGGAGGGTGAGTGGGGTCATTTGTCCTTTGTAGCATCTCGCCCGCAGGTGACGCAGGAGGTCGCACTCGTTCCTTGCAAGCTGGGTGGGAGCTGCACCCACAGCCTTCCACTGCCACCTCCCTGCCAAGCCCAATGTCTCTGGGAGAGATGAGAAGATGCTAACCTCCTGGAGATGAGAAAGACACCACGGCTTTCCCTCATAGTAACCCCAATACACTGAGATCCAAGGTCCATGTCAGCGCTTTATTTTCTGTATCCTAACAATAACAGAAAAAAAAAAGAAAAAGCCCACAATAAAGCCCCAAAACTACCAAGCCAGGGTTTTAGTCCTTTTCCCATCCAAAGCTGTTCTTTAATGTGGGCCTGGGAAGGCAGACATTTGTTAGTTGTCACCCCAGCTATGGCTGGAGTGATTCAGGAGCATGCAATTTGCTCAGTACTCTGGGGTTCTTGGAGATGCATGTCACCAGAGAGATGTTAGAATTCTCAAAGTTCACATTTAGAACAAGGAGTGAAGTTTCCAGACTGGGGAAGGCTCTGGTGAGGTGAAGCAGTTTGCAGCCGTCCCTGCAGGGCTTTCAGTGCGTGCTTTTTGCTAATGTGCCTTCTCGCTGGGATTTTCACCTTTCTGAGCAATCTCACTTATGGATGAAAAGGAGAAAAAGGAATTCAGTGGTACTGCAGCTCTGGCGCTGAGTGAAAGCCCTGCCTTTAAGCAGTGGTGGCAGGGAGAGAAAAGGAGGAGAAAAAGGGCAGAAGTAAGAAAGATGGAAAAGATAGTACAAGAAAAAAATCTTGTGGTGGAGCTGAAGGCACAGGTCGGAAAGCAGATGAGATCTGCAGGTGTGTCCTCTGGCCTTGAGCTGCCAATAAATGAGCCATCCCTGGTGGGAGCAGAGCTGAACAGAGCATCCCAAGGCTGGCAGGGGCATGGCAGGAGCATCTCCATCCCCTTCCCACCAGCCCATTGCTTGGCTGCAATGAGTTGGGGCTGCCAGGAGGCCGTGCTGGTGTGCACTCGGAGGAGAGAAGCTTTCTCCCCAAAGCAATCAGTGGGAAGAAAGAAGATTAAAAGAATGTTTCCCCAAAGTCCAGTGAGCTTCCCCAAAGCAACACTATGTCTTCTTGGCAAAAGGTCTGCGTTTTTTAAAAAGACATACATGAAAGTTGCAGAAGGGCAGTGAGTCCCTGCCCGTCACATAAATCCCATTGATTCAGTTGCAGTTGTGCTGCCCTGGAATTTGGAAATGCAGTGACACGAACGTAGAAGAGTAAATACAATCTGGGTATAAGTTAAAGGAGTCATTTCTCACGAGAAACAAGGAATTGCTAGTTTTGTTTGCGTGATTGCAGCTTTTTATTTTTATTTTTGGTCTATGCCACAGTTTCATGAGTAGACACTGTAATCTTCAACTCTGAGCTGATGGGAGGATGTGTACTTTGCAATCAAAGTGATTCATGTGCTTACATGATCCAGCGCAGGGTAAGGGAGCAAGAATCCCTAATCTAGAACATTAGCACTTATCTGTTAAATGCTCTTTTTTAACAAGCTGCAGAACCATCATCTTGCTTCTTACATAAGGTTCTTCGCAGACTACTATGACAACGGCCCTGAAAAGCAGCGTAATGAGACACAAGGAGTGCGAGGAACACGCTGCTAGAACAGCAGCTCATCGCAACTATTCTTATCTGGCCTCAGAAAGGAAAACACTCCTGGATGCTTTTTGGTTGCTAATGATGTTTTCAGCACTCTCTTTATTCCTGTGCTCACAGGGCTGCTTCTGTTGGTGAGTTTGTGGCTCTGTGAAGCTCGCAGAGCAGAGCTGAGTGGCTGTTCCTCCACAGCGAAGAGCCTGCAATAACACCAAGACCTGGCGGAGTTTGTGGGTGTGCTGGGGAAGGCTGGGGGTGGGATGGGCTGAGGGTTGTGATGCTGGCAAAGCCTGGCTGCAAAGGAAGAGAATGAGAGGGCCCGGTGTCACCACTGAAGTGTTGTGGAACTTGTTCCCAGCTTGTATTTCTTTGCAGAAGGTGGAAACCTGTGGTGCTAGAGGGTGTGATATCACCCGCTGCTCCAAGTTGGTGAAATTCAACTGGAAATGAGGTTTTCAGGGTCAGAGCAGTTTACCACTGGAGGTGGTGAAGTCTTCACTGTTTTCAGTCCAGGTTTGATTTCTCTTGAGGTATGCTCTTGTTCAACAAAAAGTTCACTCTGCCTATTTAGCATTCACTAATGGCATTTAGAAACCCAGACCAAACTGCCCTCTTCTAACCCTAAAACCTGCAAATCTCTTAAGACTCATTTAACCAGTTGGTTTAATTGGTGCTGGAGGCGAGTCCGTGGAGCGGTAACCACAGAACAGACGGCTGTGGCTCTGGCCTGCAGGCAGCAAGCTGTCCTCTCCTGGTGGCCGAGGCCCATGGTGGGGCAGATCCATGCTAACCTCACACTGCTGCCTGCAGGCAGCGCATGCTGGACCCCTCCTGCAGCAGATACAGTGTGCAGTAGAGGCAGTTTTTAGGGAAAAGCAGAGCGTGCCGCCCTGGGGAGGGCTGGTCATGGTCCTGTACCTGTCCATGGAAGCACTTGATACAGGTGATGCTATTCTTCCCATTCTGGAGTCGGCAATCTTGCACTGAATTCCGCCCATTGCTTGACACACAGTGTGAAAGATCGAACAAATTACATGCTGTTGTTATTAGGAGAGTTTTTAGGACAAGAAGTTCATTCTCCTGTCTCACATTGCCTGCTTTTTCTCAGTTCTTTTATGAGAAAATTGTCTTTTTCGATGGCTGATTTATTCCCATTCTTAGTTTTTTCAGGAACCTGTAAACTCTGTAGTGCATTATCACTTGAATAGGCCAAATAATTATCTGAATGCCTACTCACAGACAGTTGGCTTTCAGTGAAATTGAGGCTTCAAGGAGAATTAGAGAGAGCTACCAACCGCATTGGGAGCTAAAAATAGGCATCTTCAAGAGCTGAGGTCTTTTACGTGATCATCAATTTACTGTGTCAAATCTAACATAGCGTGGGTATTTCAGAATGGTATTTCCTAATTCTGATGTTTGAGTTTTTACAATAGGAGACATTCAGCAGATTTAGGAAGGTGATCTGAAAATTGGCCTTTTGGGGTTCCTTCTTTTGAAACTTAATCCTTCCTGAGCAGCCGAAGGTGCAGCTCCACAGAAGCCCTAAGTGTAACAGCACTGAAATATGGAGACTCATCTCCCAAGCTTTGACTTTTTTTAGAACATCAGCCATTTAATTGGACCCAATGTATTTTTCATACCAATTTTGCAGTCACCTACAGGCCGTGTAGACGTGTAAGATCTTTTCAAACAGCAGACAAGCTCTAGCACGTGTTGGTTGTGAGAAGAATGGCATCATGGTGGATGTTAAGTCCATTGCAGCCATCCCAGGGTACAGCACTGACCTCCTGGGCTGGCAGCCTCTCACACATCACACCTGTGGTGCAAACAGCATTACAAGCAATGATGTCCACGACATAGAGCTCCATAGCGTTATTTCCTCCTTTTTAATTCATCTTTAGTTCTGCTATGGTTTTGAAGCTGAGAATGATAATTTGTACTTTTTTTTTTAACTTCTGGGCACCTGGGCATTATGGAAATAATAATTCATGTTTTATATTTATTTATTTGTTGTTTGTTTCTAGGATACAAATAAGAATTCAAACACACTGGGCCCTTCAGCTGGCTCAGCTGGTGATGGTTCAAGCCAGCCACGTGGGCTTACAACAGGCACAAATCCGGCCTGGTTATTTTTAATACTTCTTGTGCGTCAAAATTGGCCTATCCCAATTTGCTTTTAAAGCATCCTTGGAGTGTGACTCCATTTACTCAGACCGTATTTGTCTTGAGTGCACTTTTACGAAATAGCCATAAGCACCAAAAAGGCCACGTCTGTAATGCAAACAGTGCCAGACAGCCCGACCCCCCCGGGGGTGCCGCCAACAAATCGATCCGACAGCTCCCGACCAGGGCGGAGCGGAGCAGGGCTGTGCCCAGACAATAAGTGCGTTATATGCTCCCCTTCAGCTGCACTTAGCCTCACTTCAGCCAAAGAATGAGACTGTTTCAGGAATCGTGTAAATACGGGCTGCGCAAAGACTCAGCCTTCCTGTTTGGAAAAAGAGAATTTGAAAAATCTGAGAAAACAGGGAGCTACGTGTGGGAAGGGGTGAAGTGGAGGGGGTGGGAGGGAGGGATGGGCGAGGTGAAGACAGGGAGGCAGAAAGGGGATAGAGATGGATTAGTGGAAAGGTGAAAAAGTATAGAGAGTTGAAAAATAAGGAAAAGAAAACAGAGACAAAAATACAGCAAGGGGCATAGAAGGGAGTTCTGCGTGTGTTTCACTGCTTCTCTGAAAGTTTGCACGTTCACTGCGCTTTGGTGTCTTCTCTCCAGAGGGGACGGAGTTTCCCAAAGGCAGCACCATCAACCCTTCCACCTCAGCAGCCCACAGAGGTGATCAGCCATTGTGCTGTTGCTGGGGCTGCAAGCAGTGCCGAGGGTCTCCAACCTCACTCCTCTCATTTCTTCCTCCAAAGCTGGACTGGAGGGAACTGGAGAACCACAGAGCCTGCAGGAGCAAAAGCAGAGAGGACTCGGGCATTGATGTGGGGAGATTTTCAGGCTGCCACCAGCCACTCTGGGCTGCTGCTAGCCTAGGATGTGCCCTAACCTGCAGCATGGTCTCCCACCTGCTGCAGGTCCCTTTGGACCTGCTGTGTGATGCTCCCTACATCTCGCAGGACGCCCCCTGGGATGTCCCCTGGCTGCCACGCGATGCTCCCTACTCGCAGTAGGATGCTCCCTGGAATAGCCCTCGGTTACTGCGGGACGTCCCCCCAGGACCCACTGAGCGATGCCTCCGGGGATGTCCCTCGGCCGCAGCAGGACACCCTGCGGCTCGCCCCCCCGACGTGCCCCAGGCTGTCCCCAGCCGACCGCGGGTGCCCCCCCGCCTCGCCCCGGCTCCGCGGAGGGGTGCGCACGGCGTCCCGCGGCGCTGCCAGGGCGGGGGTGACTCACGGCGCGGCACGGCAGCCCCCAGCTTTATAACGGCCGGGGCGGCACCGGGACGGCTCCACCGCGCCGCGCCCGCGGGGAGCGCAGGGGCCGGGGGCCGGCAGCATGCGGAGCCTGCGCGGAGCTGCGCTGCTGCTGCTGCTGGCGTTGCTGCCCGCGGGGCGCGGAGCCGTCATCACCGGGGTGAGCGCCTTCGCACGGCACCGGGACGGCACCGCCGGACGCGCCGGCGGGCGGAGGGCTGTGCGGGGGTAAAGGGTGCCGGGCCGGGGGTCTCCGGGGTAACCGATAGCGGGACGGGGGTCGCGGGGCTGTGTGGGCGCCGGAGAGGCGCTGGGACTCGTGTGGGTAAGCGACAGAGAGACGTGCGGGGCTCCCTGGGGCTGGGGATGAGCGGAACTGGGGGTTTCCCTGCGCTGAGCGACACCAGAACTTAGGGGGCTCTTTGGGGTGAGAGATGTCCGGGTGGCGGCGGGACCCGCGGGGCGCTGCGCCGAAGGATGCGCAGCACGAGGTCTGTGCCCGGGGCGCTGCTCCCGGCGGGGCGGGGGTTCCGGCCCTCCCGCTGCCCCCGGCGCTGCCCGGCTCGCGGTCCGCGCGGCTCTTACAGCCGTGTGCTGCCCGGCGGCACCGCTACTGCCATCACCGCTACTGCCATCACCGCTACTGCCATCCTGCCATCACCGCTACTGCCATCACCGCTAAACGCTGCTTTTTTTTTTTTTTTTTTTTTTTTTTTTTAAGTATTACCGTGCTGCTTTTTTTCCTCATTGCGAGCGAGTCCTCTGTTGTTGTTGTGTGTTTAGGCTTGAGATTTACTTTGCTTGTGATTTTTTTTTTTTTTTTTCCCCAAAGACATTATTTAACCCGAAGCGTTGCATCACTCCAAAGTAAAATGATTTTTCTCGTGTTTGCTTGCTTTGGGTCGGTGACCCAGCTCTGGCATTCTTTCGGCAGCTCACATGGCTGCTGGAAGCACCAGGCACTGCGGGGCCGTGCGGGCTGCGGGTGTTTCTGGACTCCAGAGCAGCTCCCGGGACGGAGCCGAGTGTCAGCAGGAAGGAATCTTTCCGTAGTTGAAAAACGAATGTTCCTTTTCAACAGAACTGTTTCGAGCAATGAGGACGGGTGAACGTTAGCCTGTCGTTAAGGTTGTGGCTACACCTCTAAAGCATAATGAATAAATTAAATAATTGTGAAGCTCTGAATCATAGATTAAAGACACACAGCGTTAAAAAATCAAAAACATTTATACTAAAAATGTTACATTGGTAACTACTGCAGTGTGTTTCTGCTCAAGCTGCTCTGATGGGTTTTTGGCTTCCGAATGAAAAGGGAAATCTCAGGTGGAAGCTGACATATGTGTTCTCATCCACATCCTCTGAGACAAAGTGCAATTTAAGACTCAAACAGAACCTTGTGGCAGCTCACGTGCTGATTTCCGCTGGCTTTGGAGCCAGCATTTCTTCATGGACTTTTTCTCAGGCTGTGTTTTCCACAAAGCTGTGTGAAATGGGGCACTGAGGGGGGATGAGCTGTGCCCAGAGCACGGCGAGAGGGTTGGGGTGAACCCACATTGCGGCTCGCTGTGAGCAGCAGTGGGGATGCATACTTAAATAGCTCATCAAACATTTTGGAAGGGGGATCTTAAAAGCTCTGGCAGATGAATATATGTGCGTGCATGAAAGTGAGTTCTAAACCATAGCATTGTTCAGCACTGCTTGCCTCTCCCCAAACTGTTCTGCACCCCTTGCACTGCTCTGCTGCGGGCAAAGCGACTCCAAGACCATCAGTCCTGTGTCTAGGGTAAAATTATACTATCAGAGGGATTGTTTTATTTTATTTTGAGAGAGAGAGAAGAAAGAAAACAAACATCACCTACCTGGAAGGCTGCATTGGTAGTTTTATGACCACGCTATTCTTTTAAGTAAATACGCTGCGTGTTTGGGCTCGCTCCTGGCACAGAGCTCTGCTTCCTTACATGTGTTGAGGAGAAGTGCTGGCCATTGGGTTACACACATACTGACAATAATTGCAACAGCTTTTCCCTAAATTACTCGCTGATCTGGCATTGCTGTTTGAAATAGTGCAATGTTTACTCAGCAGGGTGCAATCTATTGGCATTTATCATTAGATCCCAAGGTGAGACCCGTAGGCATTGACTCAGTGACTGTCCTGCTGCGCAGCCTTCCTGGCTTTTAGGTGCATTTTTAGAAGCTGCCTCTTGCTGTGCCTCTGGCCTCTCAGCCCCGCTGCCAGACATGAGAGCAGCAAGCTGCCTGACCCTACTGTTGGGGCATCATCAGAACCTTTAACTAACAGAATTTCTCACTGCTTTGGCAATAAGTTCATATGATTGAGAGTCTGATGATCTTCTGGTCAACAAAAAGAAAGATGTGCCGTAACCTGTTCCAAGCCCTCATACGTCGATTGCACTTCATGGTTTCTGGTTTTTGAAATATACCCAGTAGCTTGTATTTTAGTTTGTGCTTATCTAGGCCACAAAATGCATTGGATAAGTGACTAATAATTTAAGTTTCCTCTTGCAGGGTGTGTGCTACCACATTTTCTTGGGCATGGGCACTCACACAAATACATTTCATTTATACATTCGGGACCTCTTTTAGTTACATGTAATTCTTGGTAACAGCCATACCTTCCCTATTTAAACTTGTATTTTACCTACTTCCACTTGCAGTTTGCTAATAGAACTATCAAGCACTTGCATTTGAAAGGCACTCAACCATCAGACATTACCATAAGAAGCTAGAAGGAATAGGTCTCTAGAAGTCTTTAAATTCATGGATAATTTCAATTCTTAGCTTCTCTGGAAGATGGGATTCCATTTGTCCGGTGCCCTGCATCTCCCTGAGCTCCCTTAGGCTCTGGCTATGAGTGGAAAGTATTTATGCAAACAGAATAAACAATTTCACTTTCTGGAACCGCAGGCCTGCGACAGAGACCAGCAGTGTGGAGGAGGGATGTGCTGTGCTGTCAGCCTATGGATCCGCAGCCTGCGGATGTGCACACCGATGGGCAATGTAGGAGAGGAGTGCCATCCTCTGAGCCACCGGGTGAGTAGAGCTGGGGTGCAGGGCTGCAACTGCAAATGGTCATAGCCCTTGTGGTTATAGGCCCTGTGATGTGCAGAATGTAACAGCATCCACACCCCTGGTGGGGATACAAGCAGCAGACCTCCAGACTCTGGAGCTTTCAGCTACATTCTGGTTGGGACAAGGTAGAACAGAGCTTTGTGTCCCCATCAGTGGTGACCCCATGGCCACACCAACACCTTGGAGACCTCCAGGGGACCTACAGATATCTGGCGATTAGCTCCCCCCCTTCTGCTTTCCTTCTCAGCAACTGGATGGTGTCAGCTTGATGCTGTTAGCAATCTGATGGCATCACAGGGCAGGGTCTGCAGCACGTCTGTAGGTGGCATCACTGCTATTATGCACCTTGCATATAGACCCTGCATCCCTGCCGTGTCTCTGTGTCACCATGCTGCTATCACCCATCCTAAACCCAGAGCTATGCATATGGAGGATTTAGAACATATCACTTAGGCTGCTGGAGGCTGCTATGAGTCAGTCCTGCCAGCAGCAGAGCTGTGATTGAGAGGTGCGATTCCTGCAGGCTCTGTGGTTGGTGACCCAGGCTGGGCTGGGGTGTAAGGTGCAGGGAAGTTGGAAGGGGCACTGGGCAGAGACAGCCGGCCACTGTGGGACCCTATGGTGCCACATCCTGCCGGTGGCACAGGCTGTGGGGCACTGCTCTCTGAGCGCTCCTACCGCAGCTCTGCTGTGGCCGTGCCCTGCTGACACCTGAATTCCTTGTTTCAGGTTCCCTTCCCAGGGCGGCGGATGCACCATACCTGCCCCTGCCTCCCCAGCCTGGCCTGCATGCGGGCATCACCCAGCAAGTTCAGGTGTTTGCCGGACTTCAGGAAAGAAGACGTCTTCTTTTAGCAGGAGCTGCTCGGTGAGGAGGAGCCACCCGTGTTCTGTTTGTTGTTGTGATGAGCAAGGTACTCGCTGGGGACCCCTCTCCCATCCTTCCCTGCCTCACCAACATCACAGTGATGATGCCGTACTGTGCTGTAGCGGCCAAAGTTTTCTGAAGGACTTTCATTTTGGGGTGGGCGAAGTGGGATTTGCTGCGCAGTGCAGATTTCAGGCATCAGGAGCTCTGTTGCTGGACAGTCCTGTTGTCTTTGTGGCTCCAGCTTAACCCCAGAATGAAACCAGCCACAATTGTTACCACCTTTGGAAAACTTTGGCTGCGTTTTTACACTTTGGAATGCTTGAATCGAACTGATATTTGAATAATTATACGGAGTGAAGCATATGACAACGACCAAAAACCCACCTTTCCATTTCACTCCTTGGTTAATATAACTATCTGTAAGTTAGGCACACCTCCATGTTAAACGTTTAACCAATAGATGTAGATTTTACACTTTTAAAAAGTGGCTGACGGAACCAAAGCACTTCAATACTCAAAGCATTACAAGACTCTGTTATTTTAATACTCTGAGATTAGGAAAAGTCTTTGTTACTGGAGTTGGTGTAAAACTACCTGATCATCCCAAACTATGTATTAAGATGTAGTTTATATTAAAAAAGGAACCCTGACATTTATTGTAATGGGCTGCCTGACTTCTTGTATATGTACTGAATTTGCTGTGTAAAAATTCTGTATCAGAATAATGGCAGTATATTATTTGATTTATTTTAATATTATAACATTATTTTGTCATTGTGGTTTTCAGTTTTTATTCAGTGTAACCTGAGATCTCATCCCTGTTATCACAACCAAGCTGTGCTCTGGGAGGTGGAGGATGGGGAATGTTGGAGGAGTTAATGTGAGAGGTTTGTCTTTGCACATGCCTCAAAGCCTTCAGCCTGTCAGACATGCAGTTGGTGGGTTCTCTATGGAGTACCATGCGACTCCATGTTTACTTGTGGCCTTGGAGATGGAATTCTGATAGTTTGTGTGAGGTTCACACATTTCTGCTCTCAGACATGCAAACATATGCTGACTCTGGGAAAGGGAAGCTGTTCATCTTTCAACAATCAGAGCCTTTGCTGGTGGTGGTGATGGGATGGAGCAGCTAGCGTGCTACACTAGAGCAAACACCTGTACTGCTGAGAGGATACATGTCCCAGTGCATTCACCAGGCACCTGCCCCCATGGCCCTCTGGAAGCAGCAGTCAGCCATTGGAGCTGCTGCTTTGGCATTAGAAAATTAGAGAGATTTGGAGAGAGTGGAGGAATAGCATTGCACCTTTCTGGCTCAGAGCAGCCCAAGCCCAGGGCTCCTGTCCTGATGCCAGCATTGTGCTTTACCCTCTAAAACTTGCTCAGGTTCTCCCTGGGCTTCCATTTTTAGGAAGGAACACAGAAGCAGCCCAGATGTGTGTGTGTCCCCACCTCTCGCTCCATTTATCCCCACATGGTCAGAGTGGATCACAGCAGCAGCTCTCAGCCCTGCTCCTGGCTGCCACTGCTGTGACCCTGGAGCAACTGCAGGCCTGGTCTGCATCAGCTTCTGGCTGTAGTGCTCTCCTTCATCCTCTCCACTTAGGAGATCCATGCTAACGCTGAGTGCAGTTTTATTAATATTGGAGAAATATTATTAATTATTAATACAAATATGTGCATTAATCTTTAATGTTATATTAATATTGATATTACAGGCGTGTTACAGAATAACGATGCTATCTCTTCAAGCTGGGAGAAGTTCCCTGTTTATCACCAGATTTTGGCTTAGCAAAAAGCCATTGTAGGAAAGGACACTGCAAAATATAACGAGCTGCTGCCTTAATTTGATTCCTTGCTAATTAGGTAGGTGAGGCGAGGTGCTTTGCAGGGCAGGCAGCACCTGTGAGCCTGAGGGATGGGAAGCAGTGCAAAGCCCAGCTGGAGTATGGCCTTGTCTGCCCTCTCCTGCATATAATCCCCCACTGGGAAATACCCCTTTTGAAAGCCTTACAAAGTCTTTGGGTGTGTAACAAATTCTCATGGCTGCTTGGTCAGTGGGGCTGAGATCTGAGCAGGTGTTTGCCCTAACCAAGGCCTGCGTTGTGCAGGAGGAGCTGAAGTTAGTGCAAGGCTGGGGGTCATCCAGGTGGACCGGAGAGCTGGAAAAACAGCCTGTGCCTGTGTGGGGCTGCTATAAGGTACGTGAAGTGGGGTATTTGTGATTTTACTCATGCTACTATGAAGGTGGGTTGGAAACCTTAGGCTTCTTGTTGTTTTGTGGCTGCGCCACGTGAGATCTCATCATGTGCCCAACAAAGAGGCCCTTTGCTGATCTGCACTATCAGCACAATGAGCCCTGCTGCTGTGCAGCCCCAGCGAGCAGAGTGCAGCCCCAGGTCCTTGTGGACAACCTCCCACTCCAGCAGCACTCTGATTTGTTGTTACTGCACAGATGGATATTCAAAAGAAACAGAAGGTGCTGAGAGTCCCTTGATTTAAACAAGATGTCTCAGGAATTTGATCTTGACAATGTGTAACATGTTTTCCAGAAGGAATTAGAAAATTGCAGGAGGAGAAAAGGCTGTGCAAATACAAGGGGATTTTGATAACGGCAAAATCAATGTGCCTCTCTCTATTAGATAGAAATGAAATGCCAAAACAGCAGGGGTACAGCTGTTACTGATCAATGTTGTGAGCACAGGAATGGAGATGAGCTTAATGCACATCAGACTTAGAGAAAATCACCTACAATTTCCCAAAGGGAGGGCTGGGTGTGTGCAGAACCAGCCTGGGGCAGGAGGCACTGTGTGGAACCCAATGCATGGTGCTGGGCTCCATGTCTCTGCCACTGCCTTGCAGCACGTGGAAGGGATCAAATTTGATTTAAATGCAGTGTGGCTTTGTAAACCCCACAGCTGGAACACCTCTCAGCAGCAGATTGAAAGGTGGCTGGCTCCCAGCGTGGTGAGCAGAACCAAGCCCTGCTTACTTCTCTTGCACGTATGAGCATGCTTTGTTGTGCTTCATGTGGGTATTTGAGGGTTCTTTCTCAGCACAAAAAGGAGATTTTCTTGCCTCGGTTTTTTTCCCCACTCACATGGATGAAGCCTTACCAGGAGGGTCTCTGAGCCCTCTTGGTTCAATGGCAAAGCTTTCTGGCTGCTGTGTTGTCATCATTTCACCCTCCACTCTGGTTCCTCTGAACTCTCTGAAGTCTCAAACAGACCTTTCACGCATTGCAACAGAGCCTTTGGTGACCTGGGGCTGGCTTACATCAGCACTTTTGCTCAGACAGAGATTGTGTAAGCGTAGAGTAAGGAAAAGTCGTCCTCTGAGTGTTAGGGATCTACAGGGACAAAGTGGGCACACCTCCTTGCCCAGAGGTGATATCACACCGTGGCTTCACACTGCCTTGTCAGCTCCTTGGCTTGGGTGCCCACGTTCCCCTTGGTCTGACTGTACATTGCGTGCTCAGCTGCCTTCCTCTGCACCCAGATGTCCTCTGCCCAGCTGGGTTTGGCCGTGCAGTGCTGTGTATGGGGTCCATGGAGGGGGAACAAGCAGGAGGGCCCCACTGATTCACCCAGCTACCGGGCTGCTCACTGCCTCCTTCAGCTCCCGGGTGACAGATGGGAACAGATTGAGCCGTTTGATGGAGGGAGGTTATATTTCACTAAATCATCCCTCTTTCTCTCACTGTCAGAAAGCATCCAGACTTCAACTCCACTTTTGATTCTGCCTGTGTTTCCCCCTTTTTGGATATTTTTTTTTTTAATGGCAAAGCCCTTTTGGCTCTACCTCTACTAAATTTTCTGAGAGCTGCACCGGTGTTTATAAGGAGTGATAATGGATATTGTCAGACAGTGAAAGAAAGGAGCGAATTGCTGTCAGACAGACAGGATGTGGTGCTGTGTGCAAGTGCTCCTGGCTTTTGCCACCCCATGCACTCAGGCAGAGCCCTGGGCACAGTGTGGCTGCTGGCTGTGGGTGGGCACATGGGCTCCCGCAGTGCTGCTCACAGATGGAGCACCCTTCCTTCCCTGGATGACTTGTTCCAATGGTTAATCATCCTTCCACAAACACAGGACTGCATTTTTTTTTAATGGCACACCGGTAAATAATGCTTTAGTAAGGGTGTCTCTTTGCTGGGCGATCGCCTGATTGCTGCCTACTCTATCAGCACTGATGAGTGCCTAAAATTAGCTGGGACTTCACAGTTCCCTGTGTCCTTGCAAGACTCACTTTGAACTTGAAAGCCTCCTACACAAAGTGCTCTGCGGCATCAACCTGGTCACAGCAAAGGCGAAAAACACAGTGCTGAAGAAAGTGGCCTTCCAATAAATGCATCCACAGTCAGACCATGCGTGACTCACGAGATCAAAGACACAGTGCAAGTGTTGAGGTCATTAAACATGAATAGAAATACAGAAATGCAACAGCTCGCATTAAAGGTTTAGCTTGACTTTAAAGCTGAGTGATGAAAGCTTCTGTAGTCAGTGATTGTTTGCCTGTGATAAAGGTCTGCTCCGGCCTTCAGTGGCTCTGGGCTTTATGAAGGTGAGCCAGAATAATTAATCATTTTTTCAGATAAAGCACCGTGAAAATGGACTTGGGGATGCTCAGTATCAGCTCTAGGGAAAGACAGAGTGGTGCAAAAGGCCCACTGGAAATTCAGCCCTCAGTCACCAATTCTACAATTAATGGGTGAGTGGAGACCGCGTGAGGCCCTATCAATGACATAGCATCATTAGAGGGCACCAGCAGGGAAGGTATTGGGGCAAGGCTTCTATCAGCCCCATCCCTGCATTCTATGCCAGCTTTTAGGAGAGCTCCTTCAGAGATGGTCTCTCTTTGATGGCTCCATTGCTGTGGTTGCTGTGTACGTTACAATACTCCTGGATGTACCAACACCACAGCATAGGAGATGCTTCCTAGTTCCTATCGCAATGGCTAATTGTAGCCTTTGCAGTTCTTGAGCAACTACGAAAGAAGCTGTGCGAAATATGGGGATCGTAGGGGAGATCTATTAGCAAACAGCCCCCTTGTCACGTTTATTATGACACTTTGGTATGAGATACAGCTATGTTGTATGGTTTCTGGGATATTCTGATGTCACAGAATCCCTCCTCTGCAGCATAAGTTGATGCAGTGCCTTGAGCCACCTGGCATCGTGTTCTGCCTGTAGGTGTGTATTGCTGCCCGAGCCACTGCTCTGCTGGGTGCTTTGCAGGCAACTCTGAGCAAATGCCAGCACTGCAAGGGGAAACGTAACTGTTTGTAACCATGTGGGCAGGTGGCAGAGATCCAGCCCAATGCTGAGCATCCTTTGCTTGGAAGGGAGGGACGGTGCCAGCTCTGAGCTGAGCTCGGTGTGTCCTGGGGCAGTCCTGCAGCATATGGCAGAGCAGCCTGCCGGAGGTGGAGCTGTATCACAGCCAGGTAGAGCCCCAGGGAAGAATTGCTGCTATAGGAATAAGCCAAATTCCTGCCCTTTTCCTCAAGGCGACTGACTTCACACTGTTCTGGGAGGCAGTTTTGTCTCCCCTGGTGCAGACTTGGCACTGTCAGAGCAAACAGCAAGAGCCCATTGGCTACATGTCCCCCGCTCACCTCCACCACCAAATCTGAGACCTTCACACATCAGTGTAATACGCAAGACTTATATTTCAGCTCTTTTCGCAGCAAACTTTCCAAAGCTGAACAACAGTTCAGCTGCACTATTCACAGTATTCACAGGCTCTGAGTGCTGCGAAGCAGAGATGCCCATAAGGCAGTACTTGTTGAGATTTCAGATCAGTGTCACTTTTCACGCTGGCCTGATATAGAAATTTGTGCTAAAACCTCCGCTGACACAGCATAGCAAGATTTCTGCTGGGAACGCTTGCAAGGAATGTGTTAAATACCTGGGGAGTGAGGGAAGATGCCAGCAGCAGTAAGATTTCCCAGTGCAGCACAGCTGCCACAGCAACTGCAACTCTTTACCACAGCCATGCAACAGCAAGCATGCTGTGAGCTCTGAGCCAGACAGTGGAGAGTCTCCAGGGGGATGATGATGGCATTTCATGTGATGCTGACTCCTGTTGCCCAGAGAAAAATGTGATGAAAAATTGTGATGAAACCATCACAAATGTCCCATTATGGGTTATGGAAAGGATTTGATCTCCATGCTGACTGAGCACAGGTAGGTGGGAGAGGTGAGTGCCCTGCTGCCATTCAGCCCACTGAGCTCACCATAGCTTTGCATTGTGGTTAGAGGGGATGGGAAGGGGTTCTAAGCATCTAAGTTTTCGCACGTGAGCTCAGCACTTGCACAACAAGCTGCAATAACTTCCCGTGTAGCCGCAGGAGGTAATTATTGCACTCAGCTCCTGCTGAGCTCCATCCATTAGCACTTTGAAGCACAGCACTGGTGTTCTATGGGCAGCCGAGGGCACAGAGCTCACAGCTGCTCCTCAGGGGTCCTACCAGAACCAGAGAGGGCTTCCAGGGCTCAGCCCATTCTTCTTTGCTTTACTCCTCCACTTCACAGTAGGTGTCATCCTCTGACTCCCCTTCTCTGAGCATGGCCAAAGCAGTTAATCTCTGTGACCCACTTTCCCCATATCCAGACTGAAGGACGCTGTGAGAATGTGTTAATGCCGTGCCTTGGCAATGCTCAGCTTGGTTGTTTTTGTTTGTTTTTTGAAACTTCCTTATCTGTTCTCAGATTCCAGAAGGAATACTCATCCCCTGGTCCTCCCCCAGCCCTCTCTGGCCTGCACACTTCCTTGGCGTGCTCAGCCCTAGGCTGGACTTGCAGAGCAGTGCTGGTCACTGAACACTGCTACATTTTCTGCCACCTATCTGTCCTTTTATACTTAGTTTCATGCTGTTTTTTTTTTTGTTGTTGTTGTTTGTTGTTTTTCTGGAATGAAACTCTATTGTTCAACACCCATCTAAAGTCTGAATAAAAGCTACTGGAGTTCCTTCTCCCTTGTGCTGGTGAAGCTAGGATTGTCATCAGCCTGGTATTAGAAGGACCCCAGGTACCAAATTAACTTTTAAAGGTCCCAAGGGAAGTCCTGACAGGTCTCTGTGCAAGCAAAAGCTACAGTAGAGATACTCATTTCACATCTCTCTGTATCTTTTTGCTATGGGTCTGGTTGCCACCAATGGTGACAGCAAGGCAGCGATTCCATTCAGCAGACAGCAACCAGACCAACCCACCTAAAGGCGATTCATCACCCCCTGTATGGCCAACCAACTACACAACCTGTGCTTAATTTTCCTGGAAGAGAAAAATGTGGTCCTTGCAGCTTTTAGGGCTGTTTTAAAATAACTGCTCTCCCATCTCTGGGGTTTAAATAGAATCATAAGCACACTACTTATAGCTGGGATGCCAAAATATCTGACACTTTTAATAGCATAAGTGAGGAAACATGGGCTGTTTCCTAATTGGGCTGCATGAGAATGCAGGACTTCAGTTGGAGATCACAGTTCTACGCCCCAGAGAGATGCTTTATCTGCACATGAAATTTCTTAAACTTTAAGGAGATGATTCTGCACAATTTGGAATCCCATAGAAAAGAACTAAACAGTAAAGTGGGCACACAAAGGACATCTGGAATGCAATTACTAGTAACAGCATCAATGCGTTGCACGTTCCTCTTCATAGCAGCTCTACCTGATTACTCATCCAGGTTTACTAAGCCACGATCTGGCACTTGAGGATGAAAACATGAGCAGTGCTGATAGCCAGCTTCTGCCATGACCTGAAGTTCTGACAGTGTTCCTGTTGTACTCAGATGCACTTTCACTACCAGATCTGGAAGCGATAGTCCTGCTTTGTTCTACCCTACCCAGGAGCACGGTCCTTAACAGGCACACTACAGCCATTGCTCAGCTGATGGCTAACAGCCTCCGACTGCAGAGCTGCTTCCAGCTCAGGCGTGATTTCTTCATGGAAACGGAGCTTGTTGCTGTCACTGTGCGACAGGCAGCAGCGCGGCGCTGACTGATGTTTGCTAAATGCTGCACAATGCACCTGAAAGCAGCGCATCGGGCACAGCTTCCTCTGAGTCACGTCAGGATCCTGCCATCGTGCTGCCAGCTGAAGCACTTCCAAAGAAGTTTTTCTAAATGAAGCAAGTTAGGATGTGCCATGCTGAGTAAGTTAAGAATACAGTTTGAGACCAGTATTACCCAAGCCATCACATTAAGGAATTGCTTCTCCAACTAAAACCAGTGATCCGCACAGTCATGTGCCCTACCATTGCGCTATATAAACCTGTTGCCCATCATGAACTTAAGTCTCCTTAAAAATAGCATCAGTCATTTTTATTGGTAAAAACACCTAAATTGAGATCTAACAGCAAGTAAGGATTGTGCTTGTCCATAATAACCTCGGCTGTGAAATCTACTCAGACACAAGACATACAACCTTCCAGATACACAAGCTATTTGTCAGTAAAGCAGAATGCTGTCATTCTGAGACAATTACATACAGTAAAGGTTTTCAAGATTTTATTAAAGAAAACAGTCAAAATGTACAAGTGTTACCCAGGTTTGTAGATAACTTCCTATAAAGGCAGTAAAATATGAATTTCAATCTAGGTTTTTAAAAACTGCTATAGTTGATTAGTTTTAAAGTTGGTATTTTAAAATCACATTTCACAAATAGTTCTGAAATATTACCAAATAAATAGTGCAACGAGAAAATCGAAATTTGTTCTACACTGTTTGCATGTCAGGCAAAAGTTATAAGTAACTGCTTCAAATACTCAAACCATTTGAGAATGAATGAACCCACAGCTCCCACCAAAAACCGACTTCCACTAAACCACACCAGGAACGTCCTCTTCTTGTTCTTCACTGAAATCAAATGATAAGAAAACAACACCTCTTGAGGTCATCAAAAATAACTTTAGTATAAAATTGTCTTGGCTTTTATCAAATATTACATGAGTAAAATTGTTAAGCCTTTATCAAAACAGACAGGAATAGGAAAAAAAAAAGAAAACATCATGGCCTTAATCCGTATCTGTTGGAATCATGTCTAGAAACGTTAGAAGCAAGACCAGAAACTTGGAGCCCTGTTTTGTTGTTAAAAACCACATAATCACAAAGAGAAACAGCTTCGTACAGCCTAAGGTTTGGGGGTGTTCTGCTCAAGTACCTGTTTCCATACACAGCAACCTGTTATGTTCTGGAGAGCATATGCAGAGTATAGAAAAATAAATAAAATAGCTTCTTACAGCCTAAGGTTTGGGTGCCGGGTGGTGGCTCAGTACGTCCCCCACGGGTCACACTTTCTTGAGATCGTATGCAGAAACATGGAAAATGGTATCCATCTTTCTTTCTTATAGGCTGAGGAAGCCCCCCTACATCCCAAAGCTCTTGAGATCGCACAGGATGGTGCCCTGGGTGCTCTGGATGCTTTGGCAGCACGGGAAGTGGGCTCGGAGGCAGACCCTGAGCTCCTTGTTGAAGATGAAGCAAAGGATGGGGTTGACCCCAGCCTGGGCAAATGTCATCCAGACAGAGGTGGTCAGGTACACCTGGGGGATGGAGCTGGCCTTAATGAAGACCCGCAGGTAGCAGGCCACAATGTAGGGGGACCAGAGGAGGAGGAAAAGCAAGGTGATCATGTAGAACATCTTGCAGAGCCTTTTCTCCATCTTAAACTCCTCCAGCACCAGCAGCCTCTTGATCTGGCTGTGGGTGGCCTGCCTGATGCCCACCAGGGTGGGCGGCGTGGGTCCCCTACCAAAGCCAGCCGTCCAGTTGGCCGCCGCCTGGCCCGTGGCCCCCGGCCCGTGGAAGGTCCAGTTCTGGCTGATGGCCGGGACCAGCTGGGCCGGCTTCATTTTGCGGTGGCCGTGGATGAAGAAGAGCAGCTTGATGTAGACCAGGTGGGTGGCGGCGATGACGGCCGCCAGCATGAGCATGAAGCCCAGCGTGTCGTTGGCCTTGACGTAGCGGTGCTCAAAGATGCACTGCTCCTCCTCCCGGATGAACTTGTAGGTGCCCACATCGAAGACGGGAGGGAAGGCCATGGCCATGGAGAGGGTCCACACCATGCACACCACAGCCAGGCAGGTCCAGCCCGTCATACGCTTGGCATAGAAGCGGTGGTGGGCGATGGCCATGTAGCGCGTGACCCCCACGCAGAAGAGCAGGAAGGCGGCGTGGAAGCAGAAGAGCACGGCCAGGAAGGCCAGCACCTTGCAGCTGAGCAGCCCGTGGGGCCAGGCGGCCCCGCTGCGCACCGACAGCATGACGAAGGGGAAGCAGGCCAGCGAGCGGAGCCCGTCGGCCAAGCAGAGGTCCAGCAGCAGGTAGTATGGGGCACGGTGCAGGTGTCGGTCCTTGAGGATGAGCCAAGCGAAGAGCACGTTGCCTGCCAGGCTCACGCAGAGGATCAGCCCCAGCGTGGCCAGCTTCAGCCCGGAGGTGCTCAGCAGGCCGCCGGCGCTGGGCAGGTGCGGGCTGCTGCTGCTCCCCAGCTCGCTGCTGTTCGCCATCGGATCCTTCCTCTTCCTCCTCCTCCTCCTCCTCCTCCTCCTCCTCCTCCTCCTCGCGGCAGGCCCGGGGGCTCAGCGCCGCGGCAGCGCTCCGGGGCCGCGGGCCCCGCCATCACCGCCGCCTTCCGCCGCCCAACCCGCGCCGCGCGGCACCCCCATCCCCGCCGCCGCCGCCGCCGCTCTCTCCCCTCCGCCACCGCCGCCGCTCGGGCGAGGAGCGGCGCTACCGCCGCACTCCCCGCGGGCCATGCGGCTCCGCGCCCCGCTAGGGCCGCGCCCCGCGCCGCCACCGCCCCATGGAGGGGAGGGATGGAGGGATGGAGGAAGGAAGGGGCTCCGGGGGCGAGGCGCGGAGCGGCGCGGACCCCCCTCCCCCCTTACCACCACCGAGCTGCTCCGCCGCCGCGCGGGGCGAGGGGCCGGCCGAGCCTGCGCACAGCGGCGGCGGCTCTGCCCAGCTCCCGGCGAGGACAATGGGGTAAATCCCCCTCCCTCCTTTCTTCCTTCCTTCCTTCCCTCCCTCTCTCCGCAACTGCCTCCGCCCCCCGCGCAGCCCGGCCCCTGCGGAGCGCGGGACCGAGGAGAGCGCGCAGCGGCGCGGAGCGGTGCGGAGGTTCCGCTGCCGCAGCGCGGCCCGGAGCGGAGCCGCCGGTCCCCGCCCCGCTCCACTCCGCGGAGCCGAGCCGCCGGCGATGTGCGGGAGGGGAGGGCACGGCCGTGCGGTGCCGCAGCACGGCGGCCTCGGAGAGGTGGGGGCGGAGGGGTGAAGTCATGGCTGGAGGTGCGTGCGCGGCACAGGTGGGTGCGCACCCACGGACGTGCCCGCCGAGAGCCGCAGCGTGCGGGTATCCGTGTGGCAGGGATACCTCGCCGTGCCGCGGTCAGAAGCGCGCTGCCGCCGGATACAGCCATGCCGGAGCTCTCCCCGCGTGTGCGCGGAGGGATGATGCCGCCTGTTGCTGCGGGTGTCCCCGCTGGGCAGGGAGCGCTTCGGAGGGTGCAGCTCTGCAGCGAGCTGATGGACAGACATCTCAGCGGGAATGCGGAGGCAGTTCCGCCTCTGCGAGTCAGAGCCCTGACATGTGGGGTCTGATGCACCTAAACAGGCAGAAAAGAAGGATATTTAGAGCAAGGCCCCTAGGCATGCTGAAGATGCTAATGCAATTATTGTGCTGCTGTTGAATTTCCATCATGGCCTCTCATGAAGGACGCATCCAAAATCCCTTTCAAAGGATTAAAAGCCATCAGTAAATTCAGTGTTATTCCAGAAACGATTGCAAATAAATCATCCACATCAGCCCCAAATGCTGGTTCTGGTGGACCAGCCTTCAAGCAGGGCTTTGTGAGTGGTGTCAAAAATCTGAGCTGGGGCTGAGTGCTGACCTCAGACATCCGGAGCAGCTGTGGTGTTTGGACACTGGTGGAGCCTACAGCAGACTTCAGCCCAAAGGGTGGTTGAGGGCAACGTGTCCTTTGCTCGTGAGTCTGGATGTGGTATTTATTGAGAGCAAAGAAATTCTAAAAGCACACTCACACAAAAAAAGGCAGATAATTGAGGCTGCTTTTTGCTTTCTGCCAACACATCTGAGCTGTTCTCAGTAGTTAGGTTTCTCATTTGCACTGGAGTTGTGCTGTGACAGAGGATTGCCCACGGGTTGCTCAGTGCTCTCTGCAGTCTCCCACGCAGGCACTGCGGGCGGTGACAAGCTCTGGGTGTGTGGTGTCCTCTTCACAGCGGCACTGGGAGCAGCTTTCTGTGGGATATGGGGGGACCTCGTGCCTGGGGCACTGGGGCCACTGCCAGCAGCCCAGGACTGGTTGCTCCTGGGCACACGGAGGAGCTAAAGAGACCTTCCCTGCTATGGGAGCTCTGCGAGCAAGGCAGCAGCTCATCTTCTTCTCTCCTCTGTACCTCCCTGCATGCATACCAGTGCAGCTGAGCTTGCTTGGGCACTGCTGTAATTCACAGCTACTGTGCCAGGCTCGCAGCAAACTGCTAGCTCATCTTTCTTCCACCTGTAGCTTGGAGAGAGCTTAAGTCAGAAGGAAGTGCAGGGACAGTCACAGTGTCTTCAGCAAGTGTCCCTTGGCGCCACTGCAGCAGCAACCAAAGTGTTATCTCCTGGGTGATCCAAAGGAAGCAGGAAATGTCAGGATGTGCCTGAAGGTTAAAATCTGAGCTCCTGCTATAGCAGAGACACTGCTGGGAAATAGGGTAGGTGGGAGCAGTCAGCCACAATGATTTTGCCATCACATGCAACTCAGACAAGGACAAGTTTTCAGGTATAGTAATTGAGGAATAAATAGAACCATTAAAATTGGAAAAGATCTCTGTGATTCCTGAATCCATCCCCACTGACCATGTCCCTCAGTGCCACATCTCCACAGTTCTGGAACACCTCCAGGGATGGTGACCACACCACTTCCTTGGGCAACCTGTACCAATGCGTTATTGCTCTTTCTGAGAAGAAATTTCTCCCAACATCCAATCCAAACCTCCCCTGGTGCAATGTGAGGCCATTCCCTCTTGTCCTATCACTGTTACCTGGGAGCAGAGGTTGACCCCCGCCTTGCTACACCCTCCTTTCAGGGAATTGTAGGGAGCTACAAGGTCTCAGTGAAACTTGGTGACAATGGCAGAATGAAAAAATGACACATTAAGGTAACGTTCAGATACTGGCTAACGTGAAAATAAAATGAGAGGCCCTATGTCTGCAAAATTTATGCTACTACCTCGAATGCTTTGTACAGGAGTCATGCTTGCCTTCTAAGCATGGCACAGCTGTGCTACATGGCAGCAAAGTGAGGGAGGGCAGCTTTGAAGCAGCTTTGGAAAAGCATTGCACAGGTGTTGGGGCAGGGCAGGCACAGAGTGCTGCCATCGGGCTGAGTGTGATTCCTTGGTCAGCAGGGCAATAACAAAGGGTTTGGATGTGGCTTTGTTCACAGAAGTGTCAGCACAGATGCACCAAATGAACAAACGACAGCAGAGCAGATGGAGCATTAGTGTCACTGCTGAACCCAAAATTGCTTTGCATGCATTTGGAGAGTGGCATCTGACAGCCCTCGCATTTTCCAAGGGCTTCTCCCCGGCTGTGCAATACTCCATGTGCTCTCCTGGGGAGGGAGGAGAGAAGAGTGGAGGAGTGCAGTTGGCACAGCGGGGAGCAGACTCGGGTCTCCTCCATCCCTCAGAGATGCACTGCTGCAGAGCAGCACTCCTTCCTGCTGCACTGATCCTCCTCCACAGCAGCAGAACGTTTTGAACTCCAGCAACTCCTCTCATTTTTCCCCCATGTGACTGTGAGTCAGGCTGAGCTCCTCTATTCTTCTCCATAATTGAGTAGGAGATTATTTTGACTGGAAATAACCAGACGCAGGTATCATGGCTGTGAGTGCCTCCGTGCCACTTGCTGGAAGTTCTGAGCGCCCTGCAAAGGGAGCGGGCCTTTAAAGTGCACTCAATGGAGATGGAAGAAAGCAGAGGGGAAGAATAGCTGCCTCCTGCTCGCTTCTCTCACTGCCTCTTCTCCGCTGAGCCGCTGAATGGCCAGGGACATCCTGCTCTTCTGAAGCTTTTGCAGCACTCCCTTGTTGCAGGGCACAGCCCCAGCAAGGCACAAGTTGTCCACAGCACTGAGCCTTTCTGCTGCTGCTCCAGGCCCACAGCAGTGCTGAGCAAGCTACAGGAAGTCCTTGCTTGGAGGTCTCAGAAGCATCTCCCCATGCACAGATTTTCCTGTTTGTTCTCTTCCTTATGGTGCTACAGCCATCTGCCCAGTCTGTGCTTCACACCTTTGTCTTGGTGGTACATGTGATGCATTTTGCTTTTTTCTCCCCTTTTATATATCACCTAGGTATAAATTAGCCCAACAGGGTATAACAAGGAGCATAACTTGGGATGAATCTCTAAATTTTTCATTAGCTGATTACCTTGGAGCACTTTGGGGATAAATCTAATTGTCAGGGAGAACTGCTGACTTATTTACCTTGCTGGAGGTACTTGAGTGGGATCCTGTACCATTGGTGACATTAGTTCAAAGGTTGGTTTACCAATAAGAGTCTTTCAATGTAATCTATACTGAGGAATACAAAATAATGACTTCGGTTGCAATTATAAAGTATAGGTTCTTCTCTTCTCTTAGAGAGCCGCTAACACTTCTGTGCTCCTAAATTGCTGCTTCAACAGAGGTACTCTCTTGGTTAGTTTTGAACTACAGAAATAGCACATAAAAAGCTTATGCAGTTTAGAAGTGTTCGTGAGTCTCAAGCAACTTTGTGGGCCAAGTAAAGCACGAGAAGCATTTTTTGTTGTACTGTTCTATCAACTGAGCTTTTAAGGCAGCCTCATGAAAAGGAATTTATTATTTTAATGGCACTTTCTCTCTTCTAAAATGTCTTGCTAATTTACTGAAGCTGAGCTTGAAATAATAGAGAAAAACTATCAGAAAAGCTGTGATGTAGTTTGGAGCTGAGTGAAAATTGCACCAAAATCTGAGCCTACCCAAACCCTGAGCTAAATGTAAAATGCCCCCCAGGATTGTTTGGATCATCGTGCAAGCTGTTATGGATAATGAGCAGCCGATTTCTCTGTCGTTGGGTTTTGTTGCTGTTGCTAGTTGTTTTTTTGCTTGATTTTTTTCTCCTTTATCTAGTAATGTGCACAGTGCAGAGCCCCTGCATACCGTGTAAATGCCATTTTACCTTCCCAATAAGAACATGACGATTAGAAGAGCTGTGGGGAGCTGTATGGGTTTCAGCTGAGCAATGTCTGAGTCTAACCAAGGGAACAGCTCCCATCTGCCAATCCCCATTCGCACCTTTTCTTCCCTTCAGTGGGACCTGGTTCTCCTACAGACGAATAAAGTGGAGATTTTGATGCTGATTTCAAAGGATGCTAAACTGAGCTCCATGAAAAGGCAGTGCTAGCATGCAGAGCTCCTTTTCTTCTTTGCTTATTAATGCGACTAATTAAATGTTTGTATTTTTTAAGCACTAACTGGTTTTTGATGGTCGTTTAGAGACTTTGAGAAAGTCAATAATTTTGATGAAATAAGACTGTAGGCTCCAGAACAAAGTCCACAAGGAATGTGTGACGTTGCTAGGATACAGCTATTAGTATTTTCAGTGGCTGGGGTATTTTTTGGTGTGTTTTTTTTCATAGGCTGGGTCTCACCTCTCTTACAAACAGTAGGATATGTGACTGCCTGATCCCATTTACACAACGCTCTCCCACTTTACAGTAATAAGGCAGACTTGAACTATTCGTTTCATCCACTTTTAGTTGAGAAGAAGCCGCACACGAGTAGTTTTGACTTGAGCTATTTGGAACGCATTTGATCTGAATCTGGCGTTGGAGGTGCGGGATCGATGTCACAGTATGAAGTCAGTCTCCCTCTAGTGGTTCGCTTCCGGAGGGGCCTTTGGTTTCACTGCCTTCAATGGGTACAATTTGCCGGAGTGCGATGCAAAGTTCAGCGACCCTCTGTGAGTGGTATTGAACTCCTAATGTGCATGCGATGAGCATCAAGTCAGCACAGATGAGTTTATGTGTTCTTTTTTTCTGTTTTGTAATTCTTACATTTCTTGCAGTATCAATACAAGATGAAGCTTCCACCCGTGGCTCACTCTGCAGTACAGCCAATGTGTTCTGCTCAGCGTGTAGGATGTGACTCTTCCATATTATTTCCTTCAGCTGTATACCGGGCTGCCTGTCAAAAAAAGATCAGTATTTAAGCTCATGTTCCACATCAAAGCAATTGCCAGATGTGGTGCCAATAATATTCCTTTGAATTTAATGTAACACATTGAATAGCATGGTGGATGATGCTATTTTGAGATCCCCGTGTTTGGGGAAGCAATATCTAAGTGAAACACTGTGCAGATATTCTGCTAGGAAATAAGCAAAGGAAAGCTGTTTGGAAGTTGTGCCCACTGTATAATTCAGCTCAGATTTGAGGTCCACAGGTTTCTTGCATTTCTGCCTATGATCTCATTTTCACTAGGCATTGTTTCTTTAGGTCCTAGGATAGGTGTAATACCTCCCATGCATGGGGAGCAGGAAGGGATGAAATCAGAATCCTGTTATCAAAGCTGTGTCAGAAATTCAGGTCTCCCAAAGCCTGCTGCAGGGGTTGGATATTATGCCAGTTCAGCTCCCCAAAAGCAGCTGGGTCAAAAATAAAGATAAGGGCCTTGGGTCGGGCTGAAACTTCATGAGCAGCTGTGACCAAACAGCAGTGATTCTGCAATGCAAAGCACCTGGAAGGGCTGGTGTCCTTCAAATTGGTGCACTGAGCAAAGGTGAGCAGGGAGTTTATACTGTTGTCTTCATGAGCATATTTGCTTATGGCAAAAAAAAAAAAATCTGGGTTTTACTTGCTTTGTTATAAACCTGAGTTGCTATTTAGTGTTGGTTTTGTTTTATAAACTGTAAGGAGGAGAAAGCTGAGAAAAGTTTAGTATCATCTGCCCCAGAGTGAGCAAACCCCCATAGGATTTCACAGGACCCTGGAACCAGAAGTTGTGATGTGCTGTCACCTCTCTGTGCAGTTCTGCAGTTCTGTGAGGACTTTAAGGGTGAGGCTTTATTTCTCTTTAACTTCTTCCTGACGGTCAGCTTCTTGAGCAATCAGGGCTTCTCCACCTCTCAGGAGATCACCCCAAGTACTTTCCTTTGCACATTGCTGTGTAAAAGCTGCACTTCTTTTGCACTTCTTAATAGTGGAAAAAAAAGTGGATGTAGGAACTCAGTATCAGAGTCCTGTCTGAGATTTGCTCCAGTGTCATTCACAGACAAAGTAAATAGTAGGCTGTGTTTGCAAGGAGGTGATGGACAGCTGTGGGATGTCCACACCTGCATGTGTTTGGTAGGTCTGTGCCCCCTGCCTCTGTGGAAGGCAGTTTCCAGGAGGCAGAGAGGAAAAGCCTGTCCTGCAGAGCACTGCTCAGTGCTGCTCGCTGTCCCAGGCACTGGCTCATGCCTGCCAGAAAAACAGGGGGTGCGAGCCAGTTAGTTTTGAACAAAACAAAGTTATGCAATATCATTTAGTTCTGACATGTTCCCAACATGCAGCAAATGAAGAACTCCCTAAATACAGTATATCTCTGGCCATATCATTTGAATATAACTTGTTTCCATGACAACCTCTGCTTAACAGCTTGGCTGATATGAAATCATTCCTAGATGGGGGAGCTTTTGCCAAAAGCATTTGGATTCAACTCCTTAATATCATGCTTTAGGTTTTAAAAAATGTTTGTTTAAGTCTTTGGAAGCAAATATCAAATCAAATCCCTTCATCCTCACCTCTGCTTTGGCTTTCGCTTGATCAGTTTATCTTCCTGAGAAGCGATCTGAAGCAGCTCCTGCATTACTTAATATGCTTCTGAAGGCACAGGCAGTGTTTCAAGAGCCAGTGATCATGACAGCAGCCTTTGGTACAGGAATCACATTTCATGGCTGTTGGCTCTGTATGCCAGCAGGGCACCAGCAGCAGCTGGGCACAGCAGAGAGGGTTTGTGCTCCAGCCAGCAATCAAGGCCAGGGAGGTTTATGCTGCAGCAAGCTCTGGCTCCAAGTGAAAAAGAGGAGCAGCAGCTAGACAGAGGTCTTTCTCAACATCTCACAAAGTTCCTTTTTTATCAGGAGAACCAAATAAGCAAAAGCTGGTTATCAGCTTGATGTTCTCCGAGGTGTCATACCTACTGCCTCGGAAATAGCTGTGGAAGGCTTCCAGTGTGGCAACACAACATGACTGCTCAGATGGTGCTTGTTCTCTTCCTCGCTTGCAGGTGCTAAACAGTGTTAAAACATAGCTAAAATAAGCCTAATGCTTTCCTAATATTTCTCATGTGTGCAAGCACTGTAGTTGCCACAGTGATGTTATACAACTGCCAGCAAGGGGAAGGATGGTCCTGAATGCTTTAAGAGGCTGTCTGCCCCTTCCAGCCCTGCTGCTTGTATTGCAGGAGTCCTCTGCTCTAGCTGGGAGCAGGAGCTGTGAGAAAACCCACCCAAGCAGGCAGATAATGCCTCGAGCATGTGTTGCTGCTAGGACTGGAGATAATAAGGGCAAGGCTTTAAATGTCAAGACCATGGAAGGAGTTACAGTGTTTTTTTCCAGCTGCAATGTGCCTGCTTCAGTGCTAGTCAGCTCCATGCCAAAGTGCTGGGCCCTTATAGCAAACAGGTGCTTAAACTAGGTGCAGGAAAGCAGTGCTAGGAGCATGCAGAGCAGGCCTGAACTGCATTTCCCACTCTACCTCACTTGTTTGTTTTCTTTCTTCCCAATCCACCTTGCCAGTGCTTGGCTGGAAAAATTCAGCTGTTACCAGTCTGCAATCAGCTGAGCTGACCTACCTGCTGACACCTCCTCTTAGCCACCCAGTTCTGCTGTATAAGAACTTTTCATGGCAGAAAATCCTTTTTTTTTTTTTTTTTTTGACCTGCAGTGATGAGCTGTGGTCGCCTCATCTTTGCACAGCCTTGGAGCATGGAGTTGCACCCTAACACAGTTTGTGTGTTGCAGATCTGCTGGGGAAGGTACAGAGGCACAGGAGATGGCATCAGCAGGGTTTCTTTAAAACTGAACATTCTGGGTATGCGGCAAATATCAATGAAACACATTGTTAATTAAAGCCTATAAATCTCTCTCTCAAAGTGCTAGCAATTTCCTGGGACTCCTAATCTCTGAATTGGTTTTGTTCAGTGCAAGGAGGCTGAGCAGGATCAGGATGCTGCTCTCACCTTCTTTTCTCCTTGTGAGATCCCCCTCAGGAGATGTGTTCTTGCTTCTGTGTCACGACTTCTTAGAAATCTCTGTAGGTGTAGGATGTACGTGCTAATTCAATGCATCCTGTGATTGCCCTTCCTCCCAAACCAGATTAATTTGCTGTTATCTGAGATTCCCACGACAAACCTTGTGCCCCTGCAAAGCCTGCTATTTACTGCTGTAAACAAGAAATAAATGGAGGTTTACATGTCTCATTTGGCATAATGACACAGGCTGTGCTGCCTGCTATTTGCTCTGTGTTGGAAGTGTGGGGGTTGTGCTTTGATATTGTTCCTTACAGCTCAGGTTGTTTGCAACAAAATCATTTGTTTTCAGCCTCAGCTGTAATGTTCTGGAGGATGAGCAGCTCTCTGGTGATGGGATCTGGAGGCTTTCACTGAAGTGTGTTTGTCCCATCAGAGGTGGCTTCAAAGAGATTTAGTGCTTGTAATGTGTGCTGCTGGCTCTGGCCTTAGTTCCAGAGGGACTGTGCAGCATAGTAGAAAATTAACACTTCATTGGCAGCTTCAGCAGAGGGACAATAAAAACATCACGTGTGAGGGCTGTTGGTGGCCCAGAGGAGAGTGGTGCCCCTTTAGGTCACAGCAAATCGGTGCTCTCCTATTTTCTTCTCTCCTGATCAAACCCAGGCTGCTGTGCCGATACAGCCATCTATTGCAGCACTTTGCTCAGGATTAACATCTTGGATGGCTCACCGTTGAAACAGAGAGCTTGCTCAGGGTGGGCACACCAACGAATTTCAGACTTCGAGCTCTCCCAGTCATTATCTTGCCTTCTATTTAAAGAGCAGTAAATTAAATTGCAGGAGATGGTGCAACTGGTTTTCCAGACCTTATTTAATTTGGCTGAGCAGTTAGCATTTTCCATCTGCACAACATAATCATTAACTTTTTTTGTTTCTTCACTGTCACTGTGCAGATTGCTTTTCATGGGCGATCTCTGTCCTTACTTACTGCCACATTTCATTTCTTTGCAGGAGTGCAGCTCCACTGGTTCTTCTTTTAGGAAGGAGCACGTATAAAATTATTCATCCTACTAACGGTGCTTGCAAAGAATCCTATGTGATTCACGGTCTTTGATCCTGCTATCGCTTATGTGGGTGTTTAACTTTACTACAGCCCCACTGGGGAGAATCTTAATTTAAGAAAACACTATTATAAAAATAACGTGAGTCTTTTAAGCACACGCCCATGCTGGATGATGAGAAACACCTCCCTTTAAACAAGCATGCAAATTAAACAGGTGGTAGAGAAGATGAGAAGAAATTAAAGAATTAACTTCTTCAGATCTGGAAAGCTGTGCCAGGGGAGGGCGGGGGCCGTGGGCTCACGGAGCGTCCCGACAGCGATAGGATTGGGTTCGTGTGATGCTGTGCGGAGCAGCCGGGGGTTGGACTCGGCCATCGCGGTCCCCACCCCGCGCCTCCCCCGTCCCGCCCCATCCCCCGGGGGCGGTGCTGCGGGCCGGCCGGGCAGAACATGGAGCTGAGCGCCCCGGGCCCGGAGCCGCCGCGATCACCGGGAGGTGATGAGGACGGGGCCGAAGCTCCGGGGCTGCCGCTGCACTCGGCGTGGACCTTCTGGCTCGACAAGTGAGCGGGGCGGGGCGGCTGGGGGTAAATCGCTGCTCCTTGTGGCTTGGTGGTGGGACAGCGGGAGTCGGGTCGCGTGCTGCGTATAGGAAAACTTTTGGTGTAACGCGCCGGGTTGCGGGGCTGTATTTCACGCAGCCGCTCGACGAGCCGCTTCTGTTGTCCTTCGACAACCGCACGTCGATCTCCGCGCCCCAATTTTAGCCGTGACGCCGCTCGGGGCAGCGGCCGTAGGGCCGTAACCCTTCGTACCCGAGCCGGGGCTCCTGCGGGTGGGAAGAGAACAGTTATGAGGGTGAGCAAAACTGCGTTATCGCAGCGCTGTGCCTCCGTGCGTACCGCAGATCTGTGCCTGAACTTTTATCTCCCATCTCCAGCGGTCACAGGGAGCTCCCCCGTGCTGCACATAAGCACTAGAAACCGAAACAGAAAGCTTGGATCCTTCCCTACTTATTTGCTTTGCTGTGCGTTTGTTGTCTCGTTATTAATCTTCTGTATTCCCCCGTTTTCTGTTTCTGGTGTTTCTTCTCTCCCCTTGCTCAAGAGCACTCCTCTGCTCTGAAGGCCTTTCCTCACTCTGCGAAGCTCTGCTCCTTCAGGTTGTATCTTTCAAACATGGTGACAGAGAAATGGAGCAGGTTCCTTGCAGGGCAGTTGGACTGGATGACCTTTAAAGGTTCCTTTCAACTCAGACGTCTCTGTGGATGGTGTGGAACCGCTGGAAGCGTGCAGGTGATCTCAGGTCCTGCAAGTCAAGTCTTACAAGTAACCCCAGCAGTTATTTCTGACCTCCTGATTTGGTTGCAGATAGGGTCAGGGTCTGAGCTGTGCTTTCAGTTTGGTTACTCTTAAACACTGCTGTGTGCTGCTGAAGCTGCTGTGCAGGTGTGCTGTGTCCACAAGCCAGGCAGGGAGGAGCAGCCTGGCTGTACAACCGCTACTGGAAGTTAAAGGGCACTTCAAGTTATTGAAGTGTATCATGATTTATTTTTTTTCCTTATGTCTTGATTCTGCTATTAGAGTCTTAGAATTCATGATCTTACTTTATCTGTCATTCTGATCCTTCTAAGTACATTTAATTAGGTAGTGTTGTTCTTCCTTATCTTAAAAAAACTATATAATATATTAAAAAAGTGGTACTAGGGGTCTGCACACAACACTGAGTTGTGCTTACCACCAACAGTAATGGAATGATTGCAGGGAACAGGGATAAAAACAAAACAGAAGAGGTGTTCCATGCATTAAAATAAATACCTAAGGCATTTAAAAGCACACAGGAGATATGTTTTATTGCATGGCCAAGGACTGCAGTGTGAGGAGGTTGCTGTGTCACTACAGGGTCTGTAATGTTATTGGTGCACCTGCGTAGACTTGCTGATGAGGGCTCATATGAGCTTGGGCTCATATGGGATGAACTCGCCACAGAGTACAGCTGGGTGCTGTTACTGAACCTCAGTAATGCCTGGTATGGAGCAGTGCTGGTAGCTGTGAGATGGTATTGATTTTGACTGCAGCTGTGTGTTACCTGGTATTTGGGCTGACGTGCAGGAGGAAGTGACACTGGAGGGTAAATACAAGTTGGAAGGGGTATGTAGAGATGTGTATTGTTCTGTTATACTCTAGTGAGAGAGATCCATGGCATATGTTGTAACACCACCAACATGTGTCTTTTTATTTAGTCGCACTTAAAATATATACCCAAAAAGCAGCATTTCTGTAGCAGCTAGTGATATGAGTGATTCACCTGGGCTCAGCGGCCTCACTTCTATCATAGCTTCCCTGGTGTGGCTCCTGTCTCAGTAGTGAATGGCTTTAATTGATCCACATCAGCACTTGCTTCTCTAAATGCCATGGCACAAGTGTAACATGTGGGGGCTGTGATCCCATGCCCAGGTTTGTTGCTGTTATCTCACACATGGGAGATTTGCATTTCCTGTAAGTGCAGAGCCTTCCTTAATATGTGTCTAAAATACTATGTCTGGTAATGCTCTTTGTCATAGAATCATAGATTCATTAAGGTAGGAAAAGACCTCTAAGACCATCCAGTCCAACCATCCATCCATCACCGACACTGCCAGCTAACCACGTCCCTTAGCACCACATCCATCCTTGCCTTAAACACCTGCAGGGACAGTGACTGCACCACCTCCCTGGGAACTGACCACTCTTTTGGAGAAGGGGGTGTATAGAAATACTCATAGGCGGACACGTCATGTGAGACAGAGAAGCTGGCTGCTTTTTCCTTCTGTGGAAAGAAATGAGATTTCCTTCTTAAATTGTTAAAGTGCTTCAAGGTCAAGATGTGCAGATTCCCAGGCTCATGCTGGCATGACGTCTCTGTAGTGCTTTGCATGCAGTGCCCTGGTGACGTTGGAGGCCTGGGCAGTGTCAGCAGGGTTTGCAGATGCCTTTGGTGTCACACTAGGAAGCAGATTCCTGCTGGTGGCTGGTCACACGCCTGCTTGTCACAGCGAGGGATTGGTGTGGGGTTCTGCCTTTTAAAGGAAAGGTGGTTTTTCTGATTTTTGCAATACTGTGAGTTGAGATACATATATATATATATATAACACTGTGATTATGCCTCACAAAATGTAATGATGTAAAAGCAAAAATTAGAAATCTGGTCACTGTATTTGTATTGGACAGTGTATTCAACGTGAAGATTGCACAAGTGGGAATTGAAGTGAAATGGCAAAAGGCTCGGATGTCGTGGATAACAGGACAAGCTGGCAACTTGAAACCATCCCTTAATGGGAGCTGGGGTTGTACATCTGTGTAAATATATAGATGGTGAAACTGACTTTGTTTTTTTGATGTGTATGTATGGGTGTGATCCAAACTGTCTGCTTGGTTCAGTGTGCCCTTAAATATTTACAGCTATGCTAGGTAAGTCCTTCCCTGCCGAAATAAGGTACCAGAGCTACTCTCTGCCTGCTCTTTCCCCAGGGAAAGCTGCAGGTTTTGGCAGCAGCAGCTCTTGCTCCACAACATGTGTATGTGCTCAGAGGGATGGAGATGATGCACATCCTTGCAAAAAGGCATCTTTGGAAGATCAGAGTGCATCTGAGCTGCCAGCTTTGCTGGCATGCCACTTCCAGCCAACAGCAGAATACCAGCACCCTTCTTTACAAATCAGTGCTACCAGAAATTGAACAAAGCTCACACAAGAGCCCACTGCGGAAGTCTCAATTCTAGATAAACTCTGTCAAAGATGCACTCCTGCCAATGGCTGTGTGTGTGTGTGCACAGCGATGCAGGGTGCACTGCAGGGCTCTGACCCAACTGCTTTTCTTCTCGCTTTGCTCCTGCAATGCTTTTTGGGTCATTTCCTTTCTGTTGTAACTTTTGTGTAACTTTCAGGGGAAAAATATGCTAGTAAGTGTTGTCAAATGTAAAGTAATGTTTATAGACAACTGGAGGAAAGAGTAAACATTTTCAGGTAAATGTATCCTTATATACTGCTTTTTCTCTCCTCAGGTTATACTGATGAGATCCATATAAATGTCATTTAGTAGATAAATTCTGATAACCGAGCCGTTTCCATAATAATTGGGAATTGTTATAACTGAGCACATCAAATATTTGAAACTAAGCTTAATAATTTCCCTTTTTCCCTATAGCAAAATCCTATTTATCTAGAATCATCTATTTCATCTATTAAAGCTCATGAGTAGGTGGCTTACAATGAAAAATGATGGTTAATATTATAAAAACGTTCAACCCAGTAAATGCATTTTGACAGGCTTTGATGGCTTGAAATCAGTCTTTGTCTGCGTTCAGAATGGATTGCCGGATTTATTTAGTTGCCACAGCATGTTTTTGAGCTTATGCTTTGTAAGTAAATATTTTGCTTATTTGTAGCAAAGCCATTGGGGCTGAATACTGACAGTGGTGTCTCCAGAAGTGCTCAGTGGCTTTTAAGGCTCTGGCTAGAGGCAGGGATTGATTCCCACTGGGAAACAAAGGGCAGTGTGAGCACGTCTGAAAACAACTCCTATCCTTGATTCTGTGCAGGGAAACAGAAGAGCCACAGTTCAGCAGTAAGCATTAACATCAGCACAACCACCTGGAGGTTTATTCATGGGTAAAACAATGGAATTTATCTTTGTATGTCTTGTTCTTTATTCTTGAAGCTGGCAGCAGGGCTCAGTTTGGGTGGTTATTCCTGTTTCCATGCTTTGCTTTGACCGAACAGCCCTATGAGATGTGGGATGGTGGGTCTGATCTGCTTGGGCAACCCCAAAGTAGCTTTGAAATGTCACCTGAAAATATTCAGAAGGTGCAGGAAAGTGGCTCTCCATGGGGAATCCAGATGGGCAACTTCAGTGGGCCACCAACCCATTAATGCCCATCTCCAGCAGAGCTTTCTGTGTCCAGCAGCTGCTCCTGGTGCGCTGGCTGGGCCATTCCCTCCTGCTCATGGCTATTTGCAGTGCTTGTTGAGTTAATTCAAAACTAATTGTTCACAGTGGCAGTAATTGGAAGTTCAGTATGGATGTATCAGCTGGATTCTGTTGTTGACAGCAGTAAAATTATCCAGAGTGGAAAAACTCCATAATAACCTGCAAGTACTGACCCTTAAACGAAGCTTCCTACCTTGTGTATGAAGCCTTTCAGCAAGGTGCACAACTGCCTGACTATTCCTAGCTTAGGAATAGGAATAAATGAACAGTCCATCACCTTATCTTCCAAAACCAATAATTTGATGGTCAGGTGAGGTTGTTTTTTTTCCAGCTGATAGTTCTTCAACAGTAAAATGAACCACCTGGCCTGGGAGTGGAATATTCTGTCTCTCATTTTTAGCTGATCTTGAAAGTGACATTAAATAGCTACATGACTACTGCAATTACACGGATAACCTTTGAAAGCTGTTGTTACAGAGCAGATAATCTGTTTTTAAGAGAGCAGCCCTTACCACAGCAGCATCAGCGTGATGGAGGGAAGATGCTGCAGAATGGTTGGGTTGGAAGGGGCCTTAAAGATCATCCAGTTCCAACCCCTTGCCCATATTCATCCATTGTGGCCTTGGACATCTGTGTGGGACACAGAGCTTCGCTGGGCCGTTGTGCTGCACAGCTGCCCCCAGGCAGTGGAGGCTCAGAGATTTGCAGGCTGTAGCGACGTGGCTCATTTCTTGCTCAGTGGTGTGAGACATAAAGGAGCAAAGTTAGCTTGGATTTTGCCCACTTATGGGCAATCATATGTGCTTTTGTAGTTCTTGAGCCATACAGA
This sequence comes from Chrysolophus pictus, assembly GCA_037305975.1. NCBI lineage: Eukaryota > Metazoa > Chordata > Aves > Galliformes > Phasianidae > Chrysolophus > Chrysolophus pictus. The sequence continues at coordinate 3,717,000 of CM074587.1, forward strand.
TTTCTCTCTCTCTTTTCCCTCTCCTCTCTCCCCTTACTCTTCCCTCTCTCTCTTTCCTTTTCCCCTTTTCTCTTTTTTCCCTCCCCCCTTTTCCCCTTTTCTCTTTTTTCCCTCCCCCCTTTTCTCTTTTTTCCCTCCCCCCTTTTCTCTTTTTTCCCTCCCCCCTTTTCTCTTTTTTCCCTCCCCCCTTTTCTCTTTTTTCCCTCCCCCCTTTTCTCTTTTTTCCCTCCCCCCTTTTCTCTTTTTTCCCTCCCCCCTTTTCTCTTTTTTCCCTCCCCCCTTTTCTCTTTTTTCCCTCCCCCCTTTTCTCCTTTTTTTCCAGTTAAGCTCACAGCAGAATTTCAGAACGTGAGGCTGTTTTTGCTACGCCCGTCACTCAGCCTCGCACCCGGCGGTTCTCAGCGCGCTGCCCCGTGCTGGACGTGTCGCTCTGGGTCTTTCCCGCGCCCCGTGCCGTCCCCTCAGCGTCGGCAGGCGCGGTGCTGGCCGGGACACGCTGCCACACACTGCCACCTGGCGGCGGGACGAAGCAGCGCAGCGAACGCGGCGATGCTGCCTGAGGTTCAGAGCGGGGAGAACAGCCGGGCGCGTGGGGGGCGGGTCGGGTTTGCACTAATTGCAGTTACTCAGAAGTTTGCTGGGAGACGCGATGCTCGAATTGGACAGCTTTGTTTTTCTTTCTTTCTTCCCGCAAGGTCCCTTCCTGGTACCACAGCAGCTGAATGTGCCTCAAACCTGAAGAAGATTTACAGAGTACAAACAGTGCAGGTGAGGTACTGGAATTGCGTGCTGGAAACACAAAACGTAAGGTGTGAAGTTACCTGAACGCCCATCTGGGTGAGACACGCTTGGCTTTGCTTCCCCACGGTGGAGATGTGCCTCGTGGCTGTGTGCGGGGTCCCTCAGTCGCTGTTTGAATTGCCCTTGCCTTTGCCAACCAGGGAAGGGGATGGAGGGACCTGGTGTGAGCAGACGTGCCTCTTCCAGTTCCCGCTGGTGCCTGTGCTGCACTGTTATACTTGGTGATTTCCAGCCTGTTTTCTGTCTTTTCTCAAAGTTTGAACGCAGCAAATCGTTATGAAAAGGCAGAGTATTATAGCCCGTGCTCATTTTTCTCTCTGCCCTTGAGCAGGAATTTTTCTGATACTTCCATCAAGCTGTCTTGCATTAAAGTGCTCTTACATCACGGAGTACTCACAGCAATGAGGAATTCTGCATGTCTGTCATCTGTTGGTGCCAATCAGTGGGCATCTCTTGCAAGTAAATCAGGTTTCTCTCTTAATACCAGAGTTAGTGTGAAATTCAGAGGATTAGTCTTTATCTTACCGTGGTGCTCAGTTCGTGAAGCCTCTGAAATCATGCTGATGGCAATGAACTAGGGATGGTTTCCATTGGGCTTCCTCATCAATGACTGTCAGCCCTGCGCTGTGTGTGATGTTGTCTCCAGCAGCAGCCGTGGGAGACAGCCTGCATGTAGGAGGTGCTGGACGAGGCTGTTACAGCTGGCACAGGGCATGGAGGCTGTTTGCAGGCCCTGGGTTTGGGACCAGGAGTGCAGGGAGGCAGCAGGGGAGTGTGGGAGGGAAACTGGAGTGACTTTTCCTTCTCTGCTAGTGAAGGTAATGGCTTTTAGAGAGAAGAGCCAAGGGCTGTGGAGTTTTACCATATAGCATTGCAATCTTTGTTTCTAAAGTTGTGCTAATGATTAAATATTAGATGAACTAATACTTAATTAGTTGTACTAATGCTCAGTGTTACATCTCTGCATGTCGGTGCAACACAAGTCTCTAAAGGTCTTTCTTCATCCCAACTGCTGGATGAAGAAGAAAGGGAATTAGGATCTCTTTACTCTTCCCTCCCTGTTGCTCATTGCTGCTGTTAGTTCCTTTTATCCACCCAAATGCATCACAGCTTCTGCTTTTTTTCAGCAGAAAAGTTAGAAAGTGAGCTGATGGATCCTGGGTCCTTTCATTCTCCCCCATTCCTGCACTAATGCATGCGTCTCAGCTTCATGGTCTCATGAAACTTTTTATTGTGAATCCAGGCAGAGTATTTGGATTATAGTTAGGCACTTGGCTCAGCAGAATTATTGTTTGGTTTTGTTTATTTGTTGTAGTTCAGGCTGATGCCAGTGAAGTTTTAGATGAGTCCAAATTGATGCAAAGTGGAGAGTTTTTACATAAAGTACATTTAAGTGTGTACTTTAGTATGTTTAAAAAGTTTTCAGTACTGGTTTGTTCTGACACACCTCAGCGTAACTCTGATTTTGATATTTTTTCTCTCTATTCCTACAGACTTTGGCTCTAAAGCATATGGAAAGCAAATTAAATAACTACAACGTATATTTGCCACGCACTGGGGCGCAGTCGTTCAGAGTTACTGATAGATACTTGGTAGATTTTAGAAGGTCATTGGTATCCTTCTTTCTACCTCCACCTTAAGCAGGATTGGATCTTCCCCACCCTCCCCTGTGAAGTTGCAATCAATTGACTTTGGAGCTTTTTCTTGTAGTATAGAAGGCAATGGGTCTCTGGCAGTAAGGTGCACAATAGTTGTAGAGAAAACGGCCACAGAAGTAAATTTGCACGGAATCCATTCTCTTAATGCAATTAGTATTTCTGTGTGTTTGCTCGATGAAGGATTTCTGGAGCGTCTACAACAACATCCCTCCCGTGACGAGTTTGCCCCTGCGCTGCAGTTACCACCTGATGCGTGGAGAAAGACGGCCCCTGTGGTGAGTGCTGCCAGGTGGTGCTTCTGGGGATGGCAGGGACAAACCGTGCATGGAGAGAGGTGGTGGGCACGGGCAGGAGGAGGGCTGTGTTTCTGCTGCCAGCCAATGCCACAACGTGAGAGCTATGAGGAGTGTTCTGGGGTCGTGTCGAGCTCAAAAGAGAACCTTCCTTAAAAATGCAGGCTGGAATTTAATTGTCCACTTAGGAGCATAAAGGTCAGAAAGAAATTAAATTGTGAATTAACAGTTAAGAAATTAAAATGTGGCTTTGAAATCCAGTTTGGGAATACACAGAACTGAAATACTCTATTGCTTTTTTCTCTTTGCACTGATGCTGGTTTAATCATGATGCAAATGACTGCATCCTTAACTGTTCTTCACCTGTACAAAAGCAGAATGCGTGCATAAAGATGTGAATACAAGCTTAGGTTAAAAATAATTTAAGGCATCATGAAGTGATGCATTGCAGCAAATTCCCACTTGATTGTGGGACAGTAATGAAGTAATGTATGAATCACTGATGTTTTCCTTCCGGAAATTGAGTTTAGCATGCCTTCTTCCTGATCCAGTTCCTTCACATCTTAATTAGCTGAGCCATTTACCGAAGAGACTTGATCTCTTGGACATCATTTGCACCAGATTCTGATTGGATTAAGGTTTCCTAACCGGATCATATCTCAATAACTGGATGTTGAGTTACTCTGGGAGGTTTCTGGGCTACCCTGTGTTAAAAGTAAATGCTTTTCTAAAGGGAAATGCATGTGAAGATCAGTGTTACTTTTCAAGCAGTATTGTCACTGATTAGAATAGCTAAGTTGATTTAGAGAGGGATGTTGGTGTCTGTGTAAGCCTTTGTGTGCAGTAGTTGGGAACTTTGGAAGGGTGAGTGAGAACGTTTCTGGTTTTCCTCTAGTTTTAGTTTTGGTTTGGTAAGTCCCTATTAGACAAGTAAAACGCAGAGTCCTTTCTTGATGGTGCTGCATCTGTGTTAAGGCTGTCAAAGGAAAGGTGCTGCAGTTTGGAAAGGGATTGCAGGAGGTCAGTGCCATCAGTAGCCCAGACAAGCTTCAGGCTGGGTTTTGTTTTTTTTTTTGTAAGAATAGGGCAATTAATTTCTGGTTGTCACAAAGCTGAAATGAAGTGTGCTTGTTTGTTGTGTGTTTTTTTTAATTAAACTGGGTAAACTGGAGAGTAATAAGCTGCTTCTGTGAAAATACGCCTGAGTTTTTCCAAAATAAAAGGTTACCATAGTAAGACATGAAATTGCTTTGTGGCTTGTTCCCATGCAGTGTGCAGCCACTTCAAAGCCCGTCTGTAGCCAGGGAAAATGTATATATTTTCCAACACACAATCTTAGGAGGGAGATTAGGTGTTGAGAGATGCAGTTCATATGAACAATGAAAGAATTATATCTGATGTCAGAAGTCATAACTTGAGTCATGCTACCCAGAGTCAGTAATTGCATTTCAAAAGGGAATTTTCTGGGCAAATTAACCCCCAGACATAGGTTTATCTAGATGTGCATTTCAGTGCTTATTTTACTGATCTATTTCCCATAACTAGGGAAGAGGAAAGCAATGCCAAAGGAGGTATATGGAAAATGAAGGTCGCTAAAGAAAGTACGGTATGTAATACTGGCTCTTTATTTAGAAATATTTAATAAGGGGCTTTCTTTTAGTTCCATGCAAAGTAGCTGTTGTAAAACTTTCTAGGTTTGACATTCAACCAAACACCATCTAAATCTACAATGTTTTGCTTTAAGGTAGTGAGCAAAAGTTTCTTTTCAGATGATTCAGTATTTTGCACTTTCAGTCCCATTTGTTGATGTATTACAAATCAAATGAAAGCTGCAGCATTCTGTTCCATTTCCATTTGGCAAACGTGGTATTTTCTAACCAACTGCATCCACAAGACTCGGTTTGCCTGCAGGCACTCAAAATATACAAACATCTCCTCCTGATTATAGCCAGAACCTCAGCAATGCTCTCGAGACTCCACACACACAGTTCAGCACAAATGCCAGAGTTTCACTGAGCACCAACTGCTCCCAAACTATCCAACTCAATAGGAGTGTTGTGCTTGGCACTGCCTGTGCCCACCATGTGTGGGGGTGAGGAGCACTGCCTTGCTGTGCCCAACAAGGACTGATGTTCTCCATGGGTGGTGGGTCTCATCCAATGTCTCCCACTGGTAGGGAAGGATCTTGCTCAGTCTCTTTTCCCAATCCCTCCTGTGATGGCTCTGCTGCTTATCAGGCTGTTTGTGATGTCATTAAAAGCCATTTGTGCTTATTTGTAATATGATTGTGTAGGGGGAAGGTTTTTTTTTTTTTTTTAAGTGTATGGGAGTAAAGGAGAGAAGAGTGATGATCCCTTTGGCAAGAGTTGGTCGTCTATCGCTGCGTGTACCTCTTGTGAAACTGCAGTGTTTGAGTTTTCTTTCTGAGATTTGGAAGCACGAAAGATAAGATCTGTTCAGACATGTTGATGTTCTATCCCTACTGAAACAAGTGGCTGTGTGCTGGGTGTTGTGCCCCTATCAAATACGTGCTGAGTGACTTTCCCTGCAACTTGTCACGAAGGGAAGGTCTGAGCTGTTCACATGTGTTATTTGTGTGTGAGTGGGGGCTGGGTCAGACCTTCAAACAGTGAACATGGAGTGTAAGAAAAATGTGACAGCCTTGAGGAAGGCATTAGATGCTGAAAGATGGTACTTGAAACTTCAGCCAAAAGCTAATTGGTTTTGCCTGTGGATTTTCTTCCGTATGTGAATTGCAGCTTTTTTCCCTCCAATCCCAAGTGATCACAAAAGATTCTGAAATGTTATTTTCTTTATTGTAATCCAAGGTGTGAAGATGGTCAGAGGTGACAAATGGTTTTGGGAGCTGCATTGCTGGGTGCTGAATTTAGGGAGCTCAGAGAAGCCACGTGTTTCAGAGGCTGAATGATCACCACTTCTTGAGATGAGGATGCTTTCTGATATCTCAAATGATAAATACCCCCGCTTGCCCCTGAAAGGTTTAATTGAAAGAGAACCTGACTCAATTTTTAGTACTTTTGTAAATAGCATAAATAATAACCCATGCCCACTTCTCCATTTTGGCTCTGTGCTTCTAACCATCACAAACCCCCACGGCATCTCTTTGGCCAGGAAGAACTATCTTGTACAGCCCTCCTTGGAAAAGCTGATATGCCTGAGCAAAGCTTGGTGAGGGTGGGAGGGAAAGGCTGTTTTTCTGAGGAAATCAGACAAAATGCTGACACTTAAATGTTGTTGCATGTGTACAGTGCTTCTGTATGCTGGTTTTTAATACAAAAACTAATACTTTTTAGATCCTCATAAGCCTGATCCTGCAACTGCTTACTACTGGATGAAGTGCTTCCTGCCCCTGAGGCCATTAGGACAACTCAGTAGTGAGCACTGTGCCTGGTAACAAGAGTGCATGGTCATCCCACGTTCATGTCTGGGCTGGTCACTGGCAAGGACATCGGCCCACATGCTGTCCCACCTCTAGAGCATCAGTTGTCCCATAGCCTGACTATATGCTATATAGGATGAGATGATAATGAGTTACAGAAATGTGCAGCCCTGTGTGTTCCCAAAGATGGTATAGCAGTGCTTGGAAACTTCTTAAAGCAGTTTGTTTGTTTGTTGTCTTCTTAGCTGCTTGCTTTTTGCTTTAACCTCGGTGCGTTTAGTTGCTGTTTCTTTTTAATAGCACTAAATCTCAAGTTAAACAGCAGAAAAGACATTCTTTTAAGGCAGCATATATTATGGCGATACAGTCAAATACAGATGTTGGTATATTCTTTATATATATATTCTGTCACTCAAAATGCTCATCTTGGAGCATATTACTGTATGTGTTGGTCCAGAGGCATTCCAAGTTTTGTATGGGCTTTGACTTAGGTGATAACAAATGTCAAAAGGAAATTAGAGTGTAACTGATCTAACAGAGCCAAAGAAAACTGCAAATAGCTGTTTCCCCTTATTTGAACTCCCTAGTGAGCATTCGTACTGTTGAAAGACAGGCTTATTTCATAGGCAAGGCAAATCAGATGTGATGCTTAAATATACATCCATTTCATTTACTGGTAGGGTTTTTCTGGCACCTCTCTTAGCACAGACAGTGACTCCTTTCCACAGAAACAAACCATCACGATTAAAGCCTTAGGGTCTTTTCTCATGGGAAATTCTTGGGAGAATTCAATGTGCAGTGAGACATGGACATAGTGAAGGTAAATCTATAGTTTAAATATTAAACGACTTTTCTTTCTAAAATATATTTTTATCAGTTTTTATTTTCAAGGTCTAAATTCTTGTTCTAACTGTATTGAGGAAATTATGTAATACAATGTGTACTTGCTACAAACATTCTTTTCTGTCTGGACAACCTCATAATGAGAATGCACTGAAAACTGAGCTAACAAAGGGAACTTTTAAATTGAGATAGTAGGGCAAAAGTAACTACTACTACTTCTTCTTCTTAGGCAGCAGTTTGGAAAGAGCTCCTGTTAGCAACTGTTGGAGAGCAGTTCACAGACTGCTGTGCTGCAGGTAACTTGTAATGATTGCTGCTGCTGTGTCCGTATGACTACCAGGAGGAGGAGGACGAGGCGTTCTGGTGTTGCAGCACAGAGCTGCCTCTGGTCCCCAGCTCACCAGCCTGTGTTCCTGGGAGGATGGCAGGTTATCAGGGTTGTAAACATCTCTTAGCCAGCATTGAAATGTTGATATTAAATTCCACAGTGCCACAATTCTGGAATCCCAAATCATGTTTCTACACCATTGTACTGTCACAGTTGGAAGAAGCCAAATTGGATAGATGCCCCTATTAGCCCTCGTGGGCTCTTGATTCCCTTGTAGGCAAGGATAGAAGTGACATTACAGGTGAATGATTTTAAAGCCACTACGAGGTAACATTTACATAGTACAACAGTTTCTGTAAATACAGTGTTTGTTTCTTTCTGTTAACTGTTTTGTCTGGTTTGAGCATTGGTATTCTGTTCATTGGGGATTGCTCTTTCATTGCTTCAGTTTGTTCAACTTCTGGGCGCTTTCACAGCACATAAGTATTGAATTAGACATGTCTCATTTAAAGTAGTTTTTAATGATGCTTCCTGTGCTCTGCAGATGATGAAGTCATAGGGGTGAGCATCAGCGTTCGTGACCGTGAAGATGTTGTACAGATCTGGAATGGGAATGCCTCCTTAGCAAGTGAAGCAAAAGTGTTAGAAAAGATACGTAAACTTCTGCCTCACACCTCTTTCAGAGCCGTGTTTTACAAACGTGAGTATTTTCTACTGGCTGATCTCCACCTTTGTTAGAGAGACAAGGTGCTGGTGGGGTATTTCCATGGGAACAACCTCTCTGGTTTCTCTTCAGCTATTTGGAAATGCAACATCTCTCACTGCACTGAAATTATAATTGGGAATTGAAGAGATCTCTTTCTTTAGGCTCTATTTAAATGTGTATTTAAGCAGTGCATTCCCAAAGATTGCTCAGCACACTGTGTCTTCCTAGGCTGCTTGGACATCGTTGTCTTCTGTTCATCTTTTCAACTCCTTGGCAGAATTTATGTTTTTTGTACATCTTTCCCCTTTTCTCTCCCCCAGCACACAGAGAGCACCATGCCTTTGAAGGCCAACGTGGGAGACATTAAATGCAGCCTTATGTTTGTCACTCGCAGTGTGGTGAGATGTCTGAGTGAGAAGGACAGCAGGAGGCCCTGCAGAAACATTACATGTGATGGTCCTCTTGAATTTAATGTTTCTCATTGGGCTGTTGCTACTGAAAATGAGGAAACGCAGTTGTCCTGACTGCTAAATGTGTCATTCATGACTTTTTGCTTGGTTGTGATTTTAATTTGTTGTTTTTTTCTTTAAAAAGTTATTTGGCCACTAGTTTTTTCAATCAGATCATATTGATTCCTATTAAGATACAACACTTTGGATTTTTCTGAACTGTTGGTAGTTAAATGCAAACATGCACAAATGTTGGATGCTGCTTTTTTGAGATGGAGGAACACTGCCTCGGTGAACTGTGTTTTCAATTTTCTTTTTGAGACATTCCTATCATATGAAGATTTACTCCCCTGTCTTTGTCTCAAGGAGATGAAGGAGTTGCATGGCATTATCCTAACGGGCTGTGTAATCTGCTCTTGCACTGACAACTGCAAAAGTAAATAGGAAAACACTCACTGAATGGGCAACTGAAGAGATGCATTTATATGGGTCTGACCCTGGGTGAGATGATGTTGAATGTTTAAAGTGTGGTGACTCCCAAAGGAGCCTGGTTCAGGCTAGAATTTAGAGATTTTGCAGTAAGAAACCCTGTGAACTCCCCACCTCCAGTTTATTTAAGAAGAGATGATGGTTATAATCTTTTCAGCTTATGATCTTTCTCTGTACACTCATGACAGAAGTCACAGATTCTTTCTAACCCATTTGCCTAACTGATTCATCCCTCGTACTTCTGGAGATGCTAGGCCTGCACCTGTAGAGGCTCAGAGCAGAAGTGCTGTTCTCTTCAGTGCAAAGGAAGAAATTCTGTCACTCGTACTTTCAAGCTGTCATGGCTCCATAGGTCATCTATTTTCTTTAATTTACAGGAAACAAATGGATTTTGTTTTACGGCATGAATGTGAATATTAACCGTGTTAATCTGTGAATGTTTGTATTCACTGAGGTGTTGGTTTGCTTTACTGTTCTACCAAAGATTAATTTATCTCCTTATGCAAGAAGAAGCTGTAAGACAGAGAAGGATTTGCACTCTGCTCAGCATTACTTTGTGGGTAAGAGTTCTTGTTTGGCAACAGGTCCAGTGGCGCTGATCTCCACATGTTTGCTGTATTAAGAAGCAGCCATTAGAATCAAATGTAGCAGTAAGAATTGCACATAGGAGAGGTTGTTCTTTTGGTTTTTTTTTTTTACAACTTTATATTTATGAATTCAAACTGTGCAGTTAGTGAGCATTATTAATTAAACACAATTTTGAAAATCCAATGTCTTGCTTCTGTGATTGCTTTCTGAATCATCATAGGAGCACAGAATGGCCTGGGTTGAAAAGGACTGCAACAATCATCTTGTTTCAACCCCCCTGCTATGTGCAGGGTCTCCAACCAGCAGACCAGGCTGCCCAGAGCCACATTCAGCCTGGCCTTGAATGCCTCCCGGGATGGGGCATCCACAACCTCCTTGGGCAACCTGTTCCAATTTGTCACCACCCTAAAAATTGCATTTCTGGGATGAAATGTTCCTGCTCTGTGGCTTCGGTGATGTCTGGCAGCGTCATGGGTTATTTATTACCTTACTCATCTCACTGAAGGAAAGGATTTTTCTAGCTGTCTTGCATACCTTTTTTTTTTTTTTTTTTTAAGAAAGATCTCTGCTCGAACATCAGATAGGTGGTGATTTTATCTTAGCCGTGGTATGGAAGAGCTGTCCGTTCACAACCAAAGGACACCTTGCAAACTTGTCAAGTTTTCCTTATTCTGTATCCCTATGTAAAATTAAATTACGGTTTGGGGTTTTTAATTTGTTTTGTGGATTTTTTTCCTGTGCATCTTAAAACTCTGATAATAATTAATACCTGGTTTGATGAATGATGACTGAAATTCAGTATGTATGCCACAGTCTGAAACTGAGCTTGTATCAAAATGTGCAATACAAGTTTTCAGGTACCAGACAAATGGCATTTTGGAGTTTAGCAAGCACTTAATTTAAAAACCATGCAGAATGTGTGCAGCCCCCTCCCATCCCTTGCTGTGAACGCCCACCTCTGTGCTGTGCATCTCCCCAGGCTGTGGCACAGCTGTGCCCACGGGGATTAGCTGGGAATGCCACTTAGTGGGGATGAAGGGCTGCCTTCTGGGCCAGGCTAATTAGCAGGATTCTGCTCTGCTAATTAAATGGCAGTTTGTTGAACATAGCTTATTTGATGAAATGCGTGGAAGACCTAAGAGTTAGCAGGCAAGGATAGGCAATACTGCCTCAAGAGCCCATACACAAGCAGTTGCTTCTGGCCACAGGGCTTTGTTCTTTCATTCTCCAGCAGAGACGTGTGACTCAGCCAGCTTGGGTTTGCTGCTGTTTTTATTTTTTATTTATTTTCTGTTGTGCAGTGTGCCTTAGGGATGCTGCCTGGCTGTGAAGGAATGCATCAAAGCATCTTCAGTCTAAAGCCACTTTGTGCTATGGGTCTTGCTGCGTCCTCTGTGGGCCTTTATTGCAGCCTGGCAGGCTCAGGGCAGGATGACATGCTCTCCTCAGTAGTAATTAATCAACTCCGTACTTGAGAACACAAAGCTCTGCAGGGCAGGAGGGGCTCAGGCAATGCTCTGCTGTAGCCAGGTAATGGCACAGAGAAATAACAATTTCTATTTTTCCTATGGTGGGATTGATATTCCTATGACTGGAGGAGGTAAAATTGAAAAGGTAAAACTGTGCAAGAAGGGTTTCCACTAGTGCTGCTCCATAAATAAGCAAATCAGAGCAGACTGAAAGCGGAGCCCAAAGCAGGCATCATCCATCATGTGCAGGGCCTGGACTGCGTTCAGCTTGTAATGAGTCCGGGAGAGCACTGTTATGAATAGGCATGGGATGAACCCCCTTCTTCTTGGATCATGATTCTGAGCAATAAACATGCGAGACAATTTGTATAAAATAGTGAGGATTCTTTCCTAGAGAAGTCATTTAAAGCTATATTTGCGTGCTGAGGAGTAGTTTCAGGGAATGTTTTGTAGTTATATTTCCATACAAGTGTGCAAAGGAAAAACAAGGCATCCAACAGGTGCCAGGCAGTGTGTGTAGCCCTGTGCTGTACTGCAGCATGCATTGCCTGGCGCTGTGCTGGGTGAACAGAGCACCATCGAGTCATTGAGAGTTGGGTGGTTGGTTCAGCAGCAGAGCTGTGTAAACACAGGGTTTTTCCAAAGAGGGACTTATTGGTGTGGTGGGGTTGGTCTCTGAGATGTAAAATGGTAGGAACTTACATTCTTCACTGCTGTGCCCAGCTTTACTATAGCTACGTGTGGTGCCAGGCTGCCTCCAGCCACCTTCCAGGCTGAGAATTCTCTGTGGGTTGGGCTGGCTTTGCTCCTCACTCCTTGCATTGCATGCTGTGAAATCCCACATCTGTGACTGGGTGCTGCTCCGTGGAGGAGATGACACCCATGGTGCCCTAGGATGGATCCTGTACTCAGGTCCCAACTCTGTGCTGATGTCCCATTTCCCACCACGGTTTTGTCCTTTGCAATAGGATCCTGCGCTGTTGGGGAAAAAAAAATTAAAAATCTAGTTTTGCTGGGCTTTGCTGCTCTGGCAGCTGCCCCCTGCAGCACTGTGCTCCCATAGCACAGAGCTGAGCCCTTCCTTCCGCCTGCATCCAGCCCTAATCCCTAGATTAGGCCTCCTCTGATCCTCCTGCAGGCACAGGGAGAGCTGAAGCCTGGGAGGAAAGCTCTCTGACAGCATGGCTTTCCTGGCACACCTCTGTGGCTCAGCAGCATGCTGTGGGACGGGGAGTGACAGCTTTTTGGGTGGCTGCTCCTCCTCCTCTGAACAGGGGACCAAGGGCTCCCACCGCGCACCCAGAGGTGCAGCAGATGGTGTCCCTGCAATGGGGAGGTTTTACTGCTGGGAACTCCTTGAAGCCATGAGGAAGTTGTGATGGAAGTTCCACATTTGCGATAGCTTTCCTTCTCGAAGGCTGCAATGACTTCCAGATAGCAGTCTAGTTTTACCTCCTTTTTTTTTCTCTTCTTCCCCCTGCCTCCCCCCTCCTCTCTCCTGAAATAAAGGAGCCATTAGAGATGGACTGTAATGTGGAAGGCACATGTTTGGATAGTGTTACATGTATACAGCAGTCTGGACGGGATGTCTCGCAAGGAGATAAATGAGCTCTGTGCTGGTGTGCTCCATCCCAGAGCCGCCTTTGAAGGCTTCTAGGTTTTGGACGGCGAGCTTTCGGTAATTAAAAACTCATTTACTCTCCGCGTTTTGTTTGAACGTATAGATCTGAAACCATCGCTGAACAACTGAATCAAACACTTGCAAAGAGTTGAAAGAAAACGGATGGGCTCAGTGCGGGCCCGGAGCTGCCATGAGATGGCAGTGCGAGACCGGGGATGGGCGGCACAGCCCGGGGCTGCCCGCGGCTCGCGGGGGATGGCTGTGCCGTCACTCAGTGCTGCCGTGTCTGGACCGGACTTTTCCTGCTTACACAGAGCACATAACGCTCTAGGAATTCGTGTATAAACAGTGCAGTAAAGGGGGAAGCTATCTGAATTATGAGCAGCAACAAGGAAATGGGTTTTCTTTAACAGTTCCTGGCAAATTCAGAAAGCTTTTGTTGCTGGGGGCGTTTCTGAGTAGAAAAGCACGTTAAGAACGGTCATGGCATCGCTTTCTGTCGGGCTCCCCTTCTCCCAGCACACACCAGCCTGAGGTGCTGCCCTCCCCAGGCCGTGCTTGCAGCACTGCTGATGTATTCGATACAAAATGCTCTTGAAAACAACTTCTGCCAACAGTTCTGCCCGAAGCCATGCGAGAAGCAGCGCGACAGCTACGATTTCTAATTAATTGTAATTAGAAAGCCTAAACCACGGAGGGCTCCTCTTTATGTGCGGCAGAGGGACTGCTTTCTGAATCGCTGCCTCCCCCCTCTTCCCTTGCCCAGAAACAACACGAGCAGCGCTCAGACAGGGCCTTGGCTCTGCTGTGCTCCCAGAGCAAACAGCGGCACATCAATGGCTCCGTGCCTTCAGAAGGAGAGTGGGATGCGCCCACGTGTGGAGCTGACAAGGTCAGGAGTGATCCTGGCAGGACCCAGCACAACCCACGCATTGCAGCAGCCTTCCCTCTGCCAGCACGTAGGCTGTGGCATTTCAGAGCCTGCCCCGTGGCACATGGAGGGTTTGGTGATGGGACCAGCAGTGGGATTTTTCCCTGCTGATGCTCCCGGTGGTGGTGATGCTAGGAAAACATTTGGTGAAGCATCCCGTGAGCAGTATGAACCTTGACTGATGGTACTCAGTGCACATGGGCCAATGGTCACGTGGCCGAGCCTCCTAATGCCATTTGGGATATTTTTTTTTGTGCCAGTCGCAGCATATTCGTCAAAATAGAATGCCAATAAGTAAAGCATTACAATGCTTTCAGAGGGGAATGGGCGAAGGAAAGTGGGTGAATTCTGCCCCCAAATGGATATTCAATCTTATAACAAGTATTGTGGATTAACAAAAAGGGACTGCCTTGGCTCCTCGCCATGCTCCGATCGCAGAGCTAATGCTCCAGCCCCATTAGCTTCCCACTGCGCTCCTGCCTCCCTTGTGTGTGGGGCACTTCAATGAAGCGACTCATGGTGCATCTGCATCTATTTCATTACCTTGGCCTCTAAAGGCAGTACTGTGTCCAGAGTGGGGACAGGAGCAGGGATAGGAGCTGGAGGATGCCCTGGGGCAGGTGGCTGTCCCCCTTTGGGGTCACCCTGGGGGTTTTACTGGGGGATCAGGCAAGGCAGGGATGCTCAGAGGTTCACAGGGAGCAGTCACACCTGTATGGCTGTGAGGAGCATCCATATGGGACCATGGGTTTATGCTTTAAAGCAGGCACAAAGATGCTCTGGGGCACTAAACCAAAACCACAGGGCTTTAGGACAGTAGGACAGGAGAGCTCCTTTGCATTGATCCACAGCGAGGGGCTCTTGCTACCTGCACGGTGGCTGTTTTTTGGTTTAAACCATTACAGATGTAAACGATCCTTCTCAATTACAAAAGCCTCTGCAAACTGGCACCTGTAAAGGAAATTCTGAAGGAGCTCCTGGCACGGTGCTGCTTCCAATGCTTGGAAGTTTTGCTGAGTCTCCTGAAACAAAGGCAGATGCATGGACAGAATACGTGCTCGCCACCTCCTTTCTCCATGAGTTTCCCTCCCGCCATTCCTGCTCTCCCCCTGCTGCACTACTCTGCCCCATTTCCATCATCCTTCTCCCTCCACACAGCTGTTCCTGCAGTGAGGGTCCCCACACGGTGCAATGCAGCAGTTGATGGATGCTTGTGCTGCACTGCTGCATATGAACAGTTGGAAGTGTGGTTAGCCAGACCGGGCCAGGAGCAAAAGGAATCGCTAAATAAATGCTGGGGCCGCCTGTGTGCAACATGACAGCACTTCCAAAACAATGAAACATATTATTTCAGATTTGATATGTGCTGCCAATTGAGTTTGAAGGCATCGATTTGGGCTGATTGTTAGGGACAATCAGAAAGTGGAAGGTTAATTGGCTGTCGTGTCCCTCATTGATCGGGCACGACGGTTCAAAGCTGTGAACATTATTTTGAGTACTTTGCAGCATCTCCTCTAATAGAGGAACACAGAAATTAAGCAACAAGGTGACCTGCATGCTCTGCAAGGGAGGAGGCTGCTTTTAGCCAACACGCCAGTGCTGTAACCAAATGGAAAGGTGTTGTCAAATGTCATCACTGTAACCAAACAGAAAGCTGTTGGCAAAGGCAAGAGTACCAGGGAAGGGAAGCGTGGCTTTGTGCCTGTATGTGTGCATGGGGATGGCAGCCCCAGCTCGCTGCTCCGGCTGCTCAGCTGCAGCAGAGAGTGAAGCAGAACAAGAAGGCGCAGCGCATGGGCCGTGTGCCAGGAGAGCGTGACCTTGTCTCTCTAGGTTGTTTAAGATGTTAAAGCAACAAATACTATATACCATGTGTTCCACCAGGGCTCGCTTGCAGCTGATCCAGAAAGAGCGTCCTGGGAGAGGAGCAAATTGGGAAGCGTCCCAAGCTGCTGCAATCAAATCCACAAAAAGTGCATATAAAATTTTTACATATAATCAAGAGGATGGAAAAATTACCTTATTCCCTGCTGTGCACTTTGGATTAATATAGCCAAACATTATTCAATCCTAATACTTATGGTGACCACGAAACCTCTTCCTGTGCTTACCAGGAACAGGCAGAGAGACTGGCTTTTCTCCTGGAGGAGGTGCATTTGGTGTTGGTTTGTAGCAGCCTGCTGTGTGTGCTGCTGGTTTTCACTAATCCCTGCTGCCTGCCTCCTGCTCCTCACCCTTTTGGGTGGGGACTGAGAACAGAGGTCCGGTGACATCAGTGGGATTTGGTTAGCAGTGAGGTTTCTGTGCCTATACCCCAACGAACGCGGACTGGTGCTGGGATGAAGGTCCTGATCTTGGCTGCTGCCTGCATGCCCTATCCATTAGGGTGCATTCTGCGTCCCTGCCCTGCTGCTCAATGCCTTAGCAGTTTTTCAGGAGCAGTGTATTGGTGGGAAACCATATGCAGGAAGAAGCCAATGAATGTCATACCTATGAACAGTACCTGGCAGTGCATCATTGCCTCTGCTCCAGGGCACTCATTGGTTGGATTCTCACTTGTAGATGAAGCCCAGTGATCTGCCCTTAGCTGTGCCCAGATTTCCAATTTCCTTCCCAATTTTCAGATACCCAAACCCCATTCTGGCAACTTTTGGGCATGTCCCACTGCTGAAGGTGCTGAATTGAGCCCATTGGATGATTGAGAGGAAGAAGAGGAAGGCTGGCTGGGCCAGCAGCTAACACTTAGAGACAGAAAAATCAAAAATAAAAAGTCGCAGCACTAATTTTCACACAAAAAGAAGCTTTTCTCCTTAGTGTGTGGATATACTGCAGAACGAGCAGGGGGAATGCACGCCCCAGCTTAGTGAAACAAGAGTTAAACAACATCAAATCATTCCCCGTGATGGATCATTAAGAATGTGGAGCCTAAATGTGCAGTAAGATTACAGCATCGTGCAGATGTTCCTGTACCGGCAGCTTATTTTGCATATTGCAAAGTATAGAGATAATTCCTGGTAGTAGCAAACGCAGGCAAAGTTTAACCTGTCCTATGGTGAGTGCACGTTTGGATTGTTCTACAAGGTGAGTGTTGTGGGGTGGAAAGGGCTGATCTATGCTACTTGTCTGGGTGACATCACTGGCACAGCACTCCCACCCGCACCTCGCTCAGGATGGACAGATGGACGGACGGTGTGTGTGCTGATTAAGTCAACAAAGAGGGACCGAGTAAGTAAACTCTGGTTTTCTATTTTTTTTTTTTTTAAACGTGTATGATATTCTAACAAAATTTAAGGCAATGTTCTTCCCACTAATTAGTGTTTCCACGGCACTGCAAAAACTACAGCTGTAGGAAGAATTCAGGAAAAGTAATCAGCAGCACAATTAAGCAATCTGCCGTAATGACAGAACACAACATTAGGGTAGAATAATCAGAAACATAGATATATTTTTCCTCCTTGATTTTCATTTCCCACCCAGTGATTCGCTTTCACTGGGCATCTACAGAGTGATGCCCGATGGAAATGGCCACGTTTAGCAACTGCAGCTTTGGACCACACTCCAGTGACGATGCCCAAGATAATTCTCGCCAAACTCTTGCAGCTAGCATTGCTTTTAATTTATTTTGTTGCAAACGGAACGTTTGACTTTCTCTAGTCCTGACATTGATGTTGTCTTTATCTGCTGTAAAAAAGGCTCAGCTCTCCTAGTGGGCTGGGGTGGTTCATGGTGCTTCTGCAGCCATGGCCAGGAGAGGGAAGTGCCTACACCTGTGGGCAGGGGCTGATGGAATGGGCCTGTGCTGCTATCCCAGAGCTCCCGAGGGCTATAAGAGTCCAAGAGGAAGAGGTGCTTTCTTTTTTGGGGGATGGATTGGAAGGAAGAGAGCACAGATCTGTGGGAAGAGGGCTGAAGGTGAGGAAGAGAGGTAAGTCTTGCTGTTCTGTTCTTTTCCTTGGGTGCTGCAGGGGAGAAGCAGCTTTGGTAATGCTGGAAGTGAACTGTATGTCTTGGGATCCTGTAGGGCAATTGGTGGGGCTCAAGTGAGTTTTGTAGTGGAGCTTCTGGAGAAAGCTGGAGCCCAAGTGTGTAACCTCTGGTGAAAGGAAAGGCCTTGGATGCTTGAAGTTGGAGGCACTGTCTCTGGAGGCATTGGAGAAAGGTGTAGATGTCTCACTAAGGAGAACGATTAGTGGGAATGGGTTGGGGTTGGACTTGGTGATCTCAGTGGTCTTTTCCAGCCTTAATAATTTTAAGTCATGTCTGGTTGATGAAAATGCCTGTCAGAAATATACTATAACCTAATGAAATGACAACTATCAAATTACGTATACTGAGAATGAAAGTCTTGTGATAGCAATGTAAGAGCAGCTGGGAGCACAGTACCTCTGTATCTTAGGATACTTTGTCTTTTGGCTTAAGGAAAAAGCTTTGGATAAAAATTATCAAAGCTACCTCAAACCGAGGGGTGGGGATGTGGATTCCAGTTCCTTCAGGCACTGCTGAAGATCATAGTGCCACTGCATCTGATTCCCAGTGCTTGCTTTTGTGTGGCCAGCACAGGTCAGATGCCTGGTGGCTACAGTCTGTGCTCACTGAAGCTGGTGAGAAGTCCCATCCCTACTGCTGCTTCCAGAAGGGCTCTGAGCTGTGGCTGCTCTGCATGGCCCTGTCTCACCTGGGAGACTTCAGCCCCCTGAAGCACCCACCGAGAGCTGCTCCTCCTTCCCCACGTGCCTGTGGAAGTGGAACTGTAGAGCCCTGCATCCAGGGAGCAGGGATGTGTCTGCAACGCTTGTTGGCGAAATCCCAAGCCATGGAGGAATGCTGGGTTAATTCTTCAGCTGAGTATCAGCTGAAAGTAATGTATACCCCAAATTAATGCAGACAATGCCTAGTCTGGTCGGCAGGCCCTCTGTATTCTTGAATTCTTTTCTACTAAAACTCAATAAAAACATGGGGGTGGAAGGTGCTGCTGGGAATTTGCTTTTTGTTCTGCTTAAGTGCCGTATTTCTCAGCAGTCTTCAAGTTTCTCAGCATGAAGATATTGTTACATCAGAACTACTGTGGGTTTAACACAATTCTCAATTTGCAGGCAAATGGATGTATTGTGTAGGGGCTTATCCACAGAGGACTGTGAAACTACAAATTACAATCCAGCTGCATTTTCTTATCTGGATATTTTTCCTCCCATGTGCCTGTGAGTTCTCTCCTGTACACAAGTAGAAGGTACAAAGAGAAGCTTGGTGAGAAAGCAGAAACCGAACCTGAAGTCAGAAGGGTCCCTGTCAGCACAGAAGGTCCCATGCACATGAGTGGATACTGTGTTTGGATGGGATGGTGTGGCTGATGCCCCTCCTGAGCTGGATGGAACCACATTCACATAGGCTGTGGTGTCTCTAGGTTTAGTGCTTACTTTTTTCTTTGTGACTATTAGGAGTTTTTTTTTTTGTAACTGACTCTAAAAAAATCAATGACAGAGGTGACAGTCAACACATCTGCTGAAAGCTTTTCCACCAAAGGAGGAAGGAAAAGAAGAGAGCTACCCCTCCTCTGGGTACTGATGATGGCAGCAAAATAGGGGACCTAGCCATCCAACCTTCCCTGCTGTTCCTCAGCAATGTTCCCCCTCCTGGGAGCTCACCAGCAGGTTCCCATGGCGTTGGCCTTGTCACAGCCACACAGCTGAGGCCAGGTTATCAGAATCATAGCTGGCTAAGGTTGGAAGGGACACTGAAGGTCTCCAAGGTCTCTAAAGATCTCCTAAGTTTCTCCTCTCCCCCCTGCCATGGGCTGATGGCCACTCACCATCTTAGGCTGCCCAGCGCCCCATCCTGCCTGGCCTTGCACACCTCTAGGGATAGGACATAGCAGCACCTCACCACTCCAAGTGTGCTTGGGTCCAGTGCTGGAGGAAACCAAGCATGTCTGCGTGAAGATTCAACATCCCCAGTGGACAGGACCAGCTCTCAGTTGTCATTCTTCAAAGCAGGGGGCTGCATTACCCAATCTCTGTGATGTTCTGGACACCTGCTAGCCTGTAACATAGTGGAAACTCAATGGCTCCATGATAACATTATGTTTATTTGCTTCCTTTCAAATGGCTGTGGATGTGCAGAATGCTGACAAATGGGATTTGGACTCATCTTTTAGTTGACCAGGAAATAAATATATCAGAGTGAAAGTACTTCTCTGGGCTCTTGCTGAGATCTGAGAGTTGCTGGCCACTCTGTACCCTGGCTCAGTTTAAGCAGCAGAAATGTCCATGTGTTCTGTCAAAGCACTTTACTTGTGACAGGCAAAGTGCTGCCCTGAACTGGAAAACCATTCAGAGCAAATAAATGCATTAGTTCAATGCAGGGTATCTTATATTTGATACACGGCACTTCCTAATCACTTTACAGAACATCTGGATGGCCTTGAAATGAAACCAGTGCTGGCGTCATCTTCCATTTGGACATGGGATCCATTTCTGAGGCCTTTTTCCAGGAGAGGGCCTCTTGGAACTCAGTATCAGGTTGGGTCCTGCAAGTCTAATCTCTGCTAAATAAAATTAATGGCTTCTTCAGTATTAAAGGAGCACAGAAAGTAGCACGCAGGAGTCAGCCGGGCCCTTTGGGACTCAGTCCCAGTTGCAGGACTGCACTGAGAAGTGCAGATGTTACTGATTGGGGCACTTTTCATAGGGCTGTACGCTTTTAGGGAAGTACCCAGTGTGGGTGTTCTCTGGCAGAATGAATGCTTAATAACTAATTGCAAGTGTTAATGTGGCATACAAGAGGCTGTAATTAAACCCCTTGTGCTGGAACAAGATGTGGAAGAGCACACAGTATGTGGACACTGGCTGCTGCCTGAGCTCCACTGAGAGCAGAGGGGCTGGCGGTGAGGGAGAGATGTGCTGCTATTGCTGTGAGCTGGGCTCGGCTCAACAACAGCAAAAGTGTTTGCAACATCTTCTTGTCAACATCTGTTTGTCTTTGAGTTCATGAAAGTGAAGACAATCTCATTCATTTCATTTTTTTTTCTTGTGCTGGAATTTTGCATGATTGTTGCTGTTATTTTGGCAGCCTGAACGATGCTGGAATGTTTCACCTTTTTCCAAGTTTTTGAGCTGGGTTGTTCGTTGAGGTTTGTCACATAAATCATGAGGCTTCCCTTCTGCTGCCAGCCAAATCATAATTCTTATATCATATGCTTTTGTTGTTTGTTGTTTTCTTCTCCTTAAAACTCCAGCTCCTGGGATCACGAGAATGCATGAAAATCTCTTACTTCTGCTTTCTGTCATGTGTTTGTTTTTCCTTTGGTTTCCAGCACTGAGAGCTGTGGAGAAACTTTTGGGTGTCATCTGAAAAATGAAAAAATGGAATTCATTAAATTTTTTTTTTTTTTTTTATACCAGTTAGATAACTTTTGGAAACTGTGACTCATGATTTTGAGTGCTCAGCTCTGGCACGGCCACAGCTCTGCTCCCACGTGGCCGGGAGCGCTGGAAGGAGCCACACGGGGCTCGTCTGTCTGCACCAACAAGTCCCAGCACAGAGAGCTGGGCTGGGAATCCACAGAGCCCTGCTTCTATGGCACGCATTCCCTGTGTACCTGCCCTTTAGGAGCAGTCTCAGGACATGTCTCTATCTGAGTAATTTGGGGTGTGTGCATTGGAGCCCCTCTAGACAGCAGCCATGTGGACCAGAGGTAGCTTTGAGTGTTGCACATGCACTTCTAGCATGGGCATGGCTCCTAGGTGATGCTGTTGTACAGATGTTGAGCCCTCCAGGCTCAGAGTGCTCTGAGACATGCTGAGGGCAGTGCTGTGTTCCCTCCTTGGCTTCTTGTAGGGGCAAATGGATCAGTTGTGCATCTTCTGGGTCAGTTGGAGAGGAAGAGGATAAGGACCTGTGGCCTTTCTGCTTGGCCAGGCAAGTGTGCTCTGCAGTGCCAGGGGCCTTGTGTGGGAAAGCAGTGGCACTATATGACCAATGGGGGGCTTCACTTGCCATTGAAACTCCATGCACCCTATCTCCAACAGCTTGTTGCCATGTGGATAGTATGTCTCAGCTCTTTGGAACCATTGGATGGGATGGGGAAGTCTTGGGAGACCAATGGGATGAGCATGGGACAGCTGAGAGTGAGCAGTTCCAACTCCCTTCTGTCTGCTCACCTCAGCTGGAGGGAGAAAAAGGGAAATGACCCATTGGGGCAGACCTACTGAGAGGGACCAGAGGAAGAAAGCTGCTTTTGGGGAGTTCACCTGGGGTTGGGTGTGGGCACCTGGCCATGGGAGCAGCCAGGCCAGCACCCAGGGACTGCTGCGGGGGGGGGGAGAGGGGGAGGCAGGGGCTGGGGTCGCTCTGAGGTCCGGATGCGGGCAGGGAGCTGTGTTTTCCAAGGCAGCACAGACAGGATGCTGAGGGGTGGGAGAGACAGATTTCCTTCTGCTGTGAATGGGCTGGGGGTGGGGTGCACGGCTGGGCTTTAACCCTTGCCTGCTTCTTTCTTTTCCAAAATGAACTGAGATCTTGGGAAACCACAACAGGACTTGGAGGCACAAAAACTTTGTGGCTGTTGGCATGAGGATGGTGCTGGGAGATTTGTTATTTGTGTTCTCTCACCCCTTGCCCCACCCCAGGCACTTCTCCTTGGCTCCGTGCTGCTTTTGCTTTGAAGTTTGTTTGGTGGCATCGCTAGGACCAAAATGAGCACTGGAGGTGCCAAGAGAGGGATGTACAGGATGCTGCCTTGTGTCAGAAGAAAATGGTGGGAGGAAATTGGGGAGCTGGGACAAGCTATTTCTGGAAGCCTGAAAAAGAGGGGGATTTAATTTATCTCTTGAAAAGGGGGAGAGAAAAATCTTAGGAGTAACTCCTGAAACGGGTCCTGCTGTTGCTCAGCAGTGAGAACTCTTCTGTGTCTGTTGCAAAGTCATGAATAGGACAACATGGAGGAAGTGGAGCAGGAAAAAAACAAACCAAATGCCACCAGTTCCCACTGCCAAACGTGAGCCCTTGGAAATGCTGGACCAGAGCAAAGCTCTTTGGGTGTGTGAGTATGTGCAGAAATCTGGGAGAGGTGCTGGCTGCAAGGGATGGCAGGGAAAGCTCTCCTGCTTCCCTCACGGCTCCCAGAGCAGCAGAGAGTGCAGATGGTGGAAAGCTGGCAGCCAGGCTGCAGGTGTGGTGAAAGAGCCGTGTTTTCTAAACACATTAAATCCTTATTGCTCCGGCCTTTTGTAGATAAGGATCAGCTTTGACTTTAGAAGAAATTGCAGCAAAAGTAGTTGTCTATGGGAGGATGAATACCTGCTTCCAGATCGGGCTTTGTAGAGCTGAGCTTTGTAAACAAAATATCTGATGTGATTAATGCAGTCCGAGGGTTGGTGGAGAGGTGCCTCAGCCTCTCAGTATCGGGGTGGAAGCTACAACGCGTCCGCCAGAGAATTACCCCGAGCAGGAAGAAACAGCCAGAAGGCTCTTGGGCGTGAGGATTCCATTTAAATAATTTCTTCTCCCAGAAATAATGGCCCTCCTGAAAGTCTGAAATTTTGCTGAGATTCAAAACACTCTTTGCTCTGCCAACGTTTGATGTGCGAAGATGGCAGAGAGCGCTTGTGAACCACTGAGAGCTGAAGAGTTTGTAGCAAAACATCTGGTCTCTAGGTCAAGCTGATAAAGAAAGCTTTCGGTAGCTCTGATATTGCTCTTGCCCTGTGTGTGTGCTAATTTCAGTGGGAGAAACAGTCCTGCTGCTGACCTCACTCAGTTCTGCCGAATGTGAATGTTGGAATGCAGAGATAGCAGCCCTATGGCAAGTGTGACTTACAAATAAAACAACGGGGAGAAAAGTGTTGATGATATAAGTGAAAAATACTGGAAATGAAATGGAAAGCACTGAAGTCTGAAGTGGGGCGGCTGGCAAGGGAACCAACCTTCCTGGAGCCTGCTCCAGGAGCTGGGGGGATCTCCTCCTCCTAAGTGTGCTGCTTGTTACCTGGATTTGCACAATGGTCACAATGGCAGTAGCTCTTTCTTGAGCTACTTTTGATAAAATAATGCAAAGGGGAAGATGAGATCTACTACAAGAAATCACTTTTGTTTTTCTTTTTTTCTTTTTCTTTTTTTTTTTTTTTTTAACTTGGGAGGCTGGGTGCCTGGCTGGAATCAGTTCCTGCTCAATCTGGCAAGACTGGATGAGCCATCTCACCCCACCAGCTGCCCACTGCTGAGGGCAGGATGGGCATCTCACCGCAGCCACAACACACACTGAGCAACATGGAAGTGGTCAGTTTGGGCTGATCTGTGTGTTCTGGAGGTGATCTGTTCCCCTAGGTGTGACGTGCTATGCTTTGGTGCTGCCAGGAGGCAGTGATGGGAGAACCCAGGTTTGCTCTGCATTGGAGCATCCCCAGCGTGACATTCTTCCCACGTAAGCTCAGGCTGTCCCTCCTCTCCCAGGCTCGAGCCTCAGTTGCTGCTCTGTCCAATTGCTCCAATTAGTGCTGTGGTTTGTTTTTCTTTATTAAGAAGGGTGCTTGAGACCTGCTTGTTTTTGAGCCCAGCTCTCTTTAATCTGTCCTTGCCATCATTGAGGTTAAGTGAGTTTCCTACCCAGCGGCTCCTTGGGCAAATTAAAGAGAACCCGTGAGAGGCGGCCAATAAGTCTTCCACCACGCAGATTTTGTCCAACAGAGCCCAATAAATTAGGTCATGCTGTCATATGCAGCCCAAGCTGGCTGGGCCGGTGTGCAGGGACGTGTCTGGGAGCTACAGGTGTGCAGGAGCTGGGGCGGAGCTGCGCCCTTCCTTTCCAAGGACCGGTTTCATTGGTGCAGAGAGATGGATGCCTTCCTGCGAGAGCTTATTGTCTGTGCCAAAGCATCTTGAACAACTCTGCCAAGGTATCTCGGGGCTGGGCTAGGTAATTATTTTGCGATTAGATGTTGAAATCAAATAAGTTAATCATTTTACAAGCTCGGAAGAAAATCCATTTATTTAATCTGAAACTCTTCACAATATCTGCGCATAGCTCCATCACCTTCTGCAGAGCATCGGCCTGAGAGCCGACAGTGCTCCACCAAATGGCTCCCGGGGCAACTGCTGCAGAGGTTTGGGACTGAGGGCAGCACTGCTCTGCTCGGCCCCCAGCAGTGGTTGTCAGCGCAGTGGGCACCTCCATCTCCATTCATACAGCACAGAAAAGATCGAAGCGCTAACAGGAGAGACTCCTCTTCTGAGAAGCGGCTTTAAATGATGTCAAGAACCACCACAGTGATATGGTTTTTATATAAATAATCATTAATTACATGCAAATCAGCCTTTTCCCCACCCCTTCCATTAGCAGCGTCTTGTGGAGCTCTCTGTCTTGTTTCTGTCCGCTCACTTCGGCTGGTTGAATGGCAGCAGACATCATTTGCAATGCTAACGTCAGTTACGGGTCAAAATGGACAAGGAAAACACAACCCGGGGTTTTATCAATGCAATAACAACCAATTCTGTCTGGAGATGGCAGCGCACTGGGGCTTAACCTCTTCACTGCCATGCAGCAGGAGCCACCGAGAATTACTTTTCTGGTCTCTCCTTCAGCTATTTCTATCTTATTTTCACCCCTTTCCTTTTTCCGACCATTGTTTGTTCCCCTCTCTACCCTGTCTGCTGTTTACCAGAGCATCTGGTAGTGTTTATCTCCCAAGAAGGAGACTGCTGCTTTCGTAGATATGTAACCACAGTGAAAGTTTTAATCTTTGTTGATGTTGGACCTTTGGATTAGGGAAGTCACAATAGTGGAAAAGTCGAGATGAAATAATACTCCATTGGAGCACAATTCTGAGGCACCATCAGCAGAAAATAATCCATGGCAGAAGCTGCAGTTACAATTGTGGAATGGATGGGTTGGATGGGCGCTGACAGACCTCCCAGCTCCAACCCCCCACGGGCAGGGCTGCCAACCACCAGCTCTGCATCTCCAGCTGTCAGGAAGGTCCTATAAGCCATAGAGGGGCGGGAGGAGCTGCTCCAAGCTCCAGCAGATGCAGACAGTGAGTGGTCGGTGCTTGGAAGCTCTTACAGGGAAAAGGCTCCACTGGAAGCTGCAGCAGGAGATGGTGCTCTGCATCTCTTGCTCTCAGAGGCTTTCTTCAGAAGCCATAAAGATGCTGAGCCTGGCTTAGTTAGTTGTCAAGAAGCAGTGCTGTCACCCAGAGGTGCAGAAAGCACTGCAGGAGCCTGGTGGCACGAGGCAGGTGTCAGCAGGGGTGAGCGTGGTGCTCACAGCAAAGCGTTCTACTGCCTTCCCTGGGGACAGGGCACTGAGCCTGCAGGAAGGCCGTGTTGGGAGCAGGTGTGGCATCCATCCAGGTGGCTGCTGTCTTCATAGCAATAAGTTCAGGTGCTAATACTGTAAATGCATCACAGATTTGGTGGTTAGTAGTTCTTTTTTTTTTAATAGCAATAGCATCTAATATAATTCAGATTTCTAACTAAATGTCCTATTTCAGGTCTGCTCAGGTGCTTTCTACCAGAATAGATGCTAGCCCTTACCAGGTCACTTGTAAACCTGGCTACGGGCTTCTCAGGAGGTGGCACTGTGGAAAAACTTTACTTTGGGGGTGGAGGTGATGGAATGGATCTCAGCCTACAGCTTTGCTATAGCGAAGGCTGCAATGCACCAGGCTAAGGAGGTACCTGGCACAGGTAGGCAGCAGCCTGTCCCGCAGTGATGTGCCAAGCAGAGATGTGCAGTTGGCCCATCCCAACCTTTGAGCCTTCATGGTGCTCAAAGTGCTGAAAGAGCCCAGGCCTGTGGGGTCCTGTGGCCCCAGTGGTGAGATGTTAACGTGGCAACGAGGAGGTGATGGTCACTGGGGCTGTGCTATGGCATGGGCATAGTGGGGGGGAGGAAAGGGGGGCACCTCGGAACAAAGCCACCGGCGAAGGGGGTTTGTGCACAGAAATCTCAGCCTGCTGCTTCCTGCATGCAAAAACGCAGTCTCAGCAGCACCGAAGCGGTCTGTGCACACATGCCAAACTTGTCATTTATAAAAACTCAAAAAAAGCTCTGACAAATGCTGAAGCTGTTAGTTTTGACACTTCTGACATGAAACACTTTGATTTTTTCACTTTGAAACTACTTTGTGTTCAAAATGTCCTTTAATTTTATTTTCAAGCGGGGGGGGGGGGGTGTGGGGGGGTGGTGTGTGTCTTTTTTTTTTTTTTTTTTTAAATTCCCTAAAAATCAAAATTGAAACGAAATCTTTGGATTGATTCAAGGTGAAATTGTGGCTGGATTTCTGCTCTCACTGGTCTCACCCTTAGATGCTCAGGTTTGGCTTTCAGTCACCTTTTTTTTCCCCCACAATTACCGGTTAGATTATCGAGGGCTGCAGAGAATGTCAGCCCTGGCTCAGCTGAATTATTTTTTTTTGTGACTGTCAGTTGCAAAAACAAGAGCCTCACTTCTGCTTTCCAGGAGACGGAGTTCATTTTGCATCTCGCTGGGATAAATATGAACCTGTATTTTTTTTCTTTTCTGCAGAGGGTTTTGTTACGTTATCTGTTTAGACATTCCGTTATATGTTAGTAATGTGAATAATGACTATTCCGTGTGCCGAGCTCTCCCTCTTGGCGCAGGAGCGGGGCGTCGGGAGACACCTGGCACTGTTGACAGAGCGCTGAACTCGAACGCCTTGCGCTGTGACAGGGCAAGCCCAAATATTTTGGGAAGAGCCCTTATTATGTTATTGCAGGGCCTGGGAGCTCCGTGCTGGGGACTCGCTCTGCGTTAGCACTGAGCTGACTGCTGCCTGCTGTGGGGGGAGCGGCGTGAGCTCTGCTATGGCAGCAGCTCTTGGGAAGGGGGACTGGATATGGGTGTTTCTTTCTGTAGGAGATTGGCTTTGGGTGTCTCTTTCTGCGGGCACTGAGGGCCTTCTTGAAGGTGCTGGGACTCAGATGGAGGATAGGAGACCCTGATGGATGCTGTTATGGGGCTTGGGGAGAGAAAAACTCAAGTTTTCTTCAAGGGAAAAAAAAAGTTAAGTGTAGTTCCTATTTGTGGATCAATACAAGCACTTTCTTGGGCATTCAAGTACACTCTTAGACCTATTTTCTTCCATCAGCTGCAACCCATCTCTTCTGGTGTACTTCATGCACCTTCTGCACAGTCTGCGCCC
Source organism: Chrysolophus pictus (assembly GCA_037305975.1). Lineage (NCBI taxonomy): Eukaryota > Metazoa > Chordata > Aves > Galliformes > Phasianidae > Chrysolophus > Chrysolophus pictus. Next base: position 3,744,735 of record CM074587.1, read on the forward strand.
AGCTTGTGGTGGCTCAGATTAATTGCCTGTAGACTTTCAGTGAGATTGGATGTCTTCTGGTGTTTGCCAATTCACGTATAGCAGACAATTATATTCAGGAAGCGATGGGAGTTAAATGGCATTAATTTCCATGAATATTCATTGAAGAATCACTACCAAATTCAGGCAGATGAATAGCCCAACTCAAATCCAATGGCCATTTATTTTCCCCTCCCTGGGAGAAGGCACTGCCTGGCAGCTGCACGTGGCAATAGGCTATGGAGCTGTCTCGGGGCAGTTCCTGATGCACTGGAGGTTGGAGAGACACCTCAGGAACAGAGAGAGTTGCTGTGGGTCCGGGCAGCACACTGTTGCCCTGCTGGGCTCTAAGCAGAGCCGCCCCATCCTGTGTCTCAGCACACAGAGCAGAGAGGGATGAATCCATCTGCAGCGCTGCTTCGTGTAGACTGTACATCATGTAGATGATGTAAGATGATGGTTAAATTGAAAAATTATCTATTTCTGGCTGCAGTCCTCATTTGGGTCATTTGTAACTTCCTGTAGTTAGACAAGCCAACTGAGACCTTAGCTGTGTTGCCTTCGCTCTATCTTTGTGTCCAGTTCCTCCAGCTGGGAAAGCAACTCCAGTTGGTGCAGCTGCTGCTACCAGCACCGGGGTCAGCCAGCGCTTGTGGATAGAGGGCATGTCTGGGCCTTGTGGTTAAAGGCTGTTCTTTAAATGTTCCCTCTCATGGGAACTGTCAAGTCAACCCTTCCCATCCTTAACATTATCTGGGCAATGGAAATCTTGGTGTTCACTTTCATGTATGTGTACCAGGTAGTGGGCAGAACAGCACCTTCCACCTTTTCTAGAGGTAGCCATCGCCTGATCCATCCAGACTCCAACTACAAAGGGAGAACCAGCACAATGCATTTCTCCTTTAAATGTACCTACCAGCTTCTGAGGGGGCATGCAGCCTATAGCTCGGCTTTCCATGCCTGAAGCTCAGGCAGGACCACGGTACAGCGCTGCACAGGCTGTGCACCCACCAGGAGCAGCACGGGGCTGGGAGACAGCCATGCAGTCATGTGCTGCAGGGCCCCAGGACCTCGGGGCCTGGCTGCTGGGACAGCAGAGGTGTGGCATCGCAGTAGCTTGGAAAACATTCTGACTTTAAACCAAGGAACGCCTATAATTACAGAGGCGTCATCACCTTCATCATGTTTTTTCAGCTAACAAGCTGTAGTTGCGGCCTGTTTGCACCCCTGCCAAAATGTGCAGTGTTTGTTCCTGGGATGGTGGTGCTGGGGGTGGGAATACGGAGCATCCTTCTCCAGGCGCGTGTAAAACAATCCAGCAGTAAACAATTCAGGTACAATTAGCAGCGATGTTGGCGGAGGGAGCAGTCCCACCACTGTGGAATTAATCACGTTTTACAGCGCTGACATTACTGGTTTAGGTTTGTGAACTCAAAAACAACAGAGAGAGTTTCTGATAAACAGTGTTTATTCCAGGATGAAATGTACACCAAATCTCTCTCAGAACAGTACGGGGTGGGGGGGGAGAGGGAGGGGTGCTTTAGAAAAGTTCTTTTAATGCAGTTATCTCCTTTTCTTTTTCTGCTGAAGAAACAGATGAACAAAAAAGCCTCAGCCCCAGCAGCTCAGAACAACCCGTGCTACGTGGGGTTAAAGCTGGGGCTTCCTTTCTGTTGCGCAGCTCCTGGGCGTCTGCTGGCCCGCGACGCGCGACCCAAACATCACCTCCGCGGCTCTTTATTTACAGCGATTTTCCCCAACGGCACGAAGGACGTACCGGCACACTGCCCGTCCCGCACCCAGGTGCGCTGCGCGGCGCTCCCCGCTCCATGGGGCGCTGCCGCCGGGAGGTGGCGCCGCGGGCTCGGCCCCGAGAGCGGAGCGCGGCGGGGGGCGAACGGCTCCGCGCCCGGGGGGGGACCTGCGGAGCTCCGCGCCCCGCGTAGCTGCCGCGGTACCGCGCACGGCGAGCTGTTCCCAGCCCCCCCCGGGAGCTTTGTTTCAGCTCCGCTGGAAGGCAGAACGAGTAGAAAAAAAAAAAAAACAAAACCAAAAAAACAACCAACAACAAATACTAAATCCGAAAGAGGGGGAAGAAAATAGGTTCCGAACGGGTTCCCGCAGCCGCGAGGAAAGAATTTGTAGCGAACAAAGTCGGTAACTCGGGGCCGCCCGCTCACTGCAGCAGCCGCCGGCCCCGCTCCGGCTCCCCTCGCCTCCCGCAACCCGCCGCGTTGCTCCCGCGGCCGCTCGGTGCCGGGTCTCCGTCGGGATCTGAAACTTTACGAGGCTGCTCTCAGCTTCCCTCCCCACTCCGCGTCCCCCCGGCGCCGTCCCGCGGGGCAGTGCGGGGACCCCGGCGCGGGATGCACAACTCCCGGGGAACAGCGCCGCGCTCGGCTCCCGCACTCCCGCTCGGCGGCCGGTGCGCGCCGCTGCGCACCCGCGCTATGCTGCTTGGGCGGGGGGGTTGGGGGGGTTGAGGCGCGCAGACTGCGCCCGCTTCGCTGCTCCGCGCAGGTAAGGAGGGGATGCGCGGGTACCCGCGGGCCTAACTCCCCCCCCCCCCCAGCCCTTCCCCCCCTTTAAGCCACCCGCGTAGCGTGCCGGGACTGCGCGGCGTGCGGATGGAGGAGAGGTTGGGGGGAACGAAAAGTTGCTGCGGGCCCGAGGATGCGACGCTGCCCTGCGCCTGTCCTCGCGCAAAACACGCGCAGCGCTGCGCATCAGCTTCGCCTTCCCCGTGCGGCCGCCCTCTCCCCCCTCGCCCCGCAAGCGATCGCATCCGAGCTCCGCAACCCCCACCCCGCTTTTATTATTATTATTATTATTCCTTCTCCCCCCCCCCCTCCCCATTTTTCCCCTGCACCGAGCCTTGTTTACCCAGCAGGTGGATGTGACGTCAGAGACTGACAACAGCAAAAAATAACAACATCTCCCTCCGCGGGGGTGGCGAGGGCCGCCCCCAGCCCGCCCGGAGCGAGCGGCGGCGCGGGGCTGCGCGGGGCGGGGAGGGGGGGGCCGCGGGGCGGGGGCGCGGCGCGGGGCGGCGTGCGGGGCCCCGAGCGGAGCAGAGCGGAGGGCTCTATTGTTATTTACCGAGCGGCGGAGCACGCCGCCGCCGCGCCGCGCCGCCCGGGCTCGGCGTGCCGGAGGGACGGGAGGGAGGGACGGGACGGAGAGGCAGCCCCGAGCCGCTCCGCGCCGCCGCCCGCCCCGGGGCCGCGCCGTGCTGGGCAGGGGCCAGGCCGAGCGCTGCGGGTGAGTCCGCCGTCCCCCGACACTTTCCCCGCTCCTCCCGGGGCTGTTGCACTTCTTCCCCCGCCGCCGGTCCCACGTGTCTGCCCTCCCCCCCCTACCCCTTTACCGCCGGTACCGGGGGGGGGGGGGGGGCGGCGGCGGTGCGCACCCGCGGAGCCCCCTCCCCCGCCCTCGGGCCGCGCAGCCGCCCGCGCCCCCCGCCCGCCCACTTTGCAAACTTCCGCCCCCCCCACTACAAAAAAACAAAACCCGGCCCCGCGCCGCGCGCGCCCTCCGCGCACTGGGATGCGCCCCCCCCACCCCTCCGCGTTGTCTGCGCGCTTTCTGCCGGGTCCCTCCGCGCCGCCGCGTAAACGGGCGCGCAAAGCCCAACTTCGGCGCTCAGGGCAAGAAGTTGCGGCGGAGCCGCCCCCCCCGCGCCGGGCCCCGCTCCCCCTCGGCACCTGTTGCGGCTTTCCGCCCGCGCTTTGCCTTCCGCGGGCGCTCAGCTCCGCGCCGCGCATCCTCCCCCACTCCGCGTCCCTCGGGCCCGTTGCGCCCATCCCCCCCTTCTTTTTTTTTTTTTTTTTTTCTTTTCTCCCGGAGACGAAGTGTTTGAATAAACACCCGCGCCTCCTCAACCCAGCGCAACTCGGCGCTGCGCGGGTGCGGTGCGCGCATCCCTCTGCCCCTCTCATCCTTCCGCGCAGCCTCAGCGCCGCGGAGCCGGGGACGCCCGGTAAGTAGCGGCTGTTCCGCCCCGCGCAGCGCCGCGCAGCCCTTCCTCGCCGGTGCGCGCTGCAGGCGGCGTTCGAGCGGCGTATCTGCGCCTCTCCCGCCCGCCATCCCCCCCCCCTAAAAAAAAAAGAAAAAAAAAAGAAAAAACAGCCCCAAGCCGCGATCGGGCAGCGGGAGGGCTCGGCGCTGTGCGGGGCGCACCCCCCGCGGAACTATTGATGACTTATCGGCGGGCCCCGCGCGGAGAGGGCGGTGGAGCGCATCGATTGTAGCGAGCCTTCCTTCTGCCGCTTCGCATGCCGTGATTTTAATCGCTTTGGCTGAATCAAACCGAGTGAGATTACTGCTTTTTTTTTTTTTTCTTTTTTCTTTTTTTTAAATCCCCTTTCCTCCTCCTCCTCCACCTCCCCCCTCTCTCCCCCCCCCACCTCGGGCCCCGCACCGCCCCGCACCGCCGCTTCTCTCCCGGAGCAGCGGCACGAGTTGCGCGCTCCGAAGTTGGAGGTTTCATTTTCAGTCTGCGCGGCTCCGGCCGTACCGAGGGCTGCGGGTCACCGCCGCTCTCCGAGCTGCGTCTTTCCCGTGCCGCTTTCCGAGCGGGTGCTTTACCTGCCGTGCCGTTCCGTACCGTTGGGGCCGGGCTCTCGCCGAGCCAAACTTTCGAGTCTGTCATCGAAGAAACTTGCCGCTCGTGCTGCTCTCTGTGATTTGCTTTAATTTAGGCGGAGGGAAGCGGGCGCTGCGCTCGGTTCTTATTTCTGCAGTTGGTGTCAGCGCTGAGCAGCCCGTGCTCGTGTAAGTTGGAGAGATCCCGAAAGCACCGAAGCGGGGAAGGAGGTGCTGTGCGTCTTTGCGACCAAATCTGGGGGAAAAGGGGGAAATCAGGGCTACCGGCTTCATTCCTCCGCTCCGAATCCCTTCCCTGCACTGTCTCCCCACCGGAGTGAATGGAGCGGGGCGCTGGGGGAGGAAGCTCTTCACTAGTCACCATTCAAAAGGTGCCGGCTAAAATCTCATTGCAAAAAGGTATGGTAGCTTTAACGTCTCGCATTGGCAGCATTCTTCCCCCATAGTCTCTGGATTAGTCATTGTGTGTGAGACAGAAAGAAAAAAAATCACTTTTTTTTTTTTTTTGAAAAAGTAAAGTAAACAGCCTCCAACAAGTGAACCTTGACAACCCAGATTAAGGCAGGCAGGAGAGATCAAACGGAGCTGCTGCTGGGCTGTTGTCAGAGCCGCCTGGCTGGGAGCGCCGGGTGCTGCAGCCGGGCACAGCCGGGCCGTTAGCAGTGCTGCTCTTTGTTGGGAATCCATAGGGTAACATGGAGGGAAATAACGCTGCCCTTCCCAACAAGGCTGCTGCTCACGGCTTTGGTTGTGAAGTTAGGTTGGTGCACGGGCAGGGCTGGTTTTATTATTATTAAATTATTTTAATTTTTTTTTTTCTTGAGGCTTGCGTACACTTGGAGAGCGATGGAGGATTTGGTTTGGTTTGATTTCTGCCGCCTGGAGCTGCGGAGAAGGCGGTGTTTCCAGTAACGCAGTGTTCAAAACAGCCTAAAAGTTCTGTGGAATTCAGCCCTGATTTCTGCATCTCTGATTTGTAAGGAAACCCGGGCGTGTTTTTCTCGGTGTGTGAGCGGTGCTGGTGTGTGACAGAGGGGTTGGGTGGCGATGAAGCATTGCACACCGTGTGGCTGCAGCCCTGAGTGCTGGAAGGTGCAGCGCCGTTCCCGGAGCGTTGCCCGGTGGCACGTTTGCTGTAGCTGTGTGCTGTGCTTGGTGCAGGACGAGGTGTCACCTGGTGTTGGGGCTGCATCAGAAAGGTTCCATTGCTCTCTCGTTTTTTAGTGAAATTTGTAGCCAGGGGTGTGAGGCGATCGCTGGTTTTGCTTCGATAAACGTTTCAGTGTGAGCGTTAATCAGATGTCACCAGTGCACTTCAGGCTTATTTTTGATGCTTTCGTGATTGCGTTCAGACGGCTCTGTGCAAACTCCACCAGCAAGCCCCTGTTTTGTTCCTGTTCTAAGGACTTCTGTTCTAAGTGTCCTGAAACTATGGGGATAGCCATTGCAAGCGGGAGGAGAAGGCTTTACCCTGGTGTGTGAGCAGGGCGCAGACCAAGCGCGCATCCACTGAAGAATGAAGAAACCCAAAACCTTTCCCCAGAAGTACTACTTTAATTAGCAGTGCAGATCGCACAATAAGTACTTTATGCTTTTATAAGGTAAGGTTTCACAACCATCCTGCGTAACTTACAGAGCCTGTACTTTTTTATGGCGTATACTTTAATTAGACAATAAAACATGCGTGTGTTAAACATGCACACGTATGCTGTGGAGCTGTTTGGGGTAACGCAGTGTTTTTTAACCGCTGTGAACATTTCATGCTGCAGTCGGTGGCAGTGGCAAGGTGCTGCTTTGGGAGCAGGCAGGACGCTGGGCAGAGTGCTGAGCGTGGGGCATCGCTGCACAGCATGGGCTGCAGCACTGCTCCGTAGCAAAGGACCACCTTTTCTTAAGGGCTTACCTTTGTGTTCCCATCCACAATACGCTTAGCTCCGAGATTATTCCTGTTTCATGGTATTGTAAAAAATTAGGGAAAAAGGGGCAGTAGTAGAAAGGTGGGTTATGGCGTGGGGCTCAGCATTCAGTGTTCTTAGTGCTTGTGGTCATGGACAGAGAAGGCTGGACCAGGTCGTGTCATTCCTTTGCAGAAGCATCTTTCGAGCGTATATTTGTCTATGGAATGAAATAACGTATGCACACACATATGTGGGAGATGCATGTAAAATACAGTTATTTCTGCAAGGCCATCCGGTTATTTATAGGACATAATGATACTTCTGTCATCTTAAATTTTCTCTGAGAAGCTTTAATAAATTTAAATAGATTATATGCTGTCAGGAAATAGTATAAATTTTGTTTACGATTCACTTGCTTTAAGGTACTTATACTAAAGAAGCTCATTTAACCCCCAGACTGAGCAGCATTAAGTGGTGAGAGGAGTCTGCCGGAGAGCTGCCGCTGCCCTTTGCTCTTGTGATAATCTTAAATTACAACAATTTAATTGCAACTTCAAGGCACCGAGCGGAGACGTTTCCTGCGGCTGAGGCAGGGCTGGGGGACAGGCGGCAAAACGGGGCTCCCTGTGGACAGGATCCCTTGTAGCCGGGATCCCTTGTAGCCAGGCTCCTCGCTGCTGTGCTCAGGCCTTCTGCCCCTCTGGCAGTGTCACATCGGTGTCACAGCAGGAGTCCCCAGGTGGGGGCAGGATTGGGACTGCAGCAGCCTGGCGCAGGTCTGGGTGCAGAGTTGCGCCTGAGTTGGGTTATGCTGTAGCAGGGGTTCGGTGCTGGGTAGCTGCAGAGGCTGGGGGCATGTTGGGGTCTGCAGCCCCAAGACCTGCTGTCAGGGGCTGTGTCCCAGCTCAGCTTGCCACAAGTTTGTGTCCCCCTGGCCCCAATATGTCCTCACACCCATGAGCGTTGGGGGGCATTGGGAGCCAGGCAGCGTGTGCCAAAGGCGGTTGAGAAACGCTGTGTGCTGGAGCTCAGCAGCATGCATGTCTGTGGCTGTTCGCAGAGGTCCTGGCAGCAAAACTTTACCAAATGCTCACAAGGGCACAGAGGGGCTCACTGTTCTTGACTTTCTTGCCTTTGGAGACATGTGTAAATGCTTGGCTGTGCTTTGAGTCACGATCCGTGTCGTGTTCCTGTTTGCCACGTCCTCACCGGGTGGCTCCTTGCTGCCCTCGTGCCCACTGGCACCACTCTCAGCTCGCCCACCACAGCCCTGTGGTCCTGCTGCAGCCGGTGTCAGGTGCTGCCACGGTGTGCAAGGGAGAGAGGGAGCTGGGATCGTTAGGGGAGCCAAACTGGGGGAGCTCTGTAGTTCTCTAATACAAAGAAAAGCCGTGTCTGGGGTTGAAAGGGAACTGTAAGCTGTTCTGTCTTTAGGAGCTTGGGCATCTGTTGGTCAGGGTGCTTCAACTTGTGCTCTTTCTGACTTCAGCATGTGACCTACACGGAGTCAGGGAAGTGCTGGCTCTGCTGCAGCAAACGCGCTCGGGGGTTCTCTATTTCTCATCACTTGGCACCTGTCTCTTCCATCCGTATGTGCAGTGGCCATGCGTTAGTGGTAGTGATCCCATGTAGCCCCGGTTACTTTTTGTTCAGCACAGTCCTGAAAATGAAGGCGTTGTTCTATGGCAAATGAGAAAACAGAAGAGCAGAATGTATTTTTTCCCCTCTCGGGTACCTGAGGAGAACTGAATAATTTTTCTCCTCTCACTGACCCTCCTGTGCTGTTCTTAGAGCATCCCCATTTTAGTGCCTTGAAATTGCAATTAAGTTGTAGTAATTTAAGATTATTGCGAGAGTGCAAAGGGCAGTAGAAGCTCTTTGGGAGTCTCATCTCAACACGTAATGACGCTCAGTCAGGGGGTTAAATGAGTTTCCTCAACGTCAGTACTTAAAGTAACTAAATCGTAAACAAAATTTATACTATATTCTGACAACTAATAATCTATTTAAATTACATTAAAGTATGTGTGTGAAGATTTAATTAAAAACAGAAGTACAGTTGAGCCCTGTAAATATCTCGACAGATACACGGAATGGAGTTCGTATCATCCAATATTTGCTTGTGTCTGACAGGTTGTGGAGTTTCTGGGGGTAAAACTACCTGTGGGCTTTGTCCCTCCCAGTTTGCAGTGGGGTTGCAATGGTCTCACAAGCGCTCTGAGTGCCAGCATGGGTTATTTGGTTGCGTTATTTGCTCTGTTAGCACCGGAGTGCCTGTTTGCTCCATCAGTCAGCTCAGGGCTGGTGCCTGGCTGTGTGCTCTTGAGGACGCTCTCTGCTGCTGTTGAGCAGTGTTTCCCAGCTCAGTGTGCCAGCTGTGTGCCAGCTTTCTCCCCTCTTCCTGGCTGCAATTGAAGCAACCCGGAGCGCAGTGCTGAGGGCTCCATTGCACTGCTATGAGCCTTGATTTAGCTGATTTTTATTTTTTTTCAGATAGAAAGTGTTTAGGACATTTCCCCATTTTTTTTTGCAATGCATGGAAAGCATTTTCAAGGCTGTCAGGACGTGTGTTGCTGTGCAGCTCCTTCCTAATGGTGCAGTAGTGCATCCCCAGCCCAGGTGTGCAGCCCAGGGTGCTCGGCATGAGGAGCTTCTGCTCTGGGTACAGCTTTAGTGCTGGGGCTTTGGACATCCTGAGCCTTCTTCGCACCCCTTCTGCAGGTGCTTTGGATGGTGGTCCCGGGGGTTCCCCTCTTTGGCTGGGGGAAGAGGACGAGGGTGTGGGCATGGAGTGAGAGGTGTGTTGGGAGCACGTTGCCAGCTGGGCGCCCACTGGGAGCGCAGGGCCTCCAACGGCATCGTTGGTTTTCCCCTCTTCACCAGACATTTCCTTTCAGATTGGATCCCAGTTTCAGCCACACTTCCCGCTCAGCCCTGTCATCTTGTTGCTAACAATTAGGGTCAAGTGTCTTTCCTTGGGCTCTGCGCCGTCTTCGCAGTTGGTCCCTCCCCCAGCTCCCAGCCCGAGCTGTTTGTTCGTTAATTAGTGCATCGGGCGTATTAACACATCAGCGAGCGGGAGCAGGCAGACTTCCCGAGGCATCTCGGGAAACCCTCTCCAGTTTTATGTGACCGGACGTGCACTAGTGCTGATTTAGATAGCGGAGCCGGCGATGCCAAAGTGTTGTTAAGAGAGAGATAAATAGAGAGAGCCCAGCAGTAGGCAGAATGTCATGTCTCTATTAAAAAGATGGTGATAAAGGAAGATAAAATGGTGAGGGGGATTGGTGGTGTGTTCAGAGCAGCAGCTCAACAGCTGGTCACAAAAATCAATTCAGAATTCCCCTTCCTGCAAAACCCTTGTCCACGGAATTGATGGCTGAGCACGGCTGGGATGACAGCGAGTGCTGGAACCCTGAATGAGCCTCGCAATCCTTCCAAAGGCATCAGGGCTTCTGGGGCTCCATTGCAGCATTGCTCCCCTCTGTGGGGTGTGCCTGCCTGGAGCTGCTGTTGGCAGAACCCCAATGCAGATTTTTGTATGTTGGGGTCTTGCTCTGGGTGCAGAAGTGAGAAATGTAACTGATCATAAAGAAATGAGTGGTTGCAGCAGGAGAGAGGGGAGCGGTGTTAATTTTACTGGTTCTGTAATGAAACGTGCGGTGTGATGTTAAATCATTGCTGCCTTTTTTGCTGAAGGGATGTTCATCATTCCATTAAGAAGAGTTAAGTAATTAAGTGATGTTTCTTTAGGAACCGGTGTCAGTTTCAGGAAGCATCTTCCCCATGTCGCGTGGCGGATGTGAAGTTTCCCTTGGTGCCAGCAGTGAGCTTGGTGCTGAGCAAGGGCAGGGAGCTGCACCAGCTCCAGTACTGCAGGAGTGGGTTTCCCTGCAGCTCAGGCATGCTGCTCTGATGGCCTTTCAGTTACAAGGTTGTCTGCTGTGACTGTTGTCAGCTAGGTCTGCTGCAAACCTTATTCCGTGAGCCGTCTATTTGGGATTGCAAAGTTAAAACCTTCCTGAGGTATTCACCCGCATTGCTTTTTTCTTTTTTTGTTAATAACAGCTTTCATGTTGTAATAGTACGCTTGCTGACAGTGAGTCACGAACTCTATCTCCCATGAACCTCATGACAGATTTGTGTTGGCCGCTCAGGCACGGCTCAGCCAGCCCAGTTCCCACCTCCCATCCTTGCACTAGGAAGAAAAGCCCATGGGAACGGGCAGTGCGAGTCCTACCTTGCTCTTCCCAGATCTGTGCCGAGACACTGAGGGGCAGCCCCTGGGCTGGGATGGATTTGGGGACATCGAGACCAGATCTGGTGAGGAGTGGTCCCTCCGGGGCAGGATGTGACCCCAGGTCCTGGTGCTGGGTGTAGCTCAGTGAGGTCAAAGGTGTGGGGTAGGGAGAGTGTGCATGTGGTGGCTGCAGGAATGCAGTGACCGTGTGGTCACCATTTGGTGTTGGGATGCTCAGGTTGATGCTGGGGAAGCAACTGTTCCATGTGCTGCATCCTGTGTGACCTGCTGCTCTTCCAGTGCTCAGTCTGCTTCTTTGCCTTGGCAGAACTCAGCACTAGCTTTGCCAGATTGCTGCCCTTCCTCATGGGATAGCCCCTGTTTCTAATACTGTGGTTAGTGATTCTGGAACTCAACCCGAAGTGGTATTGCTATGAGCAGTAGGAGTTTTGCCTGGCAAAGGGCAGCGCACATCGTGTTAGTGTCGATACCTCCTGCTTTTTTTACATCACTGCTCTGCCACTCAGACAGGGCTCTGTCAGCCAATATCTTGCCGACTGTTGATCAGAGCACTGTAAGTGATTCCTCCCCTCAGGTGGATGTCAGAAATAGGTGTATTTCCACGTTTCCTACATGCCGGCCACTTTTAGCTTCAAGTAGCCAAATACCTCTGTTGAAACCTCAGGAGCTGCCTTGAGTGGACTGAGCTTAAAAAATAATAAATAAACTAAAAAAAGAGAGGGGGGAGAAGAGAAAAAGCATCAGTTTGGCTCAGGGAAACAAAATCCATGAATATTCATGATTGTAATACATAAAAGGAAACTGTGTGGATGCGTACACAGAGCATCATAGCCTATATCTACCTTAACAGATTTAAGGGGAGATTTTCTTTTTTTTTTTTTTTTTTTTCCTCTGTGAGTTTTACAGTAGTGAGTTGGTAACAACTCGGCTAATCTGTTTTTATGATAGATGCCACTAGATAGAGGCACAGCCACAGAGAGGTAAACTGGTAAATCTGAACAAACTGAGGAATAGCGGCTGTGGGCTTCTGGCCCCGTTATCAAACTTGCTGCATAAGGCAGAGTTTATGCACTGTGATAATGCTAATGACCAGCAGAGCCAATGATGCATGACTGGAGGAAATCAGTGTTATAATCAGAGAAAGTTATCAGGTTTTTGTCATTAAATATTAGTGATAAATAATACACTTCATTTTGAGGAGATAGGACATATTTAATTCTGATGCAGAGAGTTTCAATTTAATAAGGGGCATTGCTGAGCGAAATGATAATCTGTTGTAATTGAAAGGGAAAACTAGAAATGCCTTTGTTTCAGCAGAGCTCCTGGTGACGGCCTGCAGTGTCTGAGCAAGGGGAGCATCCCTATAGCTGCTCAGGAGGGCTGTGCCACCGTGCTTTGCTTGTTAGTTTGTGTGGTACGCAGCTGGTTGCTTGGGGAGGGTCAGAGGGGATGTGTTTGGTGTAAGCTACCATCACCTTTCTTTTCTTTGTTTTTTCTGAAAAATGTTACAGTACCACAGCAGATGCTAATTGTGTGCTCCATGTGGGCTCTGCAGCATCCCCCAGGTGCCTGCACGCTGTCTGCATGGTGAGCTGCTCGTGGTGTGGCCAGCTCTGTCCCCAGCCTGTGTGGGGCACAGGGACTCCGCTCTGACCTCCCAGTGGGGCAGTGTGCCAGCTCTCACATCCTCTTTTCAGCGAGGGCAGCGGCAGATCCTGCAGGTTTGACTCATTGCAGAAACTTGGGCAGCTCTGAGTAACTTCAGCCAGAGTTACAGGATGTGTCTGAGGGTAAAAGCTGTCCTGTAGTGAGAGCTTTATGGAAATGCTTTCTTCTTCCTATGCTCAAATGTTTACATTCTGGTTGGAAGATTTTTTTTTTTTTGTCATTTGATTCTTTTCTTTTGGATAAGGAAGGGCTCTATCAGTTGAGATAATTTGCAGGCTTTCAGCTAGTGATTTTTGTAGGTCCAAAAAAAGATGAATACCTCTGCCTCTAGTGGCATTGGGGTCTGGAGGTGAATTGCAAGGGGAAGCGCATGCAGAGCAGGAAACTTCCTTGTGTAAGTAGTGCCTGTCAGACACAGCCCAGTTTTAACACAAGCACATGCCCATGTTTCTGTTCATCAGCACTGAATCACTGCTGTGTACCAACCTCTGCCTCTGGGTGCTGGGTGAGGAGGAGTATGCGTTGCTCTCTGCCCATCACAGAGGTCCACGTGTGTGTGCTGTGACTTGGGCTGCTCACAGCTTCACATGTGCCAGGCAGAGCTGTTTCCTTTTGGCTTTTTTTGAGAAAAGCACTGCTGCTTTCACAGTGTAGAAAGAGTGCATAAAACTCAGCTAAAACTGTGCATCCAGCCTGTTGGCCAGCTTTGGGGATAAAGAGCAGAAGTTGGTAAGAAAATGTGTGGCCAGAGCTCAGCGCTGCTATGGGTTTACACCAGGATAGGGTCTGACCTGCAGCCTATGCTCATGTTTGTAGGTTATGAGGGTATGCTCAGTGCTGGCTTTGGGTGCACGGGGCTGCTGAAAGCATCAGGTGCTCGGTGTGTGACGCAATCACTAACGCTGTGTGGGGTGTGCCCCCTGCCATAGGTGTTTGAGCAGAGCTGTAAATATGGTTGGTGCTTTTATGGCTCCTGAGATTGGTGCAGGTGCACGTTAGCAGGAAGCGAAACTGGAGGAGCCCTGGGAGAGTGGTGCAAGCTGTGCCAAGCAGGTACTGCTGGCCTTATTGCCCGGCTGATAACCAGCCATGCTGCTGGAAGACTGAGTGGACCAAGGAGGAAAGTCACAATGCGGGCTGGCACTGAGCTGGGGCCTCTAGGAAGGTGAAGCCCACATTCCTTCTGCACCAGGGATGGTCCAGGTGGGCTGGAGGGGCTGCTGCATTGGAGTGTTTGCCTTCTGCAGCTTGGCAGCCCTTTCACCACTCATTTTTGCATGGTCTTGTGGAGGAATTTGAATGTGCAGTCTATGAAGTGAGGCACTGAAGCATTAACCCTGTCTTTTATTTTTTTTTAAAGGAGTAGGGTCAGGATAATAGTACTTAATGTGAGTAAAAATCTTATTATCCACCGTTCTGTCTTCCTTGATTTGTGCCTGACTTCAGTACCCAGTCCCATCTCGCTGAGCACAGCCAGCACAGGATCATGTAACTGTGCGTGCTGCTACACCAGGCAGTACCACTCACCTTGCATAGGGTTTTTGTTCTTTTTTCCTAAGTGTCAAAACCAAATCTGATTTGAACCATAATTGCTTGCATTGCCTCTGTGTTTTTCCCTGTCTGGAGCAGCTGTGGGGTCTGTTGGAAGGAGAGCCCAGGCCAGCATGATGCTACTGGGGTAGGGACTTGCGCAGCCACGTGCACAGTGAGCATCTGGAGCTGTGCCCCTCTGCGTCAGCATGAATTAAGTGTCTCAGGAAGAAGCAGAGATGAAGCTCTGTGAGAAGATCCATGACTTGATCCAGTGATCTGGTGTGCAAAGAGGGAGAGAAAAACAAACTTCTCACCCAAGACATGGAGCTTGTTAGTGCTGTGCAACCCAGCTTGTGCTGTATCGAGCATCTTTGCTCCAGTGCCATACTGCTGGTTGGGTTGGTGCAGTTGCCTGTAAGTGTTAGCAGCTGCAGCTGGCTGTAAAAGCTGTAAATTTCCCGGTAACTAGCGGGAAAATATCGTGGATCTGCAGTTATTCTCCACATCTGGATGTGACATGTTTGTTAGCATTGAGCTAAGTACAATAAAAAGCATTTTTCTTAAGTGTGGCAGCACATGGGTGAGCTCCGTTTGGCCCCATTGTCAGATGAAGCCAGCAGGAGTTTACATACAGCTGTAATAGCAGTTCCTGCTGCAAAGCATTGCTGGCCCAGAGTGTATCTGGGAGGTGCTGTGGAGCTTGGTGTGAAGCCCCTGAGTTGTGCTGCTCTGCTTTGCAATGGAGCTTCTTTCCTGGGATACCCCCTGTGTATGAGGCATGCCCTGAGCCTTGGGCAGCCTTTGTGCTCACCCTGCTAGGTGCACCTGTGTGAGTGGGACTTCAGATGGCAGAGAATAGCCCAAGGAAAGCTGAGAGCTTGTGCTTGTGTTGTGCAAACCTGCTGTGGTGGGCTGGGTGTTGGAGGCTCCTCCATCAGAAGGCAGAGTGTCCCATGGTGACAGCATAGAGCGTGTCTGCAGTGAGATTAAAATGAAAATTAGGCAGTGGGCGATTACCTCCTGGTTTTAAGTAAGTGTGGTATTGGGCTGAAATGAAAAGCAACCTTGAAACTGCACGGATTCATGAAACTGTGTGCTGGGATTTTAAAAATTACCTCCATTGGAATCCTGGAAGCATCTGTTACATAATTAATGCACTTAAAAATATACTCTATTTATGATTAATCCAGGACTGTGGTGTGTGCTAGTTATATGACTGAATCCCAGGGTGCAGCGCGAGGAAAGGACTGCAGTTGTAATCTATTTGATGGTTATAGGAAAGGACATTTTCTACAAATAAATACATCTTCCGTAGTCTTTTTATTTGTCAAGGCCAGGCTTACGTCTGTTGTGCTGAGTTTGTTGACTGGTTAATGTTTAGAGATTTATGCTGATATTTTGTAGATCTACTGGAAAAAAATAAGAATAATTAGGGAGATTGGCCATGTAGTAACATGCCACATGTGTGACAGTGTTGCTGGGCTGATGAACTTGGATATGGTCTATGCAATTAAAAGCGCCAAGGCTCAATATGAGGAGCTTTTCAAACCCTCTCCCAGATAGATGAGCACTCTGGAGAATGCACGTTCCCCAGAGGACGGCTTGCTGGAGCTGCTGGAGGCCGTGGATCTGCTCTCCAGAGAGTGTCTGAGTGTCTCCCGTAGGGAGCAGCAGAGCAGGCGCTGCCAACACACTGCATTCCCCAGCTGGCATTTCTTTGTGCCAGGAAGGGCTGGGGCACTCTGTGGCCTTACCTTCTTGGAGCCTGCTTCACTGGCATCCTCAAACAGTCTTTAGCATTGCATTTCCTCTGACATTTTTTCTTTGTTTCTGTTCCTTCTTCCCCCTCTCTCCCCCCTTCCCCCTTTCTTTCTTCATCTGGCTGCTGACCCATTGGATTGGTGTGTGATTATGCCATGTAAAACCCTTTTCTTCCCTCATCTTATTTTTATTGCTGGTTCCCAAGCTGCCCTCAAGCTGCTGTGATTGCCCATCACCCCGCACCCTTGAGGGTCTCAAGGAGGCAGCCCAGCAGAGCGGTGCCCGTGCATCCCATACTTGCTGCTAGAGCTGGAAAAAGAGTCTCTTTCTATGTGAACGGGTCATTATTTTTAAGCTAACAGTCATTGTGTGTGTTGGCCTGGGAGATGTTTTGAGGTTTAGTGCCTGGAGGGTCCAGTCGCACCTGGTCTATCTGGTGGTGCTTCTGGGTTGTGGAGGGGTTGCCCGTTGGGACCACATGTGCCCAGGTTTGGCCCTGGTACCCACTGAGTGTTAGTGATGACCTTGGGTTTTCATGTAGTATCTCTTGTCTTGAACTGATTCTGCATTTAAGCATCCTGCCCCTCAGCTCCCTCAAATGTACTGAGGGCAGAGCAAGGCTGGTTTGACAAGAGGCAGTGCCACCTCTTACCCACCAATGGTTCCTGTGGCTCTTCCTCACCTCTCATCCCACTGAAAGCTGCTTCTGTCTCATCCCTCTGGATAAAGCAACCCCTTGTTATCTGTGCAGTATAGAAGTGTACTCAGCATGGGCTTTTCCTTTAGTCCTGAAGAGAGAATTGTGCAGATCCGTGTGTGCTGGACTGTTTGTATTTCTAGCAAATTGGGACCAAAAAACAGTGTATGTTCCAACTGCATGCCAGCGGTCTAGGATTTCAGATACTCTTTGATATTGATTTGTGCAAGAGCAGTTGTGTTGGATAGAAGGAAATGATAAAATCAATGAATCAAGACAGAGGAGGAGGGCAGCAGGAAGCAAGAAGCCCAAATGCGTTGGGTTCTAAAGAGTGGTTACTCTCTTATTGCTGGCCAGGCCGGCGGTGTTGGACACGTGGAGTGAGTCAGGGAGGGTGGCTGATGAAAACAAGAGTAAGGGTTCGGGGAAAAGCAGAATCTGGTGACTGCAGCAGCACAAGTTTATTTTTAGAACCCGATTGCATTTGAATCGCGAGCATTAGAAAAACTTCTTAGCTCACATTATACTCCGAATTTCTTTAATTTATTTTTAAAGTGGAAATTTTGCAAGCTGACGTTTTGCAGCATGCGTAGTACGATTTGGCTGACAGCATTGTCTGGCAAAAGAAATAACCAAATTATTATTCAGTCATGGGTTTTTAACAGCCGCAAAGCAAGTGGATGTTAACTAAATGATGCAATTTATTCCCTTCCTGCTTATTGCCAGCTTGCCTATTACAGAGAGACTGCCAGCTTTAAATAAGTGGTACCCAGATGGTAGTCGCATGACGCCCACTTGGTTACAGAGCCTAAGCAGGGAATAACTCGGCAGCCACTACAAGCTGTGGGTCAATTGAGGGGGAATGCCTGTTGCTTCACAGTTTTGCATATGTAAATCTGTTAATGTTATGTCAGTATTGTGCGGTCTAAACACAAGCACTGCCTTTCTCTGGGGCCCGGATGAACTTGGATCGCTGCCCAGCTAATGAGGATCCGAGAGCAGCGTCAGGCGCGGGCTGCCGCCTCTGTGTGCTTCCTCGCTGTGAACTTGGGGCTGCTGGGCTCAGCCGTGCCCCAGCAGTGCAATATACAGCCGGCCTGGCCTTGCTGCCTGCAGCTCACCGCTGCTTCTGTCCCGACCAGAGTGGCTGCTGCACTTGGCTCCGGCTGCGTCTCCCTGCCACGCTCCTACGCTCGCCTTCATCAAGTGCAGATGTGGCACCCGGCCGCCTCCGAGAAGTCATGAACAGCCTCGTCTGTGCTCCCAGGCAGCCAACATCTGCTGGCGGCATGGGAACGATCCGGGGAGCTGGGCCCTGCAGACAGGGACTTGTATTGATTGCATGGGGATGGCTGCTGGAACGGCTGGATTGAGTCCGACCCCCCCTTTTTATTTTTTTTACTATTGCTTTAAAAGTAGTAGTTAAAATTGTTGGACATGGGAATGCTTTTATTGTTGATCATTTCTGGTTCTGAAAAGTTTATTACAATGGGTGAAAACAACAACCCCCCAAAAAACACTATAAAAAGCTGCAGTACGCTGAAAGGCTGAAAAAGCACCAATCGTGCTGATTTAACCAAAAAAAATGTTCCTAGAGGTATTGTAAATTTTATGTGCCAGATGAAAAGCATTAAGTGCGTTATTTTTCACGAAGGGAAAACATTCCGATTTTAACCATTTTGTAAATTATATTAATGGCGAAATGCTGCTTACAAAGCTCAGGGGCTGCTCGGTGAGCACACCCCCATCCTGGGGGCCCAGGGGTGCAGGATCCACGCTGCCAGAGTTCTGCCTTTGTGCGCAAAGTGCTTTGCTGTTGCTTCCCCCCCCACATACCCCCCAGTCTTCTCTTTTGGAAGTTGCAAGCAAGTGTTTTGAATGCAGTCAGAATAAAATTAAAGGAGAAAATAAGCCGCTTTGGAATGTAGCGGAAAGCTGAGATGTTTGAGTATTTTATCTTTATTTTGCTAATTATTTGTCATGGAGATCTGAGTTGATTCCCTGAGATTTCTTCTAAGCCTCTTAGGGGGAATTTTTTTGGCTGATCGTCATTTTCCTCCGTGCTGCACTCCCAGTTGAGCGCCGCTGCCCTCTGCTCCCCGTCCCCAGGAGGGAAGCCTGGCATGCTCCTCATCCTCAGTACCACTTGTGGCCCCAAACGGATTGAGCTCCAGGTTCTGAGCACAGACCAGCGGCGATCTGTCGTCCCCATCGCTCCGGCTGTGATGGCAATTTGGCCGCAATTCTCCTTTTTGATGGAAAATTACGTAGTGGTTGTTGAAGAGCCTGTAGCACATTCTTGTACAATAAAGGTAAATCAAGCCAGGCATTGGTTTATACGTGATTTTCCAGTTCCTTGTATTAGTGAGAGCTATAGCTTACCCTACTGAAAACTTAATTAGGCAAACAGAATGCTATGTTAGCAGACACTTACAAACCCGATGTGCTCAGGACGAGATTCAGATAAGTTAATAAGAGTTACATTAGGTGTTTCTAATGGTACTTTCTATTTTTTTTTTTTTTTTTTTTTAAATAAGTGCTGTCTTTGGTAATAACTGTCCCCCACTTTTCGGGTTAATAGTTTAATTGAAAGGCTCCATTGTGTCCATTTAGTCATGGAGGATCCCTTCTGCTGTGCGGTACGTTAGCGCATCTCCTACAGCCTTTGTGTTCAGATGGCTGATGTGGGGTCCCCTGGAGGAGAAGAGCGGGCTGAGGGAAGGAAGCAGCCTGTTGTGCCGTACACCCGGAGCAGCCTGCAGACAGGAGCGGAACAAATCTTCAGCGCTGGAGTGGGCATAGGGGTGCGTGTGTGTTCGTAATGTATTCAAAATGCCAATAGCTTATGCCTTTTGAAGGCTCCAAATCAGAGCTGTCATATTAGCTATACCATTTCCAGAAATAATGTGAGGAACACGCTGGTACCCGTTGTTCAGAAAGGCATCATTATTCTGTTATTCTTTCTTGAGCTTCTGACATCCTCGCTTAACAAAGGTCTTTCCAGATTATGGTCCTCAAAAATTGTTTGCTGTGAGGACTTGGATTCCAAAGGGAAGGTATTGTCTTTTATTTTTCTCCCTAGGAAAAAAAAAAATGACAAGGGGAGAGGGAAGGGATCACCTCATTTTCTTTCTTGGCAAAGAGATTTTTGGACGAAGGATGTGAACGTGAAGCCTGCAAATTGAAATGGGAAGTCAGAAGTTTGGGACGACTTTATTATTCTGTAACTGATGTTACACCATTTCCCTCCCGTCTGTGTGCTATGAACTGGGAATAGGGAAAAATTGCAGTGCTGAGAGGCTGCTGGCTGATTGAACTAATGCTCACGAAGTGCTGGGGTTATCTTACATGGGGTGTTTTGATGATAGAAAGAACTGGTACCTGAAACCTCAGCCTCAAAGTGAGCGCTCTGCTGGTGCGATGCAGGGGGTCGGGATTGTTCCTCAACAGCAATTTTGTGCCATTTTGCTGAATGCGCCTGTTTTTGTGCCACCAGGCAGAACTGTCACTGGTGACAGACTTTAAAATATTTCCTTAACATCGCTAAAGCAGCATTTGCTCGTTATAATATTGATACAGCTCGCAGCATGTTTGACTCGTAAAAGAATTATTTTAGGTTCGTGCCCGTTTGTGGTGGGCCAGTGAAAGTGTGCGTGTGTGCTGGATGTGGCAACCTTCACTTGGCAGAGAGCAGAGCCTGCTCACCTGCGAGGAGAGCTGTGCTGGGAGCCAAGGGCACGGCAACACCGGGAAGATGGGTGCATGAAATCCCTGTTAGTCTTTCATCGCCTGATGCACATCCTTGAGCAAGGGAACCCTTCAGTGCTCAGAGCAGAGCTTGAAAGGGCCTTTCCTAGTGGAGACATCTGGGGGGTGGGGGATTCCCTGAGAGAAGATCAGATAAGATAGTAAGTGGAGGATTCAGGCGGAAAAGTGGTTTGGAATTGCAAATCAGTGGTTTGCCCATAAGTGGTTTGGGTTGGCTGTGGTGTTTTCTGATCATTTTTTTTTCTCCCAAAGATGTCTAGTAATTTTTCACCCCTGTCTTTAAACTCTGTCGGATGGTTTGTGATTTTTCAAAGGCTGAGGATGGCTGTTTGCTCCTGAGCTCTGGCAGCTTCACAGGCTGCTGCAAAATCACTGCTCGCTCTCTCGAGGATCCTCATCTGTCTCTGATAGAGCTCCTTGCTTTCAAATGCTTTAGCATAATTCGTTACTTTCTTGAACATTGTAGGAGGTTGAATAAATATGATTTCTACAGTATGTGTGTATACATATATCTCTATATATGCATATATAAAGCGATGAAACTTGGACATGCTGGGTGTTAAGCAATTCGCCAAAAGCAACAGGAGGAACTGGTGTCAGAACAGGACTTAAATGTATCTGTTGCTCACTGGTGATCCCACAGCTGGGTGGGATCCAGACAGGCAAACTGTGATGCGGTGACTGTTCTCTCTCTTCCCACACAATATACTTGTATTGTGAAATGTATATTAAAATATTTAGGGAGTTGGACATATTTCATGTAATCACTGGAGGAAAGTGGCTTTTAATGCATCACTTGGATCAAACCTTCTAGACCTTGAGTAGTTCTTTCCTGATGTGAAATGTAAAGCCTTCACCTGAGAAAAAAAATAATGAAGTTGTGCATTTTCACAAATCCACCAGTACCTGAGGTAAAGAGAGGTAAGTGGATATGAGGAAGTTTTGCTGATATGGCTTGGAAGGAGTAGGAGCATGGTGGCATAGGGCATGTGTCTGTGCCACTGCTGCTGCAAGAATAGGGTGGTAGTGCAACCAGCACCAGTATCGAGCTGGTGCATTTGTCCTGTGTCCCTGAATCACCTTCGGTGCCTTCTGTCCTCTTTCTAGAAGCTTGAAATCGGCAGCTTCATCAGCCTCTGTCAGACAGTTGAGCTGTCTCAAAGCTCTCAAAGATACTATTGGCATAACATGGATGTAATTATTGTTAGTATAATCAACAAGAATTGCTGAATTGATTTCTCTCTCTCTCTCTCTTTTTTTTTTTAATTTTGCCTTTAGATGTTTAAGAAACCCCAAACTTGCATAAGAGTACATAACTTGGTAGAGTTCCCCATTGCTGGAGGCATCTTTCAGAGCTCGGGCTTGGCTTCCCCTGGAAGGTGTAGGATCTTGCAGACTGTCAGTCTGGAATATGGGTGTAGCATTTCCAAATAGCCAGGAGCCAAGGGTGGCATTGATCACACCCTGTTGTCCAGCAGGATGTTTATACAGTTGCCCATGGCACTCTGGCTGGGCAGCTGCTGGCCAGGCACACCTGGCTGCTATGAGCAGCAATCCAGAGCTTGGGAGGTGGTTCTCCTGAGTGCTAACTTCTCTGCAGTTATAAGCTGAAGGAGCTTTGGTCTCCTTGGTGATTTGGGTGAGAGTGAAAATGGCTTTAATCTTTTTGACTAGTCTAAAATGAGGATACAACCTTCTTAATACACCTGGCAAAGGAGCGCATTTTTTACAGGTGTAGTTGCTTTTGTTTTATTTGTTCTTTGCTCTCTTGCAAATGTGCATCCTTTTTTTCTTTGTATTGTTTTTTCTTGCATACATATGCCTCCTTTAGAAATTTTCTCTTCCATCCAGACACCTGCATTTCAAGTCTCTATCATGCAGATTCATTTTTCCCTTTAGACGTGTGCCATGCTGACAGGCCTAAGGCTAGAACATGCTTTTTATCTGTGAGGGCTTTCTTTTGCTCTTTCAGTTAGAGAACTTGATAACTTTGAGGCGAAGGCTAGGCCTGTGCCATGCTGTTGGGAGCCAAGACCTGACCTGCTCTGTACTGTAAGCCAGGCTGTTCCAGACTTGTGACTTGGATTTGGGAATACTCAAAGGGTTGCATGCCTGAATCAAAGGAAGTGAGCTATGGGCTCAAAAAATGCCCTGATGAATGAATCCTGATGGTGGGGGACCTGTGTAATACCGTCTTCTGGACTGCCCTAAGAGCGTGTTCACTAACTCCCACTGTCTTCTGTGTTAGCACAGGCTTCTGTGCTCCATTTAGGTTTTCATTAAAGCATTACATAAACGGCAATCGTGTAAATACAAGTGTTTGAAATGGTGCTTTTAAATTAAAAAGACTCTTGGATTCATGCAAGTAGACACATGCTCGCACTAAATAACTTTTGGCTTCACCCTTGCACTTTTCGGAATAATTTAAAGGAAGAAAAGATTTGCAAACAGTTGTAAAAGAGCCATAAAAAACTGTCAAATACCAGACCTTCAACTAATTGTAAACTGTTTTGCTCTTGGAAGTCATACAACATTGATCTCATAGCTGCTTCATTAAGAAGGTGCTTCTGTGAAGCACGGGAGCTGTTTGCTCAGGTAGGCATGAACAAAAGTAGCAAGGGATGTCTGGCTTCTGTTCTGAATGCCCAGTATAGCTCCAAGCAGCTGAAGTGTCCTGTACCATAAAGGAAAGCAAGTGTTGCGGGGAGCTGAACAGAGAGAAGCTGCACAGCTGAACACTTCTCCTCCGGCTGCTTCACCCGTGCTAAGGCATGCGGCTTCCACACAGCCGGGTTTCGCAGCAGGGCCTCAGCACAGCAGAGGGGTGTTTGGGAGGATCCCTGGCACAAGAAGGGTGAGCACCTGAAGGCTTTCTCTCGCTCTTTCTGTCCGTATGAAATATGTTTTAGTCTTCAGTTTTCAAAAAGAGACGTGAAAAACTCTGTTCTTGGACAGAGAATTGGCTGATATCCCATGCCAGCTGGTTAGTTGCATCTTTATTTTTTTTGCAGCGTACCAAGGAAGACAGGCGCTCAGGGGTCAGCTTTTTCTGGTTGGGATTGAAAAGAAGAAAAGTCGATAGTCCATTAGACTAGATCAGTGGAAAAACTTTTCTCTGAGCTCAGCTCTAATTCTGCCCTTGTTCAGTGTTTCACTTGAAGAACTTTTTCCATTGTGCAATTTCACTGTTTCCTTCAAATGTTGCAGATCGGGGTGTCGGCTCCAGGGAAATATTAATAGCAACCTACTGGGGCTCATCTCTAGTGTGCTCACTGCCACAGTCTCTCTCCTTTAGCCAGTTTCTGAAGCTCTATGATTAGATCTCTTTGGGAAGGGAAATTCTTGCCTTTGTGTATTGGTCAAGCCAATGAATGGTCTCCTGTTATCTTCTCGGTCCATGACTGAGTCGGGCTGTCAGAGACGCAAAGCTGGACTCAAAGGGACTTTATTTCAGGCAACCCCACCTCCTCTGGGTTAGCTATGGAGAGGATTCTCTTCCCATCTGTTCCTGAACCAGAAACATCCTTGTTTAACAACAGTGAGTTTGGGGAGTTTATCTGACCCAGCCATTTCCTTTTGGATTTGTAAGGTTATAAGTTGACAGTTTTCTATAGAGTAGATTTCTGTGGCTGGAGAGAATGGGATGTTGGGACAGCTTTTGGGAGGACTGGTTAACCTCAGTTTTGTTTCTGAGTAGGAGCCAGCCTGGCTGCAGGCTTCTGGATTTTGGAGTGTGCTGGTGCTTTGGTGGCCCGTTCATCTGGGAAGGATGAGTACCAAGAGCAGGGGGGAGCTGGCAGCGCTACTGTTAGTGGTGCATAGAAAGTGTTCAGGGATTAGGGCAGTGCTTAATAATTCCAGAAGAAATTTCTGGACATACAAATGAGACAGTGCTGACTATTAAAAATGCGAGCTGTGAAAATCCTCTTTGTGCCTGGATTCACACTGTGTTCCTGCATGTGTGATGGTTTGGTGGTCTGATGCACACTGTCCTTGCTAGCTTCAGTGTGACGTATTTTTCTGATCTTTTTCACATTCCTAATGAGAAGCATGTCAAAGAGGTGTTGAACCATCCAGTAGATTTTGGCCCGGTTGATTGTAATAACTCTCAGCTTTGTATTTTATGCATGATATGCTTAAATGGTTTTATAAGGAGAAGGAGAGAAAGAAGAGGCTAAATGCTGCAGATCTTGGTTCAGGAGCCATTGTGGTTCCCCTGACACAGTGCAGGCAATAAGACCAAGGCACGGCCACCTCCCCATGCTTCAAAGTCGTTGGTGTCTCCTTCGCTGCATCAGTGCAGCAAAGCTGAAATCGTGTCTGTATCCCAGTAGCACTTTAGGTCTCGTTTTATGATTACTGCCCTCTCAGGTGCTAGGGAGATGCTCTCAGTGAGAGTGCACGTATTATTTTGCACCATGGGCTCTCATCTGCTCTGTGCTTTTATTGCACCCAGCAGCCCCCTGGCACTGGCTGCTGTCACAGCAGGGGAACCATAACGCATCTTCCCTCTTGGCAATAGAGGAAACAGATATCCTCATCCCAGACCTGGGTTGGCAGAGGTGCAGAGAGATGTACAGCTTGGCTGAAAGCGTGGAAAACAGAGCGTGGATCTCCCTATGAAATCTCCAGCTGGTAGCTGAACTCCAGGACTGTTTTTCCCCTCTGTGGCAGCCTTAGTCGGTTGGTGTCCAGATGCTGTCACTGTATGAATATTCAGTGCCGATAAAATATGCATAATACTGTAAGCCTTGCCAGGGTGAGGATCTTGAGGGCTTGATGAACTTTGTAACAGCATTACTCAGTTGTAGGGGCACGACTGATGCAGCAATTGATTTCTGAGTTCAGACTTCACCTTCTTTTGAGCAGAGTTCATTCCTGTTTGCTTTTCATAATGGCGTTATTACACCTCGCTGGCAGCAGGACAAGGGAGAAGCCACCGTGCAGCCTTTCATTCCTTGTGAACTCCTGTGCAGCAATCAGTGGTGGTGAGCACCTCTCTGCCGGGCTAGAATTTCACATATCTGATATGTTATCAGCTAGCTATTGTGGTGTTAACACTAATGGAATACTCCTGTTTTAACTCAGAATTTTCCAACAGCTACCGAAGGAAGACCAAGAGAGTTTCAATATGAAAGAAAAAGGCAAAGGGAAAAAAAAAAAAAAGCAAAACTGTGCTGTTGTACCAAGAATACCAAAAATGCATCTTTAAACTTTTTTTTTTCCCTCTTGATCTACTTTCTGTATGACTCATGAGCCAGGCACTAAAATGGCCTCCAAACATGCATGCATAATTTGCACATCCTCATGTCTGTGGATGCGGTGCTCTTAAACGTCCCCGAGGTGTTACTCCCATGTGGGGCAGCACGGTTTGGTTCTGTTCTCCACCTCCTAAGAAAGGCATGGCCTGTGAGAGAAGACATGGGCTTTCTCAGCACCAGCTGCTTTGCAGCAGCTGACTGGGCAGGGGAGGCTGGGAGGGATTCTTTTTGGAAAAAGGTATGTGTGAAACTGTAGAAATGAGGCAGAGAGCACCTTCTGAGCTGATCGCATCGGTATTTTCTCGTCAGGCAGTGAGACCCACAGCACCTTTCCCTAGTGTTAAACCTAAAAATTTAGTCCACTTACCTGTTTTTTCTCTTTCGATGGTTCATGAGAGAACTCTTCTTAAAGTGGGTATCTCTTCTGTACTATTGTGGCTTTTGTGAAATAAGTCAGAGCTCTTAAATTAAAAGCCAGCACACACATGCTCGCGGCAGGGTTTGTCACCCTCAGGAGGGGATGCACTCATGGACAGTGCCTTTATTTCAGAAACGTCTGAAGCAACAAATGTCAGTGAACATCCATAGTAATGGGGAGCTTTTGTAGCAGCTTATGATTTTTGTAACAGCTTATGATAATAAACCCAAGTTTTAGGGGTTTAACATGCACACTGACATACTCTGTTCTGGAAGTAGTCGATATATGCAGTGGTACTCAGTGTTGCGTGGGCTCAGTGTTTGCCAGGGGAGGGAATGTACCTGACATTACAGAAGGGTGTTGATTTGATTAAAATCTGGCTTTGTTGTCTGACAGAAGCCCTGAACCTCCTTTTTACCTTTTCTGCAAGCAGAAAGAAATGCAATTTCCATTCGGCATAGATGTTTCCCTTTCATCCCTGGAGCTAATTTTTTTTTTCTTTCCTGCAGCAGTTTTGGTGAAATTATGTATCACTTGTGATAATTCATTTTAAAAATTCCTGAGCTGTGTGGCGTACTTTCATGAAAATTCATTTAGATAAAATTAGATATTATTGTTTAATGAGGTGGCATTTCAATTTAGACCTTGCATCATGCATATACCAAGAGTTTTTTATGGAATAGTTAGGTTCATTTGAGTAATAAAGGCTGAATCATGGGGGCTTTAATTCTTAATCGCTGTGAGGATTGTTATCTGTGGGATGTGAGCTGTCTTAGTGGTATTCAATCAAGTGTCCACTTAGCCGTGACCAGAAGTAATTGCTCCCAAGTGGGTTGCACAATGACCTGTTAATACTTGCTTTGACCCTATGACCTTGTCTGCCCCATTGTTTAGGATTTTATAGCAAGCGAGTCTGCATTTCTGTGGGGTCAAGTAGATATCTGAGGTCAAACATTTTCTGATTACTACATAGTATACACTGTAAGTCTGCAGAGCTGTTGCACAGCAATAGTCACCGCTTCAGAGCAGGACGCACACAGTTTGGAAATTGTCTTCCTGAATGCATGTAAACAGTTTAATATTTTACCGAAAGAAGTTCATCTTGTAAATTAGGTATGAATAATACATTTGTAATTACTATTCGTGTCTTTAAACACTTGTGTCTTAATTGGCTTGGGTATTTCTTTAATGTATTTGCATTTTGTCAGGGAAGTTAATTCTAGCTTGCAGAGATGGAGGGTGAGCTGCATGGCTGGGGATGGCTTCGTCCCGCTCCCGTAGAGCACGTGGGCTGGCCCTGGTGCTTCTGGAGCGCTGGGAGTGGGGAGTGCTTCCAAGCTGACTTTGGCTGCTGGTGTGGAGTGTTTTATGTGCCTCTAAGAGCCATCCACAATTAATGAGACCTACTTGATGATGATAGTTGGGATGTCCCGTATTAATTTATGGCTATGCTCAAACGTTGCTGAAAATGTGGTCATATTGGGTGATGGTTTGCAGGGGGGGCCACACTGAGTAGCTGAAAAGCACTATTTTCTTCGCAGTGTCTGGAAAATAGCATGGTTGTACAAACAAAGCCTTGATATTGTTTGTAGCACTACTCCCTCTTTTCATGTTGTGTTTACTGAGTTCACTAGCCTAAACACTTCTGCACGCTCTTCAGCCTTGTAGGTCATCTCTGCTCTGGAAAAACATATACGCACCTCGTTCTGCATAGCATCCTAGGGAAAATATTTTGATCTTCACTGCCTGAGCGGGGCTGGTGGGATGACATAAAGCAGTTGGATTACGATACAGTTTGGGGACAAACAAAGCTAACGTTCCTGTGAGAGAAGCAGACTATAGTCAATTGAGTAAGCAAGAAACAAGTGTGAGAGGGAAAACTATATAGCATATGCAGGGAAGAAAACAAAACAGTGACTCTTTCCACTGCCAGAATATTTAAAAACAAACAAACAAGAAAGCATACCCAACCAAAATGTGCCTTGCAACAAAGTGAACCTGTGGATTTTTCTCAGTATGTGTGAGGCCATGTGTGATGTTGCTCCGGTCATGTGTGGATCTATCTGCTCTTGCTGAAATGTGCCAAGGTCAGGGCCCACATCTCCAGCAGGACCTGTGGGGGGGGGAGGATGGGGCTGGGTGGTTGTAACCTTTGTGGGCACCGGGGCTGCACTCTCTGGCCTCACATCACAGTTAGTGCAGAACCACAGGCCACGTGTGTGCTGGTCACAGGGACCTCAAGTGCTCCTCAGTGGCTGTAATCATCACCCCTTCAGCTGCGTGAAAACTGTGGCCTTCTGTGCCAGACCATCTCTGAAGCCCTCTCCGCTGTAGGAGTTGGGCAGGGCTAGATTTATGGGGCCGCCTCCCCAGGCAGCTGTTGGTATTCAATCATCCAGTCCCATTGTCCTCCATGGGCCGATGACATGTTTCCAGTGCAGGCCACAGTGCAGATGTGCGGTATTTCCCCTCTGAGAAGCTGCCATCTGAGGCACTCCCACCAGCAGCTCCGCATGCTGCCTCAGCCTTCTCCAGTGCTCTGCCTCGGCCCGCTCACCCCGCATGGGGTGTCTCCTCAGATCTTCTCGTCCCCTCTGGAAGATGCAAATGTGGGAGGCTGTGTGGGAAGCAGAGGGATTTCCATTGTGTGTTGCTTCGCTGGGTTGAGGGATGTGTTCCTCCGGGGCCTGCAGGACCGCAGGTGAGTGGCTGAGGTGTGAGGAGCTTTGGCTGGAGGTGGAGGGTGGTGAGACAGGGAGGGAACGTGCTGAAATGCAGGAGTTCTCACAGAGGCAGATTTTAAGGTTGGCGGTGAGGAAACGAGCGTATCATCATTCTGTCTGAGCAATTAGTCAGGATGGGGGCATTTCTGGTAAAGACCCCATGACTAACACACAGTGTGGTGGGAAGTCCAGAGGGCTTCGTGAACTTTGCTTTCAGGTTTTCAGTGCCTTCGTTGGGTAGATTCAGTTTTCACAAGAAGATGGTGTTCTCTTTACTCCCCCTTCTATTATGAGAGGAAAAAATAAGTACATATTGAACACCTGCATGTGCAAAACCTCTAATGCAATACGCACTGCTTCTTAGCAAGCCCAGTGCTGTGAGTCCCCTGCCTGTAGCAGAGCTATTGGTGGAAAGTTCTTGTACTGAGTCCAGGATAAACACAATATTCCTTCACTTTTATAAGGAATGCAAGCAGATGCCACGGAAATGAAAGCTCTTGTTGAACACTGATACTGCAGCCTTGATCTATCTCTATTTTCCTTTCTTTCTTTTTTTTCTTTCTTTCTTTTTTTTTTTTTTTTTTAATTGAAATGTGGGAAAACATCTAAGTTGTTGCAGAGGGTTTTTGGAAAGCCTGCGTTTCCCACACGCTCAGGTTTGTGCAGTGCCTTTGTAGGTGGTGTGTGGTTTGTGTCAATCATCAGTCTGGTGCTGATGGTGGTAGAGGCGCGCTCAGGCTCTGAACCCGACACCTAGCGCATTGATCTTTGCAAACACGTTCCTACAAGCTGGGGGGACTGCAGACTTGTATTTACAGTTTTCAGCTGTCTTTGGAGTTCCATTTCGTACTGCGGGAGAAGGCAGAACACCGCTTCTTTAGCATCATCAGATGTGTTCCTCAGTCCTTCTTTAGCCTTGATATCAATTCAGGCATTTCATCTTTTCCTCAGCAGATGAAGCAGCACCACAGATTGGCTGTTATAATTAATTTTGTGCACGAAGCAAGAGTGTAATGTTTCAAAATCTCTCGTTGAAGAGAATGCTTCTTGTACCTGCTGGTCTTCCAGTAAGAATTTGGTCAGGGAAAATATGACACTTTTCATCGGACTGGATGTGGGTTTGGTGATGACATTTTAAGGAATCGATGTAGCAGCCTTGCTGGATGAAAGTTGTGTCAGTTTTTAAATGAAATCTGTCATCGGGACAGTTTGCACCCGTGGCCTTCTGCGCTCTTTCTGTTACCAGTGGTTACTTCTTGCTGCTGTTCTGAAATGCACTACTAAGGGCTCATCATCAGAAAGTGAAACTCCCATGTCAGCCCCATAATGTCAGCTTGTGACGATGGTACCATGTACTCTCGGTGCTGTATGACTAATTATTTTTCTGTTTTTAAATTTTCTTTAGAAATGCTGTGTACCTTCTAGCATAGTCCTGCAGTGCCTTGCAGAGCTGTTCCTGCCAAGTAGCAAACAATCCTGAGAGTAGTTAAAACCTTAAACAAGGAATAGAGGTGCTCAGCACTTCTCAGAATTGCTCAGTACCTTTCAGGATTGAGTAATTCAGGAAAAAAAAAAGCAAAAAACCAAAAAACAACACACAACAAAAAACATGAGAAGTAGTTATGCAAATTGTGACCTTTAAATGCATTTTATATTTGGATTGAAGTTGCTAATGCGTTCTTTCCAAGTTCTGTTTTCCAGCGTGATTCTTTTTTCCGGTGCTCCTCTTTGTAGTGTTGGAGCAGAGCAGTCGGTGCCGTCCCTCAGGAAGAGAGCAGGACATGATGCCTCAGGATAGCAGTCACCGTGCTCTGTGATAGGCAGTGCATCAGTTAGCAAGGAGTCTGAATAGGTGGATTTTAATTTCTTTGTAGGGTCTGACCACATTATCTAGATGGCAGATTCCTCATTAGCTAGATAGATTAAAATTTGTATCATGGCTGATGCCTATCCTGACTAATATGTGTAAGTAACAGCTCGTTCTACTAGAGCTATTGGATGCGGCTTGGGTGGAGGAGAGGAATTGGCTTCTGCAGAGGATATTTGCAGAAAGTCACATTTCCACCATATGTTAGCAGGAGTCTCTTTGGATGCAGGTTTTGGATAGAGTCCTCTGTGTTGCTGTAATCCGGT
Source organism: Chrysolophus pictus (assembly GCA_037305975.1). Lineage (NCBI taxonomy): Eukaryota > Metazoa > Chordata > Aves > Galliformes > Phasianidae > Chrysolophus > Chrysolophus pictus. The sequence goes on from CM074587.1 coordinate 3,775,479, forward strand.
TTGTCCTTTTTCTACCACTAGTTCTGAATCATACCAACCACTTGGACTCTTGTAAGCGTTGTCTTGAAGGACGGTGGGAACGTTTCTGCTGGCTCAGCTGATTTTCACCTATTATTTCATCTGGGTGAAGAAGTAAGATATAGGGGGTGAAAGAGAAGTTTTGTGTCTATCAGGAGTGAGAAGGACTGCCAAAAAACCTGAAAATTTTGCCCGATTTTCCGAAAAAATAATTAAAAAAAAAAAAGGTACCACTAACCTCATAAATCCTGATTTAGGTCTGGCTTTTGACAAATCATTATGCAGAAAGGGAAATATCCTTTTAATTTTTAATAGCTTTGCAGTGAAGTTTTATTAGGCAATAATCTGGTTCCTGAGTGGATAGAAGATAAGATCGAGGGCCAAGTAATTTTTTCCCCTCCCGTGCAGTTTGGAAAAGGGGAAAGCGGTCATGGTGAGACGTCTGCCTTATAAAACTCAGAGCAGCATCCTTCTCTGTGCCACAAGCATACAAAATGCCTCCAAATGGATATTTACAACATAAATATGTTCAGGATGTGGGTAGCGAGAGAAGTGTGGGAATAGACGCGAAGGTGCATGGGAGTGGGGATGTGAAGGGGGAGGTGTGAAGAGAGCCAGGAGAGTGTGATGCACATTTTGCAGATAACTTCTCTTCATGTGCCTCCTTCCAGAGCCTGGGTGTGGACTTCCTTCTCCTACCAGCGTATCCTGAGGTTTTATATTCAGTGGAACGAGATTCTCATACCTGCCTCTGTTTGCTATTGCCATTATTTCCAAAGCAGTTCTATTGGCAGGGGACAGCAGCTAATAATACATCTGGACTGGTCAGGTAGCTTCATTTGGAGTTTGCATGGTTGTTGTTGGCGTTTCTTACAGCATTTCTCAGGCACAGCATGCAGTAGACATTTCACTGGCACTTAATAAAGCAGTATAGGGCACTCCTCGATAATATAATCCTTATGCCAGCCTGGTTGCTAAAGCCGTGGGTCCCTCAGGCAGTAGTAGACGACTACTCTTGGCGTTGCTGCTTGTTTTACTCTTGTCTCAGATGACTAGGCAGCATTTCTGTGATTTTAAAGCAGCGTGTTATTGCCAGTATCTGGGATGAAATTACCACTTACAGATGTAGAGGTGAACATCCAGCTCCCTTTGGCTGTTTAGAAGCACTGAGCATCGCTGGCTTGGGGGAGGCTGGCAGCATGGAGCACCTTTGGTGCGCGCATCGTTGCAGCTTGCGTGGAGTATCAGCAACGAGCATCTGGTCCCCTCTTATCTTTCTTTCTCTTATTTTTTGGGGGGGAACATCTGCTTGCCTGATTATTTTCTGTATTATTTCTTTTTTTTTTTTCCTTTTTTTTTTTTTCCTGTGGCTCTTTCAATTTGCAGGGAATGTGTATTTAATGTAAGTAAGATGTTAGCTTCTGTCTAGTTTTTCAGCAGGCATTCCAGTAATTACTGGAGTACCTTTGAATGCTACAGCTGCTATTTCTAAGTTAAGGAATCACATTTTCCAAGCATTTATAACTGAATTCACATGGGTAAAACTTGGCATTCAGATTGCCGGCCCACATATCTTAAATTTTGTCTTGATCCTTTATGTTCACATATCAGTATTGTGTAAGATAAAGTGGTAAAAATGGCTTCTTGCTGCTCTGGGTGGGCTTGTAATAATGACATCTGATGAAACTGTTTTAGTTTAAAAAAAAATAAATATTGGTTTGAGCTTTGAAATTTTTGTTTGTAGTTACTACTGTGGGATGATGTCTTTTTATTTATCTTCCTTCTTTCTGTTCTCCTTTACTCTTTATTGCTGTGAAGAAGTCACTATTATTTTAATGTTACTTGTTGCTACCTCTCTGAGGAGCTTCTCAGAATGTGGTCTGACTCTTTCTCTGCTGATGTCAGGAAATCCTTTCGTGCCAAAGGATGTTGGCCAAGGCCAGGCTTCCCCCCTTACCCGCAGCAATATTAACTTGGCTTTTCCAAGTGCTCCTGGAGAGCAACACACCCAGTTCCTGTCGACTGTAGGGGAAAAAAAAACCCACATGGCTGAAAATTTGCCTTGTTTTTCCTTTGCAAATAGTAGCATGTCCACAGGGTTGCAATGACCTGTGGATTGGCTGCACTGGAGGCAGTGCTTTGCTCTGAGCTATTTGAAAGCATGGTGGTTTTGAGGATGTCCCAGTGCTGCCATCACGGCTCCAGCCCTGTTGTTGCTCTGCAGCTCCAAGCAACTGTTTCTCTCTCTCCCTTTTTTCTTCTCTGGCTGTGAAGTCTGGTCCAGAGGAAATAAGATTTTTGCATTGCTGCATCCAAAGAAATACATTCTATTTTTGAAACCGTTTTGTAACACACGTTGAAAAGTAATGAGCCAAAAAAAAAAAAAAGGAAGGGAGATGAAACTTGACCTCCAAATATATTTGGTTGATGGGGCAATACTTACAGAGGTTCTTCTTTCAAGGAAAAAAGGTACAGTGTGTGGTTTGTTTCTGTGGGCAGGTGTGCTAACTGTAGGGCAGGTAAGCCGAACAACAGAAGCTAAAGTGATGGATGTGGAAAAGCTGAATACTGAAGTAAATGATACTATTTAGGAGCATGAGTTTTGTGAAAAGCCTTGGTCTTCCAATAAAAGCCTAAGAATACAGCCATTCTTAATTAACTGCCAGTATTAATTTCTGTCACTGTTATAGACAACAGTTTTACTCACATTTTAACGTTTGAGTTGCTTAACTCCCCTTTGCTGTAAATGTCCCTTTAATAGCGCACGTAAAACGATGTTTCACAAGTAACGACAGTCCAGGAGAGAAACATACCAAAGTTGGAAGGGAGTTGCTAGCTTTCGTCTTGAGCTCCGATTTTTATTTGCACAGGGTGTGTAGTTAGCTGGTATTTCTGGGCTCTGCAACACAACAAGGGCTCTGCCTGTCCCTGTGCTTTGCCCGGCATTTCTCCAGGTCAAGGAGAAGCACATGTGAGCATGGGGACAGATTTCTTGCCCTAGGTCACACATGGTGGGATTGGATAACTGGAGAGCTGACAGCGTCTAACCCAACAGACCACAATCCTAAATCCTTCTCCAACTGAAATGGCATATGGGTGGGTTCTGTGAGCAGCATGGCTGCATGGACCCATGGCCAGAACCTGCAGGTGAAGCATCCAGTCAGGGCTGTGGATTTAGGCTGTGCATTTTAAAATGAATGTGAGGAATCCATCCCTCTGGAATGCCATAAATTCACACAGTGCCATAGATCCACATCTCCATTGGTGCGCTCCCGGCTGCTCTCTGCTTTTGTGTGAGCAGAGCCAGTTGTGTGGAGGGGGAAAACCTTTTGGGATTTGTGGTGCGTGGGCTTATGATGGAGGACGCCTCGTCGGCAGTGCGTGGAGCGCCCAGGAGTTACGGCAGGTCGGCCGGCTGCTTGTGGTTTGTTGTGTCTGGTTCGGTTCCTACTTTTTAAGTTGCAGTTGCATTTGGTCATTTGAAGCTTATTTTCGTAGTCTGGCCAAGCCAGCAGGATCCCCGTGCGCTGCAGGGGAACATAAAACATCAGCCTTTAAGCTGGAGTGCTCAGCAGATAAGAATTTTAAGACTCTTGCATCATGTGCTGCGTCTTATGGGCTTATTTAGTATACTCAATTTGATTTAATTTAGATATTGAATAAGGAGAAGCTCTTTAGTAGCCAGGAAAAGTATCGCCTCTTGTTTCCCCATTTCCTTAAAGACAAGATGGCTGGGAGGGCTGATTTTGGCTGGGATTACGTTGATTTCATTGTTGGAAGTAGCAGGGTGTTTTCAAACTGTGTAAAGATGATGTTGCATTTTATCTGTACTGTTAAGCTTTCAGAAAGCGAAGAATTCTTTGGGCTTTTGTCTTACTTCTGCTTTTCTGTAACAAAACGTCAAGAAAATAACTTCTGCCCCTTTGCAACTTAGGAGTTACAAAATGAGCACGGTTCTCTGTCAGGTGGCTCTGCCAGAGCTCTCTCCTTTCTATTTGCCATTGCATAAACACAAATAAAAATTGTAACTGCCTTGCCACACATGTCAGCATGCATGCTGATGGCAGACGTTTGCCTTGCTGAAAGGTTTGGTTTGGCTCCTGTTTGCCTTGGCAGGACTGAGCCCTGCCTGCGAGCAGCGGGGCTGCTGGGCGGCGTTCCCAGGAGATAAGGAGAAGTGTGGGGATACGGCATGGCGCTGGTGGCCCTGCTGGAAGGGGCAGAGGCAGAAAGCCTGCCACAAATGATTTTACCGTAGCAATGGGGGTGAGATGATGGGATGAGCAAGATCTCCACGTTACAAAGGCAGCGTGTCTGGGAGTTCAGTGGAGTCACAGGGTTGTTTGTAGATCCCTCAGCTGGAGGCTGGATGGAGTTCTGTTCTTTGCACTACTCACTGAGCGCCTCCCAAGCGACACTGCAAAAAAAACCCACACGTTTGGATAATGATAAATTTGCATGCCCGGATAACCTTACATTTGAGAATATTAATTACTGCATGAGTTTGTGCTGCCCTGGAGTATTCACAGCTGGGTGTTCTCTCAGCCTGGAGAATCTTAGAAGTGGGTGAAAATCATCACAGAAGTCTGTTGAAAAAAGGCAGGGAAAAAAAAAAAAACAGAAAGAAAAGCAGGCCTCCCAAAGGCTGTGGTGGAACCCAGCATTAGCAAATGCTTCTAGGAAGTTTGACCGAGAGCCATATGGCAATGTGGGGAGTATTATCCATTGCTCCAAAAGTTGGTCTCTGAATCAGCCTATTGACTTCAGCAGCACTTAATCATGTGCTTCAGTTCTTCTTTGAAAAGGGTTGCATTCCTGAATCATGTCCTCTGATTTTAACCACTAGACGGTACTTTGTTTTGTGGTAGCAGACAAGTCCAGTCATATTTCTGTGACTAAGTTTGCGAGTTCTGACTGCACTCCCAGTGAAGTACGCTGATGAATATTCTTCCTCTTATCAAATTTGAAACATTTGCCACTGTTCTTGAATTTTAGGCTCAAACCATCCGGTGTCTTCCTGCAGTGCAGCTGGTGGGGCAGCACAGGACAGTGTGATTTCATATGCCTGCCTGTAGAGCGGTGTGATGTAAATAAACATGGGTGAAACCAGTGATCTCCAAATATTGCCCTGAATTCTGCTTTCAGAAGCCCTGAATGTTGGTGGTGGTGATTGAATCCATACATTAAGGCAAGAACCAGTTGTGCTGGTCCGAGTTGAGTTGTGTTTGGATGCTGGAGTACGTCCTGGATGCTCACACACTGCTGTGCTGCGTCAGGGATGAGCTGGACTGGTTTGGGGCTGCTCTGCTGTGCTGCAGGAAAGGAAAAGGGGGAGATGAGGTGAGATTCAGCCTGTGGGAACTTGTGATTTGCTGCAACTGCTCAGGATTTAAATGAGTGAGGTATCAGCCCCTCGCTGGCCTGAAGCTTCAGGTGCATGCTCAGTCCTGGGGGGAGGAGAAGGATGCTTGCTGGGATGTGCCAGCCTCCAGGTGAGCTCCACTCACGGCTGCACCATGATCAGTAATGCTGGGACTTGGCGTTCCTCCCTCTACAGTTCCCAGCAGCTTGCTCCAGCCTGTGCCTTGTGATGGGAGCCTGTGCAGCCCCTGTGCTGCTACCTGCTCTGGCATGGGGTGAGGGGGGAAGCACTGGGAGAGGGTGTGAGTGCCTCACTCCAGGGCCTTTGAATCGTTAGGTTTCAGCAGAATTTTTGGTCTCACCTTTCTGTGTTTTTACAGCTAAAGCTCTTTTTACTTCCCAACTTTCAACATCTGGAATTCAGTTTGAGTTTATTAAAAAAATTTCAAAATCTGCAGTCTGTATGAAACACTGATGTCTTTGCATTTTGCCCACAGTTTTTTTGCTTTAATTTTGTATCCTTCATAAATGCCAGAAATCCTAAGTAGTTGCACATTCAGTAGCTGCTGCTTTCTTCTTTGTCTTAATCTTAAGCAGGTTTTTTTTGATTATTTTTCCACTTAGAGACTTTTCTAATTGGGGATAATACCAAAATGATTAATCAAATTAAGTGTGAGAGCGAAGTGGCTGATGCACAAAGCCGCGTGTAGCTGCTGCCTCTGCGCAGTGAGGTTGCCTTGCTGGAGCTGCTGTTGCTTAATGGGCCTCTTAGGCTTTTTTTTTTTTCTTTTTTAATAAGGTACTGTGTGATCCCATTGACTTCAGTTGTTGATTGGGATGCCTGACAGCCGGGAAATTAAGCCCCTTCTTTGTGCCCGAATTGAAGGCCAGATTTTCAAGGATTTTCAATGCTTAGCACCAATAATTGGTGTTAGGTATTTTTTGGAAAAAGTTCAATTCTCATTTGGACACCTAAATAAGGGTGAGAGATTATGATACTTGTAGCGACTGGTGTTACTGGGGTATGATGAAGGCTTTTTGGAAGATCCTGGCACCAAATAAGCTCGTTATTTTACTGTCAAAATAAGAGCTTTGTTCTTTTGCGTTCCTACTTTGTTTGCAGGCGCTGAGCATTTCTGCAAATTCTGATTGTGGAGGAGAAACTTTCTTGCTTCTGCCTCGTTTCTGTGTGCTTGCCTTAGCGTGTGTGGAGGGAAGGGGGGAGCAGAATGAGTTGAGTAAATTAGACAACTGTTGGAAAAAAGGGGACATGCAAAATCAAGTGTTCTACTTGCGTAATCTGTTTAACACCAGCGAGCCACGGAGCCTTGTGGGACCCGGGAATAAAAGGAACATCTGTGCAGGCCACATGGCATGCTCCGGAGGAGCCCTCCATCCCAAGCAGCTCTGCTCTATTTGCAAATAAAAGCTCCAGCCGACATCAAAAAGTTGAGGTGGATCCCAGCTGAAAGACAGAACAAATGTTACCTTTCCTCACAGCGAGTTCCTCCTGTATGCAGCCTTTGTGGTCCTATTAAGGATGCTTTTGGCATGTGTTTCTGGTGGCAATTAATGTTGGTTTTGTGTTTTTTTTTTTAAAGTTATGTTGGAGATACATCATGTTGAAAAATTTTAGGAAATTGCAGAGCTTCTCAAACGAAAATCAAGTACATGTGAGATTGAAATAAGACTAGGGATGATAAATATATACATACATACATATATAGTTTGTTTGTTTGTTTTGGTTGTGCTGTTTGTTTTTGTTGCTGTTTGTGATTGCTTATTTGCTGTTTTAAACATTTCTTTGTTTCTCATCCCTTGATGCCCACGCCCTGAGATGCAGAGCTCTGCAGGCTGCTCTTGCTGCTCTCCTTTTGCTGCGGTGACGTTGTTTGGTAAACAGCCCCATCCCGAGGTGGGACCCTGGGGAGCTGTGGCTGCTCCAGCCCCTCTCCCTGGGTATTCACAGGACTCCGAGGACGAGCAAGCAAGCATTTTGTCTGCACTTGTGTTTTGTCTCCACTTGCAACCAGTTTCTAACTGCAACACTCCTTGCAAGGATGCACTGAGTTCATGGCTTTGCGTTCTCTAGACAGGCTGTATTGTAGTCTGTATCAAGAAGGCATGTATTTTTTAATATGTAAATAAGAAAGGATGGTGGTTTCATCTCTATTCCAATGTACCCAGGGTGGCAATAACGCTTGTTTGAATCCCTGTGGAACAGATTGTATATGGCAAAATTAATGTCTCAACTCTCCAAGTATTTTCTCTAAAATATTTGATTTTTTGCATTTATTGTGTTGCTTGTTTCAGATAGAGAATGGTATCAGCCGTGCATTCAAAGCTTAATTGGTGGAACACAGATTTATTCTAATTCAAAACAGTCACTTAAAAACAGTTTTGTGTATATGTATACATGGGCACAACTTTTCGTACAGTTGTCTATTTTGGAGCGGTCTCTTAGGCACTGATGTATGAGTTGAACCTGTTTTCTTTTGTGCAACATGGCTTTATGAAATCGTTAGTGAAAACAGTATTTATAGTTTCATTGTAGTCAATAAACATCATAATGTGAGTGATGCATTGAAGTTGTACCTTTGATGGGGCTTTGAAATGTATCCTGCAGAGCAGAGCCCCAAGGTGTGTGTATCTGTGAGTCTGTGCCATCAGCACACCTCTTCTCAGTCTCCCAGCCATGTGTTTGTGTTGCCACCACCTTGGTTGTGTTGTGTTCCCCACCAGCTTGGTCCTGCTGGGAGAGGACCAGCCTCGTGCTGGTGGGATGCAGTCGTAGCAGTCCTCCAGGCCATCAGACCTGTGCACCTTTGCCGAGGAGATTTAAGTAGTGAAATATTAAAACTTGTCTTTCAAATCTGTTCAATATTGAGAAGATTAATTTTTGTTGGGGGCAGACTAATAGGTTTCCTATTCTGATTAATACAGTGATAATAAAAATGATGTGATTGCTGGAATTAATGAAACGCAGGTTCATGTTTCAAGGTTTGATTGACTTTGTACTCCAGCTACGCTGAAGCTGCTGTGTCTCATCAGCCCTTACTTAGCTGTAGCCCTCAGAGAAAGTATATGGGAGTGAGGCAGTGCAGGGGAAAATCTGTACTTGAGGACTAATCAGAGAATCTTCTGTGGGAGAAGTTGGTCCAAGAGCAGTTTGGCTTTGCTCATCTCTGCGGGTTCATTAGAGCTGGTGTCTTTAACCCAGCAGGCTATTTTTGTGAAACTTGCAGGAGAGGAGCGTCCAATTCAAATGTGTGGGCACATCATTAAAAGCCTCAATTTGTCAATGCCAGATCGAACTCGACTGCGTGGGCAGATCATTAAAGACTTCAGTTTATCAGAACCGATCTCCCCGGCGTTCCTCTCCCCGCAGGCAGCACGTGCCATGTCCCCAGCTCTCCGGGCTGTGCTCCGTGGAGGAGCCCCAGCAGCCTCCGTGCCCACAGGCTTCGCTGGGCTCCTTCCCTTGTACACCTCCAGATGTATGATGGTACAGGCTACTCAGCAGCTGTGATGGGCACAAGCTACGTGTGTAGGTGCAGCTGTGCTCTGCCCCGTGCCTGTCTGCAGTAACAAACCCAGGCTCGGATGTGTGTTTTGGCACTGTTTGGTTGCTCCTCTACAGTGATAGCTCCTCATGAATAAGGTAAAGCTGATGCAGGATGCAGGTCACTCCGGTTTGCAGGTATTTCAGAGCCTCTGAGGAAGAAGCTGTGTTTAGCAGATCTGATGTTTGAAAGGCCCCGTTGGATCTATTTTTGTTGTGCAGCACAATTTTATAATAGGGTCACGTAATCCCTATATTTAGGTTTCTGAACTGTTGTGATCATCTTTGAGCCATTCTATTGCATTCAGCTAAGAATGGGAAAAGCCCCGAGGCCAGAGAAGTATGTTTAAAAAAAGGAAAAAAAACACCAAACAAAAAACCCCCCAAAAACTCCTTCTTTTTCCCTTCTGAAATTCGGTGTGGTTGTTGCTAAGACAGTAACTTGCAGATGTTCCTGAGGAAGGCTGCTGTGGTGGTTGTCTGCCACAGGTTGGGTCCTTGGCACTGCCTAAGTGCTGGTACATGTGGAGAGCTGAGAGCGACCACTCTGCTGGGGATGGTCTGGAGGGAGAGCACCTGAGAAAGGAAGGCGAAGGCAGCCCTTGGGATTTCTGCCTTCATATTTTTTCCTACCCCAGTCCCTTGGGACCCTTCTTCTGTTGCAAAGCTTGTTTTCTCCTCTGGAGGTTACAGCACAGAGGCTGTCCCACGTGCCTGTGCATCCATCAGGGCAGCAGGCACCGGAGCTGCTGCTTAAATCCCACCTGATTCTGTGGGTGCAGTGCTTGTGTGCCTCAGGCCCTCTGCTCCTGTTTCTCAGTATCAGCTCGTACTCAGCATGGATGTTTTGTCGATGGAGAAAATACACCTCTCTTTTAAAATACCCTTATTAGTAAAATGGGTATTTAATTTGTACTGCAAGCAGCTTCCTCTGAGCTAGGCTTAAACTCAATCTGTGTTACTAATAGCTGGGGAAAAAACATACTAATTGGTATTTCTTAACTGATGTTTGCAAATTTTGCCTTTTCACCCTGAACATCAAATAGTTTTTGTATGTGTTTATCCTTATCTCAGAGGGAAGATTATTGCTAACAAGAGATTCTACATTTTGTTAAGGTTTTATCAGGATGCAGTGAGTGCAGGCTGAGAGTAAATATTTCAGAAATTCAGACAGTTGTACTTCGATAATGCAAAGTAGGTTAAAGTATCTGAATTTTGTGAAACAGTGCAGCATTTTTGAGCAGAATATGGGTTTGGCAGCTGACACATTTTGGTGTTTAGAATGAACAAAAACTCGCCTATCGGAGGAGCAAGTTGCAAAATCTGAAATAAGAGCATATTTAAAAACCTTTCTTGATACTGTAAGTTTCAGTTTCATTTAAAGCAAAATAAATTCTGCTGTGTGATAGAGCAATGTTTGATATGTAGAAATGTTCCTGTAATGCTCCCCACACCTCCAGCACTTGTAACTGCCTTTTATTTTCAAAGGAAAACGGTGGGCTTTGATATGATTCTAACTAAGTGAAGTTTTAAAACATGTTTTTGTCTTTCAGTCTCCTGAGAACATTTTTTTCTGAGTGATTCCAGCTTCCAGACATTTGCCATGATAAGGGTTTCGATCCTTTCCCATATTTGCCCTGAGTCATGAGTGGATATGTGTGATGCCTGCGAGTAAAACTGGTGAGTCACCAAACCCAAGTTTGCAGTAACTCTCACTGTTTCTTACAATCTCTCTCACCCTCACCCCTCTTTTCTTTTTGATATGGTGGGTATTTGGGGTTCCTTTTTTGTATTGTCTGTCTTCATAAACAAGTCACTACTATTTTGTACCTCCTGAATAAACACGTTAATTGTATTGAAATATCCGTGATACCAAATACCATCAATACAGAAAATAGGCTGCCTGGCTTGCTTTCTTCCCTCCATCCCCTCAAGGCCGCGGTGAAGTTGTGAGCTCTGAGGGTTCAGTGGTGTAACTGGAGTTCAGCGATGCAGAACCACTGCCCAGAGCTGGAGCCATACAGACAGACAGGGTCTAAACATGCTTGTGTGTGCAATTCATGTAATGATTAAATATGAATATGAAGAGGCCTCCACTCCATCATGTGTCAGAGGCTTTGCTCTCAGAGGAGCCATTGCCAACGAATAATTAGCTCCACTGTTTGCTGCACTTACATCCCAGTGACAAAATGGTGTCACTGGTACACTGCAGAGCCAGCCCTGCTCAGCATGGCATGTGCTGTGAAGCTTGGCTGCCTTCGTCATGGGGGGACAAAGGGAGAAATCCTGCAACAGCAACTTGGACAAGACAAAGAGAGTGGGGAAAGAGAAATCTGATCATACCAGAGAATTGCAAGATCTGTGTGAGAGTTTGTTACAAACTAGGAGATCTAGGTAATTAAATCCGTAGGAAATGGGAGCATAAATTGTTGTGTTTTTTTTTCAAATAAATTTGTGTTTCTGTTATAATTTTAATATCCCTCTGTGTGTTAGAAAGTGCATTACATTTCAGAGATTACAGAAACAGAGAAATTCACACATCAGTGAATTGTGATTTTTTTAAAGTTTCCATTTTTTCTTTCTTTCTTTTTTTTTTTTTTCCAGAGGTAGCATAATTACCATGTCATTTAGCAAAGATTATAATAGCTGTTCAGTTTTTACCGACTGGTGTAGTAAACAGTTGAATAAACCCATATGGCAGCTCAAAGCATGCATGCAAGAGAGAGATTCTTACCAATTCCTTCATGTCTGAATTACCAATCTTGCTGGTACAACCAAGGTCCCCAAGCAGGGAGCAATTCCAGCCTTATCCAGTGATGCAAGAATTTCTCACTGCTCTGTAGCATGTGAATCAATTGATTTTAATTGCAGTGGTTAGCTAATTAATTATTTCTTTGTTCCTATGAAGTATGCATAGGAAACTTGGGGTTATATGTAAGGCATGTGCCATTATTTAAGGCAGCCTGTGCATATACTTAATACATTTCCAATCATGATAAATAATGTCTGGAGTCCAAATCTCACTGTGCAGGTCACTATTAGAGGCCAAAAACATGGTATTGTGATAGCCCCATGGCACTGCTTGTAATAGAACTTTGTGTCTGGTCTCAGTGGCAGCAAACAGAAGGACCAGGGTATTTTGAAGCATCTCCTTAACCCCACAGGTTGAATTATGGAGATACGGAGCTGTGGCCGACCGGCATCCTGTGTAAGGACAAGGCATTCGAGCCGTGTGCCCTCTGGATAGCTTCTGTATTAAAAAATAAAAGCAAAAAGAAGGATTGTTAACTCCCTCCAAACGCTGACTTGAACAAAGGAAAAGATTCATGCTATTCACCATAAAATTCACTTACTTCCAGTTATCTTAAAATTTTCATGTCACATAATAGCTTTAAAATATCTTCTGAATGCATTAGACTCTCTAGGTGCTTAGAAAATATTGCCAAATACTAATATGAAATGAACAAGCGTTGAACAGTCCCACTGGAAAGGAGCAGTTGGCCAACACTGGTGCTTATGTTCATCTTAACCCTGATATATGGCCAGCCCTCTGCCATAATTCTATCAGGAGATGGAAGTTGCCTAGCAATGGACTGACTGTAGAGGGTACGTGTTGAGCTAATTCAGTTTTTGTTCTCGTTTCCTTGAGAGTTCAGCTTAAAGGAGTGATCCTTTCTCCATCTGCAGCAAGAGCCACTTCTTGGTATTCTCTCTCGTTCCCCACTCAAGTGTCTCTGATGATGTCAGGAATTCATTCATGGCCATGTGCGTTTTAGAAGTTTCCAGCTTATTGAGTAACCAAATGTGGTTTCTTCTGATTGTGTTGGCTGAATACGTGGAGCCTTTTGAAGAGACGAGAGCTTTATTTGAAGCGGAGCATCTAGTTGTATACCATTTTATGGCAGACAAAGGTCATCTAGGGTAAGCAGCCAGAACAGTGCATTGCCTCATTGCAACACCTAGGAAAATGAAACAGAAAGACACGGTAAAAGGTTTTAACAAATGGCTCATCGTTATAAATTTTTGAAGTCAAGGAATTGGTGCTGTGTACGTTTCTAAATTGGAGATAACCATGCTTGTACAATAAATTGACTTAAGAATGGAACAAATCAAGGTGATGGGGTGGTACTAAAAACCCCATGGTGTGTGCACCGCAAACCCATGGGGTCTGCATGCTGGAAGCGCTCCCCAGCCTTCCTGCTGAGCCGTGCCCTGCTGTGTGGGGCGGTGGGCAGGAAGCAGAGGGGTCAGCTGGGGAACAGCGGTGCCTCTGCGCTTCTGTCCTCCAAGTGCCTCTGCTGAGACATCTGTGGCTCCAGAAGGACTTTGCTTTTCTGAAACTTTTCTGTCTGGAACTTTATGCTGGGCAGAGGAGGAGGGGAGAAGCAATTTTAACAATTTAATAAACTACATAATATGTTTTATAAGCTGGTGTGAATGCTCCTAAGTATTTTGGTCTTTTTTTCATAACACAATGAACCTAATATCGGTAAAAATACAGATCTTAGCTGCCACCATAAAGAGAGGCTAGATTTAATAAACAGTTATGAATGTTGGCAGCTGCCTATCAGATTGTATAACATCGGCTATAGCACATGAAGACAGTGTCAACTTACATTTTATCTCAGAAGTATTTTCAAAGCGTTTATTTTGCTTTCTCTTGAGTCCTTAACCTAATTCAAGTTATATAATTGGCTGAATATTTTTCCACATAGCTAATTGGCTGGGTGCCAGCGTGGAAACCATTGTCTGACTTGATGATGATCAGAAATTAACATGACATTTGCGTGGTGGTAATGGAATACATTAGTAATGTAATTCATGACTGTAAGAAAGAGACCATCATCTCCCACCTCTGATCAGCAGGAGGGGCTGGGGGGATGATGAAATGCTCCCAGCAGGCACCTCACAGCAGTGGCTGGCCAATCTCTATGTCAAATTTAGTTTTAAATTCTTCAGACAAAGCTGTAATGCTTACCAATTAATTACTACAAATGTCAATTAAAAATCTACCAAATAATACAGTAAGATTAAATTTCAATTAAAAAAATTACATTTAACAAGGAAGATACAACATTATTTTAATGAATTCTGCTGAAGGTGACAGTTTATCTAGATATATTTATACCGTGTAGGTGGATCTAAATTCATTGGATGATGTTAACCATGTTACCCAGTATACTTATTAGTTTTGAAAATTATTTCTACTTGGGCTATGTCCTGGAGGAGAGAGGGTATCAAGGGGCATTTCTTATCACCAGGAAAAAGGGGAATTTCACGCCTTTTAAGTACAAAAATAGTCTCACACCTAAAATGAGGGCTTTTGTGTAGACATCTATACCAGCTGTATTTGCAGTATTTTTCACTGCTTGATGTTTATGAAATTTAATACAGGGTTTCTGTTGTGGTAGTAGAACAAGCTGTAACTTTGCTTTGCTGATTTACTCAGGACAATTTTCCGAGTGATCTGCTTTCCTGTACAGATAATATCCATTATCCTGGCAAATCACTTAACAGACACAGATTCTTGCTATGTGAAGGTGGGGAACTTTAGGTCTTTTTATCTGCAAAGCTTTACCCTGGCTTAATAGGGCCTGTGAGCTAAATGAAATCTCATAGTTATACCGCTGTTGCTTGAAGACATGTTTTGAGCCCTGCATAGCAGATGTGTCACATGGAGTGATGGAGCTGGGGCTCTACATGTGTTTGTACAGCAGCACCTTGGATGCAGGGTGCTACCCTGCAAAGTAGGTCTTGTAGCTGGAATTCCCTGGAGTGGTGTGTATTTGTTTTGAGCAGGTCGGGTTCCTGCAGGCATGGAGCTGGTGGGCAAGAGAGAGCTCTGTGGCATTCAAGCCGTGTGAGCCAAGGACTCTATGTATCATCTGAAGAACAGCTTTCTCAGCTTCCTTGCATTTATTTTCGAGAGCTTTTATTGTGTTTTCACACCATCCTGTCTAAAAGAGGTAAGAGGGAAGGCATCATTGAGGAAACAGATTTTGTGTGTCAAGCCAGCACTGAGAAAACACGCTCCCAGGGACCAAGAGGCTCTTTCTTCTTGTCATTTCAGCAGGTTTGAATGTGAAATAAAAACCAGCCAAACACGCACACCGAAAATCAGAAAAGCCAAAAACTGCTCATGGCAGGTTAAAGTAATGATAGGCTCTTCAGTAGATGGGCTGTGGTGCCTTGCTGCTGTTCCAGCTTTGCCTATCGGTGGGTGAATGCAGCAAGCACCATCTCTGTCACTGCCATTCAGGTACCTTTGGGTATTGGTAACAGCTTCACAGGATGAGTTCTTCTTGCTATTATCTGATAAAGCTATAATCAGCAGGAGATGGGAGACAGCGTTTTGTTCCTGTAATGGCCTCAGGAAATGGGTGCTGTGGAAGTGTAAGAGCAGCTGAAATGTTTTTCACCAGTCCTCACAGACAGCAAGGGGAGAGGGGTGAAGCAAGGCAGGCTCATTTCCACGCTGGCAGCCAGAGAGCTTTAAGTAAGAAGGCAAGCAGGGGAGAATGGGAGCGTGTAGCTTCTTACCAGGGGGTAATGGTGTAAGGAGGCTGTGGGCCTGGGGCTCCCACTGGCCAGGCAATCAGGTGGGAGCTGGAGCTGCTGCACTTAAAAACCTATCTTCCCAGGGGCTTTCAACTCTGCACAGCAGCAGTCATTTTCTGGTTTGAACTCTGGGGTGAAGCTCTTGCCCTGCTTGCTTGCTGAGAAGTGGGGTCCATCAGGAGCTGGGCACCTCTGTACTCCTCTGCATCAGAGCAGTGGGCTGTCCCATCCTGAGTACCCATGGGAGTGTCTTATCTCCTCACTGGGGTCTCATGTGGAGCTTGTCCACATTCCCAGCACCTCTGATGGTGGCTGATCTCCTCGTGAGCTTTTACCAGTGGATTCCTGCCTTCGGTAGGGAAACACTTTTCTCTCTGAGAGTTGGCCAAATGTCTTGAAAGAAGAATGTATTTGACATTGGAAGAAATATTTACATCTCTTAGTCTTTTTTTTTTCCTTAGTGTGAAGTTGTGTCAACTGTATTACACTGAGGGAACACTGAACTGGGGGAGGATACTTTTATAAGCTGCCCTCTTTTTGCCGGTTCTCATCCCCTGATTTACATCCCATCTGAAGTGAAAATACCCAGGCTTCAGTAGTTTGTTTACCTTTGCTTATATCACTGTGGGGACCCGAGGAGATGTAGGAACTGTTCTCACTGTGACATTTGCACGAGCTGCAGGGTAAGGTGAGAGCAGGCAGATGCCGCACACAGTGAGGAGGCAGCAGGGTTTATTAAGTCTTACTCGTTCCATGGTTTATAATATGTAGACAAAAGCAAACATCTCCGGGGAGGACTGATGGAATGAGAGAGCAGGGCAAGCTCCCTGAGCTGATGGCAGATCCTGAATCCTCTTTAAGTAAGTTGTGCGTGCAGGGGGCTGCAAGGGGCATTCCTGCAGAGGGGTCCCAAAGAGCTGCTGCAGCAGTGGCATGGGGACATGAGGTGCTTTGTAGGACAAAGGCATCCTCATGTCATTGTGGTACTGCTCCTGGGGAAATACTGAAATAGTCTTTGTCTTCGTTAATACACCTTTCCAACAGAGCCTGAAGAGATCACTCTTTCTTTCAGATACACAAAGAAACTGAGTAGAGTTGTTTGTCATGAAAACGCCATTTATATACAGTGGCCGTAAAACCCTAGATTCCGAGACAGATGGGGAGGCTCCATCGTCAACCAGCAGAGGGGAGAGTTGGGAATCACAGAATCAGAATGGCTTGGGTTGGAAGGGACATTAAAGATCATTTAGGTCCAACCAGTGCTGTGGACTGGTGGCCACCCACCATCCAGCCTGGTCTTGGGCTCTCCAAGGATGGGACATGCACAGCTTCTCTGGGCAACCTGTGCCAGGGTCCTGCTTGGGGATAAAACCCAGTGGGAGTTCCCTTCCATGCCGAGCCTGTGTGGATCACAAGATCTTTGCTCTAGAAAAAGTATCCATCATTGCTTTTAACAGCCTAGTCTGGGACTGCAGTATGGAATATCTGAAGCATTTTGGGACCTTTGTTGGCAGGAGGTACCGTAGGACCAGGCTGCATCCCACTGGCCGCGGGGTGCAGGATGGTCCCGCTGCAGGAGGAAGGACAGCGTCGGGGCCTTTGTGCTTATTGTTCTCAGCAGAGCTGTACTGGAACCAATAAAGTTGTTGCCATCAAGCCCATTATTTTTACTCTTGGGGAAAAAAAAAAAAAGTATCTTTCCAGTCTTTTTTTTTTTTTTTTCCACATGGAGTGAATCTTTGGGACACTAATGTTCCACTGTCAGGTTTGTTTAAAGATTGTTTTGACAATGCTTTTTTGGGGTCAAATCTTGAAGTTTTTCTCCATGTGTTTCAGCTAGGCAGAACTCCCAGTGTCTCAGCAGAGGCTTTTCCAAAAGAGGGAAGGACTAATACCGCTCGATTTAATTGAGAATGTTGTCTGAACAAACGAGAGAGAGGTGCAGGTTTTTAGTTTTAAAATGCACATATATATTTTAAATAGCAGAGCTGAGCAGCACATGCCTGCAGGTGGGTTCAGAGGCAGAGCCCTCACCTGTGCCCTGCCCTTGGTGCTCTGAAGCTCGGCCTTCACATGGGTTTCCAGGTTTTTATAGGCTTAAATCAAACCTGAAGTCTGCTTTAGTGTAATGTTTTTGTGGTTTAATGTTCTTGGAGATTTTTTACAGTGTTTCTTTTAAATTCTGTCACTGAAGTGTATGAGAGTTGACAAGTGTAAATATGTAGTTAGACAATTTCAAAAGTGTATTATTTACTGATCGACCATAATGGCTCCAAAGGAGCCATTATACTCAATCATATCATGTCACTCCGTGGCACTTATTATGATGGTAATATGGATATGCATATTATTTTTTTTTTAAAGCAAGAGAAGCTTTATTGTGCACGTGTAAAAAGCTGCTTTTAATTGTCAGTAATGCTCTGAGCTTTTTTTTATGTATGGAGATTTCAAACCACCTATGGCTACCAGCCTGCAAAGCGTGGTAGCAGAGATCTGTGTTTGTGTAAAGATGAAAAAAGCCATGCCTGATATTTACAGCAGTGGGACTGCATCTCCTTAATATGGCTCTTTTATGGCTTTATTAGATCCGAGGGCAACCTAGAACCCTAACCTGAGAGCTTGGCAGGTAAAAGCTTTCCATTTTATCTCTGCAGCTTTCATCTGCTCCTGTAAGCTCTTTCCCTGACTTCCTAATTGTGTTTGTGACATTAGCAAATGGCTGGTCTGAAAATACCGTGCAGTGTAAGTCATGTTAATACAGCAGTCTTTTTTTAAGGTGTCACAGAAGATGTCTTTTTGTAGCGCTGGGGTAGAGAAGGGAAGAGAGAAGGCAGAATGAGAACATTGAACCATAAAAAATAAAAGAAGGAGACAGGCAGAGAGCTGGGAGTGCTAAATATGCTTCAGCCTTTTGGTAGGGTTGGTCTCAGCTGAGGAGGAGGTAGGAGCTGTGAGCGGGAGCTTGCTTGCTAGGAAATGTCCACAAAGCTTTTTGTGGAGAAGGAAGGAGAGGTGAAGCTGCAGTGAGCTGGTGTGGGAGAGAGTCTGCCATGGGGCATAGCAAACTCACTGTGGAGCAACATAGGGAGAGGAGGAGGAATCAGAGGCATTTCCGAATGTAGAAATGAGGATGTGTCTGGCTGTAGCTGTCGCTGCTCAGAGGTGGGGAAAGAATAAGGGAATCCAGCTGTGCTGGGCAAAGGATTGGCGAAAGGCATGAGCAGGGTGAAGCCTACCTCGTGGTTATAGACAATAGGTGAGGGAGAGAAGAGGAAAATCTGATGAAGGTGAGGAATGACGGACCATAGAAGGGCTGCGTGGGGTGTGGGACCTCCTCACATGTGCAGTGGGGGCTCTACCTGAGGTTGGGCTGCAAGGGAAGCAGGAGGTGCTGCTGTCAGTGCCTTCATCTCAGCTGCAGGGTGTCAGAGCAGGTGACTTCTTTGTCTTTCCTATTCAGACATGAGGACCAGTTCTGCTTTGTTGCTCTGTTATCAAAGGAGTTATTTACACTGCTCAGAATAAAGTAGGGCTAATTACTGCCTGGCTTATTTTTCCTCTTATTCTAAAGAACCTTCCATTGGAAATGCATTGTGCTTTAAATATGGGAAAATTAACCATTAGATGCTAGAATGAGCCAATTTTGAGTAGTTCAGGTGTGGAAGGACACACGTGATTTTGCAGATGATAAACTGCTAACAGCCAGATTTCCTTGCAACAGTTTTTCAAAGAATAATAGCAACAGGGACTTTTAGCCAATTCTGCATTAATTCTAACTTGTCTCTTTCTGAAATTATATTAAAACCATTTGTTCTCTTTTGCAGTACTGAACAAGAAGCATGAGAGGGAGTGGATACCTGTAACTGTTTCTGTCCTTGACCTACATAAGCAACTGTATTTGGGCACAGGGTTGAGCCTTGTAATTGTGAAAAGACAAGGGGAGGTTAAGCTTAAGTATTTCCTTTGAGATGCTTCTTGCTTAGAAGAGTTAGTTGCTAAAGTCTCATCGACTAAGATGCGAAACATCAGTGATATTTCCACTGGCATTGTTGGCTGAATATTCCTAATAAGTGGTAGAGCTTCTCATTTGTATAAGGGTGGGGTTTGTGAAGATGCTGTGCATTTGTACGCACACACGCACTAGCACACAACACTTGTTGATGATTCAGAACAGGAGTAGAGTAATTCAGATCTTGGACTGCCTCACGTGTGATTGGCTTCCTCTCTGGGGGACTTATTTTAGGGAAAAATCAATGTCAACTGAAAAACATTCCATTCTGAAAAGACAAAAATTCCCCTACTTGTGAAAATGTGTCTTGGCAGCTGATTTAACTTATGATACAAGATTTAACACTTTTCACTAAACATGAATATTTACCATGGCAACAGCTACGTTATGGGCCACATGTTGGAGACTTGCATGTTGTTGCAGAAACTTGTAAGTCACTGTGTTCTGCTCAGCCCTTGTTCCCGTTGTGCAGCCATGGTGTGCCTGGACCCCTGTCCTATGTGCCCTGGGACAACCGGAGCCACATGGGGCTGCAGCGTCCTCGGTTGCTCCGCCTGTGGCCGTGCCCCGTGCTGCTGTCCAGGCCCTTGTCACCTCTCGCTTGTGGTGTGAGGCACTTTCTGGGGACTTGGTAAAGGTGTGTCATGGGGACAGGTGCTGGCAGCCATCATCCCAGCAGGGAGGTGACATGTTGCTGTGCTGCAGGCATGGGGCTCTGAGCGTGGAGTTATTAGAAGAGGAAGCAAGGCTGGGCTGCACATACCTTAAATGGCAGCAGATTCGTTTTATTTATTTTTGCAGCCTAGGAGAATATAAATTCTCTTGCTTTAGGTTGAAGCTAGCACGGGGCCACGCAGAAACTGCTTCTCCCGGAGATAAAAGCTGTGTTAAAATGTGTCTTGTACCTGCAGGTGGAGATGGAGGTCTTGGCCATCGTTAAGGAAAAGGCATTGGCCTGCAGGGGTTCAGACCTTTCTTCTTCTGGGCAGTGATGGTGGCTCCGACCTTTCTTTTTCATTACAGTACTCCAAATTAAATAGCTCATATTTGGGGATTTAATCCTGTACAAATATATCTGTTTTTAAATCCTGCCAGCCTACATATACGTGGCTAAGAAAAAGGCAACCTCTGAGTAGGGACCTGTGATTCTTGTTTTACTCAAATATCCTATTGGGATTTCAGTTATATGTGAGTGTTAAACCTTGTTTGTTACTAAGGTGACTATGGTGTCAAGGTTATGGGGATGGTGTAGTATTATAAATGCAAAGATAATGCAAAAAAGAAAAATAGTTGTGTTGGCTAAAATCATCCTATTCCTATGGCATGAAGTTGCACACTGTCCTACATTTCAATTCTCGTTCTGTTAAATTACCTGTTTAATAATTTGAATCCAGTGTTATTTTTATATTATATTGCAAATGTGTGACTGTGAGGTTATTTTTAAGATATATTTATTAAGGGAATGAATACAATAAGACAAGTCATTGCAGCCCACATACAGTTCCTTGACTTCTCATTTTATGATGTTTCAATTGCATATGATTACTGAATGTAAGTTTTAACTTTTATGGGGGTTCATTACAGATGCAGCTGTGTAGAGAGAAATTCAATAGAAATTTGATTTTTTTTTAAAGCTTTAAAAGTGTATTGAGATGGAGCAACGTGATGGCATATAACCTGAGGCTTTCTGCTCTGAGCTTGGATGCACACTGGTGGGGTCTTCAAGGACTCGGATGCATTGCAGTGGGAATTTGCCTGTTGCTGGTGGTGCAGAGGTCTGTGTGTTTGAGGTGCAGGAGGTCGCAGCATCCCGTAGTCAGGGTGTTTGCCTCCTCTGGACAGCACACAGAGGAGCAGTGGTGTCCGCATCGGGGGAAAGGAGTGGGATGAACTTACTTGGGGCAGGGACCAGGATGAAATGCAGTTCTCTGTCCTGACGGGGAAATACAGTTTCAGTGAATTTGTGGTGTTCTTTTCTGCTTGAGAGAAAAGGAAATCCAAGTAAAAGGAACTCAAGAGAAAACAACACTGAACAGAATCTCAGTAAGCAAGTGCTGGAAAAACAAATTTAAGGGCATATGTGAAGGAATAGATGTGGTAAATGAGTAGGTCTACTGGTGGTTAAATGCTGCAGTGCTTTGTGTGAGTTCTAAGCAGGAACATATCAAGTATAGTTTAGTGTAGCAATTTATTGTCATAATGTTTGTTTTTAACGTATGGGAATGTAAACTTCTGTAACTGTATGATCATGTCTCTTAGTCGCAAGGAACCCTCATATTGAAAACTGTGACATTGGCTATTCATAGAAAACGTGGTACATATTACAGACTATTTATTTCCAAACATCAACGTCCTGAAAGGGTGCAAGGTGAAATCCAGAGCAAAATTTCTTCGGAAGGATGTAAGGAGGGGAAGCACTTTTGTCCTCCAGATTTATTCACTGATTTTTAGCCTTTGCTGTACTGGTGCAGCTCTGCAGCTCTTAGGGCTGTTGCAGTGGCTCCAGACAAGTCCTGGCCCTGTTCCTCATGCTGTAGTTCCTGTGGACCAATTGTTCAGGTGAGCTCAGGGCTGGGAAAGGTCTCATTTCCATTTCAGGAGCCTCTGGTAGCTCCAGCAGCATGGGGATATCCCCGCAGCAGTGTGCTTTTCTCTTGGATTCCCTTCCTTGTGCTTAGGGTGAAGTCATGAGTGGTGACTCCTGGGCTGTCATCCTGTCGTGATGAAACATGTTGAGTGATAAAGGAGCAGAAGTGGTTGGGGGACAACATCTCTCTGCTTTTGTCTTTAACTGGGTGTCCCTCGTTCGTGCGGAGCCCTCCAGCTGTGTGACGTGGGGCTGGCAGGGAGGATAGCAGCCAGCTTTAAATGCAGGGCTTCCAAAATCCGTTCTCTGGTGCTGAAAGCAGCTTGGCATCCTTACTTTAACTCTAAAGTGGTGATTGGTTCTCTGAGCAGTGACAAGCTTCATGAGGTAGAAGAGGAAGGTGTGCTTGGCCTCAGGCTTGGAGCTGTTGGCTTATCAGGAGCCTGGGACCCCTTTGCAGGGAAAGGGCTGAGCAGAGCAGGGCTACTTTGTGCTGCAGGAGCACAGCTGCCCTCAGAGCAGCAGCCCTAGGGAAATGGTTTTTCTGGGCTGTGCCACCTCCCACAACAAGGAAAAACTGATGAAAAGCAATGAAGCACACAATTACATAATGAAAAACAATAAAATGTGTCTTCCAATATGTACTACTAGTGACCATATGACTTTATTATAAAAGCTAAATATGATTGCATTTCCAGGTATTGTACTGTGTGCTAAACTGCAGGAAAGACAGAACAACTAAGAAGGACAGGACTTCTTGTTTAATATAAACCTCAGACTTTGAAATGACACATAGCGGGGAATAAATGTCCATCATCTATCAAATGAGGTTTGAACGGTTTAGGTCACACTAGACAAACACTTCTCACCCTAAAACCTTTTTTTCATCTTCATTCATCAACAGCACCTTAAGCTGGTGCCTCTCTTCTCTTTTCATTCTCTCAAAAATAATAATCTGCTGGATGCCTACAAATCACCGGCGGCTGGCATTCGTTAGGCAGGTGATGAGCTGTGGCTGCTCCCATCTGTGCTCCTGCCTTAGGCCCTGCTCCCTAAGCAGTGGGTGCATGGAGAGGGACTGCAGGAGGGCTGGTGAGGACTGAACTCAGCCTGGAGACAGGGACAGAATGCGTTCTCTGAGAGTTGTTCTCAAGTATGGAAGTCCTAACAGCCAGGTTTGGAGCTTCAAAAGAGGAAGGCAGACCTTCGCAACCAAATTTGTTCTCTCCTGTGGATCCTCCTTCTCCTCAGTGTTGCCCTGGTGGGTGCTTGTTCCCAGCAGCCTCTCTCTAATTTGTTTTCTTAGTCTGCAGGCTAAACTGCATCACTGTGCCTTGTAATTTCTTCCTCCCTCCTACGAGGTCCCAGGCTGAGCTCTGCACACACCGTTCAATCCCCGTTGCCTGGTAGGAAGCTACGTCTCTTACACTAGTCTTTGTCCAATTACTCCTAATTTTTTTCTCATGCTTTTCTCATTTATGGTACTCCTCTTGGATTGGCTTCCCATGGTATAGTTTTCCCATTGCATTGCTTGTTTGTTACTTTCTCTTTTTTTTTTCTTCCAACATATTTTTCTAGCTCTCATCTCAGCTTCCTGAAAGTCATTTATGGAACAGCACAGTCCCTGCTTCTCCAGGGCCACAGAGCTTCCTCTTGTTTTCTGCCTTTTTTTCTTGCTGTCATTCTGGAAAACAACCTGTGTATGGGAACTGTTGAGTTAGGGCCTGAACTGCTGATTGAGCACCTGGGGAAAGGACCCAGTCAGCCCTGAGGGCACAGGTGAAGGCAATGCACCTGTGTGACCGGAGCCTGGCTCCAGCTCTCTTAGACCTCATTTAAGGGCTGACTGCCCCCGGGGAAGGCTTTCTTTCTGGAGATCCCTTCTTAGAGGAGCTTTCCCTTGCAAACCTAGAATCTTCTGATATGGGTGAGCAATCTTCTTTTCTTCCTTTA
Organism: Chrysolophus pictus; assembly: GCA_037305975.1. Classification (NCBI taxonomy): domain Eukaryota; kingdom Metazoa; phylum Chordata; class Aves; order Galliformes; family Phasianidae; genus Chrysolophus; species Chrysolophus pictus. Next base: position 3,799,527 of record CM074587.1, read on the forward strand.
TAGCACCTTTCTATCGTGTTGGTCCTTCTGTCGTCGTACCTTTGTTGTGATGCCTGTCCCATCATATGATCTGTCCAATTGCTACAACCATGGCTTTTTCACAATTACCAATTAATATTAATACATGCAATTGAAATGAGCATAGTTAACAAAAACGGTCTGTTTGAAGGTAGAACTTAGTGTGAGCAGAAATCTTTGTAAACCCGGACATGGGCTTGTGAGGACAGCACCAGCTGTCCACCAGTGGAAGTGAAGACAAAACTTACATTTTGGACATTTATTTGCTGCCTTCTGATTTAGGGGTTTGGAGGAATTCGCTATCCATTGGGATAGGGATCAGCATCAGGGTGGGATCTGCCACCCACACTGCTCATCACTTGCATCTCAAGGTATTTTAAAGGAAGTCCAAAATCAGTTTGGTACCATCAGTCGTCTCAGTTTGGCATAGTGACGTGAAGCCATGGGGATGGGGTTTGCTCTGGGGTGGGCTCCCAGTGCCTGGCTCTCTGGTGGGGATTGGCAGACTGGCATCCTAATTAACTGGGGAGGGGGATCTGCTCACCCGCGGGAAGTGGTCACACATCACAGAGTATCTTGAGGGAAGCCAATTTCCTACCCCAATACCTTCCTCTTTTCCACTTCTCTCCTTCACAGTTTGAAGACCATAAATCACTTATTTGAAATGTATTTAAGGAGAAGAATATTTTCCCCACTTAATGCTTTGTAGCAAGTACAGTTAGGATCAGTCATGTGCTAAAGGAAGAGAAATATTCTTCTTTGATACTGTATCTTCATTTTAGGCAGTTTCCTCTTGTACTCAGTTCTTAGATGATAATTCTGAGTTCTTGGATGCTGCTCATTTTGCCACTGAAAGAAAATGCAAAACAGGATATTTTAATATTATTAATAATGAATGTTTACATAATTAGCTCAATTACTTTGTTCAGTTTGACACTTTGTAATTGTGGACCTGTCTTCCTCTCCCTTTTGAAGCAGGCTGGAAGTGATGGGAAGCACAGGGTAGAGAGGCAATCCTGCAGCACAGGGCATCTCCCGCACGGCCCCTTGGTCCCCATTGCACCTGCAGCCCTTGTCCTTCCCCTGTGCTCTCAGAACACTTTGAACCTCGCTGAAATGTGCGTCTTTGAGATGTTTTACCTCCAACAGATCCCTAAAACATACTTTCTCTGTTAAATGAAGAACATGGTTTTCACACACAGTTGTTAGGGTATGGATGAGAGTGGGTCGTCTGCTGATCTAGAAGTTTTTTGTGAATGGACTCTACCTTGTAAGGGTGAGTTATTCATCCAATCTGTGATCGCCTTTGACATATTTAGTTTGTGGATTTTGGATGCGTGTGGCGATGAAAAACATTCTGCAAAGATGCTTTTTGGCCAACAGGAAGAAGCTGGTGGGGAGGTTCTGGTGGTGCGGGAAAAAAAGCTGAGGGGTTTTTGTTGGTGGTGTCGATACTTAAAGAAAAACCAAGGATAATTGTGCTAACATGGTGCCACTGGAGGATGGAAAAGCTGCAGGAATTATTCGCTTTCCTGTTCTGTCACTGCTTGGGCTCTCGTTCCTCTGTTTCTTCAGAAAGGCCCTGCAGCTTGCAGATAACAGAAATTAAATTAGTATTGATATAACATTAGACACTCCTATTAATATTGACAGCCTGTCGATACTGTTGTGCTGCTTTTGTAATACGGGATGTTAACGGATAATGCTTTAAATAAAAACGCTAATCTTATGATCGCTGAGTGCACAGCGGGGTCTTGACTCAGTTCCTTCCAGCTCCCCACCCCACGAGCGGCTGCCCACAGCACATCCCTTGGTGGCAGCTCACCACAAGCTGCCCTGTCCTGTGCTCTGAGCACCAAAGATACTTGCTGCTGTCAGGATGGTTTGCTGGGAGGAAGGTGGAAAATGCCTTGGGGATGTTGATTTGGGAAGTTTGATGCTGGAAGCTTTTGAGAGTGGCTTTGAGTTGTGGTTGCAAGTGAGAAAGGAGCAAAATCTCTGTGGGACCGTGCTCTGAGATGCTTGGGGGTGAAGCATGCACTGAGTTGGAGGGCTGCCCCTAACCTATGGTTCTTGTCTGGATGTTCAGCATGTGATAGCGACTACATGTTTCTGATGAACTTTTTATCTTTTTCAGTCCATTATGAAAATAGCCACGGTCGTCAGAGCTCAAGTTATTTGTTAAATGGTGTAAAAAATATGCTTTAAACAATAATGATTACTTTGGTAAACACAGATGTCTTTGTGTTGTGCAGTGGGTTTTGTATGTGAATTTGTACATGTCTGTGAGACAGAAGTTGCCATCTACTTTGAAAAATGGGAAACACGATGATGCTAATTGCCTCCCCCTTACCCGCCCCACCTGCTGCCTGGCTGCCAGCTGCGATGCGCTGAGCAGGTTGGCACTTGCACATGTGTGCCCGCTGCACTCCTGCCTCTCTAGAGTCTATTTGGGAGAGCATTTTTAAAAGGGGGAGGGAAGGCCTTTTATCTTGCTGAAAACCATCTCCTGATGATCAGTTATTCGCTGTGTTATTAATGCTTATTTGGACGTTACTTGGACTGCTGGATTAAACAGCGTTCTCGTTATGTATTGAATAAAATGAAATACATGTCACAACAGCAGTGCTGTGATGGTGACAACCGTCCTTGGCTGTGCATCTCATTAGAAAGGTATACATTTTTCTTTGTTGTGCATCTGTGAATGACAGAAGTTGACAAACATGTTTTAAGAAGTTGCTGTTTGGAGGAAGTTACATTTATGGCACAGAAACCAAGAAGAAAGTGATTGTTATGAAGGTAAATAATTATTTCTTACACATGCATTTTATAAATCGCCCTTCTCTGCTGTAGTATTTACTTCTTGCTTTATTACTGCTCATATGTTGAAGGAGATTCTCATCTGTATCACTTACTCTTATAAAGGAATCCCTGAGGGTTTGGAGTTCAGTTTGCATTGAAACCTGCACTTAGAACAGGATTAAAACTCTTGTATTTCGCAGGTTTAAAGACTGAATTGATTCTCCAAATGTTCCATGTTAACTCCCAGAGGACAGCTGGATTTTTCCATAATGTTGGTTTTTTTGGGGCAAAGCATTATTAACTTTGGCGGAGGAAAGATACTTGGGAGGAAAGCGCCAGACTGGTGAGCTGAGTGGTGAGTCTGTGCAATTTTGAGATGTGCACTGTGTGTGTGCTGAGTCTTATCAACCCGCACTTCAGTAGGTTGTGGGTAGTGGCCTGATGTAGGTTTGCCTGGCTTCAGAGCAGGGCAGTGACTCTGTGGGCTCTTTGGTCTGACTTGGGGTGAGCTGAGGAGCAGGAGAGAGATCAAGATTTGTTTTGTTTGTTGCTTTTGTTTTTTTTAAGTTTTTTTTTTTTTCCTAAAGCTAAGAATGAAGACACACCATTTTAAGTAAAATGGCGTCTGCCTATTCATAATGAATCAGAAAAGAGCACCGTGCCCATGCAGTGCTATTTGCATGACTCCACCATCCCATAGGCGTTGCATGGGCGCCAGGTGGTGCAGTGTTGACCCGCAGGAACCTGAGCTCAGGATTGAGAAACCAGCGGGAAGAGGCAAGCAAAGGCTTGTGGCAGGCGATGCAGGGCAGGCAGCAGCCCGTCCTCGCTTTCCCACCATTCTGTCTCCTGCACTGCGTGCTGACATGGGCTCTGCTCTGCGGGGAAACCTCACTGCTGTCTTGGGGCACGGAGTGGTGTCTGGGCTGTGGTTTGCTGTGGTTATCATCTTCTCATCGAAACTCATTCACCTCCCAGCATCCTGAAACAGAGAACACGATCTCTGCAGAAAGTCGTCATTTGTGGAAAAGTCACAAAGTTCCCAGCTTGTGCTCACCCTCCTTTCTGAAATGGTTTTACTTTTGTTACGAGTAACACCTAAAATTGCCACTTAACCTTGCAGCGCTCTGTTAAGTCTGTACTTTTGATTGCATAGCTGGGGTGGAGTTTCCTTTGGGAATTCAAGAAGTAGGAAGTGTTGTTTGTAGGTTTTTTTTTTTTTTTTTTTTTTTTTTTGCTGACTGGTGCTAATGTGTAGGTGGGGATGTGCTGCTGTTTTTGTAATACTTTTATTGTTTATGGAATTGTTAGTTAATTGATGGTAACAATGCCTGGAGCCTGGGAGAGGTAGTCTTTTATGTTTGCTCAAAGAAGAACAAGTAAATAATTGTATAACTTAAAAGGAGATTTCAAATTATTCTCCAGAGTTTATTTACCTTGCACTTGTGTCTCCTACCTTGTCCTACCTATGTTTCCATACCTTGTCATCAGGTATCCCCACACAAGTTTTTTTTTTGCTTGTTTCCAACAAAATGACGTATGGCTTTTTAGGAATATGCAGGAAGGCAGAGTGGAGCCCCCCAACCTGACCCTGCAGCAGGTGCTCCACCTGGCCTCGTTTCCACCAGGTCCTCATTGCAGTGCTCAGCTCTCGAGTTGAGGGCGTTCCTTTTCCACTCCAGTGTGATACCTAGAAGCTAGTGAGGTATTTGATGAACGGCAGGGTATCTTTGAACTCCTGTTAATTGCTTCATGGTTTACTCAGGATAAAACGTACTGGTAACTTCGTCTTCCACATTTATCCAATGAAGTAAAATTCAAACCAGCCCACAAGCTGGAGAATGTTTTTTATTTAGATGTGGTGTAGTTCCATCTGGTCCACGTTAAGGACCCCAAAAATATATATGATTAGCTTTATAGTTCACTGCTAAAGGTAGCAAAGCTGGCTTTTAACATTTTTCAAATTTGCAGCTAGCATCTCAAAACATTTGCTGGCATTTCCTGACTGTGATTACCAACCAAAGATTTTCTTGGTTGTACGTTGCATAGTTTCCCTGCTTAAAATAACACTGAAGCCTCTGCTGTTCTCTTTGTAACTCTTACGCAAGCTATCCATCTCTGTCAAGAATGGTCAGTCTCAAATCCCAGAGCTCAGTGTTAGGAAACGTCAGATAACATACAGTATTAGAGTAGCAAAATTTATGGCTATCACCAGCGCTGAGCTTGTGCTCAATAAAGTGAAGCACCGTGCAGTAGTAACAGTAGGAAGGGTGCGTTGTGTTGCCTTACAACAAGTAAAAAGAGGATTTAAGGCACTTGCCAAAAACTCAAAAATGCCCACCGGCTGCTCTGACTCAGCAGAGGGAGCTGCCCTGTTTGGGTTTCAGGTGTCTGTCTGCTCACCTGAGTGACCCAGTGCTGAATCCCCAGCATGAGTGGATGTGAGCTGGGAGGAGGAGGTGGTGCGCGCTGCTGCTGCCTTTTGGGCAGCTCCTCTGCTCTTCGGCTCTTCTGCAGCAGCTGCCAGGAGCAGCCTGACCAGCCTCTGGTGCAGCCTCAGCCCTAAGGGGTTGGAGAGCCCCAGTGCAGGGCAGTCTATGGGGTTTCGTTGCCTGTTTTTCCTTGTGGACTGTGCTTTTCCATTTAGTGTTGAGTTGGGGAGCAGCTGCAGGTCTGAATGCCAGCCTGTCCTGAGCAGCACCAGAGGCATACTTTTCTGAAATTCAATTTCTATAACAATTTCAGTGGCCGCAAGTTTTTCTTTTGGTGCTTAGTTCCCCTTTGCCTGCTTGTCCAGCAAATCCCTGCTGTCAGCTAGCACTGAAGGTCTGGAAGAGTGCCCTGCTTTCTGCAGACACGTGGTATTATCTTAGTGCTGCACCTTCATGCTGCTCATTGTGCTGAGAAGACTTGAGCGCAAGGTGTGGACGTTGCTCCCTATCCCTTGCATTAACCAGTGCCTGTGCCACACTGTTGGCTTCTGCATGCATGCAGTGAGCTTCCTATGGGCACCGCTCCCTTTGCCCAGGCTAAGGTGGGAGTTTTACTATGAGTGCACTGTGGGGACCTTAGGGAGGCTGCCTCTTTACCTCGAATATGTCCAGAAGCATGCAGCAAGAAGTGCCAAGGATTTTCAGGAGTTGAGCTGGAGGTGTTGTTTGAAGTTAACCATATTTTATTTTCTCAAACCCTTTCTTAGGACTTCATTTATACAGCTCTGTGATGGGCATGGATAAACATAGTGATCGGATTACAGTGCAAGTGGAATAGGTGGACTCGTTTTCTTTTTCTTTTCTCATAATAAAAATCTCAGAAATTCAGTTGCTTACCCCATAAAATGCACATTCCTGTTACGGATTAGCCATGTTTTAATGGGGCTGTTCCTTATACAGTAGTCCATTAGCAGAGTGTCCTTTGATTTTTATACGGCGAATGTTTACCCAGCAATGCAGGGCGGCCTGGCTGCTGCTCACCGCCTCCCCAGCCCTTCAGGTGGGGCGCTGGGGCTGGAGCAAAGGCCCTGTGCAGGATGGGGCATGGCTGCATGGCAGGACAGTGATGTGCTGGGATGCTGCAGTGAGGGCACAGGGATGAGGCTTGGTCATTTATCGCTTCCTGGCACCCTTCTATTGCCCTTTCCTGACATTATATGGAAGGAGTGACATGGAAGGATGAAGACATCCTCTGTCCTTCTCTACCCGCAGAGCTGAACGGCAGCTTTCTGCGCCGCTTCAAATTGTAATTTTGGATAAAAGGCTGTGTAATAACTTGAGAAATGTGTGAGAAGATCTTGTGTTAATACTGTATAAACCTTCTTTAACTTCAGGAAGCTTAAAATCAAATTTGGCAGAGCTTACAAGGGCAGCGAACGCGGAGCCACTTGACTCTGGAGAAAGGCAGCGGCAGCGTGGAGCTCTGAAGCTCTCTGGTGCGAGTGCTGCTTGGGGTGGGGAGCAGAGCCAGCAGCACTCTGCCGTGGTGACTTGCCCTCCTGAAACCGGCAGTGTATTTGTTTTTCTTTTTAACAATGCTACCTGAAGGGTTAGAAGTGTTTCTGAATGCATGTGAAAACGTACGCGTGACCTTACCTACACGTTCAGTGTCTACACGTTGTGCGCAGAGATTTTTCTTGCCTCTCTGGGAGGATCACACAGGAGAGTTTGCAGTGCAGTTTGTGTTCACTGGGCTTCAGGAAGGCAGATGATGTGGGATGGGCAGGGCCATCGCTGCCCCAGAACGTTCAGATGTGTTGTGACCTCCGGAAAGTGAATTTTTAGAGCAGCTGAAGTTAGAAATCTGGGATCAGTTTGGATGTTTGAAAGTCACAGCAACAACCATTTGTAAGAGCGTATCATGCTCAGTAGTAAGACTGCATAAGGGCACAGGATGAAGCATCTGATTTTTTTATTTTTTCCCTCTTGGCATTCTGTTTGCGACAATTACATGGCTCTCTATTAACTGTGCATGGAAGAAAGCAGTGTTATGAAATGAAGAGAGATTTCCTTCATCTGTTACTCTGTAGGTAATTTTTGTGCTTTTTCCAGTATTTAAGTACCTCTTAACTGCTTGCTGTCCATCTGTATACCATTCATAGTACTGTAAACTAGTATATGTAGCCTGACCTTGTAACTTGCTTTGTTTGTGCATCTGCCAGTGCAATATGTTGTCTTTCCTTAAAATGCAAATATGCTCCACGCAGTACAGAGCTCCTTAGTCAATAAATAAACGGAGGTAAAAAACTGTACCTAATACCCATTTAATTTAAATTCATTTTATAAACATAAAGACGCCTTTTAAGAGAAGCTTTAATTCAGACTAGCACCTTGATTTGTGGTTGCCATGGAGAATCAAATCTGTCATTTGACAAGAAAAGTCACCCATTTATGACAGCACTTTATCTTGTCTCTCCAGGGGAAGAAAATGTCAAAAGTGAGAGCAGAAAAAAATAAAGCCTTGAAACACCAGAATTTCTTGATTTCATTTTTATTATTCAGCTATCATATCCTTTCTGATAATAGCGACTTGGTGAAAATAAATAATGTTCCTACAGTAAAATCAAATATTTCCTATTGGAATGGACAGGGCTCTTTGTGATTGTCAGTGCTGTGAAGTCTGGCAAGAAATAGTGTTATTAGATAAACCCACAGTGCCCAAATCCCATTTTCTTTTCATTACAGTGTCAAAATAATTATACCTGTGTAATTTGGGTAAGAAATTGTAGAATGAGTAAAACGGTCCATTGGAAGATACTGCTTTACGCTTGTGTTCGTTATAAGGTGGGGTTTTTACGTGTTGAACAACAACAAAAAAGATGAAATTTTGTACAATTTAATTTGGGAAAAAAACCAACAAAACAACACCAAAATTCAGGTCACTCGGTGTTCTTTCCATGCGGACAAGACAGCAGTGCTGTGCTGTGTGGGTTTCCCTCACAGGCAGCTCATACCCACCCGGCTTAGAAGAGCAGGAGTTGGAATGCTTCGGATTCTCATTGCACTTCTCTGAAGAGTTTCAGACATGAGAGATAGCATTGTTTATGATCTGAAATTTTCTGAAGTGTTTTTATTTTGTAGGGTTATGGTACGGTAAGAGTGGGGTGTTTTTTGGGAGTGTAATTAGCTTTCATGAGTGTTTACGCGTGTACATTTAATCCATGCAGGCACTAAGTTACCCCAGGGGCGTAACACTTACTGTAACATTGCATTACTCTTTACGTAAATCTAAAAGGGCTGTTTAGATAACAAGACTAAAATAATCCACTCTGTGCCTCTTTCTTGAGGCAACGTTTTTGCCTTTCACGGCGTTACGGGGCTTGATGTGGTTCGGGAGTAATCTCGTATCAATGAGGTGGCACGAGAATAGGAAGTCCTTCAGTGGTGGAGTGCAGTGGTGGGGCCGTGGGGCGGCGTGCCTGGAGGAGATTACAGAACTGGAGAGAAAGAAAAGGGTCGAAGTCTCTTTTTCTTGAAATTGGCTCGCAGCGCAGGATCCATAGCCAAAGCTAGTTGGGATCTGCTGTGAGAAAACAGGCAGCACAATGGTTCCCTATTCCTGCTTTCATGCTGTGTCTGAAGCCAAATCCTGCTCTTAAATACTTAAGTGTAACTCCGGTTCACCTCACAAGGCGGTCGCGATGCCGGTCCGGTGGCAGATTGTGGCAGTAAGTGCTGTGCTGCGTCCTGTGGTTCTCTCAAAATGTGTGTTGTTGCAAATGTCACCTTACTGGGGAAATACGTACAGATTGGAGTTTTTTTATTGTAGGGTTGAGTTTTTTTTTTTGCCTTTTTTTTTTTATCATGTAGTAACATCATGTCATAGAAAGTGTGTTATCATGGGCTACAGAATGTGATAACTTAGTTTTTTTTGTGAGACCATCTGGAATAAAAGAGGGTGAATTAAACATGCTCTCTAGGGTTATGGAATCTTAAAGATATTAAGGGGCTTGATTTCCATAATGTCTGCCTCTCCTGTTGCCCAACTGTTGATATAATCTGTTTTAAAATCGATTTGCTGTCATCATGTAATCAAAGCCTTAATTGCATCATCATTGACTTCAGCATTTTTTTGCTGAAAAATTGGTGTGGTGGATAGTAAAAATACTGTGAAAAAGGAGCAAGTGTTGAAAAGAATTTCGCTGGGTGTACTGTCTCTGGGATGTGAGCTGAAATTGCCACCGGTACCAAAGTAACCACGAGCCCCACAGTTCTGTGAGAGGTTTGAAGTTATTTTCCTCTGCTCACAACCTTGAGGTCTGATACCGCACAGCATTTAACTCGCTGAGAGTATTTAAAGGAGTCGTACAAGATTTAGCACGGCCTTGTCAGAACTATCTTTTCAAGTATTTAGTCCACTTCTAACTGTAACTCTTTACTTAAGGAAAATGAGAAAGGGGGGCTGGTAAAGCTGCTTGTTTGCTCCAAGATTGTTCCCTGCAGTACAGAATTATCTCCCATAAGCTCTGTCCAAGGGAAGGCTTGATAAAGATTAAATATTTTTATGTAACAAAAAAATGTGAGCAACTTGTCTATCTTGTTTCCAATGGATGCTGTCAGAAATGGCTGATATCCTGTCCTGGAAATCGCAGATGGAAACTTCATCTCGGCACAGTGCTGCAGCAGTAACAAAATGAAAGTAGCAGAGTCTCATTTACATTTCAGAAATAGTTCTCTGCAGCTTCCTGTTCAATCCAACAGATTTTCTCCTGTACCTGCTGTTGGTTGTCACCCACATTTGAAGGGCAGTGCTTTGGGTATGGCTCCTGGAGAGCTGCGGGTAGGGAGGTGCTGCTGCTCCACTGCAGCGCGTACTGCAATAACCAAAGCAGTGCCTGATGCGATTTCAGCAAAGGTTAACTCCTTACTTTTGGCTTTCGAAACTCTCTTTAGTCATAGCAACTGCAGCGTAAGCTTTTCTCAATTGATTTTTTTGCTGATTTATTTAAATTGCGCTTTTGTTTTAATAACCTGCTTCTAGGTTCAGAAATGTCCTTGACTCTGAAAGTCTGGTACGTGAAATGGCAACAGTCGTGAATTTCCCATTTCTGTAACGGGGAAGTCAAAGTAAACATGTACTTTGTAAAAGAGAGTATATACTGGGTGCTAATAAGACTGTGTATTGACTGTAAAAGCCTTTTATGGGAGTCTTTGAAAGAGAAGAAAGCGCAAATTACTGGGGAGGATGGAGAATGCTCCAGCTCAGGGTAAAAATGTGATAGTTGGCAGTTTCCGTGCATTAGCACAGCCCCTTCTCCAGAACAGTAAACACTGTTTGGGTGTCAGCATAACCGAGACACACCACCTCATTTAACAACACCTGTGACTTTCTCTAGAATTTAAAATGAGGCTGCTGGGAGATGGTTCCTGCTCCTGAGTGCATCAGCCTGCGTTCCTGCGGGGTGTGAGCAGGTCTGCAGTGGGAGCTTTCCTGCTGACCTCCTGTAGACCCCACTGGGTTAAGTCTGAGAGCAGCTCTCTGGGTCCGCAGCTCTTGAGGCAGCTTCTGAGAGCCCACGGGTCTTGCCAGGTCTGTTAGACTTCCCATAGAAAAACTAAGTGAGCAGGAATGACAACAGTTTGTCCCAGTGGAAAGAATTCTTCCTTTCTAATGTATGGGCTTTGCACATCCTCCATGCCCAAAAGCTCTGAGCGGGCCATCTGGTTCCCATTCCTCATTTCTGCCTGCCCACCGTGAGACACCTGTGTCTAGTTTTGCAGAAGTTTAGCTAGGCTTTGCAGCCACAGCTGGGGCCAGTTGGGGCCATCCATGCAGCACAGGGGCTGTTAGCATCCCCTAAGGCTGTGAGTCATAGCAGGTTCAGATTGGTTCCTTGGGTTCCTGGGTAAATCAGAACAGTAGCTATCAATTACCTCTCATTGGACTCATCTAGTGACATGGTTGTGATGCCCTCAAGCTTCTTTGTAAGCAGAGGTGGAAAGCCTTTCATCGAAGTCATGAATCCTGATGCTAGAGAAGTGATAGGGAGGAAATCAGTAGCTTTTCTTGAGCTATGGGTTTGGATGCTGTGTGCTGGATAAATAGTGCATGCTGCTGGGAGTGTGGCTTTCATATGGATAAAAAGGAATGCTACAACTTCGATGGGAATCCCATGGAAGAAATGTGATTGTGTAATTGAAGACTTCATCGTAATATTCATTGCAAAGGTGCAAATCAAGATTGCATGTGCTAGCTGTTGATGTTGCCAACTTTGTTGCTTAGATTTTTACAATCTTAACATTATTTTAATATAGCTTTGGACGTAATTCTGTAAAGGATGTGCAGCAATATGTTAACATGCTGTGCCATCCTACATTTAGAACTTGTAATAAGTATTTCTTTTTCTCTTATTGTCTTTGCAAAAAAAAAAAAAAAAGAAAAGAAAAAAGAAAAAAAAAAGAAAGAAAAAGTTGGTTTTAATGCTGCCTTTGTGTTGTTGCATATATTTGATTCTGGGTCCTGTGTCCCCTGTGGTGTCCAGGCTGCTGCTCTGTCCCCTTTGCTCGTGGCTGAAGGGTTATGGTGGTCTGTGTGCTCCAGGAGTTGTGCTCAGTGCAGGGCTTGGCATGGGGAGCAGGGCTGGAAGCAGGAGGTGCTGAGGACATCAGTCAGACTTTTGCAGCTAAAATAGCAGAAATATTTATATTTGCTGTGGGCAGGAGTACATAGGAGCAGATATTTTTGTCTGTGTTTTAGGCCAGTCCTTTTCAGAAGGAGAGTTTCATCTATTTGTTGTCTAAGGGGAACAGCAATTCTCAGGGAATTTTCAGTATTTTGAAAAGATTTTGTGCATGGAATCAACTGTAGTTTGGGTTTTTTTAATCCTTGTTTTTTTTTTCCCCTATTGCTGGATATAGCTGCACTAGTCTTGTCCAAACTGAGCTGAAGGCAGAAAGAGGTGTAAAAGTCCTCTTTCCAGTTTCAGTGACTAAATACTCTGGTTCAGGTGCACCCCTGCTGAAGAGATTGACCCCATTAGTTGTTTCAGGATGAAATCTCCCTGTATATAAACGAGATAATCTCTACAGATATAACAGGTTTTGCAGCTATGAAGCACGTGTTGGGGTGTTCCTGGGGTGCCAGCACAAGGCACTGTTACCTCTCCTTTCCTCTGTTCGCACTCTGCCAGCTGGATGTGAGCCACTGCTGAGGACTGAGCAATCCTGATCTTACCATTCCTAACGAACTGATTAGTGATCCTGATTGAACAAGTAGGAAGCGTTGCTCTCTGGGAAGCCGAGGCAAGGGGCTGTTTTCATGTGTGATGAGGGAGAACTTGCTTCCATAAAGCTTGCTGATGCCTCTATGGGGCAGCACCGAGCCCATGCTGGTCTCCAGCTCCCTTGTGCTCTTTTCTACGTGAGACAGAATGTAATTATTGAGGATAAGGTCCTCCAGAGCAGGCCTTTAAAAGTCCTATATAAAGATGCTGGTCTTAAGTAATTCAATATTTCAACTGCACTGTGCTTGATTGATTGATTGATTGATTAATGGAGGAGTTCATGTAATTAATCCAGGCCTTCACTAAGTCACATGTGTTCCAGTAAAGACTGCGATCGAGGCGATAAGTGGGTGGCTGGGAGCCTGGCCCTGCACGTGCATCTCTCTGGCTTTGCAGCAAAGCAATGGGGCAAAGTTGCTATGAGCATCTCAGCTGTCCTGGGCCGCAGCTGGATGATTCTCCCTTGTCTTTCTGTCTGTGGTGCCTGCTTGTGTTTTGTTTGCTCTTCATTGGCCAAAGGTGCTCCTTGGTGGTCTTGATCAGGGCTTGAGGTCCCAGAAAAGATGTAAATGTATAAGCAAAGGAGGACGTTGGGCACAGGGCCATGGTGGGGCGCTGGTGTGCCCACAGCCCCCTCCTCTCCTGCAGTAGCGTCAGCCTTGTGTTGAGTGATGCTTTGGGTGACTTGCAAGGGGACTGCGGCCACTGTAATGGCAGTGTTTACCTGACACCCTGTGTTCCTGTGTAAACCTTTCCAAATCTGTCCTTGTACCTGCCCAGTCTAAATAAATGTTGGGGTTGATTGGTCCTCTACAAACCCTTGTAGGAACAGGGACTGAGAACTGTGTCTCGTGTGTTGTGTCTCAATGCCTGGCTCGGACCAGAGAAGTGATGGTCCCATTTCCAGATTTCTGTCTAGGCTTTGTCCAAGTAGCTGTAGAAATAAATTAATGGATGTATGGTGCACACATGGCAATCCATGCCGCTATTGAATGAGGGCTCTCAGAAGCACGGCTGGGTTTGTTTCCGCGTGGCCAATGCAGAGCCAATTGCACAGCAGCTGAGTGTGCTTTTTTCTATTTTTTTTGAAGAGGGAATGAGGACTTGATTTGTAGAGGAGCAGTTTTGTGGTGCTGTGATAGGTCGGCGGTTTGTTGTGTGGTTAGCTTGGTTCTCAGGCCTGCGTATTGAAAGGTAATGGGGTTCATCTCCAGGAGAGCTTTTCTCGGCAGGATGTCTAACTGCGCTGCCTCTGTTTTCTCCTTTACTAGCCTTACAGAATTTAGTCACAGGAGAATATTTGATGAATAACCTTTGATAAAAGGCTTTTTTTTTCCTCTCTCTCTCTTTTGGTTTTGGTCATTGCTGTAATACTGTGAAATGCTGACGGAAAGCTAAGTGAAAACTCTGAACGCTGATGCGCCGGGCGATCCGTTAACCATCGCATCGTGCTGCCAGTGCCCCCGGCTGAGTCTTGTGATCAGAGCAGTGCTGCTGATGCTTTCAGGGCTTTGGGTGAATTTGCTGCTGCCAAGCTGGGCAGGGTGCAAGTGTGGACCTTCATCCTTCAGGCTGCAGTTCTTCTCTCTTCCCAGCCCGGGAGGAGCCTCTTGACACTGGCTCCACGAGTGCCAGATCGCAGTCCCGCTCTGTGTGATGCTATCTTTCTGCAGCCACGCTGCACAGAAGCTATTGCTAGCAGGAGTTTTTAAGCTACTGGATTTTGAGTCGTTGCATTGTTCATCTGATTAAATTGTATTTAATTAGCTTTGTGTTTCATCCTTTTGTTTCAGTGCGAAGATTATGGAGGGGGGAAGAGAAGATAAAAATGGTCTAAATGAAGCTTCGTTGTTTAAAACTCATATAAAAACTCTGTAAGATGCCTTTTATTCTCCAGCCCTTTATCTTCCCTCACAAGCTTTCCGAGAATGAGTAGTGCATGTTGAGGTTTATCTTTGCTTTTATGTGCAGTAGCCACATGCTTAACATTGAGCGCGTTTGAGTTGCATTTCATAGGGCTTTCGCAATCCTTTTATAAAGGGACTGATCTGCTAACATCACCCTCTTTAGATCTAGCAGGCAGGATGTTCTGCCATACAATGAAGTGTTCACAGCCTCTCTTGCCAGACCAGTAAGTGAATGATTTCAAGCCTGGTGGGCAATACTTGTGTCCATGCGTAACACAGACAGACCACAGTAGTAGGCAGCTGCATGTAATTTTGAACTCCACTCATTGAACTGTAATAAAACAATATAAGCACTGCTTGGGGGAAAGATTGGATGCAGTTATCCTTACACAGGGCTCGGGCATATGAAAGCAGTGCTGGCTGACAAGAGGATTTTGAGATTTGATTTTGATTGAATTGCAGAATTGAACAGGCCAGGAATGTCAGTGGAAGGCTAAATGCCTGTAGTGCCGTAAAGTTTTATTCATGTGAGGCTTTCCAATATAAAGTAGATGGATTATTGGAAAAGGTGTCAAGGGACATGAAATAGAAGTGCCCAAAACATAAAATGTGGGTATAGGGATAAAATTACTTCTTGCTTAGTATATAATGAGCTCACAAAAATGTTGTGGGTAGTTGTTTGTTTATTTTTCAACCTTTTTAAAGCTAATTCATCACACAACATAAAACAGCCTTCCTTTCTAACTTCAGATCTGTCTGTGGCTGCAGTTCATATTGCTTTTGAAAACACGATGAAAAAAATGGAATGCTGTATTTTCTTCATTTTGATTAAAAAAAATAGAAAAGGGGTCTCATTAAAAAAAAAAAAAAAAGAAAGAAAGGAAAGGGGAGAAAAAAATAGTCCACAGGATATGAACACTCAGCAGACACTGAAAACTATTATGCTCAAAAACAAGAGCGGGATGTGTATTCACATACCACAACACACTGACTTATTTCATAGCTCAGTAATGCATACGTAATTAGAGCCAAATTTGCATAGGACAGCTGATATCCAAATTTGTACGGCATTAGAGACAGCTTCACTCATTTGCAGTGAGCTCTGAACAGTAAATAAAGTTGCACAGAAGACTGTATATGGGTTGGCAGAAGTGCGTTGTGTTTTTGTGCCCTAATTCTTTACCCATTTACAGACTTCTGTCTCAGTTAACATTTTCCCTTAAACATACTCTAAATCACATATATTATGATTGCAGGAAAATAACCATAGCTTTATTCTTCACCCATTCACTTGGAATTATAAAAGAAACAGTAAAACGGCCTTCTTGTAATAAGTTGCTTTTTTTTTTCTGCTTCAAATTGCTTTTTTTGGGGGGGGGAGGAGAAGGATTTGTGCTGTTAATCTGCCTTTAACCAAGGCCACGGATCCCGTTCTGTATGTGTGCCTTACAGGGAGGTGGTGTGCGCTGTGCACGGGGCTGTCAAATTGGGATCTCCAATTACCATAAAATGTAAACTTATGAAATAGTCTTTAACGGTGTACAGAACAGCATATATTTATATTCTTGGGCCGAACTGCCTGTGAGTTGTATTATTCTTCCATTTCAGCCCCTCCTGGTTGAGCTCACATGTATGTTTAGATAGTGTTTATATGTAATTGTAATTTTTCTTGAAGTCCAAAGGAAACACCCAAACGGCTGTTCCTCGCTGGGCAGACTTTAATTATTGTTTTTGAAATCCTCTATTGAAAGGCTGGATTTGCAAATCCTTCAGGAAAGAAATGCCACATTCAGTGTTGGTGGTAACACTCTGGGGATTTGTTAAACTTTTATTTACCACATGTTCTGTGAAACATTCCTTTGCGATATTTCAGGGCTTTTTTTGTTGTTTTTGTTATTATTTAGGTTTGCCAAAAGTAAATGGATTGAATGTTTGCCTGTTGGAATAGCAGTTTATTTCTGGTGAGTTTCTTTCAAGGAAAAGGATAAAAAAAAAAAAAAGAGATTCTTCTTCCCCCACCAGCAGGATTCATACCAGCTATAGTCCTTGAATTATGTGTGGTAGAGATGCTGCAGTCAATGGAGTGAATTTCTATTCTTTCTCCCCCCTCCCTTTTTTCCCCCCACCAGCTTATTTTTTGTCACGGGGATTCGGGCAGGCTGCAGTGCAAGGAGCTGATCTGTGAGGGATGGAGGGATGTGGGGTGCAGGTGCTGGGGCCATTCCGAAGCAGACGCAGAAGAGGGCAAAGCCATTGGTGCACCCAAGGGACCCAGCAGGGCAAACCCCAGCCTTTAGGTGAGGTATTTCACATGTGAGCAGGCACTGGGACAGCTGTCTGCCTCGGCTCCTCAGCAGGAGAGCAGCAGTGTTGTCACTTCTGACTGTTCTTTCATGAAGTGCCATAAATTCAATGGGTGCTCACACAGCTCTGGGTGCTGCTGGGTGCTCAGGCAGCTCCTGCAGGTTCTTCAGACCGTTTCCCAAGTTTTAGTAACTGCTTGCAGTTTAAAAAAGACTTGTCTGTTGACTCATAAAGTCAATCAAATAGGGAAAAGTGATTTTCAGCTCAAAATTGAGGCAGTTGGAGGTTTTTTGGACCTGCAGTTGAATAGGCAGAACAAAACAGATGATTTTTAGACAGCTCTTTAAAATGACTTTATGTAGAGGCTGCAAAGTTTTGTTTAAAAATCTTTTTTTAAAAAAAAAAACCAGTTTCACAGTGGTAATTCTGAAACCTGTAATTAATGCATTGTTTTACTGTATTAATTTTTCTTTTGATGTTTGAAAGAAAATTGTTGCAGGCCCCTAAGTGCGGTTGGCTTGTTCAGTGTGGCTGTGCTGGAACTGCTGGGCTTCAGCTGCTGCTGACCTCTCTTGTAGATGAAGAGTTTGATTTCGATTCCCACTGAGATAGGAGCAGTTAAAGGAATCCCTCTGCCGATTCCATTAAAAGCTGAGTAAGTAGTACGGAGATGGAAAGACAGGAAACCTTGTTCCCTTTTTCCAATCTGTGAGTTAAATAAAGGTGTGAGAGAGTGAGCTCCAGTACCACGGAGTTCCTGATGAACTGAGTGTTCTTGCAGCAGATCATGTTCAGTAAATATTTTGTGTGTAAATGCATAAACTTGTTATGTATCCAGCACATATAAGGAACTTGCATTTAACTAATAGAAATGTTTTCGTGTGTTTTGCCACAGTTTCGCTTTTCAGCTGATGAAGAGTGATACAAATAACAAAATTACCAACTAATTAAAATACTGATTTCTAACAAAGTCAAAACCTGACACTTAGGGGAAAGAACGAATAAAAGTACTTAGCAGGAGGAGTTAAACTCGGTGAAAAGATCCTATTTTATGAAGTTGCTAAGCAATTAGAATCAGTCTCTCTTTACAAAAATAAACATAAAAGTATAAATGTAAAACAAGATTAAAATCAGTGATTTAAACCATGTTTCCTGCTTTCTGATATGAGCCATGATTAAAATCGGTGATTCAGATCGCTTTGATTCATATCGAGCTCACGCTCGGTTGGATCAGCTTGTGGTCACAGATGTCCCCTCTGCAGATAAAGGAGGCCCGAGGTGTCCCCTCTGGTCACACTGTCCTGCCTGTGACAGAGCTCTGTGCTTGTTGACATAGGCAGGGGTGCTGCTGCTGCTCCCTGCATCCTGCGCTTTGTTTAGGGGAGGTTCTGTTGGAGCTCAAGGGCTGCTGACAGGTGGAGCGTCCCCGAGCCCCATGTGAGGCAGCATTCAGATGGTCCTTCCTTGTTGAAAAGAGGCAATCTTTAAGGTCCTTCCAATCCAAGCCGTTCTCTGAAGTGTAGTGTGAAGCCCTGACCTTCCCGTTGGGTTTCCTGCCAGGCATCCTGCAGAGGAGGCAGGAAGATGATGACCTTGTCTGCACAAACTCTAATGAAGAGCACAATAGGACGTAGGCACTTCTTGGCCAGAACTTCTCAGGTGGTTCATTACTGAAGCCCTGTCCTGGTGTCTGGTGGTGGGGAGTGCATCTCGCAGTGATGTAGATCACAGCTTCCCATGGCAGGGTCTGGATGTTAAAGAAACCCAACATAAACCTCAATGTGCTGTGGGTCAGAGAGGCCAAGTAGAGCGGATTGCATTCGAGTTGGACATAAATTATTTAAAATGCCCATAAAGAAGGGTCAGCGGCCCTTGTGTTGGGATGAGTTGGTGTGAGGCTATGCACTGTAATTGTTTCCATATGGGTGGCCTTTTTCAACACACAGTGGAAATCCTTCACAACGTGCACAAGTTGAGAGAAACACGTGCAATTTATTGCCATAACGTTTCTCGTTGGAAGTTCTCAAATAATGAGCTTGAGTTAGCTCTCTCATTTCTGCGTGTATTTCAGACCACGGCCGAGCCTTTTATGGAGCACAGTTAGCGTCCTGTTGGCAGCAAAACACCCAAGCTGAGAGGCTCGGGCAGGTGGGGGCTTTCCATCGGTGCTGGGTGAAGTCAGCTCTCCTGGAGGCAGGTGTTTGGGCATGGATTGTGCCACGTGCTTCTGGAGACAGAAAGGCAGGCTTTTTTTTTTATATTTAGGGTTAACTAGCACTGGACCAGTCCTATTACTTGACAGTATTTAGACCGTACGACTCATTAATCTGCACGTTTACTAGCATATGATGTTAATGTCAGTATGTGTATTTTAACACAGTCAGGTTTTCTAAGTGGGTTTTCTGATGCTTAATCCTTGCTAATTTATTCTTCTTACATTGTGAATGTAGTGACTAACTCGAGAGAAATCAGATGAAGGAGGTCAGATTTGTAGCTGGTATGAAGTGACACCGTTCCTTGGTTCTGGGAATCGAGGCAGTGATGTCTGCCGCTTAGCTTAACCTGCTACTGACTTGTAACTACGTTTAGAAAAAAGCACCCATACGTTCTTGCTTGTCATGTGCAGCAGCAGGAAGGCATCCAGGGAGATGCTCAGAGATGTGGTGAGTGAGGTCTGGGTGTGTATACAGGACAGAAGCTGTGTAGACTGTAGGATACTGTGACCTAGGATGGAGTGTCAGGGAAACTTATTTTATAGAGCTGTGATTTTTTTTTTTTTTTTAAGTGGAAGCCCTGGATTGCTGGGAATTTAGTGCAACCATTAAGGTATTGACAGCTAATACAGCTTTGCTCTAAAAAGCTGATTATTTTTTGGCAGGGAGGATGAGTGCTGTTTGAAGTTTTCTGGTATGTGTGGATAGGTGCGTAAAACAAAACATAGAGGTGTTGAGCAGGTCATAAGAGCACACAAGATTGATCTCGCCTATCAGGACGTGAACCGTACAAACCATGTTTTGGGATGCATCTTCTAGAAGATGCCCAGCTGAGCTGTGATGTGTGCTGGGGTTCCCACCCTTCAAGCTGCGTGCTCGGCCATGCCTGGAAATCACGTTCCAGTGGTGCCTGGTTGGGCTGCCTGGGCCTGGAGGCTCCTGACTTCCTGGCCTTGGCTGACATCTGTTGATTGGCTTTCTGGCCTCACGAATGTGGGGTGTTTTCCTTGCAGAGCACTTGGTGTGGTTTGGTCTCAGCGAGGAGCTACCTCCTAACCGTTGGGATATTTTCGTTGCGATACCCGTTATGTCCCGGATTGTGGGTTTTGTTGGTTGGTTTAAAGTTTAAAATGAAACTGGGCAGTGCTGTGGAGTGCTGAGTTCCCAGCTGCTGTGAGATGTAAAATGTGTGTGCCTCATCAAAGCGTTAACTTTATTGTGGTTGCTTAGGAGGCAGGCCGCTAGGTAATTCGTGCACGCCGGGTGAAGGATGGGCTGGGTGTGTGTGGGTTGTGAGTGATTCTGGCATTCACTCTTTGCTTTTGAAGTGCGTGGAGCCCACTTTGGTTCCAAGTTCAGAAATAATACATTTTGGAGTAAATAACCACAGTAAATACAGACATCACTTGAAGAACTCTAAGAAAGCAAACCACAGCAGGTAAACTTTTGAAAAGGCAGTGCAGAATTTTAAATACTCGAGATTTTATCTTGAAGAGTTATCTTTAGAAAAAATAAACGTTCTCTTGGAATTAGTGAGACAGGACTCGTGGCACTGCACTGGCTGTGGGAAGCTCCATGCTCTGGGGGGCTGTGCAAAGAGTGCGGGGATGGGGTGAGAGCCCCCAGCGTGTGCCTGCAGGGCTGGTGCTGGTTCGTTGGCTGAGGCAAACAGAACAGAAAGCTGCAGCTGAGTAAGGCCCTGGCTGGAATGAGACTTCGTTTGGAAAAAAAAAAAAGTATATAAATAAAAAAAAATCCTACTTCCCCTTTGTGATTTATGGTCCCTCTAACAATGCCACTTTCTCAGAGCCATGCATCATACGCAAACAATGGGCTGCATAGAAAAGCGTGTTCCCCGGAGTATTACCAAAAATGTAATTTTGTCTTTAAATTCTTAAGGGTGAATTGCAAGAACATGACTTCATAGGAACCTTTGAGACATTACAGCTTTTAATAATACTTTGCAGCTACATGTAGTACTTCAATTTTACTTTTATTAATTAAATTGCTGTGTGCGTGTGCAGCGGGGAGGGGATCCCGGCAGCCCCACCTGGGCGCCCCTGCCTGCCAAGGGCTTTCCTCCCCTGCCGAGCTCTGCTTGGGCTCTCTCTGATAGAGCTCAGTGCGTTCTCCCCTGGTTTCCATCCCCTGGGACTGCCCTGTATCTTTGGTGCCCGCAAGAGGGTGCGCACGAGAGGCAGCTCCTCACAGCCTTCTGCTCTTCTCCATCCGCTTCGTGGGCACCAACCCATCCCCGCCCCACGCAGGGCTGCCTGCAGGTACCCAGCAGCTCTGCCTGCGTTCTCCCGCCCGGCATTGCTATCCTCTTGAATCTTCGATCCTTCCAAGTTTATATGAATGTTTCTGTAAGTTTTCAGCAAAATTGAGGTCAAACTTATTTCATCCCATAACCCCTTTGCATCTCTGCTCCAGCTACACTATTTTTTTTTTAACAGCCACATCTCGCATTATGTAAAACAGAGGTGAAGAAACATCTTCAGCAAATCTCAGTTGCCTTTCTGTCTGCAGCAGCAGGGTTTGAATCTGCCTGCTTATCTAATAAAGGTTAGGAGCTGCACTTTTTACAGCTTTTTTTTTTTTTGTAACGCAGTTTGTGGGCTTGCCCATAATAATACAATTATGAAGGTTAACAGGAAAAAACTGGGTCCAGGAGTGATTCCAGGCAGCTGGCACTGCCGACGAATTGGAAGCGCACCACCAATGAAAACTGCAGTGAAAAGCAAATTAAACCTCATATCTGCCATCTCACTCGCTTTTCTCTGCTTTCCTGTTTGGACTTGAAAGGTGATTGGAGCCAAGGCAGTGACAGTTGACGGAAGTGCTGCAAGGAGAGAGTATTTATTTACAGTGAATCGTGGTGATGCTTGTTCAGGATGCGGTTTCACGCAGGATGTTCTGTCCCCACCCCCGGTTTGATCATTTCTCCAAAAAAAAAAAGAAAAGCAGAAAAAAAAAGTTCCTTGATTGTTTAAGGCCACAGCTAATGCTTGGAGCAGCGCTGTGCAGCGTGCCAGTGCTTGGAGCACTCGGTCATGCTGCATGGTAGGGAGTTCCTGTGCTGGGTGCAGGCAGCTCAGTGCTGGCTCATTCCCACTTGTGTTTGCATTTGGTGTCAGCTGCATGCACTTACTGGGCAGGGGCTGTCAGCTGTGGCCAGCATGGGTACTTAGTATTTTTGGGGATGGGGGAAGCAGAAGGGATAGGTTCAGCATATTTGGCTGTGGAGCTTCCCCTGCTCTGGCTATAATCAAGGCATTTCCATGAGTGCATGCTGGCAGCATAATGCTTTAGGAGGTCCTCATTGCAGGGGGTGATGCTGGGGCAGGTCCCTCTGCATCCATGGGAACCCATGGCTGAAGGGGCTCCCCCAGCCCGTGCAGAACGGGTAGGCTCTGCAGCCCCCATTCCTCCCGCTGCCCTATCAGCCCCGGCCTCCGCTTCGTTTCGCACAGCTCCTGACAAGCAGGCAGAGATAGTAACTCCTGTTACTGCCAGACGGGGCCAGTGATTAGATAGGAGAGTTTCTCTATCTCGTTTTCTTCTAGATAGAGTATATGGCTTAGAGACGTGCTCTGGCTTATACGTTTTCCTTCACGGGCACTGAGCGGGGAAGCTATTGGAAATCTCAGGGATGAGGGAGGACTGAATGTGAGTTTTTTATTTATTTACTTTGACGTTTTCCTTTAAACTACTTTGAAGAAGTACATTTTCACTGTTTTTTTTGTCTGAAAGAAGGAATCTAATGGCTTTTTTTTTCCACTCAGAGCTTTTAATTACATCATTGCCATCGTTGAGCCCTTTCTACAACTCCCACATTGTTCAGTAGACACAGTGAAATGTTTTTAGGAACCTATAAAAGTCAGTAATTTGCATCCAGAGGCCGTGGTTGTAGTCAGCACTCAGGCAACCGAAACAGCTGCCTGGGTAACTTTATGGCCAGTACATGTGCTGCATCGCGGAGCGTGCTGCAGAACGGGAGCACAGCCGCCGCTTCCCTGTGCCTCCCCCAGTTGCACTGCGGGTTCCAGTCAAGGAAGGGATGCAGTAATGAAGATGTTGGGGCTGCAGGCTGGGAATTGAGCACCCCAGGGGTCTGCTGGGGCTGGGGCCCTCACCTTGCTCTGTGCTGTCTTTTCACGGTGTTACACGCTCATGGAAGGCTTCTGAGCTGCTTTCCATGTTGGCTTCCCTTGAATTATCACATATTTTTGGAGATGAGCTTAAAAGTATGCCGTGTCTTTCTCAGTGCGACGTGCAGCCCTGCTGAGTGGTTTTTGTAGCGGTGACAAGTGAGCTGGTATGAGGCATCGGGGGCTCCCCCTAAAACCAGCCATTTCCGAGGTAGCGAACACCTCGTGTTGAAGAAACGTGGTAAGTTTTAGGATGGGTTTTGCAAAATTGCTAAAGAGACTTTCGTATCAGTATGAACTTGGGCAGTCAAAACATTTTAAGTAGCTTTGAAAATGTCACTGTGGAGGATCCTGCCCGTGGCTGGTCTGGCTGAATAAAAATGACTGAGGTGCTCACGAGGAGATAAAACATTCTCTTTTTAAAGGTGATAGAGCGGCTAAGGTTTGGTATTTATTATGCAGAAAGACTAAAAAATGTCTTGAATTGAGTCTGATTTTTAGGAGGATAGTCCTAGTTCTCACTAGCCTGAGTTAAATTGTGGACTTCCAGGAACAAATGATTTACGTGCATTTTAATTTTAGTTCTACGTCTCTCAGACTGAATCTTTTCAGCCGGGATCGCACCATCCCCGTTTGTTTCTCTTGGGGCTGCATATGCTACATTTCTACACCACCCTATTTTTTGCCCGTTTGAAGCATAAAGCACCACTCCAATCCTGGAGTGAGAAATAACCCTGAGGATGCTGCGGGCTGCCTGTGCCTGCTGCTTGGGTCTTCTGTTCTCAACACCTCCCAGATTCACCTCTTTTTGCCTCTGAATGTTAGTTACATCAGCATCAACAGAAGAATAAAGCCAGGTTTATGCATTGGGAAGCAAGTCATCTGTTGTCACACAGTGGGCTTTGGCTCTTTTGCCCAGAGAGGCTGTGGATGCCCCGTCCCTAAAGGTGTTCAAGGCCAGGTTGGATGGGGCCCTGGGCAACCTGGTCTTGCATTAAATGTGGAGGTTGGTGGCCCTGCATGTGGCAGGGGAGTTGGAGATTCATGATCCTTGAGGTCCCTTCCATCCCAGGCCATTCTGTGTCTTTAGTGCTCACCGATGCCAACAGGGAAGTTGGTTTGTCTGGGTGGGGAGATACAGCCTGGGTGACCATCCCTGTGCCGGGGCACGGTGCTGGGAGGGGTGAGGAGACAGCATTCCCTCTGGGCTCATAGAGCTGTCTGCACTCAGAAATGTGCCGTACTCGTCCGTAACCAGCTGCGTCGTGCCGAAACTCGCTCCTGAGAGCTGGGCCAGGTGAGCTGGCAGTGATTGACAGTGCCTTCTCCTGCCCTGCAGCCCCCATCAGGCTGTTTTTCATGGCCTCCAGTGTTTGCCGAGGTGGTTCCCAGCCAAGACAGGAAACTATTTGACTTACGGAGGTAGAGAACTCCTCTCATGGTATTTACAGATAAAAGGGGAGGAGTTGAAAACCTTCGTCCGCGTTCAGCCCAATCTGATAACCTCCAGGGATTTTGTTAGTTCAAAGAAATTTTGGATAGCAAGCCAGTGTGCTTAACTAGAGCTGAAGCCGCAACCCTTGGAGGCATCCCATCCTTAGAAAAACCTTCAAATAACAAATGCTGCTTGTAACTTTTTTTTTCTCTTCTCCTTTTTTTAATGTTCGAAACCCACTAGACCGTTCTAAAATTCTACACTTAGGTAAGAATACATCCCTGACCTTTAAAATTGTGTCTCTTCTAAGCGTTTATGGCACAGAAACTGATTTTGTTCAACAGACTGTCTGTGAGGTGGGAATTGTGAGCGGCTAAAAATAAGAAAGGTGAATTATATTTGGTATCTAGATGGTAGAATGTGGTTGCTAGGAATAGATTAGCAAAGCAATAGTAAAATGAGTGCTTCCTAGGACAGTTACCTCAGTTATCAGCTAGCTTAGTGCTGTGTCCTCTTGTTGGCTGAGCTCCCAAAGGCCTCTCTGAGTTGCAGATGGAACTGGCTACAGCACACAACAAAAGAGATGCTGTGTGATCTCCAGTTTTCAGACCTTTTGTTTTTCCTTATTTCCTCCTTTGGGGCCAGACAGACAGTTATGTACACCAGGAATGCTGCTATGCCCTGGTGGAGTGGGGATCTGGGTGCTCCAAAACATCCTTGTCTGCCTCTGAATCCAAAGCAAGTCTCTGCGCAGTCCTTCCTCCTCACTCTTAACTCTTTTTTTTTTTTTTTCCCCTTGATTTTTGCTTGGTTCCCCTTCCTGCTGGCTGTTAGAGACCTGGGGCAGGACAAGGCTGTGCTGGGCACCATGACAGGGACTGGTAGGACCAGGAGTGCAGTGCCAGGTTCCCAGCTTCCTTCTGGATGCTCTTTGCAAGCCTAGAGCTACCTTCCACTTTAAATAGGCAGATTTGCTTGCTGATTAAAAAGCATTGTTAATTTAGAAGGAAGGCCACATTCTTTCTCAACACCATCATTAATTAAAGACTAGGAAATTGCCAATTCACCCAACATTCACATCCTTAGCAGCCTGTGCTCACATAATTTATTGCCCAAGTATCTTAATGCCCAACTGCATGCCGAGGCCCGTGCACAAAACCTTAACTCCAATCTCATGCATTTTTCCTATGCATAATTAAGATGATTGCCTCTTAAAACCTTGAGTATTTTTGGTAAAACACCTTTGTTTTTCTGAGGTTGGATTTCAGATTGTGCCCAAACATGGGCACTGATTGTGGACGCAGTTTTATGAAACCGCGTCTAATCCTGTGTGCACGGGAGTGAATCATAACCCCCAGATGAAAAGAGCTCCTTCGGGGCTCTGGGAGGAGAACAAACCACGGCACCCAGCACTCCTCGAGGTTGTACAATTATAAACTGTCTCAGGTTGAACAGAGAACAGAGCATTATGCTGGTAAGAGTAATGTAAGTATGCAAAATCCACTTACAGCTTAGACGCATCATTCATGAGTTACACCGTGGCTCCTAACTCATGGCAGCGATGAGTGTCTGGCAATCCCCACCATCTGGTGAACTCTGATGTGTATTTGAACAGCACGCTGTGTTAGTGTGCCTATATACAAGACATATTCACACACAACATATAGTGGCAGGGGAAAGAGAGAGGAATTATGTTTCAGCTGTGAATGACTTATATTTACTCGAGCAGCAAGGAAATAGCTGATAGCTCACGAGTGATCAAAGCTGGTGGTGAGTTATCGAGGTCTTTCCTCACTGTGAGGAAGATATAGCACATTTCAACCTGCTGTATATCCTTTTAGTCCAACACACACATTTTAATACTTATTTTTATTTTGGCTTAGAGGCTTTTCTCCTTTGCCCAGCAAGAGATTTTTTTTTATTATTATTTTTTTTGCAGTCTCTCCTTCTCTGTCTGATGCCGATGCCAGAGACAGAGCAGATTGGGAAGCCTTTGAACACATTACTGGTTGAACTCAGATGAGATTTTTTTGTATTGCTTGGTTGCAGGCTCCTGTGATGAGCATAAGGAACTTAGTTTTGATTGACATTATATACTCTTAAAGCAAAAGTGATCTATCAGCATTCAGGCGCCCACAGCTTGTTTTTCTCTTTTATGACAGAGAATAGCTATGTTGCAGTTGTGCTACAGCGATGAAGGTTGCATTGCAGTTTCTCTTTGAATCCTCTGATAGAGGAGGTAGCGAGGAGTGAGTCAAATCTGGGCCATTTTAGGTCACTCCTAACAAGCCAGCTTGAGGATCTTCTCGGTTTCAGTTGCTCTGACTGTTTTGTGTTCAGCCAGAACTTCCTTTGGTAGACCGGCATTCTCATTCCAGTACAGAATATTTGTACAGATGACACAACCTTATTGTCTTCAGCTTCGGTCGCTTTAAAATGAGTTTTTACAGTTAACACACCCGTGATCTTATACCACAAAGAGAACTGGTTTGGAGAGAAGATGCAGTATATCCTCAGCCTTAGTCTGGGTGTGAGACGCCTCCTCTCCTCTTTCCTCCTTGTGCACAGCCAAATGTGAAACCTCTTCAAAATCAGTTGCTCTCCAAATGAGCTACTGTTTGGCTTATGGTCGCTATAGAAGACAGGTGAGCATCCTCTGAAAGGAAATGCATGCAGTTCTGCAAGTTCACCTTCAAACAGGGGAGTGTCAGGTGGTGTTTCTCACGCAGCTGATGTGTGTAGAACCAGGCAGGTGGCTCAGCCTTCCTTTCCGTGCCTGTGGAATGGGTGCAGTGCTCCTTACTGCCCTCACTGCATTGGTGCCAGTGTGCATCGATACATCTCCTGGGACAGCCTTCAGATTAAAAGGATTTGTTATTGGGGGCTTTATAACCATTTGTAAACCATTTGAATCTCGCATAACCTTGGAGGAAGAGTGCTGAGATGTAACTATTATAGCAATTTTAAGAAACTATAGAATGCAAAAGCTCTTTAAGAATCAAATGATGCTGAGCATCTTTGCAACTCTTCAGTGCTACCTTTTCCACCTAGCAAAGCATTCTTAGAGGGCTCTTAGTGGGTAAATGTGCAGTCATGGCATGCAGTGAGTCCATCTGGCAGTGACTGCTTAAAGGAAATCCACTGATGAGCTGGGGAAGAATCTGAGGGTTACCTGGGTGGGTTGCCCTGACCCATCTCACGGTGCTCTGGCAGGTGAGTCAGGGGAACATGTCCCATGTGGAGCTAGCTGAGGTTCTGTCTTGCCCCAGATATAAGTTTTGGAGATGTTCAAGCACAGAAGCAGCAGTTGGAAGAATTTTAGCAATTTTTTTTTCTAGAGATGTAGGTATGTGGGATGCTGACAGTACATGCCAGGTTTTGGAGCTCAAAATGAATGATTAAATAATTTGTAATTAATGTAGTGAGTGGGGAAAATAAACATCTGAAGATGGTAATTTGCAGGAAGTGTTTTTAAGACCTTCAGTGTTACATTTGCCATTTATTTAGGCAGACTTGGCTAATTGTTACAGAAGGAAAAAAGTTGCATTTTTGTGGACAGCAAATGCCTCTGTGCTGGGCATGTCCCCAGTTATGTAAGTCCCCATTGAATCATTGGTTTGATGAGGGCATGGTGACTGAACATGTTAGCTCAGCATCCCCCCCTCATAGCCCTCCTCTTTCTTTCCAGGTCCCACTCTTGGTGCTGTCTAGTTTCCATGTCTGTGCCCATGTTTGATGCAATGTGCTCATTTCAACCCCACCTTCCAGTGTACTCACAGAGCCCACATCTCTTGCCGTATCCATGAGCACATATCAGCAATAGGGCATGCGATGTTTGCTTTTAATGAGTCCCTCAGTCCCTGTATCTGAGCCTCACTGTTCAAGTCAGGTGCTTTACCCCACATCCCTCCCTCACAATACAGGGAGCGGGGATATGGCTGTGTTTGAAGCAGAGGAGAATGGGGCAGACATGCGTGTCGGAAGCCCTGTTTCCCAGTGCCTGCTTTGAGGATTTAGAACAGGTTTTGTTAGCAGGTATGTCTGGTGCCATGTGGGTGCACAGCAATGTAATGCTCTGAACAAAACCTCAGCTCGGCGCTGCTTTTCCTCCTTTGCTTTGCAGCGCCCGGGTTTTGATGTCTTGCTTCTCAGAATGCTTGACGGTAGTAATAACGGAAACAGCAAAAAATGTCAGCTTGACTACTGTCTGCGTGTCGGCACTAGTCCAGGGAGTTTCAAAGGGATGTTTTATTGATTCTGTAATTGCACAGTAGAATGGACAAACTGAACTGCACCTCGGGGCAAGGAAAGCCCCTGTCTAAACGGCATCTGTTGGAGGCATGCGCTGCTGTAATTTGGGCAGGGAGTGCTGGCTGCACGGTTTGAACCAGGGGACTGGAATCTTGGCTTAACCCTTTTGTTGTAGGCAATGGAACTTCCCCTCTTCTGCCCGTGTAGGAACTGACTTTGGGGTTCCTGCGGTGCCGACTCTGCTCCTGGGGGCTCTGCGTGGTTGTGTCAAGTCGCTGCCTCTGAGCTCCGGAGTCCCCGATGGCTGGGCATGTGGCATTGCCTCACTTGCAGTATCCACCTCTTCCTAACTGAAAAACTGGTCATCATCTCTTATGAAATAAGGCTGCGTTGTGCTACTCGCTCCTGGGAGCTGATAACTTCCTCTAGCACAAGCTGATTACTTTCCAAAACTGAAGGAGTGGACTGAGCTGTTTTGCTAAAACAATTGCAAATTAAATTTGTAAACTTTTGCTATTGCCATATTTTTTCACTGGCACTGGCTGTCTGTGTGCTGTGTCTTTAATTTGGTGAGAACACAAATCAATTAGGCTAATCCACGGCAATCCAAAAGTGGTGGAAATAAATACAGAGAGTCCTTTTCCTCGCTTAGAAAGCCCATGGAGGCCGCATGCTTAAGACACAATTTGTTGTCAGTAGTTCTTAATTTTTAGGCTCAGTGCAGGGGTGCCCAGGGTTTCACCCTTGTCCTTCTCCCTTTTGTCTGTAGAAAGCAGAAGTAGCACTTTTCCCTGGGACGTTGGGCTCTCAGGCTGCAGTTTTAGGGCAGGAGCTGGGCTGAGAGTGTGGGCACAAAGCCAGCAGCTCCCAAACCAAGCCCTGTTCTGGGAGCTCCCATGGCTTGTAATTAGGGCCATGATTAGGTCATTGTCTTCCCGAAGCTGAGCTGGAGCTCGGCATGATGCGCTGTTTGTTTTTGGAAGTTGTGCAAACCTTTAATACGTTATTTTGAAATCTGGATATTAAATGTAATGTTCTTCCGAAGTGTTGCTGGGACATGCAGCACCATCCTGTCCTGTGCTGGATTTTAGCAGGCTTTAAAAGAACATTGTTTTAAATGAAAGAAAGATGTGTACTTCTTGGTATTTTCTGTGGATGCTGCTGAACTTCTCTATCTAGAGCCTTCTTTGTTGTAATGAAAACAGCAAGGAATTAATATTGAGGTTGTGTTGATGAGGTAAAGACCATCTTCATTAACATGCATTGAGGAAGTAAGTGGTGGAAGATCCCACTGGTGGGATTTGCTCAGCTCCCTGGTGGGGTTTCAGAGGCCTGTATGCTAGCAGGAAGAGCTGCACCTGGGGCTGTTGCCAGAGGAAGAGCAGCTTTGTTCTGCATTGGGAAGAGAACGTTGAAGATATGCTGATAAGCAGAGGAAGGGAACAGTACCCAGAGTGCAGCTGATGCAGTGGTCTCGTTGCATCATTAATCCAGACTACGCTTTGAGTCCTGAAGAAAGAGCAATAAGGTCTTGATGTACCGTATTTGGTGGTGTGACTTGTAAGAGTAGCTCATCTTTACCTAATTTACGTTAAATTCACAGCTGAGGTACGGAAGCTGTCCGGCGGAGCAGCGCTGAGGTCGCTCAGGACCACTGATGGGCGAGGCATAGCACGGGCAGCATCACTGTGCAACTCAGACTCCAAATTTGGAGGTAGGTTTGTTGAGAGCAGGATGGAAATTAAAATATCAGACTATGAGCTAATAGTTTAACATTTGGCTGAATCTTTATCACCTTCCTCCTCCAACTCTGACTCCTGTCACAGTGCTTACAATTTCAGTCTCGATGATCTGCCCCTTTCTGTTGTCGTTCTGTAACAATGGCGAGGTGAGTGCGACTGAAAACACAGAATGTGCACTAATATTTCCTGTGCCACATCAGATCACCAAAATGACTAAAGAACATCCTGAACGCTAAAATTCTCAGCACATATTTTCTGTCAACACTAACGCTGAGGTGGAGTTGCCCCAGCCAATCAGACATGCGGAAAAACACAGACTTACTGACCCAGAAAGAGCTGTAGTTCCCAATTTTTGCAACGTCTCCGCTCTGATTGGCAAGGAAAGGTGGTCAGAGTTGGAATCTGCAGTCGTGCAGTGCTTAGAAACCCCAAAGATGCTCCAGGCACTGCATACTGCGAGAGCCAGGCGTGGCCCTAAGGGCAGGAGCCATGGGAAGCAGGCGTTTTGCCAAAGCTCTGCTGCTATCAGTGTGCTTTGCTGATAGAAATCATTCATGCTTTTGGCAGTAGTATCTGTATCTGGGTTTGTGATGCTCGAAGTCCATTGATGACTAGTTAAAAAAATGTGTAGATAAGCTGACGATTCTTGCACCAAAAGCAGAATAAAGGGGTCAGTGCTGAGCAGTGTGCCGGACCCTGCCGGTGTGACATCCCAGTGCCAGCACCTCCCTCTGGAACAGGCTGAGGGAGCTCACAGCTGCATTTTTTAACCTATATTTTAACCAACCTTTAATTAATTATTTCAGTTCCTGGAAATTTCTGCTTAGGATTTGATTGTAAGAGCCAGGTGTCCAGAAGATTAATTTGTTCTTTCGGAGTGCAGACAGACCATTGCTGTTTTATAATCATCGACGGTGGTTGCAAGGAGCAAGGAAGGATGCAGTAAAATACGGCCGTGCTGACAGTGTAGAAGTAGCGTATCTTCTTGCTGCTTGATATTTTGATAGAAACCTTTTATCGCTTTAAAAACTGGCTGTGTATCAATATGATATGTTAAAAACAGAAGTAGGAAACTGCAGGCTTTTAATTTTTGCCATTTGAACCCTCTTACCTTGGATGAACGCAGCGTGTAAATTATAGTTCCCATGAGGTAAAAATCAGTCAAATGCTACTTAACCTTTCCTCTGCCATGTTTTGTGGTACGTTTCTGCTGAAGAGAGTATGTGCACACGCCTTCATCTCGCTGCTGCGTGAAATTCCCGTAACAGCACAGAATTTCTTTAGATTCCGATTCGAGGTAAGCAGAAACGCTGCATTCGTAGAGATTGTAGAGCTGAGCGGTTTCAGAAAAGCTGTTTGCCCTCCGTAGGTGAGGAGCTGGAGCGGCTGCATTTGGCACAGCAGCTGCCCCTGTAGCAGCCTGGTGCGGAGCTGACAGCCAGGCTGAGTTCCTGCCCGCTTCCATTACAACAGTTATTTGCATGGGCTGTCCGTGTGTTCCAGTCCTGGATTGGCATTTTGCAAGGCTGGTCTCCTGCAAAAGTTATATATTTTTTTTTCTTACTGGTTTCAGACAAAGCAGTTCATGTATTCAAGTGGTTTAGTATAGAAAGTGACTTCTCTCCCTGATAATTTCCTAGTAAAAGAATCAGAAATGTGTCAGTGTTGAGACTTAACATTCAAAATACCTCACCCAGAACCCACTGTATTTCACAGAAGTAGTTTTCTCTTGATTTGCTTATGGTCCGCAGAGAAGTTGGTGCCCAACTCCGCGCTTCTGTACTCCTCTGAACACTTTTAGTGTGACTCTATAAAATGTTCCCGGGCACTATTTGAAGACACTCTTCTTCTTTCAGGAGACCATTTTTCTTCTAAGCAAAAGCAGAAAAGAAATTTGAAATGTTTTCTCAGTGAACATTTTCATTTGAAAAACAAAACAAGAAAACAGTGAAAAAAGGAAATTGGGGAAATGAGAAATATTCTCAAAATAGCCGACTTCAGAGTCTGTACAATATTTGCATTCTGTTAATTCGAGGGCTCCTGCAAAATGAGACACAAAGAAAATAAATGATCTCTTTGTAGTGAGCTGGGGCAACGGCTGTGGGAACAGGGCTGGTGGGGCTGTGGCCAAACAGGAGCTGTGCGGAGCCAGGCATAAGCAGTGGCCCCGACAGCCCTCGTTCTGCTCACCTACTTCCAGGGGAGGCTTCAAAGTCTAATTGAAGTATTTAAGAGCAATAGTTTTAACACGTGGAGAAAGGAAATTAAATTTTCTCCAACAGGACGTGGTTGGAACAACTACAGTGAAGGAAAATGGACAAGTTGGCGTGGTTTGTCGTGCTGCAAATGAGTTGGCAACGTGGATATCTTATATATTTAATGGTATGCATTAGATACCATGTAGAAATATTATTACATCTTGCAGTTAATGAGGACAAACAAATCGTTGCATGTGTTCAGTGTGGCAAAATAAAAGCTCATGGAGGAAGTTCTTGCTTTAAATAAGCTCAGTTTTAATCATAGCGGTTCATGTACCCAGGACCAAATTGTCACTTCTTGTTTTAATTCCCTTTTTGCCTTGTTCCTAAGGCAGAATTCCTGCTGGTGTCGATGACTGAGAATCTGCAGGTGTTCATCTGGGTAGAAAATGAATAAAAATAGAGGAAGGGCCACAAGAATTGTTTTTTCTTCTTGTTGTGTACATTTGTTTTGATTTAATAGAAGAGCGCTGACAAGGGTGTATTGGGCTGTGTTTCTCCTCTCCAGTTTGTGAGCCTTGTACAGTTTTTACGAACAGCCCGGCTGGTGTATTTTAGTCCTAATACAGAGTGAGAAGGTTGGGCAAATCAGCTGCTTGTTCAGTCCAGAAACTTGTTGTTGAGAGAAAAAAAAAAAGAAAAAAGAAAAAAAAAAGAAAGGGAAAAAAAAAGGGAAAATAGAGGAGGAGCAAGGCAGCTTGGTAAGCCTGGAGCACACTTGTACAACCCTCAAGGACAGTGCTGAGAACGGTTCTTTAACTTGTAGAGTTGAAAAGAAAAGCCAAGATTTGATGTAAATAATTCAGATCTGCCTTGATTTAAAGAGCTTTAGATGAACGTAGGCTCCATTTAAAAATGGAATGAAACAAAATAAAAATGCTTGTACAGTTCGCATTTGTTTTAGAAGCAGAAGCTTAGCAGACTCCATGCGGTCTTCAAATGTGTAAGTAATGAAACTACAAAGCATTACTTTCTCTTGTGGACAGTCCCTAATTTTCCCCCGACCTCTCCAAAAGCCCAAGCAAGAATAGAAAGAAGTTTCAAATGTGAAAAAATGAAACCTGCTATTTATTGATGCTTCAAATGTGAAAACCCAGAACAAGATGGGGAAGTCGCTGGCTCTGGGGAGGAGTGTGGGACAGTCTGTTATTTCTAGGACTTGGTTGTTTTGGGAAGTCCTTTGTCCTGGGGAAAAAGATGGGTACCAGAAGCCCACCCTCCTGACCTGGAGACCTGGTCCCTGGCTGTGAGGGTGAGCCTGCCTTGCTAAGCCATTTGCAGGTGGAAAGGCACTGCTGCACTGCTTTAGTGCTGTGATGGGCTCTGGGAGGAGATGTGGGACTGGGAGACGTCGTCCTAACGCGTGGCGGGCAGGGAGTCGAGCGCTCCAGGGATGCTGCAGAGCTGAGCTCATACATGTACTGAAGGTTTTAAGAAGCTTTTATTGAGGATGATGGAAGATGAAGAGCTGTCAGTGGGTTTTTTTGAAGGGAGCTATAGAAGGAAAAATATTCTTGATTTTTTTTGTTTGTGACATGTCTGAAAATAGCTCTGCAGTGCATTGAGTACAGAGCAGCAATGAAGCAAACAAGTTTATTGGTGTTATTTTTCTCCTGCAAACTCTTCGTTCCACGTTGTTTGTTGGAGCACCCTTCTAGCTGGGACAGTTTGTGTGCATGAACTGAACAGAAGTTGGGAAATCATTTGACCTTCTGATCTGTGTAATCAGCAACAGAGACGTACTGCAGTGTTGGTGTGACATGGCTTTAGGTGGTTTGGTAATGTAAATGAGGCCAGTAACCTGAGCTCACTATTTTTTCAACTAGGCTTATTTTCTCTAGCTCTTACCTCGGTATTACGCATAAGGCAGCTATGCAGCTGGACTGGAAATGCCTTTTGCAGCTTTGCAGTTGTGTTGTTTTGTACACTAGAAAGGTGAGAAACTGTATTTATTAGTAACGCACCCTCTGAGAAGGGATGAGTAAACTAACATTTTAAAAGCCTTTTGATGGCTTAAAGAGAATTTATGGTGAGAAAATTCCAAGCTCTATGGCCAGAGCAGCGCTTGTAGTGAAGAGGTACATGGCCGCGTATGTACAGTAAACACAACAATCTTAGAACATCTCTGTTATTTTGGGAAAATATTCAGACAATATATCAGTCTGGTTTTGAAACAGCTTCAAACATTTTACCACTGAAACCTCTAAAGCAAATGTTACAGAACATGCAGCTTGTCTGTTTATCTTCTCTAAAACTATGTGAAGTCATATGTGAAAAGCGATAAGAATCACAGCATCTCCTTTGGTTGCTCAACATGAGAAGATGATGAAGAGACGTTCTTCAGAAAGGCTGCCTACCAGCCAGGCTGCTGGGCTGTCGGTGTGAGAAGGGAAGGGGTAGCTGTGACCTGGTGGGCAGGGGGAGGGCTTGGCTACAGCATTGGACTCATACACATGCACAGCTTTGCGCTTCTGTCATCTTGAAGTTTTGGTTGCTAAACAAGAAAATTTCCCAAAGGTAAAGGAAAGTTAACACTTCTTACAAAGTCTAAAGCTGCCACACTCGTAAATTGTTTTTTTGTGGATGAAATGGGGTCTGCAGAAACCTTGTGACAGAGCCCAGCAACGGGAGATGAAGTAATTATTCCCGCTTGCTGCTGTTCCACCAGAGAGATCATCCTACAAAGGTCTAGTGAATTCACGTGGAAAAAGTTTTCTCCATCCTTTGTTTTTCATCTCCCTAGTAGACCCATAGAATGTATTTTGGTGATGAACTTGCCTCATTCCTCCTGTGAAGGCAAATTACTGAAGTGGGTAAGAGTGAAGTGGTGAAGACAAGCAGGTAAATAGCTCTTCAGAATAGGAACACAGCCAGCAGATGTTCTTGTGTGCTTGTGGGAACTGCAGGCAGGGCTGAGGTGCAAGCCTTGCTCTCCTTCCTGAGGTAAGGAATGGGGGTTTCTCCCTTGCTTCATGTGCCTTGAGGGGCTTTGTGTCCTATGAGCTTCACCAAGCGGCTCCTGCATGAGAAGCAAGAGGCATTTCATCGTTCTGGGGACCCATGACAAGCCCTGAGCCTGGAACCAAATTCCCTCCCAGAATGAAAGCTCAGTTTTGTGTGTTTTTAAATAGCACCACATATATTTTGTTTCTTGAAATTTTTAGAGAAGTGACACATCAAATATTTTAATACTGAGAAGCAGTGTTGCTTTTTGTTATTATTATTGAAGCTCAATTAGAACAATCAAACCCATATCGAGCTTCCTTTTGTGCTGTGCTGAGTGCGCTCACCCTTTTGGAGATGCTGAGAGCCCACCTGGTTCTTCCAGTCCCTATGAAGGATGGGCTGTGCATGGGAGGCAGGGAAGGCATGAGGCAAAGTGAGTGTAGCAAGACAGGTAATTCTGGTAGGAGCATCCAGCGGTGATCCTCAGGGCTTCACCACCACTATATGCACTAAAGCCAATGGGAAATGCTTGCATGGGGGTTTGACATTTTTTTTCTTTTTCTCTGGAACTGTTTCTCTGGTGCTTATGATCTGGCAGTAGAATGAGTCACTGTATCAAAGTCAGAGCCAGGAAAGGAAAAAAGTCGTGTGTAGAGCCTGCTAAATGTCGTGGACTGATGCTGTGTGTAGCAATAGAAATAAGTGCTGTATGGCTAGTGGTGTGAGATTTGGCTCCACACCTGTATTCCCAAAGCATACATGTTTTTAAAAGTCTTAACCAGTAAGATCTATTTTTATTTTATTACTAGGAATAAAACATCCAAAAACAAGAAGAAAAAGAAAAAAGAAAGATTCTCTTGATTTTACCCACCTGTTGAATTTTGTAGTAATCACCAAAATGATGGGCTGGGAAAAGATGTGTTTTTCAGCTTCTGAAATGGTGCCCTAGATGTGTGCAGATAGAGGTGTGTTCCCTTCTTGTGGCATCACTGTGACTGTGATCACTGTCCTCTCCCTGCTGTGTTGATGACAAGCTGGCAGGAGTGGATTCAGGATGGGCACGAATGCTCCTGGGTGTTACAGGATTCTGATATGGACTTGTTTGCCCATATTTGATCTAGTCTCAAATTAAGTGATACTGTTGATTAGATTCTTTTTAAAAGCCACTCACTGTGTGGCAAAATGTTATTCTTCTCCTGTGTGAGTGAAGCATAAAAGGTGAAAGTATACAATTAATTTGCCTGCACTTTCTTGAAAATTGTATGCTGGATTTCTGTGAGCAAATTATTGTTATTTACTGTGGATTTTGCTTGAATATTTCAGGTCACCAATTATGCTTCTTTTTGGTGCTTAATGGCTTTTTATTTTTAGAAACGTACCCAGTTCTTTCTGTGAATCGGTGTCCCTAAAACTGATCTTCAGAAAGCACTGAAGACTTCACAGTGTAACCTCATAGCTCTGTTACTTCACTGAACTGATGACTACACACATCATGTTTAAAGCATTGACAAATTTGATGGACACATCGATGACAAGCTGCAGGGTCCATCTCCCCTTTCCTGTGGCAGTGTGGGCAGTGTTCTTGAAGGAAGGCAAGTTTATGGCTGCGTCACAGTGAGTATTATACTCTGTTATAAATCCCAGTAGGGGTAGCAGTGCTTTCCTGTGCTCTCCAAAAATGTGTAGAAAGGAAGGTCTTTGCAGTGTGCTGCTTTTTGGGATCCACCTTAGATTTTAATGGAATAAGTGCCACCTGTTGGATGGTCCTTGGGTGACTGAGCTTTGCCTTGTTCTGAGGAACCAGAGCAAATGGGGTCGTTGTGTTTGTTGTCTGTCTTGCTGCTCTCATGCAGTCTCCCACATGAAGATGCTCAGCTGCGTTAGGCTCTGCACAGCACGTGCCCAGGCTGGGTGGGAGATGCTGTGCTTGCCCCAGCTTGGCATTGCCCAGCTTGCTGCGGGCAGCGTCACTGGTGCTGAGCAAAGGTGGGTGTATTGCCCTGCTGTCAGCGGGGTGACGGTGGCGGTCTCTCAGCTATGGGAAAAAAAGTGAGATTGAGGGCTATTAAATAGGTGTGTACATTATAATAGATGATTTGTCTGCTTGGTATAGACCATTGCTTAACTGCTGGTTCATTTAAGCTTTCATTAAATGCATTAAATGGTAGAACTGTCTCTCTGAAGGAGGGAACGTCCTTGATGCATTGCATTGGATTGGACAGGCAAACCCGGAGATATTCTTGTCTTTATTTCTTGATTACAGTTTTATAACTAAAATTGTAGTTTCTTTTAACACAATCTCTGAACTCCTCTTATCCTGGTGTGCAGGACGTGAGTTTATGGTGAACTACAAAAGGAGGTTTGGTAAGTGAAATCTTTTCTACCTGGATATGCAATCCATTTGTCCCAGGCAAGTTTCCAAGGCAAGGAATAGAGTGTCAACTAGTTCAGGTGTCTTGAAGAAGCTCAAGGAGTGCTGCAAATCAACAAGAAAGAAAGAAGTGCTGTCTTGAAAGGCCTCGGGTTTCAGTTCCCTTCTAAAGGGTAGAACAGTGCATGTAAGATTGAGAATGTCAGAGCAGTCACCTGTATCGGCAAGTGAATGGGGAGCTGCTGGTGGTAGGGTATTCAAAGAAGCATGGAAGGTGCTGTCTGGGCATGGTGTTATTTATCTGACTGTCTGTCAGATTCACTGGGCAGTTTCAGTTGTGCGGTGGGACTTGTTCTCACAGAAAACTTGTTCTCTGTTCAACAAGACCTCTGAATTTCTCAGCAGAGCCTGAGAAGCATTACAAGTGTCAGTGCGTGTCTTGGCTGCTGCTGCAGAAAACAAGAGGCAGCTGCTGGGTTTGGGTCAGTGAGGAAAGAGCTTGGATGGAGTCTTCGGAGCTTGGGAGTGCTGTCTTATGCTGAATGTACAACAGTCTTATAAGGCCATGAATACCCTCACTTCCTACTTTATTCAGCTGTGCTTAAGAAAGCTACAGCACCCAGAGAGGAGCAAGCTGGGTCAATGCAGTTATCCTTTCCTCCCTTCCAAAGCGTGTAAAATAGAATATTTGAAACGTGAGTCAGTCTGGGGTAAACTGTGAGCCTGGCATCGCTCCTCACCCTGCACCTTCACTCAGGATGATGGATCTTGGTCTGATCCATGCTTGGTTTCCTAAGAAAAAGGCTAAAATGCATCTCATCAGAGAAGTAATGTTAAGGTGTTGTAACAGGGAGATTTACAAACTTTTTTTTCTTAGTGTTGATGGTATTTCTAAGCAGGCTTTCCTTACCTGCACACATACAGAGTCTTCATCGGTGGTTATAGCGCTGTTTTTAAATCATCCAGTTTTCCTCTATAGGTCATTTGGACTGGGTCAAGTGAAAGTCTGTCTTGTCACTATTCGAAAGTGCCTAAATGTAAACAAGAGGTCCTCGTAACCCTTGTTGAGGATAAAACTCCAGCCTGTGTTTTCCTGTGGGGGCATGTTTGTAACCACTTTGTTAGTAACTTAAAGCCGTTTGTCTTGAAATCTTCCTGTTTTGTCCAGTAGTGACTGTTTGCTCACTTTGTGTTTTTCCAGACGAGACTTTTGTAGGTGTCTCAGAACAGGGAGTTCATGAACAATTCACCCCTGTTTTCATACGTGATTGATTTTAGTTAAGTTTACAAAAAATGGAAATAATTGTAGAGGAGATAAAAGCAAAGTGGGCCTTTTTTGCCCCCTGTGCGTTAGGTCAGCGCTCCTGGGAGGACAATTCCTCAGTGCCTTTCCTCCAGTCTTTTCCTAGACCTATGGGAGATGTGCTGCTAGAACATCATGCTCTCTCCACCAGAAATGGATGTTGCAAGCACACCAGATTTCCTCTCCATCAGCTCCCAGCTAAATATCAGCAGGAACCACTGCTCTTGGACTACTGAATTTAGCTTTTTTTTTTTTGCCTTTCTTTTCTCTCCCATCTTGCCTCAGTCCTTTTATCTCAGCCTCGTGATTGCTTATTGCTAAGCCTCGGGACAGTGAGGTCCCTATGAAGGAAGGGTTAATGTTGTTTGTTTGTCAAAGAAGGGTGGGGAGTGCTGCAGCGAGGCTGAGATGAAAGGTACCACCAGGAAGTGGTTTTCTTGGCTGGGGAAGGTAGAAATGCTTTTAGCCTTGCGACTGAGTTGACTGGCTCCAAGTTCCACACTGCTGCGAGGTACCAAGTCCAAGGGCAAGGCCTTGTTCTGTGGCTTTTATTTGGAAGAGCTTTCCAAGAGCTAGTGTATGATTTTCACTCAAAGGCTCGTTGTCATTGTTCACTTGAAGAAAGTCCTTTTGTTCTGGCCTTTTTTGCACAGTCCTCTTCTGAAGTTCCCCTGGGGTGCCTGGCCAGGGCTGCTCATTTCTGTGGCCATGTGGACAGCAGTGTAAAACTTGTATTCAGAGATGAACTTCAAATCATGCGAATAATTATTTTTGACTTGGCCATGCAGTGTCATGTATTCCTCTTCCTTTGGACAGGAGAGTCGTTTTGTCTCTTTTGGACTCCACGTTTTCCAGTGCTGAACGTATTTTCACTGCACAGTGCTTGGTGTAAGAACACAGAATGGATGAGGATATCTAAAATACTAACTTGGGGTTTTTGGAAGAGTAGGAATTGAACAGTACCTTCTGATTTGACTGTGTGCTGTCAAGAGTGACTGTAGCTCTCGTATCTTGCCTGTATCAGGATATTTATTTAATCTGTGATGCAACTTCAGTCATTGATGTGGTGCCCTATTGTGTTCAAGGCCAGGTGGCATGAGGCTTTGGGCAGCCTGGGCTCACGGGATGCCGTGGCATGAAGTTGAAACTAGATGGTCTGAAAAAAGGTCTTTCCCAACTCCAGCCGTTGTATAATTCATAGCCTCTATGTTGTTTAATAATTCGCTATGAGAGGGATGGATTTGGTGGAAACTTTGGTTCCTCTGGGTCCTATCAGCAAGCTACTTCTAGTCTTCATAGCGTGAATTTTGCCTGCTGGAGGTGCGTTGGCTGGGAACAGAGAGGCACGGTACTCACCAGGATGACAGCTAGAAGTAGGTGAAGTTTTGTAGTCACAGTTAACAGGAAACAGTGGAGACTGTACCAAATCAAGAATGAAAGCAGGAGTGGGTGTTTGGATATCTTGAGAAATGGTTTTCCTTTGGTGGGATGAGGGGGTGGGGAATACACCGGGCAGAAGATTTAGAGATTGAAAGAGAAACTTTCCAGAATGGCAACTTGGTGAATTTGGGGCATTGTAGCTATGGCTGATATAAAGGACCTCATATGATGGCACTGTGGGTTAATTCAATGCAATTCTTTTATTTACTTTGTGCAAGTAGTTTTCAACAGTACAGAAGGGAAATTAGGACTGTCTTTTGGGCAGTACGCAAAATCATTTT
The DNA here is from genome assembly GCA_037305975.1 of Chrysolophus pictus. Taxonomy (NCBI): domain Eukaryota; kingdom Metazoa; phylum Chordata; class Aves; order Galliformes; family Phasianidae; genus Chrysolophus; species Chrysolophus pictus. The sequence goes on from CM074587.1 coordinate 3,840,664, forward strand.
TTAAAAAATCATTTTTTTTTTCTGAAAAACATCGTTGTGTTAAGAGTGCTTGTGCAGGCTTTTGTTTATTTTATACCACAGGGGGTCAGAGATATGGTTGCCAAAATATGCAACCTGCTGGAATGTAGGTCCTTTTAGAAAATGCCAAAACTTGCGGTAACTTCAGTGGTCCACAACCTTACTTACAGTTAGAGGGGATGATAAACCTAAAGCAGATACTGCAAAAAGAAGAGTGGTTCTGAAACCTAAATAGATTTCTTTATTGAGTTGGTTGGATAAACACAAAGGGCTCAGCATAGAACTGGGCATCCCTCTTGATGGATTGTAGCTTTCTTAGGCTGTCTACATTGCTCTGTGGTGCAGTGCAAAAGCATTGGGGCTGTGGAGTGAAGCAGCTGGTGCCAAAGACCTGACATCCACCCCGTGGGCTTTTCAGGGACTGACACTGAATCAGACTCGATTTGCTCCTGAGGGTTGGAAGCCTGTTAGCTGCTGGGCTCCTGAAGCCGATTTAGTTTCATCAGAGAGGAGTCCAGTTGATGTCTTCTGAGACTGCTCTGCGATGAGAATTAACGTGCATTAAGTGAAGCCTACAGGGACATTTAGACCAACAGCATTCTCCATATTTGAGCTAAAAAGCTAATGACACCTTTGGAGCCCATCAGCACAGTCTGATTACAGTCACTCCTGATGTGTGAATGTGCCAGCAGTCGAGCTGGATTAAGTGACACCTTTTTTTGGACCAAGCTCTTAAACTCCTCTTGTTTATATTTTCATTGCTTTTATTCCTGAACGATAGAAGGGCTGTTTCTATCTGTGACACCCTGGTATCCAAGTCATAAAGAGCACAGAGATGAGTTTTCTACAATCTTTCCAATCTCAAAGTTTTTTTCTCACTTTTTCTTCCTAGTGTAAATGTTCTCCTGTGAGATCTTTGATAACACGGTATGTACTTAATCTCAGAAAGAATCACTTTCATGAAAAGTTTTAAAAAAAATAAATATTATAATCAGCGAAGGATCATAAATAACTTTTATGTCTAAATCAAGCTATTAAAAGCTTTTTTATTTTTAAGTAGATAGGGGAATAAAATAGCTGCATAGTTCATAAAGTGGTATACTATTACTGCCTGCTGTGCCCATGAATTACGCCAGCTTTTTACACTTGTGAAGTAAAAAGTGGATTAGAACTGTGATCAATGTATTATCCTATATTTCTTATTGTGCATTATATTTCCTTTTTGAGAACCTTTGTAGACTAAATGGCTACTAATGACATAATTACAATTGTTTGTCACCACCATAATGTGTGATTTCCTATCTCATCATGAAGATGTAAGTTAGATAAAGGAGGAGTTTTGGCAGGAAGACAAAGTGCAGTGATTTATTAAAGACCAGATGTGGTTGTTAAAAGCTTTTCTGCAGAAGGCTCAATTGAGTAATGTGAAATAGGAACGAAAGCTCTGAACACCGCAGTCAATGGTTCTTGGTGTGAGTGACACAGTTGCTTATAGGAGCATGACAAATTAGCTGCATGTTTTATTGTTGTGTACAAATTTATGTTTGAATTTAAACAGCATAAAAAGTTCAAAATTGCTTATGCCATTAAGATGGATGTTTAAAGGAAATAATTATGCTGAAATGTAGCAGATGACTTGAAAACCTTGAATTCCGTGAAAACAGCTCAAGATCTGAAGTCAGAAAAGCTCAGGTTTTTGAAAGAAGAGAGGTTACTGAGGCAGTTGACAACAACAAAAGCAAGAGTGGTTGGGTTAATAAGCTTTATTTTGGTATGGGCAAGATATCAGTGCAGATCAGCGTCAGCCCATCACAGCCCAGCTGAGCACAGGGCTGTGCTGCAGAACAGGGCTGCTCCCGAGGAAGGGTTGCAGTGCGCACAGAAGGTGGCTGAGCACGGCGATGTGTGCTGGCCGTGGGGAAGCGAGGGGCAAAGCCTCAGAAAGGGCAGTTAGGGAGGAAATAATTTGTTCTTCAGCTCTGAACTTTTGCACTGAGCGTTTCGGATGTGTTTGCAGAGGAGCTGTGCCCGGCCCCCGTCCCACGGGAACACCATCACAATGCTTTTCCCGGTCCTTGCACAGCACTGTCTCTTAGCTTGTTTCACGTTGCACATCTGTTGTGCTGTGGCTGTTTTCCACAGCGCGTGGGCCTGGTGCTGGGCTTGGCCTGCCTGGGGTCTGCTGGCATTGCTATGGGAGACCAGCGGCCAGGTGCTGCCCTTGTTTAATTGTCTGCAGCTCGTTATGCGACTTGAGGCTCTTGTTGGTCTGTTAGCAAGTGGAAATCTGCTGTACACATTTCCATGGCAGGTACGATATCGTTGATTATTACTAATGATGAGCACTGTTAATGGTTGAAGGGATTTTATTGTGAAGAGGTCAGGCTTCTGAAGATGTAAGAACAGTTTTCCTTGCCTTTTCTGCTTTTGGATATTATTCCTATATAAACTCAAGCTATTCAGGTTAGGACACAAGCTTCTGCCAAAACTTCATGAAGTGGGTTTTATTTGAAGAGCCCAGTGCTGCTGTTGGTTAGCACACAGCTTAGCGTGATGTTGGTTTCCACTGAACTCTGTGCAGCACAGGAAGTTTGAAAAGAATATGAAAATATAATAGAGCCTAGCCTTTTTGTCAGTCTCTCATCAGATTTGGGCCTAAGATTTTTTTTATCATTTTTTTTATCTGAACTGGTAAGCCCATCCCCTTTTATGAATAGAGTTTAAGCTAACTTTGAATTTCCTGTCTTCCTGTTTAATCCAGACCTTTATCATTGCTAGCAGACTAGGAAAAATACTATTGTCTCAAAGTCTGGGATAACCAAAGGTCCGGTTTGGACACATTCAATTTAATGACTTAAAAGCAGCATTTTTCAAATGAATCTTTGTTTTCCTTTGTACTTTGTGGTGGTGTTTTTTCCCCTGCTCCCAACGCAGACAGCATGTTGTTATTTTCCATATTAAGTGCATTTTTCTTTTTTCCCCGGATCCTCTTTTCAAGCTTTTTACTTTCTTCTCCCCAAAAAGTACATTGCATTACTACAGGCATCACGGATTCTGTGCTGAAATGCCTGGCATTTTTGTGATAGAAATACTGATCCTGCATTGCCCCGCACTGTCTGTGCTGAGAGGAGCCCTTAAAGCTCCCATAACCCGTTCAGAATTCTGCTCCTTGACGTTGGTTCTCCAGTGAACGAGCAGTCAGAACAGCTGATATAGAGACTGACATGGAGGTGAAGCTGTAAGAAATCTATGTTGCTTATTGTATTCCTGTGGATGTTGAGTGTGGTGTTGTAACTTCCAGCATTGGAAGTCATTGCGGTCTTTGGATTCTGAAGAAACAAGGCCCATACAAACCTTCCTCTCTCCTCAGTCGGGTTCAGCAGGACTTCTGGAAGGGATGGAGATCAATACAATTGAGTGAGAAAACATTTTTGGGGCAAATTTTCTCTTAGGTTACCTGTAGTATTCTCACTGCATGTTTGTTGCTTGCTTTGGTGCCCACTTCTGTGAATTTGGTAACATGGTTTATATGTAGAGCTTTTCAGCCACACTGAAGTGATTCTGGATAATTTGTATTCATTGTTAATTTTAGTAACTGCGCTGAGATTTGAATTACGCTAATCAACTTTTCTTGTAATTTGTATAATTTACATACTGTACACACACTGCAAATGCAGGACTCTGATGCAAAACAAAGTTTAATTAGCGTAACAGGGCTACATCAGCTTTCCAAGTGATTGACTTGTGAGCATTGCAGAGATCTGTGGTAACAGTTCAGGGCATGAAAATGTCCACTGTTTGCGTGGACTCTGTTTGAGTTTGAGGTGACCATAAATAGGCCACTTAACCATAACCAGCACTGTTAGTCCATCAGTTGAATCTTCTTCCCCAAATACTTGACCTGAGCATAAGCACACTGAAAAGTTAGCAGAAGCCTTGGTTTCTCTGGTTGCTTGTGTAGCACCTCAGGGGTAGAAGAAGGGGTTGGGATGCTTCGCTGGCATTCATGCTCTGCTCCTGCCCTCCTGTCCGGTTTCTTCCTGCACATTCACAGAGTTGCCCTCCTGATGAAGTGGCTGCTGATGTGCAAGCTCTACCTGTGGACAGCGTGCAGTTTTTGGAGAAAGAGTTTGGAGTTTGGTGCTTTTAAAAGCAACTAGTTATTTGTGATTTCTACCAGATTGCCTAAAATCCCTCTCAGTAACTGTGGTCTTACTTTCTAATTTTTGTGAAAGTTTTTTTTCCTTCTCTGGTTGTCTTACAGAAAGACCTCTGTAGTGAGGTGCAGACTGAACATCTAATTTTTTTTAAGAAAACAATATAGGTTCTTTAAATAAAATGTGTGGGGTTTTTTTATATGTGGTATTTTTTTTATATGTGGATCTCTTCTCTGCAGAAGTGCTCTTGTTGTGTTAGTTATGACTTGGAGCTCTACTGTGTTATCCTTACCGGGCTTTTATAGCAGGGAGAGGTTTTAATGTTGGTTTTTGTAGGCATTATGTTCGTACCATTCTTATCTAATTAGCATCCATTGTACATTTGTATATGACATTGGATGGGCGAGTGTAAATGAAATGGACTCTGAACGTTTTATGAGGTGTTACTCCAAAACTACTTTGCTCATCATTACTTAAAAGGCAGAGATTTGGCCTTAGGTATTACATCATGTGAAAACCAGGAGACAAAAATGGTGATCAATTTTTTATTATAATAAAGTTTTAATATGAGGCATTTTTAGATATGTGTCATGAATATATGAGTCATGTATTTCACACCAAACCAAACCTATTATGATTATATTTCTACTTCAAGGGGTTTTCAGTTTTTAAATACTAAATTTAATTCTGTGGTTTAAAATGATTCATATTCAAATCTATTTTTATGCTTTATAATTAAATAAGAAAATATTGCTTGTACCTACACTTTTACTATTCCGGGTCGTATTATAATTATTTCTTTAATTTGACCCATAAAAACAGTCCATTTCTTCATTAGTAAATTACAAGGATATCGCAATAGAAAAATGAGTTTTGAAGGTGTCTTACCATATCTAATGGGAATTTCGGTTTGGGATTTTCTCATTTCTTTCATTTGTTCCTTTTGTAAAACATGAAGATACTTTCTAGGTAAATTAATCCCTTCAAAGGAGCAAATAACTTCCTTTTTGGAAAGGGTTATTAGAGACTTATTCTTTATAATCTTAAATACCACTTGTGTTAGGCTGAACAATGCATGAAAAAAATTACACTAGTATAAAAAAAAAAAGGGAGGGGGGGAAGAATAATAATAAAAAAAGAATGATTGCCAACCGGAGCCAAGTATATTGCAATTATATGATCATGGAAAAGTGAGCTTTCTACTGGGAAAACGTGATCTAGATTCCCATGAAATTTCTAAGTTTAAGTATTTTTGTAAATTAGGTTGTTCCTAGTTAAACAGGTGGCTCTAAAGGCTGGTTTCACTGTTGTTTTAATCATAGTTTAGTTACCATGGAGAAATATGCAAGTTAGCATTTATACACAGAAGTGAAATTTATGCTGCATAGATAATAGCCTAAATTTAGCATGACTTAAGTTTACCACTTCCTTAAGAAAAAAGATATACACACTTTATTATTATTATTCTATTGCACTATCAAGAAGTTAATTTCTTTAAAATATTTCAGAATTTAAAAATCTAATTTTTTTGGTCCTGAAATGAGAACTGTTGCTCTTTTCTCCTTTTTGAGCTCTAGCTTGATTTTTATTTTTTTGGTGGACGTCTCAATTTTTAGGTTTAGATGAGTATGGGTACACCACACAAAGCTGGTTTGCACTGTGCCGCTCTCGCACTGCAGGTTAACGAGGGATGGAAGTCTTTAAAGTGTACTGAGGCATTTCAGCTGATTGACCTGGAGCTTGCAGCTTACGGGCACAGAGCTTTCTGTTACTGAACCTCGTGTCTCATGGAGCACAGTCCTGCCATCGTCCCGCCGTGCTGCGCTGCCTGGGGGAGCCTTTCCCTCTTGCTCAGGGCCCTGCCTCATTTAACGCTTGTTTTTCAGCCCCTCGTTCTTCAGTGACAGGGAAGCAGTGCTCCCGTCGCTGTGTCTGTAGTAGCTCGAAGCGGAGCTAAGTTTTCAAGGACAAATGTAGTAGAAGTAGCATGATCCAACAGGAGGTCCCCCAGCACACCGAGTGCAGCAGATCCCTTTCAACACCAGCTGTTCTCACAGATATAGATTGCTGCAGTGAAATTTTCTTAATATAATTCAGGAAGCTCTAGAGAATTCTCCAAAACAACTGTGCCAACAAGGAAAATGTTGAATTTTTCATCAGCTGCCCAATGCTGAGAGTTAGTGGGCAATCCGTTCATTCATGACCAGATGTTCAGTGTAGTAGCGCTCGGCGGTTACCGTGAACTCGTGGCCTGCTCGCCGCTCACAAGGACGTTGGCAGCAGCCCGGTGCTGGAGGATTGGGGCAGCGCGGGGTGGGCTGGAGACGCGGTGCCCACCGGTGCCTGGAGCAGGTAGGGCGATGGGGAAGAGCTTCAGCATCGGCCATGGCAGGGGCAGGGCGAGGAGTTCTGCAGTTCTGTGTTGTAATGGTTTTTTTCCCCCCTTTTTAATGACCGAATCATAGGCAGCCGGTTGGTGGCTTACTTTGCCCAGCTGTGTGTGTGTTGGGGGGTAAGGGCAGGGTGTGGAGGTGACTGCCCTGAATCCTGCTTGGAGCTGCAGTTATGTGCAGCCGTTGTCTCCCGTGTAGCATCATCCTTTTGCTCATGGTTTCTTTCATAAAGATGCATTTATGCCTTATGCCATTTCAGCGTGTTGTGTTAGGCACTAGTACGCAGAAAAAAATAGTATTGAGTAGGAGTTCTGGAATAAACAGTGTGATTTTCTACTTTGAAAAGGATTCTTCCTTTAAATGATTAACTGTGTTTGATTCTGGGTATGCCAGCTGGCTTGGAGAGGGAAGGCAGGGTTTGATAATGTTTAGTTTTTCTTAGATGTTACAAGAATCTTAATTCCTTCCTACATTGTATTTCAAAATAATATAACGATTGATTTCAAAGTGGAATTGCCGATGAAACCACTATTATCTTACTCTGTCATAATAGCCGTACTTTCTCAGTTTTCTTTTATGAGCAAGGGGAAAAATCCCTTTCTGCAAGCACGATAGTTCAGGCTTTTAACTTTCAGGCATGCTCTCGAGGAGGAAAAATCTCTCCTACAGATATCTTTGACAGTGATGGTGGTTCTGACACCGCATGCAGCTTCTCCCAGTGGCCGTGCAGGGCTGAGGTGCCGCCAGCCGCCTGTCCTGCTCCTGGCGCTGGTTCCCTGTGCGACCGCTGCTGAGAGGGAAGGCAGCCCTGCACCGCTCCAGTGACAGCCACTGGCAGCAGCATGACAGCGGCCCGACTGCGATCTTCGTTAGAGCTTGGCCCTCCCAGTAATTGTGTTTGCTTTGGCACAGCTTTCTGGCTCTAATTTGTGAAGTTGCAGTGAAACCCTCCCTTTGCATTTCCTGCCTGGGGAGAGTAACCTCGCTGCATATTGTGTTCAGCCCTGGAAATTCACCTTTTCTATGCTTGTGAAGTTGAGCTTGACCTGTCTTCTTAAAGGGCCGGGGAAAGCTTTGAAGCAGGCCTTAGTGCTTGTCTGTTTAGGAACAGCAGCGACAGAATGCCCTAAAGAATAAGCTGGAGGATTAATATGGGGGTAAACAGAAGTTCATTTCTTTCTCCCTCTCTCTCTCTGTTTTTTTGTTTTTTTTTTTAAAGGAAGGATGGCAGCATAATAGTCTTGTTTCCATTGATGATAACTTGCTGATAGAAAAATGAGAACAAGTTTACAGTAGCTTTGACATTAGTTACCTTTATTCAGCATGCTCCAGCTGCATTGAGCCCTCAGGAAGCCTTCACCATGCACACAGTTTGTTCTTGGGTGTGAAAGCAAACAGTATTTGAGTTGGCAGTAACTTCCCTTTTAGAGAAGTTTGCTGCCTCGGCAAGAAACCGCAGCGTGAGCTTTCTGCTGTTGAATGTTTCCACTGGCAGGATGGCCTTTTTCCACATTTCCTTGGTTTAAGGAAACAGATTTTGAACTTTTTTTTTTTTTGAGACAAAATGCCAACATTTAACAGCTGGAGTTAGCATATAATTTATGGGTTTTGCTTTATGCTCTTTCGGATGTATAAAAATTAAAAATCTGCAATTATTCTGAAGTTACGTGAGTCGTTGCAAAAGGGTGATTCAAAAGTGGGACCTTATGAGGATTTTGAGAAAGTCAGTGTTATCTAAACAGCTATTCATAATTACTCTTTCCTTAATGACTTTTAATTGTTATAATTTACTGATGTTATTTCACCTACCGTATAGGGGACGTTTAAGGAAGCGCTTTGTTTCTCCCCTTTGATTAACAAGGAGGAGTCGGGGCAGTCGGAGCGCTTTATGATCATTTTGTAATTATTCTCACATGCAGACTTGTTGGTGCTTTCCTGCACAAGTCCCCCCACCGTGGCAGCTCCTGTTGGGGTGTCTGAGTGGGGAGAGCAGCGTGAGGGTCCTCGCCAGCAGGAGGGGCTCCGAAATCTGGCAGAACAGACATCCAGATGCTGACCGGGCCCACATTCACCTCTCCTTGCTCCCTTCGGGGATGGCCTCTTTTCTTCTTAGCTGACATCCTGCATGTGCTGTTGGAACTTTAAAATGCATCTTACTGGCTGCAAATTTCAGATCCCAGCCTCGGCAGCTAGAATTAGAAACAGATCAGATGCAGGAAATTAATGCAGTCAGCCAATAAATTATGGAGCAACAGTCACCATAAGTACTGTGGTGTTTTTGTTCTGTCAGTCGAGGGATACTGGTTTTGTTTTGCTAAACATCACCCAGCTAACATCTGTATAAACACCAAGAACACATCACAGGTCTTTAGCAAGCAAGTCATTGCTGAGGAGGCTGCAATGGAGTTGTCTCCTTGCTTTCACAAGCTAGGAAAGCGGGGAGGGCAAAAGAAAGGGGGAAGGAGAAAGTAAATACATTATCCACAATGCTGTTCACATTAGAATCACTTAATTTGTATTTTAGATTTAGGGGCAAAAATATGTTGTAACGCTGAACAGCAGTGTGTGAGAAATGTATATTTTTTATTTTCGGAGACAGTCGCCGTTTGTCATTTTTATCTGTGCGACTTGTAGACTTGATTGGATTTATTATGTATGCTGCATGTTTATGGCATTTTTATTGTATGCTGTTAATTTGTTGTAACTGCTGCCACTTTCTTGCCAAGGACCCCTTGAAAGCAAGTACGTGTCAACAGTTACTTTCCAGTTTAATAAACGTAATGCCGCTTCTCTTAGTTTGGTAGAGGCCGTGGTTGTGCCCTTCTCACTGTGAGCTTTTTAACTCTGTTGTAGCTGAAGAAAGTTGATGTGACTCAGGCGTAGTCCTGCAGCAGATGTGTTTGAAGTTAAAGCTCTGTCTTTAATTATGTTTTAAACAAAGCAACTGCAGCCTACAGATATGGTCAGCGTAGTTTATGGGAAGGAGAGAAAAAGGAAAAAATCTCATGCATGTTTTAAGTAAGCAAGTCAATCACCTTGTAAGATAAAATATAAAATGACTTTTAAATATGATGCTAATGGTAAAAAACTAGATTACATCTTTTTGTATTTTTGAAAACCAGAAACGCTGGTAAATTATCTGAACAGGATTAGAATGCAGTTAATGGTAATAAAGCTGATCATGTTTTTATGATGAGGATTAACCAAGATGAGGTTTCATTTTCTGCAAAAGATACGAGAACAGAAATAATCCCAAAGGAAAAATCACGTGCTGTAAATACATATTTATGGCACAACTGGAGGTAGAGCTAAAAATAATAGATTAAAGGTGCTTTGTGGTAAACTAAAGGGTAAAGTTGAGATATTCTGTTTTTATTCTGTTTAATTCATTTGTCTTTGTTGCTTACTGGTGATGCCTGGTCCGTGAGGTCAGATATATGATTAACTTCCTCAATAATGAGGCAGAAACATTATCTAGAGAATAAGCAAGAGTTCTTTGAATGGGATCAGCTCCTTCCTTGTGATCATGGGAGTGTGCTCATCCAGCTTACAGCATATGGTGATGTGTGCTGGGTGCTCTGGGTGAGACACAAAGCTCCTGTCCCCAGCGGTGTGCCTGCTGTTGGGCTGTCATGAGGTGGGACTACCTGTGGAGGATGGTTGGATTTTAGTGCTCACAGATGGCAGCACGCAGCCTTCATGAGCTCAGGCAGCGTCTCCTTTAACCCGCAGGTCCCACTGTGTCCTGCAAGAGCCCTGCACTGAAATCCTCCCTGGGAAAGATGGGTAGGTTTTGCTGTTGATGAAACTTGTCTGATCCCACTCTTAGTATTTCATATCCAAGACGGAATTGTTCTGCGCTATCGTAGGAGGCAAACTGACATTTGGTTCAACTCATTTCATCTGTGGTATGAGCTGAGTTTCATTAGCTGTCTTTTGCGTATTTTGCCTTGGAGTTATTGTGTTCACCTCCTGTTTCACCTTGCCCATCACTGTGTGTGTATTTCATGCTGCAATGGTTGTCTGTTTGTGTGCTGAGAAATTGCACCTGCTTTCTCCAGCACCACAGCACTACCAGCAGAGGTACCTGGTTTGTATCCTGTTTTTGTGTTAAGAGCTGATGTAACGCTGTAGTGCAGATTCAGAAAGTGGGAAAATCCCTCATTGAGTGATTTTGATATGCATTAAATGTTGCATATTGCTAATATGTATATTTGCTTATGTGCACTTGTACATGCATGCACATGTGCTTTCTGCTTCCTTTCACGAAGTTTTTATATGAAGGGCAGCATCTTTTCTATGACACAGTGCAAAACCTAAAAATAATCTTTGTTGCTTTTCCACCTGCCTACTATAGCAGTAGTTGTAATTGTGATAGTTACAGGTGCTCTTCTTGGGCATTTTTTATTAAAAGATGTGTTCTTGATTTATAGCATGGGCAGAGGTTCTTTATGTGCTCTAATGAAGCTGTATGCACATAGGAACACAATACCTTGACTGAAGAGTTGCGAGGAGTAGCCTGTGTGAAGGTGGGACGTTCACAGTGGGATGGGAGATGTGAATCCGTGCTCAACTTTAGAATGCCAGGCTGTGGTACCTCTCCCTGCCTGATCTGTACAGGAAGGTTAGTCAAGTAGAAAAAGTACTTGCTCAGTTCTGTGGGAGCTTAAGCTATATTTATGTATAGGTGGCTTGTATGTACATGGCTTTTTCCATGCTTAATTCCATTGGCAGGAATGTAACCTTTCAGTCAGCACAGACACCAGGTTAAGTGGGTCCCAGTCCAGAGCCCATCAGGTGAAGGGACTGAAGCAATGCTTTGCATTTGGAGGACTGGTGAGCAAGTCCATGTGGTTTAAGATTGCTTTTTGGCCTCAAATTCGTCCCGTGAATCCTTGAAGGGATGCGTGAAGCTGCTTCAGAGCTCCATGTGGGTGCCCTCAGCAGCTCTCTGGGGGCTGGTGGCCTGCTGCCCATTCTGCTCCTGTTGATCTGGAGAACTTCATGGTGGGCTCCCACCCGCTGCCATGATGCCGGCCCCACCGGGGCTGGTCCTCTGCCTCGTGCCATCTGCTGCCCAGCCAAACCAGAACAAGGACAGGCAAAAGGGGAAAACAGGTCTGATGTAAAGCATGCAACTAACAAACATTGTTTGTTTTGTGCTTCCCCACCCTCGTGTTTAATTGTATAAATTAAATGTCGCGTCAGTCTGCCTGAGGTGTTGGCATCCCATTCAAATTTCAATTACTGCCATTAAAGTGTATTTACGCAGTGCATGAATATAGGGAGAACGTATTTATGGCAATCTTTTATTGCTAGTTACGTCCTAGAAAAATAACATTGGAGTGCTGAATCGCTAAGTTTAAGCAAGTTTTGAGCTCCAGCAAAATTTCTTTCCTCAGCCAGCACAAGTCCTGGGCAGAACGAGACAGCAGTGAATTGTATGGCTGCTCAGCTGAGGTCTGTGCAGCTCTATGGCAGTAACCATATATTGTTCCTGGAACCACCTAAATAATTAATTGTATGAAAACAGCGTAGTTAAAGCTCAGGAGGGGAGCAATGAGAGAGGTGCAATGCTGAATTTTCTCATTGCTTGAAAATACATTTTGCTATGATTTAGCAAAACTCTCTTTAGCTACTGCCAAGAAGAATATGCTTGAACTGAGGTTGAAATTATGCTTCTAGAAGAATAAGCTTTTTTGTGCATCAAACATTTCGTACAGTAAAACAATGCTATACCCGATGAATAATTAAAACATTAAAAAGAAAAAGAAAAATCTCAACATATAACTTAATTATGTTTTTGAAGCATTTTTACCCTTATGAAAAAATGTAAGGAATTACTTTTGTTTTCAGTTCCATTCATTATAAGAGAGACTCCTGTGGTAAAATACGAAGTGTTGTGGAGCTCCCTGAACTCCTCGGTCACTTTCCAGGACTGTGCTACGTGACCCTTAAAGTGTTGCTGATAGATTCAAGCGTGGGGTTTCTCTTTTGTCTTTTTTTTTTTTTTTTAACAGTGAGTGAAAATATTTAAAAAGGAGAGAGTGCAGACTGTGTGTACAAGATGGGGTTTGTGAAAGGGAGGTTTCAGTATTTAATGAGAAAACAGTACTCATTTTTTAGATTTGTGTAGGTACTCTTTTTTTCCTTGCCCTCACACGTGAATGCATTTCACTTAATCCATTTTTTTTTTTTTAAGTCATTTTTTTCTTTCAAAGCCAGAAGTTTTTCCAAGCTACTCTTAAAGCTGTGTGGGACCCATAGGTCAGCCAGCTCCTGACATCCATGGGGTGCTTGCCCAGCAGGGCTGGGTCAGCTGCACCAGCCGTTGGGCAGCGATGTCCAGCAGGTTAGACACGTGATAGATGCAGGAGCAATACTTCTGTGTTGGGAAGCTGTGGGGAGCCTAAGTTCACCAGTGTGGTTGTTATGGGTGTCCTGCTGGTACCAGGTGATTCTTCCTCCTGCAGTGGGGAGATGGGCTGCCATCTGGCTTATGTCATTCTAGCCCCTCCTTCCTGCATCCAGCACTACAGAGCTGGAGAACTTGCCCTGGCCAAACACGAGGCTGGCAGCTGCTCTGCTCAACCAAGAACCAAAGCTTTGCAGCCTGTTGAATCGTTCAGAGGAGCATACCTCACAGAAAGCACTCTTTTCTTTAACTTTTTTCTTTTTTTCCAGTTCAGTCAAATGCTAGGTTTTGTTTCTCACCTCTGTGTAATAAAATCAAGACTATTAGTAACAGAAGAACTTGTGGAAAGGAGAGGTTTTCCTCCCGTCTGCCACTTCATGCTTGGGTGTGAAAAGAGCTGGGCTCACGTTGCTCCTGGCAGGCACCTCGCTTGGGTCCAGGAGCCAGGCAGGGGAGGGAGAGTGGGCAAGGAGGGGCCCTGGGTGCAGTGGGCTGCACTGGTGGAGCTGTGCTTCTGCTTGTGGTGTGCAGCTTGCCCAGGAGCCAGACAGCGAGCCCAGTGGTGCCCTGCTGTGTCCAGGGATGGAATGGAGCAGTTCTGGTACTGCCAGCTGCACATCACACAGTCTTTTATATTTACTTGGTAGATTTAAGTTTTTCTGATGTCTGACACTTACTGCAGAGGCAGTGCCTCCAGTGCAAAACAGAACTGCTAAAAATGCCTCCAACCAGTGGGTTTTTGCTGTGTTTCCAGGGGCTGCTTTGGCAATAAGGATTTCAGAGTAGATTCTGGGTTTTCTTGTCAAAGGGTAACTGAGGATGTTGTCCATAAGAAGAAGAATAATGAATTTATAGTAATGTGGAAATGCAGATTGGATGCCTTTGCTTCTGAATCACTTGGGTTTGGTATCTGGAGCCTTGCGTTGTTTTCTTATTTGCTGGTCTCTGTGCAAAGAGATTTACATTATGTTCAAGATTATTTCAAACCATAAACTGTTCAGGACATTTTAGCAGATAAAGAGTAGTGGAAATCAGATCTGGAAGTAGGCATTAATCTTGCTGGCTGAAGCTCAGGGAAGTCTCTCTATGTAACTGCTGAAGGTTTTTGATTTTATTTTGTGTGCTTCAGTCAAGGAGGTGTTTCTGTTTTCTATAGGTCCACGTACATTGATTGTAGGCTGCACTTAGGAATATTTAACTTGTTCATACTAGTATTATTTACAATATTTCCTTTGTTTCTGTTACTTTATATTTAGCTTTGCGCATTTCTTTTGACTTCTCCTTCATGTCACTGCAAGCTTGGATGGCTTCTTCTGGAGACAAAGTCATCGGAGCATTTAATGTGATTGATTGGAGATTTTTGTGCACCTTTTCAGCAATATGCTGATTTTCATTTCCCTTCATTCTGAGTTGATACATCTGATAATTGGAGGGGAATTTCTGAAAAGAGAACTGTTTCTGAGGATACAGTCTTCTTGAGCTGTGAAGAAACCATTGGCATTGAAGTCTCAGGCATTTCTATCTGAGATGCTAAAGATCTCAGTGAAATTCTGTATTGCTCCTGGAGGGTGTTGCTAATTTTTTTTTTAACTTGTTTTTAGAGTTCTCTGTCCAGAGAATGCCTGTTTGGTCCAGAACATATTTGAAGCTGAAGGTCAGTCTTTACATTTTCCAGATGAGAGAATATGCACAGTTGGGAGTTTTCCATCTTTTCTTTTTTTTTTTTCAGACAGAACAGTTTCCTAAGCAGACGTGTTTTGATGATAGCAAACTAAGTTTACACATTGTACAGTGGTATTTTGCCACATTAATTACCTTGTCAAATGTAATAGGTAATTACCACATCAAATCACCTTCATACGTTAAATGGAAGCATAACTTCCTAAAATACTTAAAAACAAACAAACAAAATCCCAGAAGACTAAGGGCAACGTCTCACACACACACCCATCTTGTATTTTAGAAGAGAAAGAGACAGGTTTGTGGCGAAGACAGAAGCCAGCCTGTGTTCTGTGCTGCTTCTCCTGGGCTCACGACCAGGTGCCTCTGGATTCAGCACATCATAGGACTGTAGCCTGCCCAGAGGTGAAACAAAGGGCAGAGGAGTTGGGTCGGGCAAGAGAGACCTTTCTATGTAGTTTTGGATCCTCTTGCACGTGGAGGAATCAATACCTTTAGTCCATGTTTAAGTGTATTTTGTGTCTTTTGTCTCACGGTGCCAGAAGGATGAGAAACGGTGGCAAATGGAGATTTAGAGGCTTTTGTTTGTGTTTTCTAGTATGCTGGTGTCCCTTGAAGCACAGCAGAAGGCGATGCGTGATTACCGACTGTGTAGATCAATGCAGTGGAAGCATCTCTTATTTTAGGTTATAAGTGTAGTGATTTATGCTTAGCCTGAAGTCAGTCTTCCGAGTAATTTCAGCATAGATTTTTGTCCAGTCTGGGCCACATCAGAAGGAGCACTTCTGTGTGACCAGCAAAGGAAGAAAATAGCAAGTTTTAGTTATTCTTTACTATCTGTGAATTAGCTAAATGGCATTTGTGATCAAACTTGCTGTAGATTCCTAAGGGCTGAGCTCAGAGCAGGTTTACATTTTGAATGTTTAAGAGTCCCAGTGGAACACTGTTCTCCCCTATTCTTACTCTCCTAGGAACAGCATCCTTTGTGCTTCACGTCCCTGTGAAGACAGCCTGGGAGGCAGAGGAATCAAGGAGAGGATGGGATGTCCTCACTGGTGCTTCTGGCTGTCCAGATGGGGGATTTCATAGATAGGTTTCCCATCACCCCAGCTTCTTTCCAGCAGCAGGGCCCCCCGCTTTCTGCAGTGGGACCATGATGCAGCTGTTTTCCAGCTGCACACCCTGGGGGTGGCGGGAGAGCTCCTGCCTGCTCTTCTGAAGCTGGCAGTGAAATTACTTTTTTTTTTCCCTTTTTTATTGTTATTTGGTGGTTGCTGCTTCCTCTTGCCTAACATTTCTTAGTCAGCCCTTGGGGAGAACCTGCCCCAAATGGGAAGTGCAACCGAATCCATTGCAAGCTAACAGTTAAACTGACAGAAGGACATTTGAACTTTTAGTTGTCACTGCTATGGTTGGCCCAGTCAGGCTAGATACAGAGGGACCATTCTTCTCACCCAGACGGAGCGTGGAGCTGCTGCAGCACGGCCACATGATGTGGCCAAGCGTGGCGAAACCTGCTTTGAAATAAACTCGGTGCCTCTCTTCCCTTCGTCTGTCTGAATTAATACCTTTGGTTTATGAGAACAGAGTGCAAAATGCATCGTGTCTTCATTTTTCCAACAGCTGGCACGTATAGATGATGTTGTTTAGGAGAAGGCCACTCACCAATCCATCCCCAGCCATGTGGAAAATGTTAGCGGTGCCGTATCTTGGATACAGCGCCTCTATTTTCCAAAGAGATGAATGCTGTTAAGTGTATCTTTCTGCGGGAGCCGAGCCTCCGTTTATGATTCTGGGATCCCTTTTTGATCTCTTCTTTCCTGCTCAGTGCTGATGGAGGTATTTCTGGGGTAGGTGCCAGAGTTGTTCTCTCGTTAATGATTCATGTGCCCTTCGCATGTTGCACTGCAAAATGACATGTAACAGCGTGTACCCAGTATTTACGTTATATCGCTTTGGCTCACAAAACATGTGCTTTCACTTTCATCTCGGAAGTTGCGCCATGTGGTAACAGATTTGTGGCACTACGCTTGGTGAGAGTTGCTTGGAAATGGATATCTGGGATATCTGGGGCTGCAAAGAAGGTGCCTGGTGCTGTGCAGCCCGCTGGATGTGGGGAGGAGCAGGCCTGTTCTCATTGGGGTCCCTGCTTCAGGGCCTAGCAGTTCCAACCTGCTCCAGATGCTGCAGGTTGCTGACAATGGGCAGCCAACCAACACAAGAACTGAGGGCGGCGTAAATCCAGCCACTCTTAAATGCAGGTCTTTGTGTGCAAGTGAGCTCTGTGGTGAGCTGCTAGCAGGAGCACAGCAGCCAGAGCAGCTGGGTCAGGGCTACGGGGCGGTCATCCACCGTCCTTCACCCGTTTCCAGCTCTTGTGGCTGCAGTGCACGAGGGGTGATCGCCGGCTGAGTTCCTGCAGACCTCGTGTGAGCTGTTAGCCGGGAATGGCTTTAAGCTGTCCTGGGGTGGTACTGCAGCGCGTGTCTCCTTCACCTTTGTGTGTAACACTTTCGAGTTTATTACGTTTTTCTAAATGACTCAGTAGCGTGTGCGAGGCTTTGGGTGGCCTACTTGAAACGCTCTTAGAAGGGCTTGCTTTTCAGAAAGAGCTAAGTGTTACCCTTAGAAATATGGGCTCCTTTACAGGGTGCTAACGTATCTTCAGCCTGTGTGTGTAGCTTATGTAACTCTGCTGGTTCCGTTGTTCTCTTTTTGCTTTGCAGTATGGCTGCAAAGGCTCTTGCAAATTACAGATTTGTAAGGCTAACATAGGTACAAGGCTGTGGTACACCTTGTTGTCCGTGCTGGATTAGAACCCAAAGTGAAGAATAAATGTAGAATTTGGGAAACATCCTTCAACTTTTCTTACTCTTTTTTTTTTTTTTCTTGCATCTATTTCTCCATCCAAACCACTCTGTGATGTGTAAAGCCCATACATCCTTTCAGAGCTCATGCTGAGGAATCAGTTGGCCTAACAATACCATTTAGAAAGAATGACAGGCACTTTTTTCAACCTATGATTTGTCTGGTTCGAGTTTCTGTTCTAGCAAATGTCATTTCTCCTAAAAGAAGGAAAATAAAATACCTTCTGAGCCACTCTTTGTCTGCAGGATTTATGTCCTGACAGATCCCAACAGTAAACTCAATGAAGATGTATATGTTAAGAAGTACTATTAAAAATTAATCCAATTTCCTGTTCTTGTGGTGTAAATAAATGCCAAAAAAAAAAAAAGCTTAAAACCAAAATGGCCACTTTTGGAGTTTTATGCAGAATAAAAGGCTGTTTATCCTTTCCGCTATATTTTAAGCTGTGGTTTTACTATTCAAGAAACAAATTCTAATCAGGCACCGTATCAGACAAATGGGAGCCTTAGCGAGCGGTTCGTGCGCTGGGAAGGAGCACTCAGATTCTCATTATAGTGCATGTCTGAATAATTAGTCTGACCACTCTGCACTTTTTTGGCAGTAAGAAGAAAGTTGCTTTTCACTGCCACGACAGGATGACAGGAGCATCTAGCGGCGCGGTCATTAGTGTGTGCCTGCCATCAATGTCATGTTTCGGTGTCAGATTAGTTAGTGCCCCCTCAGGAGCCACGCCGGACCTGCAAATTATCCTCCTATGTCCCAGGAAACCGTGTTTGCTAAACCTCAGATCAAATGTGAACAAATGATTAACATGGCTCATAAATTAACTAGTTTACAGGCTTATAACTTTTTACAAGTAGATAATAAAGACAGAAGTTTTAGTACTGTGTTATGCTTAGTTCAAAGCAGCGACGGTTTGGGTTTTCCTCTTTCCTTCTTTGCTGTAGATACGCTTGCTTTTCTCTTACAGGCGAAAAGAAAATGGTATACAGCCAAGGAAATAATGTTTGGAAAATCTAGTGTCCTAAGGAAGCAAATGTAAATCCACTGAAAACAATATAATTAAGTTTGTTATCTCATTGCCCGATAAGTCGCTGACAATAGTCTTTCTTCTTGTAGTGGCAGTTGTTCGTTAATGAGTTCACCAATTAAGTTTGAAAGATTACAGCCTTTGCCAAGAGGATTTATCTGTTAAAAGCATTATATTTTTTGTGATACATTCTTACCATATTGTAAGCCTCTTTGTTAAAGAGGTATAAGACTACCTCTTAAACGCATTAAATCCTATTATAGGCCCCCAAATAATTTTACAATCTGTTTACACATTAGCATCTACAAAACTGTAACAAATCTGCCCAGAGATGTCTGTTTTGAAAATAGGATGCTAACAGATAGTGCGGTCTCTTGAAGCTGGATTGCCCTTGTGAAATGAGTGGTCTTTTTTGCTAAAGAATAATTTTATAATGATTTATGACTATGCAAATAATACTCTTTTTATATCTCCCTTTAAAAAATCTCAGCAGGACTTTTTCAAATTATTTTTAACCAGTGCAGAAATAGTGCAGAATTTTCAGTGTTCTTTTGCTGCTTTTGAATTTAAAATGATCTGAGAAGAGTCAGTTTTATGCTTTCTATACATTACAGTCTCATTCACCCACATGCGAGCTACTGCTGCCTTTCTTCTGTACCTTCAAGGGGGTGAGTAAGCCCTTATATCAGAGATCAAATCAGCATTTTGGAAAGGGCCTAGCATGCAAAAACATGCAAAATATATCTATTCATAAGAAAACGTCTGAAAATGCCAGAGGTTATGCTCAGTTTATCTGTCAGCAAATTTAACTTGAAGTAGGTGGTAGTCAATTTAGTAAATACTTTACTAACATTGTAACTATAAAGAATCATGAATGCAACCTCAGCATCCTGACCCGTGCCTGTTTTAATGACTTTGCTAGAGAAACACACGCTCTATTGCAGATTAGCAATAACGTTTAAAATGCAAGTAATTTCTGCCAGGAGGTTTGCTTGTACGTAGTCATAGTGAGAGAAGAAGAAAAAAAAAGGCGAGAGATTTGCACTTCGTAGTTAATCCTGGGAAAGAAAACTTGTTGTTGTTGTTGATTACCTATCTGGTGTGTTTGGGCTGATCCTCTGTGAAGCTGATGTGAATCTTGCACCTTTACCAGGGGTGACAGCGTGCTGTTTGCCCTGCCTTGGTGTGCCTGGAGCTGGAGCCTCTCGGCTGCACCTCCCTTCACCGTCCCGTGCAGTCGCTGCAGCCTCTTACAGCAGCTGAGGGAAGCACAGGAGTGATTTCATACACTGGTGCTGCCTCAGTGTCCGTTAACCTGAAGCCTGTGTTGCCACGCACGACAGACCCTGCTAGCACAAAGCCTTCTCCCTCTGCCTTACTTTCCAATGAGCATTGCCCATTCCCAGGCCACCGCTTCCACTGGTGGCAGGGCAGCAGCACCGTTGCTCATCGCAGTGCTTCTCTGCCATTCTGCCTTTCCCTATGAAGTTGGGCTCTAGGCAGTGCGTTCCCCCTGGAAGGTTTCCCAACTCTCCGTAGAAAACGGTAAGGCCAGGGCGATGGCATATGCTAGTGAGATTAACCAAACACAGCCTGTGTGTCCTCAGTCTTAATAATTCTCACCCTTCCTTAAATATGAAGTGCCTGCTGTGAGCTCCAAGCTCCTAGCTGACCCGTTAATAAAGGTGATACGTCCTCAAAGCGCAGCCCCAGGTGCCCAGCAGCCCTAAATCAGGAGGGCTGTGTCAGATCTGGTAGCTGGGGCTCTGCTCTGCATCACCTTGGAAAACATCAACCTCCTGGATTCCAGAAGCAGAGCAAAAAGTGGGACATGTGCTGGAGCAACCCCCTTCTTTTGTGGTCTGGATGTTAGCGCTGGAAGTGAGACCACCCAGTGCACCACACGTGCTGTGTGTGCTGCTGCCCTGCACGTGGCACTTAGAGAAATAATGAAATGATTCCTGTGGGATAGTGCTTCTCAGGGCCTGCTTAGCAAGACGAAATTACGCACCCGCGTGTGGAAAAAAGTGTGAATGGAATACACCCTGAATTGCTTAATTGTCCAAAGAGGTGTGTGAGGTTTTGTAGCTGACGTGGCAGCTGTCATAATCAAGCATACGGTGCTTCTCGAGGTTTGCACTTTGTTTTGCCCCTTAGTGGGTGAGCTTACCCCATGCTTCTCCACCTCTCGATGCCAGAGCTTGATATGGAGTGCCATGGAGCAGCATCCGTTGCTCTGGTGGGTGTTGAGCAGCCTCCCAAGCTGCCCTCTGTATTCGGCAATTTCGGGGGATGCTGTTACGTTCCCTACTCACTTTCCCTTCAGTTCCAAAAAAATGTTAACTTCTGTCTTTGTTCCCTTTCTTACCTTCATCCAACCACATAATTGCTATATATTACTTGAACACACCAATCTCTGAAACTGCTCCATTTTCTCAGTTATTGGGCTATTTTCCTTATTCTTTTGAGATAGAAATCCTTAGAGATTGTGTCTTTAGCACAATAGCAGATTTATGTTTAAGGAGACTGGCAGTCCTTGGAGAATGGGAAGCCTCATGTCTTTATCCTCAGATGATGATACTGAAGAGAGGATTTCTAGTACCGCTAGGCTTGGATGTAGGCATGTAAAAATGATGCCAAAAGCCTATTTGATCTAAGTATAAGTATTCACAAGTGGGGGGAAAAATGCTGATCCTGATATTGAGCACTGCAGTCTGCTTTGTGTTCTAACCTAAGTGTAGCAAGCTGGCTTAAATCATCAAGTATTTTTGAACTCTGCATGGAGGCGGATGTTGTCTTACAGAGTGAAGGGAAAGCTGACATGTACTGGCATGCTCAGAGCAGACTTTATAGCACTGAATAAGGATCACATCGTATTTAAATCACAACAGGACAAACCACCCAACCTTGCCTCCCCTTGGGAGTGGGGAACACCCCTGGCACTTCCTCTAGGGGTGGGAAAGCTCCCTTCCAGATACATCCCAGGTACTGATAAGGAACTTGGAAGTGTTCGTTAAGCTGAGTTAATCAGGTTTGTTTTCATTTTTACGGTACATGTTGATGTGTTTGCAGTGACACCCTCTACTATTTTTTGTTTCCATACTGTTTAAAAAGAAAAGCCCAAGAAAACAATGTCGTGTTTGCAGTGAACAGGAGCTTCGGTGTACAGCATGGAAAATGAGTAAGAATTTCTGTCTCGAGAAAAACATACAAATTTTGTGCTGTGATTTTTGATTGCGAATGATCGGGTTCTGTTTTTGTTAAAGCAGAATATATATATTGTACAAGAATAAGTGTTATAGTTACAAACACTTTCCTGACTCTATGAGTTCTTGTTCACTTTACAAA
The DNA here is from genome assembly GCA_037305975.1 of Chrysolophus pictus. Taxonomy (NCBI): domain Eukaryota; kingdom Metazoa; phylum Chordata; class Aves; order Galliformes; family Phasianidae; genus Chrysolophus; species Chrysolophus pictus. The sequence continues at coordinate 3,862,573 of CM074587.1, forward strand.
AAACCTGTTCATGCTGCAATAAAAATACATGTATTTAATTCTTAAGCAGTGAATTTGCACTTTTTACTCTTAATTCAGAAGAAAGTTTGGCTTAACGGAAACCTGTGGTTCCTTTCGAGGCAGCTACACGAATTTACATAGAAAATACAAACTGGCGCAGGGAATAAACTTAAGCTTGGAAAGGACTCTGCTTAGGATCCCGTGTTTAGTGTGCAGTGCACTTTCCTGTGCTGTACTTTTGGTTTTCTTGGACCAGTTTTGACTCCACGTTCAGGAATTTAAAATGCAGCAAATGTATCAGAAACTTCTTGGGAAGTGCTGCTCTGTCTGGGTTTGATACTGCTGGTGTGCTGCTGGTTCCATAGTGGGTAATTAAGCCACTTTTTTGAAAAGAGTATTTCTCTTGAATCACACTAACTCACGCTTTCTGCTCTGTATCAAAAAAAGGAGACCACATAAATACACAAACAAACCCAAACTTTTTGTAACAAAGTCTCTGAATTACATTTGGCATCACCTCAACCTAGAATATTGTAGTTTCGTAGAGCAGTACGACTGTCTGTGGCTTCATATGGAATATGCCTGTTTCAGCTGGTGTTAGCTGAGTTGTAAATTGAGATGTGAACACCCCTGGAAGGACTCAGGGAAGCTCGGCACTGATTCAGGTCTGTCTGCTCCCACAGTAGTGCCGACTCAGAGCACAGTGCAAAAGGCTCCCATTTCTGCAGTGGCTGTTGCAGCTTGTGAATGTCAGGATGGGAGTCAGGACTGGCTGTGCCCCTCCTCTATTTATGAGCAGGGTGAGTGAAGGGCCTGCTCCGAACCCAACCCTTTACCCCAGCTGTGTTTGGGCAGGGTGACGCTGGGAATGAAGAGGGGACTTTGTGCCAGCAGCTCGGTGTCCCAGGCTGCTGGGTGGGATCTGAGGCAGCTGCCCAGCTCCTCGTGCTGACAGTTATGCATTTTTCCAGGAGCTGGTGGCAGAGCTTCAGCTGTTGGCAAGCTTGTGTGTGGCCTTCGCTACTAGCTTTGGTCTGACCACAGGCATGAAGAAAATGGAGGTCAGGGATGAGCCAACGGCTGGAGAAGCCTTGGGTAATCCTTCTGTAACCATAGGCAGGAGCATGCTGCCCATGATTTGTGAGTTCATCTGCTTTGAAAACATCCTGAGTATGACTGTACCTGTATTAATGTGGGGATGCGCCTTCCAAGCCAAAGAATTACTGTGATGGGCTCCACTGAAAGGCTACAGAGACTATGGAGAAGGTATTAAACCCTTCAGTGGAGATGTGGGACTTGGGCAGCCAGCAGTGAGGCAGCCCTTACCAAATAATGAGGGGAGCTTACTTGGAGTTAACTGGCATGACAAACTGTAGGCATCTAGCTATTCTCTGCCTTGAAAATTTGGTCTTGAGTAATTTGCGCAAGGAGATGCAAAGGTGGAAGCAAACCTCAGGCCTCCTGATTTCTGTGCGTGTGTTTTAACTCTGAGATTGTTTCCTACCAATTTCAGCTGTATGAAGGCATGGGTTTGAACACACAGAATTGAAGACATAAATATAGACGCTGTTTTGAGACACCTCTAGTCGTTTGTTCTGTTGTTTCTCACAATTGGGGCCTAAGGGGAGGTATGATGAGATCTGATTAGCAGTAAGTCTGTTAATTATAACTTCTGAATTAGAGCATCAGTGCAGAAGCATCACTTTCTGATTTGGATTATAAAGCCCTTCATCTCAACAAAGCACAGTCAGTGCAGATGATAGCAGAGTGCACTGAAATACATTAGATCAAAGTGATGCGTTTCATGTGTGATGCCAAAATGGCTAATGAATTACTTCAGCTGAAGATTTATTGCTCACGACTTACTTACGCTAGTGCGACTTACTACCCAAAGCTATCAATTTGTGTGTAAACTCATCTGCTGTTGTGCTTGCCAGTTCTGTGGAGAGGCTGCGCGTATCAGACGTCTAACTTGAATGGTCTGACTGTGTACGGAGATACAGGACCAGCTATTTTTGTTTCAAGACTTGTTGGGCAGAAAATAACTTGGTCCTACAAAAGCTAGGAGATCTGATGCGTAGAAGTGTGTAGTGTTCTGTAATGAACTGGGAATGGCATTACTGCAGTGTACGTAATTATGTGGAGGTAGTGCAGTATGGTGTATGGAACTTGTGCACAATGTATAAAATGTCATGGTTTTCACATACGTTATGGAGAAGAAAAATTAACTTTGAGTGTAAAGGATATGGAAATTTAGTGAAAAAAACATCCGTGCATTCGAGGATTTTTCATGTAACAGGATGGATTTATCTTTCACAGAAAAAAATCTATAAACATCAATGACTGCAGTTACATGAGGAAGTTAGGGCGTGCAAGAAAACATACTTCTCAATAGATCTGAATTTCCTTGGGTTTAAACAATTGAACATTAGAAGATGTGAGATCTGATTCATTTCTCATTTGTATCAGTTTCATCCAGGATACCTCCTGAGATTTGAAAAAAGCTGTGCTGTTTAACACCTGAGTAAGCGAAAATCGGGTTCATTTTCCTGTTTGAGATCAGCAACGCCTCAACAGTGTGTTTCAGCAGGCAAAATGAACGAGAACTACTGAAACGGTGCACTTTGGGCAGTAATTCACCAGGTCTGTGCAACCTGTAAACATGCTGAGAAATTACCCTGGCAGGTCGAAGCGGAGACGGGCTGGGAGAACGGAGGAAATGCGGCCTCTCTTGAAAAGTCAGGAATTCTGCCCTTTTCAAGCAAAAAGCGTCTGATGACACGTCCCACTGACACCCAGGCAACAAACGGTTGAACAAAGAAAATTATCTCTGAGTTCAGGAGCATTGTGGTCATTGTACCCGTTGCATTGGGTGAGGGAAGAGATGGGAACCAGCCAAGCGTGAGACCACCTTTGGTGTATCACATATTCCAGTACTTCTGTGAGCTGTTGACAAACGATGCCCACATGGCACGATACCTCAGAGACACGCAGTGTGACCTGATGCAGTTTACTTCTAAGTCGGGCCTCTGTTGTATGGCCTAAAAGCGTTGTAAGAATTTAGCAGCAGTATCAAGAAAAACCAATAGAAGTGGTCCATTAATGAATAGGTCCTTGAGTGTCAGGAAGCAGACGTTGTTGGAAACTTGGGTAATATTACCATTGGGTTTTATTAATTAAATATAGCTATTAATATGACCTTGGATTTAAACACAATGACCTCTTCTGTGAGTATGATTAGCAGATGTTTACCATAATTCTTCACTCTGTGAAAAATGCTTGTTGCACCCAATAAAAACAACCATATTTGCTTTGCTAAATCAAATATTTGGAACTTGGGTCTTACTTTATATATCATGGCTCCAGTGTCTTAGACTTTCCAAGTTCAAGGTTGAGAGCCTCAGAGTAATTTATGTGGTAAATCTCTGAGTACAATGACCAATTGTATTAGTGAGCACTCTTTTTTCTTTGGCATTGTATCTTCTGCAGTGAAACCACTGTTCTCTACCAGGCACTGTATTTTATTTTTACAGAAGCGTGGAGAGAACATTTTTGACTCCACAAGGTTTTCTATATTTTGTCCGTTCCTTGGGGGAGACTTCCTTTCCAGAAGAACTTGAGCAATGGAAGCAGGAAACACAATTTCAGTTCTTAAAATAAAGCTGGAAGTTATTTTCCTTTGCAATAGCATCTCCCCTAATTTTAGACTGCAAAAAGTTTGTTTCATAATAATTTTTCCCCGGTGAGTTCAGAATGCAGGAGCGGTGTCACAATCCAGATCCTCCCCCTTGCCCCCCAGAAGCCCACCTGCTGCCCACAAACGACAGCAGGTATCCTCTGTGTGAGCGCTGTTTCTGGCTGCTGCGGTCAGTTTTAGCAGTGGCTCTGCTGCCTGCTTGTCTGCAGCACCGAAAGGAAATAGCAAGGGAACAAAACTATGCTTTTCATGGGAAACCACTCCCTTTGGAATGGAGAGATATGGCTTGCCACTTCTATTTTGTTTCCCCCTCCAAAGTAAGCAACAACCTTGCAAGGATCAGGGACAACAAGAAAAGAATATTATTTAAAAGGCGTCATCCATCCAGCTGGTGTGTTTCAGGAAAAGGAGTCTCCTGCTTCATATTTTAAGAAGTGTAATAAAAATAGCAATCAGTTTAAGAAAGGGGCTGATGGACCGGAGAAAGTGACAGTAGCAGCACAGGGAAATAATACTCCATTTATCTGAGCAAGCTCGCATGTTGATAACGCTCCTCTCCGCAGTAGGTGCTATCAAATCAGAGACAATTTGTATCCACTGTGTGGCAGGTTACTTACATGGGAACAAGCCTTCCTGACATTATTACAGATCATCATTAACTAGCTACTGCTGTTTGTTTGTCGTTACCTGCTAGATGGTGTTTGCAAGTTGTGTCATATCATTTGTATATCTCACCCACCTCAGGGACCTACTGCTTCTCCCAAGACACAGCCTGGGATCTGTTCTTTTGCTTTGTTCTGTTTGGGAGGGGGGGGGGGGAGGGGGTGAAAGTGGGGAAAAAAAAATATTGGTTGAATATTCCCTCTTGCTTTAACTTAAGCAAAATGAAGGCTGTGTAGTGTATGTGTACTGGGCTGTAGCCCCAGTGGGCGTATCCAGAACATAGGGCATCAGATTTAAGGGAGAGAGATGGACCCTTCTAGATCCTCGGATTTGGTGTTGCAGGGTGTGATGTGTGTGGATCCAAGTGAGGAGTAATGGCTCTAGGTGGGATATCCTGCTTGCTGAAGATCTTTAATCGCTTGGACTCGCATCCTATAAGCACATTTCACATTTCTTACTTGATTATCTTTCTCAGCGTGTTTCGGTTTCCTTTTCCTTTGTTCAGTAATATTTGCGATTACTGTCTGTTCAGTAAAATGTCTGATTCTTTTCAGCTCATAACCTGAAGGTTCTTCTTTATACTCTCAAGATTTGTACGTTTGTTTGGTGTATTTTCTAGCCTGAATTGTTTTCCTTCAGCAGCATGCGTTAGCCCTCCACTGAAAATACTGGGTCTGATCGTCAGTTTAGGATCAACTCTAAGATCAACTCTTAGGAAGCAACTGCAAAAGTTCCATTGAAGGCAGTGCATTTGTTGATTTGTAGTTGGCAGTGTGGCCCATTATATCTCTCCTAAACAGTTGTGGGTTAGGTCACTCAGGAGAGAAGGCTATAATTTTGTGTGAAAGCAGAGTTTGGAGAAACTATGATATCAGCACCACTATTATAAAACACGAAGTGCTTTGTCTTCTCTTTTATAAAATGTGTGATTTCTACCCATTATCAATATTATTACAAGAGTCCTCGCAGTAAACTTGTCTTTTGATAGGCAGAAACTTGTCTTTGCTGGGAACAAATACAGTGAAGTGCAACTTCTCTTTTAAAGGAAAATAAATAACACGAGTGAAGTTTACTAGAACACAATAAAGCTGTTTCCAGGAAAGCTGATTCAGAGGCATGTAGGGTATGCTGGAGATTTATATTTGGGGTGAACATGTGCAAGTACCGTAATGACGCTGTAAGGAGCACTGGAGTAAAATATTTGATCAACAGATATGTCTCAAGAAGATACATGGTTTGGTTTTTCTACTGGTTTTCAGATGACGCTCAGACAGTTAAATGAAGGCTCCTTTAAACCTGGCGCTAATAAATCTTCGTGGCTGGGGGAGGCCAGATCTATCTCAGCTACCTCTTTCTTAAGCAGCAAAGTCGGGCTGCCCACGTACTTGCCAGGTTGTTCAGTTTGCTTGGAGGATTCTGGGATGAGCAAAGGGAGAAGCTGAGGAGTGGCAGGTTGCTCCAGGCAGCGTCCTGCAGTGCGCTGAGCCTTGGGAAGCAGCTTGGGGCTGAAGTGTGCCTCGTCCTGCCTTGGTGTGCGATTGTTTTCAACTCATTCAGTCAGGATTCAGGAGATGACAGTGAAATAAGGCAAGAGAAGAAAAAGATCAATAAAAAGGGTGGAGTAGCTGCTGTGATTAAGAAAAAAGATTACTGTTGATTTATTGATTCAGTCTTCAGCTTGCCATCTTAATCAGGTTCTTTTGGTTAATGTTATTAATATTTATAGTTTAGTACCATGTGCCAATTAGAAGAGACTGTAATTAAGTCTCCAGGCCTGAAAACATGAGGCACTGTGGAGCTCAAAGCTGCTGTGGCCTTTGCATCGTGCATTACTGGAAAGAGAAACTTAAGTCTGAAAACCTGGTTCAGAGTGCAGAAAATGGCCTGTTCTCTTCCCAGCATGAGAAGCAGCTTTTGTGGTTGGCCTTCTCAGGAACTTCAGAGAAGGATGGTCGCAGAGATTTGTTGCTAAGTTTGGAGTTTTGAGGGAAGCTGCTCCAGCTAAACCCATCTTTGCCTGCACCAAGTGTGAAACATCCTTCCAGCTTGAGTCCCGCTCTCCTTCTACCTGTGGGACCTTGTTTTTGTAGCTTTCCATCTGCAGACGGTGTCTCGTCTGCTGCAACTGGGACTCCTCTCTAAGCGAGCAGAACACCTCGCTGCAGGGTCTGATGCGTTGCAGAAGCTGCAGGCACCCCGAAGTCTTCCCTTGGGTGTGAGCTGGGAACAGGAGAGCTGAAGGCTTCTTTTTTTTCTCTTTTTTTTTTTTCTATGTAGGGGGAACATGAGAACTCATTGTTGTGAACCGGCAGAACTGAGTCACAGAGGGTTTAGTCAAAGAAGAAACGCATATCACCAGTGCAAACCAGAATAAAAAACGTGCTTTCTTTGTTACTCATTGTACCACAATGAGAATCACAATCGCTCAAAAGTTGTTGTTGCTTATGTTGCTTAGAATAGTCTGGATAGGATAGATTTTGTGGGAATTGTTTCTGATTTATGCAATACAATACGTGAAGCCAACTTGCTGTGATTTTTTCCGGTTACATGCAATTATGTTAGATTTAATCAAAGAAATGTGAATTACCTAGATCATTCCATAACGCTTGCATGCTACCTCTGGGTGTCACTGAATGAGTTGTGGCCATTTAAGTGTACTGCTCTTGCAAACAGAACACTGAGAAAATTAATTTCAAAATTCCATGTTAATCTAGATGCTTAATTTTTAGAGCTGTGTTATGTTCTGGGTTGTTTCACTGCGTTTTAAGCATAAATCCTGATGTTTCAGATGCACCATAAGTAGTTCTATTTCTATTAAAAGATTTACTGCGTGGTGTTTGCTGGGGTGGTGGGTTGAGTTTAACCTATCGTCTCAAACCCGGTCCTTCAACTTCCTTTCCTGCTTCCATTTGGGTAGCCATTGTGGTCGACATTTGGTCTTGAAATCAGTGTGGTAGAACACATCACAGCGCAGTGCAGTCCCTCAGGCGGTGCCGTGCCGCGCCGCAGGTACAGCCGCATTGCAGCCCACGCCTCGGAGCAGCCCAGGCACCAGCACTGCGGGGCTGGTTAATGTGAGTGTTGGTCAGCAGGTCCTGGCAGCAGCCCAGCAGTGGGCTGGCCGTGTCCTACATGTGCTCTGTCACCCGCGGATCTGCAGCGAGCGTGCCGCCTCGTCCTGGAAGCCTCAGCCTCTTTTGTCTCTTCATGGTTAAAGCTGAGCCTTGGGTCTTGCAAAGCTTAGCAATCAAACAGTAGGAACGCACTTTGTGTTATTTTTCAGTCCAGCCCTAACTTGGTGCACCATCGACTGAACAAATTTTGGCTTTGCGCACAGCTAATCCTGCAGCGGTTGTGAAAGAAATGTAATCGCTTTAGGAAATCTGTGTCTTAGGAAAGACAATAATTGATATTCAACCAAAGAAAATAAATAGGTATTTAAAAAGGAGCTTCCTTCCACTCTCCCAGGAAAAGCAATGTTGCCTACCAGAAAACAAATAATTTTATCTTTACGTGCTCTCTTGCAGCTGCTGGAGAAGTGGCTTTGCATTCACAGGGCTTGGTGCACAAATAATGGAGTAAATAAAAGGGTTTGCTGACGCGAGCTTCGTGAGATACACGTGAGTGGGAACAGTCAAATCAGCAAACAAGCCATGGGCGTTCTTGAGTATTCTGGGCAAACCTGTGAAGGGCGGGAAAGCAGTCATGTTTTTTTTTCTTCTTTTTAGTATGAATGTTTTTAAAAAGTTGCTGACTGTTAGTGCCAACAAAGAAGTGCTGAAGAAGAAAAGCAGAAAATAATGCGTGATTGGAAAGGTGCATCAGAATACAGTAATTATATTGGCTTTATTTTGGTTGCCGTTGATGCTGGTGAAAACTAATGCTCTGGAGAGGACAGGTTTGTGGTTGGAATGCACTTGATAGATTTTGACAAATTAAACAGTTGTAAAGATGTTTGGAAGTTATCCAGATCCTTACTGTTATTTATGTCACTGAACTAAAAAATCAGTGGTTAATTTGCAGTTCTTATAATTTTTATGATACTTATGTTGCTGTAAATTTAGCAGCGTGCAGCATCAACTCAGCGGGATACGTTTTATGTTGTCAGCTACCTTTTGACATCATAATAGATTTCAGTTGCCAAAGCTTGAAAGAGAGAGAATAAAATGTAGGCTCGTGCTGAGCGAGTGCTCGGATCGCAGCCAGGTGGGTGCGGAGCCGGTGTGCTGGGCTGGTCCTTGGGGATGCTGGGGACGTCCCTCATCCCCTGGCCATGAACGTGTTGTAGTTAAAGGCTGGATAAGATGCCAATACGATTGGGCTCGGTGGTACCTCTGTAGGGCCTTTGAAGTGAGGCGGCTGCTGGGGGTTGATAACCAGGGGTGATGCTGGCAGTGGGCCTCAGCTTGCCCGCTCTGAGCCCTGTGCCTTCTCCTGATGCCGTGGCCCCACAGCACGCAACTTGAGCAGTGCATAAGGCATAGCAGGCTGAGATTCTGTCTCTAGCTGTTGTCACGCACCTCTTGGGGCTTGCACTCTCTCAGGGTAAGCAGGTTTTTGGGGGTTATCCGTCCCCAGACTGTTCCCACGCAGAGACTTCTGTGGTTCCTCTGTTGTTCAGGGTGCAAGATGGGGAGTCTGGTTTGGGCACAGCGTTTCCTGGGTAAATGGAAATAGCTGATAGAGAGTGGCCCAAATAAACCTGCAGTGGGCTGTGCTGTGCTGCGCCTGGGAGCAGCTGCTCGAGCTCGGGCAGCACTGATCGAAGGAGAGGCCCAAGGAGGAGTTTTGGAGTGCCTCTGGGACCTGCATTCATAAGCTTTGCAAGTTTTTTCTTACTTACAGAGACTTTTTTTGCAATATTTGTCTTTTTATAGAGACTCCTCTGTTCTCTCTATTTATAGAGACTTTTCTTCTATTGTCTCCTATCTTGGAAGAGAGAGATATCCTAAGTTTAGGTAGCTTAAAGAAGAGACTCAGCTGTTTCCCTCTTGGGAGGTTTATTTTAGTGGGATAACACTGAGGGTTTTAATCTGAGCAGTGAGCCCTACCTCAGGAATGTGTGACACGAGAGGTGGGCTTTTCATAAAGCGTGGCTGTGCCCTTCCCATCTTCTTCTTTCAACGTTTGCTCTTTGCCTCCTAAGCCTTGAAGTGGAAGGATTTATTAACGCTTGTTTCCTCGCTGTTTGTGCGTTAGCTGCGTTTCTCAAGGGCGTTTCACGTGCTCTTTCCACTCTAATGGGATTGTCCATTGAGTTCAGCTCTGGCACGTTGGGATCCATTCTCACAGACAGCTGATTAAGCCAGAGTCTTCCTCATCCGTAGGTAATCCCAAGATACAGAAATTGTTACCGTGAGATTGGTTTTCTAACATTTTGGGTTTATAATTGAGTGCTTTGTAGTTATCCTCCCCCTCTTCCTCCCTCCTCATCACAGTCTTTAGCCGTGCTGATTCCAGCTTTTTGGTTCTGTTCCTCTTGCTAGATAGTCTCTCTCTTTTTTTTTTTTTTCCCCAAGAGGTAGTTTTATGTCTGAGTCTTTCTCTGGGCACTGCTTCAAAACTCCTTGACTTGGAGTAGATTTGGGGCACAAAGAAAGTATCTTAGAATGCTGCGCTTCTGTTTGGGTTTTGATGGCTTTTGCTCACTGCTGACTTTGGTGATGGGAAAAGCAAAAGCCAGAGCAGGTGTGGGTGGAGATGTTCTTTTAACTGTGGCTTATTTTCACCATCCTCACCTTTTGGCTAAGGGGAGCCTGGAGGTGGAAGAACTGAGAGGGCCCCCGTTTTCAAGTTACCAGCAAATATGACGATTGGAACTTGAGATTTGGGCACGGTAGACTTTTAATGCCAGGGTCTGGCCGTCCTTTCTGGTTGTGCCCCTACATCCTCGTGCACACGCCGTCGGTGCTCTTTAGGCTGAAGAAACTGCTCTCGTGTGTTGGAAGAACGAGATCCAATTTCCATTTTGCTCAGAAGCAGCAGACTAGTACTAGTATGTTAGTCTGTGTTCACTGGCTAGGCTTACTCTGGCTAATGTTTGCCAGATTCTTCTATTACATATTAAAATAAGATCTTCTGAGTGGGTTTTATTTTTGTGCGTGTTTCAGAAAACTAGGCCAGCCCTAACAAGCACATTTTTGTGTTTTTGTTTCTTACATTTTGTCATTTTACATATTGAAAAACGGGATGCAAAAGAAAAATAAAGTAAAATAAAAACCTGCTAACATCAGAAAAATAGCTTTGCATCATTCTGCGTAAGTTAAAATCTGACTGATAGATTGTGTATACAGACTTGGGTTTTATGGTGTTTCCTTTCCCCACCCAAGAATCACAGATGTTATGATAAAAATTAATGCCCTTTTGGTAAATGCTTTCCTTTTGTGAACTTGGCCTAAAGAGAGTCAGACAGTGCTTTTTCTTTCACTAATAAATACGGTAAGATTTAGGTAGACATAATAGGCAGACATTAATTTGTCAGGAGCAGGAACTGCTAAAGGAAAATGCAGAGCATTTCTCCCTCCTTAAATCCAGATATTTCAATATCATAAAGTTTTTATTCTAACCATCAGGAGCATAGCCCTGTCTCTAGAATCCAGCTTTAAAAAATGTCTTTGTAAATTGAGATTTTAGGGCTACCTATTTGGAGGATGTTCCGTATGATAAATGACCCTTGTAAGACACACACACACACACACACAAAAAAAGTAATTGTGCGTGTCTGCTTCCTAGGATGTGTGATAATAATAAATGAACGTTTTATATATCATTGTATATATATATCATGGCAGAACAAAAATCAGAAGATATGTTATTCATTATTCCTGTTACTTTATATTTAAAAGGCAAAGGTTTTCACTTCTTTGCCAAAACAACTGCTACAGAATATATTTGTAACAGTCCCCACAAATACGAAGGGTGGAGAGTTCTTCCAGGTCGTTAGCACTGGAGAGATGCCTTTTAATTGCATTCATTTGAACATTAATACATTAATGCTGAGATTTAAGTACTGCTACTATTAAAAATTAAACTGGAGGGACAGTGTGCAAATCATATGCTTTAGTGTAAGTTGTCAGGTGCAGTGTTTGTATATTTAGCCTGCCATTTCAGTGCTGGAATGGATGTTGGAGTCTGGCTTTGGCTTTCTAAGGGACACTTCTTTTTTTTCCCTTCCCTTCCCCACCCCCCTTTCACTTCTGGCAGTAGCATTTCTTTTCAGGGATACATTTGCACCACCTGAGCAAAAGTTGCACTGATTAAAATCAGAGGAGGATAAGGAGTAACTTGTTTGCTGTCCTGAAGTCCTCTTGTTCTTCTCCCCTTCCTCCCCCCGCTGCGTCCGCAGTTATTTTGCAATATGCAACCCCCTTCGAGCACTGCCTGCGGAACTGGAGTAGCTCTGGCATGTAGATTTCCCAGTGGGAGAACTTGTGTGGATGGTAATTTTAATGAGACCTGATTTAAGCAGTAGAATAGATCCATAAAACTAATACAAGCAGACTTTCAAGAGCTCTACTATTTGTCAGGGCAGTGAATTTTAGAGGTGCATCCATTGGCTTGGTAAAGAATATTATAATCCTGAAAACTGAACCTGTATTAATTCAGATTGTTCCTATGCAGTGCACTACTGAGAACTCTTGAATCCAGGGCAGGCCAAATATAGACTTATTTATTTTTGAGGCTCAGCTTTCATCCAAAAATCACGCTAGAACCACAGGACCTGAAAGCTGTGCTCTATATGAATGAATGCAAAGTCTGTATGAGCGCACACAGCTGTGTCTCCAGGCTGTGACAAGCCCTTCGCTTTGCTTTTTTTCCCTTCGTTTGAGCCCGCTGCTCGGTCCGAATGCCTTTCAGCCTCTCCTGCACTGTGGCACTGAGTTACGTGTGGCAGTACCACGGTTTTCTGTTGCCCTGCAGATGGAGGTGTTACACCCATCCGAGAACCCAGATTCCACTTCAGGGCACACACTTCATGGATTCTGTTTTCATCCTGGTGCTCAGAAACTTCCCTTGCTGTTGTTGGAAATGTTTTGTTCTGCTTGGCCTTTCTGGACTGTTTTCTCTCCTCGCTCTCTCACACGTCCCTTCCCTCCACCCTGTTTTGTGTTTTGTCTTGTCTTATTTTTCCAGTGAGGTGTTTTCACAGCAGCCATCTCAAGCGGTAGCGAGAGGGCAGGTGGGGAAATTCAGAATGGGAGCTGTGCCCATGCAAGATAGAGTGGAGGTGGCAGTGGGAAGAGCCCATGGGGGGAGGCTGGGGAAACCAGAGCACAGCAGAGATGAGGGGGAAACAGGGCAGAAAAGCATCGCAGGAGGAGCAAAAGGGGGAAAAGGAGGAGGAGAGGATCGATGGAGCCAGAGGACGAGGAGGAAGAGGTCAAGGACTGGTGGTCGACCCTATGGGAGGAGTCCCACTGAGCACAGCCTGCCAGGCCCATGGCGGGGAGGGGGCTGATGGAGCAGTGGGAAGGCAGCCCGCATTTAGGCAGCGGAAAAGTTTATTTGCTTTTTCTCGCAGGATATGCTAAGTGATTTTGCAGTTTGAGTGGAGTGGCATTATTGCACTTAGCTCTGCATTGATTAAATAAATTTGTTCTCCAACTCGAGAGTTAAGTGTGTATTATGAAACCTCAGAGCCAATCTTAGTGGTTGCAGTGTGCAAATATTTTTAAAATTATGTAATTAAACAGGACTTGGGCTGCAGTGTCCACTGAAGTGATTCATTAATTGAATGGTTTGATTAAATTTAATGTTATTTTAGTTTATACAGAAAGGGTCGGTATCTTTTCCACAGATAGGGCCGCCTTGCGGGGCTGTCACTGATGGTTCAGAGGTCCTTATGAGGAATCTTTAGCACCCAATTAAATATTAACCAAGAAGATGTGACTCGTTCTTTCTCTGTCCCTGAAACTGTGTTTTGACATCTAAGGCTGGTGATAAAAATTTGCTCTGCAGAATCACTTGCAATGCACTCTATTTATCACTAGATGATTTCTAAATTAATCATGCTAAAAATCTTTCCATTGTAATTGTGCTGGGGCGCAGAGCTGTGTGATGTGTGTAAATAAAAAATGCCCTTTTAATTTCACGTTCACTGTATCTAACTGCTGCTGCAGCCAAACTGTGTTTCCATAGAATGTCATTTTAAAGGTATTGTGGTTACTGAGCGGCAGCTGTGATTGAAAAGTATGTAAACTAATCTTTAGTTGCTCGTGTCATTTTTATATTCTTGTGTCAGAACACAAGAAGGCTGCTTTAAATTTGTCTTTCACTATGTATTAATTTTCAAGTCTAATTTTTCCTGGGTTAAAGCATATACTGCATTCTCTACTACACATTACCATTCGGTGCCAAACTAAATGGCTACTTGTGAAAAAGTACAAAATTAGTTCCTGCTTGATTACTGTGAAATACATCTTTATTTTCGTAGGGACAATTTTTATTAGCAGCACATAAAGTACAATTATTCTGCATGCTATCAGTGACTTTTGAGAAGAAATAATCAGGTGCCACGATTTATTTATTGATGTGAAGAGCAGCAGGCGTTAGAGCTGCGCACTGCTTTCCTCCAGTACAGAAGGAAGGTGAAAGAGGCTTGGAGTTTGTTTTTTTCCTTCTAGGCTTGCCCTGTGTGGTGTTTCTGCTCTTTTAAACGCAGACCATTTAAAATGAAATCCTCAGTAAATATGTCTGCATAAGAACTTCTTTGTCTCTTGATGCCCAACCATTGAAAATTAAATGTGGTTGCGGATAAGTATTTATTCATACCATACCTCACACCTGATCCTGTGTCAGTATGACATCATCTTTGCCACAAAGATTTCTAGTGGTTTGAAAATGTTCCGTTGTGAAATAAGTGGGAGAGGTAGAAAAGGGGCAAGGAAGGCAACAAAAATAAACTACTAGTGGGATTTGATGTTTTGCCAATAAAAAAAAATAAAAAAAATCATATTCTTAGGTCCACATGCTGCCTTTGATCCGTACACAGGACTTCCATTTGTGCCAGTGGCTGTTCAGCCTGCTGAGGGAAGGCTCTATATGACTTAATTTGTATGTTGTGGGAAGTACATTTTCCTAGCCATGTGGTCTAGCTTACTTGAAGAATCTGAAACGCGTTATAAATGTAAATGCTGTGTTTAAGTAAAACTTCATTATGTTTTGGTGGTTTCCAAAAATGCGCAGGATTTGACCTTAAAGTGTTATTTCAAGGTGTTGTGATATATGAGCTAGACTTTGTAGTCTTCTAAATTAAATCTTTGAACGTGTTATTATTGTATACTGGCATCAGCAAGATGTAGTTCTCAGCTATTTTCTGCCACAGCCTTCGTTTTTCTAACGAGAGTAAGGAGACAGGGCCAGATCCCCCTGGAAGGCGCATGCGGGCTGGGCCGCGCTGTGCTCTGCCCGTGCTGTGACATGGGATGGCTTTGCCCTTGGATGTGGGCCCACGATGGCAGTCCCACCGCACGCACAGCTCGCTGTCGAGGTGGGGCCGCTGCTTCTGCACAAACACGTCTGCAGTGTGGGGGGACCACCGCTCTCCTTTACCATTGCTGAGGCCCACGGAGGATGTGGTGAACGGTTTAGCATTTGGATCCCGATCTGGTTCCTATATAAAAAGGGTTGTGTTTCTGTTTGGAAAATATGAGCCCCTTTTACGTAGCCCAGGTGCGGATTAGCTCTAAACCATTCCCCATTCCCGTGTTTGTGGGAGACTGTTTTCAATTCTTACAAAGAAGCCGTACAAGTCAAGCCATAGAAACAGCAGAAGCAAAATCCAGAAAAAGATTTTTTAAAAAATACATTGACAAAGTGTTTGCGATCTAAGAACAGTCATAACTGCTCCAAGTATGCTTTTTCACAAAGAAAATAGTGGCAGAATGTTTCCACCTTTGCCTCCTTACCTGTGCTTGGACTGGTGCTTCTCCTTTCCTGCACAGCTGCCCTGTGCTGGTGCTGAGCAGGCAATAAGCACTGCCAGCCATGGGCACCATGGCAGGGCAGCTGTGCTCAGCCCCTCATGATGGCACCGGGGCCATGAGGACAGCCCTCAGTGTCTCTCATGCCACCAGTGCCATGGCCTGTGGCAGCGGGTGCTGCCCTCGGCCTGCTGAGGGCAGGGAGGGAGACCCAGCCACGCTGCGGCGTTTTGGAGCACGGAGCGAGCTTTGGGCTGGGCTGTGTTGTTGCAGAGAAGTCAATTAAGAATAAGAGCTCTGAGTCAGCAGCCGGGGCTGTGGCCATCGCGCCTGTGAGCGGCCGCCTTTGAAGTGCTGTTGTTGGTACCGTTTTCACGGCGTGCACTCGTGCTATGAATCATGATGGTTACATGGGTGATTTTCCCTCAAGAACCGAGCCAGTCCCAAACAATCGCGAAGCAGCTCTTTCAGTCCAACGCGCCGGGCCTGGCCTTTGTGTGGGGCTGCCCACGGGGCCACCGAGGCCGTCTGTCTGTCTGCTGTCTGTCTGTGGCAGGGTTGTCTCCCACCTTCCTCTGGGTGAGAGAGAGAGTGGCAGTCCCGGCCATACAGCCTTTGCACGTCGGCCCTGTCCTTCATCCACATCCCTTTTCTTGGGCATGCAGCTCCTTGTGTTCCTCTTCCAACAGCCTGGAAAGCCACTCAGGGTTTTCATATGATTTTTTCCCCTCGCTGGGTACTGGGAGGGGGATCCAGCCCCAGATCCTATGGGTAAGAGGAAACGTGTGCTTGGTGTCACCTCAGCGGGAAGATGTTGGTCTTTGCAATGTTTCCAGGATGGTGGCAGCTTGAAGTACTTGGGGGCAACACTTAACATCCCAGATAGAAAGGATGTGTTGAGTTATCCTTTTCCCCTTCTGTCTGCATCATTCCCTCCTTGCGTCCCAAGTAGGGTGATGCTTAGAAACACATCTAAAACCAACTTCAAAATGGATTGCTTACCCATGTTTCTTGAACTGATAATTTTGCTGGCACATTATTATTCATCCTCTGCTATTTTCACACTGTGACACAAAACTAGAGAGAAGAAGAGATTGAAATTCTGACCGGTACGTTATCCTGATACCTGACACACTGTGTCGGTATGAGAGTATCTTTACCACAAGGACTTTCTTGGTGGTTTTACAGATCCCAGTGTGAATAAGAAGAAAAAAGCTGAACTAATAGCTCATGAAGCAAAAATATTCTTTTTCTTAAAGAAATTGATTAACATGCAAATATGTACTGTATGCATATTAAATATCATTTCAAAATGTGATGGGCAGGAAGCATAAGTGATGCCATTTGGTTTTGTGGCATCAGTGTGGGTTGATTAAGGGGGTGGGGATAAATTTTGGGGATTATTGATATAGCATGAGTAGAGCCAGATGGTTGTATTACACATCTTTTGTGTTCTTGTTTGCTTCTTAAAGCAGTTGCAGAATTTTGCCCTGGGCAAAATTTACTCTTTGCTCGTATGTTCCCCTTGTGAATTTACTTTTGACAAAGTACTTCACAACGAAGGGAAACACTGCACCCGCAAACTTCTCCCTTCCCTTCGCATTTGTGAAATCAACAGCCCTGTACTTATAAAATATTTTGCAACTTGTGAAATAAATTAGCAGTAGGTGCAAGTTCAGTGTGTGTGTTGTGTGCTGCTGCCCCTCTGTATGTGATATTGATTTCCAGTGTGTGATTTTTTAAAATTTTCCTCGCAGTGTTTTGGAGAGGAAACTGTGGAAATGGCACCCAGTTCATTTTAGTGCGCCAGTTATGTGGTATTCTTCCATTAAATAAATGTTGTCTTAAAGATTAATGAGCTAATTTTTCCACTACTTCTTTTTTTTTTTCATACTTTCTTCTTTTTTTAAAGTTTTGAGATTGTGGTGTACCTGATTCATATTATCAAAAACACATACTTTGTGGTATTCAGGTTGAGTGGGAGAAGGTTATGAAAGGTAGGTGGTTCTTAACTGGGTGTTTGTGACATTTGTTGGAAATGCTTATCACTGGAACCACCAGAATTTACATGTATTTGTTATTTCCCTTTGAAAGCAAATTTAGCTTTATTTCCCATAAGAGATGAGTTTTGTAAAAGCTTTGTAAAAAACAATTTAAATCTTACTTGTGCCTCACACCGGTTTTCACCAGCATAGCTCCATTGACTCAGCCGACTTCACTCCAAATCAGACCCCTGGATGATGAGGCCCCTCTGCATTCAGCAATTACAGTGAAAATGATCGTGACTGTAAATACGTTCTGTCCTCCGCCTTCGCGTCTGTGTGAGTTGAGTGGGCTCGCCTTGCTCAGTGGCAGGACTTTTACAGGGGGCCAGCTCCTGGCTCTTCTGCTTGCAGATGTTGACTCGGTGGCCCCACGCCTGTGTCCCCTCTCTGGGCAGAGCTGAACTCCATGTTTTGCCCAAGTTGCAGGAGGCAACCTCGGGGCCTCTGTTGCTACCAGGAGCGCTTGATGAAAAAATGGCAACGGGAAGCTCTGACCTTCTTGAGCTCCCTGACTAGTTCAGTCACAAGTCTGAGGCTGAAGCAACTTGCTTCAAATAATGATGCCATTGTGCTCATCCTATCTGATCAGTTCTTGAAATGTTTTAGTAAGTCTATCTTACAACATTATAAGAAGATAATCAGCTGCCTTAGAAGGTCCCCATCTGGAGTATAGAGTTCTTTTACTGAAAGATGTTTTGCCTTTCCGAGATAGCTCTCGCATTTCATCATCTGTTGTGCAGAGATGAAGTGCATATGAAAAGTCAGTGACTCTGAATCCATCTGTTGTTATTATTTTCCACTGATAATTGGCTTGAACAATGAAATGTCTGTGTCTGTAGCCTTTGAAACTGTACACCCTGTTTATTTTCTGGAGGTCTCACTCCAGTCTCACCCCCCCCCCAACCTTTTTTTTCTTGTTTTGTTCTGTTGTGTTGGGTTTTTTTGTTTCATTTTCTCTCAAGCTCATAACTAGTGGAGCTTGCATGAAGATGGCATCTTTGACTCTGTGCATCAGTATGTGTCACACAGCATCTAAAGCTTGCCTGCCAATTTCTGTCAGGGTTCTATGTCTGCTCTGTTTAAGAGCAGAGTAGGCTTGCAGCAGGAAGACTGGCAGACCCAGACTCCGTATGCATCTTACCTGAAACGTAGTATTTATTTCACTTTCTCTATTAAAATATTAATTGACTCCAGCATCTAATACCTATGGAATTAGACACTACCTGTAATTGTATAATATATTCAGTTGCATCCAGTTTTGCACGATGCAGGGTATTAATATTGGATTCCACTAACAGCAGTTCCATTAGCTTGCTCAACCAGTATGAGATATATATGAGCAGGGAGGCATAACTACCAGCCAGAACTGCCAAAACAGTCATTAGAAGCTCCATTGGGATGGACAAAGGCTTTTACACAGTGATATACTGATTAAATTTTGTTCTATGGTTTATTTGCATCAAGGTTAGATCACTATCATCTATGTGAACCGTATTATTTAACACCTTATTTGGAAGGTCATTTCAATGCAAAAACAGTGAGTGATACAGGGGCTCTAAAATTTCTTGCAGGATTTTTTGTGTGGGGGATTTTTATCTTGTTAGGCTTGACTAGCTCTTGTTAGCAATTTTGTTTTAACACGGTGAGTTTAATCCAAGGGAAAGTGAAAACTCCCTCCATTCTGTAGGAGTGCCTCGTTGAACCGAGCATGTTTGATTCTCATTAAAACTGTTAGTTATACCCAGTATCCTTTGAAATAACCTGCAGCACGTGCTTGAGAACCCATGACTGTGTGCTGCTTTCTGTGTGCGTGACTGGTCTTTCAGAATGAAATTTCGGTGTCGAAAGCAGTCATGTTGTCCATCTTATGCGGCAGCCTGGAGCACAGGAGAGAAAGACAGGGGAGTATAATCTTATTTGTGTTTCAATGGCAATCATTTAATACTGCAAGTTATTAAAAAATAATTAAATTACTAAAACCAACATGTAGCTAGGACTTACAAAAAGAGGTCAATGCGATTTGACTCCTTGAGTTCGGGAGGGACACTGGTGAATTCCAATTGCTTTCACATTTCGCTTCTTCATTCTATTTCTGGGAGGATACACGGGAGTGAAAAAGTGATTTATTTCTCTAGAAGCAAGAGTAAATCACAGTGTATAATTATGGATATTTGACTATAATAATATATGCTTCGAGGTGCTTGGTGGTTATCAGTCTCTAATTTAGTTGGTTTTGGAAGTAAATATGGTCTGGAGGGGTTGTTTTGTGAGACTGATATTTTGGAAGTAACATTTTTAGAAGAACCCTTAGAAATTCTTTCCTTCTCCCCAAATAAAGTAGTAAATCGGTGCACGTTATGCAGTGGTTCGTACAGCTGAAGTAGGTTTCCATGTGGAATGTCTTTTATATAGTAAACAAAACATAGGGACAGCGCAAGCAAATTCAGATTTAATGCGTCACCTCAACCAGAAGTCTCTGTATTAATTTTAAATCCTTGTTACTGGCGATATATTGGGTTGCAGCACAGTTAATGAAAATGAATTTTACAGGTGGTGCTTGGTTGTGTTTCTGCTGTGGTGAGATGGGCGGCTGAGCCAAAGCGGGCAGAGCACACGATGCAGTTTTTTTGCCAGAGCAGTGCTTAGATTAGAAACGAACGTTTGGCATCGAGTTGTTGGTGCTGTTGTTATTTACTATTAGACGAGGAAAGCGTTTAGCTCTATGGTTTGATTTGATTTGGTAGCTCCTACCCCCTTAAACAAGCTGTGCAGCTTGTCAGAGATCAGGACAGGTAGAATGCACAGCAGGCGTCTGATTTGAGCCAGTTACTCATTTGCTGAGTGTTTGTGTTTATGCAAAGGGGCCTCTTCCTGCATATTTAATCTAGAGTAAGGCAGTGGCTTTTGTTGTGTTTAGACCACATACCTTCAGTCCTTCCTTACACTGCAGCCAGTGTTGAGGCACAGAAAGGCTGGATAGTCAGAAGTGCTTTAGTGTTCTCAAACTCTCAACTTTCTGCAGTTGGTTGGGAATTACTTGCAGCTCTAAGGCTTTTTCTTCCTCATTAATGGGTAAGTTTGCACTACGGTAGGGTGAGATACTTTTGTTTCTGTTCCGTTTTATAAATGCAGAGAGCGATTGTTTGTTTGTTTGTTTGTTTGAATCGTCCAAAGCTCCTTAAGCAAAGTCGGTGTGCTGGGGCCGTTTGTAGCAGGAATTGGCTGAGGAATACAGGTGTTTCTGGAATATACTCCGAATAAAGTCCGAAACGCCGTGCTGCAATAGGCAGGTATTGGCGGGGGGGGCAGCGGGGAGTGAGTTCGGTGTTATTATTCTTTGTGCTAACAAATCCTGTTTTGTAACTATCCCGAAGATAATGCTGCCATTGTTAGCTAAAAGCTTTCCAACAGTGTGCAACACAGAACTGCAAAAGCAGCAGCAGCAAAAAAAAAAAAAAAGAGGAGGAAAAAAAAAATAAATCCAACCCCTCTGGTCTTTATTGTTTCCTTAGCAAGGGTCCTCACCAGAATGTCTGTGCCGTAAGAGGAAGGTTTTTCTTACGTGGGAATTGAATCGTCTCTTCATTGATATTAATAGCACACTGGAGATGTTAGCCATGATGCAGAGCGCGGGGCCGCGGAGTAGGAAACCTGATAGCGCAGGGGGAAACATGACAGTCCTGCCGCTGCTGGGGCGGGCGGCAGCCCTGCGCCGGGGCTTCGCATCATGGCATCCTCAACTACTGGCTGGAGGTGTTTTCATCTGCAGCTCTTTCTTTTAGTACAGCTGTAATCGCTGCCGCTCGCGCTCGCCCTTATTAACCGTGCGGCTCGCTTTCTGCTTCGGTCTGAACAGACGAGTTTTAGAAATGACTTCCTAGCGCACCCTGCGCGGGGTCCGGCCGCAGGGCCCGGCGTGGCCATCGGGGCCGGGTGACAAAGGGCGCATCTCCGGAGCGCCGCCGTGGCGGTGGGGGAACCGCCGCGCGCCGAGGCCGGCAGCGGTAGTTGGGGCGAGCAATTAACTATTTCCTCCGTTTGAGTAACTCCTCTCAAACAGAAGAGTGTGCTGTTCCACCACATGTTGGGAAGTGCGAGGAGCGGAGAGAATTTCACCAACCTGAGCACGGCGTGCGGGGACCGCGGTGCGCGGCGCGATCCGCCCGCCTGGCGCGGCGCTGACGGCGGGGAGCCGGGGGGCGCCGGGGCGCGCAGCGCCATTGCTCGAACCGCCTGAACGGGGAGCGCGGCGCTTCTGTGCACCGCGTGAAAACTGAAAGGAAAGAAAAGAAAAAAAAAAAAAAACTTTTTTACGAGGGAAAAGTACCTCAGTCACTGCACCTCGTGTGATTAGTGCTATTGTATTCTTAAATTTTGATTGATAGAGATAATAGTTTTCACTTAAAAATACAGACAGGTACTTTAACTTTCCATGACAATAGCTATTTGCATTTCTTTTATCTTTTTGTTTAACACTCGTGGGGGTTGGGACGGATTTGATTATTAACTCTTATTGCACACCCGGCTAAATGCTAAAACAAAGCTTTTGTTAACGCTTCAAAGGTAAAACAGCAAATATTGTTTTTAGGCTTCAACATTTAAGGGCCGTTAAAGGATCCCCCGGCGGTAGCGCCGCGTGGCCGCGACCGGAGCCGCCGCGAGGTAAGGGCCGCGCCGCCCGCCCGCTCCCGCCGCACCGCGCCCGGGGCTCGCGGCGCTGCGGGCTGGGCGGGAGCGGGGCGAGCGCGGGGGCGCGGCGGGAGGCGGCGGCGCTTCGTCGGAGCTGCGGGACCGCTGTGCGAGTCTCGAAAAGTAACTGCGCGCCCCCCCACTCCCCCCCCCCCCCCTTTTTTTTTTTTTAATTTTTAATTTCTGTCAGGCTCTGAGCAGCGCTCGCACTGCCCGCTCTGCACCGCGGCACTCGCCCCGCAGCTGCTCCCGCCGCTCCTCGCTCGCACGAGGCCAAGTTTCCGGAGGAGAAGTCTAGCGCAGACATAAAACGGTTAAGGCCGGCGTTCGGGCACGGAGTTATTTTAAGGAACAGGGAGATGGGGAGCGCTCGGCCGGGCTGCGGGCACGCCGGGTCCCTCCGCGCGCCGCGGGCTGCCGAGCCGAGCTCGAGTCGTGCGCTGCCCACGGCTCCGTGCGAGCCGCTGCTGAGCGGGGAGGAATGGCTTGCGATTGCTTTGGTAGCGTTGGCTCACGTCAAGTGATTCTTTTCCAAGGTTACAGTGGACACGAAAGGTAATATTCTTTGGGAAGAGAAAACGTGCCGCGCGTAGCTTTGTCCTCGTGCCGCTGTTTATTTTTTGCTTTATTTCTGTTTAGAATAAACTAAAAGCACCAGGCGGAGATTCTGCCCAGCCTGCTGATGTCTGGAAACGAAGCACGGCCTGACGTGCTCACCCTTCCCCGAAGGCAGCGAGCTGCTGCCCGGCTCTCCTCACAGCGAGGTGGCAGAGCGGCTCCCGGCCCCTGCAGTTGTGCTGCTCACCTGCATTTCACTTTCTGAGGAGGCGATAATGACTCCTGATAAAGAAAATCCCGTGATATTTAATAGAAACTACGCAGTAACAAGCAGCTGCCTTGACAGAGGGCAGAATTCTTTTTCCCTTCAGTATTTAAAATATTTATATATATATATTTGGTTGCTTGACACCTCAAGAAAAAAAAAAAAGCATGGTAAAACTGTAGGGCCTTATTCTGAACGTCTTCAAAGCAGTGCTGCACGTGGTTTGTGTGCTGGTACAAGGCTAGGAAAGCTGTGTGCAGCACCGTGCCCGCAGCACGCCTGCTGCTCTTTGCCAGCACTCTGTAGGTGTAGTCTCAGGGTTAACAAAATACCGAATAAAAAAGCAATTTTTTTTTCTTTCTTTTACATATGTGTTGTCAACAAAGTCATTGGCTGCATTGATTCCCCTCCGGGATGACAAAATAGTAATAATGGCAATAGCAGGGCATCTTTCAGGCTGGTACAGCTGTGTGTGACCTGGGCAGTTCGGAAGGGAAGCAATAGCTGTGTTAGATGGTTCACTGTATTTAGATGAGTTACAAAAGCACTTATATTGCTTGTCAAGTTTTGTTATTTTGAAGCTTTCAGGAAAACTCGTAGTTAATATTTTATTCGCAGAATCACAGAACCAGACACATTAAATATAGTTCAGCGGATCTTATATAAGAAATTAATGGAAACCAAAATTCAGAAACAGTTTTTGTTGTGCTGTCGTGTGTGTGTGTTCTCTCTCTATTTTGAATAAAAAGAGTGCTTTCTAGGTAACAGCAGGGAGATTCCCTCTCTGGTTTAGATTTCCAGTAATGATTTGCAAGCTTCTCAGGGCCAGGACACTGGCAAAAAAAGAAGTGAATAATGCTAAGCAGGGAAGCAGTTCGACTGATGTTCTACTTTCCTGCGTAAAATTACTCACAGCCAATTTGTGTGGATTCACGATCTTTGTTAATCTATTTCTGGCTATACCCAAGGCTATTTGATTTTGATATTAATGAAAACGTTAATCTTTTAAGTAGAACTTCATTTTACAACGCTGTTTATCTCTATTTTCTTCATATTTTGGGTTAAATTTGGCTTTGCAGTGCTGACTTGGTGTTAGGACTCCATCCCACAGCTTTCCCAGAATTATCTCCTGACAAAGGAGGCCACTAAATTGAATAAGCGTGGTGGGATCAGAAATGCCAAAGGGACTGACCCAGCAGCAGGTAAAATGGCAAAGCCTCTTCTCTCTTTGTCTTGTCCCCTGTACCAAATAGATGGGCAGGGCCTGATCCGGAGCAGTAGGGGTTCGTTGTCTTAAAGTCAACTGAGCAGCCCATGGCAGTGGCTCAGGTCGTGATCTTCTTAGCATCATTACTGGTTGCCTTTCCAAAACCCTGTTGAAAACAGCTCTTATAAAACATATTTCTATACGCAGGGATTTCAGAATGCTTAAGAAAAGCACTGACTCATCTTGCTGATAGGCAAACTGAGGCACTCAGCATGTAAACTCCATGTTTTCAGGAACGCCTGTAAAATCCGAGCAGTAGTTCAGCACGGTCTTTTCCCTCTATGTGATCCCAGTTAAGCCAGTGGAGCCGCGTTGCAGGTGTTGGGAGAGCTTCCCTCGACTTGTGAGACGATACGGCCACTGCTGCTCGCAAAGTGGGTTTTTGTGTGTGGTTTGTTTTTCTATTTTAATCATCTCCTCGAGGGAAAATATGAGTGTAGCGAACTGTCT
Source organism: Chrysolophus pictus (assembly GCA_037305975.1). Classification (NCBI taxonomy): domain Eukaryota; kingdom Metazoa; phylum Chordata; class Aves; order Galliformes; family Phasianidae; genus Chrysolophus; species Chrysolophus pictus. Next base: position 3,887,129 of record CM074587.1, read on the forward strand.
TGCTTGGGTAGGTTGGGATTTTTTCCTTGTTTGCTCCACACACACACTTACAGTGTTGATGGTACTTGGTGTTTATCTTAAAGACAGCATGATGGAAGGAATGTGTGTTGCCTACATCAATTCACTCACCCATATAAACATTTTCAGGAGGAAAGTCTGTATTTGTATTTCTACATTTTGAGATACTCGGCTTTTAGACTATTAATGAGGAATTTTCACAGGTGGGAACAGCTGTCCCTGCTGCTCATTTTAATTTCTGTGGTACATTATCCAAATTTTTGAAAGCCAGGTAGCAGTGCGGCGCACATAGCCAGTTCTGAAAGCAGCCCCAGCTCTGCCAGCGATTGCGCTGTGGGCAGCATGGCAGCCCTGCCCAGCCCTCGCTGTGCCGTCCTCCTGGAGTGCGTCCTCCCCGTGAGCAGCAGTGGCCCAGCTGCAGAGCGTTCCTTGCAGCGTTGTTTCCTCTGGAACCAGCACATGTAGACAAAGTTACCTGCCTCCTACAGCACCACCGCAGGGTTATTGTATGCACGTTTTATGCAAACATGTAATTTTCAGCAGTTTCTTTAAAAAGTGTATTTTAAGATGGTTCTCTTGCTATCATGAAGACTCAGGGTAGAAATGAAGTCTGCTTGCAAAATACTGCCAAAATACAGATCTGACTGCCAAATACAGGGGAATTTATAAAAGAGATAAATATGAAAAGGGGTTTAAAGGTTCGCATCCGAGATAACCCCTGCAGCAAAGCAAGATAAAAGCCTCTATTGTTGTTAATCTAAGAGCACATCGTATGTCAGAGGTCATGTATTTTACATAAAAGATGTATTGTTTTACATACTCTTAGGAAGGTGAGGCCTGAGCTATTATGATGGAGCAGTGTTGTGTCCTTTAGAGTGCAGGATCTGTGTGTGATGTGTGCACCCCAGTGAAGCATGCAGTGTTTCCTATCCATCAGACATGTGCGTGTTGTGGCCCACATCTCCTGGTATCTTGTCACAAGCACTGGCAAAAGAAATTCTCATTAAAATAAAGCAAAATAGCAGCAGATAAAAGCAATACTAATTTCATCTCAGGCTAGCCTTTTTTTTCTGCCTAGAACTGCTAATTGTCAGTGGTAAAGAAAATGCCTTATTCTTACTGGAAAAACAGTTTTTCCTTCCAGAATAAATGGCAAGTGAGTACATCTTCTTCAGAAATAATTTAATGAAGATTCTCATTTTTCCCAGAGGTTGGTATTCTGCTGCTTCAGTCAGAAGCTTTACCTCCTGATGTAAATGGCATAACTTAGCATTTGGCGAGTTTCAGTAACACCCCCAGAGCTCCACCTCACTGTGTGAATTTTATGAAATGGAGTTTCACGTAGCTCTGTCTTACACATCCACATGTCACTGACTTTCCATTTGTATGATGTCATCTGTGTCGGCAAATTATTGCACATTTCTTTCTGTCCTTATTAAACTATGGCAGTCTGCACCCCTGCAGCAGCAGGTCAGTGTTCAGTGAAATTGTGTTCTAATTTTACTCTTCTAAGGTATTTGGTCAATTGACGCTGGATTAATTCTGAGTGCTGTTAGTGGTTTGAGTTAGTAACTCGATCTAAATTAATAAACAAATGTTTTTCTTTTCTCTTGTACCATATGTTGATCCCAATTACATGAACAGAAAGTGGCAGATTGTCATGTTTCTTAAAAGATTACATACTCTTTTGCATAAGAGAGAGTACACAAGATGCAGTAATATACAGGGTAAAAAAAAATCCCTGCACGTGCTGTTTTCTCCCTCCTACTTTTTTTATAAAGACACTCTTTAATTATTTCTCCCTTTAATACCCACTGTTCTCACCACCTTGGCTTTCTTGGTATGCTTAACCAGAAGAAACCTCAAGACAGTAAACAACTTTTTGAATGGGGTGTGGAGAATGCAGCTAAAATCTTTAAAATCTTATCTAGGACTGTGTCTCTATGGAAAAGGATGGAAAAGGAAAGGATCCAGAAGCTAAAATAGACATGGTTACAAATGGTCTTAAAATGCCTTAAGCAAGGAGAACTCATTCAGACAATAGTCAGATTTCTGAAACAAAGGACTGAACTCATATATTATTCAAACTGAAAATAGATTGATAGACATCAAGATTAAGAAAGTTTATGCTGGAGAACAAAGATGTCTCATCTCCACGGTTTTTTGTTGGTTTTTTTTCCTCCCAAAGACCAAGTTGTTCTTGCTGAACTGAAGAGGCTCACACGGGCTGGTACCGATAAGCAGCAGTCCTGTGACTTGATTGTTTTTATTAACTCTCTCTGAAAGTCATTCACCATTAAACACGATTAGATTCGTTTGTTGCTTTATTTATGTTTGTACTTGCAAGTGTGGGGCCAGTGAAATGCCTTCGGTGTTGTTAGAACGGACACAGCGGTCATGTGTGTTCCCTTCTTCTCTGCAGGGTAAGAAGAGTGACCTATTTGGGTGGCTGTAACTGAAGATTGCTTTACAGGAGCAACAGAAGAAGGTAAATACGAATACTGTTTTGCGCATAGTTTCTGAAACATGTTTGAATGGAGGACCTGATCCTGCAGACCCCATGAACGTGCTTTAGTTGTACAAGTTCCTGTGGCAGCACAGGTAGGAGCTGTGAGGTTGGGCTTGGCACGAAGCTGTTGTGTCTCAGACATGAGAAGTCAATGGTCTGGGTGCCCAATTGCATTCCAGGAGAAAGGCCACAAAGATGTCCTTTTCGGCTTCTGACCACGTGCTATGGGAGCTGTCTGATGGCAGAGAGGAGTTGTGTGTGAATGGGAAGACCCAGCTCTGGTTGGTCTTGGTGGCCACGTGGCCAGCGTTCACGAGTGCTGGGCTGGGAGCTGCAGAAGCTCTGCCCCACAGCAGGGTTGGTTGTCTTGCTGGGCTGAGTCCCTGCGGCATGGCCTGGTTAGCTGCAGTGCTGTGGCATCCTGCACTAACATACTGCTGGGTTTACAGCAGTGCAATGGAGAGCAGAATTTAGCTTTCCATTGAATTTATGCAAAATGATTTTTATTTAAAGCGATGTGAAAGTCCCTTCCTTCAGAATTAACTCCTTGCTTCTCTTCTGGCCCAAAGTTTCAAGTTGGAAAGGAATATTAACATCACAAAAGTGGTGATTCATAGAATTAACTTGCAGAAGACAGGAGTAATGCAGATCAGCGTTTGGTACTGAAGGGTGTCATCTGACTGAGGTTCATATGGCTGCTTTATAATCACCTTCTTTCAGAAATTAATAGTCGGTTAAGCACCATAGCAACAAGCAACACTGATGTAAGCGCTGAGCAGTGGCTGCTGCTCGCTGTGATGTCAGTGCTCGTTAGTACTGTTCCCTTGACCTTGTTTGAATATAAAATGGTGATTTCATTTTAAACTTAGAATTTTACAGAATGACTAAATGCATCAGAGTGAATTAGAGCTATTTTTATTTTTAATTCTATTAAAATGTACTTCAAGAGGGAAGAAATGTCCCTGTTCTCTTCTGCTTTAAATTAAAATAGATCTGAGGACGATGTGTTTTTGCCTTTTTTTTTTTTTTAGTTCTTTGTTGCCAAAAATATATATTTACTGAGGATGAAATTCATGAAGTTCAAGTGAATATTGCAGTCTTTGGCTGTCCTCATGGTGTATGTCAGTTGTATGATATATGCTTCTCTTCAATATTTGAATATCATTAGTTGCTTGTTCTTTTTAATGGTAGGAGCCCATGCACCAGACTGGCTGAGAACGCTGGCATTCTTACAGAGCCTCGGTTGTTGTGTGGCCATGGTGCTATTTGACCTGGGAAAATTAAGAATTTTGGTTGTCATAAATCCAAAACATTACCTCTTCAGCCTGGCTTGAATTTTATAACCTGTTTCTCCAAAAGCAGGCAAATTTTCTGTTCCTGCCATCAGGACACGACCTATGCCAGGCATCTGGCACCTGGTGTGCATCGTTGTGCAGTCAGCAGTTGGGGTGACGTGCAGAATATCTCACTGCAAAGGGCTGTCCCATCTTCCAGGCTGACCTTTGGGTCACAGGTTGAGTCTCACCCAGGAGCTGCTCTGTGGGCTCAGCCAAACTAGAAGGTGTGGGAAGTCATTGAGGACTGTAGGGAACACCATGGACTGACTGTGGTATATGGATGTGGAACACGCTTTCAAGTATGTTTGTAAACTGCAGAACAAAATTCACAACTTAAAAATAGAGTTTTTCTGTGCGTCCTTCAATGGTAGGACACGTTTCTGTGACAAAGTATGGATTTGTCCTGCTCCCGCTGTGTTGTGGGGTGCTATTTACTACAGAAAGCTGTTTGCTCCAGGATCTGTCCGTAATCTTGCAAAATGTTTCATAAAATAAAGCCGTAATGAGTGATATGTGGTCTAAGAAACTGGATGTCAAATTTCAACTGGGTGAGAATTGAAACTGCCGAGATAATAAACCATGAGAATAGGAGATAGTAATGGAAATAGTGATGGAGTCCTAATTAGAGCCATGCCACTGAAACAGGGGAGGTTAAGGGTTTGGTTGATTGAGTTTGAGTTCAATTGCTTGATAGTTTAATTTCAGGTGAAATCCCATCTTCTGAGTTAGTGGCTAAGCTGCTCGGTGCGCGTACAGAGCAGGGCTCTGTGCTCCTGGAGGGGCGGCCGCGTGGCCCTGCGTGTCCCAGAGCAGTGTGCAGGCCTGGCCCCGTGTGCAGCAGGATGCTGACAGTGTTATGCTGTGCTTTGGTCCCTGTCTTGTCTTCTGTCAACTCCACAGAGCTCTGAGCAGAGGCTCAAACTGAACAGATGCAGCAAGGGGCTCTGATGGTTAAACCTTGGGAATTAAGATGTTTACGTGCTGCTTTATTTAGCGCTGTTAGGCATCATGCCTAATTATCTGCCAGTTATTCCTCAAAGTAAGAATTTGAATTGCAGTGTTTGATTTGGGGAGGAAGGTGGGGAAATGTATTTTTACAGAATTGTGGACAATGGTGTTGGTTTTCCAGGAGCATTCGTTTGTTTAAAAGTATGTGAAAGCATTTTCAATAATCAAACACCATTCAGTGAGCATTGTAAATCAGGGGTAGCTTGTGTGTTGAAAAATTGAAAAGTACAAAACATGCTACTAAAGTTGTACATTATTGATAACAAAAGACACATGCAGACTTTAAGATTGCAAAGATAGAATCCTTTAGAAAACCCTCAACAGGGAAAAAAATCAGCACAAAGGATTTAGGAAAGTTACACTTGGTTTAAACTTTCAAATCTTAATGCTTGTCAGAGCTAAATGCTAATTAAGCATCAGAAATAATACAGGAGCTGCTTTCTGTAACTCAGTGCCAAATTAGATGGTCAGCGGATGGATCTGTGGGTCTGAGCTCTAACTTTAAATGTACTTATCTATATTATCCTTTGCTCATCCTTCAAACCGAGTGGGAAATGGGGATTTGTGAGGCCTGCAGCTGGTGGGATGTCAGCTGTGTAGCTGGAGCCATTAGGTTCTGACTCGTCACCTCTAAAGACCGGCTCCTTTGACTTCCTGACTTTGGGAGAAGTTGAAATACCCTAATTGTTCGGGCCTTCGGGTTACTCAAGCTGAAGAGCACAGCCTGGTGCAAAGCATTTCTGTGAGCTGTACTAATAGAAATCAGAACGTTACCTGTGTGTTCTGTGGTAAGCCTCCCCAGAAAGGTTTTGTGTGTACCTTGGGCAGCACAACTGTTTTTAAACCTCACCTTTTGTAATGGAAAGTTTCGTCCGGAGATGGATGAAGCTGTGATTTTTCTGAAGAATTTGGGTAAAAAAGATTTAGAAAATAGATTCAGACATTTTGGAATAATTTAAAAGTATTTGAGCAAATCTCATTAACATGGACCAGTAGCAAGCTGTATTGAAGACTTCAAAGATCTGTCAGAGGAGTTCTTTCTGTGCTATTGTCTGCCAGCATTAGCAATCTCAAGAGAACATGCTTCTTTTGTTTGCTTTTGGCCCATTTAGCTTTTCTTCTTCTCCTTAATGTTCCTTAATGTATTATAAATCTTCAAGTGGGCTGGTAGAAAAATATGTTTCTCAGCTTTAAGGTAGTCAGTAGCAGGTTTTGATCCTCGTATCTGATACTTCTGGACCAAATCCTTCTGGTCTTCACAAAGAATGTTAAAGTAAGCAAGATTTGGCCAGTATTTTACATAATCCTACGCTGTTTCTTCCATTTAACTTAGCAGGTGTTCGATGCGATCTTCAGTAAAATGCAAGTGCTGGTTTGTATTACTTCACGCAGAGTAACATCATCTGTTAGAAACCTGTGAAGAACACAGAGCTCACAGCTGAGCTCTCATGTACACCAGGCAGGTGTCTGTACTCCTCCCTTCACCCTTCATGGGCACCAGGAAATCCAGCATGCATCCCAAGTGAGGGATAAGATGCTCCATACTAGGCACTGAGGCCTATGAGGGGTTTTGTTCTTTCAGCAATGGGCAGTGCTGTTGAAGATGTTTGGACTTACTGGTGTGCACCATTTGGGAAAGGGTGTCATAAAAGCTGTATTCAGCAAGGCAGAGTTTGTTGTTGTGCCATCCACAGCCCACGAGCAGCCTCTCCTGTCTTGTATAGATGGTGGCTTTCCTGTGTGCTCTGTTCAAGAGGTACGCCACTGTGTTACTCTCTTGGTACTCCAAGGAAACTACAGGTACACCGAGCCAAAAGCATAGGAAGTGTTAGTACTGTACACCATACAGTGCAGGCTGTGCAATTTCCAGCCTGTTTCTTCAGGACGAAGCTGGCTAATGTGTCAGGGCATGCTGTGTTTTATCGTATCTTGGGTGAGGAAGGATTGCAAATGGCACAGGTAGGAACGGCGTCGGTCTCGTTGCCCCAGAACCCAGGCGTGTTGTAGATCAGATAGCCTGAGCTCATACTTTGCCATGAGACAACAGCGGGAGGGATGGGAAGATCCAGCCCTGAGGTTTCCTTCTGAGGCAGGCAGGCTGGCGGCACTGAGGGCACTGCTGCTGTTGCACAGCCCTGTCAGCTCGAAGCCTGCCTTTGGAAGGCACATCGCAAAGGCAGCGCTCGCTTCTGCGTTACAAAATCTAGGGGTGTGAGCAAATGACACCAGAAATAGATTCTTATTGCATATTCCATATTTTATTTGGTCATCTCTTAGGTCATTGCCTGTTGCCTTCCACCATGTGAGAAGTATATCTTCCGGCGTGCCTCAGTTACTGTCCTACAGCAGTAGCAGCAATATTTTACAGTGGCAGCAGTACAGGACCAGTGATGTCAGTGGGCATTACAGGAGGCCACCCTTTTTATTTGGTAGCTCATGCTAAAGCCAAGACGTTAAAAAAAATGGTTTTGGCCCCAGTTGCCTGCCCATATTTCTCACTGCAACATATGAAAGCATTTTTCATTGCTGCTAATGGCAGGAACTTCAGACGCCACCTCCAAGATGTTTAATTGCTAAGTGTTTCTCCCAGTGCAATCTGTGAATTTTAATTTGGGGCTCTCCCACCTCTGCTGGCCATATACTTTGCAGCGTGCTTTGTGCAGTACGGCTTAATTGCTCAAAAGGGTCATTTCTGACTCTGAGCTCACTGTTTATTTTTTTAGTAGGGTAGCGCAAACATTTGGATATTTGTAACTAAGACTCTGACGTCATTTCCATTGCAAATCATTAATATCAGTAGTTTATAACATGGCTTTTCAGAATGCTTTTTGTTGAAATATGATGATGCCTTGCTTACTTGGTTTTTAGAAAGTAGAATTGTTTTTCTCCCTTTTTTTTAAACAAAGATAAATTGGAATCTTTTGAGTCATAGGTCTGCTTTCTTCTGCTGTCATACCCCTTTAGTTATTTTTAATAGCTCTCGTGTTTGTCCATATTAGTTGTAAGACAAGTGTTTCATTTAATCCTCTGACATGTTAAGGGTCAGTGGATCCCACTGCTGGAAGGAAACGTCTGTGGAAGGGCCCAGCATTTCCTGCTACTGGGGCACTTCCACCAATGGAACAGAGCTATACAGTCATGACATTAGTAATTGTTTGTAAAGATCTTAGAAATAGAAAGTGCCGCATTTAAAAGCCAACGGCAGCATAAATCAATAATATAGGCAATGGGCCCATTTCCTTTGGGGGTCTAGGGGGACTTTTTTAACCCCTTTTTGACTGGAAGAATGTCCTGCAGTTATTTTTACAGCTTTTGTTTGCTCTGGTGCTGTCATCAGTCATCCTTTAAACTTCATTCTAAGAATGGGACGAGATAATGTTCATTGGGAAAATTTTGTTTTTAAAAGCCTTGAACGCAGTTTGAACGCTGCTGAAAATGTGTTGGAAAACAGCTGAGAGATGGTTTCTGAAGAAGCGCGCCTTCTTTTGCTCATCTGCACCTCTGAGAGCTGATGTCCAGTGCGAAATAATGCGTGCTTTTACTGTTTGTTTCCTCTTGTTTTAAGGAGGGATAGATGATGGCTTCTGGTGCTGCTTTCTTTGAGTGCTCAAAGCTCTGAGCTCCGGTTTGGAGAATGTTAAAATAAACCCACAGGAGGTCTTGTAAAAGTTGTAAGAAATTGTAAGCATGTCTGCTGAGTCAATTATATGAGACAAATTGCCAGGGTAAGGCTGCATGCTTCCAGACTTGTTATTTACACTCTGCCATCTTTAAAACAATTCATTTCTGCCTTTGATTTCACAGCAGATAAATACATGTTTTGGAGCAAAAAAATAAGTATTAATTAGAGAAAATATTATTTAAAACTAAAAGAATGATTGGGGTTTGTATTCATGTGGTTAAAAGGAAAATCTGGCCTATCCTTCTGTGAAAGTTGGGTAACTCAAAGAAGGTAGTTTGAAAATGGAGACTTTGGCTTTTTAAAGCCTCTCGGTAATGAGACACGAATGCACAAGGCAGTTCTTTTTAGATCACTTCAATGTTAATATTGAAGTTATTCTTTATTAAGAAAAGAACCCTCAGCCTCGACTGTCTGAGAGCATTCACAAAGTTCTGCCCAGTCCATTAGCCCTGCAGGGAGTTCTGGAGCACAGCTTACAGAGCAGTGCACATCCCACGTGTGCACTGTGTGCTTGCTGTATCTCCACAGCTCGGTGTTGTGTGCTGTGATGTGCCATGTTACTGCCTTAAGCTGCCATGGTTAACGTGGTTTGAAACGCATCCAGATGAGCCCATGTATTTTCTAGATACTTGATAATGTCCCAAAGTACCGTGAAGTCCTTTTCCTCTTTCCCAGACTCTCCTTTTCCATCACCATCAGTGCAAAAGTTCTGAGAGGAGCTCGAGCAGCACAACTCCTGCAGTTGGGCACATGTCCGTCCAGCATAGACTGGATGGGCTGCAGCAGGGGAGAGGGCTTTGTGGTGGAAATGATGCGTAAGAATGTTGCTGATTGGTAGGCTGTGTTGAGCTGTTTTCTGTTGGACATTAGGAAAAGCTTTTTGTCCTTTTAATGTCATGTCTTATTTCCAGCCTCCTTTCTTCTGTTTTCTGACATCCCCTCCCTCAGACAGCTGTGGTCGACTCAAGGTGCCTGCAGCAGGAGAAGCCCTGAGCACTGCTGCATGCCAGGGAGACAGAGGAAAAGCTGTTTCCCATGGGAAGTAATTGATAATTGAAGTGATGAAAGTTGAGTGTGATTATGCCTGGCACCTCCTGATGCAGCTGAACTGGTGGTTGAGCTTTTAGTTTCTCTTTCTGTTCCCCAAAGTGATTTCTGGTGACGCTGCCATGTGTTTTTGCACTTGGGGAGAACAGTTGAAAACCAGCTCCTTCCTTTTTGTCCATGTGTCTTCCACGTGAGCGGTGAGTGTCAAGGACTGCTAAGAGCTGCTCTATATGTTGGTGTTCCCTCCGTTCCCCTCTGCACTTTGCTTTTATCTGCTCTCCTGTGTCTCTCTTTTCCCTCCTGGTAGGAGCGGGGCTGCTGCCCGTTGTGCTGGGAAGGTGCAGAGGGCAGACTTTGGTGTCTCCCCACACGTCCCAGACCTCTGCTGTCAGCGTGGGCTTGGCCAGGCACACAGTGCCCCAGGAAGTGAGGCTTTGGCTGTCTGTAGGGGAGGTGGACCCCCAGAAGGAGCACTGAGTTTGAGGATCTCACGCTCGTGAAGTGCATTGAGCTGCTGGTAATGTGGGGACCTGGTGTGTGGGACATGGCATCAACAGGATGACAGATTCACCTCCAAAGAGAGGAGTAGAGGAAAAAAAAAGTTGCAGACAAGCTTTGTGGGTGCTTGAGGAGACCTTGTCTTTGAGCTGACCGTATGCAGTTACACTGCTAATTTTCCCAGATTTTCTCTTCTGTCACTGACATCCTGTCTGGTGGCTGCCCACGAAGAGCAATCTGTGGCATCATCTGGATAAGACCTCAGTACATCGCTGTGGGAGAACTCGAGTTTATCATAGTTTTATATTGGGTTTCCCTCAGCATGTAACTGGATGCATTAATAGTGACATGATCCCGGCGTGACCTGGACTTTAATGGGTTTGAACTTGGAACTGCTCAAACATTAAGAAAAAGCCCTCGCTCCCTGCGTGTATTCAGCAGCTGCTTTTTTATATGCAGAACCCTGAGCTGCAAAGGTTCAGTGATGGTGTATTTTCAACTTTCAGATGAAAAGGACTAAATAACTGCCAAAAACTGAGCTATTTCTCTCCTGATGCAGATGTGCGACTGCCAGGACACGCATACATCAAAAAGACAACATGCCTCTGAGCAGTTGAAAACCTACTGCTTTGTTTTGTTTTGCTAGAGGCAAACAAAATGTCAGCCCCCTCAGTCCTGGGAGAGGGCTTCTGCTGGCAGCTTGTGCTTCTCTTGGGGCAGGGGCCTGGCAGCTGGGCCCTGGGGCTGGTGCCCCACCTCTGCAGCTGAGTCACTTCGTGGCATGGGGACTGTTTGTTCTGGACAAAGCTTTCTTAGTTTGTCTTGACTTTTGGACGTTGCCAGCTGTGCATGATGTACCATCCAGAACAGACTCTTCATCGTGTGTCAAACCTTAACTGTGACAGCAAAGCTGAGAGTTGCTTTTCCTGTCTGCACTGGGAGCCAGGTTTGACCCCTCAGAGGGACGTTGCAGGGTAGGTTATCTGTCTGTTGTGTGTTCAAGCACTTTGCAAAGGTACTCATTTCTCCTTTTTTAAAAGGAAAGTAAAACCTCTGCAAGGCCTTATTTTCTACTGTTTTGGGAAGCGTCCTCCCATCCCTCTCCAAGTTTCCACTTGAGATTCTGTTTATAGAGTTATTGGCTACCTAAAACCAGATGGGCATAAGGGAAGGGCTGACACGGGCTGTAGTGGGATGTGCAGAGCCCTGCACTTATGATGGGGAGGTTCACCACCAGCCATCAGAGCCATTTCATGGAATGATGGTGGAGAGACAAAGATGTCTCTTTGGAGAGCTAGTGACAGATTTACTGACCAGAAATTCAAGCTAGATTGCCATTTCTTTCGGTGTTAAGAATTACTATTATCAACTTATTATACTGTTAGATTAGTGCCAAACAAGTCGTGTTGTGATATATTGGTGTTATGCTAGGGAGGTGAGCCTGCTTCTCCCTTCTCCGTGCTTCTGAAAGCCGGGGTAAATGTCTGCTTCGGGGTATCCACTTCTGTCACAGAGTAATAATGGCACGATGGTTCATGTGTAATACTTCTATTTTACTAGGGATGTAAATCTTTGGTCTATGGACCACTGCTTCAGTTCAGATTTTTCTTTAAAACATTAATGAGCGTTTGGATTTTGGGAGAAAAAAAATTACAAGTAATGATGACATTGTGTAAAAATGTAGCAGCTAATGCATATGTTCTGTTGGTTTGCCTTGTCTTAGAGGAACATCATTTTTGCACATCACTATTAACAATGCAAACACCCTGAAATGCTAATAGCACTAGTAAGCTTTTAATTCCATGGAATTTATTGCTTGCTGTATTTCCATGAATTTATAACGCTTTGATTCTTAAGAGCCCCATTTAATCAGTTTTGCCTGGCACAGAACATAATAAACAACTTGCTGGTGCTAAAGTGCCACATGGGGGAGGCTGCTAACAAGAAAGTTAAATGCTTCTGCCACTAGCAGTTTCTTCGCTGTATTTTTCATGAGCTGTTACTACCAGTAATGTACTTTGCTAGCTTTAGAGCAGTGGTTAAACACAGTGACAAACCAAACAGCACTCCAGTGCTGTAAACACCCAAAGCAATACCATTTTTGTGCAGAGCTACAGATAAAACCAGACTTGAGGCTCAGCATCGTGTTAGAGTGAGCAGTGATTTTTGTACAAGGCCACGTTTTTCTTGTAGGACTTTTAGGGGTAAGTTGTGGATGGTATTGATCAAAGAAAACAGCATGGAGAGAGAAAGAGAGAAAAGAAAAAGAATTGCAATGTCTTAAAAACCAGTTCTTGTTTGTTTATGCTGTTTGACCATAAAAGTATAAAAAGACCGTCTTAGAAAAATACCAGGTCATTGAGTGCTTTAAAGCAGAAAATGTCATTTGAGTCTCAAAACTGCACCAACTTTATATAATTACCCTTTTAATTATCCCCAGTGGCCCATGAAATTTGTAAAATAGAGCATTAAGAGTTTGATTTACTTACATGTTGCACTTTAGTGTTATGCTCTTAATGAATAATGTTTAGTACTAATGTCAAGCAGACGCTGCTGAGTGCAATAGAGAGGTGCGTGGTGCAGAGCTGGGTGTTCAGGAGGGAACTGGAGAGCCTCCACCTGGAACGGAGAGTGTTGTATGTATGTCAAACAATACGCCGTGATTTCGGTTGCCTGAATCAACTCTATTGATTTTACCTTCTGTGTGCAAAGTAGTTTGGTATATCTTCTTTATTTAACCATGCCAGGGAAATGACTGTTCTGGGGCATTTATTTAGTACTGGAGAGCTTCCACACACGTCCAGGTGCTGTGTCAGCTCCTTCCTTGGTGTGGGGGATAGTTGTGGCGCTCCTCCAAGGGACCAGGGCATGGAAACCAGCTCTTAAACTTGCTTTAAGGGCTGACTCGTTCAGTCTGTGGTAGTGGGAATAACTCTAATCAGTGTTTGGTGTGCAGTTTCTTCGGGCTATCCAAACAACATCTGCTGTCAAGAAATTGCTAGAATAAGCTTTGGGAAAATGTAATGCAGAGCATGGTCTTACAGTGCAGCTGAATTGAACAGGTATCTTCAAAGGTGAATGGCAGCATCAGTGAGCAGTGATGGTAAAAGAAATGAAGCAGAGTCTGAAGGATTGGATGATAGGATATAATAGCTGGGGACTTCTAAGTTATTGGTACAAGTCTGAGTGAGGCGGAGTCTCAGCAGGAAATATTTGCATTTGAACATGGTCATAGAATGCCTTCAGGGATGGTCCGATGCTCGGGATCCACCTGCTGAAAAGCTGGGGACAGCTGAGACCACGGGTGTGCAGTGCTCAGAAGGATGAGGTGATCTCTGACCTCATGTGCCACTTCTTCCTTCCGCTGCTGGAGGCAGACGTGATCTTCTGGGTAAGGGCAGCATGCAAATGCTGGCATGGTGCTTTGGCATCCCCATGATTGTACGTGACCAGATGCCCTCAAACAAAGTGGGAGAAGCCTGAGGATTTACTTTCCTCCCCCAAAATTGTTCCAGTTGTCCTGCACTGACTGTCATAACATTCTTGGTATTGCTCTTATCTAGATGTGCAGTGCTTTCGTTATCGTGCCAAACTCCAGAGCTCTGCTCTCATGACCAGTTCGTGTAGAGTTATCTTTATTTGTTTTTCCAGTTTGTGAATATCCCAGTGCATTTAGGATATTTGTCGTTGGTAGTCAATGGTGCAGTTGGAGGAGAGAAACAACAGAAACTGTGTTGTTGCTCAACTTTCATGTCGTTAAGAAGAAAAGCTTGGTTCAAATCCTGACTTAAATAAATGGCAAAAACCTATTTGCATCCCTAAGGTGAAGATTTTATACTATGATTTTTAAAGTAAACAAGGGTTATATGTTTGCCGTACAGCTAAAAATTGGAAAGGCAAAGTTGTTTTGGTTGTTTACGGAAACACATTTCAGGAAACGGATTTCTGGAATTCTGAAATTTGAATTTATTTATGTTTGAAAAGATCTTGTTTAAAAAAAGCTCAAGGGAGCAACCTACGAAGAGGCTAATTAAGCTTTTTTGTACAGCGCTGAGCACAACGGGGCTCCTTTTTTGTTTGTCCCGAGGCCCTGCAATAATAAACAGAATTACTGCTAATAATTGGGAGGCTTTATTTGAAGTTGTGCTGACTGCGGGACGCGGGCAGTGTCAGTTTTCAGTAAGTGCATCAAGGCTGACCTTGAACTTGTGTCTGCTGATAAGGGCAGTGCAACAGCCTGCTGGTATCTGGGAGCGCGTCGCAGCGCTCAGCATTGCTGTCGTCTCTGCCAGCATTTCTCCTCTCCTTGTCTCGTGCCCTTTCTGCAGCCACGGCCCGCAGGAGCCAGTCCTGCTGCAAAGGGGGGCTGGCAGCTGGCAGAATGCTGCGGCAGCCCAGGTGCTGTGCCGTGTGCCGAGCCAGGCCAGCCGTGCCGAATTCAGGAGGGGAACACGGGAAGATGAATTTGTCACAACAGAAATCGTTATTTTGGCTCTGTTTTATTTCACGTGCTACATGTTCTGTCTCCTCCAGCACCGTGCATGGATGCGTCACTCCCTTCCACTCGTGCAGCTTTTCAACACATGTGGCATCATATCGTGCCATGCTCTGCACCACAAGATGGTGGAAGTTGGTGAATTTGTCTTTTTTTTTTTTTTTTGCTACTGAAAGGGCTGGAAGTTTGCCTGAAAACCAAATTGCGTGGCAGGAGATTACAAAACGGTTAGTTTCCAAATCTGATTTTTCCCTTGTGAATTTTTCTTGCTCGCTCAAAGACAAGATCCATCTTGAACAGCTCTGACTGAGGTGGTGCTAATAACCATGCTGGAAAACGTCCTGTGGCTTGTAATAACAGCGGGCTGGGAGGAGGACCCAGGGCCATAACAGGGGGACCCTGGGGGCAGGTTTTCAGGAGCAGTTTGTGCACTTTCAGTCCTCACCTCCGCTGCCTTCATACTGACACGTGAATGTTGGTGGGCCACGGGGGCAGCCTGGGTGATGGCACTGGCGCGTTTGGGCCCAGCTGTGGGACTGCCCCAGCAGCAAGCATGGCCACAGGTCGCCGTCACCAGGCTGAGTGTCAGGGATCGTCTCCTTATTTTGTGTCCGTGCCTCAAAACTTGGGCAGGAGTTCACAGCCTTTTGGAGCCATCCAACTGCACTTGCATGGTTCTGAAAAAAATAAACAAATAAGAAACAGTCCAAAGGAAGCAGAGAAATGCCAAACCCCAATCTATTAACTCCATGTGGTCCACCCTATTAATTCTGTATCGTCCCATCTGTTAACTTTGCGGTGTCCCTTCACGGTAGTCTCACATCGCAGCTGTGGACGTGAATGTGAACTCTCACCTCGGAAGTAACTGAGAATAAGTGACGTTTCTGCAAGGCTGTTGTATTCCGCTCTGAAATTGGAAACGTGAAGTGGAAGGTTAATAAGAATAGAACCCTCTGAACCTCGTGGTTAGACTAACATTTAGCCACCCAGCTGAGGAGGGATGAGGGAGCCGAGCCAAAGCAATCACAGGGAGTCCAATCAGATCACTGTAGACCTTCTTGTTTTCAAAGTTGGTAGGAAATGGTTTTCTTAGAAAAAAATGGAATTGATGTTCTTTTTCACTTGAGGAGCCAGTTTTCTGATCTCCAGTCAAGATGAGGAGCTTGCACTGGCCTTGAATTTCAGGGCTCTATTTCACTCTTTTTCATGAATTGTAGTTTTTACACGTGTTGGCAAATTATATATATTTACAGTAGTGCACGCCATTTGCTTTTAAGGAAAGAAAGGAAGGAAGAAAGAAGCTGTGTTTCATTTAAATGCTCTTTAGATCCCTCTGCAGATGCTTTTGCATATTCTTGACCAATCTTGCTTTGTTTTATGTGTTTGTAGCATTTTTCTTACACTTCGTGCGATCATTAGCATTAATGGGGATTTGCGAGTGTAACAAGAGGAGAATATACCCCAGAGTGTGTTACTTAATTTCCCTTTGAAGTGGAATGAAGTTGTCCAATTGGCCATATGCTGTGATTTACCATGGTTCCGAGTAGTTTTTGACTCCTTGTAGAGCAGGTTAATCTCTCCTAGTGAGCCTGCGATTAATCACGTTTGATCCTATATGGCACAGATACACACCACCTTTAAAAGTACCAGTAACCTTCTGAGGCATCTTGTTTTAAGCCAAGAACAATAGTTGCACAAAAAAAATGCACAAGAACCATTTGGCCCTGCAAAAATTGTGCACTCACATGATTAGTGAGGCGTGGTATTAAATTATTTGAGCTTCCTGCATAAATATATACCAAGAAGAGACTTGTAACTGGAGATTTTGAATATAGTTTTCCTCTTCATGGGAGGAAACTGCTGTACATCAAGCCTGGAGCATTCCTGTGGAGCTCTGCCCAGCTGAAGGTCTGTGCTGGTTGCCTGTACTGTGCTGTCCCTCACCCAAAGAAATGCCTCCTCCTGTTTTATGGGTGGACTTTGCAGCTTGGTTGGAAATAGAAACACAGTAAACAGCAAGTGTGCCTCAGAAATAACCCCAGCAGCAGAAACTGTCACTATTTCAGCTTCTTTCCAAGTCCCCTTCTTGGGGGCCTGATGTGCAGCTGCATTACAAGCGCAGTAACACAAGCAGCAGTGTTGGCCCTGGAAAATATTGTGGTACAGCACGCAAATATCTGTAGAACCTTGTTTGTATGTATGTGTGCTTATGTTTAAGATGCAAACTTGCATTTAAGTCTGCTTGGCTCCCTGCAGTATATTGCTGCAGAGCTATTTCTAAGATCTTGGAAGAGATGGGTTTGTAGTCTGACATTTTTTACTGTGTTTTTCTTGCCCTGGTGTTTATTAACATCTTCCCTGATGCCCAGTTACAAGGGATGGCAGCATAAAAGTTTACGTGAAAATACATTTCTCTGTAAGTGCTCTATTCCTGTGATTCCTCTGCAGCTTTAAACCAAAACCAGTTCCATCCTGTTTCATCTTTTACCCCTCAGACCCGATAGGCAGAGAGGAGAGAGATTTTGCTTCCCTCTAAAATCTGCCTCATCCTTTCCATTTCCAGCCCTGGGATGCTGGTTGCAAACAGCACTGCTTGCAGTGGCACAGCCATGACTCTGCCTTCTTCCCTCTGAACCCATCTGCACATCTGAAAGTCTCCTCGATGACCACTGGTGACTTGAAGCACTGAAACAGGAGGTTAGAGTCAGGGCCAACAATCTTCTTTTCTGCTTGGCTCTGCCTGTGCTGGGACCTGTAGCAAGGCTCTGGCCACGGTTCAGAGCATTCAGGGACATGCTGGACATGAAGGATTTGCCTATCACTAGAAGAGCTGCCAGCATTCATGGCAGCCAGCAGTGCTTTGGGCCAATTGCATTTTGCTGGGCAGAGAGCAAAAAGAGGGCAGGTGGGAATATGGAAGGAATCTTGCTGGGCTGAGCCAGGAAGGATGGCAACACTGGGCTGCTGAGAGCTGGGTCTGTGGCAGAGGGATGCTCCCATTTTCTGGCTCCTACTTCTTTTCTTAAGGGTTTGGTGTTGCTCCACGAGCTTGGAGCCACTCCTGCAAAACAGCCACATGGCAAGGGCTTTGTCAGGGGTGTGCACCCTTTCTTGTCTAAGTTATTAACAAGGAGGTTTAGTAATTGCTTCAGAACAGGTTTGGAAGGTTCTGTTGTAATGGCTTTAGTTAGCTGCATGGCCATCCACTGACTTCCCACTGCCCCCTTCTACAGCTGAGTGTATGGGATGCACCCAAATGCTGCCATGAGAGCTGTCTGTCCAAAAGTGATGGTGTGCTTCCTTTCCCTTGTAGAGCTTTTTCCCTCTGCAGTGCAAGCAATACATTTACCACATTGGATTTCTTAGCTTGAACGTGGGTTGTTTTCACAACTGGGCTGATGCCACGTCCTTTGGTTAGCCAAATAACCTGAAAAGCCAGATTGCAAGTAGCAGTGCCTAAACGGAGCTGAAGAACTGGTTGTTGTTTCTTTTCCTATGCCAGCCCAACACGGCCCCTATGCCCATGCACTGCCAGAGCTCCAGCAGGTCCTGGGATGTCTTGAGAAGCAAATGTGGGAGCTGCATGCACCTGAGGGGGGATTCCTGCCAGTATGCCCACAGTCATGCTTAGCCTTTGGTATGTTGCTGTGATGCGCAGCATTTTAGGAGTGCTAATTATTATTTCTGGTACCCTAAGCACTGAATATATGCCGTCTGCCACTGTGAAGACAAAAAATGCAGTCCTTTCCCTAACCACTTCAAAAGGAAATCTGCTTTCTGCTTAATTTCTGCTTAAAAGGGAACTGTTGTGAAGAACACAGTTGTCTTTTTTATTTTTAATTGTTGCTTTGTTGTTGGCCTTCATCTTCCTTACTGAGAGGGAAGTGCTTCTACGTGCATTAAAATAATGGTAGCTGGGAAGGAAAGAGTAAAGCCAGGAGTAGGTGCAAAGAGTGTGTTTACAGCTGCCCCGTGTCCTGTTTTCCTCTGTTCTGAGTCTGCTTTCCATGAATTAAACCTTTTGTAGGTGAAGCAACCTCTGGAAATGTTCAAGGTTGAGGGTTTGTGTGTGTGAGTGTGGATGCATGCCTCTGCACATCTGTTGACTTGTGATGTTTTGTGATTGTTAGGAATCGTTTGGCTTTTGTGAGCACTTGATACCATTTCTCTCCGGGTATTTCTTTCTAACAGGCTCCTGGTGTGAGTCATTGATGTTGGTGGCTTGGTCACAGTGGGAGCAAAAACTGCTTCTGCGTGGTGCAGGGCAGAGGGAGGGGATGCGGCCTTGCAGAAATGTGGGGCTCCTTCCAGTCAAAAAACCAGCCTGTAAAAATGCTGGACTTCTCTTCTGTCGTCCCAAGGTCTGACAGTTTTGTGTGACATATGAATTAAGCATCTGGGAGGTATATATGTATTTTTTTCTTTTAACAGTCACCAAACCTGAGGCAGATAAGCTTTGAATAATTTTCAGTCATCCATTGACACTGACGGAAGTCGGAGCAGATCTCTGGAATGTCTGTCTTAACAGAAATGGCTGAATTGCCATTAGCGTGAGCGAGATCAAGGTGGCACCCAGTGCTGTGCCTTAGCCACGAGACTTTAACCTTAAACTCCATGCAAAACAGACAGGACCTTTACAGCAGAGGTCTCACTGGAAAGATCCCGGCAAAGTAAACAGCATGACACTTAATTTATCTACCCCAGGAACATGAAGGGCTCAGTCGACCTGATGGGATCTGTGGTTCCAGGGAGTCTAGGTATTTAAAACCTGATGCTCAGCCTGCTAAGTCATCCCCTGCAGCTTTCCTTAGTGCATAAGATATGAAAAAATCTCCTGTCCTGCAAAACAGATATTAAATTGGATACTCTTTCCCCCTGCCATGATAAGAAACGTGGCAGAGAGATGCGGGAAAATGGAATGCTGCTTAGAAAGAAAATATATTTGAATCAAACATAAAAATTGGCGAGATAGGAGGATTTTCAATGCTGGTAGCAATACCCTCCCCAATGACTTACTGAAAATTCAACTCTCCCTGTAGTTTTTGCACTGGATTGTGAATAAAAATGGTTGTGATTGATGAAGCGTTTGGTGTCTCACTGTAAGTTGGTCAAGAGGGACTTCTAAATCACCCAAATGAAATATTGCATTATCATGAACAGTAATATGTAACTGTTAAGTATGCCATTGCTTATCATAAGCTCAGGCTCCTTTGGAGCTCTACCCAGCAAGCAATCTGCGAGCGCTGGAGCAGAGCTGCCATGCCTGGCCCCTCCCTGAGGGACGTGTGAGATGTGGAAGGAGCATCCTGCTGCACCTGGGGGCTCCTCAGCCTCATGGGGTGCGGATGGCTCAGCGAGGGCAGTGGGAGGAGAAGGAGGCTTTGCGCTTTGGTTACTGAAGAGGCTGGATGGAGGAAAAGGCAACGCGCCTTTGCGTGCTGCAGGGCACGGGCCCAAGAGGCGGATGGGGGAGGTCTTGGCCGTGTGCTCCTCGCTTCTGTATTCGGCCTGTTCTGCTGTTTCATTACGTGTTGGGTTGATGGTTGTCAGGTTTTTTGTGTAAAGCTTTTCACTAGTTCTGTGCATAGGATAGAATATGAGAAAACATTGGTAGTGTTTCATGGAGAAACCAGCTACATAGCATCAAAAAAAAAACCCTTTTTTTTCCTAATTTCTTTACTTACACCAAGGAATAGATCAGTATTGTTTCTATTTAAAAATAGTTTTGTTTTTTTTTAATAGTTTTTTCTTGGTGAAAAGCCCTGCTGTTCCTCAAGTGAGAAAATACCAAGCTGGTTGGGCTGAAGTTATCTCTGTCTAGAACTTTCCACAAAGACCGTGCAGCCATTTCTTAGAAAAGGATTAGAGAAATAAATGCTGCCCTGGCTGTGTGGAAACATATTTAGAGCCAGGTGGTTGGGAAGCCTGAGGATTTTCCATGTTTTGGGGCTAAGATGCGGAAATGTGTAAAGTGATGTGGTAGTAAGAAATGTGGTTTAGTGGGCAGCATTGTTGGAAGGTGGATGGTTGGACTATATGTGGTCTTTTCCAACCTTTATGACTCTGAGATTGCAATGAAAGCATGGACTTTGCTTTGAGCATAACTGCACTACTTGATCTCAGGTTGGCCAAGCTGCAGGTCTACAAAACATTGCTACACCTGAACTGGATGAGAGCCTCTGGCTCCTCTCTGGTGCACAGAGCCCTCCCCTGGAACAGGCTCCGTGCGCAGGCAGTGGCAGTACCTCTCCTCCCCGCATCCTTGTCCTCCACCCTGACCTCAGCCTTATTTCCATGTCTGTTCAGCAGCATGGGGGAGCTCGGTGGCTTCTTGAAGAATGGGTGCTTGCCATGGGTAGCTCCGTGGTTTCCCTGTCTCTTGTCTCAGGAGCATCTCAGCGTTTTGGGCTGAAATGTTTTACAAGAATTCGGCCTGTGGCAGAATGCCCAGTAAGGAAAAGTTCAGTGCAAATGATTAACATTTGGCAAATTCAGTAATAGCTGAAAATAAGGTCGTTAAGATGGGATGTGTCGCATTTGGTGGTGTTACTGGTCACAGCTATGGGATATGTATCTGGAAATGAAGGGAGGCACCGCACAAGTATGCATGTGCCGTATTTTGAAGTACTAATACATAAGCAGTGTAAAGCTCAAGAAAAGCCTTGCCCGTGGCTTGGACCCTGCTGGTACCATCTGCTCTGTGAAGCAGTTGTTGTCATGGGACAGAAGAAAAAGAAGTTGTTCTCTTGTACGTGGGATGCGCATCACTGCTTGCTTCTCAGGGGGCACGAAGTCCTCAGGGTTCGCTCCACATCTCCAAGGTATGGAAGACAATTTTTCTTGCTCACACCAATTTTATCATGCATTTGGATACAGAGACTGCATTTGGCTGAGGTTGGGGTTTGCTGTGCAGAGCAGCCAGCCCGGCCACAGGTCCCCCATCTCAACTCTTCCACTGAAGCTGAAACATTCATTAAAGTTTTATTTGAATAGGAAAGCTTCACGTTTTCTTGACAGAACAGATTCTGTGGCTACTAATTTATTACTGCAATTTAAGAAACAGACGTCTGTCTGACATGTGCCACGTAGTTCAATAGGTCACCAGTGACATCATACTTAAAATCGTTATCTTTGCAAACTGTGCATTTTGGGTAAAAGCTTTTATTTATAGTCAGTCATTAAAATTGAGACCTGATATTTACTTTTCCTCTGATTAGGTTAAAGAGTGAATATGAACAGAAAGTACCCTTCTGTTACCACCAGGCAGTTTACAAACTGCTATTCACATGCAGCCTTTTCAAAGGAATTATGTTAAATCATTATGGGCTTAGATGGTATGTTTCAGTTCGTACTTTTTTTCATTGCTAAGGCTGATCTGTGCCATAAGGGATATCTTTTATTTCCTCCTGGTCCTGTGTTGATTCTTGTCCTTGTCACAGAGCAGCTGGAGGCTGCGGTGGAAGTGTCAGATTGGAGACCTGTCCTGTTTCCAGCATTAAGACACTTTGGGGGTCACCTCCTTCAGCTGAGCCCCCAGAGCCGAGTGGCTCTTCGATAGCTGCAGTGGAAATGATTCCTGATGAAAAATTATACGTTGCAAGTTGGCAGCACTGCCCAGTATACTTAATATGAATGATTCCTCCCCCCTCCCTCCAGATCCTACAGCTAAGATCAGTGGCCCATTTCAATTTTTATTGAAACAAATAAACCCAATAAAAACACTTATGCAGAGAGCTGAAGCTCCTCGGTTAAAAAAAAAAAAAAAAAAAAAAAAAAAAAAAGAAGTATATATATAAAAATTACTCCGTATTGAATTTATTGATTTATTTATTTACTCCAACTAGGAAATTGAGTATTGTGTTAATGTATTTTATAAGACTCACGCTGCTCGATGAAATGGCTAATTTATTTTAGCGTATACATAAATAGCTGGCAATTTTCAGTGAGACAGCCTAATGAAAATGATGCTATGAAATTGTCTATACTATGAGGAGTGATGGAGTCAAGTTATTATTGGGTGAGTGCTGCGTGGCAGCGAGCTGGCCATCATGTCTTTGAACTTTTGAACTGCTACTTGGTCGTGTGATTGATTGGTTTTGGGATCGGCGCGTCGAGTTAACTTCGTATTTTGGTTGGGGGAGTGCAGATAAGCAGCGCGCCGCGTGATTTTATGGATGTTTAGTTTAAACAAGATGGTTGGAAAATTTAAAGTGTGTTAGCAGAGCAGGCTCGCGCCGTATGGGAAGGCAGAGAGATGCTCGTAGGTACCATTAGATGTCAACACTGATGTTGTGATTGCTGCAGATGAGCTGAGTACGAGCGAATTTGGCAGGGGAAGCATGCATCATATTTGTAAGAGGAATGTTGCCTTTGTTCCGTACTGAGTGTGCGATCTCGCAGCGACTTCGCCCGCCTTCAGCCTCCCCGGCCGTGCCCGTGCTCTGAGCGCTGCGCCCTGGCTCTCGCCCCGCGCTGCGGAGCTGTTTGCCGCCCGTGGGCCGCGGCTCCGGCGGCCGCCTCGTCCCCGCTGCGAGATGCTGCACTTGTTCCCGGGGCTTGGGCCGTGATAGGGCCGTTCGGGCAGCGCTGCTCGGCTCCCAGCCTTCGCCGGCTGCAGAACTTCTTCTGCGGGAACCTCCGCGCGGCGACTGCGCCGAGCTCTGCTTCTGATTAGACCCAATAACTTGACACCTGCATTTTACAATTTGCTTCAAGTGCTTTATCCCGTAAACCCGGCGATTTCCGAGCTTCGCAGCCCTCGCTGCGCACAGCCCGTAGCGCTGCGCTCCGCGCCCGCGGGCGGACCGCCGTGCACCGCCGGCCCGTGCAGCTCCGCGGCTCGCCCAGCCCCCCGGCCGGGCTGAGGAACGCGTGTGGGCACCCTGTTGTTTTCTGCGGGGATGAAAGTGGCATGGCTTTATTTGGCTCTTTAACGCTCCCCTCGTGCCCGAGCCGTTTGCAGCAGGCTCGCAGCGAGACGTTTGGAAGCTGCTAGCACTTGCCTTTGCCCCCACTCCTTCCCCCCTCCCCATATATATATATATATTTATATTTATATATTAAAAAAAAAAAAAACAACAAAAAACACGGCCTGTTCAAACCAGAAACCAAAACTACTGGGACAGGCTAAAAACGGGGCTGACACCAACACTATTAGCTGAAAAAAAATTTCCATTTCATTGCAACTATGTTATTGTTTACTTTGCCATACACATCCTAATATGGTTACCTCCCTGTCAAAGCGGCCGAGCCGGGCTGAGGGGCCCCCTCGGGGAGACGCTTCCAACTGCTGCTCAGACAATAAGAAACAAACGGCGCAACTCCACAAAAGGCTGCCCGGAAAAGAAGTGTCAAATCCATCCCGCGGAACTCTTCCCGCCGCCTCCCGGCCCCGCGTGTACGTAAAGCTGCGCCGGGGCGGCCGGGCCGCGGGCTTCGCCGCTGGGAGGGGTGTGTGGGGGGTGGGGGGGGCGGCGGGGCGCGCTTTTCTCCTCGCTCCGCTCCGCGCTCCGGCCGCGCGGAGCCGAGCGGCGGCGGGCCGTGCTGAGGCGGGCCGGCTTGTGGCGCCCCGCGGCGGAGCGGCCCCGCGCCCGCAGCGCCCCGCCAGGTGCCGCCCTGCCCCGCGCCGCCCCGGCCGCAGCCCCGCGCCCCCCGGGCCGCCCCGCCGAGCTCCCGCGGCGTGCCGCCTGTTATCTACCGCCGCCAGAACAAAGGTAGGTTGTTCAACTCGGCGCTCCGGGGGAGGGACAAGTTATTTTTGGAGGGTTGGCTTCCCGGTGCATGACTGGTTGACCTAAAAGGAGGCAAAAAAAAAAAAGAAAAGAAAAAAAAAAAAAAAAAAAAGAAGCCCTCCGTGGAGGCGAGGAGGGAGCGAGCGTGCCGGGGAGCAGCTTCAGGGAGCGCAGTTTTATTTTTATGCAAGTTAAAGACGCCGGAGCCCCCTCCTCCCGCCCCCCCAGCATGCCCTGCCCTGCTATTTCGAGAAAACGTGCGTTGCTAAAATACTTTCATCTGTGTGCTCTCTTTTGTTCTTCTAAGTATTGATTATTCTTATTATTATTTTTGCATTTATGGTTTGATGTGCACGTATTCCTCTTAGCAGCTCTGAATTTCTGTGAATTCTAAATGAACCGTTCCAGGGCTGGAACGTGAGGGGTATTTTTACAGGAGGACTCCAACTTTTCGGGTGCTGTAACATGAAGGCTGCTGTGGCCGCCCACGTGCCCCGCCAGGACTCACCCTGTTTCCCAGGCCACCCCGCCGTGCTTTCTCGGCTCTCTTTCCTTGAAGGCTCTCTGTGATTCGGCTCCGGAGGACGGTTTCTCTTCCTGCAAACGGAAAGACTCTGAGGCTTTGCCGTGCCTCTGGGTTGGGTTCGGAGATGTAGGGAAACGCTTGCACAGGGCAGTGACACGGAAGCACGGCGTGCTGAGGGGAATCAGTCGGCAACCTGTCCGCTCCTCTGCCAGGAGTGCAGCGAATTCATAATGCAGTGCGAGAGCGAATGGCTGCATGGGGACGGATGCACCCGGCATTATGTAACTCAGTGAGAAATGCACTGCTGTTGTAGGAGCGGGCATAAATAGCACAGCTAGATAAGTGAGGAAGGGCGCCCTTCATCAAACCTGTGTTACGCAGCTCTGCCTGCAGTCCCCACTTCTCACAGGGCTGAAGTAAGGAAGCAGCTTCTTCCTAAACTGAGCATCGATCCCAAACCTTCTCAGTACCTGTTGTGGACTTGGCAGCAGAGTTGGCTCTCCTTCTTCCTGCCTCTGCTGCCAGCCTCCCCCAATTGATTTTGGGATCTCTGTTCTTTTTTCAAGGAAGTCACAGTTCCAGAGCAGAACTGGGCAGCTCAGCTTTTCCTCCTCTTTTTTTTCCCTTGCTTTAAATGTTATTCTTTAGGTACTCGCACATTTCTGCTCTTTGCCTGTTTATTTGTCTTTCTGCTGAGCTGTTCAGCCTGACCTTTGCTGGGCAGAAGCCTTCTGAAAATGTAAGGCCGGGTCAGGCAATGTCAGTAAACTTCTGCATTCCCAAACTTTTATCCTATAAAACTGGGAATGTTTTTTGTTGTTGTTGGTTTTTTTTTTTATATTGCATCTCATTGTGGTAAACACAAATAAATGTGTATTTTAAAAATCAAAGGATGTGTTTTAAAGCACATTTCTAGCTTTTGCTTTTTGGGCCATGTAGGGGTTGGTAGGAATTAGTGGCCCTTAATTAGACGTGGAGATATTCACATTTTGCAGGGATTTATGTTGGAACGTGGAATGGCGGGTGGCTTGTTTCCTCATTATGAATACTCCCTGCACATAATGAGGTTCATCATTAGTTGATGGAGTGAATTTGCCCTAGCTCTACCTTGAAAGGCACATAATTTACATACTACTTCAGAGCTTAGGCTTTAATGGATTCCTCGATGAATAAAATGAAAAGCTACTTTCTTTAAATTTTTGAACAGTGTTTTGATAATACGGATTTAATAAGACATTCAATTTCCTTGTTAAGTATATTTGAAAGTGCATTCCCAATTTTAGCACCAAATATATTTCCCGGTGTCGCCTGCCATAACTCCGGGCAGCAGCACAGGGCCCAGCAGAGCACTGCTGGCATTTTGGGGACGGAGCGGTGCAGCTCTGGATGCTCGGCAGCCCCTGCCCTCTCTGTGTGGTGTTAGCACTGCTCTGCTCCTCTTCTGCACTTACTGTGTGCAGCTGTGCTGATTGATCGACACAAATGCGTCGGCGACTGTCAGCCTGACAGTGACAAACCCGCCGGTCCCACCTCCCTATTTATTTTAATGAGAGAAGAACAGCAAAAACTTTGCTGGTGCAGTTCTACCTCTGGAAGTGCCGTGGAGATGTGGTCAGAGCAGGTGGAGCTGCGTGCTGCCCGCCGTGCTGCGGTGTCACACGGTGTGGGCTGCTGGGGATGGAGTGACACGGCCCTGCTGCAGGGCAGGAGGCACGGATGGGATGCTTTATTACCTGGGAGCGATGAGCATACATTACCATTAATAGAATAGTCGGTGTCATTCCTTTTTAGGCAATTTACCTCCGCTGCAGACCTGTCTGCTTCAAAATCTTTCTCTGTTCTAAAACATATATTTGTTTAGGGAGTTTTCATTGAAGTGTACATGACAATTACAGCTGTTCATTAACAAAATTGGGTATTTGTTTTAAACTTTAACCAATCACTTTGATATGCTAATTATGGTGTAATTTAATTTGAGCCCTGTAATGATGATGCCGTTATTATGGACATAAATGATGCAGTTAAGCTGAGAGTAATCTCATTTGCATACTGTACATGCCAGTAAATTAAGCCCTTTCTTCGACTGCTTCAGCTTTAATTTTCCACTTCTTTTCACACAGCGCCTTTCAGCCGGTCTCTCATAAGCCCACTTTGTAAGAGCGCTGATGACTGTTTGATGTGGAGAGTTGCTGCACCACAATAATGCACGACACAAGATGTAACATTTAAAGGATTCATTATCTTACTGAGAGTTGCTTTAAGGAGCTGGGATTAGCAGGGGTGGAAGTGTCCTTTGTGGAGCGGTGCAGGTCTCCCGATAAACCATTGCCATCTTCCTTCTCCCCCTCTTTTTTCTGTACCCCGGTGCTGGAAGCACGAGGTGAGGCCTTGCGTGCTCTGCAGGTGTGAGCTGTGGCTGCCTCCTCGTGCGGCACACAGGGCTCTGTGCTGCTCCACCACTGCAGAAAAGCTACTGGGTGCGATCTGCAGTGTGCAGATGGGAGACACCGGGGTCCTGCTGAGGTAGGCAGGTTTGTGGCCAACCTACCCAGCGTGGCGTATGGCAGCGTGGAATTAAAACCTTGCTTTGTTTCATTCATTGCTGCTTTCTCCTTTCAAGGTGTCTGCTTGGGTGGAGCTTAACATCAGGTTAGTTTCTAATTTAATTTTTAAAAGCTGGAATTCCTGTGTTGTTCTGCCTCCTCATCCTAAAGAAATCTGTGGTTTCAGAAGAATAAAAGTCACTGAAACCAGACAGAGATGAGCCGATGAGCAAGTGCTGACTTAAACAGTTAATCTTTTCCCATTTGCCATGTTGTCATTGAGCTGAAGTATTCTCATAGCGCTGTGGCATACAAAGAAATCATGTGAAATAAACAGGGCTCTTTTTATAGCTGCTTACTGTTATGGTTAGATATTTTCATAGTTTAATACCTCTGGAAGTAAAGCCCGTCCCCAGTTTTTAGCAGCAGTTGGCCTCTCAGAAAGCCATTGTTGTGTGGGTAACCAAGTTAACTGAAGAGCGTTATGAAAACCTTGCAATCCTTTCCTTACACAGGGTCCCATGACCACAAATAGTTTGTGCCGTTGCCCATAAACATGCAAGTTGATAACTTCCTGGGTGAACGGCGTGAAACTGCCGATCCCCAGCGCATGCTTTCCACTCCCACCCCCACCCCTTTACGGTGCATAGCAAATAAATGGGAGATCCCGTGCTTACCAACTGCCCAGCATTGGGTTTTTATGGTTCTCACCTGCACTTTGTCTCTTTGTGCGTTTCTCACGTGCTGTTTTGTTTTCCAGCAGGCGTCCCATCATAGC
The DNA here is from genome assembly GCA_037305975.1 of Chrysolophus pictus. Taxonomy (NCBI): domain Eukaryota; kingdom Metazoa; phylum Chordata; class Aves; order Galliformes; family Phasianidae; genus Chrysolophus; species Chrysolophus pictus. The sequence goes on from CM074587.1 coordinate 3,915,301, forward strand.
CAAGCCTTCCCCACTGAATTTGTACCTTCATTTCTGTGTCACAGAAATGGAGCACAGCAACCATTCCCACAAAGCCCCCATTCTTCCCACCAGTAGGATTTTAGTTCTCCTAATGGAGAGAGTCCATGGAGACAAGTAAAAGCATGACTCACTCATTTTACAGGCCCCTTGTGTTCTCCGTGATAGGAGAGCCTGGATAATGACATGCCAGCCAGTTCTTCAGGATGGACAACATAGGTGTGTAGTATCAGATCTCAGGGCTTGCTTCCAAAACAACACGTGTCCAGAAGAAGAAAGGTTCTCCATGTCCGTTCTTGGAGCCTGTGTGCTTAAGCATGGCTTTGTTTGCAAGTGCACAAGAAACAAACGCAGCAGCATTTCCCTTGCCCTCTGTGCTCAGAGCCCAACCAGGGGCACAGGTAGAGAGAGAGCTCTTCAAAAAACAGGGCAGTGTGGGACGGACTGAGGAGGTCAGAGGAAGCCTAGTGTAATGCTGGGAAGTTGTGGTCCCTAAAGCTTGTGACAAGATTCTTGACTTGATCTGTTTTAGCAGCAGCATTACAGTTCAAGCCTTCTTTTTACAGACAGTGTATATATTGTATAATGTATGCATATGTCATAGGTATTGTGTCTTCAGCTTCCGTAGAAAGGCATATATTGAGCGTCACTCTCTTGGGTTCTAGAGAGCTATCAGGGCCAGCTAGCCAGCCACATGAAGGTAGGATGGACTGAGAGGTGGGGCAGGATAGTTGCTTTTGGTGTTTTTAGTATTTCATGGGTATGGCGACGTAGCGCACTGTCCAGGAGCTTCAGTGTTAATCTTGGGAGATAATATTTCTTTCATAGTGATTTCAGTATCTCACCCATAAAGGAGCTGTATTGTAAGAACTGTCTTCAAAAGTGGTTTCAGGCAGTTTTTCCTACCATCTTCCGTCTTAACAAAACACATATCCTTCCTCCCCTCACAGGACCTTGTCAGTTCATTCTGGATAAAGAAATCCATTTACGAAGATTTTCCCTGTGTCATCTCCCCCTTTAATCTGATCCCAGATAGCAATTTTCAGTAAGTTTCTCCTTCCGCACTTTCCAACCCACAAACCTTTTCAACCCAATCAGGTGGGAAATTAAAAGAGATACCAGTTCAAACGATGTACTGTGCAGCCCTGTTTGAGCATTTCTGTGTAATTCAGGATTGCTGGTTTCAAAGAAATTTTTCACATCAGGTAATGGTAGCTTTCTGCAGAAAGTTATTTCAGGGAGTGTTGAGCTTCATGGGAGACGGACTTCTCCTTCTACAGCTTTGTTTACAAACAGCTTTGTTCTTACCCTTTCCCAGCAAAACAAGTGTTTCTTCACAGAAATACTTTTGGTTGAGAGCAAAGCCACTGAACCTCTCTCTAGAATTATAACTACACCAGATTAAAGAGCAATTTATCATATGCTAATAAACTTACCCCATCAAAGTCTCGGGTATCAAGACGTAGAAACAAAAATAGGCCTCTGATCTCTATCTCTGTAATGCTTTTCAGCATAGTCTCTTAATGGTATCCAGTGAAAAAGCTGTAGGAATTTGTCTTTGTATTTACCAATAGCTAAGGCAAACTGTTATTTGTCACTGTGCCATTACCCGAGTGCTTTGCTGTTGGCCTTCCACATCTGTCTGAACTGAGCTGACTGCAGGTTTTGGAGCGTGACGATTCTCTGTCCCCGTTCTTGTTGATTTGTTCATATTTGTAAGCACCTCTTTTCATGGCTGTGGAAATAAACAGGTATTTCTGATGAGAAAGCCTGGCAACTGTGCCCAACTGCCTTGCTTTCCCAGCCTCAGGAGCCCAAGCAGCTCCCAGCCAGGCTCACCTGCAGCACCCGGCGATGTTTTGGGAAGCCAGGGAAGTCTGCCTGTTGCTACTGGTCTGAGGTGTAAGCAAAATATTGTAGTGGCTGCTAGGGCTTTTTAATCTACATCTTGTAGTTCTTTTGGCTGCACGTACCTCTTTCCAGCAGCAGATTTTCCTGTGAGTGAGTCGTGAATGTCTGGCTAACCTGGCTGGGCAGACAGAGCAGTGCAGTGAAATTGTGTTGACTGATTGTGCCCTGAGCTGAGACTGAAGTCTGTCAGGCAAAGCTGCTAGCAAAAGGATTTGGGGACAAACCACCCTCCTTTGCTCCCATGCCATGTGGGACTGAACTGACTGGAGCCTCACAGCCACCGGCCCTGTCTGTTCTGCGTGCTGGCTTTGGGTAGGAATCCAGCACCAGTTGTGTTGAATTTGGCTTTGGCTAGGCTTCTCCAAATAAAACACTTACCCTAAGGATGGCCTTTCAAAAGTCCATGTTCTTTTTCCAAAGAACTGCAAATTCTTGAGCTGGGCCGCTTGTGTCATTTCCTGAGACCATTGCTTTTAGGAAGTTGATTGAAACAAATGCTGCTTTCAGGTGCATTGCAAATCAAAAGCAGCTCTGTTTGAATTCTGTGAAGTTCATCAGGGTTTTACCATCATTAGCAACCGTATGGACCCAGGCAGTGCTCTCCTGTTTACACGGATCCCTTTGCATGGCCACCTGTGCCAGATGGACAGGACTGGGCACTGCCAAGTGGGGCCTTGCCTCTTTGCAAACTGGACTTGCCCTGGGCCTGAGGAGGAACAAGAAGGCTATGTAAGGGAAGTTTCCTAGACTTCATGCTGAGGTAAGGCTTGCAGAGTTTGTTCATCAAAGCTTGGAGACCCATGGTTTGGCTGCGGGATGTTTCTTGTGCTCCCTGGTGATGTTGGGTTGGATCTGGGTGGATGCGCTGCTGGCGGGATGAAGGAAGGCGGTAGGAAGCAATGAGAGCTTTTCCCAGAGAGTGGAGAGTTTTATGTTGCTTTTTGAATGAAGCAAATATAAAAAGGAAGAATGAGATGATCATAAGCTAAATTGGTGCCAAATGTATGGGATTCCATGTGTGTGCTGTAAAGGGAAACCCAGCTCCTGTAGTTTTTCCTTGGAAAATGACTCTGTGTTTAGAAGTTGTGTGCAGGATGACCATATAAATGCGGTTAAAGGGCATAGAGTTCTGATCAAAGGGGGAAATTATGAGTAATAAAATAGGAAATATAATTATTGCTACCATCTCAGATCTTATAGCTATAGAGAATCTTAACAGCTAGACAGAAAAAAAAAAGCCTTGACATTTAAGAAAAGGAAAGAAAAAATCCCCAGATTACAGCCTGTTGAGCTCCACTGAAAAAGAGTTGAAAAGTAAAGATATATTTCCTAGAATCTCTGAATTCCCGAATAAATATTAGTTAGGAGGATTGTGAACGCCCTAATTGCTGGCTGAGCTGAATCACAGCAGAAACTGAGTTACCAACTTCTGCGCAGGAAAATTTGCAGAAGTCGAGATTGTAGCTGGGTTATTTTCACAAAATGTCCAGCACATATGCTGCACTTGCTTTTATTGTTCACCGTTCTGGTGTCATGTCTCGCTAGATTGAGCTTTGCTACACACCTCCGCCCCCTAACAAACTGGCCCTATATATGCATATAGACAGAATATAAGGAATTAAGCTGTGTGACAGGGAACTTCTGGGTTTTCGATATGCTTGACAAATGTTTTTAAAACACGATATAAATATACTCTACAATCACAGTGTTGGAGGGGCACATTTTACTCCCTAAAGAAACGTGTGTCTTGGCTTCGCATTCTTCTGTATTTTTTTCTCCTCCAAAGAAATATTTAATATTTTCATAACACCTATGTTAAGATACTGCCGGTTTGTACAGAATTCTACTCTGGGCATTGCAGAGTTCCTACCAACACGCCTGGACAGACCTCACCACCTAAACCCCTCGGGCCAGAATCTGGCATTCATGTCCTCATAGAGGGACTGTAGCCCTTAATCCTGTAATAGGCAGATTCCTCAAGGTAGCATCTCCTGTCCCCCCACAGGTTGGGTTCTCAGCTTTATCTGACATCAGGCATTTCTCTTCAAAGACAGTGTAAACCCTCCTGCAGGCTTTACTCATCCTTGCTTCCTCTTGCTGGGCCTTGCCCAGGCCTTTTTGTTCTTCCTTGGCCTTTTCACCATACTGTTTTTTTCCTTTCTGACTTCTTGGAGAGCACGTTGTATTTCTGAAGGTCTGTCCCTCCTGAATCCATTTCCCGTGACCTGCCTGCATCGCTGGAAATGCCTGGAAAGGAGGAAGAGCGAGCGCAGCCAGGATGCTGCCGTCACCCTTCAGGATTGCAGTCGTGTGCCCAATTCCCTGGCAGAAATGCCAGAGCCTATTTAGAGTCAGACATGTAAATATTCTGCTCAAAAATAACAACATTTTTGAAGAAAAGCAACCTCATGGCTGAGTGACCCGGAGGAAAGGGAGCATTGGCTTGCGTTAGGTCTCACCTGCTTTGGTGAGGCGTTGCGTTCTCACTGTCCCTTTATAAGCTCCAGATGTTTGGACTGGAGATATCTGGAGAGCATCTCAGAGACGTGACAAGGGGGATGGGGGCTTTACACCTGCTCTGCCACTGTCTTTTACAGCCACCTTAACTGGGTGGCTTGCAACCGGTAAATGCTTCTGTGTGCATTTGGCTTCTTCAGACCTGTATACGTGTCCCAGCTCCCCAGTGAGCATCCTCTGCATCCTGTGAGCTGAGTTGTAGCAGCACCCGCCTGTGCTGTAGAGCTTCTTGCCAAGCCCTGATTAACTCTGGT